>OY776078.1:17860646-19269646 GCA_963675205.1 Catocala nupta
CTTGGACGTGCTGCGAATGAAAACGTACGGATAGAAAGGAAAAGCTGCTGAAAACAAAAACCAATCTGTACTGCATGTCGTCATGTCGCAGATTACATTTTCAAACATTTTTGTTTGTTTTTGTTGCTGTAATTCTATGTAGCAAACGTGTGCACCTATAGAAATAATAAGTACCTACTTTATTATTGTGTTAATGATTTAACGCTAAACTTTAAATAGGTAGAGCTCAGCAAGACCGCACCTAATACCGTGTATTTACACAAAACAAAGTTTATTCGACCACTGCAAAAAGATATAGCTATTTAATAAATTAGGCATAATTTAGCAACTGCTTAGGCCTCTAGATATTTTAAATAAATCTTTCAATATGCTTCTGAACAATCCAGATACGATGAAGAAAGAACTACTCGGTTGGACTTCTGTCGCCTACTGTCCTTATGGATAACGCTGAGATGGTATGTTTAACCGACGCCCACGTAAGATTAGTCGGTTCCCTATACGACCTGTTGCGAGGCTAAGAGTGCTTTTCCACTGACGCGGAGCTGGACGGAGTGGAGCGGAGAAGAGTGGTGAAAAGTAGCAAGTGTTTCCATTGAAGCGGAGCGTAGCATAGTGGAGCGGGACCTAGCTGTACGCAGCAAAGCGGAGCTGAACGGAGCGGAGCGGAGCTGAGCAGACCAGAGCTGCAACGATCTTTTTACCCTGTCTCTTTCACTATGATTACCCACACCATATCTTTGGTTTCATTGCATTTGTATGTTATCAGTCGTGTATATCATAAACATGGTAATTTTTGAACCTTACAATTCGTTTCTCATCCATTTTGATTCACATACAATGTCGATAACGTGTGAAGTGTATGACGTAATATCGCTATCTAAACTAAAATGCAGCGCACGAGTCCTTTCCTGACAAGTCTACAGTAGCCGCCGCGCCGCACCGTTCCGTTACCCTCCGCTTTGTGCGCTCCGCTCGGCACCACAGCCCGCTCGCTGTTTTATTTGAAAGTCCGCTCAGCTCCGCTCCGCTCCACTTGCACATTTTCCACTGATACGGAGTGGAGATATCGAGCACTGTGATTGGCCAGTTTACGGCCCGCTCCTCTCCACTCCGCCCAGCTCCGCGTCAATTGAAAAGCTCCCTTACACCCGGTTTTTGAAAAATAACGTTTCAAAATCAAACTGATTGTAAACTCATAACTGTTGCTTGTAATTCAGTCAATCAATCAGAGCAGTTGACATTCTTCTGACCGTTTGTTAACATATTTACCACCGAATTGCTTTAAAGTAAAAAACATGCTAAAGCGAGGACTTAAAAAAGAGAAAGCTAAAGATTTAGAGCATCATCGAACCGCAGTTGGGACAACGCGACGTTATAAAGAGCGACAGATCACATCGCCACAGCTCTGATATTAGCCGAATGTGTCCGATCTCGCCCCGCCTGCCAATCGAGCGTCGGCGCCATCAAACGTCAAATGGAAGCAATCGTTGCCATGATGTTCATTTCAACCATTGAGATAGCCAATATGGGGTACTATGTCAGTAATTTCAATAGCGAATTGAAGCGCATGTTGAATTATAATGTTAACGTAATTATGTAGGTAGTTTTGAAAATTTTTGTTATGGACTGTTCTTTACAATTTAATAATTATATAGAGCAAAGATATGTTTCAAGTGTGATTTATAAGCAATATAACAATACTCAATCGTAGCAATGAAAAGACCAGCCTAAGTTAACGTATAACTTTAAATGAAAATCGGCATTGTCATTCTGCGACAAAGAAAATTTTTAAACTATAACACTAGTTTACATAATATTGTCATCTGTTTACGCGAATGTTACACATTGAAATTAAACTCATTTATACGGATTTTATCGCGTTGTTTAACAACGCGATAAAATCCGTATAAATGAGTTTAATTTCAATTAACACTAGTTGATTTAATAGTTTTAAAATTATGTAATAAAAGTAAGTGTTTTAAAATTAAGTATGCGTTAAAATCCTTATGTCAAGGTTGTTGAATGTAAAGGACATCGGCGAATTCCGGCCCTCACAAAAACAACGGACAGAAGTTAAATGTATACAGAAAAAAGTACTTATTTTTATTGATTTTTAATTACTGTAAACAGAAAAATCTATGGTTTAGATATAAATATCGCGAAAAAAGGTAATAAACGTACTATAAAACTGGAAACAGTTGCTATTTCGAGTTTCTAATGTTGCCAGCCTTAAAAATAGATAAGGGCACTATTTATTATTTTTAAATTAATGTTTTTAATATACAATACATGGTCTCGATTGTCAGTTTGAACATTTATAATAGTTTAAATAAATATCAATCACGGTACGGTATGTTTAACTATAATTACTAGCATTTGACCTTATGTTTATACGTGCGCTTCTTCTATTATTATTTTATTTTTATGTTGGATCAAAAGGCTTCATATTCAATAACAGAAACGGAATGACAATAACGAACAATAAATCTGTCAAAAATAGCAACATGTTACATTCGTGTTGACTTTGCACTCGTGCGCAGTGAACTTTAATAAACTAGTACTTATTTTTGCGACTGTGATTTATTTGTGACCTGGCTATTTATTTGGATTCTGAAACTGCATCTTCGATTGACCTGGCTTTGTTGTTATTGGATATTTGTGTAAGTTGTCTCAAGATATTAATTACAGTCACTACGGGCTGAGCCTCATTTTTCCAACGCAAGTTACTAATCAAAGAGCAATAAAATAGTATTTATGAATATTACTATTCATAATTAAAATATTTTTATCTATAAAATATATATGATTTACTTATTATAATTATATAAACCATAAACAAATATGTACCTACAATTTTTGTACCTACAAAATGGTGTCATTATTATAACCTAGAATTATACATATAAACTCAAATATCTCTTTAATACCACCATTAATATACTTTTTTTTTACATATATCATTTGTATGTTTTTAGCAGTAATTTGATTACATTTTCACTCTTGTCCGCGATGGGCCTGACGAACTAAGGGACTCCGCCCCTCTCCTTTAAAGTAAGGTTTAATTTTAAACAAATTAATTATATTGTATGTGACGTAGCAAACAGTAATGCTAATATCAATAGATTGAACAAATTAGTGTTCATTCACAAATCAAATTACCCACACTTTGTTGTTAATTGTTCCAATTACAATCCACATGAACATAATTATAGGACGCCACAGATAGACCAAACATAATAATAATTATAGTGACGCACGCACGACATCACAAGACATTAGACAAGACCAATGTTTCCAATGCGGGAAACGGCTCGCTCCGGCGTTAGCGCCGCGCACAGAAGTTAGCGTAAATTAAACTTTTTTCTGATTCGTC
The DNA here is from genome assembly GCA_963675205.1 of Catocala nupta. Lineage (NCBI taxonomy): Eukaryota > Metazoa > Arthropoda > Insecta > Lepidoptera > Erebidae > Catocala > Catocala nupta. The sequence goes on from OY776078.1 coordinate 17,864,020, forward strand.
GAATGTTTGCTATTTGATACATTTCTGTGTAAATATTTTATAAGTTTTTATTGGTTAACGCAATATATGGTGTGCTATAAATTACAGTGTCAAATCTCAATTAATATAGGTATACATTCTGACCGCAGAGAGTCATAGCGGTCAGGGTAATACGTGGATACCGCACGGTGTCGGCTGACGCAGCTTGCGCGTTGGCCGAAACAACTGAAGTGGTCGCCGAAGTGTTTGCAGTGAGTGAGGCGGTGCGGGAGGAGACGGGTTGTTGTCCCCCCCGACAGTGATTGAGTGCGCACATAATCACGCCAGGGCATGATTTTAAAGTGGAAGGTGAGGCTTGAGGAGCCCGTGACCGCTTTCAGAATCGATGGGGCCCTCCAGCCGGTATTAAAGCGGTGAGCAGGGCGGCAGCACGGGACCTTTTCCTTCCGGCTAGTGCGGGTGTTGTCAGAGCACGGTTGCTTTAGCAAATACCTGCACACGGTCGCTAGGAGGGAACCGAGTCCCGTCTGCCACCACTGCGACTGTGAGGAGGACACGGCGCAGCACACGCTCGAGCAATGTCCTTCTTGGGCGGTGCAGCGCCGTGAACTCATTAAGTTTGTGTGTGAAGATCTCTCACTGCCGGCCATTATCAAAGCCATGTTTGACAGCGAGAGGAAGTGGAAAGTATCCTTGCGGATCCGAGCCGTCACCGGCGCACCGGGCCGCGCATGCCGCCATAATGAAGGCCGCGGGCGGGAGAACGGGGATCTCAGATCTCAGCCATTGAGTCGGTCCGACGCCCTATGTAGTGCCGGGGCATCGCCGAGGTGTTGAAGACTGCTGGGTGGGTCACTGAGGTAGTAATTTTTGCCAGCGGCCCATCCACTATACAAGGCAGGGAGCGTGCACACCGTGGGGTTTTGGTCCGTAGGCCCGAAGTACAGGAGAGTCGGACATAACCCTCTCGGCCTCCCCTTGTGGCGAGAGGATACGCATCAGGCGCAGTGCCACACTTAAAAAAAATGTGTACATTCTGAAATCTGGAGTCTACGTGTTACTATACCAGTCCGCTATCCTCAACCTCCAATCTATCTTCAAAATAGTAGTGTTGCCTTTATTATTCATAAATATATAATAATACAATATTCTAACCTTTTATATTTTGGACTACGTTATGACATAATTATGTATAAGCAGCGATAGCCTAGTAGGAAACCGCTGGACTGCCACGCAAAGGTCTTGATATCGATATCAAGGTCCAACTTTTCAAAGTTATGTGCAGATTAATCAGATAATGATCGCTCACTTTAACAGTGATGAAAAGTATCGTGAGGATGCCTACATATCTAAGAGTTCTACATAATGCTTTCGAAGACATGTAAAGTCTGCCAACCCGCACTGGGTCAGAGTGGTGGGCTATGTAATGGTCTAATCCTTCTCACACTAAGATGAGGCCCGTGTCCAGCAGTGTAAGAGATTATAAACAGGGTTGATATTATATAAAGAAGAATAAAGGTATGCAGTACTAATTTAATGTATTGCTATATCATGGTAAGTACATAACAAATAATCACATAATTTAATTCCCCATGTGACTAATTAGCATGACATAATAAAGTGTATTATGATATGTTGTAATAGTTATAGTGAGAATAGTTTAGTAGAAGAATAGTTTAGTAGAAGGAAAAGTAGAACAAGTTGTACATCTGCTTGCTTTTGTACTTGGGACAAGCTTTGTAATAAGCGGCATACATAATAAACAAAGACAAATACATACATACAAAATACACCCAAAAGACAAAGTAAGTAAGGGCCATACTTTTGAAATTTCTGATTTTTATAACATCTAGTCACAGATAATATGATACTATACTAGTCCGTCTAGTACTTTACGATATCACGCATTTTATTTACAATACCAAATTAGAGCTGCCTGTCGATTGAAGCGGGGCGAGGCTTCGGAACTAAAAAACGGAGATTTATTTATCTATATGATGGCATAAAATCTCGCTCCGCTCCAGTATGCAATCCTATAGGTTAATGTTTCTCAGTATCTTCGCTACGCAGCCTCGCTCCGCTTCAATGGAAAGGCAGCCTTAAATTGATGTTATATTTAGATTTAATATTTATTTAATTTGGATGCTGTTTTTGTAATCATAAATCAATATTATACATTCTTTTGTTTGTTATGCTTACACGCATTAACTAATTTACCAATCGTCATGAAATGTTGCATGCATGTTGTCTGGGGTACAGAAAAGGACATAGGGTATTTTTCATTTAGAAAACAAGTACTGTACCTGATGGTGTGTTAGTCAGGTTAATATAACGCAGTTCATATGTTAGTCGATTGTCGCGTGTTTTCATATTGCTGTTTCTGTCACCATGTAAAAAAGAAACTAGATGTTATTTACTAGTACGAGTTTCGTAGCGCCATCTAAGCTACAAAATATCTGCAGGCTTTATCGATGACGTGTATTGACTAGGTACCTTTTTTTTTTTTTTTTTTTTTTTCTCGCAGGGGAATGCTCTTACGCACACCCACTCCTGTCGATGCGGTCGGAAAACCGCACCGGCAACAGTGGGTAGTGTCGGACTCACCGGATGTTACGGAATACCGACTAAACCTAACTGCGGCGCTCTTCCCGTCTATCATGGAGCGCCGGAGGATCTCCGTTCCGAACTCTCTCCAGCGCTCAGACGTTAGCCTGGCAGGGCTACGACCCAAGACACAACCATCTAAGGCGGGGGGATGAGGTGAGCGTAGCGGCGTCGCCTCCTCCCTGGCCTTGCTCGGCGGAGTGGGTCCGCACTGACGTCGGCCTCCCGTTCCCGCTCCGCAGCCTCCTTCAGGAGCATTACTGCCTCACTGAAGTCGGCAACAGCTTGCCAGCACCTGTCGCTGGCCAGCATGGTGCTCACTGTTCGTCCCAGCGACAGGTCCCCGCCAATGACGGCGGTCAGGTCGCTCCGTTGTGTCTGCCAGGCAGCACAACTTTCTACTGTATGGCGCGCCGTATCAATGTGCGCGCCGCACGACTTACAGGAGGGTGAGGTCTCCCTCCTGGCAATCTGATGCAGGTACTTACCAAAGCAGCCATGTCCGGTAAGCACCTGCGTCAATCTGAAAGTCAGCACTCCGTGCCGACGATTCAGCCACTCCTCAAGGTGAGGCCGGATAGCCTCCACTATTTCGACTCCGGCGGTGGGGGTCCTCAGTTAACTTTTCCACCGCCGGATGAGGGCACTTTGAGCCTCAGCCCGCATTTCACCCACGACCGGTTCCTCGCCCCGAGACCGCGCCACCGAGCGGTGTCGGTAGACCTCTGCAAGAACTTCCGCCTCCAGTTCCCAAGGCGGGTCGCTCGCCAGGACGGTAGCAGCCGTCCACGACACTGTACGATACCCCCTGATGGCTCTCACCGCGATGACCCGCTGAGCTCTCCTTAGCAGAGCCTTATTACGCGCAGTGAGAGCGTCGACCCAGATTGGGGCGCCGTACAGCGCCATGGACCTCACGATCCCGCTGTACAACCTCCGGCAAGACGACCCCGGACCACCAGTGTTGGGCAGAAGTCTACCCAGCGCTGCAGCTACATTTACTAGCTTCGGGGCGAGTTGGGCGAAATGAGGTCCAAAGCACCATTTTCCATCTAGGTGCAGGCCCAAATATTTCATTTGGGCCCGCACCGGCACGTCCTCGTTTAAAATCTTTAATTTCGCCCCTCGGGGGGCACCGCGACGCGGGCCATGAAATAGGAGGACCTCCGTTTTGCTAACGGAGACCCTCAGGCCCAGCATTTCAATCCGCTCTATGACGAGCGCCGCTCCGACCTCGGCCAATTGGGCCGCCGCCTCAAAGCTCCTCCCTCTCGCCATGACGAGGGTGTCGTCAGCATAACAAATCACCCCCATCCCGGGGAGGAGTTCACCGCGCAACAGCCAGTCAAAGCCGATGTTCCACAGGGTCGGACCCAGAACCGAACCCTGTGGAACACCGCGCTCCATACGACGCCGGAGCAGACGCCCGTCGGTGCCCTCCCAAACGACGTATCTCTCATCAAGGTACGCCTCCAGCAGCCTCCGGAGGTACAGGGGCACTCCATGGTATCGGAGCGCCTCCTTCAACGTCTCGAACGGCAGGCTGCCGAAGGCGTTCTCAATGTCGAGCGAGACTGCCAGAACCACATCTCCCTGGTTTACGGCCTCCGTGGAGAAGGCCTTTAGGGCGACCAGCGCATCCGTGGTCGATCGGCCCCCTCTGAAGCCGTATTGTGCCTCTGACAGTCCCGGTCCCACTTCCTCAAGGTGTTGAACGAGACGGCCCGCGAGGACCCTCTCAGCAGTTTTGGCCGTCTCGTTCAGCAGCACCAGCGGTCTGTATGCGGAAGGCGAGTCTAACGGGCGTCCCTCCTTCTGCAACAGACAAAGACGGCCGGTTTTCCAGTCGTTCGGGAACCGCCCGGACCTCAAACACATATCGAGCAGTTCCCGATATGACTCCCGCAGTACCCTCAGTGCGATGCTTAAGACACGGCCCGGAACGCCATCCGGGCCAGGCGCCTTTCTGTTCGTCGACAGCCGGGCCAAGGCCCGGTCCAATTCCCCCTCGGTGACAAGGGGGACATCCATGATATCCCCCGTCTCACCTCGAGGAGCCATAGTTGGGGGAGCATGCCCCCCAGACTGGGGGAGCAGGCTCTCCACGACCCTCAACAGGACATCCTCTCGGAGAGTCTCGATGATGGGGGCGCTGCGGGCGCGGAGTTTGTTCCGCGCCGCAAGGTAAGGGCGCCCCCATGGATCCCTGTTGAGGCCTTCCAACATCTCCTCTCGGGCCTCGGCCTTCGCCCGGCTAATGGCCCGCTGCAGGCTTTTCTTGGCCGCTCGGTAGTCATCCCGCAGCTGGCCCTCGACGAACTCGGCGCCGTAGCGACGTCGACGCCTCATAAGGGCCCGCCGTGCTCTCATGCAAGCCGCCCGAAGCTCCGCAATTTCGGGCGACCACCAGTATACTTGGCGACGCGGCGGGCTCCTCCGGGCCCTCGGCATCGCAGCATCGCACACTTCCTTGAGGGCACTGCTTAACCGTCCTGCGGCCGCGTCCACATCCTCCTCAGTGCGGTTCTGCACACCAGCGGATCCCCAGCGCTGGACTATAGCCGCCTCCAGGGCCATTTCTCGGTCGAGCTGGCCGAGAGCCCATCGTGGGAAGCGACTACAGCTCCGAAAGCGCTCCGCGGGTGTTGACGGGGTGGAGACGCTGAAGCGGATGTAACGGTGATCCGACAGCGTCTCCACCTCCGTTACTACTCTCCAGTCGTTCACTCGGCGCGCGACAGCAGGGCTCGCGAACGAGAGATCCACAATGGAACCACCATTCTGCCGCACGCACGTCCAGGTGTTGCCCGTGTTTAGGAGCGAAAGACCGGAGAGAAGCGACCATATTTGTGTGGTCCTCCCCTTGACATTCGTGACGGGGCTACCCCACGCCCTGGACTTTGCGTTGAAGTCGCCGAGAACGAAGGTTGGTCTCGGCGACTGACGTCGAACCGCAGCTCCGACGCCGTCCAAAAAGTCTTCAAACTCCGCCAGGCTGCGGTTGGGGGAGAAAAACACCCCCACGACGACACAGTCTCTGAACCCCGCCACGACAAAACCACTACCTCTTTCTATGATTGAAAGGGGAGGACCAGAACTTCCTCTCGACAGAACCGCAACCGAGTCATTCCTGTCGCCAGCCCAATTGGGCTGGCTGGGGACGAAATATGGTTCGCAGACCACCGCAACGTCTACTTCCCACTCCGCCATGGACTGTATCAACAGGTCCTGAGCACCGGCGGAGTGGTTGACGTTCGCCTGGAGGAATCCACAAGGCCGACTGGTCATGTTTCCATTGCGGATCCCTTTCCCACCCTGGCGGTGTTCGCCCTTGGCGTGATCTGCGAGCCTTGGCCAGCGCCTCCTCTGATCTTCGGGGGCTTACACGCCCGCGTCCCCATGACGTGATCCGACGGCCTTCCGGCCGCGGCACACACAACACACCTGGGTGCTTTGTCACACTGCGCGGCTTTGTGACCCTCGCAACCACACCTGAAACAGAGGCGCGACCGATCCACCCCCGCAGGGCAGACAGGGCGCGTATGCCCCAGCGCCTGGCACCCGAAACAGCGCAGGGGCATCTGTTCTAGGGGCCGCACCCTAGCTGAGCTCCACCCAACGAGGAGCCGACCCGACTCAACCAATATTTTGGCGGCATCGACCGGGCACCTCAGCTTGAGCATGCCCATGCCCATAGGGCCCGGCCGGATTTCCGCGGGCTTGACTGTAGATTCGGGACATTTAGTTGCCCGAACCACTGCTGCCACTACCTTTTCGGGTGTGACGGAATCGTCGAGCCCGGTGAGCCGGATATCAGCAGTCTCTGTGGGGACCGCGACTTTCGCCACTCCGTCGAGAGCGACCCGAATCTTTTCAGCCAGACGGCTTGTCAGCTCTGGGGTCTGCGTCTTCGGCAGCTGTAGGACCCTTGAGCCAGTGGCCCCCTTTCGGACACGGAGTCCCTCGCCGATGCCAAACTCCGATAAGTTTATGGCATTTTCGGCCCGCGTCAATATGTCGGCGTAAGTGACGCCTTTGCGCTCCGCTTCTGAGTCCAGTGACAGAATTACCGCCGCCGTCTTCTGCCCCTTAGGTACTTTCAGTACCGACGTATTCTTTTTGGCCACAGGGACCACTGCAGGAGCAGCAGTGGCTTGGCCGCTCTTCTTCTTGGGCTTCTTCCGGACGACTGTGGCCCACGTTTCTGCCTGAGAAGTGGGTCCGGTTACATCCGTCGGGCGTGATGGCCCGGCCTCTGACTGCCTATTAGCCGCTGGCACCGGCCCTTGCGCTTTTTTCTTCTGGCCCGTTGCTGGCTGGGCCTTTTGCGCCGCCTTTTTCCTATCGGCAGCCAGCGGCGGGCGGATGGTCTCCTCAGGCAAGAGACGGTGTTCAATGCCCTCAAAGAGGGCATTCACCATCGTCCCCACCGAACGCATCAGAGAGGCCTCAAGCCTCCCGAAGTGCTGCTCCAGGTCTGTCACGGGGACCTGAGTCGGCGGCACTTTCACCGCAGCAGCCTTCTCCTGGAACTGCGTTTTGAGGGATTTGTTTTCCCTCTGGAGGGTCCCCACGAGGCGCAGAAGCCTCGTGTTGTCGGCCCGGAGGCGTCTTGCCGTCTCCGGTTCCGGCCGCGCTGCCAAGTCCTCCACAATGTTGAGGAGGCCCTTTGCGTCTTCCTTTAGCTTTTTTACTAAACTACCTTTCAGGTGGCCGGATTTGGTGGCGACCTCGATGATGCCCCCAGCATAGAGACCCGCTTTGGACCTTAAGTGCTCCAAATCCCTGCTGCTGAGATCTGCGATCTCCTCAGCCGTGACCGCATCGTCAGAGTCGTCAAAGACTGTGGTTTCTGACGGGGAGTCGTCCACTCCCATTGACGACTGGCGACTAAGTGACCTCTCGAACTCCTGCTCTCTCGCGTCACTATTTCTACGCCTAAACTCCTGCCGGGCCTTACTCAACCCAGCTCGGTGAGCCACTGGTGCGGCTCGACCACGCACTGCGGTGTTGATCTTCCGTGTGGGCTCCGTATCAGTCTCTGACTCGGTAACCGCACTCGCATTCTTGCACGTTTTTAGCGCTCTTTTTGCGGGTCGAAGGAACTCTAAAGATTCCCTCGCTCCCTGACTCCGCCTCCACGTCTTGAGGCATCGAGCTCCCTTCTTGTACGTCGTTTTTATTTTTGGTTTTATTCAATTCCATTATAGTTCCCACGAGTATGGGATAAATACTCGTCCGCCCGGGCAGTGATCCCTGTACCCGAGTAAGCGTAAATTTGTAACCCAACACAGGGGGTCCGCAGGTACCCTGGCTGGGAGCGTGCTCACGGCTGAACTACCCATCAACCATGCATCCCCTCGCCGCACGCCAGAACTTAGGATTCGGGTAATTTTTGAAGAGGTTTTTTCCTCGCGGTCCGGGCGATTAAGCCAAGACCCTCGTTCCTGATTTGGGCTGCGAGACGTGACCACAGACGCCCAGTGCAAGTCAGGATTACGATTTGGCGTGGTTGGCATAAAGCCTGTCTAGCCCTCAAATGAATGAGTGACTAGACCCACGGCGCCCACTGGTAATTTTTTAAAGAGGTTGTCTTCCTCTATCCTCCGCGGGTTGGGCCGGATGGGGGTCCATGTTGGACCAATCCACCCGCCCCAAAATACGCCCGACTGTGCAGGAAACCTATGCTTCCCACACCGCCCCGGCCTAACGGCCCCTACTGGTAATTTTTTAAAGAGGTTTTCTTCCTCTATCCCCCCGACTCATCCTCGTGTCCTCTGATAATCAAAGAAACACGTGGAGAGACCCCCAAACGCGGCCCTCGCGGGACGATAACCCCGAGACAAGATGCCTCGGGTTCCCTACGCGCGTGCCAGAGTATTAGCCACGAGTAAAAATGCCCCCGAAAGGACATTATTACCCGTGTTGCCCGGGGTGTACCGGCCCAACGACTGCCGTTCCAATCCACTAAAAATGTAGAAAGGACCAGCAGCCGTCGGGCACACGGGGAGGTTCTCTGGCCACACACCCCACTAGGTACCTACCGCAAGCGAACGCACGGTGTGATTTTGGTTGATCGCTTCACTCCGGCAATTTTGATCTTAACAATGAACCCCATGGAAACTGGAGACGAAAGACGATATACCCATTGAAATATTAAGATAGCAGCAGTTTTATCAAAATGGTAGTATAAAGTAGCTCAAAAAATAGTTAACAATAATGTGATGATGTATGATACTGAACAATAGCGTTGCACTTAGCCAATTCAGATCAAATATTCTTACAAGGGTAACTGTGGCCACTAGCCAAGTGCGGATTCGCACACTTCACATGTCTTTGAGTACATTATGGATAACTCTAAGACATGCAGTTTTCTTACGATGTTTTTCTTCAACGTTAAAGCTACCAATAATTAACTATTTAATACGCACATAACTTCGAACTATCTGCGCGCCTTGGGTTCAAACTCGAGACTTCTGGGTTAATGCCCTACAGTTTCTTACTAGGCTATTGAGAAAGTCCCGTGTCGACCAGAGGGATAGTTTAATAAAAGGCTGATATTATTTTATTTTTACGAAGCGATTGTTCATTGTAAGCTGATAAAATTTAATAGCAAAGGGCAACCGAAATCGAGGGTGACACCAAATTTTTATGTATTGAATTTGGTATGAGGATCACGTCTTGGCAGGTTGTCTAAAATGACGGTTTAGGCTTATCTGAATTATGTCAGTTATGAATAGAATATTTGGAGAAATGTCAAATCTTCATATTTTCCCACAGGAATCGGTCCTTGCGCGTCACGAATTTTACGAGCCAGGCGTGATTCGAATTTTTTTAGGTACTCCGTGGTATTTCCCGTGCCCATGGTAAACGACTATTGATTTTAGATTGAAACCAGCAGTGATTTAACTTCAATAATGAATATAACTTCAATAGTTAATTTAACTTCTAAACAAGAATAATCGCCATTCAATACACAGGTAATGTAATACTATGCAGTTATTATATATAATATTAAGTTGTTTCGCGTTGCTGCCTACGTATGCGACATAGACCTCTTGCTATATATATATATATATATATATATAGTAGCTACAAAAACAAAGCTGTACGACTCGAAACTATGTTGAAATAAAACTAAAATATTGTAATATTACTATTGTTTATCCGTAATAAGAAACAGTATCAGAAAGCATACAGTAGGATCTATGAGCTTCCTATTATTGTTTCATATTTTAATTGTTTCTTATATCTTTTATTCATAAAAATACAAGCGCTAGTTTTAAAGAAAATAACAGCCTATACAAGAAACCAACCACTTTACTTACGTATATGCCTTGTACCAGTGTATACGTTAAAGTAAATTGGTTTTCAACGAAAATGCTGCTCTGAATTTTTATAATTTTCAATAGCGTTTATTGGATTACCAAACAAATGCATACTCTCGGGTATGAACCTCGCTAGCAGTAAAAATAATAGTATACCTATCGATAATATGCTGCCCTTAAAAATTGGCTTTCGTAGATTACAGAGAAATTGCTTATGATATTTGATATTTTTGAGAGTCTTATCATCTCCTTTTATCATTATTTAACCTATATACTTGCAGCGACGGCGACGGCCAGATACAGTAGGTTTTTAATGTTGTCTGGAATTTCAACAATTGAGAGGTTCAGTAATATTTGCCATATTGTTATATTAAATATTATTTGAAACATGAAAATTAATATGCAATTCAACTACCTGTCAAAATATTATTTATACCTATTTAAACAAATGTAATGTATTTTGTAAAATATTTATTTTTAACCTTCGTAGTTAACTTAAACATATCTTGCATTCGAATACAAAATGAATGTCAATCTCAGTAAAAGTTAATTTACGTATTTTATAACTTTTTAAATGTACCTACTATATACACATTCCTAGTATCATTGAAATTAAATATAATATGTTTGCCACGTTTCCACGTATTTAAATATCAAAGATTTTGTAACAGTTCTGTAATATTGCTTTTATAGATAACATAATTCAATAGTACTACGTAGGTCATACGTAGTCACACGTACGCGTTAAAAGTACTATTCTCTTACTTTTCTTTCTTACATGAGTTACATCCTGATACCAAACTATAACTGCTCGTGTCATATAAACATAAAATTATTTAGCAAAATTAAATTTTATAATATGAGCCATGCGTACAAAATTGGTCTCATTTTTTTTTTTTACTTCTGGGAATGCTTTGACGCATACCTCTCCGCGGGGCGACGGAGAGGCTATGTCGGACTCACCGGGGAAAGATGGTGAGTGACATCCCGGTAATACCGACTAAACCTACCACGGTGTTCCTCGACATAACCGCAATCGGCGGGGCCGCGCGAATCGCTTTCACATGCAATCGCGACACCGCCGAGGTTTCGCCCGCCGTATGAAACGGCTGACCACTACACAAATTTACAACCATAAATTTTACTGTCCCCCTGAGGGTGGGACGGACAGACGATACAGAATTGGTCTCGTATTAACCTATCTATCCCATTCCAACATAGCGCACTTCACTATTTCTAATTTTCATTGTCCATCTATCTATAAAGTAGTTTAAATTGAATTTAGCTTATCGTTACTAAAACAAACAGATGTTGCCATCTCTTCGTTTGGTCACTGTTGATCAATATTATGTCGATTTAATACAAACGTTTATTGTGATTACTTGCAATCGCTCCAGAGTCTTAGCAAAATGAGAATTGTGACTTTCTAAGCGCTTAAAACCAACATACCTGACCAGTTATACAGTTGGCAGGTTTCATCCCATCTCCATTAGTATTTACTATATTGGGAGTTCGAAATATTCGCCGCGCCAGACATGTTCAAAACATTTGAGTTCACCGCGGTGGTAGTGTCCTACCGAGTTCATATCAAAACACGTCTTATCTAAGCATTGCCCTCAGCAGATGCTGCACTTTATGCCAAATACACGAGGTAAATGTAGGTACCCTTAGGTAGGCAGAACATTACATTGATTACAGAATATGTACCAGCAACGCCTTGATATATGTATGTATTTTAAGTTCAACTCTTTGATTCACCAACGTAGAGTACGCTGTAGTTTTCTGTACAGTATTGTATTGTCAAATGAAAGCGCTTATTGAATTGATCGGTTCAAAAATATTGTTTATAATATAATGAACGATAGGAAGCCGCTTCGTATCATTTTTTTTTTGCCAACCCTCATTATACAGAATGCCGTTTTAATTGCCGGCAAGATTGAAAGATGAATGACCACGATGTACTATCGATATGCGTAAAAAGTATTTTGTGCCAAAATATTTATTAATTTTCTTATAGGCATTTATATAATCTGTTATTAATATAATATAATTATATCATCTGTTATTAATATACATAAGGCTACCAGATATATTCAACTGAGAAATATGCTGGCTTGCTACACAGAGATCACAAGTTTAGAACCACGGCACGTACTCGTATATAGCTCTGACTTTTTGAAGTTATGTATTTGCTTGCCTTGCTTTTGTTCTGGTTTAAAGGTACCATATGTCCGAACATATCAACAAACAACTTCACATTCGCATTTATAATATTAATAAGGATTAAATACTTACATATCACTCGTTATAACATTTAGGAAAAACATCGTTAAATTCGCATGTTCTGTATTCCTCCATAACGTTCGCGAAGATAGGCGCAATCTACTTGGCCACACACAGTAATTAGCGGCTGTGACCAGCAGCAGGATAATTAATTATAAACAGAGCTTATTGTATTATTTTACATAGATAATATAGGCTCATATCTATATTCCCGAAGGAGTAGACAGAGGTGAATTTTAACTACACTGCGCCAGCTGCTATAGTATATTATTCTACGTGATAGAGCCTGTTGCCGTCTACCCAGCATAATCATCTTTTTTACAGATAAAACAATAACACTAAATGACGCGGTAATCAAACCCGAGACCGCATGCATAACAGCCACATTAATTACCGCTGCGCCACTGAGCTTTATTATTACAAACATAACTCTTTCGTTGTCCCGTAATAGACACAACAGAAAATCTATTGTTATGTATCATAGGACTTATGTGATTTATCGGACAGGGAGGGACAGGGAATTAAATTTTTTATCTTAGTTATGTAAAGACGCATTGATTAGGTAATTCTATCTTTATAATTATATATATAGCTAAGTCGAAATACCACAAGTAATGTTATATTACGATAAGCTTATAAACAGGAAATATCTAAAATAACATAATCAAGGTTGTATCCGAAGGTATATATGTACCTTATTTAACATTTCCTTTCACCTTTGACTTCTATAAGTTCTGTAATATTAATCCGACTTTATCCACGTGAGAAAGATTAACCTGTCTACATGTTAAAGACTTCGTACTTAATAAATTGACTTGAATTAAACTCTCTCTCCCCTTATATTTAGTAAAACAAACTAAACTGTTTGGTGTGCGTTTTCCACAATTCTGCCTCGCAACTGGGCCATTGTGCGTAAAGAGACCGATTATCGGTTATTCATACCTCAGTTTTTTCTAAAAAGATAGTAGGTGACCGATACTGGCTGTAATATGCAATAAATTATTTTATTTTCCAGAAGCTTAGGCTTTTATGTGGATTAAATAAAAGGGAAAAGTAATAAACGTATTATGAAGAAGGCCTAAGTAATAAACCCTTGATTATCATGGTATAAATTTGCGCTATGGACTAATGCGTGCAAGCGTAAGGTCTTTGTTCGTTTCGCGGGTCGAGCAATATTATCTAGGATTTTCTGTAAGTAAATTTTCAGGAATAGGACGGCAATAAGCCCGCCTCTTTAAGTGAAACCTATATATAGCTTGCGAAGTAATCGATCGATTTTCAATAAGACTTCGCTAGGTGTGAATATACTGAAGCGGCTTACTTTGTAAAAAGAAACGATCTTCAGACCCAGTTTAAATAGTTTCAACGGTAAAGAGCCATACATACTTCATCTAGATGAAACTTGAAAACTTGGACTCAGACTCTAGATCCAAATTTACGTAAACCCGAGACGTCAACGGCGAGCTTTAAGTCGTGTAAGTAACAATTAGAGACTTTTCAATACTCTAGTAGGCAACAAAAAATGTATCTGTACTGTGTTTTACGTGGGCTTGTAGATTCTTGTGAAGCTATTTAAACGTTATTTACGTAAACAGTCACGAATTCGCAAAGATTTTGAGGTCATATCTCACGGTTTTCAAACAAATGTCAAAATACAAGCAAAAGAAAAGCCAATCAGTTATATTTTGAAATTCCCAAAAATTTGTTGGAAGTATTTGCGTTTATATGGCTCCCTTAGTTGACAACTCGTTGCCAAACACGATTACCCAACTAGGTACCTTACCTATTTTTTATTACAGCTGGAAGAAATAGGAATGAAAAATAAATTAACCGGTAGAGGAGATTTTACCAAAAAACCATGCATGTTTTATAATTTGAAAATTTTATTGAGGTCTAACCACTATTAATATTTTAACTAATACTACAGTAATTTTGTAGTAGTAGGTATATTTTGTACAAATGTAATTTTTAGGGCTTGTCTCATCACCTCCAAATAGCTTTTATCTATTAGATAAAAGTCTCGCCATCTCGCTTCTTTAACCTAACAAGAGAGAGACATCATGCGATTTATCTTTCGGATACCTTTTACTTGTTAGTTATAGGACTGGTCATTAAACTCTATTGTTGCATGCCGCAAACTGGCGAGATATGGTACAAAAAAATTAATACCTTTATACCATAATATATTTGACTGGAATGTATTGGCAATCAATAACATCTATATTATAAAAACACGCTAACATATATAGCGTTGTTAGGAATTACATATGCTTTCAAATGTTTTTGACCTAATCAGACAATAGTTGAAGACATTGCTGCCACAAATTCTAGTAATATATTGCCTACATAATAAAGAAAGATTATACACACAACTTCCACATAAGGAGTTGCATTGAGTGAATTATAATTATTAGTTATAATGTACACCATGGAATTAGCTGAAGTAAACTTTAATAGCTTGCCGCGTGGACTACATACATACATACATGAGTTAATCATACTGGTTAATTGATCAGGTGGTTCGCGTGCGTCGTTTATACGACGCATAGAACCCGCGTGAAAACATTGCGCATCTTACTTGCGTCGTAGATAAGAGCCAGAGAAATTGCGTTGTAGCACATGCTATAACTGTTGCCCGCCATTAATTTTCAAGCTTAATGTTATTTAAATAATTCTTATGGTCTGCTATGTGCTGGTAGCGAAATTGCGGCTTTTATATTATAGCTATATTTTTATCAAACTATGACGAGGATGAATCTGTACCCTAGAGATATTTTTAAAACTATTTCTTATTGCGTATGATAGAAAATACTACAATTTAAAAAAATATAAGTTTGTAGGTATTCTATCCTTATACAATATCTTTGACTCATATCGTAGGCAAAGTATATAATACTCCATCTACGACACAAACCAAACTCTTTTTTGTCACACAAAAACACTTAACGCATTTTCATGCAGTATTGTAAGATTGGTAGCTTAGTCCTAGGAGTACATACAACTTAGAATTTTAGCCACGTTCCAATAATTTCTTTCAGTAGAACCGATGATATAGTGCAAATTATGGTTGACGTACAACATGATATCAGTCGCAAACCGTAGTACAAGCAACAAAGTCAAGGGCGTACACTAGTATACATATAACTACAGTAATATTCTTTACAAAAGACTAAGGTTGCAATAAATATATATCCGTATTGTAGTGTAGAAAAGGAAGAAAATAAGTTAGGTGTGAAAGCCGTTAGATCGGCGTGTTAAGTCTTCAGTAAAGGTACTAACATTTTATGTTTATTGCAAATTAACCTTTCTCGTATTTATGAATGGAAACAAAGGGCAACTATTCGGTTCACCGTTTCTAAAGTACCAAATCCTTTGAAATGTTCATGTATTAAGCGCTTTCATTAACGATTATACAATCCGACCTTTGTTCGAGAACAATTGTTAATGTAAAAAGTTGTCATTCAGGTAAGGTTTATTTCAATGAGTTCTCAATTATTATAGAACTTGACTCCGACGTGCTATTTGGCAAACTGTTTTATATGATATAATAAATTGTATTGAGGTCATATTTATGCAATTCACATTTTTTTAAATTAATTGTTTCTGAGGTTTTACAGGGCGCAAAACAATTGCTTGTACATTTTTGTATTTTGTTTGACCTCTGCTTGTCTGTTTATTACGAAATTACATTAAACACATTTCTATTAAATAAATGTTATTTACATGGTTATAAACAGGTAAAATAGTAAATTTTATAAATTTGACATATTATTAGAATGTCGGAAGGCAATGCGATCTTCAGGCAAAGAAAGAGTTCAACAATTTGGTAACGCGAGGCGTCGTTCAATATTTTTGAGAGCTCCCTATAAAAATACTTACGTGTATATATATATACGGGTACTTGCAACGATGTATTCAAATTCGATATATAAAACATACATAATAACAGCCCTGTATTAAACTGTCCCACTGCTATGTACGGGCCTCTTCTCACTGTGACAAGGTTCACTACTCACTGGAAGAAGGAAGGTTAAAATTCCATATACTCAAAAACAAATACTGTATAAAAAAAAATGAACTATAAATTCTTTACCAAAGTATATATTCCTTGATGGATAAATATAATTAAAATCCTTTGCTTTGTCCGCTAGAAACTCACGGGAGTGCTGTACAAGTATAAAAATAAATGTTATTCTAGTACATCAAACGGTCTATCTATGTACTAAGTTTCATAGAATGCTATGTTTTACGCGAGCAATAAACTTAAACTTCACAAACTTTCGCATTTGTAATATTAGCAGAATTAACACGAATACTGTACTAGCTAAGATACCTAAGTATTCATATACAAAGGTACTTTTCATTTGAAAATATTATTTCACGCTAATCAACGGATGTAAAATTTAAATGTACTTGTAATAAAGAGTTTACAATATGCCAAACGTTTGGTTAGTTAGTAGAGAAGAGCTTAATTTTGAAACTAAAATAAACTGTCATTAAAATTTTATATTATATGAGAAATAAGTTTACTTTTATACATTTTGACATATGTATGTAGTTTTGTATTCACAATATGTTTTGCAATTATTAATGTTTTGATGATAAGCACCATTAGTGGCTTTACAATTCAATTACCGTTACTTGTGAATGGAACACATACGTCTTGTTTGATACTTTTCAGTTCCTTAGTTTCCTTTCTGTAGTAGTACTTAGCTGACTTAACTTTTATTTTCTTTAAAATCATCTTATGGTATTCATTATTTGAACATAGGTACTGAACAGTACATCATCGCTCTGGACTTTCTCTTATCGGCAACCTGATTAAAAGGTGCAATGATTTCGAGAGTCACAATTTTTTTAGCGCGCTTCTACCATATTCACTTCTATTTAATACTATAGTATTGCATTCATCATATTCCGTTGTACATTCAATGTTTGATTTTATAAGTATAATCAGAGGAATAGCTTGAAAATAGAAGTTCAATTTAACCACTCCAAGATACATGACAATGTGTTTAAAGGAGACACATTCACTTTAAAAGAGAATGCTTTTATCGTAGCGCTACAGTACAAATGAATAACCGTCTGTATTTACGAGAGTATTAGGATTCTTGACATCGATATTGCTAGCAAAGTCCATATTAGGAGTTATTTGGGATATCTAGACAAATGGGCAAGTTAAATGGACGTCGTTCTAAACTCTGCTCGATAGTTGGTATACATCAGGTCAAAGACTTGGCCTATATGTATAATGCGTAGGTCGGGTCACACGTGGAGTCACATCCATGGGCAAAAGCCCTATACACTTGCTCGGGCCACGTGACTTAGTCTGCCAAGATGTGCTACTAATATAATTACCGGCAACCAGACCGAATGAAGGCAGTAATGTGTTTAAGCCCAGGGTCGGAGCATTGGTCAACAGGTTAAATTATTATTAAGACTCATTTTGATAAGTCGTCGAAACGTCTAATACTTTACCCTTACCCTTTGCCAACATTCAATAAGCTCCCCATTACATAAAACAATAGTGTAATGATATAATAATTTCACGCCGACTTAAGCTTTTAACTGAAATAATACGCGTGCGTGAGCTTAAAGCGAATATGCCCAACATATCACTTGGTAGAATACCGAAAATTAAGTAAATAATATTAATCTCATATTATTATGATTCCTTATAATCCCATTCCTTGTTTTCATTTAGAGTTATATAATATTTATTTTTAATTAAATATGAACAAATAAAGGTGTATATTTTTATTTTCTTGCGTTAAACGATTTACTCTGTTTTTGCACGTTCATGTTCGCAGTGTATAAGCCAATTTGAATGTAGTTTTCACTTTAACTACATTCAAAATGGCTATAGATACATGACTAGGCACCTGCCTAGTCATGTATATATAGCCATTTTGTACCTATCAAGTGCTGTATCTATAGCAGTATACATAGTTTAGTTTATTCCAAATAAAGATATGCTAATGCTCATCATCGTATTAAGGCAACTTACACGCAACAGATCACAAGTAGTGAAATTAATAAATTGACTTGTTATGATTATGATTTTGAACATCGAATAAGCTGTTGTGAAGAATGCAAGGCAGTATCTTAGGGCACACTAACACTACTCGTTTATATAAGCGATCACCTCAGGCGATTGAGCATCAATGTATTGTGATCGTAATGATGATTCATTAGACATGTTAAACAACAGATCTCAGCTCAATTATGTTATTTATATAGTTAGATTTTAATAAGCTAAAATAGGAAAATCTGGATATTGATTAACTTAGAGTTTGTGAAGTTAGGTCTTCTATAGTTAGGGCGTGTAGAGTTAGAAGCTTGGTTCTACATGAGATCTGATAACTTTTTGACAGTGCGAGTCATTGTCTTGACAACATTTTACATAAAAATGTATTCGGTGGGAGTTTAATTTTCTAAAAGCGTAATTTTTAACTTAATCATGAAAGCAAACATTTACCTACAAGTTAACCTTTTGAGTCGTAATGCCACACCGGCGACTAGACATAATAAGTTTTTAAATATTGTCTGGCATTCCAAAAATTTATAGATAGGTATATGTTACTTAATACAAAAACAATATAGAACTGTACGATAGTATAAGGTTTTGAGGTGTAACACTAGACGAGCACTTTGAAAGAACAACATTAAGAACAATGATATTACAAAAAATAAATTCGTATATGCTTTGACAAAAGATATTACATTCAGGCATACTTCTTAAACGGTTTACCAAGCTTATGTGTGTTCGATAATTCGT
Source organism: Catocala nupta (assembly GCA_963675205.1). NCBI lineage: Eukaryota > Metazoa > Arthropoda > Insecta > Lepidoptera > Erebidae > Catocala > Catocala nupta. The sequence continues at coordinate 17,882,992 of OY776078.1, forward strand.
TGTGGTATAATCGTTTAGGAAAACTCTTCTGAAATATCGAGATAAATTATTGCGCGATTATGTATCTGTGTAGTGTTTGACATAGTTGGTGCGATTCCTGCAAATCTATATTTAAGACAGATATAGATATTGACAATAATAATATTTTAATAATTATAGCAGTATCATGTATGTATATGAATGATAACGCTTTCCATAATTATGCTTGATAATGATAATATTATTTGTATATAAATGTTTACAAAAAATTTACTATTGTATCCAGTATCACGGCCTAATATGTGAATAAATTTAACATTTATTGTATCATCCTGCCATATTTGATGAAAGAAATGATTATGATGAAAAGTATTAATCTAAACATATATTTCTTTGGGGTGGTAAAGAGGAATAATTTCAAAAGTCTGCGTGTAAATGTAGTCGCGGTAGGAATAGTAAGTGTTGTGTAAGCATACCATATTATTAATACATCATATACATATAAATATATCGCAAGGGCTCTTTTACTTTTGCTCTAAGCAATCAAATATAATATAAGAAATGTCAATTCATTATCGAATGAAAACGAATTTCGCTTGCTATGTTACCATCTATGATACCTTTACATGAACAACATTATCCTAATGGTCAATTTTTACAAAGATAACGTTAAGTACATTTTCGTAATGCATTCGTAGTATAGCACGTAAGCCTTTGAACTCTCATGATATTTTTAAACCTTGTACTTCTAAAAGCGAAGTTATTATTTCATTTTTCAAGTAAAAGGGAATATATTTATATTCTATAAAATCATATGCCATTACACAGAACACAGACAAATGCGGCTACTATGGAAAAAGAGTCGACACGACGTGCTCTGAAGCAACATACGCACATGTATGACGGAGCATCACTTAAGACTGCGCCGAGCAAAATGTGCCAAAACAGGCGGTCACAGTTAAGTTGATAAAATAAAATCAGTACTACAATTTACACAATAAATACAATAAAACACGTTTTGTTTAATACAAATATAGAATATACATTTACCATAACAATGAATGTGTTTACAATTACTCCGTGTAAAAAACTTAGAATAATGAATATTTACGTCTACAAAATTACGTAAATTTGCACGAAAAATGCAAAAACGTAAGCTCGTGTTAAGTAATTTTTAGATTATACCAGTAGAAATCTATCCTATCTTACAGCTTAAACGAAATATAAATAGTTATATTACAATTTGTTCGTCCCAAATATTTAAGTTATTGGTGGACAATAAAGATACACATTTATCAAAAAAAGCACTTCAAATCGTCTATACAATTTTACTATGGCGGCCGCGTGCCGATTTGAATATCGAGCTCTGTCATTCAGTCCAACCGCGTCTTACGCTCGGCGCAGTCTTGACCGAATCGGCATTCTTATTAGTAGAGACTGCGATTTTTCAAAAATCGATATGGTATTTTATATGAAAAATTTATTGACTTTTTGATATTGAATTTAATTACGTAAAATATATTTATGTATAGATTGACAGGACATCGACTGTCGGATCTGCTAGTACATTATAATAATAGTTCAAAGAAATTTGGCACAAGCCTTGTGTCTTATGTCATTTTTCTCTTTTCAGATTTAATTATGTATTACCATATATACATAGGTACATACATAGAATCACGCCTGCCCAAATAAGGTGAGCATCGTTTGAGGTAGAAATAGACAGGTGCGGCCGTTAGGGTCCCATTCCGGTAAGCCCCCAGCCGGGACGCACCCACAGTGAAAATTCGTTATTCTGCTACGCCCCCAGCTGAGACGCTTCCATCGTAAAACAACCGGAGAAGGCACTGGAGCAAATAGTGTTGAAAACAAGTATTTTTGAATTTAAATACTCTGTTCTGTGTGTATACTATCATATATTTTATGCTTTGATTAATAAATTAGTATAAAACTGTATCCTTGTCCAGAGTCTGGAGAGGCTGGTAATCTGTCAGGCAGGGTCTCCTAGTATAGATACCAGCCTCTCACATAGATAATTTGACACACTAATATATTGATTATTAGATATATACTTTACTATACTCTGTAATTTCTGTCTGAGATAACAAATAAAGGAATGTATTATTATTATTAGCTTTAGAATTAGTCAGACTAATTTTTATAAATACTCTTCAAAAATATGTTTAAAAAAATGAAAACTAAATACTGCCTTTCAAAAAGCAACCCATTCACTGTTTCCGCACAGAAATAGTGAAAGGGTTGCTCGCCCATTGTGTAGATTTCAAATTCAATAACACTTGTTTTCAATACTATTTGCTCAAGTGTGTTCTCCGGTTGTTTTACAACGGGAGCGTCTCGGCCGGGAGCGTAGCGGAATAATAAATTTTTCACTGTGGGTGCGTCGCGGCCGAAGGCGTACCGGAATGGGACCCTAACGGCCGGACCCAAATCGACATACGATTGCAAGATAGTACCTAGTAGACAGGTACCTGTAGAACGATTTGATTCGTTTTTTGATAACAATCGCGCATTATGACTGCACGGGTAGCAAAGTGATGTAAGTTGTCGCCTCGCCACTGACACTGCGCCGAGTATTGTGGGTTCGCATCCCATACGGGCCAAAATGTTGTGTGATCCACATATGGCTGTTTTATCTGTTGTTTGAATGTTTGCTAACTCCTCGGTGACACAGGATTTATACCTAGAGCGGGTGTAGTCTTTTTTATAAAAGAAGGGATATAAGTAATTGAAATCATTGTGTGACGTGGCATTTTTGCGTTACACTCTTATAAAGATCGAAGCGAAGATCGATCTACATTGTATTTGATGCATTGCAAGGGTGAGGTAACTACTTAAACAGTTGTTTCATTTGGTACGCTCACCGAAGACAGAGGTAAAGAGCCGGCAGGTAGTATACTGAGTGATCAACAAAGTTTCATATTATTTATAGAATAATATTAAGTAATAGTTCAAATTTGAATTTGAGTTTGTTTGTTTGTTACGCTTTCACGCTTCAACTACTCGTCGGATCATCATGGATTTCGCATACACATTTTCAGGGGAACAGAAAAGGACATAGCGTGTTTCTCATCAAGAAAAATACTGTTACTAACCTAACCTACTTTTATGTAAGCGAAGCCGTAGGCAAAATCTTAGTACCTATTTGAATGAGATGGGTGTTAAAACCCAGGATTCATAGTCTTCGTCTTCATGTGACCTTTATTATCATTTTTGTTCTGTTTCTTCAGCTTTTTGTAATGTCCCACTGCTGGGCAAAAGCCCTTGGACGTCCAAATCACTCTGTTGGTTAATATCCTCTGACCTTATGACCTTGTGTCCCCTATATCTCGGCGGTCTTTTGACCCACAGGACCCATATTCAAACTCGACTGAGAAATGACCCCAAGGTGTTTGCAGACCAAGTACAAGTCAATCAGTCCAGTGGTTCTGGAGCTATGCCTGTCACTAACAAACTGTAACTAACAGACAGACACACAGACCCTCATAGTGTTTTCATTAACCTCGTCGAAGAAGACTCAGAGGTTAATAATTTGTGTGTTATTTTGAACATTGTATTTAAACGCACCGTATTCATTTGGATTTCTCAAATAGTTTATCTTTGATACAAATGTTAAAAATCTTTATCTAGCCTTGCTATGTATATTCAAAACGCCAAAATAATTTTTCCTCATACCTGGGCACAAGTAATGAAATATTCGGCGAACGGTCGAGCGAAGCTCCATCCTAGTATTTACCGTTTGTTTAAAATTGTACGAGAGTTTAAGCGGCATTCTTGCTTCACTGATTTAATTACTTTCGTCCTCTGCGTGGTTTAGAATCATCGCAATAAATTCCACATTCAAGCATATAATATGAACAGTGATAAATGTGAATCGAAAATTAAATGAACGATTCATAAAATTACTTTTGATTCACTTTGTATATTATTAAGGGGATCGATATATACTGACAGTTCAGTTGCACGTGCGATTCGATGTGGGTAAATATAATAAGATGAAATGATTGACTGCAATTTCAAAGTCACATTAAGTAGAGAGAGAATAAATCCAGGTAGCAATATAAAATACATTTTGAATAACGGGAATCGTTCCAAATTCGAGTGGTGGCATTAATTCAATTTTAATTTTGATTTATGTACTACAAGATTCCAATTTGCTTCCGACCACAACCGAAGCTTTAAATAAATGCTCGCTGAAAACACTGACACAAATTGTCGACAGTGTTATCGAGTTGTATTATTCTGTCCGATGCAAAATCCCTTCATAGCAATATTTCTCGTCCAATAAAAGTGCTAGTTTTGAAACTGATCCCTTTGTTTTATCGGCTAGTTTTTGTGTCAGTTGATTGGGTTGCGTGAAAAGCGGGAAAAAAGCGGTTTGAAATTTTGTATCGCGCTTCTATTTTGTTATAAAAACACTAGCAACATTTGGTTTATTTTCAAATGTTTTCTATCGTGTAGATGTTGCCGTTAAGGAATCTTTTGCATATGATTAGGATAATTATACTTACTATAAACTAAACTATTATGATATAATAAATAGATTTTGTTTACCGCTTCACTTGAGTAAATGTAGGTTAGATTGGTTAGTAACTGTACATTTTTTTGGGTGAAATGTACCCCATGCTCTTTTCCCTAACAACGTGTATGCGGCATTTCAGGATAGTCGATCAAGTGGTTAAGGCGAGAAAGCGTGACGAACAAACAAACTCACATTCGCATTTATAACATTAGTTAGGAGTAGGTACAGAAATGCTAAATGAATTCTGATAAAATATGGAAAATAATAGTAATAATATCAATTTGTGGTTTTAATTATTTATTAGTGCCTATGTAATACGTGTTTCAACCGAAATATTCATTGCTTACTGCGTTATTTATGGCGGTTACCATATTAAAGCTTTCTGTTGTTAGATAAGGATGTTATAGATACTCTTTTAACTTATTGAAAATAAGTTGTTGCACATGGAATTTGTATTGAGAGATACATGACTCAGCGCTGCGCATATAATGATAGGACGATGACTCCCCATAGCTCGCTGCTCGGGGGCGCACGCAATGGCTGGAGATCGTTCGGTTTTCTCCTGTGCTTTGGGTATCTCGTTTGGCCAGGGAGTAAGGCTGCTCGCTTCTTCACGCATTCATACTCATTTAATTCTTTAATTACAGAGGCTTTCAGTGCTTTCTTGATCTCAATGGCTATGGCCCGAATAAAAGCCCAACGTGAGTGATGGTTACTTCCGATCAATGCAATGAGGGAACGGCATTGCTTCATCCAAATTGGGGAGATCTCCACTGTGTACTGAATTTGTCCTCCGGGTGATCCACACTATGGTGTGAACCATTATGAGGAGTCTACGAGTTGCTTGCGTGTATCACCTGCCATAAGACATCTTGTGATCATTCATATTAAATCATAATAACAGCCCTGTTTATGAAATGTCATACTGGTGGGTACGAGCCATGAGAGACTGAGAAGTGATGAGTATGAGAACGGAAGACTATAGGCTACCATGCTGGGCTAGTGTGGGTTGGCAGACTTCAGATATCTTTAACAACATTGAACGGCCGTGTATCAGTTCATCGATTGACTAGTGACGGCTGTGCGGTGAAAGCGCTGCGGCCGCGCTGTTTTGTAAATTCATATAAATAAAAATGCGCGACTGATCGATCGACTAATGACGGCTGCGCGGGGGTAGCGCTTCAAATTTGAAGGCGCCTGAGGCTCTAGGCTATCATTATTATTCAGCAAGTTGTAGTGAGACTAGCATTTGAGTCCAATATACAAAAATAATAAAAGTATCAACAATTTCTGGTATAGATTCCAGTATGAAATAGCACAGCTGCAAAAGAGATAAATATATGTATGTATATACATAGACAATTCAATTATTAAATCGATAAGGATCATACTTATACAAGTATGATCCTTGTGGATTTAATAATTGAATGATACCTAACTTTCCACATTTCTGTTCAATGGTATGCTACGTATGTCTGGCAAATTTTATTATACATCACAGTAACCGCTTACCATCAAGCGGATTATATGCTTGTTTGGTATTTTGGTAGGCGGTAAATAAGCATACAATCCGCCTAATAATAAATGGTTATCATTGCCTATAGAGTATGGACGCTTGCAATACAAGAATAGATGCGCATTGCCGTCCCTTCAGACGATAGTCGTGCTGTCAGCTCTAGGGACTAAGAACATAATTATTATTATTGGTCTTTTGCTGAAGCTTTCTTAGATTGTTATCTAAGAAATTTGTTATATATCTATTTGTAAGAAATTTTACCGCAAAACACAACATAAGCTTTGTATTTCTGTAATTTCGATTTGCACCTTTTTACAATAATTGGAGAAATTTAATTTGGCAAATAAGGATTATTCTACTTTATTTACATAACATAATTTAATTATGTTGTATAAAATTTTAAAGCTTTTGCAAATTTCATAAAGTTCGTCATATGTAAACAAATTACTATTTTCAAAAATATGCATACTTTAACGAAATTTCCAACTACACATAATGAGCTTGTTAAAATAGTTTGCTAGCTGTATACGTTTTAAATAAATTGCTTTGAATATTTTTACAAAGTAATGTTATAAAGCTAACAGGCAGCAATAATAAATAGCCTCAGGCAATAAATGAGCGTATCACGTTGCGAATAATAAAATGAATATCCAAAATTAATTGTCACGTGGACCGTGTTTAATTTCCACTCTGGCCAGTTCATCAACTCTTTGATAAACATTGGTCGATTAAAATAAAACACGTTGACATATTATTTTAGCAATTAAAAGAGCGTGACATCATGATGTACGTGTACCGAGAGATGTACAATATTGTATATTCAATTGGCCTTTGTGGTCTCTCAGACTAGCGCATAGCTAAGTAGATGAAGCTCTCTCTGGCTCCGGAACTCGAGTTAGAGTTAGTCGAATGTTAATTGCATTACGTAGAATAGATGATAGCTTATTCATTGCACTATTTTCATTACCATTATATATATTTCTGTATGGCTTTATAGGGTAATATCCGTAAATTGAAGACAGGAGTGCATTAGGTACACTCACATTTCACCACGTGTGCTTTAAGTCCCACGTAGGGTTGGGCAAGCGTACTGGAGCCTCTTTGATACATTTCCAGAATTTGTACTGCTATTGACAATTTCCTGAGCGAAACCCAATAACATGTTGCTTCCTAATTTACCTTAACTAAAGTTATTTCTATGTTGTCTATAACGCGTGCAGTAACCTAGTTAGGTTACTAATGCACGCGTTAGGCAAAGGTTTCGTGTTTAAGCTCTCTCCCTTCGATTTTAACAAGTTGAGTGCACATAAATTTGTAGCGTACGAACTGGATAATTTCACTGCTTCTACGGTGAAGTAAAACATCTTGAACATCTATGAGTTCTTGACTAAGTAGTTTGCTAATCAACACTGGACCGTCGTGATGGGCTATGACTTAACTTTACTCAAATTGCGAAACGTCATAAATAGGGACTATATATGACTTTTCACAATTTGAGAAGCCTACATTTTCAAGGCTAAAATAAGCCGGCGGTGAACTACACCCACATTTCGGTAGCTATTGTATTAAATACCACGAAATAGGAGGTGAACCGTCTATTAATTTTCTACCAGCCAAAGTTCTAAGCTCTGTGCTACTACTGATAATTTTTTTACTGAAAACCGCAGTAATATTCTGCCTGACCCGAAACTAAAGTACTGCAGCCGCAGTCATTCCCGCTGCGTCACCTTACCAGTCAATCAGTTCAGTAGGTATACGAAATATTAGTAATGCATACTGGATATGAGGTGAAAAGCGCACTGCTTCTATGTATGCTAATAGGCCATTTAAAGCGCAGCCACATTTCACTTTCAATCTGCAAACTGACTGCCATTTAATACTTAATGAGACCGAATTGGTTTGCTCTTGGCATCTGTGACGCGTTAGTTTGTTTTAAAGCGTGAAACATCGAGTTCCAGTGAAATTAATCAGGGTGCTTGTTATTCTGGCAAACATTAATTAGACAGTTAATTAGTAGTTTAAATAATTGTTTTAGGTTCTGTTTGGTTCAATCTCAGGAGCAAATTTGACAGATTTCTTAAGTATAACCTGCCACAGCTTTGTGATATTAGTTTACGCTTCGCCCCTTGTATCTATCCAGAACGAACGCCGGAAAAAATATGCCTTAATTTCTAAGTTTGATTAAGATCCGTTCCGAATAAGTATCAAACATCCAAACATTCAACATCTTCACAAACTTTCATATTAACAATATAATAAATTCCTATGTTAAGTTTTATTCAGTGACAAAAATATCGATCATTACACATAGGTACTAATGAATACCGAGATTAGTAAATACTCTTAGATCCCACAAGAACAAAAAAAAATTGGATGGTCAACCAATTTAGGAGCATAAATACCTACAGATACATTCTTTCTGTTTATGTCCCCGTTACCTACAGCAGAAATACTTACGCGGTTTTTATTACGGTTCGGTTCGTTTCGGATTCGATTGCTATATCCCAGCTTATATGAACACATTCTCAGAGCGTAATAAAATATTACCTAAGATGTGAACTATTAATCATGAACCTTTATTGAATTTCAATGGGTGATGAAGATGATATATATATTATAAGTAGAGGAAGAAGCATGACATTGACTTCACATATGGCGTAATGGTCTAAGTGGTCGCCTAGCCTCTATCGCGGCGCCGAGTGTTGTGGGTTCGATGCCCACACAAAACAAAAATTGTGTGACTCATGAATCGTTGTTCAGAGTCTGGGTGTTCTTTGTATCCGTTGCTTGAATGTATGTTAAGTCTGCCGCGATATAGGAGTAATTTCAAGTGCAGGAGTTGTCTTTTAAAGAGAAGAAAAGGAATTCTTTTTTTGGTCAGTCTATTATCCTAGCGATGATTTAGTTTTATTCAAATAATAATCATATCACTGTAAATGAATATCGATTAGTTATTCTATTTGTGTCATGTGCTTTATGTATTATTCAACTTTAGGTGGACAGGTAGTACATAATTATTAAACATTAATTTTACAGATAGTACATATATAGGGTGACGTAATAGCCATCATCATAATAATATCATCAGTATGATGATATTTCAGACGCCATGTGACTACTGAATATTAACCCAACAATTCTAAACGATACGGCAATCGAACCCAAGACCGTTCCTACATATTAAGCGCTTAGTTTGTAATCGACTTTGACAAGTTGTTCGGGTTTGGTATTCTACTATCCTTTCGGTACATTTACGCCGTTAAAGTTCAATAGCGCTTCACATCATACACCTATTTGTAATGCAATATCGTCACCACTACGTTATGGTATTTGAACAAGTAATATTTTACACTTATAACATAAAAACATTGCTCTTCACACTGACGTCGTTAGAAACAGAATTATACCCTCACGAGCGATAAATCTTCAGAGTTTTAGCTGTGACAACTTCATGCAATATCCGTCTTGAAACTCGTCAAGATTTACGAGTAGATGTTCCAGTAGGTAGATGCCTTCAGAACCACAGCTAGCCCGTCTGCTCCAACTTAATGAAGGATAAAAGCCTTAAATTTCGGAGATTTCGACATTAATCAACTTAAAGTTTTGGACCCGGTCCACGAGACTGCGGTTAATGGGTCAGTCAGTTTGTTCCTTGAAGAATCTTTGAGCCTTCTTAGAATGTATGTTCTAACATACATTCTACTTTTGTTACACTTTGTAATTGAACTCTAGAAACTCCTTACACCATTGTCCAAAGTTTCGTTGATTAAGAAATTTAAATCTTATTTAGCAAGATTACACATATACTTCAAAGATTTTGCTATTATTTAGCTGACAAGAAATGGTATACCTGAGAAATTAAAGTATCGTCACGTCGATATACATACATATATGTCTACAAGGATAGAGGTGTCGAACTCGCACATTCCGTTGGCAATGTAAAAATTACATGTGTATAATCGAGCGCTGATCTATTGTCGTCTATTCGGTAGACATCGAGACTATGTAATTTAAAAGCCTAACCAATAGACTACCTTCTCCATCCCTCTGCCTTTGGACATACACATATGACCGATGTGACCACTGATAGAGAGAAGTCCGAGAGAGATGGATTATATTATGCATACATAATGTCGCACCTGTACCTCCTAAGGAGTAGTTACAGAGATGAATTACATCCGTGCCAGTTATAGTTACAAATCGTAATAGACGTTGAACCTTATGTCGTCTATCGGGCACAGTTCCAAACTTCGTATTGCTAGAAAGAATTTGTGATTGAAAACATTATCACACTGCCGTTGCTTGACAGAAAAACTTTAAATATTCGATATATAAAAACAGAATATTTATTTTAAAACGGCGATTTACCACTCACAGATTCGTCAAATCGGTGTGCTGAAAATATGTGTCTACGTTTGCGCGCCGCTGTGCAGCAGCCATTCGACCTCTGCCATATCCGGATGTACCCTCTAGCACGCAGTTTTGTTGCATTGATATGCATGTAATGGCAGGTTTATGTCCAAACTATCCTTCATAATGTTTACGGCACCACTATATACAGCACGGTATGAAACCGCGTATGAAATATTAAAACATCACTGCGACCGTTTCAATTGACCGCATACGGTTTTCAGTTACAAGTTATCACGGCAGTAACTAATGGACTGTATATTAACCACATTCCGTTTGACTGTACCGTGAGTGAGAATCTTTGCATGCGCTGCTGAAACATCAGCATACAGCTTACAGCATCAGTAAACAGTAAGACGGCGGACACACTAACATTGTGAACACATACATCAGTTTTGTTTTACTTTAATTAATCTATAGTAAATATATTTTTTATAATAACGCTATTACTTGAACTAATACTCATGTTAATTTTTATCATATCTAAAGTAATATAGTCATCACTAGTATAAAGGGGTTGGTTAGTTATCGCGGTAAATATCGGTGATCTCACTTATTCGGTAGAAATAGTAGCCTGGTCGATCGACCTTCCCTTCCTTCCCACATACTTTATCTTTTCAATGCTGTAGTTTTAAACTAAGCAAGATCACATTTATAAACGCATAGGAAAATAACCCTGAGTCTCGGAACGAATGTCTATGGAAGCTACAAAGTAGAATCCCTGCGGTGTACTAAATCGTAATCCTTGTCGGTCTAGTACTGCAGGTGTACACTTAAACCGCGTCAGCTATGCAGTCATAACATTTTATTCGAAACATTGTAGATTTTGTTGAAAACTAAGTTGCAAGATGCTTTACGCTCATAAAAATATGGATTTTTATAGACTGCGCCATTATTCAACCTGCGCTTTAGTACCTGGAACATTTTCTTCGGCATACAAATTCAATGGCAAATAGCGTTTTATATTTCTCTTAAGCAAAGATAAATTTATTTATGAAAGTTTCTGTTTTATATGTAATGTTTGGTTCTTACTGGAGTAATTACATATCGTAGATTTTGTGAGAGGAACTGGATTTATAAGTTGTCAATTTTGATGTCTCGGCTTGTAGTTCCCCAGTTTACTAAACAATTGTACGTGTTGTTAAGTTATGCAGTTACCGTAACTATAAGAATACTATTCAACATTTTGATTTAATTGATTGCATATTAAAATCGCAACTAAAAGACAAATCACAATTAAATACAGGTAAATGGAAAACCGTTAAAATAACGTTGTCTAGAATTGCTACGGCTTTAGGTGCTACGTTTACTAGGCATAGTTAAGAACTCCGAGATGGAAATGAGAATTTCTAGAAAGAAAATCTGAATAAATGGTACCCTATATTCTATTCTGCATCCCTGACGTGTATGCGAAATTGTATGACGACCGATCGAAGATTTAAGACATGAAAGCGTAATAAACAAACTTACATTCGTATTTATAATATTAGTTAGGATAGCTTTAGTTCAGGATATACAATGACAATTAAATTGCTTTATAACTATTACTGGGTGATAATTGATTGATCATAATAGATTCAAAAGAAATGACCCGGTTTTCGTACAATGATTACACTCATGTTTCTTCCCGAACAAAGTTGAAAACAGCGAAAGAAGCATTGGAGTTTGAATAACACAAGAAATCTCATTTAGACAATTTTCCAAACAAAAGAAATAATAGACCATGCGTCATAATCCCCGAGAGTTTTAATTCCGCATTCAACGATTACATCAAAAGTTGTCGGATAAAGTGAGGGCCGAGGGATGAATTCCTTCGTGGACCATTCTTCGTTATAAACTTTATAAGCGATCGAACAAATCTAAAATTTGCGCGGCGTTTGTCTTTTGGAGGATTATGCTTAAATTATGAGACATCAGAATTGCATCGATCTTTTCATTTAAGTTTTCAATATAAATTATGTTAAGGCAAAACAGTAAAATTAGTGCTCGAACTAAATTGATACACTGTAATAGGTACTTAGATATTGGCTTTTAAAGGAGCCATATATCTGCTGACATGTCCAATACGCAACGATATAGATCGCCTCGATAGGCTAATAAATCACTCAATGATTTTATTATCAGTATAGCCAGTGCATTATCAAAATGTCTAATAATATTAGTTTTAAAATAAGACAAGGGAAATAATAAAACTGATCTTATTGAATATTTGTATTTATTTATAGCCCAACGAGGTCTTATCAATGTGTATATCTTCGCGTTACTTTAAGCTTGGTTTCTTAGCCGTGTATTCTAAACTTTTTTGAAATAATTATATAGGTATTATATAATGTCGGCCTCGAAGGCGTAGTGGTTAGTGTAACCAACTGCTACGCCTGAGGTCACGGGTCCCGCACTAGTCATACATTTGTGTGCATGAACATGGATGTTTGTCTTTGTCTGGGTGGTCTGGGTGTTTCTATCTATATATTTACAAAAAAATTATATATATATATATATATATATATATAATATTATGTATGTTTATCCATTGTCTAGTAGCTCTGCTTAGTTTGAGCTAGATGGTGTTGTCTATGTGATAGAATATTTATGATGAAATGCAAACTACATAGATTATTATAAGACACCGACCACGTAGCAAGTTTAGTTTTTTTTTATTCTTCAGGTGTTTGTCGCTAATGAATAAACTTATTATACAAACCATTTTATTTTTGAAGTAATAGTAATACATCCAGGGAAGTGCTTTAAAAAAATTAAAGAACGAACTCACAAATCACCCAGCCGCGGAACAACTATTTATGGATTACACAAATTGCTGTCCTGTGTGGAGATCGAACCCACAACACTCGGAGCAGTTAAAAAGGTGAAGCGACCACTTAAACCGTTCAGTCAAAGACATCAAGGAGCTAGCAGTTAGTACATTTAATTAATTAAGCAAGTGCTTTATTTGACTAAAACTACATTTAATTATATATATCTTATATATATAAAGCTTTTGCACTGAAAACATTAAACTATACCTTAAATACCCTCTTACATGGTAATCTAGTTTGTTTATTCATGCTCAAAATAGAAAACAAAAAATATTGATTATCCAAATGTTTTGGAATAAGTTTTAAAATAGCTAGCAATTAATAAAATATTTTTTTGTAATCAAAATGATTAATACCGATCTATACTTGTCGGTATGGTATGTTTTGTTGGTTTTTAGGACGTGTTGTTAGGTCGAACTTTTGATCCTCAAATCTGCCTAATCAATCTCAAGGAAGACAAACTCAATTCATTAGTAATAAATACTACATTTAGCTACAAGACATAGTTAAGCTTTATGTAAACTGTGATTTTAATCAGCTCTACATCAAGGACAACTATAAAGGAAAATAAAATAAGCTATGTAGTATAGATATAACTTATTTATAAAAATATCGTGAATTGTACTTTTAAAGAAATACGTGGCATAAAGCAGAGCGCTGTAATTTTCACAATTAATTGCGTGTATTTGTAAGAATAAAGCCATGGTGGCAAAGCGCCAATAACGCGACTGCTGTGCATGGCGTATCAGATGCGATGCCTGGTCAGGCAAACTGTTATTGGATTCGCGTAACGAAACAATATTACTGGTAAGTAAATAAATTTATAAATTTGTTTAATTGACTTAAAATGAATAAAAACTACTTTTATTAGATAATATATATGTAATTTCCTTCACTGAATTAGCATCTGTAAGTTTGTAGTTATTTTATACGCTCTGGGTATTTGTTCACAAAGTCTTGGAGTCATTAAGCTATTCGAGTTTTTGCGTCGAAATATCAGTTTTGCAGTATTACATACAAAAGGGACTGTAGTAGGTTGTGATCATATAGAAGATTATTTTCAGATCAGCAGTAATCACAGTCAACGAGTGCACACGATACTCCTACCCGGTTATGCAAGAGTCATAATACGCTATAATAAATTCTATCATTAGTGAGCTTTCTGCTTGTTTGTTATCTAAAATCTCAATAATATCAAATCTTTACCACCTTGGCTGCGGCAAATAAAATCATATACCTTCATATGGTGCGGCAGCGGGTCGAAATGTGCCCCCGCTGATATTTCCTCCAGTGCGTGGCAGGTCTTTCTCGACCCACCAGCACTAGGATAGATTAAAATGCTATAACTTTGCGAAAACATGACGTATACAATTTTGTACTGTTACAATAACCTTGAACCCAACATCCTTAGGTTCAATTCGCCCCGGGATCTACCAAACAGGAAATGAAAAATAAACCAGGGAAAGCGGCAGGCCGATATCGACCTGAACCGCACTAGAAAGTATTTTAGTAGTGAAGGGACAGGCAAAAATAAGGGGTTATCGAAAATAAAACAGAATTATCGTAAAAGAAATAAGAATATTTTTATTTACTTATGCCTGTCTTTAAAACATGTCACGCAAAGGTTTTGGTTGCAATCATTATCTATATCCGATACAACTTCACTTGGAGAGTATCCATCACTCTCATCATCGCTTGTGTCACTACATTCCTCCTCTTCATCTTCCTCCTCAGTATTTTCTGTTCCTTCCTCTGTCTCTTTGCTTCTTCATCTTCCTCCTCAGCATTTCCTGTTTCTTCCGCTCTCTCTGTTTCTTCTTTAAGTGTTTCTTCCTGTCTTTCGTTTTCTTCTTACTGTTCATTGTTTATACACTAACTTTCTTCGTCATGAATACCATCTTTTCATTGCTTTCTGCTAACTCTTGCGACATACTGTCTTTAAAAGAATAAGCGAATATAAGTTCTGTCTTTGGATTTTCTCTTTCTTTTTTATTTCCTTTTCTTATATTTTATTATTGTTTCTTAGATTTATCAAGTCATTATATTCGCTTTCATCTACATGCAGTTCGATGGCATGCATAAGCTTAGAAACAGATAGATTGTTTAGCGAAGGACTGCGTCCTCTTGAGCTATATATACTTAATCTGTCCGGTGACGATGAGCAAGGCGAAGATAATCCTTCTAAAGACCATGATGTACGTGTTTTTTAAATTCTGTAATGCAAAACAATAAAGTAAGTGGAATAAAATTAATCTTCACTAATATTATAAATGCGAACGTTTAGATTTATTTATTATTTATTATATTTGTTACTCTTTGACGCAAAAACTACTAAACGGATTTAGATGAAACTTTACAGTAATATAGGTAGAAATTTAAATAAAACATGAAATGTGGACAGATGTTGATTAATGCTCGGCGGTTACAATAACACTTAAAGACATACCGGTTTTAGTACTAGGTGAAAACGAGATTGGTTTGAGACTGAAGGCTGAAAACGTTCGCAGGTGACAAAAAAGAAGTTTAGTGGCGTGGAATCTTTATGTATACCATACCGGTTAGTGCTCTTAAAACGGGCAGTGACAAAGTATTATTGGGTATTATAACCTACCTAGCCGCCATTTAGAAGATCATTGACATGACCAACTGCAGCGCCACCTACCGGGTCCAATTTTATTGTCAAACCATCCACAAATCTATTCAAATATATACACAACATTTCATCCATATCGGTCCAGCCGCTTAGGAGAAAATCATTGACACACCGACAACAGCGTCACCTACCGGATCAAATATTTGTTTTCAAAACCATCCTCGAACTCATTGAAACATACGTACAACTTCCAATTCTTCTCTCACTTTTAGTAGAAGATCAGTGTCATACCAACAACAGCGCCATCTATCGGGTCCAATTCTATTTTCAAATCATCCAGGAACCTATTGTAATCTAAACACAAAATTTTATCCAAATTGGTCCAGCCGTTTAGGAGATAATCATTGTCATACCTACAACAGCGCCACCTGCCAGGTTCAAGCGCCATCTACCGTGTCAAATTGTATTTTCAAACCATCTACAAATCTATTGTTATATTCACACAAAATTTCATCCAAATCGATCCAGCCGCTTAGAAGGAGTAAGGTTACATACCATCTTACAGAAGAAATATATAAATACAGATTGTATCAAGCCGAATGGAACTTATACAGAATCAGATGTATGTATGTACCTACTCTATGCAAATTTTCAAGTAGTTTAAGAGTAGTATACTAATATTGTAAAACTATTCAACTAAACAATTTTTTGTACTATTTAATTTTTTTTTAACTTGACACTGCGTAGAATATCTACATCTGATACTGCATGAGGTCCATGCGGCTTGATACCCCCTTTCCCCTGTATCCCCTTTACACCCTGTATAAAGATATTCATAGAAACTACATGTTATGTCATATTATTGACAAATTTTAAGATGATAGATAACATCAAAGGTTTCTTCAAGAACTTAATTTACTCTCGATTAAGTCACCTTTCAAACAAAAAAGAAACTAGGTAAAAATCGGTTGATCCGTTTGGGAGCAACGATGCACCAGACAGACATACAGATACAAACATACACATACACATACACATACACATA
The DNA here is from genome assembly GCA_963675205.1 of Catocala nupta. Taxonomy (NCBI): domain Eukaryota; kingdom Metazoa; phylum Arthropoda; class Insecta; order Lepidoptera; family Erebidae; genus Catocala; species Catocala nupta. Next base: position 17,899,888 of record OY776078.1, read on the forward strand.
TACACACCTACGAACATACATAGACACGTCAAACTTATAACTTTTCTTTGTTTGCGTCGAGAGTTAAAAATAGCCCATGTGACTTTCGCAGGCGACCGTACATTTCCAAATATGTTGATATGTGTAGGTTGTAAATAAAACTTACCGCTTTTACTTGGTTTTCCATGTTGATTTGTTTCTAAATCATTTTTATTTCTCTTAGTGGAAAATATTTCTTCACTGCTGTCACTATCACTATCAATAACTGCAGGGCGAATTACTCTATTTTCCATAAATTTTATTCTTTTATTCTTGCCATCGTCGATTATATCGAACGAACGCTACGTCAGATCAGCTCTGTGCGGCATCGGGTCGCCGGCTGCCTGTTGGGACGGCGGGCCGGAATAAGCCCACTGCCGCACTGAGCGGATGTATTTCACCATCAGTGCGTGGTAGGTCGAAAAGGGCCTGCCGTGATGTTTTGATGGGGAACACCTACAATTTTAACTACAAGCTGAAATATATATTTATCTCTGTGGAACTCTTACAAACACCGGAGATAATCGTTCCGCACAAGCGAGCAAGGGACATAGTTTTCTTCGTCCGCACCAGCTGAAGTACCGCGGCAGGCCGATATGGGCCTGTTCCGCAGTGAAGTTGTTAATAAATAATTAGATAATAAGCGTCACTTAAAATGTCAAAATGTAAAACTATGCTGGCGTGTTAATGATTTTTCATCACAAAAAGTAAAATTAGTGGAGAATGTTCACTGTAAGTTGGTTCTTAAATTATTATATGGTATATGATTAACAGGATTGGATGCGGGTGGCCTAAGATCGGTCTGTGTGGTAAACCTTGGGGGCGGCCTATGTCCGGCAATGGACGTCTTTCGGCTGAGATGAGAGATATGATTAAGAGAAAAGTAGAGACATGAAAAACATATCTGGTAAAGTAAGGGTTCTGTGTAACCATGTGCTTATTTCGAGGCTCCTTAAAATGCATCAGATTCATCTTTGTCGCTAGCACAGCGTATGCTTCGTCAAAAGCGTGAGTAAGACATCTATGCCACCTATGCCCTCAGTTGTTGGGAAGAGCTGACTGAATTAGCAACAGACAACATTATCTCTTCACATTAATATGACACATCAAAAATAGCGACACGTTGAGTGTTACGAGTTTATTTGCCTCGCGGGATATAAATTAAGAGCTTCACAAATATTTTTAAAAGGTCTTTATGCATGAACATATAATAATATTTATCTATAAATTTTAAGATATCTATATCCTGTATGTACAGGCAAAAATGTAACATTCATTCATCAGTTGTCTGAGGTTACGTTAAGAGCGCGCCTGTAGCTGTTTATTCTGTATCATTCCGGCTGTGTATTGCTGTTGGGATTTTTAAAGAAAACCTATTTATTTTGCGTGATTCAGGTCGTGATTACAGTGTGTTATGGACAGGTGTAAGGTTTTAGCGAGAAAGATGCAATAGTGTGGGTGATTATGTAAATAAATCTACAATTATTATGTAGTAACTAATGCTACCATTTAATAATCATTTAGAAATAGAACATGGTAATAATTAAGTTTGAAAAGTTTCAAAATATCCTCTGCACAATAGTAACATAATATTTGTGTGAGCTACTTACATCACATCAAAACAAAAACTGCGGTTGGGACCCATCGGACCATTTTTGCCTTTTAATTAACTCGCTTCTATAAATGGTGTTTCCTAAGGTTGATTTTAGTCATATGCGAGTTTTATTATCAAATATATATGGAAAGAATAGCTCCAACCAATTTACGTCCATGAAAATTTAATGAGGCTTAAGTCTATGTACGTTATATAATTATATTGCTATCATTTTTAAGAGTATATATGAGTAAATAAATTTAAAAAAGGACCAGAAAATAAATACAATTGTAGCATAAAATGGGTAAACATTCTCGTACTTTATCTCAAAACCATAATTCAGAAGGATTTACGTTAATTTATTCAAAGTAATTCGATGCCGAGGTCAAACTCCCCAGGCACCCCACTAATAAGATCCCCGTTCATCCGTTAGCCTTTTCGCCTTCCAACACCTTCTTTCTTAATCACTTAAAAGTATAAAGCTATGGTTTCCTAAAAGTGGTTGTTCACTGCCGCCGTCAACGGATTGTTAATAAGAAATTAGATTTTCTAAGACTTTGTTTAGAAGCAATCGCGTGTCAACCAGGACCAATTTAATGATTTAGTTTTCTCGCGTTAATAAAACTAGAACCGAGTGACGCACGGCATATCTGCTGTCTTAGATATGGCATCAAACGTGTTTTGATTGCTTATATTTCAATCTTCTACGTCAGTCTGTCATGATCTTAAGGCGAGTCCTAGAGACAGTGCTGAACTACTTACAATTTCGATAGCCGTGATGACTGGTGATCGGGTACTGATCACTGCTTTTGCGACATCTTCTCGTTCTTGGCGATATACGATGGTTCGTCGACGGTAGGCGTCAGACAACCGCGCTGTAAGGTAGGATGCTGTTATATTATAGCGGCTCGATAAACGATGGCAGTTGAATTATTTAATTTGCCATCATACAGGTATGACATAAAATATATCTAAAAATAATTCTTGTTTGGTCTAAAGCGTTTGTCTCTCTATGCAGATAACTCGACATAGTTTGAACGACTAACATTATCGACGATTGGTTGTGTAAATTTTGTGTGTTTGTGTTAATTTTTAAGTACATTATTTTACAGCTGCTAAGTAATGTTATCACTATTTTAAGAAAGTGTAAGTTGACCCTTAAAGTTCCTGATTCGTATATTATATTATTTCGTATAATGTAATATACGAAATTCTGTCAGTGAAATATTATATTTCTGATTACTAACTGTGTTTAACGTGGGTCTTAGTGAGATAATAGTGCTTTTAAACAAATACAACAACAATAACATGTTGTATATAAATATACATGGTATATTGTATTTATGACGACTGCCACGCCTGAGGTCGCGGGTTCGGTTCCCGCACAAGTCAAACATTTGTGTGCATGAAAATGTATGTTTGTCTTGGTCTGGGTGTTTCTATGTATAATATGTATGCATTGACAAAAAAAAAATTTTATGTGTGTTTATCCATTGTCTAGTACCCATAGGACAAGCTCTGCTTAGTTTGGGCTAGACGGTGCTGTGTGTATGTGGTAGAATATTATTATTATTATTTACATGTACAAAAGCAACAATCAATTATATATATTATATATAGTATATTAATACAACTTAACTAATATTAACAAATCTATTTAGTTATCAAAAAACAAAATCAAAAGGAATGGCACAAAATATAAGACAGTAAATTAAAAAAAGGCTGGTTTAGGTAGCTTCGTAAAATTACTCAGCATCGCAGAGTATATTTATATACGTTTTATTGCTACTATTATTTTCATCATCTCATTTGAAAATAAATCACCAGCACAACTCATTTAATAATTTGGCCTTGGAAAGACACAGGATTGAATAATAATAAGTGGGCGCCAAGAATTCGCACAGCTTGACCATGACCGAAGGATCGCACGCTTTGGAGTGCGGCCAAAACATTATTTTGTTTAAGGGTCACGAATCCTGCAGCAGGAAATACATAAAGACAAAATAGAATAATGGAATAACACACAACAAATATTTATGAATTTGTTATCATTAGTATTAAGTGCTGTTTACGTAACTTATCTCCTGTTTGTTAAGCTTAACACAACAAAATGTAATAAGTAATATGGATAAAATATTAGTCTGCAAGTATTAGTTAAAATATGTGCTATTTTAGTATAACTGTAACTGTCGGATGGAGAAGGTGTAAAGAGATAGGAAAGCTAAATATCTTTGATATAGATGCGGCTGTAGACGAGATTATTTTCCGCCTAAAACAACTTTAGTATGTAGGTAGTACCTCTTACCTTCAGGATTACCACTATGTAGGCTATTAATCATTTATTGTCAGCCAAGGTAAAATCATCTCCGTCTGCATGCCGACATATTCAATGTAAAGTAGATAGTCATTCTGTTTTACTATTAATAGAATGTAAATTAATTATATTTTGAAATATAGGTACTTATTATTAGGCAATCAACACAAAATTTTCTTAAATGACCATTTGCAATATAAAGAAGAAATTTTAAAAGTGATGAAAGGAAACATAGATATTATAAATATGTGATTTTTTGGCGTTCTTGTGTACCAGACAGTACGAAGTTACAATGTTGCCATTTAGCTGGGTTGTGAGAGTATGGTGCTTCTTTGACCCGTGTAATACCTACCATCTGCTTTCCCACTCTCATACTTTGAATTATTTTTATAATACACTAGTTTTTGCGCGTGGCTCCGTTCACGTGGTATCTACATCAACAAAAAGTAGCCTATGTCCTTTACCAGGTTTTAAGCTATATCTGTACCAAATTTCATCTAAATAGGAATGGATTAGCCGCGAAAAGGACAGACAGACAAACAGACAGAGTTACTTTCGATTTTTTATATTAGTAAGGATTATTGACAAATAGTATTATAATATACATACATATATTAATTCAAATTTGAATCTTATCGCATTTCAGGCAGGACGATTTCCTTTTCACCTTTTTTTTTTGCTAACTGAGCGCAAATGGCCCTAGACCGGTCTGTGTGGAAAACTTTGGGAGGCCTATGCCCAGCAGTGGACGTCTTTCAGCTGGGATAGTGAAGCACAAGCGATCGTACGTATGTATGATTTATGGCTACTACAATGCTTTAACCATTGGGCGACTATTGCCGTGTGCGTTGCCCGTCTTAAATCTGATTTTTATTTTATTACTTACCATTTACAAATATCTAAGCCTGTATGAGTTCAATAATTTGTCGTATTATTTGTTTCGGCTGTCCCGGATAAACTATGGGAACTGATGCGAATTTACCACCCCGAAATACTTTACAAATTGAACATACTTTATCAATTTTAGTTGTGCCGTTCAATCATGCTATTCTCTATAAGTTTTCGTCTCAAACTCAAATGTATGCGATAAATTATTATTATATGTATAGTAATAGAATTCCACTGTAAATTCAGAAGTGATATCTTTCAGAATAAAACCACAGCCATCTGCAGTGCTATTCTTGAAGATGTAGATCTTTGTGCTTTGTATAGCTTAAAATATTTTAGCGTACCTATATATATATATACACGCAGGCTAGTTCAAAACACTTTGTGATTGATAGAACTGAGTATGAAAGAAAGATTCTTACTGGCGATTAGTTACTTCTAAGCATATTGCATCTTTAAATATAACAGGCGCACTAAGTGGCTCTTGTATGCACCTAAAAGTTCCATGGGTTAAGCTCGTAGGTCAAGCTTAAGCTTAACCCATTATTTATAGGTTAACCTATAAAACTATTAAGTGAACAACGCTAAACGTAATGATAAAAGCATTGTTCCTGGAGGTGACTGACGAATTAAGGCGATAATAATAGTTCAACTTCGGCAGTGCAATAATGTTCTTCGGTAGATAGAGACTACTCTACTACTACTAACATTTTTGCACCGCCATATCCCCCTGAAGCAATTTACCAGAACCAAGTAAAAATATATTTTGACATAGCAGATTCTTTTGTGAAAAGGTAAACTAATTTTCAATATATTTTAATATAATAAGCGATATAGCTATTCGCTATCCTCAATGAGTATAATTTTTTAATTCTGACCTAAAACAATACCGTATATAATAATTACTCACTCTAAAGCCATCAACTAGTATCGCGGCAATCAGCCAATATATTTTAGAAAGGCTTTTATGCAAGTAATTGAGTAATAAACGTAGTTAAGAATCAAAAATTGGTCTGGGCATCAAATTCTAGTAGCTCACTTAGTTATAAAATTACAAACTGTCCTGAAAACCTTCATCACTTTTTACTATGCTGTACTGCTAGTTGTTGGTTTCTACTAGAGTACTACTACTAATGTCAGGTTTATTTTATTTTTAGTAAAGCTTACAGTCTAATTACATTATTGATCAGCTATTTAGTATAGTCAAGCTTCCGCAGTTGTTAACAATATTGTGTGCCTAAACAAACGACACATGCTTAAAGCATGTATCAAAACAATGAAAATAAATTTAACAATTAAATAATCTCTAAGCAAGATTGCCCTTTGCTGTTTTGGGCTTTGTACAAAACAAATCAGAATCTAAGTATGGTGGTATTTTATTGAAGGAGCTCATGCTTCGTGGTAAGTATGAGTTTTGTCGATTTGATCGTATGTTCAACAGTGGACGATTAGACGTGGTCTAATGCCAAGAAGGTTTGTACGTCGTGCACTTTTTGCGATAAATAAGAATACTTCCGTTAGAGGTTTTTATGAATATGTCATCTATCTTCTAATGGTAGGAAATGATACCTTCGACATCGGTGCACGTAGTCTTCTGAAAACTGCTTTGCCTTATAATCTAAGTATTGTACAAACTTTCTTTGGACCACCTCAATACGTTCTTTGTAAACTGTGCAACTTTCCGACGCATTTGTGATAGACGAAATGTCATTATGGGACTCCTAGCATGACTAAAGCACGACCAGGGCCCGGCCGCGTCCCTAGTACTGCGCTGATAAACGTAGTGAGACAGTAATTTCTTACCCAAATAAAGGCAGTGCTCTGATCATGTATGAAGACAGGATTGTCACACAGACGAGATCTGTTTAGTCAAACCTTTTAATTCGCAGACGTTCCATGCAATCTCCTTATAAGCCTGCGAATTTATTTTGTGACTGTTGGATGAAGTTCGTTTATTCATATGTAGTTAGAGACTTGCTTATGGTAGGGTACTTAGCTCCACGATTGGGGATTTTTACCTACCTAGCCTTCTGTTGGCAAAAATATTTAACTAATAAGTGTATCATTTTCATGAACACCCGTGTGTTAACTCGAAAGTCAAGAGACTAATGGAGATCAGTATTGTTAATCTAAAAGAGGTGTTAGGCAATGATTTATTATTGACTACTTTATTATATTATTTGGCTACGTAATTATATTAATATTATAAAGCAGTAGTTCGTGTTGACAGTTATTTGCTTTGGGACAGAATGAAAGGTCTAAAACAGTTTATTAAAGCCTAAAGATAAAGAAATTAATATAGTAGAACATATCATAACATCGATCAGTCATTATGTATAAAGCTACTTTTACCCGAATAAATGATTCGGTGGTTTAAATTTTTTACCGACGGAGAAGTTATCGACTAAATTTAAGAGACCACCTGTTACCCGAGACATTGTACGCATTTCATGGTAAAGCCATCTCCATTCCAAATTTTATCAAAATTTTTCTTGGGTCCGGGCAGGATTGAACGACATCAAATACAATATTGCGAGCAACTCACACTAGGCTGATTTTCATTTTTACTTTTATGTTCATACAATAATCTGTTTAAGTTTTAAGCTTGCTTATAATAACGCTGTTACAAAAAAGCATACAAGCAAATCAACCAGTAAAGGTGGGCCTTTTGTCAGGGTGTTTGAAAGAATAAGAAGGATACGCTGTGACTAAAGCAGCCTATTTTTAATTTCCCAAGATCCTTGTTAACTTACCAAAAGTGATTTCACAAATTGACAATCTCGCAAACAGCAGTCATTACCAGGTTAGACATTATGTTATTTGATTGTTTGCTTGGGATTTGATTTTGTGTAATTTTTTTTTAAATTGTGTAAGCGTTATTACGCGAATCATAATCTTTCCCCTACCGAGGAGAACTGTTACTTAAATACTGGTCTCAGGGATACGACGGTTTTATTGGTAGTATGCAACGTGTTAAAATGTGATGTATGCCTGATAGCCACACAAAAAAGTGGTTTTACGTTTGAGATTACTAGAAAGAATTTGTAACATCAAACGTAAAAGAAATATATAATATACTTCTTCTCCTCCCTAGCCTTTATTATTCCCAAGTCACTTGGGGTCGGCTTTTCTGGTCTAACTGGATTTGACTGGATATCAGTTTTTACACGGAGCGGCTGCCACCTGACCTCCGCAACCCAAAGGCTAACGATACCCTAAGGCTAGACCAGTGTCAGGATACTAAAGGGCACTGACTTCCCAATAACGACTGCCATAGATGTTCATGGCAGCCGGGACCGATAGCTTAACGTGCTCTCCGAGGCACGGAGCAGGCGATAATTGTCAATCAATACGCACATAATTTCGAAAAGTCATATAACTACCAAAAGTCAGAGGTGTGCAACGTGGGTTCGAACCCAAGACCCTCTGCGTTGCAGTCTGTTGTTCATACTAGCTTTTGCCCGCGGATTCGCTCACGTAAAATTAGGTTAGGTTACGTTAGTAACAGAACTTTCTTGAAAATAAAATATAGCCTATGTTACTCGGTGATAATAAAGCATTCTTAAGGTAAGAGAATTTAAAAAATCGTTGCTTAGTTTTTATGTTAAATCCTTACAAACAAACAAATAAAAAACTGGACAATACAGCGTTAGTGAATGTGCTGTGCATGAGGATTTTATTCTCGGTTCGGACAAGGTGAAATAATGATTTTTTCTGTTAAGAATTTGTCAGTAGTAACGTGGATTTAATCTCCAACTGTGCCGGGAAGACAGTAATAGACTTACTCCCTGAAATAAAACTGAAAACATAGCTGGCAGAAAATAGACGTAGGCACCTCTGCTCACCTTTTCAAAGATATAGACGTAATAATATGTATTTAAGTAATAATCAACAGGTGCAACTAACCTTTCAAGAAATATTTTGAACATATTTCAATATGCTATCAAATTTCGCTTGTGACGGTATCCCAGCTATGGTCCTCAAAAAATGTGCAGCGGAGTTGTCTCCCACACTTACGCGCCTATTCCGGTATAGGCGCGTAAGTGTGGGAGACAACTCCACTCAACGTCTTACGTCGCAGGCACTGTGCCTGAGACTTGGAAGGTAGCAAACGGTCAACCGATTCTCAAAAAGGGGGCTGTTCCGAGCTAGGCAGGGCTCTCCAAGGTGTTTGAGTGGATTATACTATACACCCAAATTGTTCTGGAGGATCACTCGTTGATCAATGATCGCCAATACGGCTTTCGCGCTAACCGATCAACGGGTGATCTTCTAGCGTTCGAAACGCAGCTCTGGGATGAGGCTATGAACAAGCACGGCGAGTGTTAGCCTAGACATAGCCAAAGCTTTCGATGGAGTCTGGCACCGGTCTCTTCTTTCCAAACTGCCGGCCTATGGCTTGCCCCCTCAACTGTGCACTTGGATTGCAAGTTACCTGCAGAAGCGTCGTATTCGGGTCCTTTGCGACAGTCGCGCTTCCAAATTTATGCAGGTCAATGCAGGAGTGCCTCAGGGGTCCGTCTTATCCCCTACGTTCTTTCTTCTGCATATCAATGATATGTTGAATCTCGGCAACATACATTGTTATGCGGACGACAGTACCGTTCATGGGCGATATCTCGGACGTCCTGGAGTCAAACAGGCTGAGGTTGAGGAGATAAGGCAGGATCTTGTCATCGAACTTGACCAGACCTTGGAACGCATCTCTGAATGGGGTGCCAAGAACTTGGTCCAGTTTAATGCCAAGAAGACCCAGGCATGCGCGTTCTCAACAAAAAAGTCTCCGTTCCTTCCCCTCCCTTCTCTGAAGAACACTCCACTGGTGATACGTGACAGCCTCTCCATCTTAGGTTTGGATCTTTGTCGCTTCCTTAATCCCAAAACCTACATTGAGAGCGTCATTAAGCAACCTTCGCAAAAACTCGGAGTTCTGAACAGGGTGTGGCGATTCTTCGCACCTGGGCAGCTGTGCCTATTGTATAAGGCACAAGTGCGCCCTTGCGTGGAGTACTGTTCTCATCTTTGGGATGGCTCCGCGCAGTACTTGCTAGACGCTCTTGACAGGTTACAGCGGCGGGCTGTCCGTATCATCGGAGATCCAGAGGTCACGAGTTCACTGGAACCCCCGCAACTCAGTAGGGACATTGTCTCATTAGCATGTTTCTACAGAATATACCACGGGGAGTGCTCTGAAGAGTTATTCCACCTTATCCCACCCCTCCCCTTTCCTATCCAGAACAACGCGTGCTGGGCTCAGATGCCATCCTTACACGAAGGAGTCGACTAGAGTGCATACCAACAGGTTTGGATCCTCATACCTCTGCCGAACGATCAAGGTATGGAATTCTCTGCCAAGGCCCGTGTTTCCTTCCTCCTTCAATCCTGGGTTCTATAAGCGGGGCATGAAAAAGCACCTTCTCAGGCAATCAAAGAAGAGACCTCAACATCGCCTCGGCTGCTATGAAGACGATATGGAGGCCACTGCTCTTAGACCACACGACTGCTTACCATCAGGCGGAGTGTGGTCATTACGGCGAGCAAAATAATAAAAAAAAGGAATATTGAGGTCAGAATTGTTTTTACTGTGAACGGAAATGAATATCTGGTCATGACGTGCTTTTATCTGTTTTGAATTTGATATGAATGAATGTTGTACTGCAAAGCTAATGGTTTTCTATAGTGCTTTAAATATCAGATGATAAAATATACCGTCTGTGTGTTCCTTGTGCATTTGGAAATAAATTGAGGGTTTATCTTATCGTTTGACTGAACCAGGTACTGCCTCTATACATATATTTGATATTTAGTAAGAAGTAACTAATTATTATTGCTGTTCGTCCTCAGCTAGTTAACAAATATATATATCTATACTAATATTATAAAGAGGAAAGATCTGATGTTTGTTTGTTTGTAAAGGTTTTTATCAAAAACCACTGAATCGATTTAAAAAATTATTTCATCAACAAAAGGCCATATTATCAGGGAGTAATATAAGACATATTTTATTTTAAAAAATAAGTACTGTTACTAACATAACTTAACCTATTTTTACGGGAGCGAAACTGCGAGCAAAAGCTAGCGAGAAATAAATTTCTTAGTCCCGAAATATACATATTGGTATATATATTGGTTAACCAATACCCATAACCGCTATAATCATTGCTCATTAGCTGTATCATGTATAAACATAGGTTTTCTATAGGTACAACCGAGGTGTCGAGCAAACAATCATGGTCCAATCATATCCCTACTGATTGTAAGACAGCTTATAATTCTATCAGTAATTTCTTTGATAATGATTTTACTGAGCAACCAATAACCATCAATTTTATGTACTGCCAAATTACAATATTATATAATTTAATTCATATTTTAGTTTTTGTAATGTATTATATGTTTTTGAAACACTTTGTCAATTGATTAACCTATCACCTACCTGTCGTAATAATTAAAATAATAGTAACTTACTCCTCATTTGTATGCCTAAAACACTTAGTACAGTGAGCTTATAATATTTTATTAGCGCTTGATGGTAAGCAGTAGCACCGATTACTGAAGGACTTAGTTATCGACGTGTCACAATCATACCCATGTTAAGCTATTTAATTGCCTGTAACTGGTTCTGTCAGCCAATCACAGCAGTTGACATGCATTTGACTGTCTGCTTACAAATTTTTATATTGATCTATCTTTCGTAAATATGTGATATGTGTCTTACTCGCGCGTTGTCAACGGTTTGACTAAGAAGTCAGTTTGCTGTCAATACAAGCGACAAAGATCATACTGGCACATACTTAAGAAGTATGGACATTTCGCTGCGGGAACACATAACACTTAATTCGCTACGAAATTTAGCAAAATCCAAAATTGAAGCGCTCGTTTCGATGCGAAAGTCGCATGCAGGAAAAGCACTCCGTTTACTCAAGATGACACGCGTCTTACCTATCAACGCTACGTTTAATGCAAAACCAAAGCGCAGCAACTTAAGAACCAAAGTGCTGAAACCAAATAAAACATTTCAAATAATTAAGTATGCATAAACCTTTGCGTGTAATAGATATTTAGAACATGAGAGCCTAATATCCTGCGTGATTATCATTGTTTTGTTTCGTGTAATTTTTCTGACACTTACATTTTATTACCTTTAGGTATACTTAGGTATACCTAAAGGTAATACGTTATAACGTATAACGGGCCTTATTAACGGGTTTTGCTTGAAAAGCTTTATGTATACCTTATATTCATACTTTTCTTATGTGTAATAATATATTTAATGATTAGCTTACTATTTATGACTTGATAACATTTCCACCCTTCGGATCCTACTAGTGTTGTCACATACACTCGGCAACGATTACATACGGTTGTTTCAGTAAAGGAAATATAATAAAAAATATGTTTTCTTCGCTTAATTATTATTTAATTTGCATATTGACCTAAATATATACGCTTTAACGGTGAGGTGAAAAGCCAACATGTTTGAAAGTTCACTATAATATTCCTGAAGATGTGTGCATGCTTTTCTCGTCAGATAGGTCTCGCAAACCACAGGTTGCGAGACCTATCTGACGAGAAAAGCATGCTACATAAATATGCATTTTATCAGACACTCATAAATACTAAACCCTTTAACCATCTAGTTTAATATCATGTGCTATGTCCACAGTACATAGCTTATAAAACTTGCAAAGTTATAAAACATTAATTTATTGGTTTTTAATAATGTAACGGCTGTATATACTACTGTAAATATTTCCTAGGTATAACATATATTACAAAATAATATAATTTTAAATATAAAAATGCTTCATAAAATAATTAGGGAAAACAAAATAATATAATAAATGGTTTTATATCGGATAAATACGGCTCAGGCTGAATGGACACAAAAATAGACTTTTCTTTTTTTAAAGACACCCCGCTTTACGAATAGTGCCTATGTTCCAGAGGACTTGACAAACATTCAGACAATGGACACAAAAAACACCTAGACTCAGAACAATAATTTGTGGGTCACTCAAATTTGTGTGTGGGTTCGAACCTACAACACTTGGCGCGGCGATTTTTACATAGTATTTTACTCAAGTCAAAGACTAGGTATGTACACATGTCCTTCGAATATGACCGCATCTGCCAGTTACACGCTCTATACAAAGATACTCTAGTTTGTAATATTTGACTGCTAGCTGCTATCAATACTGAAAACTATGTTTCAAACGTTACAGCCATCTTGTGATGTAAACTTATGTTATTAAATAGACTATCATGAGTTGTTTTGATTGGTCTATTGTAACATTACCCATCTAATACTTGAGATGACAGATCATTAAAACTTCGAGACAGAGATACGAGACGATACTTTATTCATTGAAATCTCGGCGATGTCTTTTGTTTGGATACTTGTATTATTTACACTTTGTAATGCGTTCCATTTTGGTCTAGCTTTGTAAATAATAGGGGTTTAAATCGGAAGTAGCCGTTTTGTATCTAGAAAATCGGTAACATAGTGGTTTTGATACTATTTCATCAATATTTTTTAATTGGCCATTTCGAATTTTATGTTTCTTTAAATTATAGTTGCTTGTATTTAGGCCACTATTCGCGGTTCTTTTCACTAGGTCTTAAATTTAAAATCCTCAACCTTATGTTATTATGCCAAATTTAAATAACGAATACGGGCAGACACCAAGCCAACTAAAATACATATTATTCTATAAAAGGTAATTGATATTTATTATTAATAATACATGTTAATTATAATATAGTATAGATTATTCTAGAAATACAAATGATCTTTTAAAATAACGCAGGCATTTTATACAGAAATTACGCTATCAGATGTAAGACATAAACGGTAATTTTGTATTTGATATCCTAATATTATATTTAGTACTAATTAGCGGTCTTAATGATTTATTTATTTATTTTCAATAGACTGCTTCCGCGCTGAGTATATCACTTTTATAGCGGGGCTCTTTATAAACATATAAACAACGGCCTTATTATTGTGTCAGTTTATTGGACATTTTTAAACGAGCCACTCAGGCTTGAAACGACTATGTGCGGCTACCGTTTTTTATCCCGTGTGGTATTCTATGCAACATAAAAAGTCACCCAGCATTTTTTGATTTTCTTTATTAGGATAGGACCCAGCTCACTGACAGAAATAATAATAAAGAAAATTAAAACGTTGAAGTTTAGCGCCCTATCTTTTAAAGTCCTCCGTAATAGGAGAATGTTTACCTTCGCCTACAAGAATGTTCTGAAAAAACCCAACCATATTTAGTTTGACGTAGGAATCAAAGTCGAGATCTCACAGCGCCATCCAAACTTAACTGCAAATTCATAACTTTTAAGATTCATAAATAAATATAATTATAGAAGCAAAACGAATGCACTATTCTCAGAATAGCTTATTTACATTGTTTACAAGCTCTCTCTAAATGAACATGAAAATAGTTCTGATGGAAAATATTGTCTATGGCAAACTTCTAATTTAATATTTATTGGACTATCGAAGTTAGTTAGTAGTACTTCGAAGTGACAATTAACTACAAACGTATTGCGGCTAAACTAAAACTAGCATAGCGCTAATTAACAGACTGTAATTGAAACTACTTTCAATTAATAAATATTCTATTTCCTTTTACTAAACCATTTATTCTTATTTTCTAAATATAATATTCAATTAATTTGCAATCACATCTTCAATAAATTTTTAAAGATGTGATTGTAAATTAAGTGAATATTATAAAATCTGGCTAATGATAGCGATGTTGTTGAGTATTTATTTTGTGAGCATAATTTCTTATTGCCTGCCTGTAAAATATAAAACAATGATGTTGAATGCGCACTCACTTATTTTGAAGCCTAGATAAATTCTATAACATAACCGTGTAATATTGTTGAACTTTTTCATTTTCCCTAATAGGCAAGAGCGCAGAGACGACTTCATTAAATATGAGCTTTTGCCGCCAATTTGCCAGTGTTTTTGGAGCGCTACAAAGAGGATCAAAGATCCGTGGAGCAACATCTCACTAAACAAATTTCGATGGTTGTACCATTTTATAATGAAGTATACTAGTTAGGTGCGATTATAGAACCGTGCCTTGCCATGTTTGTGAATAAATTGTACTAGTGAGACGTTTTTGCAGCCTCCATATATTTTGGAAGAAAGCTCGGCGGTCCCAACAAAGGAATTTGAGAGACACGCCTTTGCTAGGTACGGATTTCCGATTGTATTCACGACATCGCATTACGACTTCTGAATTTTCTACTTTTCTTTTGATTAATATGTTACCCTTTTGTGTTGGAAAGAAAAGTATAAGATGTCGTTTTCATTTAACTTTTAATCTATCATTTTGCGTGGTAGCGTGCGCATTTTACACTTAGGTATTGTGCTATTACACAAAATCATTTTTCTTTAATGGAGCATATGAAAATCGGATGCAGCACCCAAGTGTCCTATTTTAATTTACAATAATGTAAGCAAATTTCATTTTATTTTACACAATAGGTAGAGAAATGCTATATTCGATTCTCAGGTAGTTGGCCAGAGACGCCTCTAAATATTCATGCTTCAAACTTTCCCAAGTATAAGATGAACTTTTTCAAAGCGTATATTTTTTGTTCGTAAGCAAGAAGGGTCGAGGGAATAAGAGCGAAAGCGTGTATACTTCAGTCGATTTCACTTCAACTGAAATTAAAGCTCGGTTGGGATCAGCGGTTTTTGAGATTGCGGTCGCTCTTTGTTGCTGGCATATAATATAAAATAGGTACGAAAAAGGGACCCAAGAAAAGTTCGCTGTCATTCTCTGCGACGAATGGCGTGCCGTGTTCACAATACACTGTTGGAGGCTGAGGACGTGATTTGTTCTAGCATCTTGGTTCAATATCTGTCTGTCACAGCTCGCCGCTGCCGCATATCACTATTACGTATTTGTTGTATTTAATTATAATGTAATTTGATGTGGACCATTTCCATACAAACCTACTGATGCTCCTTTTGAAAAGATAAGATGACTGTCATCGACTATCTATACAGCATGACAGTCGACACTCGCTTAAAACTTAAATTGAAAGTAGATGCTAAATGCAGATAGCTAGTAGGGTCTGGAGGAACAAACCAAACGAACATATACTCTCACTTGCATAACAGTTATAGAAAACGGATTGATACAGACCGATCCGTAACCAGGTAAAGTACAAAGTTTTATCTAAGTTGGTTTTCTGGTGAGCCTTTAACGACAAAATGTTAACAGAAACTTATAGCTTTTATTGAATCCCTATTGACTGATTTATCTAGATTACAAATTGTTATATTCCGTTATTTGAAAATTAAAGCAACCCGACTAAAAGTAAGTTTTTATTTAATTTGAAAATTGGTTCGTGGTTTATTCATTACTATGAATGAATCACGAACCAATTATCAACCCTGCCCTTCAGGGTTAATGGGTTGCGAATCAGATATAATATTTTATCGTCACACGGACTTTAAACCACCTTTCTACGTATTACCAGACAATTCATTAAAATCAAAATACGGTTTTCATCATTACCGTTAACAAGGAATTTTGTAGAATTTGAGAACATTGATACAAAGACTTCCTAATTTCAGAACATTCACAGGCGAATTTCCGTAAAAAAATGTTCGACAATTACGTTTTGAACATCATATTTGTGTTTAGTGCATATTTTATCACTCTTCTATCGCGTATTACGTCTAAAGTGAAATATTTGTACATTATTTCCAGAATTGACTACGTTAGTTAGTCATCCTAGATATTTGGCGTACTTGGCTACCGGCTTGAACAATGTAGCGAGTTGTTCCAGTATTAATATAGCACTGACATAAATTAGGATCTATTGTTAGTTACCTTTGTTTTTCGTTTTATATTTTTTTTGTTTTTTTTTTTTTAATATGTAATACGTAGGTTAACTAAATTAAGCAATTTAACAAGTTTCCACTCTTATCGTCGTTGTCATTGGCGTCCTTTTAACCAGCACAACAATAATGTACTACATTATCACGATGAAGAGTAATAAGTCGAGTATACAGCTCCGGCTTCATGCGACTTCGATACAGCGCAATCCGAACTTCTTATTGTCTTATTCCTTCTCTACTACACATGCTACGGGTAACAGGGACCAGATGCTATTTAATCTCAAGGAGCTTATATAGTTACTTTTTGTAATCTCGACATACTATTTTATGTAACCATCCTACCAGGTTTTATTGTGTCAATATTATTAAATAAATTATAAAACCATCCGAATGCTTTCATAATTATAATTTTATGAGTTTGATGTGAATTGTTCACACAGGTTATTCCGCATCTTACATGGTCATATTGTATTTATTATAAAAAACAAGGTTCGATTTTAATTGTCAGAGATTTTTTAACACTCGGACAACGTCGTAATTATGAAATTGTATTATGCTTTCATATATGCAAACAGCAGCGTAGAAATTACTACAGTACGCACCAAGCAATATTAAAGTAATAGTTGAATCTAAATATTCAATTAAGGTAAAATCTTAACAAAATTATAGCTAATACACATTAATATTACATTTGAAGGTTAATATTTAATATTACAATAGTATTATAAACTACTTCGTACTAATGTTAACTGATGATTGTCTGTTTGTTACATATCCACGGCTAAGTTAACGAATCGATAATAGAAAATTATGGACTAGAGAATGCGATCCCAGGTCGCGTGCCAACGCTCCCTCATGTTCTTTCATATCCGCGATATTGGTGTGTGTGTGTTACTCTAACCTAACTATGGTCGTCTTCTCTTCTTTTACTGATGACAGAGTCTTTTATCACGATTGTGTCAATTTCAATTACGAAACCGATTAATATTCGAACTAAAAGGCAAGCAGGCAGTGGCGTAGCTGCAACTCCCAGACATTGCAAATTTCATGTGGCAGTTATCGTTTACCAGGCGATAGGAAATTTTACCGAAGACAGTAAAGTAATATGATGTTAGCCATATATATATAATAATATTTCTATGTAAATAATCGGTGAAATAGTCCATAATAAATAGTTTTATATTCAAACTTGAAAAGCACATAATCGCAGAATTAATTTTATAAGTTTACTACCTGATCCGGCATATGTTGCTATATATATTATTTCTTTGCGGTATGCAATTTACTTTACGACCTATTCTTATACCTACCAAATATACATACATAGATTCACGCCTGTTTCCCAGAGGAGTCAGAGACTACGGATTTCCATTTTCTATGATCCTAAAACACTTCTCTGCCTTAATTCACTTTCATCACATTCCTTATAGACGCTCGCCGGTTTAAGGAGCTCTTAACCTGGCTTTTTTCTTACCAAATATACATAGGTACACAATTTCATAAAAATCGGTTGACTCGTATCGAAGGAGTGCGACCACGAACACCGTGACACGAGATTTTTATATGTATACTTATATAGAAATATAAATGGCGGTGGATATAAAATAATCAAAACGATTTTTTTATTGAGGCAGGCTGTACATTTTTATTTTACAAAAATTTTATAACACCTTAATTGAACCCCTATCTTATAATTGTATTATAAAATTCATAATTATTTACTTTAGAAAAGCATAGTTGTCGAATTACCGTACTCCTCTAACTGTAGATTCACTGCTACGAAATCGTAAGTATTTTGAACTATATAATATTTTATATATTTGCTTTCAAGACACAGTGTCATTTATCAGTGTCATATTGACGTTATATAAGCGCCGGAGATGCGTGCGCGGACAGATTCGGTTTGACGAACTCGCTGCGTTACCGATCAAATCAGAGATAATCACAACCTTTATTGTTTTATTTCTCTTGTATTTATCTTTTATTAGTATACGTACGAAGTATAATACCACGCTTATATTTTGTTGTTTTATCATGTCACAAGCGAGTTGCCGTCCGTCTCTCCGACACATATATTACCATTTCATACATTATTATTTCGGTGTGTCGTAAGGTAATATAAGCTCATTATGTATTAAATCCCTAAAAACTGCAATATTATCACCTATGCAGATGATAATGCACATATCATTCATGACAGAAATTGGGTAGGGACTAAAAAGCACACCGAGAGAGCGCTGACTGAGGTAATGAAATGGCTACATAATAATATTTTGACACAAAATTTTAATAAAACAAAATTTATTACGTTTGCTCATCGTAACAGTGCCCTTAACTTTCTACCGAATTCAATATTAAAGCCCACATTTGCAATCAAGAAAACGTATGTAATTGCTCTAACATAACACGAACATCTTCAATAAAATATTTGGGTCTCATTATAGATAGTTCACTAAATTGGTCAGTACACATGGAGAGCGTGGCAAGCCGCATCAGAAAATTATTACTAGTTTTTAGAAAAATCCGAATCTCGGCTGGTCTTGAAATACTGTATAATGTAATGTATGTGTATATATTTCGCGCTAGCTCAAAGCCCGCTACAGTACTTTGTCATAACATGGAGCGGATCTGCCAAAACTATCCTTCTACGTCTAGAACGTGCTCAGCATGGTATACTAAAGGTCATGCTTGGCAAACCACGAAGGTATGATACCTCTCTTTTATACACTGAATGTTCAGCCCTAACAGTCAGACAGTTTTTCATACTATGATCTATTCTCCGTTAACATAAAAGCATAGAATTGAAGCCTATCTCAAAGCGGAACAAAACCAGAATATGCTCAGTAATACCACATAGAATGGCACTGGCTCGGTCCCAATTTTATGTAATCGGTAACCATTTACCTATATAACCAAGCGAATACAGTAAATAATATATATCCTTTGCCCCTTAAATTTATTAGGAGACAAAGGATATAAAGAGATAACTGTACGAAACTGGCTTCAAACACTCAACTATTTAGATACAGAGTCCATATTTACCGCTTACAACTTGTCATAACACACAAGGATACACATACACATACACAAACGCACACTTACTCATTGTGGGACATGCGCGCACACAAACACCCATGCACACAGCCATCATCATACACATTCACACACTCTTAGAAACGTTGTGGTCATTTTAATTTTATACTCTGTTTTGTTTTTAATTATTTCTCTTTTTATTTTTGATATTTTATTTTCGTATGTTATGATTTTACACAAAATTATTTTAGGCTTCTATTAGTACAATATACAAACTCATCATACTTACTTATGCGATAAACAAATAATCAAGTATGGTGGAGAGCGTTGGCGGCTGTAACACAGTTCAAACTAGCACAGCCGTCAACGAAAACCATTTATTTTATATGGATATTTTGTTTACCGTTCACTTATGTATCTAAAATAAGAGCATTTTGTAAAATCTTGTGAGTGACAATAAACATAATTATTATTATGTTTCTCTTATCACAGGTATTTTTTAACATATTATATTCGAAAAATACCTGGCCCTTTGGGAGGCTTACACGGAGGCATGAGTCCAACGTGAAGAGGCCCTTAGAGATTTTTAATTAAAGGTGCTTTGGAACACCTACAGCGGCACTAGCCACAGCAGGCGTAGGACTATTGCTACGTATGGATTCTAATATATAGGCTATGGGTATGGGTGTTTGGTGGACCGGTATATTGGTAAATATGGATGAAAAATGGTGTCTGCCCTGAATATTCTAATAGCATCAATGCAATGGGCAGACTGTGACTCGCCAACTCACTAGATGGGCCCCCTGAATAGCCACCATAAGCTTACAAGCCAGCAGCAGAGGGCAACACCGGTGCGGGCGGCTACGGGTATCGAGCGGTGCGGCGCCGGTTTCGCCATCACGGGTCTCATGACAACGGAGACCCAGAGCGGGTTTCTCCGTAGTTATGCCCTTGAAAATTACCCTTTCACCTCCAAGCATACAGCTCTAGCGGTCCCCTCTCTGACCGGCCGATCATTGCAAGCCAGAGTTGAGAGTCCTACTGGCGCTCTTGAAATTCCACTCCAGCTAATCAGTAACGTCAAGCCGAGACCCTAATTGACTCTCTGAGGCATTCAGGACCGCAGTGCGCCACTCACATTCAGCTCGCCACAAGCTGCCCTGCGGTTTGTGCGCTTTATTTAATCTGATGATACATTTTTTGTTTATATTATCACAAGGCTAAGGTGGTAGTTTAAAAGTTAGTGTACTGTGCCCTCCGTTATCGCGTTAATCTCATGATGAGATAACGACTGTCCCAGAGGGACATATTATTATTATTATTACCTTTTCTGTTTTCATACTATCAATTCTATTATTTCGTTTCTCTTGCATTTGATATCTGTAACAGCACGTAGTCTGGAACTGTGTTTAGTAGACTGCTGTAGCTGCGTATTTTGTTATGGGATCTGAAAACATGATTGCCGAAATGTGGCTGTAATAAGCTCTGCTTACTCTTTTGGGATTTAGGATATATATCGAATATTAATTTTTATTATTTTTAATAATTTTATGTAAATGTCATTTACGCGGTGTATCAACGTCATCTGCTTTTTACCTAGTAATAATATAAAATATCTATCCGAAATTAATTAAGTTATTTAAGGTACTACAAGTGTATAACGAAAACATTTTTATTTAAAACATCAAACGATTCATTTAATGCAATATATTCTAGCTCACACTGCATCTACATTGCTGGATAATGCTCTTTCACATTTAGTGTACCTAAAAGATGAAATTGATATAACGAGTAAACAACTGCATCAAAAGGTTGGTGGACAATTGAGTTAATCAGTGACGCTCTCGTAAGTCAATTTCAGTAGCATTCTCAACATGCATCGACGATAAAAGAATCAATTTGGCGTCAATCAAATTAAACCACACCGCTTGATTCAACTCGAATCCAGCACTGATGGGCAATGCTTGATTAAAAACAGTCGGATTTATTTACAAAGGGATGTCGAGTTTCAATCCTGTAGTGTTGGCAATCACAGTACGATAGACAGTCCTTTTATTTGCCAACAAGAATTTTCTAATTGCCTAGTTCGTGCCGTGGTTTATTACGTAATATGTATTTATTAAACGACATTAACATGGTGATTATTCTAGAATTTATCAGGAAATAGATTACCTAAAATAATAATAATAATATCTGGCAACACTAAGTAACGTCTATGTATTTTTAGAGAAAAATATTTTATTTTCAGTTTAAAGTTTATTTTTGATATAAATCCATTTATTTTCAAATCATATAAAAACAATAAGACGCATTGCACAATAAACATAAAAAATTACAGGCATAAAAGCAAATATTCATCAGTATTAAGTATTACAAATAATATGACAACGTCAAAAATGAAAATTTTCACAGAGACTGAATTTAAGTTTATTAAAATACAAGATGTTAACAAGAGCCAGATCTAGAGCCGCACCGCTACCACCTCCGGGTTCGTCGCTTAGCTCCGCCTCGCAGCCGTCGGTACATCGATCAGAATCACCGGCCGCTGCAGTTGCGTCGAGCTCGAGCGACGAATATTTCTCTCCGCCTTCGTCACCGTCACCTGCACGTCGGCGGGGAAGAGGCCGGCCACCGACCCACTTGGGACCCCGAGGTTCACCGACCTCGAACCGGGCCCCCGCTGCCGGTGGTGATGTGCGCCGCATGCGATGGACTCAATCCATTAATGAAAACGTCATGCGGGCATATTTTGGGGCTACAGAGGGAGGAACTAACCTCACTGCGTATCGCAGCCGCATGCTTGTTCTATTTCAGGCCTTTGAACCAAGCGTCAACGTTTCAGCACAGCGATTATCGGATCAAGTGCGGGTTATCCAACGCAGTCGACAGTTGGATGATACCGTGCTTGATAGAACTACGCTCAGAATACTTGCCTACGAGCCATGCCATTCTCATCCAACCCGCAGTTACGCAACTATCACCTGGTGCGACGCGGACGGGCAATAGTGCCAGCATGGAGGTGGATGACATGACAAATGATGTAAGTATTCAGTACAAGGAGGAGGTAAAGGATGCTTTGGAAAGTGCGATTCAGGAATACCGGTACATGCAATTTACGATTCGGCCCCGTCTGCCTCGGTTACCTATGCATAGAAAAAATATAGCATTGGTGAGTGTCCTGGACTCGCTATTATCTAGTTATTTAGATAATAGCGAGAATCTCGCCGATACTCATTCGATCCTGTACTGTGCTGCTGTGGCGGCAAGTCGTATAGCGGGCATCAAGTTACCCACACATGTCCCTGCTATACGACAAACATCTGTCACCCCGGCCTGGCAGTGCAGGATTGAACGGCGTATTGCTGAGGCAAGGACACTCATCGGTAAGCTGATCTGCTTCAGGACAGGGAACACACGGCCCAGGGTAATGCGCTATGTGGGCCGGGCTTTTCTGGGGACTGGTGTCAGTCCTCATGAATACGTATCTCGAGCCACAGAGCGCATTGACTTCCTTAAGCAGAAAGTCTATGCATGGGCAAATCGACTGCGCAGATACAAGAAACGCGTGCACCGGTATGTCATCAACCGCACGTTTCAAAGTGACCAAAGATGGGTTTATAGAACCTGGGAACGACCAGATCAATGTGTGACCGATGTGGGGCTACCAGATGCTGATGCTACAAATACGTTTTGGAGGAACATCTGGTCGGTACCCGTCGGCCACACTGAGGGGGAATGGATGCGGGAGGTCAAGCGAGCAAGTGAGCTAATTCCAGAAATGGAAAACGTGGTCATTGATAGCCAGGATGTAATTAGTGCGGTCCGATCCTTATCAAATTGGAAATCGCCAGGACCGGACGGACTGCACAATTTCTGGCTGAAATGGCTGCGTAGCTCACATGCTTGTTTGGCTGCTCAATTTCAGTCTGCCCTAGAATCTGGATCGTTACCAGATTTTATGACCACGGGAATAACCCACCTACTCCATAAAACAGGTAGTACCAACGAGCCCGGCAATTATAGACCGATAACATGTTTGCCATCGATCTATAAGCTTCTTACATCTATTTTGAGTGCCAAGGTATCTAAACATATTGATACAAATTCAATAATGTCAGCTTCTCAGAATGGATGTAAGAGGGGGGCTCGTGGTACTAAGGAGCTCCTCCTCATTGATATGGCCATTAGCCAACAGGTTCGCCGTAAACAAAGGGATATGGCGGCATGTTGGATAGATTATAAGAAAGCGTATGATTCGGTGCCTCATGCGTGGCTTTTGAGGGTGTTAGAGTTGTATAAAGTAAATGCAACTCTGCGCACCTTTTTGAAGTCATGCATGGGGCAATGGAAAACGGTTCTTAGCTATCCAGGATGTCGACAGATCCCTGGGAATGGCGAATTGATAAAAATTGAGCGGGGTATATTTCAGGGCGACAGCCTGAGTCTCCTTTGGTTCTGCCTAGCATTGAATCCTCTTAGTACATTACTAGAGGGTTCAGGGCTAGGTTACAGGTTACATAGAGGTGGTGGAGTGATATCCCACTTGTTGTATATGGATGACTTAAAGTTGTTTTCCCACACTAAATTACAGTTGATGGATTTACTTAAAGTAACTGAAACTTTTAGTAAGTCTATCAGTATGCATTTTGGTGTGGACAAATGTGCTGTCATCCATGTAAAGCAAGGCAGGATAGTGGAATCCGAAGGAACACAACTTTCGGATTCCATTAACCTACGATCACTTCTTGTAACCGATACTTACAAGTACTTGGGTATGTCACAGGCGTTAAGTATCAATGAGGCTGACATGAAGCAATCGTTGCAGGAGCGTTTCTTTGGTCGCCTGAAAAAAGTTTTAAAAAGTCTTTTATCAGGTGGCAACAAGGTGCGCGCTTGTAACGGTTGGGTCATGCCGGTGCTCATTTACTCCTTTGGCATACTTAAGTGGACTCAGACTGAACTGGATGCCCTGGACCGGAGGGTCCGTACACTCTTGACGGCATACCGTATGCATCACCCACGTTCGTCTGTGATGAGATTGTATATCCCGCGGAAATGTGGAGGCCGAGGCTTTCTGAATGCCAAGGCCCTTCATAACCGCGAGGTATGCAACCTCAGAGAATACTTTCTTCAGGCAGACGTGGGTATACATCGTGATGTAGTTGCTGTAGACATCGGACTCACCCCGCTCAGTTTGGCTAAAAAGATAATCAAATTAAATATCTCGATTTGGCTCGCGAGGTTGTCGACATGTGGGATGTTGATTCGGCAATCATTGTGCCGATAGTCATATCTGTCAATGGTCTAATAGCCAAGAGCCTCGATCATCATCTAAAGGCTCAATCTCAAGGCTCGCGTTGGGTGCTTGGATCAAGAGTTTGATGCAGAAGGCAGTGCTTTTAGATACAGCACGCATTGTGAGGAGGTTCCTATCCCTGGAATCCTAACCACCGGCAGCTTGGACCCTGTTCCCGATGCGGGTGGGGTACCATATATTTTATATTTTTAAATGTATTTTTCTATAAAAATACATTTAAAATATTATTTATTTTCTTTTTAAATATACATATAACTATATATATGTATATTTAAAAATGAAAAGTATATTGAAAATATTTGAATAAAGAAGATAATAATAATAATGATGTATGTATGGAAAGGAAAAGAGCTGCATGGACGCTTTTTTCGGGCCCTGAATGGGCCCGACATAGATTTTCAGTCATCGGTGTCCTGGCTACGATTTGGCGATCTCTTCGCTGAGACCGAAGGTTTTGTCTGTGCAATTATGGATGAAGTTGTTATGACGAACGACTACCGGCGACATATCCTGAAGGATGGGACGGTTGACATATGTCGGGCATGTCACCAGCCCGGAGAATCTCTCAGACATATTATCTCCAGTTGTTCTCGTCTTGCCAATGGAGAGTATTTGCATAGACATAACCAAGTAGCCAGGATTGTCCATCAGCAACCTGCCTTGAAGTATGACCTTATGGTATCTGAAGTGCCGTATTACAGGTATGTGCCCGGTCCAGTTCTCGAAAATGGTCGTGCTACTTTGTACTGGGATCGGTCTATCATCACTGATAGGACAATTGTGGCGAACAAGTCAGATATTGTGCTGATAGACCGATTGGAACGCCGAGCAATGATCATCGATGTCACCATTCCACATATTCTACCACCACATACACACAACACCATCTAGCCCAAACTAAGCAGAGCTTGTACTATGGGTACTAGACAATGGATAAACATACATATATTCTTTTTTTTTTTTTGTAAATACATACATATTATACATAGGAACATGACGGGAATCTTGTGAAAGCTGAAAAAGAAAAAGAGTTGAAATACTTGAACCTAGCTCACGAGATTGTCGACATGTGGCGTGTGGACTCGGCGATCATTGTGCGTCATTACAGTCAATGGTTTAATACCTAAGAGCCTCGACCACCCCTGCAGAGGCTCGCGTTAGATGGCTGGATCAAGTCCTTGATCCAAAAGGCAGAACTACTACGGCAGTACTCGACACGACGCGTATTGTGAGGAGATTCCTCTCGTTGGGGCCCTAACCACCGGCAGCTTGGACCTTGTTCCCGATGTCGGTGGGTCATTTTAGTTTTTATATTTTTAAATATGTATAGTTTTTATATTTATATTTAAAAATGTAATAATTAGAAAAAAATAGAAATAAAGAGAATAATAATAATAATAAGCCCCCTAAAAACCAACCACACGTCCTGATCGACCATCTGATCACGTGGGGGGGCGGACACACGACATATAACTTACTGGCGTGGCTAACGTGGCACTGGTAGGTACCTGCTCCTACTCCTAATCACCTGTCTACCTAGATAGGGGATTGGGAGTAGGAGAGGGACCCAAGCTAAGGTGAAACAGCATACGTCGAGAGGTGCATGGCTAAGGGGGAGCTTAGTCGCTAGTATGCGAACTCTGAAGACTAGGGGATCTTCAGTTTAATTTTCCCTTGCCGCGGTGAACGCAAGGCTCTGCCGTGGTCGACCTTTATGTCTCTAGCTACTCGTGGGAATAGAATGAATAAATATAATATCAAGAAATACAATCTTCGAGCGCTACCCGGTTGTCGCAGGAATTCTCTGACTGATGAAGACACTATGTCGTTATTTTCATCCATCCCATCTACTCGCCCTTCATTCATGACTAAAAGATCTTCTACTCTGTCCACTTCTAGTCTATCTAACAGTGTTGTGCAAGATGTCTATTATGACTTAAAACTTGCATCCACTTCGGGCGCCAATACTACAAAGCGCATAAAATGGACACCTGATATGAATAAGTTTATATTGCGTACATATTACCAATTAACCTCATTAGATACAGATACAAAAACATACCTTGAACCCCTTCACGTAAAGTTCTTAGAAAAATACCCGAATTTGCAAATAAGCCGACAAAGAGTAGGAGACCAACGTAGAGCTATAATCCGCAATAAATTACTACCACAACATACAATAGATCAGATACGAGACGAAGTTAAAGAAGAACTCAATCAACTAAAACCAAATTCCCACTTAGACATTCCATCGAATCTGATGCAGTGCGACCTACATCACCATAATTTAACTCACTCGCCACTTACAACCTCTCAAAACATTACTCAAAACCGTAAGCGATATAACAACAAAGCAAATACATTATCACTCCACAACACCACAACCAGTCACTATAATAATACATCATCAACTTCGGCTAGCGATGTTTCACAGGAGGCACACGCCACTCAACCTGTGACCACGAAAGCTGGTAAAATAAGAGTGCGTATGCAATGGACTGACGAATTAAATACGTTTATCGTGCGCACATATTTATATATCACTAAACTTGAGACAGATAGGACTATGTATTGCAAAAAACTCCACGAGCAATTTACATTAAGATATCCACATTTAAAAGTTTCAGCACAGAGACTTTCTGATCAAAGAAGGGTTATTATTAGAAACAAAATGTTATCTGATGATATAATTAATAGCCTAAAACAAGATATTTTACAGACACTGAAAAAGGAACAATTAGAAAATAATGCACTCTTATTACGACATCTATCACAAGTCAGCTTAGAAGAGACCACACAATTACCATCAAATACAAACTTTCATTCTTCACCATCTTCACCCACTATCACATTAACCACACAACAATCATTCGCTACACTAGACGCCTCCACCCATATCAATAACTCATCTAATATTACGATTATGTCACAAGAAACAGACAGCACACACACCTCTCAAGTTATACAAATAGTTACATCGACACAGGAATTAATTAACCAATTAGAAACTACACTTATCGAATATCGCGATATGGACCCAGCAGTTTGTCCTAAATTACCTAGACTAAGAGAAAACAAAATGCTGTACGGATTAATTAATACTTTTAATGAACATATACTCGGCAGATTTTTAACTACAGAATCAGATTTAATATTCATACATACACTAGTATACTGCAGCGTAATAGTTAATAAGCAAACGTTTAGGATATAAGATCCATACTCTGCATAAAGACACATTTACAAAGTCACGTGAACTCCAAATACCTAAGTGGCAAATAAGAATAGAAAATGACATAACAAGTTTAAGAGCCGATATAGGCAGGTTAACTCAGTATATAAATAATAACAGGTCTAGAAAAGTAGTTTCAGCAGAGCAGTCAATTTTCAATCGAATGAAGATTCACACAATTCACGAACGAAATAATGTTAAACCAGAAGAGTACTTGGATACACTAAAACAAAAATTAACACTAAAGTCACAACGCTTAGCTAGGTATCTCAAAGCATTACAGAGAAAAAGTTAATAAAATGTTTGCTTCACACGAAAAGAGTTTTTATAGGTCACTAAAAACTAGAAATTTACCGGCCGATAACCATAATGGGTTACCTCAAGCGGAAGATCTTAAAATCTACTGGGCCGATTTGTGGAAAAAACACAAAGATCACAATTATAATGCTAGGTGGATAGACGAAGAAGCAAGTAGAATGGCAAGCCTTGAAATTATGGAATTACCCGATATTACTACTGAGGATGTAGCCATAGTTACAAGAAAAATGAAGAATTGGAAAGCCGCTGGAATAGATAGTTTGCACAATTTTTGGTATAAAAAGATTTTCTCACTTCACGGTATACTAGCAAAAAATATTACCGAAACTATTAAAGGTCATCAACAACTGCCCAAATTTATTACAAAAAGTATTACATATATGTTACCAAAAAATTCAGATACAGTAAATCCATCACAGTACCGCCCAATCACATGTCTTCCAACAATATACAAACTCATTACATCACTCATTACACGTAACATCAATAGCCACTTAGAACGCAATAACATCTTATTTGAAGAACAAAAAGGATGTAGACAAAATCATAAAGGATGTAAAGAACAACTTATAATAGATGCTACAATTATAAAACACGCTCAGACCCGAAAAAGAAATCTTCATATATCTTATATTGACCACAAGAAACCATTCAACAGTGTACCTCATTCCTGGTTATTAAAGGTTTTACATATTTATAAAATCAACCCCAATCAACTATTTATACAATTTCTGGAAAAGGCTATGTCAGACTGGCGAACAACATTACAGGTTTCTAACGGTGCAAATACAGTAACGACAGATAAAATATATATTGAGAATGGCATATTTCAGGGAGATTCGCTGAGTCCCTTATGGTTTTGTCTCGCTCTTAATCCGCTGTCTTATCTCCTTAACAATAACACTAACGGGTATAAATTAAGCAGCAATACATATATTACTTATGTACATGGATGACATTAAACTTTTCGCTAAAACCGATAACTGTCTTAAGAAGCTAATTGAAATTACTACATTATTTAGCAAAGATATAAACATGTCATTCGGTCTCGATAAATGTCGAACACTACACATTTGCCGAGGCAAAGCAGTTAGTAATACTTTAAATTCAGGTCAACCTCACACATTTGTATCTATGGAATGAACAGATTTTTATAAATATTTCGGTATTCATCAGTCTAATGCTATCAACCACACTCAGATTAAAAAAGATTTATTCCAAGAATATACTAACCGACTAAACCTCATCTGCAAAAAACAGCTTAACTCAAAAAACCTATTCAAAGCCATTAATACTTTTGCAATACCAGTCTTAACATGTACCTTTGAAGTTGTTAAGTGGACGTGCACTGATATTAATCGATTAGAAATTAAAACCAGAACTACATTAACTAAACACAATTACTTACACCCCAAATCAGCCATTGAAAGAATTTCAGTTAAAAGGGAAAAAGGGGGTAGAGGCCTTACTGACCTTAAATTATTATGGGAAGGACAGATTCAAAATCTCAGATACTTTTTCTATACCAAATCTGCAACTAGTGATATTCATTTATCCACAGTTTCAATAGATAAGAACTTCACTCCGCTAAATTTGCACCATAAAGAAATTGTCTACAAAACCCCGGCAGAACATGTACAGGGTAAAATAGATAATTGCGTTCCAAAGAATTGCATGGCAGACATTTACATGACCTAGAACAGCCGCAGATAGACTTGGAAGCCTCAAATAAGTGGCTAAAATTAGGTTCGCTCTTCCCTGAGACCGAAGGTTTTATGCTTGCCATCCAGGACCAAGTTATTAGCACCAAAAACTACAGAAAGTTTATTCTAAAAGATCCTAACACTCAAAATGATAAATGCAGGAAATGTCATCGCTTATCTGAAACCATTCAACATGTAACCAGTGCTTGCCCAAACTTAGCTCAAACCGACTACACCCATAGACACAACCAAATCGCTCACATCATTCATCAAAAACTATCCATTAAACACAATCTTGTACCCAATAAACCAGTACCATACTACCAATATGTTCCAAGACCGGTGCTGGAGAATCAGCACCACAAAATATATTTTGATAAAGCCATCTTAACAGACAAAACTGTACATTATAATAGACCGGATATAACACTAATAGACAAGTTAAATCAACACGCGTACTTAATCGATATAGCTGTCCCTAACACATA
This sequence comes from Catocala nupta, assembly GCA_963675205.1. Classification (NCBI taxonomy): domain Eukaryota; kingdom Metazoa; phylum Arthropoda; class Insecta; order Lepidoptera; family Erebidae; genus Catocala; species Catocala nupta. Next base: position 17,930,677 of record OY776078.1, read on the forward strand.
CAACTTACAAAAAACAATAACTGAAAAAATACATAAATACACAGAGTTAAAAGAAGAAATAATAAGAATCTGGAAATTATATATTGTTCCTCTGATTCTGTCTAGCACCGGAATCATATCTAAACAGTTTCATCATTATCTACAATAACTAGAACTACCATCTTATGTATACATGACTATGCAAAAAGCATCCATACTAAACACCTGCCAAATCGTCCGAAAGTTTTTGCAGGAAGATATAGCTCCTTAAACGAACCTTTCTAATTAACTCCACTTGGTGTAAACCCGTGGTTTTCATTTATTGACCGAAATTACTACACATTTCGAGAAAACAAATATAAAATAACAAATAATAATAATAATTTATTTCATAAAAAGCAAAAGAACATTATAAAAGAAGTTTACATTTTCAATTTTATCCATAATCTCAGATATCTTTATGGCATCTGTTTCTAAAGTAGATAATAAATTATCTGTATTTCAGCCAACATCGCTCTCCCTGGAAATGATGTATTTCAGAGACAATAGAACAAAAGAGGACAATAACAATAACATGAATTAAATAAAAAATAATAATTATAAATCATAATAATAATACAAAAAATGGCATTTAAGAATAAGTCACCAAATTGATAAAAAATACAATGTAAAGAGCCTCCCTGTGTGTGGAGTGAGGATGATCATGTGTGTATGTGTGTGGGTGAGAGTGAAAATTACTGTTACTGTAGGTATTAAACTTAATAAGCCTTAGGTTTCATCGTATGTTAATTTACGAATATAGTCAAATACTTATCTACTATCTTTGCACTCATGTTTATGTAATCTCTTTATTCCGAGGAATTAGTCTATTTCTTTGTACAGATATGAACCTAAGAATCAAGAGTGTTTGTTGACGTATGGGTGTTTGAACGTTGGCCTATTAATGAAAAATGGGCCTAAAACTTATCTGAAAATCTTAGGCAAATGTGTGGTTCAATATTTCATAATATTTATTACGATTTATAAAGGGATTTCCAATAAGAAAGGTTAGATGTTGAAATGAAATAAAAGAAGCAGCGTGTAGGGTATTAATAAAATTATTTTTTATTTGAATGTTCCTTATATGGCATTTAAGTGTCCACACTTAAATGCCATATATGGCACATTCAAATAAAAAATAATTTCCAATATGACATCGTCCAAATGCTTGCATCGGCTTCTTACAGTGGCATGGATCATGGATCCGAGCGGTTAAATTTCCAATTACTCTTCCGCATAGATCCGGCTGAATTTGAGCGATGGCCTGTGTTTCATTCATTCAAACAACGGACAAAACAATATCCAGATACGGAATTACTGTTTGTGAACCATCCAATTTTTGTTCCGTGTGTGATACGTGTGATCTACTAACAACACTTGGTGTAATTGCAGCGGCGAGGCGACCGATTAAGCTACAACGCCATCCATTCTATATATACCCTGCAATTTTTATACCAAAAATTAATAAGATAAATCGGTCTCTGTTTTCAAAATATATCTTGGTAATTTCATTAAATCCTACTAAATTTTCTCAACCAAAGCAAACGTGGAAGGACCACGAATAAAAACGAATTTAGCACAATAATCGACCGTCTTACATTAATAACGTATCCATGTATATCTATGACATTGCCATTATATCAAATAATTTATTTATTTATTTATTTATTTATTTTCTTAGGAAAACCAACAGCTTTACAAACAATATAGATAATGATTATTTAAAATACAGATAACCATTAATAGGTTTTCGCCGATAGTAACATGGTATAAATATAATAAAGTAATGAGCATGAGATAAAACAACGCATATAATATAAGAGTATTTAATTTTGTTTAGCTGTAAACATCCTGTTCAAATCCCAGTGTAATCGAGATGTCCTCTAAAATATCTACATATTATAAAACAAAGTCCCCTGTCGTGTCTGTCTGTCTGTTTGCGATAAAGTCAAAAACTACCCAACGGATTTTCATGCGGTTTTCGCCAATAGACAGAGTGAATTATGAGGAAGGTTTATAACTTGTAAAAGTTTTGTACTACTCGTGCGAAGCTGCGGCGGGTCGCTATTAATAGATAAACTGTCGTTTCCAATAGTGGCAGTGGATAAAACTGGCGGTATTTTATTCATAGTTTTAATCCCATTAAAGCATACACGTGTAGGAGATTACACCTAATTAAGATAATCCTCGGTTTAGCACCTACATAATAAATTTAGCTACTTGGCGCATCGTGAACAATGGCGACGTATAAAAACTTCGATGCATGGAAACGTTCAAGCTATTGAAAAGTCTTATGTGGAAGTCTAGTTTACCCTTTATTTTCACGGTTTATAACGAAGGTTTCCGATAGTCTATACCTATTATATTTTGCCCTTTAGTTATTTTATATTAATTGTAAATGTTTATATCACTTTGCACCTGAGGATACATAAATAAATAAAATTCTCAAGTTCATCTACAAGTGCTTCTATGGTGTATTTTTTTATCAGAAGTTTTTTTATTAATCACGGGGCACTTTACAATTAATAAAAAACAGACACAAAAGGTATCAAGACTCAGAACAGCTATTACTGGATCACACAAGTATTTGTTGGATTCAAACCCAACACACTTGACGTAATGTCAGTGGCAAGGCGACCGCTCAAATCACTATCCCATGCATGCTGTCTTACGAGTAACTTCTCCTAGTATTACTGTTACTATATTGCAAATTATTACTTGGAAGCAGCGCTTTCGCCACTAGCATTATATGAACAACATTCTTAGACTTTTCTAGCACTCGTACTTAGTTTCTAAGTCTGTTTAAAATGTAATGTATGAAATTTTTCGTACCGCCAAAATCTTTTGCCTAATAATCATAACTTAATTTTAATTTTGAGTATTGAAAACCTATCCCCTTTCACACTAAGAAGACGCCCATGCCGAGCAGTGGCAATGTTTACCTATATATATGGCTGATATTATAATAAATCTTTTTCAAATTGAGACATAAATAATCAAGTTCATTTAATTAAAAATTTATGCTTACAATAATATCTCTTTAACAAGAATTATAAGTAACTGATTTCAAAAGCACTGAAAAGTAAGCAATAAAAGCTTAAAAAGTTTTTTGTATAATAACGACTTTATTTTAGTTAAAATTGTTGTTTTACAATTTTCAGTGACGTTAACTAGGTCAAAATCCAAATGACCCGTGTGGTCTTTGTGAACTAACCCAGGCTAGTGACATGCACTAGCATTTGATATTGATTCGTTTATTTGATAAAATACAGCATAGTAGATACTCCAAGCATAATGTAAGCGTGAGACATCTCCGGACACCTTGTGCATAGGATAACGTGATATTATGTATGTATAGCTATAGGTTAAATACGTTGCTAATATGCTATTACCCGTTAAACGGTTTCATTAATTAGCTCTTAAGTCCATCATCAGATCCTAAACAAATGTATAAGGAACTATAACTGTAAGTATAAATCGGGTGGGAAATGCCGGTAATATTTATTTTTTATTTATTAAGCACACCAATAGTATAATTGCTACACTTTACATAATGATAATGCCATTTCAGAGGTATAAGATACTGGCAGTTACAATTTAATAAGTATACCTGATGTGCCATTTGATTATATACTTAAGTATTACAATATGGTAACAGCTACCTAGATCAAAAGAGCCCATCATTATCAATTACTAAATGACCCAGTGTCCTTTCTCGGCTGACCATTCCTAATTTTCTTTTTCACTTAACAATTATCAGTACGGAGGTTAATAAAAAATAAAATACTGGACCAGGTAGCTAAGGATCAGAATGAAAGATGTAGACTAGTGGTCTAAGTCTTTAAGTAAAACCTACTTTTAGTTTAACTTGATACAATATGCTATGTAAACAGCTTTTTTATCATGCATTGCTATAAAAATCATATTTGCGTTCCCAAGTTTGAACCTGAGGTCTCTAATCGAACCACGGTAAACCAAAGTAAGTTATTATTGTACCTACTTGCGCAATCTCTTACAAAATATTCCAGACACGTATTTCTACAGAAACGAACCGAAAAAGAAAATACACCTATTTAACTATATCATAAATAATTAAATATGTACATGTACTCAATATTAGGTACTACGAAATGTGGCTATGATGTGTGCGTATAAGGCACTCTTATGAAAAATTACTTTTCCCCGATCGGTCTTAAAATGTTGGTATATCAAATTGTATGTACATATATATTTTGATGATTCTTGGGTTCTGATTACCATGTTGGAGTAAGCCATACTTATGCTGTAGTTGATTGTATCATTACAGGTTCGCTTCTCAGATAGTACCTTGTGTTAGAAGATTTTTTTAAATGTTTACTTATTAACACGGAATCCGCAATATCAGCATAGCTTACAGCAGGGATATGTTGTTGGAGAGTAGGTTGGTTTGTTATGCAAAGTTCAATACGACGTCACAATCTTCTTACTTTCCGAAATCATAAGTATCTTTAATTAATCACTCGCTTCGGCGGTGAAAGAAAACATCATGAGAAAACCTGTATGCTTGCGAGTTCTCTATGATGTTCTCGACGATGTTTGAAAATCCGCCAGCTCCCAACTGGGTTAGCGTGTTATACTGGAAAGAGGTCCCAGCAATGGAGCTGTTTATTAATAGGGCTAATATAAATAAACACGGTGTCTAGATATATGTCAGGTGGAGGGCTGGCTACCTAATACGTGGGTTTTAAAAATATAGCGCTCTCTGTGGTTGTAATTAAACAACTTATGCCACGGGAGTATCAAGGCAGTCAGACAGGATATTTATAAACAGCTGATGATTTAATATTATAAAACTACTAAGCTTGTGAAGTTTTTAATAAATGGACATGCTTAACTAATTATAGAGGCCGTACGATACGCGGAGCTCATTTTGTTAAAAGCTTTTCGCTGAAACAGTTTAATTGTTAGGAGGAGGAGTCTACAATTATTTCACTATCTTAGTATAAAGTGTAAGTTTATGGATACAGCAAAATCACATATACAATTACATTCACATATAGACTAACTCTAGTTTCCAGAAGAAGTAAGAACATACTACAGAATTTAAAAATGTCACATGAATTTAAACAAGGCAGTCTTAGAATGAATATATAAATGTACAAATATAGCGTCAGTAATATATTTTAGATTTATTAAGTGAAAAATATATGTGCTTAAATTTTGTCTGCTGTATAACTAGTGTTCATCCAGTGATCAAATAGCAAATATTGAAATTTGCATAGTTTTCTTAACAAACATTAATAAAATGAATTACCTGTTCCAATTTTGTTTTTGAATATGAACAGTGAACTGTAAGCCTCATCAAATCATACTAAAGAAAATAAGAAAATCGGTTGTCAAATAGGAGTAAAAATGTTCTGAACTGTTTTGTCTTGTGTAATGTTGCGTCTAAATTTTATCTTTATCTTTACCTATCTAAATTTTAAATAGAAACCAACTGCTTGGTCATTTTTTACTGACAATACTAAATATCGTCAATAGCTATTAAAGAAAATAAAAAGGAAATCGATTGACAAGCAAAGGAGAAAAAGGTACTGAATTGTTACGTTTTTGCCTATTTCTATAACGACAGAGTATAGCTATAACGTTAAGTATAATATCTTAACGAAAGTATTTTCCCAATTTTACTCGATACTTCATTATAATTTAGTCCTGTGTTCATCTGGCTTTGTCATTTAGCGCAACCAACCAAAGTAACGACGCCATAATTTCGATAACAGAATTAGCTATATCCGAGATCGAAGGCTCCATAAAGATTTATTTCAACAGCAAATGATTCCGAAAATAATTTCACAAATAGCGATTTATTTCACTTCCTCGATGCTTTCTGTTCCCCAAGAGAGATGTTATGTACCGTATTGAATAAATACAATTATTATATCTCTATACGTAAAGATAAAATAAATTGCTTCAGGCGATATACCCAGAGCAAACACAGCTATCGTTAATACAGATAAGTACATAGACATATAGGATTATATACATAACTTGCGCTTATATTTGGATCCGAACGTAAGATGTCGAGTAAATTCTCGGGCTAAGTAAAGCGCTCTTGGCTTTTACTACTAAGAAACTTTTAGTAAACAGGAATCTATAAATGTGTCCGGTAGACATAATTGACTCACTCTCTATTTTATCAGGTCTAAAACAAAGATTTAAAAAAAAGTTGTATAATAATCAATGAGAATTAAAAGATAACGAGTGAGATGTGGGTATTGTTCACCTTAGTGGATACCTTCGTAGATGTACAGACCTGAGTCTTGGAATTATGTGCTCATTGTGATGTCAAAGATAAATACAAAAATATTTACTTCCATAAATATGTGTAAACACTTCTTTGATACATCAATTAACTGATATATTAATAAAAAATAAATAAAGGGAAATAAAAATGTAGTATTGGAAAAAGCTTGTTCGAGGAGTAGAGCTTGAATGAGAATAAGCAGACTAGAAAATCATGGCCACTTTTTGTACTAGAGAGTTCGTAGAGATGGTATTAGGGGTAGAAGTATGAAATTGCCGATTTGTACTGAAAAATTTAACCTCGTTTTTTTCAAAGATGTATCATAGTTATTTAATTGAAATATTTACTTTCATTATCTATATATTGCTGCCATCTAAACGGAAGTTCATTTATGCCTTTACGATAGAACTCTGGGGATCTTGATTAGACAAACTAAAGCATTTTGTACTGCATTCCGGAAAGAAAATTTTTTATCTCGTAAAAAATTGCCCGTTTCACAAAAAAATTGTAGTCCGTTGGCGCAAGGTCTGGCGAGTACGGAGGATGCTTTATAGTTTCTAACTGCAGCTCCTGTAGAGTTACAACGGTTTCTCGTACAGTGTGAGGTCTTGCGTTATAATGGAGCAATAATGGTGAAGATCGATTCACGAGTTGACGCTGTTTCACTGCCAGTTTCGCCATCATTCGGTACAGTAAACATCTGCTGTTATTGCTTGACCAGACCTGAGAAAGCTATAGTGAATAACACCATGAAGAGACCACAAACAGTTACCATAATATTTTTTTATCTTATTGATTTGATGCAAATGAGCCAATATTGTAGTTAGGGTAACGTTAAACCATACCACTAATTCCTGGGTAGTTTTAATCGGATCGGCTTCCACCATCTTCTTCAATTCAGCGTTATTCATCTGTGTGGGCGGTCTTTCACGTGGTTCGTTCTTCAAGTCTAAGTTTCCATTACGAAAGCGTTTAAACCAAAAACGCACGATGCGTTAATTAGCAGTTTCCTCTCCAAACGCAGCGTTGATATTGCGAGCCGTTTCTGCCGCTTTAGTTCCGTGTCGGAACTCGTATTCAAAAATAACTCAGATTTCCGAACTATCCATCCTTCGCGTCGTAAAAAAACAATTGTTAGTCAAAAATCGATAGGTGCACATTTTTTAAAAGAAGAATCCCATCGGTATCATGTGAAAATTTTCACTCGAAAATCTTACACCATGAAGGTTTTATGTCAATTCAAAGTATCTATTACTATACAACGGCATCTTTGTACTTTAACCACTATTATTAACGAATACATAAAAGCTATATATATTATAAATTTAGTTCCTTATAATCTGTAACTACTTGTAGACTTCATGCCCGAAATAAAATACTCTTAGGTTAAGCGATCAAATATTAATTACACAGATAAATATTTTAATAACACAGGGCTTAAAATTAGGCACATTATTATTTTTGTGTTTAGTGGCCGTGAGTTTCTTGCAGGTTTCTTCTCATAGGCTCAATCCTTTGCCTGAACCTAGCAACTAACCTAAATGTAGCTTCAGTAAACTCACTAACCCATATATTTTGACGTTCATAAGTGTTACTTTGTGACCTAAATGAATAAATGATTTTTGACTTTGACTATGAAATGTATCCATAAATATAACCAATGTCAATAGTTATTGTTAACGGATTATTTAAAAAAGAAAACGATAATATAATTTTTCGCTAAATGTTATGCTACTAATATACTTTTAGATCTATTTAAAGAATATGAGGTTACGCATTATTAATAATTACAAACCTATATTTGTTCCTATACTTATAAACTTTGATGTGGTATTTATTTGTAACATTATATTGACTTGTTTAAAGCAAACGCAACATTCTATTTAATACCTTTCTTGCTTATAATTGTGTTATGACAATCTTAGGTATATTGATAATATTTTGTAACTGAAGACCCTGCCTGCCTATGATACAATTTCTAACTAGTACAGGAGATAGATAATCTTTTACACAAATTTCCAGAAGCCTCAGTCTTAAGTTTTATTTGTGCAACTATGTATAAGGTTCAAATATTTGTAACTGTATTTTGTGCTATAAAAATATTAATATTAAATATTATTATTATTATTAACTTATATGACTGTCTTAAATAGTGTATTAGTAAACATAAGTAAAATGAAAACATTTACACCACATTTTTCATTTTAAGTTCATATAAATATACTCTTTCTACCTAGTACCTATAAAAGTATTATTAAGATTAACGGTATACCACAAATATTACGTACCTATAGAGTTAGAAAAGGATAGATGTATTGGTTATTTGAATTGTCATTTGTCACCTGTTGATTTGGTCTAGTGATTGAGCAACCGTGAGCAATGCATGCATACCGGCGCGTGAGTCACCGGAACTTTAGTGAATGCATTCGTGAATATTGTAGCGCTTTCTGACCTTAGTAATGGTCAAACCACTTAGCTATACATTTTTTGAACGTTTGTAACCTCTGGAAGGTAATAATGAACCGGTCAAGTGCGAGCTGGATAAGCGTTTCGAGTGTCCCATAACTCGATAGGTAGCGAATGAAAGGTAATTATTGTAATTAAATTATTAATTTAATAATAATGTTATTTGGTAAGTAATTTTATGAGTTACTAGATGTGCGTGCGGTTTCACCCGCGTTTATGATTACTGCGCCGCCCCCGTGGGTCGTAGCGTGATGTTATATAGCCTATAGCTTTCCTCGATAAATGAGCTATTCAACACTAAAATAATTTTTCAATTCGGACTGTAGTTCCTGAGATTAGCGCGTTCAAGCAAACAAACAAACTCTTCAGCTTTATAATATGAGTATAGATTTCGGCAAACTATGCGTCATTAAATATGTTACAATGTTGTTATGCAATGAAAGCATTTACATATACATAATTAAGATACTTACCATTTTACCTAGTAATCCCGAAAAATTGTTTACTGATCAAGTATAATATTTATATATTTGTATTTAAAATGGGCCTAGCTTCATTGATATTTATTTTAAATGTCCAGTTAAATGCCATTAAATCAGCTGTGACTGAAAGGCGGTAAGATGAAGTAGAAGTAGATTTGTCCTTTTTTTAAGGGACCCATACCATTTTGATATGGCGCCTTAAAAACGAATTGGCTTTGTAATATTATTAAGAATAGAAGATTTGAAAAACTAGTTTCGTAAAACAACCCTTATTTTGTTCTTTTGTAATATATTATTTGTGCGCGTAATTATTTTAAAATACCTAATAACATTTAAACTAAACTTTTAGCGATGCGTGAAGCTTGCGCTGTAAGTTTAGCACCTGTTCCCGTTATAGAGCCGGGAAGCCTGCCTATATAGAAAATTCTTAGCCTTCGGGAGCCGTGAGATAACAAATGATGAAACAATGACGCCATCATGTTAGGTGGGCCATGGAGGCATTAAACCCCCCGCGCGCGGGGTAGGTGCGCAACGTTGCCGCTCCGCTCCCGCCTTCAACCCGCGCGGCTTGCAACGCTCGCTGGCTCGTCGGTCCTGTCATACCGCGTGGTACCTTCCACCGAGCGTCCGTGTGCGAGCACCGCTCGCGCTCCGCGTCGCCTTCTCAAACAAACTTACAAACTCACTTTCCGCCGCCGGAAACCTGTTTCGTCAACAAAAAACTCCTATTACAACATAACTATCACATAATAATCACTCCAGATATCTTTGATGAGTCCCTCTTACTTTTAAGTGAACTTTAACGCATACGTGCGGAACTTTGAAAACTTTATAAAGTTTGTTTTTAAGCTGGCGATTGGCTGCGGTGTGCATGTGGAAGCTGTTAAAGTCATGGCTGGACGTAGTTCTCACTAAACCGGTAAGTAAAACGAACTTTACTGGAAACATGTATTTGAATTTGAACGTGTAGTGTGATATCGATGAGGCGTTCGGATAAAGCATGTTGTTTATTAAGAGATCGAGTGATTGTAGTATCGGGTAAATGCTATAACAGTTTTATATACGAGAGCCTACTTCAATGTGGGCGTCGTCGTGTAGAACTGCATTCCTGATGTTTCGGTTTCCTCAAAGATACACTCACATACCGCTCAGCAAAGGTTTTGTTTACTAATGCATGGTTTCCACGAAGAGTTTGATAATCAGCGAAGGATTATTGTCTACACTGCCAGTTCTGAGTATCGCGTTGCTTATTGTCTTGTAATACGATCCAAAGAGAATGTAATTGAAGGTAATATCTGACTGTCACATTAGTTTTATTTATTATTGGATTAAATTTCTTAATGTAGCCTATTCGACAAGATCCGATTAGTCATCAATTACAATCTAATACAAGCTTCGGTGTTTCACAAGTTTAAACAAAGACTAAGCTTTTCAAATTATTCTATACTAAAAATATTATGTTCGACAAATCGTAGTCGAGTTGATTTCTAATTTGATTATTCTATGATCTTGTAATAAAGTTAAATAAAGGATTTCAGGACTACAATATTTTAATAAAGAAAAACCCAACGAAAATTATATAGAAGGTAACATAGCGTATATAAATGCTGTGAGAATATCTACATGCTAATTTTCTCCAGATATAGTTAAGACAACGTTGTTAGGTATTTTTGGCATCTTGAAGTCGGTTAAAAACAGAAACATTCAAAGGTCGAAATTTAATTAAAATATTAAAGAATTACCAGAAGTTAAAAGAATGATAATAATTTATAGGTTATCCTTTCCTGGTCTGGCAAAGGCTCTTTAATTTTTTATTTGGCAATTTGTAGCATTTGGATATTTTTTTATTTATTCAGGCACCGCTGCTATATGCGAAATATCTAATAAATTGAAATTAAACTACTATATACGGATTTTATCGCGTTGTTTATTTAATACTGTATTATATAATTTTAAAACTGTTACTTAATTTTGACACTTTCCTCGACGTTTCGTTTGCTTTTCAGCAGCCATGGTCACACCGGTTTCGGTATTCAACCTAAATATAAATAGTTTAATAGTTTTAATAATTTTATTAACTTATAAATTAGTAAAATTCAATGGTAGTAGTTTCAAAATTAAGTAACAGTTTCAAAATTATATAATACAGTGTTAAATAAACAACGTGATAAAATCCGTATATAGTAGTTTGATTTCAATGAATAACATTCGCGTAAACAGAAGACAATAGAATGATATCTAAAAAAGAATTTTAAAGATTATGGTCTATGCTAATAAACAAGACATATATTATGAGTGAAGTACATCATCTGCTTGTCACTACGACATACATGCTTGTTGTCGGTCAAACGGGATCGCCGAAAAACTAAGATACAGCTAATGAGATAAGAGAGTTAAGGCTCTGTTTATGGATCGGTATCAGATACCAATAAGACAGTCAATCAAATCAAGTTCAAATTAAATTATTCAATATTATAATTACTAAAATTAATAATTATTCAATATTTTTTTATAACTGGTATGTTCTGAACATAGTCCAACTAAGGCATATTTGTAGCAAAACTTGTAGCAGAACTTATAACTGGCCTATTGATTTTTAACTCGAACTAAATCTTAATTCTGATGTAATTATTTTTACCTCTATACCTATCACAATAAATTATTGTGACTACACTATAATTTATTGAATACCATGTCGCTTTGGTCTTAAGCTGTAGGTTTCGATCCTTGTCGAAGTCAATTTGACGGTGCTACTCTTAACTTTTTGATGTCTCCATTTAAAAGTAACCTCTATTGATTGATTTTCTGTGTTGATCAGCATAGACAAACTATTTTAATGAATCATCAGTTTGGGAAATTCGATAGACTGTGTTTGTGTATTATGATGTTTTTACAGAATACGTCACTATGAGAAAGCGTCTAAATCTACAGTGTGCTTTTAACTATTATTCTATATAACTGTTCCTAATAATTCAATTTTATGGTTACAAAATGCAATTGAAAATTTGATCTGGCCATAAGATCAAATTTTCAAAAGAATATTATTTAAAACAAATTTCTATGGTTCATTGTAATCAAAATAAGGATATGGTAAAGGAATAGGGCACTTATAATAATTGTTATCAAAGCACTTGTTAATACGCAAAGTCATCTTTATATTCTTAATTTATGCCAAGTAAAATGCCTTATTATTTTTAAGTGTTTCTGCTTACCTAGTCCTGTAACATTAAACGTTTGCTTTGAATATTATTGTCCTACTATTAAATATAGATTTCCTGTGCCACGGTTCCGCCTCATAGTTTTGATGCAATCTTTGGCCGGTCTTTTGTATAAGCATACCTGTCATCGTAAGCTTTTTAAAAGTTAGAATTTATACATATAATATTGAGCTAGTATAGATGTTTAAAATATTATTGAACTTAACAACGCACAAAAGATATACTTTGACCTGTTGAATCGACTAAAATAGGGGCATGCTATAAGCACAACGGAATAGATTACTCAATGAAGTGTTAACTTCTAAGGATTCTTATCATTAAAGCAAAATTGTCGGGTAGATATTTGAAACGACCAATGTGATACTAATACTCGTGTAGATAGTGGGAAGCCAATTTGTATAAAACGTTTAGTTTGCCTAGGAGTGAATACATTACAATTACAATAGAATACTTATAATGAGAATGTACACGACGATATTGTTTATAAAGAATTATTTTGCTTATAACAAAAGTATAGTTTTTATGATATCCCAAAAGGTTTTTATGGCAATTTGTTATTATCTATTGATATTTTAAATCTTGTACATGATTATGTCAGACGTAACTCCACATATACTAGGCCGGTATATTTCTACTAGAAATATCTGTTTATTCCACACAAGTTTTGAAATCGATGACCTATGTAACTCTATTAGCACATAGAAGAGGACACCTTTTGATTCGACCCCTTAAACTATGCCAATAGGGAATCGTGAAGCCGTTCTATTCATAGTCGGTACTGGTACAAACGTTTAACAATCTAATATGAAACAGGAACTTAATTAGGGACATGACATCTCACTCCGAGATTTATTAGCATCGGGTCAAAATTCGAACGGAAGAGCACAATTACTCTCACCGCGGCTACGTAACTAATATTGTTTGCCAACATCGTATATTAAGATAGATCATTTTCGACAGTATTGCTATTCTTGAAGTTTGTTTTTGATAACATCGCATCAAAAAGTATTTTTCGATGTTGATATCTATGACAGAAAGTCGATCGCTGAGATCAATCAATCAAAAGCAAGAGTAAGCATCGATGTCGCGTTCAAGCCTTCGATATATATTATCATTTGGAAAATAGTTGACAAAAAGTCACACCCTTCGGCGAACATCGACAGTGATGAGCTTTCGGTCATAGCTATTGTAAACATAAAATATGTCGAACGATATAAATATTATTTATTTAGACGAAATTTTCGATTATAAGTGTTCAAAGCCGGAGATAGGATAAATCTGTGTAACACAAGTTAGGTATAATATATTAAGCTAGCGATCGTGCACTAGTAAAGTATCTGGAGTCGTAACAAGTCAGCGCGGCACTCTGCTGCGATTTACTCCAATCCGAGACAGTACGAAGGTTTTACCTCGCTCTAAGTCTAACTGGGAACAAGTTTATTACAAGTAATTTAGCACTGTTCAGTTCGACATGATAATAATGGCTGTCTTCTATTTTTTCTGACGTGATTCCTTGCTGTATTTTCTTGCAAGATAAAACGCTGAAATGCTATCTTATTTGATGAATATAAACACAAGAATCTATTCGACTATTCAATTAAATTATATCATAAAAGGTAATAAAATTGTCTTATAATTCACTAGAGAATTGAAGGTCCTTTAAGCTACTAACAAACAAACTAGTAATATTATATGAATAGCATTAATTAGCATTATTGTGGCTATATTGCAATCGTATATATAGTGACGTCATGCAAGTATATAAAAATATGCACTTGTAGGATCTAACCAATTGTAGACGCTATTGCAATTGACTAACATGGTTGGAAAGAGGTACATGAAAAGCATTATACTCGCTCATTATAATCGCGCTCCAGACTTTTAATACTTCTTAACTGGTGAGCATTTCTGTAGCACACGCTCACTAAATAATATAAATTACTTAATACAATTGCTGTAATGCTAGTAGAAAAATAATTGTATCCGGCTGGTGGGCCGCTCTATCCTAACTAATATCACAAATGCGAATGTGAGTTTGTTAATTACGCTTGTACACCTTAACTACTCGACACAGAAAAGAACATAAGGTACCTTTCATCCAAAAAAGGTACTGTTACTAATATAATATAACCTACATTTACGTAAGCCAAGCTGCGTGCAACATTTAGTATATGACATAAAGTATAAGTAAGCGACATTATTCTTGAGCGTGTAACAATTTATTTATGTGAGCAATCAATTAATATGTATGAATTTACAAAAGAAAAAGTATATATGTATGTTTATCCATTGTCTATTACCTATGGGTAATAGACAATGGATAAACATACATATATACTTAGCAGAGCTTGTACTATGGTACAAGCTCTGCTTAGTTTGGGCTAGATGGTGTTGTGTGTATGTGATAGAATATTATTATTATTATTATTAATTCGTATTAGCGTAACATCAAATGAATAAGGTTTAAGTAGACGTCTATCTGTATTATAATAGTTATTTTATACTAGCCCACAGAATCAGTCGGCTGTACAAAATCGACCGCTCAGAATTTTTGCTTTGTTACTCATCCCCTATGCAACATAGCAACATAATGTATACTCCTCGCTTTGTTGGAAATTTTTAGATACTTGTCGGTTTAAATATGGAAATAGTTGCGGTGGTTTGTGCAAACAAAGTTAAAAGTAAATTGTACTGCATTATTCATATTAAAAACAGAATATACAAACTAAATTTATGATAATATTATAATAACAATTTATAGATATTTTGTATTGTCGCTCGATTAAAGGTGAGGTATTAAAATAACCAGTGCGAGAGCTGTTTAAAGAATTATGTGACAACATGGGACGGGCTCTCACCTCAGAGGATTTTTTATCCATACCTATCATCATCATATATCCGTGGAATGGAAGCCTGGTTATCCATAACACAGGTTTTTACCTAGCTTGGAAACCAGTCTCCCAGTACCTCTTATTGATAAAATTGTACTTTTGTGTTTAATTGTAATATGGGAGAAATAAATAAATAAAATTATTATTAAATATCTATATGCTTGTTACGAACAGACATTCGGACATTCGTGATGGATGACACAAATTTCAATTCCGTGTCAGCACTGAACACGAAGTGTATACATAGAATGGCACACATTTATTCTTCACAGTGCTTTTAAAATATGGCTTTCTCAATTATCTAATAGTTCTCCAGTCCGTGACATTGTTGTACCTGCCGTCAAATGAAACGTCATTTGACGATAGGTACAACAATGTCACGGTTCCCAAAGCCTTACTGCATGTTTAAGTTTCGAAACTTACTCCATTTTTGAATCAGGATGTTTGTGAGTTCGCTCAGTCAAAATTTTAAAAAGTGCGCTACTGCCTCTACACTTTGCCGACACGGTTCACACTGCGGCACAAGTTTTGTTAGAAATTCTGCAAAACTCAGTTGCAGAATAAAGTAACTTTTACAACGTTGTGAATATTGTAGTATTACTTGCTATACGTTTTTTTGTAGCATCAATAAATAAATGAAGTATTACTTACATTTCCATAAAAAAGACAACTCCTGCACTAGGAATGGTCTCTCTCTCGCGGGAGATCTTTACAAACATTCAAACAACAGACACAAAGAACACCCAGAGCCGGTACATTTGTGGATCACACAAATTATTGTCCCGTGTGGTGATCGAATCCACAACACTCAGCATAATCGCAATGATGAGACCACTACTTAAACCAAGACGCCATCTATGTAGTCTACAAGTTAACTAAATATATTAGAGAAAATACATACAGAATATTATTGCCAATGAAGTTACTTTGATGACTCGGCATTTACGGATCGCTGTCATCCCTCGTCATGTGGTGCCAAGTTCATTTTGATACGGCGTAGTTACTTTGGACTTGCGATAAGAAATTAATCCGTATATAGTATTATAATTGTGATGAAGCTAGTAAATACCTAAATGTAATCAGTTAGAGCTAGGAAGCTGTAAGAACATTCTACTTAGGGTTGACATTTCATACGTCACATAACTTTTACCTGAGTGTAAATTTGGTCCACGGCTCCGTGTAAATGTAGGTTAGATTTGGTAAGATTAGTAACAGTAGATAGTTTTTTGTGGATGAAAGATACCCCTTTAGAAGTCCTTTTCTGATCCCCTGGCAAGGTGTACGCGAATTTTACGATGATCGGTCGAATAGTTAAGGCGTAAAGCGTACGAACAAACTCACATTCGCATTTATAGTACCTATTAGGATATAAGTTAGAATTAAGATCCGTCGATGTACGTCGATATAGAGACGTATAAGCCATGTGAATAAATAAAAAAAAAATGCATTAAAACCATTTCACTAACATATATACATACATAGACTCACGCCTGTTTCCCAGAGGGGTAGGCAGAGACTACGGATTTCTATTTGCTATGCTATATCCTGACAGACTTCTCTGGCTTCATTCACTTTCATAACATTCCTCATGCACGCTCGCCGATTTAAGGTGCTCTTAACCTGGCCTTAATCCAGAACGTCTCCGATCTAATCAAGAAACGTTCGCCTTGCGACTGTTCCATTCACACTAGCCTTATAAACTTTCTTAGTCAGTATTTTCTCGTCCATTCTTTCTACGTGCCCAAACCAGCTTAATATAACATATATAATTTAGATTAATCCAGAATTTTGTATAAATCGTCTACAGCAAAATGGGAAAACGTTTTGTCTGGTCTGGTCAGCTTTCGCTACATTTACTTTGCTTTAGATTTTCCATTATTGCCCTCGCTTTACATCCGCGTGTATTTGGTCATGTTTCTTGGAAAATTATTTATTTATATATATTATTGTGTCATTTACTATATATCTAATTATAGTAGATGACACAATCTTTAAGATCAACTATATAAGTTTAAGTTTCCATTCTGTTACAAACACGTATATTATAATTCTATAGCTTGAAATACAAATCTATACAATTTAAGGCTGTTGGTATCAGTGACCTTAATTGCTACATCGGTTCGGCTGCTACAAAATATTAGGGTATTAACAATATGTACCGTAATTAATGCAAATTTATGGTCGTTCATTGCAGTGGTTTACAAAACGAATATTGAAGATTGAGGAATTGGTATGGTTTGGCAGTGATAAACGAAATACACATTTCATCAGCCATATTTAGCTCTTACATAATGAATTCCTTTGTCTTATAACCGGTGGTAAATCTATTGTAAAGTATTTCAATACAGATATATTCAATGACGCTTTCGTGATCAGGCCTTGTTCTCGACCCAAGCTTGGAAATCGGTAGCAGTTACAACTTCGCTCACGCTTGCCACCACTGCAATGATACAGTCAATTTAGCAGTAATTTCACAATAATATGTCCTCCTGATCCCAAGTCCACAGTTAAATGAGACAAAGCCAAAGGAAAATTATTATTTGGAGAGATCTCAAGAATTCATTACTCGACGGCTTGGTACTTTAAAAGAAATTGCATTCGCAATAACTTGGCAATTACATTATTAAAGAAATATTTCTGGAGATAGAGTACGATATTTGCGTTCTGTGAGGACGTAATATGTTAGCTCAATTTAAATATATGTAATTATATCAACGTATTGTTATGATAATGAATCCATTTATTTTGTATTTTGCCTAATGTTAGTCTTGTACAAATATAACAATAGTACAAACCTTACATTAGAAATAAATAAATAGATTCATTATGTTAACAATACGTTGATATAATTGTATTAAATTTGAGCTTTTATTAGTGTTATAAGTATAACACTAATAAAAGGTTAGACAACGGATCTTACTCGCGATAAAGTATTTAAAAGGTAATAAATACCTATTGATTACCCGACGTTTCGACCGACTTGCATCGGTCGTGGTCACGGGTTGACTGAGTAAGACCCGTTATATTAAGTATGTATGCAAATCGCGATAGTCTAAAAACGTTTAACACTAATAAAAGCTCAATTTCAATACAATATACAATACAATTATGGTGAAATCTCGTAACTAAGTTGTTACGAGATTTCACTATATTAGGCAGAATCTTATAAATTATAACTATTAACATTTATAGACTATACAAACTATATACAAAAACCAAGTCCTATCTAAGACGTAACATCTGTAATAATATAAATAAATTCATAAAAGTTTGTATACATATATGAACTATGAAATATTCTTGAGAAACCAATTTTCTATAAAGTCTTTATATATACAGATAGCGACCAATGGATAGGTCGGTACACTATTGTATCGGTTACACTAGTAACCAGTTTAAATTGCTACGCGTTGACTACACAAAGACTGTTCGAAACTAAGCTAATAGCGTTCGCAGACGAGACGTTCAAAATGCAAACTATAAAATAAAAAGTGTTTATGCATTTTACCGGATATTTTGGCATACTTCGGCAGATATAATTGTAATCTCCTGAGAGCTTTCTCGACACAGTTATTGAATGACCTAGTGTCATGCACATGCTAAATTTACACTTTTACCTGTCCATCTAACGTTTAATCATTAGGGTTGGCTATAAAAAGCTCAAATGAAACACGCATTTCGCAAATATAAGGAAGTAACGGCAAAGTCAAATCAATTCTTGTAATTTCTTATTATTATCAATAAATACTAAAACATAAATACCGCTTGTTTCTTTCTCTGTTAATAAAAATAAGTTGAAATATTACGTAGATGCCCAAGAATGTACCAAAGACATGTGCCTTTTTGTGTGTGAAATCGGATACCATCCAGGTTTTGTTTTAGCCTGTAAAAAAAACTTGGTTCAATCTGAACATTCTTGTGGTCCCGGCATTGATATGCGGGACCAATTATACGATCAGCGACAAATTAAAATATTAATTTTATACTTTTATATTTTACCCGTGCCGTGCCCGTGCCGTACCCGTATGATTTCTACTTCGGACCAATTCTATTGTATACTTTACAGATTACGAAACTCTACTGCAATGTTATCGAAGTTTAATTGATTGCAAACCTACAAAAAATTAATTCAACAACACACAACTCGATTCGAACTTCAAACAGTACTTTTAAATTAATGTTTGACATCCTTGAGTTCACGTTTACTTGCAGTTCCGCCGTCGTATGCATTTTTACGTGTGGGTTGTGAATACACAATAAGCGGATGAATACCGTTATCGTAACGAAAAGGCAAATGAACTTTGGTGACGTACAGATATTAAAAAAATTGGTATGTAACCTTAGCTTAACTTGGGACATCGCTAGTCCTGCCTTTTTAATTTGTAGTTTTAATAGCTGATACACAACCGTACTACGCGGAGGGACACTTTGCTTTAAAAATAAAATCTTTTTCAGACCAGTTATGCGCCAGTCTAGCGTGAACATTATGGTAATATTTTTCTAAAACTTTGCTTTAACGATTCTCGAGGAGGGCTGTATTCAATGGGGAATAACTGCTAAAACGAAACTGTTCTTAATCTGTGTTTACAAACCTACTCGACTTTACTCTAGAATAGAAATATAAAAAAAAAATGCTATACCTAAAGAATATAGGAAAATTGACTGTTTAATATCAAGTTAAATTTGATGTTAGAGCAATGTTCGTTTTCACGATGTTATTTTGAAAGATCAATAGAAGACTTATTAGAAAATTGTTTCAAAAAGTTTCTTTGATTTTTCGTTGAAACAAATTAGCTATCAATTTAAATATACATTGTAAGTAAATTAATAAATTCTTCATCATTTGTTTTTGGGTGAAAAATAATTCGTCTATACGACGAGCTTTTGTTCGCTTTGTGTTTGAATAAGACATTAAATAAGTGACCGAGAAATTATCTGGTTTAGTGAATTTTGTGTTTTGTACGAGATTTTGAATAGATTTTTTTTAATTACTTAGGTTTTGAAACAAGTTCAAAATATATTGT
Source organism: Catocala nupta (assembly GCA_963675205.1). Classification (NCBI taxonomy): domain Eukaryota; kingdom Metazoa; phylum Arthropoda; class Insecta; order Lepidoptera; family Erebidae; genus Catocala; species Catocala nupta. The sequence continues at coordinate 17,951,059 of OY776078.1, forward strand.
GCTTTTATAAAACAACTGGTGCTGCTAAAAGTTTCTTAATACGAGTATATTTATATCATGTGAAAGGTTCCAAACTTAAATGTTTTCATACTAGCCAGCCAGTCTACTATATGTAGCATTACAAAAAAAGCTTCAAGTGCGTATAAGCCTGCAGTTAGGCCTATTACACATTGCGCTTTAGCGAGAAACCCACTTTCCTATCGTATCAAAGCGACAATCACGAGATAAAGTAACGCGAGAAATTCCTTGTTAATACCCATAAATGAAATCTGCACAACTAGGGATTGTAAGCGTCTGATTCGAATTGTGTGGCGTTTTAATAATAAAAATTAATAACTTGACGATAGCTGGCTCTGCTGTTACGTTTTGTAAAAATATGAACTAAAGTAATCTAATGCGTGTGCAAAGTAAATACTGTAAAGTATATCAATTGTATTGTTTTTCTAACATTTCGTAACAAAATCGCATACATTTAAAGCGAATTTGTTCAAATTACATTTACTTTACTGGTAAGCTCTTTCTAACTTATTATTGGCAAAGGCACAATATATAACGAGCTAATATCGGTTATTGTGCTAAGCATAGATGGCTATTTCATTAAAAACTTGGTATGATACGAAGTTGTCTGCTGCACGAGTATACGATATTTTTTACTAGAACCGGTTAGGTCGTCACAAAAAAGGAATTTATACGATTTTATCAAGCTCTATCTTACCTGAGCTTTTTTATAAATAACAACTATTGCTTATAAATACGTGGCTAAGAATGCAATAGTACACACTAGTAAAATGGCAGTTCGTTTAATAATACCTATATCATTATGCAAACAGAAAATTAAACGGATATTGAATTAATTTTAAAGTTCCTTAGTTAAATCAATTCGTTTATACAGAAATCATTTTCGTCGGCAATTACAGTAATCTCACCACTATTTATGTATTTATGGCTGTGATATCTTTGTATGTAAAGGTCCCCGCAACAAAGGAGTTTAACAGACAAGTGTTTAAAAAAAAGTCAGTAGCTACACGGAGTCTGTACCTACTATTATTTTTATTGGGCACAGACATAGGTCTGTACCCAATAAACAATAAGCTCGCTCTGTATACCCTTTAAAATCATTGCTGGCGAAATATACATAATTATGGGTTGTAGGCACTACAATATTTATTAATTTAAGATTTTAATCAATATTTTATACCGCCTTACAATCTTTCTACAATTATTGAAAAGTTCGAAAGACAAATCTATTATTGCACAAGATATCATTACGTTTCTTAAAGTTAATTTGCCGGTGGACCGAGCTTGTACTAAAGTCTCGAAATGATTATGATTGCTTTAATTATAATAACATAGTATAAGTAAAAACTATTAAAATTGCTAAGTGAATAACAAAGAAATGCTGAAGCTTATTTAAAATTACGTTCTTTTCTACAACAATATAAAATATTTAGGTAATGGCAATAACTATGAAAACCTAGAGATACAAATAAAGATATGAGGAATTACACGAGTAAAGAGTTACTCTCATATTAACGTGGTCTGGGTTGAATGTTTATTTAAATAGATTTACGATTCCCGTATATGCACTGTCCAACAGTGTGTACAAAAAAGTATAAAAACCTTCAGCAATCCACTAAAATATAAATCCTTTTAAATGTCCGAAGAAGAGGTATAACTAAAATGGAGAAAAGTGTTAATTATTTGAAAATTATTTACGTAAAATCCGACAGAAAGATAAGTATATAATATATTATTCATAGTAATTTGAATTATACGTCTAACTAGAGAAGTAAATGTCTAGTTATAATTTCACCCGAATCGTTGGCAGTGTTAAATAAATTAGCTCCAATAAACAGGGGGAAGGAAAGAGATCGCTATTTGCCAATACTGTGATTGTAAACCGAATTGTTTGCATTAGTAATCGGGAAAGGTAAATCTGGGGAAGATTGGGTATCTTCGCCTCTGAAGAACCATTTTTAACTGATTTGATATTGATCGAAAGGAATTTTAATCTTATTTACCATTTATTTATAAAGAAGGAGGGTTTTAATAAATATCTGGCTTTGGAATTTAGCAGACTGGAATTAGGAATCAAATAAACAGTCTTATTTGATGTAAAAGAATTTAATTGCAACGGTTCGAAATTTAAAAAGTCGGTCCCTATAACAATCATGAGTCATTCAGGACGCTTTGACATTGTGGTCAATTTGCGTGCTGCCAAACGACGTGTTGTTGGTTGGATCTCCGCAGGGGGCAAAGAATCGAATGATTTACAGATGACAGTTCAGAATCATGTGTACTTTGTAACCTAAAAACAGTTCATAATCATTTATTTGCATGAACATGGATTGTACATTAGATATTAAACATAAACAAAAGAGTCCATATCCTACGTTATCAAGTGTATAGCAACTATTGCCCTAATGCATCTCCTTTGAGACAGCGAAGTCCTTTGGGTATTAGTGAAATTGCCTCACAATGTAAGACCATATTATAGCATGGTAGACCATATCGTATACTTTGGTATAGTTTGTTTCGAATTGGAAAATATGTGAACAGTCTTAAGACTTTTTTAAAGAGATACACATTAGGCAAGTATATTACACCTATTTAAATAATTCAGAAACCAAAGATTCCACTTTTAGTAACAATAGGCGTCCAAATAGGTATATAATGAACGCTTATATCCAGAGAAAATAAAACGTTTTATTACATAATAGGTTTAGTAGAAGCTAGGTTCAATCACGGCGCGTAGTAATAAATTGTCCATATAAACGTCAACGGTCAGCGGTTTCGGGTTATTACACAATAATATCCCAATAAGACGTCGTTTGAGATCGGAATGCATTCAATTAACTTTCCGTTCGGGACATCGGCATTATATTACAAAAATAGTATCGTATAAACTCGTATGGCTAGGATCCTTAGAATATTTCGTTTAAAAAGCTTCGGATGTGTATATTTTGTTAAGGAAGGCGTTTTACTTTTTTACGTATCTTGTTTTTTATGTTTACGAATTTTCATTTTCGGCTCTATCAGACTGAACGTAGTTAGTTATTCAGTACTCAAATTAATTTTCTACTATTGCAGATAATAAATGCTCTGAAGTGCACATAACTTTCTTAGAGTTTACTAGGGCTGCTTGTTGTAAGGTTAAGGTACGAAAGTATCATGAGATTCTTGGTTATACTTTATGGTTCAAGGTCATTGTGGTGTGATATTTGTACATTTTGTTAAGTAAGGCAGGTAAAATTAAAATACAAGCCGAGCCAATAAGAAAAAAACAGTTTTACTGCAGCAATAGGCGTAGAATATTACTTACAAGGAGTTTGTACATCCAATCATCATTTGTTTAGCCGTTGTCAACAAAACATGCCAAGCAGATTGAGAAGTTTAGTTCTCCTCAGTCGCCGAATGTGCGTTGCATAGTTAGTAACCAAATGGCTTCTGCAAGTTAGACGAGGCTTTCTGCCAATAGCTTTGACCTGAATTGTTCTTGGAGGTTTATCTTCATATTAAATGGGCCTACCTGAACACATTTGTTCAATTGCTTTATGTTATAGTTTATTCAATATCAGCCTAAAATTTCACCATATTTATTTATTTAGATTAATTACTTTAAGGACGGAATCCCACGTAAAATACAAATTTATTTACAACTAGATTTTGACCGCGGCATCACTCGCGTTTATATAAATTTTCTCAATAAATTTCTAACATCGGCATTTTCCTGGGAAAATAAAAACTTTATTATATAATACTTTAATATAAAAACAATTCTCACGGTGATGTAAATATGTATACTGTCAGGAAATCAGCTCTCTCTAATCGTCAAAAATGGTACTAAGCTAATTACACTTGATAAGTAATAGAGAATTTGTTGCTAAATTGAGACCAAAAAACACACTTTCCTTAGTACGCGTAGGTTAAAAAGTCTTCAATGTATTAAGTTTACGGCAAACAAGGGTGACGATTTACTTCAACGTGCACTTAAAGCTGGGTATTTTCTCACTCACTTCGACGGGTGTATTTACAATTTGGTGTTTGCAACACGATTGACTGAAATACATACCTTGTTGTGACGTTTGAAAGAGATGGTATCGTCACCACACCGAGGGCTTCATATGACATTACAATTGCGTGAGCTGGACTTACTTAGCCTGTTAGATTATTTGTCTAGAGTCAGTCAACTATATTGCAATTAATAATTGTTTAACTTTAGTTTGCTCTTTTATTGCACCATGTTTGGTGTTTTACAAACAATCATGTATGTACCTGAATGTATATATGGTTTTGAGGGGTTCTTGACTTTAATGAGTATATCTCCTTTTTGAACAAACTTATCACTAATAGCCCGGCGTTAGGAAGGTTACATTGTTACTGTCCACTTGCTTTGGCAATCTCGTAAAGGACCTGCGCGTGGTATTTCGCCTCTACTGGGTCGGTTCTGACGGATTGCCATCAGACTGGATGTGAAGGAATAAAGTGGGCTTATGTGCCGTGACTCGATTTGGTCAGCAATCGGTGTGTATCATTAAAATTGATGTAAGTGGTATCATTAAACCTAATAAAGTTCATAAATCTGTTAATATGCACATTTTGTCAAATCTTTTGAATTTCATACTAAAGTTAAGTATTCGTAGCTTTGAATATTATGATTAGGTGCATCTGACCGCAATTAAGAGAACTTAGTTCTTTTAAATTAATAATGCCATCTTTTTATAGGAATTTAAAACATGATGATTAAAATTTGAAAAAATAGTTGTATAATTAGTTCTGACTATATTTAATAGATAATTAATTTTGCAATTAAATATTTATTTTCTATAACTTTTTATTTATAGCATAAAGATGGCTTACTTATGGCACACATATTATCTATTGTTACTCTTATGAACAATGCCACTATTAGTTATTATTTTAAGTATTAAGATTTCATGTATTACGATTTTTACGATAGCGTTGAAATATTAAGCCTATCTAAAATATTTACTTTTGTATTTTAATAATTTGTTAGACCATTTATCAATACACATATTTTTCGACAATTTCAGCCGGCTACCTATGTATTATGGTTATGCTTCACGAGATAAAGTCATTAAAGGTGTGACGACGAAAGGCAAGATACGATGATTTTATTACAAATAAAACATCTCGTGAAGTGATTTTGTTTTTTCGCAATTCCGATATATTGTATTGTGTTTGCATAATATCATTTCTTTAAACTAAGCAAAATTATAGTCATGTTATATTTAATCAAATTTATTGAGTTTGAATTAAAATTAATTTCTCTAATTACAGTGATAGTCTGTCGAACCTTTATGTGAGTCGAAATATCGACAGATTCGAATCGAAAAACTACGAGACTAATAAAATGTAAACACTGGCTAAGGCTAAAACAACGATCTTGTCGGTACGAGTTTGCCGCTCGCTAGGCACGATTCAAAAAAGTTATCTTTATACATTCAGTATCGAACGAATGCGATAACTAATGCAGTATAATAATAATAATAACCATTAATTCGTCTTAAGTTTTCTTAGTACACTGTAGTTCCTAAAACATAAATAATAAATCCTAACATTTTGTTCCAAATTACGTTTCTATAAAAAATCTATGGCGCTAAGCTAGATTGTACCTTTCTTCATCTTTTCTTTATAATTTTAACCATCTATTTAAAATCGTCCCCTGCATAGGTAGGGATCTGGCTGGGTTACAACCTTTACAAAAGAGCTGTGCTCTGTAAAAAATATTCATTTCTGCGGATATCAAAAAAGCATCATAATGATATAAAACATATTCTTGTGGATATAACTTTGCACCAGCTGTTTATAATTGTCTCGCGCAGGTAGCCTCACAAGCAAACTTATTACGTTTAACGGCACGCGGTTTAGTGAGACTTTATAAACACAAATTATATCCATTTATCTGAGAATGAAATTCACCATAACGACCAGTAATAAATAGAACGCCCTGCCTTTTGAGTGAAATAGAGCGTGATTCTCAAACAGAAGAAATCTTATAAAACGCACAGATATTAATTCTGATGACTACAGAACTAACATCAAGTATTAGCATTACGTCTAAAATAATGATTGCTATGTTTAGGTCTTATACGATAAGAAACCAGCATATTCGTCCACAACGTACAGTCCAGGCTCAATAAATATTGCCTGATGTTAGTTCTAAATGTATGTAATACGTATAATTTTGTTCGATCTTGGTAACAAAATTAGAGTCTGATGATTAATGAATCATCAATGTAAAAGCAGCTTACCTGTTTATTATTCAATAATTTTCGCGACTGCCATGCCAAAATATATTTAATAATATAATAAATTAAATAAAGGAACCCACCACGTCATCATAAAAGGTTGACAATATCGTAGTTCTCTGGATAGGGACACCCGTGTTATGGGATTCAGGCGTATTCCAACTTCAAGTATTCCACTTCAAACACAAAATATGCGATGACACGTGTTTCGCCTCAGCACGACGCATCTTCAAAACTGTTTTGTAAAGAATGAGCGATGCTAAACGGTTTTGAAGATGCCTATGTTCCTCTCTTCCCAATTATTTTATTACAATGGATAGCGGCCAAGTAACGCCTTATTCGATTCAATATACAAAATATATCTCTAAAGAGATCCCATCTTAGAGCCCTTTAATCATTTAAAGGCACAAGAATAACGAGCTTATTTACCTACTAAGCTTTCATTTTGGCGACTTATGCACTAGCTTGATTACCACTACAAGAGTATTTTTTGAGAAATACGCTTTCCTAATTATATCAATTTTAAGGATCCATTATGCTTTACTCTAAAAAGGTAAAGTGTTTTGAAATCTATATCTTATCTTATCTTTTGAAACAGTCATGTTGTATTGCTTATAACCAAGGCTCTATTCTGATTACGTCTTCAATATATCTTTTGGTCGGAGAGCGGTCGCATTCGTTCCTATTTGATAATTTAATATTTAAGTTATTAGATTGATTCCCAATTTCTATACAATACGAGTATAAACCTCTACCATACTTTTATCTTTTTCAATATACATATATAAACCTACTGGAATCTTTGTAGTCTGAATCTTTGTGATAAGACGTTGTGTCAGTCAGTAGGTTTGAAATTTCGCTTTTATATATTTTCCGTTCAGATTTTACGACAGCTGAGCTTTGAGTTGCTATATACTCATTTTATTTGAACTTAAAAACATTTGACTGGTTTGATGTAAGATGTAAGATTGGGGCCGTTCAACTTTTTTAAGGTTGTAATGTATACCATCGTGTGTCTAACTGTTGCTTCATAGGAATCTAAATTGATAATCCAACCTCTAAACAATGTATAAAATTACATGACACCATTTCCAGACTATTTCGTCTTAGCTAGAAACAGAAAGGGGCCCCATTAATTTAATTTATTTTGGGGTAGCCGCTATGTCAGGGTTTTCCTCGCCCCCAGATTACCACTAACCCGATTACTTAGCACTTCTAACGCATGAAAACGTATATAATTACGGTCAACTCATCTTTTATTAACATACTGATATCTCTATTCAACCTATTTGTAAAATGAATTAGGCAAATAATTATGTACTTGTTGTTGTCTTTAATTTAGCAAATTCTGATAGGTTGTATAATTTAATGTAGTGTGATTGTATAAACCTGCAATTTGTTATTAAGATTCGTAGAATGGAACATCAACAACATTGTACAATGCAATATTTTTATTTCTAAGCTTGAATACTTCACAGCATCCATAATAGCAGCCCTGTAAGTAAATCTATCTCAATATGGGAAGGGTTAGGCTATAGTCCATCACGCTTTGCTGATTGGTAGACTTCACATAGCTTCAAAATCATTATGGAGAACTCTTAGGCATGTAGGTTTCCTCACAATGATTTCCTTAACCTTAACGAAAAGTCATAAAATTAAATCCGTGTTTTGGGATAGAACATGGGTGGCAAAATTGACAAACTCTTTGTAATAATTTTTCTCAACCATTATTTTTTGTTTGAATTAATTAAAATATTTTCTTCAATTAACAAAAAAGTACGTGTAATTTTTTTATTATTATGTAAGATAATTTTATGCTAGATAATTCTACCTAATAGCTAAATTCAATTTATATAGTGCACATTGGCAATTGGATTCGACTGCCGTCAAAACGGTCCCTCGAAATCATATTAACCCCCAATTTCCTTACCTCCATTTCCTACATCTGTAACAAACATCAAACCTCTACGTAGAACCATCCTAAACTAATATACCTGTCAGTCGGGAACAGACAGTTAAGAATATTATAGTCCCACCTTCAAATGCTATATTTTGATACGAAAGTACTAAAAGGATGAGATTGGGATTTTTAACGGTCGTTACTTCATTAAGTAAGGTGAGGGCTATGACATTCAATAGTAAGTATAATAATAATGGCCTTACTTTATATTCAGTTTTAAATAATATTTATTATTCTTTATAACTGCGAAATGTATACGCCTGGTCCAAAGTTGCTACATTATTCTGATTCACAGTTTAAGAGCTGAATTATTTAAATTCAATTGGACACAGCGTTGTCACCAGCATACTTTGTGTCGCATATAATTATAATAACCACTACAAATTACATTTTGCTGGTAGTAATTGCGATTCTTTTAAATTATTAAATTTATATATGCTCTTATTTAAGTAATCGGATATTGTCATGTTGTGCTTATCAGCGAATGTACGAGTAGCGCCTTAGAATATGTTTATTTCTTTTTATTAACTTCATTGAAAATCTCGTGATTGAGAGTGTACAGCTGCATTATATCGGGTAATACATTGCTTAGTCATCAGACGCAAGTCCACGTACTTATTAGGTCCGTGCGAAGCCTCTTCTCAGGATTCCGGACCGCCCTCGCCCGTCTGACCGGTTCGTGAGTGCACGTGTAAGCATGCAACACTGGTATTAAGTCATAAGCGGTGAGCGGCAGTTTGATGTGGCTGCAAACTAGTCATTCGATCGTGAGCGTTACTAATTGAGGGCGATGGCCCAATGTAATTATTGTAAGAACTGGCGGCGCAGTCACAGCTAAACGGTCATGGCTTGTAGCGCGACAACGACCTTGGTCAGAAAGCTCCTACCTTCTTCCAGGACACCCTACAATCACAAAAGTAACGGGATTATTTAACGACAGCTCGGAGAGTCAGATGGGGCGATAAGATTTTAATGTAACTTGTAGGCGTAGCTGGGTTCGTTTGTTAATTTTATGACGACAAAATTATTTTTTAAATTCCTCTCTTCAATTTCGTTTGGTGAATATTTTATCAATGTCGTGCACGGTACGAAAATATATTACAGTAGATAAGGAAACTTTGTGTGAACATGTGCATGAACATTTAAAGTAGGAATGTGTGTTTCAGAACAGGGTAAAATAACATAATTGCCAAAGTAAAAATATATCAACCAAATTTTTTTCATAAATAACACTAATTGTTTGAAGAAAGTTTCGTGCAAGATAGATAAGTAAATAGTCGTAATCGTAATTGTTGTTAGATTCATTGTATCAGTTACAAAGATGAAGCAGGTTCAGTTAATACTTTCATTGAATCGTGACTAGTCGTAGAGCGTCGAGCGAGGCGACTCGTCGACTCAATCATTGTTGACCGCAATTGATAATTCACTGGCTTTTCATAGTATTGCTTTCCATTTCCTTTGATTCTTCCCTTGGGACCGGAAAAGATCAGGCGATTTTCTTTACTCTTTGTGACACAAAGAGTGTAATCTATTTGACAAATAAAGTTATTATGTGAAAAATAAAATATTGCTTAGATATTTTGATAAAGATTTCCATACCATAGGATATGTAGTTATATGTTTCTAAACATTACTTTTTAAACATAAGGTGATAAATCTTAGGTATTTCTAATTCATATTTATTTAACGTAATTATTTTGTAACTAATATAATAAATAAAGACTTACTTATAATGTATAAAGACTTACTTCTATAAATATATTAACCCTTTTATGTGTAGGTATATAAATGTCTACTCACAGAATTTAAGAAAGCCTTATTTTGCATTCCCAGTTTTAAAAGCATTTATGGGAGGCTGAGAGATAGATCTAAATAGTCTTATAGTAGAATTGAAAGCCGTTCAGAAAATTTGAAGAAAAGAAAAAATAAACAAATTAAAAAAGATATCTTTTTTAATTTGTTTATTTTTTCTTTTCTTCTTATATATTAAAAAGTGTAAGCTATATTAGCATAGCATACTTTTGACTGTCTATCTATTAGCATAATTAGTGTTTAATAATAAAACAACAAAAAACCGATGGATTTCATTCATTTATGGTATGTATTATACAATTATTATATTAATTTATAAATTATATTAATTTATTAAATTATTGTATCGTAGTATACAAGAAAGTTATACATGGTAATTTAAAAAAAAACATATCTCAGGTAGTAGTTAGGATAGATTTCTTTCATATTTTTTCTGAACGGCAGTCAGTTCCACTATAAGACATTTCCAGGTTATCCATTAATTACCGGACACCTGTATATAAGGAAATCAGAAAGTTTTAGTCATTCACACGTCTTACCTACCGTCCTATTACTATATACATATGAATGTTGCGCTTAAATATTGTTCAATGCTAAATTGTATAAAGCTTTTAATACAAGCTTTAAACGCAACATCAGGTAATAAATAAGTATTTGTGACCTTTAAATAATTACCAACGCGAATAAGACCGTTGTCTAATATTATCTATACTAATATTATAAAGCTGAAGAGTTTGTTTGTTAGGTTGAAGGCGCTAATCTGGGAAACTACATACTGGTTTGAATTGAATTTTTATTTGTGTTGGATTGCCCTTTTGTCGACGAAGGCTATAAGTTATAAAACATCACGCTACGACCAATAGGGGCGGAGCATCAATGAAAAATTATGCAAACACGGTGATTTTTTTTTATATGATGCAGACGAAGTTGTCAGCTAGTATTAAATATAGGTACAAATCGCGAATGACTAGAAAATCACAGCATCTAAATATGAGGCAATGAGAGCCAGTTATTACAATTATTACAGTTATTACAATTATTTACAATACATGAACATTTTGCATATTTTTTACAATTATTTAAAATCAGGGCTTTTGTTTTTTCCTAACTATTGAAAACTATTGTTTAAGTAGTTAGGTCACTCTGGCTCTCATGGCCTCATATAATATATTCACCTAAAGTCCCTAAAATAAGCACAAAATTTATTATTACTAGTGCACACGTATACTATACATAGTATTACAATCAATAACGTATCAGTGGTAGGTGCTGTTAAATACAAAATGTTCGGCGTATAAATGCGGAAATGACATTAAAATTCCTCTGAATTAATTTGCCACTGTACTGTATATGTAATTGAATTTATTTAATATTGCCTAACGAAAATCCTAGAAAACTGAAAATTATGATATGAAATCTCGCAAGCGTCGTTGTATCGCGTTGCCACTCGAATGCATTACCTATAGCATAATTTATCACGAGTATCAATTCGCATCAGGCCGCTATATCGATTTGATACACTACGTGACATTATTTCAGATTAATGACAAATTTTAAGCGACTTTTCGATTTTCACGTAACTTTATTAAAAGCTGTTGTCTGCTACGTACGTGTCACCTCCAATAAATAGGAAATCATTCATTTTAATATAAAAGTGGTGTTGAGCGATTCCAGCCCCGATCCGTACTATTAAACAACCGGCTTGCCACGAAAACGGGATTTGAAAGCTTTAAATGTCTTTGTTTGTATTATCGCCACGTAGTTACCAGGAAACTGAAGGAATGCGAAACGAAACCTTACACCATGGGCAGGTGTAAAGCAGTAATTTATTAAAGGCAATAATGGTTTCAAGCGGGATTGTTTTGCTGCATAACCTATTGTTATGTATGAGCAAAACAACAATTGCTCTTTATGGAAGCGATTGTAAATTATTCCTATAAAATTTACTGTTTAGAAGGAATACATATACTATATTAAAAGAGAATTTTATTGACGACTAACTTAAATACATAATGTGTAGCAACGCGCCATGCACTCGATATTTTGATATGTGGTAAATAAAAAAGAAACTTCAATATTTTTTAAGAGGTTCCATTCATGGATACGTTTCAAAGTAGACTTCACTTGATTTACAAAATATCATATGATCAGAGTCTATCAACATCTTGCGACAATTTTCACTTTGACGGAAGTAAACATGATTTTATTCTTACAAGACGAATTGGCGTACCTGGAGAAACTTCTACGGTAAAATAACACTTATTTTGGCGTAGAAGTGTTTAAAAGAAAAACTATAAGTGTATAGCGGAATAACATCAATGGAGGAAACCGGGAATATTCGTGGATATATTAATTATCACAATTTTTTATAACTTAGTTCTCTTAAAAAGGGGACAGGCAGATAATATAGTAGTATTTACAAAAGAAAAGGATCTGTTTGACCATTGACTTCGAGTATTGTCTGCAATCTTGAACACAGTATTCCAATTACGTTACGTATGCAGGTTATACCTACGTAGTTGAAAAGTTCTGTGGAATACGAAAGAATATATTAAGAATCATTTCAGAAGTATATATACCCTTATATATAGAAACAATTACCTCAACCAATTCATACCAGAATCTGTTTTATAACTAATATGCCTTCATAAAATATGTAAAATTTAATCTCATTGAAGATAAATACACTGGACCGCAAAGAAAAAGGGTCAATTCAATATCTTCAAAAGTACCGAACCTAGCTTTATAAAATAAAGACTAAATTAAAGAAAATTTAATGCCACATAAAATAATATATAATACCTTTTTATTAATTTTTGATAATTGTATAAAAAATACCCTCAAGAATGTACCAGGAGCCTGACAATGCCTGAAGATGGTGCCCATCTCATCAGTCAGCGAAATACAGCGAGAACTGTTGGTGAGACTCTTTCTATAGTTCAGCGAGTACTCCAGCATTTCCATGAAACTGGATCCAATCTTCGAAGACCAGGAACAGGCCGAACAAGGTGCACGACGGCGCGGGAGGATCGCTATATAGTGTCAACAGTTTTGAGAAATCGGTTATTACGGCTGTTGATGTAAAGAATCATCATTTACGAGCTGGAGGAAACAATCTGAATACGGATACAGTAAGGCAGTGGTTAATAATAATAATTTGTAGTAATTTTTTTCGTGAAATGGTGTCGGATAGTCATATGTTAACCACCCGAGGCAATTAATTTTTTTTACTAATTAGATTAAAATAACATATTAATAATAAAAGTCATAAATAATTTATTAAAATTACATGTTCTTTCCAAAAAATCAAAATCCTGTTCTTTTGAGCTGTAACAACGTGTGAATAAACCATGTTCTTAATTAAAGTGTTAATTAAGCCGAAAGCGATGTTCAGTATTACAAGATATTGTCAGCAGAGCTCTTAATTATCAACGTGTAAAATTGTCGACAGCAGCCTAAGAGAAAATATTTTTATACGAAAAAAATGTCAATAACAGCTAGACTCGAGCTGGTTTAAAATACATTCGTTTTAAATTAATTATGCAAATGGGCCTCTTGACTGTCGTGTATTACGAGCTATCGGTATTTGTGATGCAGAAGTGCAGCCAAAATGTTCTCTTAAAAACATAAATCACAGTAATTTATAGCGACGATCAATCTAAAATGTTAATTTATAGAATTAAATTTGACTTTACTGCAATAACCATTAATAGTTTACATTTTAATGGTATAAAATACTATAATAATAAATTTGCTGAAAATTGGTATCGGGCACTCGAATCTTTGTGGCATGCAGTGACGATGGAAAAATATAAAAGTAGACGATTTGTAAAGAAGGCATTTGTGACTCGGCACTCAATCCAAAAGTTGCTGAAGAATCCATGACGCCAATGCCAACCTTATGATAATCTTCGATCAGTTAGCCCGCTATAACTAGCAATATAAACAATATAGGTAATAATATTTTTAATGCAATCCGATACATGGAAATCCATTGATTTAACGTGGCCAAATAAACATTTAATAATTGTAATGCTTTACATTTTACTTTGAAAACCTTTCATTCATGTAGCCAAGAACCGTATTATACACTTGTGTGTTTATAATGAGTTACCAAACACATATTTCTTATATTTATAGACCTAACCATACAGGTTGTATTAAATGTTTGGACTACGTACTCAAATCTGGTTTCGTTTTAAATTATGTACCGAACACGCATACTAATGTAGATAGAACAATGTTAAATGAATAGGCCGTAATATAAATTATTAAGGCGTATGAAATAATAGAAACGGTAGCCATTAAAGTTCGCCGGTTCAATGGCAGACTATTGTATTATCAGGGTATTAAAAGCGCCGGTCCACGTGCCGTATCGCGGTCGTCGCCTCCGGCGCTAAGCACGCCTCCACTTACATAATGCTAACAAACGGTGCGTTAACACTTAACATTGAGGAAGTGCAGGCGTGTTATCACGCGACCGCTTCTAAGGTCAACGTCAAACCTATGCCGTCGCAAAAAAGCGAGTGAGAGTAGATACTCACAGAACTTATTAGTACTATTTACTTTCCTTAAGTCCAGAACAAGTGTTGATATACTGATCAAAGGAAAATATTATAGCTTTGTAACTTACAGACAAACGAAGCCCACTGTCGGTTAATTTAATGAGTGGACTCCATAGTAACTTTAAATTTAACAATTAGTTTCGGAAAATAGTACATTTCACCATCTATCAATCACAATTATTTTTGCCTGGTAGTTTAAAATGAATTTATGTTAACCAAAATATAAGAATGACTAATAAGACTCCAATTTTAACCAATATATTTAAAAATATACGATTGCTACTATAACTTGTTCGAAGTGGAATCCGATGTCCAATACGATAGGCAGAAGTAGACTCATATATTTACATATCTCTTTTTAATTCACACTCATTTCCACCCCTGACGATGCGATGGAAATAGAATTGTCTCGCAATTACCTGTTCCTTGGATGGAATAAATTACAATACCCGCAAGGAAATACAAATAGCGACTTCAAATTGTATGTTGGTATGCCTATCATTTTCTAAAATTATTAACGAATCGTTCTTATGTAATAGATTTTGCTGGAAATCTGCCATACTCCTGCTCCAAAAATAATATCACATAATACGTGCTGCGAGATAGCAATGACTTATTTATTGCCTTTTCTCTTTTGGTATGACAAGCTTAATTGACAAGGGAAGCGGGCCTTAACCCAGATATCTTGACATTTTATACATCACCTTTGTGAATTTTGACTTCATATTTGCTATTGGTTTTATCTAACGGTGAGAACCATCATTATTTTATTTTAAACGTAGTAAAGGTGCAGTGATTGTCTTTCTTTTACAAATATTTTAATTGACTACGGCGACAACAACTATGTAATAAACAACTTGTGATGATTATTAAAGCAGTCTATTATCTTATTTTAGAAATAAGTTGACATGATATCGATGTAATGCGTGATAAGCTTATTTTCGCTATGTAGTTAATTTTGATATATTATTCTATATTTCAAGTAACACACGTATATTTATGTAAATAAAGGTATACTGCTTTCTTTTTCTCGATATTATCATAGAAAATCCGAATGATGCTTGTGGTTCCCTAAGCGCTTGAAATACCGCACGTCAAAAGCAATATCTGATCTGACAGATCACCTCACCAAATGGAATACTGAGAGTGGAGACGAGCAAAATTGTTGACGAGAGGCGTGATGGATAATCCTCTTTACAATACACAGTACAGCCTCCAGTGTTTACTACTGGTATCATACTGGCGTCAAATAAGGAAAAGCTCTGGAGTGCCTTGTAAATTAATGGGTCTTGACATAAAGTTATCTATATCGTGCCTTATCACACTTCCGTTGCTTTACTTTCAAAGAATTTTGGCTAACATTTTGTGAAGGACAAAGCTAAAAATGTTGTGCATCCGAAGCATTTTTTCGCACGTACTACTGATTAATATTGCATAACTAACATTGATAGAAAGAATTGATGGTACTTTCATGTAAGTTAAGCTTATTGTAAAGCTGGAAAGACGTTGAAGTAGTCTATACGAAAAGTTAATATTTCGCACGTATTAGTGATTAATATTGTAAAACTAACATTGGTAGAAAGAATTGATGGCACTTTCATGTAAGTTAAGTTTATTGTAAAGCTGGAAAGACGTTGAAGTAGTCTGTACGAAAAGTTAATATCACGTCCTTTGGTCTATCGATTCATTTCCTCTACAAAGGCGGTTCTTCCGTAAGCGGAGTGCCGACTGCCGCTAATCAGCCTAACTTCCCTTCATCAGTTATGAAATCCCCTACCATCTTAGCTTGATTTATTATTTCGTTCGCCTGTAAACTCTTGGTCAATGAAGGATTTTGGGTTAATAAATCTTTCGAAATTTAAATTAACTTATGCACAAGGTACCAGCTGCTTTTAGCTAAGTAGATTTGTCTTTCTGTTTGTAAATGGGTCCGTTCCCAAAATGCAAACTAAAACTGAGAGACTGACTGGATGCAAACTTATGAAAAGTTAATGTAATGAAAACAAACGTACAAGTCTTAAGTAATGAAGTATCTCAGTGTAGTTTCAAGGAAAATCTTATGCGGCCCAGGTAATTTATTTCAAACAGATTAAAGAAAAATATTGAATAGAAATTCATGGCTTGTTTATTTATATACTTCATTATATATGCTGAAATCAGAGGCGATGTTTATTTATCAATAAACAATGAAGCGTTTGAATAATATTCATTCAAACAATATGTTGTACATCTCGATAAACTGACTAAAACCTTTTTCATTGATTGAATACTGTCCAGGTATTTTAATAACAATGAAGATTTTTCTTTTATGTTACCATAATGTAAAATTCGTTATTTTTAAAGAACTCTGAAAATTCTTTATCTTCTATTTTAGAGTTCTTATTCGTAATAATTGATGGCAGTATACTTAATTTGCTGAAATACCTGTTTAATAAAGCTGTTTACGAAGTGTCTGAGTTTATCTCGTCTGTCTAGCTAGGTAAATGTCTGTGGGTCCTGGTACAATAAAGTGTACACAAGCAATTCCTCTAACCAGGCTATATATTAATAGATAATTAACTCATGTATGTTACAAACTACATATTTAATGCCAAATAATGCTGTAGTGAGTTAAGATTTTAGTAATCTATATAGTATTCGACGTCACGGATCACATGTCTTAGGTTGTTAATTCAATTTCTACAGACGACCAAAAATGTGTAAACTTTATAATTGTTACAAACGTACCTAGGTGTCCAATGTGTCCGCTAGTTAAGATGTCTGTACAATCTCCTGCGAAAAGTTAGCATTTTTAACAAACTTACTCGCATTTAGACTCAGCTTGCATTCATAATTCACTTACTGAGAAACGATGTTTAAAACTATCACTAATATTCAGAAGCTTAGGCACTAAAATAAAAATAAAACATTTCATTTATCTATATGGACAAATAAATGGGTCAAGCGCAAGCTGGTCTCGTGATCTGATGCTTCCATACCTTGGGGTTTTTGGTCTACTTCGTAATGGTTATATTTTCTGACATTTGATATCATAAGTTAAAAATTACGACCTATAAAAGAAAACGAAGATATTAAGTATTATCTAAACAATTTATAAATGAAATACTCTCAAATGATATACCGTACCTAAGCTAATAACAAAATGTTTAGTATTAGGGTCATAAACAAATGTTAGAGGTAATAAATAAAAAATAAAAAATGACTCTTATTTTCTTCAAAATCAGCATTTATTATAAAAATAACAAAAGTATTAAATTAATAATAATATCAAAGATCAATGATTTGTTTTCTTGCAAATATGTGGCATTTTAATTTTTATGTGTCTACAGTATGGACCACAAAATCTACAGAAAAGATAATTATGAAACTTTTAATTAACAAAAGTAATAACAAAACCTTTGAAAGCTTAACTAAAATATAAATTGTGTTGTACTCCACTGATTCGTAATTAACCCATAAAAATAAAATCAAGCAATCACGTGCAAAAAAATAATTGTTTTAGGTCTACAGAAGAGACTTCCCCTCTGTTGGCAATGTGATGATAAAATAATATGAAAAATAAAAACAAGAAAAATAAAAGTTAGCGGGTCTATTAATCTGTATCCCTTTAAAATATAGATTCATCATCTTCGCTGTCTGTGTAAGGATTAATAAATGGTGTTTTATGCTGTTGTGGGTGAATAATAAAGTCATCTTCATCTTCACTGTCTGTATGATTGACCAATATTTTTTTAACATGTTGCGGAGATAAAATATTATCTGAATCATCAGAATCTGAAAGGAGTCTCAATCTCTTGTAAGGACGTGAAGGGTACGCTTGAGAAGATTTGTCTTCTGGTGTAGTTGGACTTAGAACGTATGATCTAAAAGATACAGTAGAAGCATCAGGAGTGGGTACATGTCTTGAAGCTAAGCTGCTGTGATTAGATGCGAAACTGATAGGAGTACTCGATCTACAACTGGGTTCTTTTGATGGTGAACGTAACAAATCAGTCTCAACTTCTATTTGCCCAATCTCATAGTGGCTGCATTTAGCATGAGCTGCACAGATTATACAACTTAACCGTCTTGCATGAAGTATGTTTGGTTGCTTTTTGGCCCAGCAAATTTGGTGAATTTTAAGTGTACCTTTGAAAAGGCGTATGGTATTAGAGGCAGCAATTTCTTCGATTTCTGCCACATTAGAATCATCTATGCCAATTGCTTCAATGCCCTTACATTTACTTTTCACGCAAGTCAACAAATCATTAAAATCCGATATATCGGATCCAGCTGCAACTGACTGGTCACAGGTACGCTTTATGCAACCTCCCACACCATCGGGAGCTCCTTTACCATGGCCTGCTTCGCTATAATGCCATGTTATAGTCTCAACATTTAAAAGTTTACTTAAATAGTTAACGATTAAATAAAACATAGTTTTATTTCGGTATTGCGTGGTTGGCCCATCGCTTAATATATGAAAATGTGTAATATTCGGTGACAATTCTTTAATTTTCAGTAAAATTGGTTTTAAATGAGTGCAAATTAAGACGGGATCATGTCTTAGGTTTTCGGATAATGTACACATTGAGATTGGATTCACTAAGTTGTTTGGCGGATCAGAATGAGTATAATAGTAAACACTTGTGTGTAAGCTTATCTGTGGTTTCGAACCACCAAAATGAGCAGATTGAATTTCAGCTGCATATTTACACATATAATTTTCAGAAAAATCAATGTGTAAAAGACCGTCCGAGGGTGTCAAATTTTCTTTAATGAAACGAATTGCCTTTGACTGGTTAATTATGTTGGCACAATGCTGCATAAAAATAGGAATATTAGAAAACAGAAGATTCACCAGTACCTGATTTTTTGTACTTACTGTTTCTTTAACCGTCTTTTTGCAAGTTTTTTCATGTCCTTTAACAACAGTAGTAACCGTTTTTGTGATCCGTCTACTATAGCAGATTGAGTCATTCTTATTGAAGTTATTTAGTTGGAGAGTTTTCTCAGAACAAATTTGACATTTTCTTTCTAAACAGTTAACTCTTAGGACATTATCGCAACATAAACTCTTAGCAACTTCAGTAGCAGTATTTTGCAAAATTATTTTTGAATTACGTAGCGCATGGACAATTAAATTATTGTTAGTATGTACTGAACACAGACAAGTATCTCTTGATAAGACTTTTGGGAATATAACCCAAAAAGGGCGATTTCGCCTAAATGTTTGATAGGACAATTTAATTCCTGTTTTACTCATAAATATTTTGTGTAAATTTAGCAAGGAGTCATTAAGGAGACGTATTTGCATTTTTTTCTTATTGCGAGTAATAGTTTCTTTTTTTCCCGCTGTCAGTCTGCTATACTCATCTTCTTGTAAAAAATCATGTATTTTATTTTTAATTGATGATTCCTTTGATTTACTGGCCAACGTAGTAACCTGTTTACTGTTATTACAGATTTTTTTTGCTGCCCTTCCTAGGCGCATTTTGTATTTGGCTAACTTAGACTCTAGAATTGTTAACCTCTTCTTAAGGTAAAGATTCTCAGCTTTTAGTTTACGCTTATTACGGGCAATCACTGTTGTGCCTGATGCAACTCGAGAATAGGACGACACAGAGGTAGTCGGTGTGCTACAGTTTGTTAATTGCTCTTTCTGCTTCATATCCTCACGACGTTTTCTTGCTTTATCTCGCCACATCTTTCGGATTTGGCGCTGTTGACGCGGTGTGTACTGATCAATAGTTTTAACTAATCCTTCCTCCTTCTTTTTATGATATCTTTCTCGGTCTTTTCTTCTTCTTTCTTCAATCACTGCGTCATTCAATCTTGCCCGAGCACGGCGCATACTTTGTTTTTTCTGTTCGCGGCGTCTTCTCTTTTTTTCTTCCTCTGTCATTTTTTTTCTTGGAGGCATGTTTGCTAAAACAAAATAAGCTACATGCAATATATGCGTCCGAAACCAAAAAGCAAAAACCAGCCCAAAGGCACATATAAACAAACAATCTAAAAGTATAGTCATTTTGTAGCATAAAGGCACTTTAAATCAATCCACATAGCCTTTTCTCAAGTTTTCAGGTCTAAAGTTGCACCCTTATGGGCCAGTTTAAAAAAGTTCATAAAAAACCAAAACCGACTAACGTAAGTAAAATCGGCAATAGGTTTATAAAGAGATTATAAAAAAACACAAGCATAACCACTAGCAAGGAAATGTCATTATTATCCATTCTGTTGACCGACGTCCCTTCAGTGGACACAGAAACACAGAAAAGAATTCCACAGAAGGGACTGTCTTGTATAAAATCCAAAATAAAGTCATAATATTTTAGGTTAGAAAAACAACAATGTAAAATTCGTAAAAAAGTTCATTTGACTCAATAGAACAGAGCTTTTCGTAAAAATTAAGTGCTTACTTACCAAAATATTTGAAAGCAAGGAAAGACACACGATCTTTGACGAAAACTTGGAGAAAACAATTTTTCGGTTCTTTAAAACTCATGCAGCATTCACTTCACGCCGGCACAATGACAAGTGACAGCTACATAAAATTGCCAGTGTAAAAATAAAAATAATTGACTAGTAATTTGTGAAATCGATTTTTAGTGTCGGGTATTTTGGGTCCACAGAATGGATACATATTCAGTAACGAATTGTTTAATCTGTTTTTTTATTACAAATTAGTAAGATTATTTATTTTAATGCCAAGAACATAAAAGCTCAATATATTAGTGATTATATTATTAACAGTCTAACTATGCCAGGAAGCGTATTTTATTTTTAATATACATGCAAAGCTCCGAACTCTTAGTAGTAACAATACCACAGAAGGGTACTTTATTATACTGTGTGCATAAAAAATAGATATTTAATTAAAATAAATTGAATGTTCTTTATTGTGAATATAGGTTAACGCCGAATCCGTACCCAAATTAAAAATATATTTACTAAGTCTCATAAATTTGGAGAAATTCAGTGATAACATTTTTTTCGCCCTTTTTGATTATGACCCATTAGGGAAATATATAACAATTCTAAATTTAAAGTCGATAGCATCAGTTGTTGCTACTATTGTCTTACGTTTGCTATACGAATGTTACCTATACATTAAACTAAACCGTCATAAAATGTATATAAATATTAAAATAATAGTTGCTATGATGAACGACAGTAACAGACAGTCACACTTATAAAGGCACACCATAAAAGTTCCATTTTTACCATCTTGGTACGGAGCCTTAAAAAGATGATAATAGCGTGACCTACTCATTCACACACGTTTAAATAAAAAAACTGTAAATAGAAACCGCTATGTAAACTAGACCTGTCTAGTTCAACTATACATGCCATTCCACAAAATCTATTTTTACTGAATCGATTTTTCGTTCAGAGAAACTTTAAACATATCTATAAATAATTATTGAATGTGACTTTAACTTGAATTGTCTCAGGGGCGTGCTGAATTATATAGTATCTAGATTTACGTCGCACTTATGGCAAACAGACCCCATTTCACATATTATTATGTGACTAAAATTAAATATCTGAATAATTGTACGATTATTAATGTACATATATCGCATTGTTGTATTGCCAGTGGTGCGATACCATAGCATGTGATTAAAAATAAAAAATATAATTAATTCACTTTCTCGTAATTTATTAACAGTCGAGTATAGATAAATATATTTTATTTTTTGCATTCAAACTACATGGATGTGTGCGAATCAACAACTAAAGAGATTATTTAAAAAAAGCGTCCTTCCGCACAAATCTTTTGAACCGATTCGTACGGAACGACCAATAAGGCGCATGCTGTGGCAGTCTATAAGTAAGCACTATGTTATATATCCGTATTTATGTTTTATATGTACGCTTTCTTGATTGTCCTTAAATAATAAAAAAATTAAAAGCCTACATATTATTCGAACTTATTTAAAGCAGAATTAATTAACAACTATAATAAGATAAATTTGAATGCTCCATAAACATTATTTTAACGAAACTGGGTGCTTTTTGTGTCCTTCGTTTTAATATTTGTATGGGTTTACGTTAATGCGTATATGCGATATGAATATCGCATAAATATACAAAAATATCAGAGGCCCGTTGTACATGGGTTTCTGCATTGATAGTTTATATATTAAGTATCTGAACTGTTTCACTACCGGGCACAGGCCTTTTCTCAGTGCTAACCCGAGAAGAGTTAAGTCTACTACGCTAATAAAATATCCATATTCTACAGGTACAACATTTAATACTTTGCATTTAGATAGCTTTTATTCTGTACGTACTGTTACCGACTAGAATAGATTTATCAAAGGCAAAATGAAGTTTGTTTTTAATCTTGTTATTGTGTACCTTCCAAGAAATTGGCAAAGGTAATGTAATCTTGATAAGTTCCCTTCAAGCTTCGCGTTACAGATGTACGTTTGTGACGTGATTTTAAAAATAAAAAATAAAGAAAGTATATAATTATGTACATATGTTTATCCATTGTCTAGTACCCATAGTACAAGCTCTGCTTAGTTTGGGCTAGATGGTGTTGTGTATATGTGATAGAATATTATTATTATAATTATTATTATATTATTAGTCGGTTTCGATGGCGTAGTGGTTAGTGTAACCGACTGCCACGCCTGAGGTCGCGGGTTCGATTCCCGCACAAGTCAAACATTTGTGTGCATGAACATGGATGTTTGTCTTGGTCTGGGTGTTTCTATGTATAATTTCTCTTCTGTGTACGGATCAAACCCACAACAGTTGGCCATTTAAAATTATGTGTTAAAAGGACTGAAATATGTTTTATTAATATAGGAATAATATTTTTACTTGATGTCCACTCGTCGCTCAGTTTATTCATAGCGCCGCTATCAATTGTTTTTATGTGCTGATATGGAAACAAATCGCTTTAGATACGCCTCGCGTTTTGACTTTGACTTATAGTAATAGTATAGGTATATCAAGTAAATAAAAATTAAAGAATTCATCAGGCTATATAACAAAATTTAGTTTTATGCCATAGATAGGATAAGTTGTTTGTATCTTATATATGTATGTATATTCTAGTGTATATATTTAAAAAGCTTGCGTAATGAAATGTGCTACTGTCGCCAAGGAATTTACTAAATTAACGTTTACATTTTTATACATTTTATTTTTCCGTACGTAGCGCACGAAGGACTATGAAATTTGACATAATTAAGATTTATATGGGAAAAGAGTAGTTTTTGCCCATATAAATATTAATTATATCAAATTTCATAGTCCGTCTAGGGCGCAATATAAGTACAAAATTTACTCTATCGTATAAATATTATATAGTCGACATAGACAAGAGACGAATCACACGCCAGAGGTTCTAATGATCGATCTCCAACGATCGGTTAGCGTGTCTATGTCAGCTTGTGTGACAGCTAAACCTTATAAATCTATCACTTTGACCGAGTGATACATTTGTAAGCTACACAGTAATAACGAGCAGACAGCAAGGAAGTAGTATAGAAACATATTTGTTAAGCAGATACATATATTGGCAAAACTATATGTATAGTTAAACAGTCTAGTCTTTGACTATTTATTTCTGACAATATTAGCCTGGCACAGAAAAAAGTCTTTGCACTTAAAAATTAAACCGAAGTCGGTTATCTGTTATTGAGGTCTAGCTAATACAAAGACGCTCAACGCGAATCAATGAAGTAGTAATCACAACACTGAGTTGTCATTTGTTGAACAGTGGAGACGCACCGCACTTTCATGTTTGACCTTCACAGCTAAGGTGAACGAACTAAACGCAGACACCTGCCTTGTCTTCTTTTTTAATAAGAAAAAGAAGACTTTTTACTATAGTCCATTGGATGTTATTACAGAGCTAATTTTACGGAAGGATAGCATGGCAATTTATTTTTTAAATGTATTTTTTTATTCAAAACATAATCAATTTAATACTGGATAAAATTCACAGCAGCTTCTTGACAAATTTGAAATTAAAAATGAAATATTAAAATATACCTGATTTTTTTACAATTAGATACTTTAGAAACTTTTGCATGTAAATAGCAGGCAATATCGTAGCAGGGACTAGAAATATTTATTTGAATGTTACTAATAGTTAGCAGACAAGTTAAGTGGGGCTAGAAATACTAGAAGAGAGCCGAATGTAATACAAAATACATATAGTTACGAAGTATTGATTCAAAGTGTGTATATGTTTAAAACTCACAAACAATACCTGAAATAATTGCTCATAGAGCATGGTGAAAGTGGGTTCTAGCTACTTTGTGTAATTCTGTAGGCGATTCCTTGTTGAGAGCGCGCACGCCGCGCGTCGACTCGTGGTCGGTGCACGTGCACTTAAAGCCTAAGGTTGCGCAACGTATGCTATGCACTCCGTCACTGACGTACATGTGTCGGAACTCGGTGCGCACAACAATACTAACATTGTTACTAATTAGAAGTCAAACAAAAGCTTACACGATATTGTTGAGAATACTTAAAGAGTCTTTCTCGACCGCGTATGCTTGTTCTCAAAATTAAACCAGTACATATACTTCGGCCGCACGTTTTATTTATGGAGCAAAGCTTATTAGTAGGTTTCATTTACCAAGTCGTGTAATATAAACCTAAACTAGCTTTAAAACATGTTTAAACACCTGTTCTTGAAAGTATATTTTATAATAATTTGATTTAATTCGTTTGTTTATTGTTGTGGTATTGATTACAAGCAGAGCGGCATGTAAACAAGGCGCCTAGACTGGTTTAACTAAAACAAATGTTTTGCTTAGAAATTTGCCGAAGGTTAGTTAACAAAAGTTGTTAATACAAGCAAATCATATTCTGTGGTACAGTTGTCGTTTATATTGTTACGTAGCGTGTTACAACTTAGTAGATTAGGTAGGTAGTTAGGTAATAGATTTATGCAAATTCTAAAGCGAATAAAGTAATCTGTACATATTGTTATACAAAACTAGCACCCAATTACTGAAAGTCTGATCCACGACTTGTCAAAATCAAAGTTATGTCAAATGATTTGATTTAATCGATTGTCTGTTATAGATTCTTATGTTTATCTGCCCAGAAACTAGGGGTAAGTCACAAGCGACAGAATATTAACTTTACATACATACATATCATGCCTCAATAGTTAATCATATTATTTCGAGTCGCTAAAATCGGCGCAGCGTCAGTTGAATCTAAAATAGCTAAGTTGAAGGTCAACCACTGTACTCAAGCTCGGAAGTCCATTAATATGTGCATACAAAACATCTATAAGTCTATCAGGTGAGACATCGCCATTTTATTACGTAATATCATATTCATCACGCTTTTAACTTCCATTGAATTATAATAGTTATACTATATAAAATTGAAATAATAATGCTTTAAATATATTTCAAAGCACAATCTTTTAAGTAAGAAGATATTTTGATTTAAAGTTCAGATTTGCGACCCCAATGTTTTGGCAGTACAAAGAGAAAATATCAAAGAATGAATAACAAAAAAAACAACAATGAAGGAAACGAACGCTGTATTAATTACAGGAATTTAATAATCATTGTATTATTATATGAACATTATTTTGATAACAGAATTACAAAGAATTCGTTAAAAGTAGTCACAGATCTCATTTTATTTTATTATGGTTTAATGTTCGTTTTATTTGACAGCGGGGATTTATTCTACGGCTAACTTTTAAGCTTTTGAGTAAATTTTCACATCGGCATTAAAGCCAGGAAGAAGATAAAAATGTATGTATAATATTGCGAATTGGTTAAGTTTAAAAAATACTTTAGGAGTTCTGTATAAAATATAGACCAAAAAGCTGCCAAGAAGATAAAAATGTATAGGTACATAAGGTTGCGAATTGGTTAAGTTTGAAAAATACTTTGGGAGTTCTGTAAAAAAGTTAACACTAAAAATTTGACAGGACATATTTAAAATAATTGTACCATCGCGCATCGACTCGAGAAGAAGAAGTTATTACTTAATAGTTTCTGCATTTATTTTGTTTTGCGAAACATCTACTTATATTCGTGGAGAAATAGACGGAGACTGCGGCATTGCTAAGCTGGATTACTTCAGTAAATTTTATCACATTCTATAAACTTTTACGTCCGAATAATATAGGGTTCACTTTTTAATACATACTTTAAATGATTATTTATACTATTGCAATAAAATTAAATGACATGTAATTTTATAAATAAGCGGTCCTACTTCCAAATACAAATCATCACTGCTGTAATATACCTGCTAGGCCACATCTTACCATTATAAAAGCGTAACATGCTCTTAATAGATACAAATACTCATGACTCCATTTGAATTTTGTACTACTAAATACAAATCATGCAAAAGGCTGCCACATCGTATCTATATTCTATATTATTAATATTATAAAGCTGAAGAGTTTGTTTGTTTGCTTGAACGCGCTAATCTCAGGAACTACTGGTCTGAGTTGAAAATTATTTTAGTGTTGGCTAGCCTATTTATCGAGGAAGGTTATAGGCTATTTAACATCACGCTATAACCCACGGGAGCGGCGCAGTAATCATAAACGCGAGTGAAACCGCGGGCATATCTAGTTTATTATATTTACCGAAGTATAAATCAGAATTATTGCAGAAATAACAGTCATTTACAAAGATCGAATGCAAATTGGTGCGAGTAAATGTTTCGGAATCCATTATTGTGCTCATTTTGTATGAGTACTTCCAACATGAGATGTAAAATGTTAAACGTCCCGACATCTATTAGTCGAGTATAAAGCCTTAGATAGTGGATATAAAAATGAGCTAATTCTAACTTAAGTCTTCCCTTCGCAGTAGCGCTCCTTGGTGGCGGCGTATAGGTAATTATTCCTGCTGACATTTGTATGCCTTCTGAGCTTCGAAGGCCAACGTAGTCTTAAAATGTTCCTATTCATACCTGCGTCATGAATGGAAGAATCGTTTTTATTAGCCAACCATTGGCGATAATTCGAACGCGGCATTTTTCGCCAATAGCGACGAGAAGTGCTTACGTGATCGGCGTTTTTGTCGTAATGTGCGCGATCGGCAGTCCTGTTCGAATACTCAAATATATCATAAATTCTTGAACGTAATCTCAAAGTGGCCACTTAACGCGGGTCACTTATCTTTCCAGCTAAAGTATAATTTATCATATCGTATTGTTATGTATTAACTATTGTAACGAAAGTGGTACAAATCAATTGTATTAAGTGAACGTCTATAAGAAACACCAAGATTTATAGTTTGTAATTAAAAATATAACGTATAAAATAATTGAGTTTAATGTTTCGAATATCTGCTGCTAGAAATAGGTAACATGTGTAAAATATGCGTTATCTAAAGTTACTATAGTTTATATCTACGCAACGTAATGTAAACAGGTAAATCGTATAATTTCTAAAATTCTTTGTCATCTTATCCTCGCACTATCATCTTACAAACGGAACGAATTCATTAACAAAATTTCCCTTAATCTAATTATCTTTTGACCATATAGAACAACACTGCATCGCGAGACTGTAGTACAATAATACTATAGGACTACATTTGGTTGAGACGTTTTAGCGGCGTTTTTTATGTAGATAAATGTTTTAAATATTATATTTAAACAAACGTTTATCGATTATCTAGTGAGTTCCGATATTCATTTTGATTTCTTTACTAGGTCAATGGTGAGATCGAGCTGTAAGTTATGAGTGTTTATTAGCTTTGACATATAAAATAATAATAATATTATCAGCCCTGTATTTAATTCGCCCTCTGCTTGGCATGGGCCTCTTCTTAACGTGAGAAGGTTAGGCCATAGTCCACCATGCTGGCCCAATACGGAATGGCCGACTTCACACATCTTGGAGAACATTATGGAGAAATCTCAGATATGCAGGTATTGCCACGATTTTTCCCTTCACCTTTAAAGGGAGCGATAATTAACTATTTAATACGTACATGTCTACGAGGTGCGTGCCTTGGCATCGAACTCAAGACTTCTGCGTGGCAGCCCAACGGTCTCCCACTAGGCTATCGCTGCATGTTTTTGATGTAATATATTAATCGTTATTTATTATTTGACGTGTGTGGGTGTCATTTGTATAGCCTGTAGTTTCACACTACTTATGTTGTAACCGCTCCAGATCGATTCATGTGGCCGTCGTCTCGTTAAAAGTTTGCCCAATTCCAGAATAATGAGCTGCCTCAATGCTCTAACCACAGTTTGGACTGACTTTACCATTGAGTTACATAGGATCACACAATACGATAGTATGAAATACACAATATCAAAATGTCTCACATGACAATAAATTATCATTAAACCTTAATTTTACGCAAATGTATTACGGACTAAAAAAATACACTAATTTTAGATCATTTAATCCATTTAATTTTATACTTTACATGACGTTTCGGTGCGTAGCTTAGTGTAGATATGTCAGATGACCTAAACATAATTTAATTATTGGTATTATTATTTAAGCAGACTATGCTCAAAGAATCATGAAGTGCTGCTGTGTATTGCTTCTTCTTGCTGAATAGCATCCGAAACGTCAGCGAAAGTGTAAATTCAAAGAGTTTAGAAAGTCATAGTTAAACTTATCTAAATTAAGTGTTTTAAAATAAACCATAAAAAAATATAAAATATGTAAACAGAAGAAGAAAGTTTAATTTCAATGAATATTTTTGTTCACATTAATTACTTTTGTCTTAACAGTAATTAATTTACACTTATCTTGATTTTAAAATAGATGCAAAACTATTTAACTTAGTTTACAGCCACAGTATCTTATTTGAAGATATAGTTTCTAAATATCTTCTGTAATATATATGGTGAAAACTAAAGCATATAAGATGCAATGAACCTAAAATACATTTTTGCAAATACATTTTCCTTGATCAACTACGGTATTTCAGCCTAGTTTTGCAGGTTGCAAACAATTCGATCAAAGAAACCGGTAAGTCTCTGCCGAAATTATTATGGTTTGGCATACAAGCACGGGTTGGGCGTATGAACGGCCATACTTTCAAAGGGGCTGTAAAAAATATTAGAAAAGGAACCATTCTCTGGTGTGTGCAGACTTTATCGCACATAAATCACACATTTTTGTTATACGAAAGCTCTAGCTTTTTTTGGCAACCCACAAATTTGTTTTTATAAGCGAATTGAGGATTTTGATAACCATCGATGAACTAGAGTGATAGGGTTACACTTTAAGGCAATAGATACACTTAAGATAAACATAATATCATATGTTTTAATGTATTTTAATGCAAATGCATTGAACCGTGTCTACTACCACAAAGGTTTGAGTTAAGAGTTATTAGACTTCATGTTGAGACCACAATTCATTTCGAGTGTATTAAAACGACTGCATGGCGAAGCAGGAAAGCGGTTGCTTCTCTAATGCCGCCATGCCAAGTATTTTGTTTCTGAATCCCACAGGGACAATTGTTTTTTGGATAATTGCTCCGAGCCTGGATGTACTATCTGTCCGTAATTTTTTTATTTGTCATGTCCCTCAGGACTCTGGGCTGGCAACTGTACTCTATGCCTGGTCATTAAAAAACAAAAAAAACTAATTAACATGGCCTGTATTTCGTATGTCCTAAACCGTTTATCTACATGTGCCTATTATAATGACCAATCACATGCTACAAATTCGATAAAAACGCATATCTCTCCTTGCGGACAAAGAAACCTCTAGGATGGAGATTTCTATTGACAACGACAAAGTTTTATCATAGGAAGGACATTGACCTTTGTTGGCGGTGTAAATGCACCCATGAGCAAGTTGGAAGACTCGTTAATGATACTATGTTGATAAGTAATCGTATCGTTTCTACGAACATGTTCTTAGAACGCGTATGAACAATGGGACAACACGGTTTCATACGTTTTACTTGCAATCTGATTGTTATTGTATTTTAATAATGGTAGAATTACGTTAACATTTTACTTAAACTATATAAAATATATAACAAACATGATTGTGATAGCGATATGCACTACACACATACAGATGGGATTGAATCCAGATTGCAAAGCCAAATGTTCGGTGGCAGGAGACCTTTTCCCTGTAGCGGGACAGCAATAAAACTTATAATAAATAACTAATAATAGGCGACTACACAATTAAATAATTTAACCAAAATATATACACATTTTATTAATGTATAATTTTTTTAAATTATCGCTCGCTATAAATTTGTAGGAAACCTGCATGTTTGAGAGTCCTACATTCCCGAAGATGTGAGATGTCTGCCAACCCAAATAGTACCCACGGTCACGTGGGGACTATAGCCTAAACCTTCGCACACTGAGAATGGGCACGGGAAGAGTTCGTAAACGGGGCTGATATTACAATTGTATTATTAAATTTAAATTTTAGTTAAGATTCTCTTTCTGCAAATTATTTATTACAATTACAGTGACCAACAAAATCGGTAATAATATATGGCATATAATCCCTGTAGCTACTAGTATCCTGTGGAATCTATCAATTCCGTGCACTAGTCGCTTATTCCTAATCCTTTAAATAACAAATGGGTATACTACACAAGGGTCAAAAGTCGTCCTAGGTAATTCAAGGTGAATGTCAAATTTGACTTAAACACAAAAAGAGACAGAGTGTCTCTAATCTACCCAAAATACCTAGCTTGATGTAATCATGTGCCGGGTGCTCTAATGATATATCACATCAAAAATGAGATTCAATGTATTGTTAATCACTTATCGCTGACCTGCGGCTAAGTACGAGTATAACAAGTGAATGAAAACAATTGCTCATCGCATCGCTTGATTCGTTTCAAGGTTCACCGTTGGTACAGAATGAATGAATTTGGCGAACATACAACGAGATAGGTGTTTAAATATAGGTGAATGAACAAAATATATGTAACGAATTTTTGATTGTGTTTATTTTTATTTAGAATCATGCGTGCTTCGCATTTATTATAGTTTTATTGAATGTTTTAAGAGTCAAAGCGTATTATTGTTCACAAATAATTATATTTCATCATGTATGATTGAAACACTGTTAGCCTAATTTTCCATGTTACGTGTAAAATACATGTGTAACAAAGTATTAACATAAATAATGCTTTAATTCCGGAACCACATGATATATTTATGTTTTTAAAATTTCCACCTCGGACAAGGCCTGATTAGGGTTAATCCTTGTGCCGTGGCGAGATTTATAAGCATTGGCTGAAAGGACAACCGGCATAACCACCTGTACCTACCTGTGCGGGTTCAGCCCGCTGGAATCGGACCGTTAGTTGTAGTGAAGTAATCATATTACTCACTGCATCATACATCTAGTTACAATCGATACTGAATATAAAGTTTGTGCGTCAACAAACACGAGTGACACAAAACCAATACTTTTAGCTTGAAATATTTTCCAATAAAGTCTTCGATCACGCCTCTATTCCATATTTTTGGTAAAAAGTACTTTTATAAAATTTTACTACGAAGGTTTTAAATATGTTGCCGTAGTGTTTATTTTATGAAACTAGGTTATATGTTATATCTTAGTTATACTACACCTAGTTTGCTTATCGCGGCACTACCCACAAGTTGTGTCGATATACGCATTAGGCATTACCTGCCTTAGCAAGTTGTCTGCAACAACTGGTTAAAAACTGAAGATGCACAGAGTTTACCGAATTTCTACATTGCTTTTAGGTATTTATGTAACTTGTTATCCCAACTAATATTATAAACGCGTATGTGAGTTTGTTTGTTTTTTGCGCCTTCACGCCTTAACTACTCGACCGTTCACCATGCAATTTCGTAGGTATACATGTTGTCAGGGGTACAGAAAATGACATAAGGTACCTTCCATTAAGAAAAAGCTGTTCTTGGGATATATAAAGTTATTGACAACATCTAGATAAACGCGAACGAAGCTGCGAGCAATTATAGTAATATATGAATGGTATATATATTAATGAATACTTATATAAAATAACAATACTTCTTTGTGGGGGAGCTTTTACACAAACTAAGTTGTAGTACTTATTTATTTGTTATTTAAAAGTAAGTAGTAATTACAAGATCATATGCGACAATTTAGTATCGAAAAATTTGTAATTCAAAAAATTTGATTACGATGCAACATTCTCACTTGAGAAACTTATAAAATAACTATGTTCTTAAAACAATACTATCCGGGCCTGCGTTGCCATTCCTAAGGTTTTAACAGGCACCGAGCCTTCTTATCAATTTTTGCTATTTTGAGTCAACTATTACTATTAGTTATTAATATCAAATTTCTGTAATATATAACTACATTTTTGCTGATTCAATTGAGGCTTCCAAACAGGGCAAATCTCCAAGGGCTCCAAATCATACCGTTCTTTTGTCTTTGACATTTTTCAATATTTATTTTTGGTTAATGTTTACACACACAGAGCCACACGCATACGTGCCATCATACATATAGATATATACATATCTGTGTGTGTGTGTGTGTCTGCTTCAATAAAATTAACTGCTTTCTCTACCATTAGCCAAACCGTTTATTTCACTTTTCAGCTGCATTCCTGTTTAACCGTACCTTAACGCCAACAGAAATGAGAAAAGTTTCAGTACGTACGTTAGATTTAATATGATTTACAAAAGTTCTTCTTTTAGGCTCGTAAAAAGTGTTTAAATGGCTTCCGTATATTTAGCCAACGTTCTGAAATAAAACCAGTGTTACTCTTGAATTACAGCAGCAGTTTACCTTGGTCTCTTGTATGTAGTACTGCATATTCTACTACGTACAGTGGATTACTAGAATTTATTATTTATTTTATAGACTGCACAGATGCTGTATTGGTATAAGTGGTCATCTCGCCACTGCACACAAATGGTTGTTCCGAGTCTGGATGTTCTTTGTGTCCGTTGTTTGAATGTTTGTAAAGTCCCTCGCGGTACCGGACTTAGGGTGCGTTTCCACTGACGCGGAGCTGGGCGGAGTAGAGAGGAGCGGACCGTGAACTGACCAATCACAGTGCTCGATATCACCACTCCGCATCAGTGGAGCTGAGCGAACTTTTAAATAAAACAATGAACATGCGGCCCCAAGCCGGACAGAAGGGAGTCGAGTGGGCTGTGGTGCCGAGCGGAGCGCACGAAGCGGAGGTTAGCGGAATGGTGCGGCGCGGCGGCTAGTGTAGACTTGTCAGGAAAGGACTCGTGCGCTGAATTCTAGTTTAGTGACATTGTATGTGAATCAAAATGGATGAGAAACTAATTGAAAGTGTCGAAAATATCCATGTTTATGAGATACACGACTGATAACACATAAATGCAATGCAACCAAAGAAATGGTGTGAAAAATCATAGTGAAAGACACCGGATAAAAAGATCATTGCAGCTCTGGTCAGCTCAGCTCTTCTCCACCCCGCTCCGCTTTACTCCACCCGCTCCGCTATGCTCCGCTCCGCTTCAATGAAAACACATGCTACTTTTCACTGCTCTTCGCCGCTCCACTCCGTTCAGCTCCGCGTCAGTGGAAACGCACCATTATTTCTAGTATGGGAGTTGTCTTTGTTTTTAAAATAAGTAGGTAAACAGCTATTTGAATATGTATGTATAGTTTTACGTAAAGATTCATTTGGTTTTACAGTAAAAATATATATTAGTAACAGAGGTCGAAACTAAATATTACTAAGTTTTATTCATGTTTTAAATATCATATTTAGAATTGAAAATAATTGAAGCCAAAACATAATTTGATAAGTTTCTTAGACCTTAATATCGAATGTCAATGCCAGAGGTTATAATCTGCCTATTGCTAGAATGCCAGATGTCATTGAAAAGCAATTGTGTCTGGCAGCCAGTGCGGCGAGTCGCTGCAGCTAAGACATTGGTTAGTGCCGTTCGCGTCAAACAAAGAGGAGCTCATTATCAATTAATCATGACCTCTGCTTTCTATTGAAATGTATATGATAGAGAGGTCAAGCTGTATGGTCCAGAAGTGCTCAACAGATGAGATGAAGCATGTCTCAGTTTTTAAATTAGGATAAAAGGTGCACATTGGTAGTAGATTAACTGAAATCCATTCAGCCAATCACAAGTTAATAATCTAAAATACTAAACCATCCCTTCTTGCCTTTTCTTGCAAATTTTATACGAAAACTATTCAACTTACATACTATTTGATCTCTTAAGTTTTATTATTATAGATAGGGATTTAAATTAAATAAAATCTTAATAATATATTCGTTATGTTGATGTGATTGCAAGTATGATTAGCTAATATTTTCAATATGCTGTAATTATGGTAGGTACTGTAATTAAAGGTTTTATTTGTATGATTTAGCCAACAGTCGTATATACCTAATACAGTCAGTGAAGAAGTGTGAGACAGGTTAAGCCCGTAAGAGGTCCACCGAAAAAACGGCAAGTGTAATTTTATTTAATGGCTTTGTATTTCTATAGTTTACAGTTGCTAAAGCCAAAGTGCTATAGGTATTAAAGTATATTTTTCAGTATATTGATATTTGTGTATGAAAATTTCATATCGTGACTTGCATGAGCAAGGCCCGACAAAACTAATAAATATTGTGAATACAACCTCAACCGGCATATCGTTCATAAGTTCAAATATCCGCACGAATGATTATATTTATATATAAATACCTATATATAGAAATTGTGATAATGAAAAAGCCAGTACTGTTAAAGTATTTTTTAATATAAAATATTTCTTGTTGGAGGGTAATTGTGCCAAGTTTTCTGGAGTCCGTGTTCGAAATTGCGAATGTAAATTAAATCCAGCGTATTATTGCAGTACGTGACTCCAGGACACGGCCACGTGACTTCGACCAATCCAATCAGTTGTTTATTTTCTTTTTTACATTATATAATAGTCAATATACTATTTTTAATAGTTTTAAAG
Source organism: Catocala nupta (assembly GCA_963675205.1). Taxonomy (NCBI): domain Eukaryota; kingdom Metazoa; phylum Arthropoda; class Insecta; order Lepidoptera; family Erebidae; genus Catocala; species Catocala nupta. The sequence continues at coordinate 17,986,543 of OY776078.1, forward strand.
AGAGTAGACGTAGTATTGACCTCTTGTCTATAGAATGAACATACAGGTGTTTAATGTTGGCTGAATATACACGACAAGAAATACTTTCCCATTGGTCATGAATTTTTCACCGACATTCAACCAGTCAGTAGCTTTGCCGCGACTAATCCAAAGAAATTACAGCACATAACTAGACTGACTTAAACGTAGAAGCCCAACTCAACTGTGTCACTAGCATAATTCGATTGTCATAGCCCAGTATAATATTAATAAATTGCTATAGAGAGCCAAACTTTTCGCAATAACCCGATGTTAAAGAAGTGCAATTAAAGTTTCATTTGAACGCCAAGAGCGGCAACGCTCTGCGTGCTAAGAGACAAATTGCTTGTACTATGTTCAAACTTTACCTCATTGTGGTTAATTGGTTTTCTATTGAAATAAACCTAAATTACACCCCGTCTATCTTGCAAATGCTAAGCATCGATTATTCACCTCGTTTGTCTACAGCGTATTGGCAGACTACGGGTGAAGAGCTCTTAGATTTCCTTAGGGTATTTATTTTCACGGTTAAATACAATACGTATACAGCTTCAAAAAGTTAGCAGTGCGCGTCTTGGGATGTTTCTCGAGGCTTCTGCATGGCAGTCCATTGCGACTCCACAGGGCTACCTACGGCTGCATGCCATTTGCCAGAGATCTCCTATAGTGGTCTGCTGTGTGTGTGTCCTTACTTTGAAGAAAACCAGATGTCTTTTGTGGCCTAAGTCTCATAAAAGCTGGGATAAGACCTGATGTAATTTTAAGTTTTATATTCATGTTATAGTTATAGGGAACAATAAAATCCAGTGACACGAATTCCAAATGTTTTCAAACAAAATCGTCAAGAAAGGCAATAAAAATAAGTCCACTACAAGTTGATTTCTTATTTTCTATTTCTAAAATACGATTAGGTTTATGTTTCTTTTTATAATGTAATATCTTGTCGTTCTGTCTTTGCTATGACAACGATCATCCTCTGATAACTCGGTTTATCAAACGCATATTGGATTATCTATCGAAGCAAAAATAATCCCCGGCTTATACTAATCGGTAAAGTTCCGTGGAAAGATATCCTTGAGATTTCTTAAATCGCTATCAAGATATTGATGAAATACGGTAAAATACATGTCAGTGTCGTTGTTTACCCTGTAAATCTTCTTCTCCCTAGCCTTTATTGTTCCCAAGTTACTTGGGGTCGGCTTTCCTGGTTTAACCGGATTTGACTGGATATCAGTTTTTACACGGAGCGGCTGCCACCTGACCTCCGCAAGCCGAAGACTAACGATACCCTAAGGCTAGACCAGTGTCAGGATATTATAGGGCACTGACTTCCCAATAACGACTGTCATAGATGTTCATGGCAGCCGGGACCGACGGCTTAACGTCTCCGAGGCACGGAGCAGGCGATAATTGTCAATCAATACGCACTTAATTTCGAAAAGTCATATAACTTTTGAAAGTCAGAGGTGCGCGACGTGGGTTCGAACCCGAGATCCTCTGCACTGCAGTCTGTCGGTCTCCCCACTGTAAATATGCCTCAATAAATAAATAAAATAAAATAAAATACATTATAAGCGCTACGGATATTACCACTTAAACTAGGAATTGTCCTTGAATTGGAGCAACGCGAATGGGGTAGTTGCAGAATATTACAGCCAATCTACCTTTTGTGGTTGTTATGTGGTGATTAGTGTTTGCAGGCTCCTTTATAATATGCGTTGTTTTAGTGTCAGCAGGTGTACTACAACCAGTGATATGTACCATTTGCGTTGTAAGTACCGTGACTCTTTAAAGACTTGGCAGATCACTAATACACCTTGCAATATCATCCACACCACATACATATGTTAGTACATAACTTACTACTCATTATTGAATAGGTCACTAAAGCTCGCGTGCTGGTTTGTTATTTCAATAGTGTCTAGGTATATAGATATTGTAGTACACCTTTATATGCTAGAAGAGCAAATAGTGACAATCACACTCAAAATTCAGTAGCTGTGATTAAGACCAAAGTCTGACAAAACAACTATGAATTGCCAAGCCGATAATTATAGTTGGAATTCAAATGTTATACTTAAAAACCGCAAAACATTTTCAATATTACTACTACTCACGTTTTTATTAAATTTATATTTTGAAAAGTGTACAATTAAACTATCTGCGTAACAACTGAGATACGCATAGTGCCTTAACTTGGTATAGCATATCAAAGCAAAACTAATTAATATTTTCCGACCACGATTAAGAAGCTAGCAGTAACTTCTCAATCGCTCCAGTTAGTTAATTGTTCGGCTCTCGGTCGGTTGCCTTGACAACTTTGCTTCGCTAACAGTTGGCTGAAGTGACATTATGCTGAACTCTTCCTCTTAGTTTATAGTGAGGCACGTAAACATCGTGTAGCAATCTGTAGTTGCATTCAACGTTCGTAAACTGTTATAAAAGAACTGACTGTCCAAAAAACTATTTGCATTTCCCTGCCCTGGAAGTTTTGGACATGAACGGCCAATTAAATTTATAACATTCAAAATTATCAGCGCGACATAGTCAAATACAAATTTAATCCCTCTTTGATAGTGTTACCGTCTCACGTACGCCATCGTGCCACCCATTGCATCCGAGTACAAATGGTATTTTGAAGGATAATTTCAACTTTTACTAAATATTTTACCAAAGTATGTGGTAGGTAATTCAGAAATTAGATATATGTAGGTTTTGCATGGTACGATTTATGGGTTTTCCATATCTTGGGATATTAAATATTATATCCCAATATTAAATATTATTAAAAAGTATTATAACCCTAAATAAAAATATTATATTGGCGATATTATATTAAGCGATGGTTACCACTAACTATCTCGTGAACCACCGTCTCGTCAGTCACTAGCAATGACAATTAATAAAACAATAAAATGTACACAACCCCTAACAGCATTTATATATCTTTTTCTTTTTTTTTTTTTTTTTACGTTGCGGAATGCTCTGACGCATATCCCTCCGCGGGGGCGGGCGGAGGGATTATGTCGGACTCGCCGGGGTAAAAGAAAGATGTTAAAAGACAATGTACCTCCCGGAATACCGACTAAACCTACCACGGTGTTCCTCGACAAAACCACTATCGACGGGGCCGCGCGAATCGCTTTCGCATGCGGTTGCGACCCCGCCGAGGTTACGGCCCGCCGTATGAAACGGCAGGCCCCTACGCAATAAGACCTACCCAAGATAGGTACTACCAAATAAAAGCCCTACTGTCTCCCCCTAAAGGGGGAGACGGACACGACGCAGAGGCGCGCGTGGGAACACGCACGCCGCCTCTCGGACCTGGTGCTGAACGGATGGCGGGCAGGCCCACAAAGCCCGCCACCCCCAGGTCAAACCTCAGAGTGGCTGGAGGTCATCGCGCGCCCTCCGGCGCCTGGCTCTGCGGTTGGGGAGAGGGTTTAAACGCTCCCTCTCCCGCTCCGCCGCCTCCTTGATGGAAATTACTTCCTCACAGAAGGAGGCGACGGCGTTCCATGACCTCTCACTCCGGACTATAGACTGAACTACGGCCGGGAGCGAGAGGGCAACCGATCCGACTGCCGCGATCAAATCACGGCGCTGCGATGCCCAGGCGGGGCAAACCGCCAAAGTGTGCAGCGCCGTGTCCTCAACAACGTCGCGGCAGTCGCCGCAGTGGTGACAACCGGGCGTCTCTTGCCGGCGTATACGACACAGGAACTGGCCAAAACAACCGTGGCCAGTTAGAACCTGTGTCAGCCGGAAGGTGAGGGCGCCATGCCGCCTCTCCAGCCACTCCTCAAAAACGGGACTTACCGCCACAATCGTGGCGTGCCCGAGCATTTATATATCTGCTTTAACTAAACTTTCTTCGTTATTATATGCAGCAATCTCCGGTAATAGCAAACATAGTAACGATATTAGAATTTATGGTATACATTTTTCACAGTACCGTGGTGTATTCATATTTTAGCGCGGCTACTTTGCAGTCAACGTTATTGCTTGCTACATTTGACAATCTCATCAAAAAGCGTATAAGTTAGTAAAGAATATTAAAAGGTAATTTTTTGGCAATTAATAAAGATATACAGTCCGTGATTCATTGCAAAAAGTATAAGTTATACCATTGTAGTATTTTTATTAAAATTTTAATACTACGTGTATTTGAGAGTAAATCATATTTTATACAAAAACCTCTTATTTTAATGAACAAAATATTTAATTTTCTGTTTTTTTACTTGGGGGAATGCTATGACGCTTAACCCTCCGCGGGGGCGGGCGGAGGGATTATGTCGGACTCACCAGGGTAAAAGAAAGATGGAATAATAGTAAAGTACCTCCCGGAATACCGACTAAACCTACCACGGTGTTCCTCGACAAAACCACTATCGACGGGGCCGCGCGAATCGATTTCGCATGCGGTCGCGACCCCGCCGAGGTTTCGGCCCGCCGTATGAAACGACAGGCCACTACACAACAAGACCTACCCAAAAAAGGCACTCATACTATAAAAACCCTACTGTCTCCCCCCTAGAGGGGAGACGGACTCGACACAGAGGCGCGCGTGGGAACACGCACGCCGCCTCTCGGACCTGGTGCTGAACGGATGGCGGGCAGGCCCACAAAGCCCGCCACCCCCAGGTCAAACCTCAGGGTGGCTGGAGGTCATCGCGTGCCCTCCGGCGCCCGGCTCTGCGGTTGGGGAGAGGGTTTACACGCTCCCTCTCCCTCTCCGCCGCCTCCTTGATGGAAATCACTTCGCAATCGCAGAAGGAGGCGACGGCGTTCCACGACCTCTCACTCCAGACCATAGACTGAACTACGGTCGGGAGCGAGAGGGCAACCGATCCGACTGCCGCGATCAAATCACGGCGCTGCGATGCCCAGGCGGGTAAACCGCCAAAGTGTGCAGCGCCGTGTCCTCAACAACGTCGCGGCAGTCGCCGCAGTGGTGACAACCGGGCGTCTCTTGCCGGCGTATACGACACAGGAACTGACCAAAACAACCGTGGCCAGTCAGAACCTGTGTCAGCCGGAAGGTGCGGGCGCCATGCCGCTTCTCCAGCCACTCCTCAAACACGGGACTTATCGCCACGATCGTGGCGTGCCCGACATTAACAACCCCTCATATAATCTCAAGTTAATAAAGCTTGAGTAAAATGTCAACACAATAGCGTGTACCCCATTCCGTAAATAAAAAAATTAGTTGAGTGAATTCTTCAATGCTATGAAGCTTTTCAGCTCTGCATTTTTATGTATGCAATCTATTAATTCTATAGTGAAAGCTTAGTGAGAGACCGTTCGATTGCGATGCGCAGGAATCGAGTACGGATGACTGTTCATAGTTGTGTAACTCGTTAATAACTATCAGTCGCTCTGAGAGTTAAAAATACAATAAAGAAACTTGTATGTGTTCTTACACATCCAGGTTTCTTCTCCATAATGAATTCTTGTTCTCCATGATGATTTAGAGAATATGTGAAGTCTGCCAACACGCACTAAGCCAACGTGGCAAGGCATCTAGTCTAATTGTTCTTATACTAAGAAGAGGTCCGTGTGCAGCAGTGGGAGACTTTATATAAAGTGACATAATTTATATTCCTATATTATTATATTTCTATCTACACTGGTATTACAATAAAATATTATTACTATTTAACAGAAATTAGAATTTATGCTCGAATCCGTGAATAGCAAATGGAGTTCGAAGTCTTAATGACAATTTAAGCCATTAAGCAGAAAACTCTAATAATAATTTATATCTCAAAGTTAAACGTATTATGTGAGATTTTTATACTCAAGTGATTATTTAAGTTTTAGTAAGCGGACTGTATATGTGCTCAAACCTACGAGAACACAACAAAACAATGATAAAATTGTGACTGGAATATTCTGCCCGAAATACGATAATAAGACCATAAGTTTCGTGGGTACCATAGGTATACAACAACAAAACGAAGAAAGACTAAATAATTATATAATATTATAGTCTTTTAAATCATTTATATTTTCACAATCGAAATGATTATTATAAATATATTAAATAATACTGTCCGCTGTCGTATACCTATTGTCTAATGCAACACAGATCTATGAGATGCATATATGTACATATTCGACGTACGTGAATCGTCCAAGTGTCTCGTCGTCAGTTAACATCGATTGGTTCGCTGCAGTTCCGTCCACATCGTTGACCCTAATAGAGGCCATTAGACGAACTTATTGTGAAAAATACAAAAGGGGTATAGATTAGTACGTTATGTCAACACGTCTGTGGACATTTATTTCTTGGCGGTTTCATAATATACAATTGCACTTGTTTTAGCCAATGTCTCATTATGAGATGTAGTCATAGAGGCACATACTTGTTTTGTATGGACAAACGGTCTCGGTTTCTGCCTTTTCGGTGTTACATATAAATATTTCTATTATGAATGAAAGAGCGTGCGGGATACCGATCGCTATGGCTGAAACTCCGTGATCTTCAAATGTGTGAAGCGTTGTCACGCGTGACTTTCACTACTTCGCGCTACGTTTTCTAAGATGCACGCGCTACTAACCGCAGTAGCTGTGGCGCCGCGTAACTTTAAATTTCCGTAGCGTTGTTGCGAAGCATGACATCAGTAGCCTAAACATTATTTCGTTGAAAACCGATTACAAGCCGGTCGGACATCGGACTGTGATACCGAACTGTGACAGTACAAATTCACCGTTCGAACTTGTGTAATAAACGTGTGTATTTTACGCGATACATCTATGGCATGACAAAATGTTTGCTGTGTTTCAAGGGAATTTTAACTGGCTTTGAAATTTGTTACGTGTATATGTCACGGCCCGAGGTCACAGCTTGTCACTTGCCATAAAGATACAGAGTTGCACTTAGTTTCCGACTAAATTTGACTTTACTTTTAACCGTGATATCGCTGCTGGATTATATAAGTACTATAAGAAAATCAAGATCGGAACTTTAGAAATGATTTAAAAGTGAAAATTGTTTTCACGAAAAGGGACTAGGCGGGGCTTAGTACCTAATTACAGTTATAAGCTTTGCGTTTAATTAAAATGTGTTGACATAAATTTGCTTTAAAAAAAATAAGTCTGAACGCAATGTGTTTTTGTTACAGGTGTCGAAACTTCAGTAATTCAAATCTTGGAATATAGTTTTGAGGATGATGGCGGTTCAGTAGAGCGCCTAAATGTTTAGGAGAGGGTACAAGACTCGTTACTTCCGCGTGGTGCTAAAGGCGAGATCCTGGAAGCGGGTGCCGATGAAGTTGCTAAAGTGGGGGAGAAAAATGCCATCGACCAAACAGTATAATCTGGTACCGAATGATGAGTACGATACCAGAATCCCTTTGCATCCCGATGAGGCGTTCGAATATGGGATCACATTCCAAGCTAAGGTAAGATAAACTGTGAACTTTAAGTAGCAATTTAGAACAAGGAACGTGCACGAAATTGAACTTAGGATTGACGTCAGTGTTACAAATTGGTTTGCGGTCAAGGATATCGGTGAAAGGTGAAATGCGAAAGGAATGTTGTGCCATTAGACGCCAAACTAAATATAAAATCCTCAAACTTGTCCTAATCATATCTTCGCATTTACTTTATACAAAAAGTTTATATAACAGACCAACAAAAGTGAACTTCTTGGCAAATTATGCCTCTGGGTAATTAATCAAAATTTTGCGGAGATAAACGTGCTTTTAAATAAAAATTTCAACTATGCTAGTGAAATTATAGATAAAACAAATACTAATAACCTTTGCTTGCATTCTAAGTACATTATGTACAGTATTCCAAAAGTTGTGAACAGTGCATGTAAATAACATTTCTTAGAGACAACGAGAGATCGTAACTTGCAATCTACTGCTGAGCAGAACAGAAAACATACATCGATACCAGATAACAAGCTTGTTCAATTAGATGTTATGGCTTCCAATAAGGATGTCACCTTTATTTTAGATAGATAAAGAAAATAAAATGGCTTTTTGTGTAGTGATCAGAAATTGTTTTTACTCTGTTTGTTTGACATTTGGTCCTATAGCCCGAAGGCTAAAAAACTAGACTATATAATTCAAGATTTTACGATTCTACATTATAGATATCCATATTAAGACGCAATATTTCCAACGAACATATTCTCCCAGTTTCGTCATTCAATTTCATGCCCAAACAATTAAAAGTGCCGTCTATCAGCTTGAAAGATGTTACTCTATTGTACCTTTATTTTTGTTCGGTTAACTTTGTTTCGTGGTAGATAGACATATTTTTGAAATTGATAATATAATCAACACAAAATATAGAAAGAACTAGGCATAGATATAAGATTAAAAATTTTCGCCGCCAGAACAACATCCGTGGCCAAAATTTACTGAATGTTAACGTTATAATAATGCTGCATTATCACACTGGGTCACTTCAGACAGTGGCTGAGATGAGCCACAAGACAAAATATCTATATATTCAGCGTGTGGTGGGTTTAAGCCATTGACTGTGCGTGGACGATGGGCCACTGAACGCGGCCACAAGTAATGAACGCCGACCACTCTCGCAACTTGTAGTTCAGAAGCGGCCACTCGAATGCTCGGTGTGTGTCGGTACCATACAAAATGTACCTATACAATACTTTGTTCACCGCTTGTATAGTAGCTTTTTAGAAGTCGCCACCAGCGTGTGGTAGCACGACTACCACAGAACATGGAATCTGTGCGACGCAAGTCTTACGCGCGTAGCTAACTTCATTTGGTGCAGTGTATAATGCAATGATAAATCTCTTATAGTTATAACTCAGTAAGTCAATAATAAAAATAAATATTGTGCCCGTAGACTAACAAATAATAAAGGCTGTCTTTGTGTATTAGGCCAGTGCGTTTAATGTTTTCCTAAATCAAAGGGAAAAATCTAATAATAATTAATTTAAAACAGAGTGAATCACTACTCTTTCTTTTCGTTGGTACACTATTAAACACGAAAATAATATAATTATATAATTATTATAACACGAAAATAATATAATTATACACTCAAGTGAACGCTCTAGATTTTCTAATTGATAAGAATGCCTAGCAATACTACATTTTTTAAATGATATGAAACACTGGTTGCGAGTATATATATATATTATTCCCATTTTGAAGTGCTATTGAAGTATAAATCGCTCAAACTAAAGAATCTCTTCCGACGAAAATATGTCTCGTTATACTTTTTGTGTACAGCGAGATATATTTTCGTTCCTAATGTTTCTTATTATACGCCTTTTTAACACTGATAAAAGACCATCCATACAAAAAAATTGGTGTCTATAAAAGATAGTTTATTATGGTTCAAATAAATTCTTCACTTCTAAACTTATATAAATAGCTTTAGAAATGAATGCGGTCTACGTTATTTCATCAAATATACAGCACCTAATGCTCCGTGAAAGTAATATATTATTATGTAACCTTGTGAAAAATAGAACTGCAATGAGAATATATGGATTTGGTTTTCATATAAAAAATGGAGCCGAGTACAATTTTGAGTGTTGAGAACAACATGGTAAGCAACCTGAAAGTCATCCTATTCGCAGTAAAGCAATTCCGAATTCAATTAATGTTTGCACTATGACGATTCGCAAAATTTTGTTTTAGTCTTAACAATTGCCTAAAGAGGACAATATATTTTGAGTCGGTCGAAACGTCCTTTGTTATCCATGACGATTGGTTGATTTTGATTAATTGTCGAGTACGATTGTAACCATTCGTAAAAGTTCCAAGATTTTAGTTCTTTTACCTACAGTTGCATATTTAATTTATTTTAATGCTTATAACGAAATTTCTAATACTGCTTACCACCAGAGTGTGCTCATTTGAACTGGCAGCCATAAGAATAACGTAGGCTTGACTTAAAGTATATATATACTATGATACTTATTTACAGAATACCATAAATCAGAATATAATTCTTTTAAATGATTAATAATAGATTCATTTATTTCTCTCAAAAGGTGCACAAATAGTTTTAAACACATAAAGAGTATAGTAATAGTTACAAAATCAAACTTTGTGAGAGCTGGAGTCTGTAATAGGTTCGAAACCTGTGTGACATATTTCCAGGCTCTCTATCTATCGAAATCACGTATGATAAAATTATAAGTATGTACGGTAAAGTCTAGAAATAAACCTAAATTAAATAATGAACAAATTACATAATGCATACAACTAAAGTAAATACAATATAATAACAAGACATAAATATAACACGTATGTGCATGTGTCTGTGTGTGTGCGACTGCGCGTGTGTGTGTGTGTGTATGTGTGTGTGTGTGTGTTTGTGTGTATGTGTGTGTGTATATGTACATGCTTTTTTGTTTATCTTAAAGTAACAATGAGACTTTCAGTCTCGTCATAATCAAGATTATGCAACCAATCAGTAACAGCTTTTGTACATTCCTGTCTACACATAAAGAAAATATTCATAAGTTTATTGATTTTATTATAAATATAAGTGCTGAGAAAACAATAACTTCGCTGCGCCAAGCTCGTATTAAACGACATTGATAGAAATACAGTGTGTTTGCGGCGAAAATTAATAAATTTGGTAGGTTCGTAAGGAATTTTTGAATGTGTGGTCAGAATCAAATTGAAAACGTATAATTGGCGAACTGAGAGGGTATTGCAAGTTTCATAGAGTTTAGTAGTAGGAAAACGAAAAGGATGGAAGTACCATCCCACTTTAAGAAGCCCCCTTTGCGTGCGTTCCAATTTCAGCCAGTGAGTTTTATGTGTTCCTCTCCAGGTTACAATGCAATATTGTGTAAGTGATTCACAAAGTGCTAGATACACTTGTCTTAGTATCTTTGCATCTGAAACGTGACGCAGACCCTTAAAAATGTACATAAGTTTGCGCAATCTGGAGGCGACAGAGTCTATGTTAGGATGATATGATAGAGCGTCATCAATAAGAACCCCCAGGTATTTTATGCGATCAGTGTTATCGAGATTAGGACAGTTACAAGGAGATTTTGGAGACACATAACATGAATGAGCGGTTAAATAATAATAATAATATTCTACCACATACACACAGCACCATCTAGCCCAAACTAAGCAGAGCTTGTACTATGGGTACTAGACAATGGATAAACATACATATTTACTCTTTTTTTGTAAATACATACATATTATACATAGAAACACCCAGACCAAGACAAACATCCATGTTCATGCACACAAATGTTTGACTAATGCGGGAATCGAACCCGCGATCTCAGGCGTGGCAGTCGGTTACACTAACCACTACGCCATCGAGGCCGACAAAGTTATAGGTTGACAGGTTAAAGTATGAAAATTAATTGTATGTTTACCATGAGATGATAATGAGAAGCTGAGGTATTTTTTTTATGAACGTTAAGGGTGAGTAGATTGTGAGCTAGCCATTCAGTAACTAGGTTGAGTCCTTTTTGGGCTCAGCTAAAAGCGGACTCCCATGTTGGACCATGAAATATTAGGTAGTATCATCGGCATAAGTAAAGGTTGTTCCATTTGGAAGCTTAAGCTGACAAAGATTATTGATGTAAATTAAGAATAAAGTTGGACCGATGATACTACCCTGGGCTACCCCGTACGAGATTGGGAGCTCGTCACTAATCCAGTCACCGATTTTTAGACACTGTCGCCTGCCTGTGAGGTAACTTTTAAATAAAGAGAGTCGTCGCCTCTTATTCCTATCCTTTCTAATTTGGATATGAGCATGGAGACAGAGATCGTGTCGAACGCCTTCGACAAATCTAGAAATATGCTAAATATTTTCTTTTTTGTCTAGATGTGAAACAACACAATTGTTTAAGTCAAGAACAGCAGAGTTAGTAGACATACCTGCTTGGAAACCATATTGGGATGTGGTCAGTTACTCATTTTGTTCTAGGTATTAAACTAACCTATTGTTCATAAGTCTCTTAAGAGTTTTGGAGAGCATAAGTAATATAGATATTGGTCTTCAATTATTTACTTCGTCTCTGTCTCCTGCTTTGTGTATTGGGTGAACTACCGCTAATTTAAAAGCATCTGGCAAGACAACCGAACCAAGTGCCAAATTACAAAGTAAGGTGATAGGCGCAATTAAGATATCATTTTAAGAAAAGCACCTGAAATGTTGTCCATGCCGACTGCACAATCGTCTCTCAAATTCGATATTAATACTTAAATTTCAAACTCATTTGTACTCAGCAATACAAAACTATGCAGATGTGTGGGGAAGTTATCAACCACGTGGGATTTATGTGCGAATTTGGATATTTTTTCGGCTAAAGAAAACCCAATATTAGCAAAATAAAGGTTAAGTTGGTTAACGAGAGAAGCTTATTAGCTGAAGTATTTTGTTTTTCTGAGTTAGTAATAGTTCTAATGGACTCCCAAAGCTTATTATTATTATTTCCTGCATTACTTATTAAGTTTTTATCGTAGTTCAGTTTTGCGGACTTGAGAAGAGCTGTACAATAATTCCTGTATCGGTTACAAGTCGTTTAGAATTTCATTATAAGGCGATTTTTTAAGTTTCAAATGTAGACGGTCCCGATTGCGTAAATTTTTCAGAAGACCCGGCGTCTACCGTGGCATTTTAAAGCGTTTACGGTTAGGAACTATTTTCAGGAAAGTATTTGCGCGTATGGATGTATTTAAGGTTTCAATGGCGTAGTAATATAAACGATGTGCAGTAGAATGCAAATAAATTTATGTTTGACACTAAAATAAAGAAAGTACTAAAATTCAATGAAACAAATCTACTGAATTTGGCTATTAATATGGACCATTATAGTTATTTGATTTTAAAACGGATTCATAATTTTCATTTTTTGTTGTTGCTTTCTATAATGTCTGGTTAAACTGCACCCAAGGGTATATCTACAGTGGTAATATTTGCAACATAAAGGAGACCGACCACCTTGTATGGGACCCTGGCCTGGGCGTGAACAATTTTATATTGTAATAACAATATTAGTTTTCAGTAGCCTAAACTAAGTAGATAACATTAATCTATGAACTTTAGTATCAAGTTCGTTAAATAATAAAATAAAACACAAAATCACGTCCCCAAAATATCCACTATACTAGCGAACAAACGCAAAGCGAATGACGGAAACAGAATTGACAGATAAGTCAAGTGTTGCTAGATTATGAAACATCAATTTCATACGAGATAGTAACCAATATTATAGTTATTATACAGTGTGAGTTTTCATAAAGTGCACATATGAAAATGAGTAAAACTTAGCATCATTTTATCGCTAGGAAAAATAATAAATAAAATAAAAAATAATATTCTTCGAGATAATGCAATTTTCTAACAAAGATGCACGTGGTGGCGGCAAGGTCTTTGTTTAGCCCTTCATAAAAACTGTTTTGTTTGGGATACAGGTGTGGTTTTTATGTTGTTTTAAAGCTTATTAGATACAGATTAACGTCAATTAATAGAAACTAGGAGCAATGGAGAGTTATTCTTGAGTTTTTTAACAATGTTTAAAAAACATTGTACGGACCTCAGTTTTGGCCTACAATGTTCCTTATTTTTATGCCACCGGTATTTTTTTGGATGTAAATAGTATACCGTCGTTATAGTCTACACATTGCGTATACTTACTGTTTTTGTTTCAACACGATTAACCACCTGGTTTAAAAGTTACAAGGTTTTCTTGGTACAAGGTCCATAACTACTAAAGAAAAAATATAAATAGGTATAAATCGAAGAATATTATTTTTATTATTTTTCCTAGCGATAAAATGATGTCTAGTTTCACTCATTTTCATATGTGCACTTTATGAAAACACACTGTATATTAAAACAAAACTTTTAATATTTTACTTTGTTTATAAGACGATTGTCCACGTTCAAGCCGAATATGGACAATCTCCTTAAATATTAGAATTCAAATCAGAATTCCTAATAGATAGGTATCAAAAGACTAACGCGACATAATATAAGTGCCTTACCTTATACTATACGAAACGACACAGTCTTACGAAATTATGTTAGATATACGAAAACGAAATTATTTTACGATTACACAATATCTCCAGTATCCACATACTGGAGATATTGTGTAATCGGTAAATAATTTCGTGGCAAGATTAGTAGCAGGTATATGGTAGTTATGTAGTACCTTAGGTATGCTTTTGCATGTCTGAAAGCCTCAGGAAAGCGAATACGTGAATTAAGTTTTTAAGTTTCAACCTCTTTATTAAAACACAGAACTATTACCACATACTAAAGAAAGTAATAAGAAGATCGTAAAATCGACAATTTTATTAACGCTATCTTCCTCAGGTAACTATAGTGACGGTATATAGATAGGTAAATTATACACACCCGGCCGGTCCACCGAAGCGGCTTCCTAAGCCAGGATTACCCTGACTTGGTCGAGTTGTTCCTCTGCCTCTCTATGTCTTCTTTTCACTACAAAAAGGTTATCTCAGTAGAATCTTGCTTTGGCCGCCACAATCCCCGTATCAAAAATTTTATAATACGGTTTGTCACGAGCGGTACATGCGCATTCTATATTTTTACTATGGACAATAGAAGCGTATAATGGCGCCTTAATAATATAAAAATTGGGTCTGAGTAAAGAGGGTCGCAGCTCTGCCGAGACACTCCATTCAAGTACGGGTACACAATAAGGCGGTCACAAAGAGCCTATTCATTGAATTGCGTGAACAACAACGCGTCAGCCGAGTATCTGTTAAAGTTAGTATTCCCAACTCTTCAGCACAGGAACGTGATATAAAACGTATCTGAAAAGCCTCCTACAACTACGTTATGAGAGTGGCTTTTACAATATTTTCTCTTTCCTTTGTAAAACTACTCTCGATATTCGTTGTCTTTTTTTCAAACGGCTTAGAACTAAACTGCCTACCTATATGAGTTTATGTATATAGCTACCTTAGTAATAGTGTAATAGTACAATTTTATAACAAAGGATGTGCAGTAACAAATCTATTATTTTTAATTGATTTACAAACAAAATTTTGTTTCGTACGCCGATATAAATATTGCACTAATATGACAATTGACTAGACTTTGTGATAGTTATTAACAATTATCTCAATAACTTTACTATTTTTTACTGTGTTTTAGTTGAACTAAACTATTAAAATTTGTAAGAGCCACTTGTTAAACGTAATTCTAAATAAAAACCTTAAAACAGAAATTTTATAAAAGACACTGAGATTTTTTGCCAAATTGCGAGAAAGATCCAAATATCTTTTGGATTTTACGGGATTAATTATAAAAAGCTGTCTCATAATCTTATCTTACCGCCTCGTTTGCCCCGTGCTATTAGATTACGTTTATGTTTAGGATGATTGCGATGTCCCAAGATCAATACAGACCGTTATATTTTGTAAGTAAGTCTCAGTGATACGTCATTTTGTGTCATTTGAGATAATTATGTCTAGCATACAAAAATAGACTTGCCCTAATAAGCACTTAAAATATATCCTCTGAAACGTAGGTAGTCAACGATGTCAACCCATTTGGGACAGAACTACAGGCGTAAGCTTTACCCAAAATAAATAATATTTTTTTGTATACTAACTGGCCTTTCCACTAAAAGATAGCGGAAAAATGTGCGTAATATTTTAATTTATGAAATATGTTACATCAATTTATATATCAATAAATTTTATTATATCCTTAGGCCGACAATAAAATTCTACAAACCTTTTTATGTATATACTGATGTCGTCGAAACACACGCACAATGATTTGCAAACAAAACTTTGTAATTGAAATTCAGATCGTTCTTGACGATTTCATATTGTGTTTTCGTTTGTTGTATTTTATATTAGAGAACTCGAATCTTTTGTTTGTAAGTAAAGATGTTACAAATTGGATTTTTGGCACAAATTAGTTCTATAACAGAATTTACAAATTCAAATAACCTACCTGCGTAGATAGGGCTTTAACCACTCATAAATTTTTAAGTGTACGTCATTTTGGAATCCAGTAGATTATTCCCACGGGCAAAATAAACAGTTTTACCTTTTTATCTTCCAGATATCTTGAGGAGGTTATTGAATAGATTATTATACATACTGATTATGTTTGAAGAGAAGCGAAAACTTTGAGTGGTGGATAGGTCTACGAAACTCGAGCGCGTGGTGACAGATTGGGCAATTTGTCCAACTTCGACAACGTCGATCACCAGGGAGGTGTTGATACGACTATGTGAATATAAAACATTATAGGAAAACGATTTTCATCTATACGATAACGATAGTCAGAAGTGATGTACATATGTAAACTTGTTTCATTTGTTTGTTCACTAAAGCTTTGTAGCTGCTGACACGAATTAAATTCCTTTGTACTGTAAAGGTTCACTATATATAGTATTAGTTATATGTACTCGGAGATTTGACGTGTGTGATTTTAGTGAAATTAGACGTAAAGTGTAATCGTTATAGCGTGTAACATAAGGAACAATGGAAATGGAAAATGTTTTAGTTCATCGTTTACAAAATTGGAACACTTAATAATTAACTCAAATACTTGTAAACAATAGTGTAAGTACATTTTTGAAACGCTTCTGTTGTAACAGAAGATTTTAAAAGTATTGTGTGTTAAAGTACCGTGTGTGGTCTGCACACTTGGCAAGCCTGTACCGTGAAGATCAAAGCAAAGCATTCTAGCAAAGTATTATTAATCGTATTTTAGAAAAATACTTAAATAAAGTACATATGCCTAAAATGACGACTTAATATGAACTTTTCAAATGAATACATGACTATTTAACCTGGCTGGATTGACTTTTCAATAAATAATTTATACATAAATATAATATAAGTACTGAATACTACACGATTGTAACAGATATTTTAAGACATAATAGAAAAACGATACATATTATAAAATTACGTATTCGTATAAATTATATATATTCCTATAATTTTAAACAAGTGTAGTACCATTATTTATCGTTTCATTTTAAACTAGTAATCGGTCTATTTCTTACATGGACTGTTTTTATTTATATTAGCAAGATGGCAAATACGCATATGATCGCTTAGTCTCATATTACGTGCGTGTTGTCGGATCTATGACTTATGCCAAAAAGAGAATAATTTCTTCCACAACGAAAGTAGCAAGTAAGTAGAAACAATAATACGGCCAGTTTGATAATAAACGTTTGCTGTACTCAAAGATCGTTTGCTCTACCAAAAGTAGTATAAATGCGTGGTCGTTCTTAGACAAAATTTAAGATGGAATAAACTTTGTGGATACTCACCACGCTAAATACATTAACAGAGTTCTATGTATTACGTCAATTTCGTACATCATCTTGACTTCTCGTGCGATTTCAGCAGTCTTTTTTATGCCAGCACCTGCCGCGGGAATCAATTTGTAGGGCAATTTGTAATTTTCATATTACTTATTTGACTTATGGACAGCAGTACAAAACCCCTATATAAGATATTTAAAGCTTGTAACATGTATCATTTATATGTCGCATTGAATTGTAATATTCAAATAGTTCATTTTATATTATGTAACATTGGCTCAAGCTTAAATACAATTGACCAAAAGCTTTCTTATATTTATCGTGGACAAAGATAAACCAAAATCAATAAGACCGTAAACTTTAGGCATTGTGGTTTTAGCTTTAGGCCTGCTGAGTATTAATAACTTTGATTTAAACTTAAATCAACGATCGATATCGACGTAGGCTTAACCAAGGTTAACATTAATTATACAGTGGTTACCATGCTAACATCCCTACTGATATTATAAATGCGATAGTAACTCTGTCTGTCTGTCGGTCTGTCTGTCTGTCGGTCTGTCTGTCTGTTTGTTTTTTCTGGCTGTTACGCTTTCACGCATTAAACACTGATCCAATTTTGATAAAATTTAGTAGAAATATAGACTAGATCTTGACCAAGGATATAGGTTACCTTTTGTTGGAAAAAGGTCATAAAGAGGTTGAAATATGTGATGAAAGTTTGTTGGCAATTCGTCAACCATAAAACTCTGTATATAGGCACTAGATAAGAAGTATACATATTTGTTTAAGCGTTTTTGAAATTTCAACTTATATAGGGATGAAATAGGAGATAAAAGTTTGTATGGACGTCTGTCTATGTCAAAAAAAAACTGTCTATGTTTACTATACGTATATTTATCAGAAACATGTGTATGATTAGTAGAAATGCCGTCAGTAGTTTGTATATGCATTATTTGCATAATAAATAGTGTCTTAAAATAAAATGCTGTCCAAAGTGACTATACCACGTGGATGAAGTCGCGGGAAAAGCTAGAATATTATATCTCCTGCTTGATTTACTCGCATTCCATTCGTTAAGTTTGCATGAAAAATGTTCGTGCACGTTCGCCGAATGTATTGCGAATAATTAAAGAATGATAAATATGCAGAGACTGTACGTTTCCACTTGCTACGATGCAATTTGCAATCTATACTTATCTGCGTCCACCTCCCTGTGTGTATCATATGTGAGTTTATGTATGATATTATATAAGTTACCCGTGCGCTAAGCTATACAGAAAATTATAAATACCCTGAAGCTTCAGCTTCGTGGTTAAGCCTATAAATAGTTTGCTTGAAAATTTCTATCATATAGTACCTGAATTTTGGTCAAAGCCTTAATTAAGATTTTAATGAAAATTACATAACATAGCTTTTAGTTAGAACACTTTCGAATAAAGAATACAGGAGCTATTTTTATTAAACCAATTACAAGTTGAACAATTCTCGATTAATCTGTATAAACTTCGTTCAAACGTCACAGTATCGAGTCGTTTGGGTACATTTGGGGTTTGGCTGTAAACGTGGTTACGTGCTCATTACTTGGCCACAGAACGGTGTGACCACATCATTTGCGGATTCATTTGTTTTCACTTCTATATAACAAAGCAACAAGCGAACCATTTGTGTGACTCGGCAACGTTGTAGGTTTATAATTTACGGCGTAACATGAGAATAGAAAATCGTAATAATACTCTTGATTGATTTCAGGGCAGACCGACGTTTGAGCTATTAAGATTAATGTTATTAGAAGGTTAAAATGAATGAAATACGGGTATTCCTTATAAAATAAGAATATCTGATACTAGTGGAAAATAAGAGAATTCAAAAATATACTAAGTATGTTTATATAGTTTAGAATGAGGAGCAATTATTTTATAAAAGTGCACTATCGCGAAAGAAAAAGAAGCAACCAAACCTGAGAAAGCTGGACGTTAAAAGACTGATCAATAAGTTATCATCATCTCAGCCGAAAGACGTCCACTGCTGGATATAGGCCTTTTTTTTTTTTTTTTTTTACGTGGGGGAATGCAATGGCGCATATCCCTCCGCGGGGGCGGGCGGAGGGATTATGTCGGACTCACCGGGGTAAAAGAAAGATGTTAAAAGACAATGTACCTCCCGGAATACCGACTAAACCTACCACGGTGTTCCTCGACAAAACCACTATCGACGGGGCCGCGCGAATCGCTTTCGCATGCGGTCGCGACCCCGCCGAGGTTACGGCCCGCCGTATGAAACGGCAGGCCACTACACGAAAGACCTACCCAAAATAGGCTCTACTTCACATAAAACCCTACTGTCTCCCCTAGAGGGGAGACGGACTCGACACAGAGGCGCGCGTGGGAACACGCAGGACATAGGCCTCCCCCAAGGTATAAGTATTGACCAATAAGTAAATAAGGCAAAATTATTAGCTAGAGACTAGCTGCAGTGCAACATACACCAGGCTTAGAGCAAATGGAAATCTTTTAAATCTGTCGTCCTTGTCCGATATAATCGTCGCTAATATTATAAATGCGAAGATGAGTATGTTTATTTGTTTGTTTGTTCCGCTTTCACGCCTTAACTAGTCGACCGATCATCATGAAATTTCACATACATTGTATGGGTTGTTTAGTTAGTAACTCCGCACACTATAAGTAGATTTTGAAGTAGTAGAGAAAATAATTATAACGTTAATAATTTATTTAAAGTTTTAGAAGATAAGTTACAGTAAAATAAGACTTATTCTTTCTCTTAATGCACTCGTAAAGTTAGCTTGTTAAATATGTTTTGTTAACGTTCAACTGAGTCGATGTATTTTGTTGTATAGCTAATTTATAGTAAGTAGCACACGATAAATGCTGAGCGTGCAGGTAGACGCGCTTTGCAAATTGTGGTGTAGGCAGTAATGTATGATAGTGAGACCGGACATACACATTGCCAGAAAAGGACATACATAACATTTTGGAACAGTCATTTTGCTGCATGGTAAGTTGAAGTCATTTTTGTGGCAGTTCAGTATGCTGATTACGAGAAAATATCAGTTTTTTAAATAGATTCTAGTTTTTGAGATAAGACTTTATAAGTATATGACTGAAAGAAGGTCGAAATAAAAATACAATTACATATTAAATATATATTTTACAAGTGGCTATATAATAACCACAAGAAAAATTAATACATATGCCAAACAACAGATTACCAAAAAATCATAAAAAATATTAGAAAACTTTATCTGTAAGCTTTTCTAGTGTGTTTATGTTTAGGACAATCCATTATTAAACTTAAGCATAGCATTAACTTAATAGTCTGCCATCATAATATGGCTGTCCCATCAGCCTTGGTATCTTTCTTTTATTGTTCTAATGTCCTGATGGAACCGTTATTTTTGTTGAATATCTCAGGAACCAGAGTCAATCCATACAAAGTAAATACACAGGTATGACTGATGAAGCTGTTTATTAAAATTAGTAACAAAATTAACGACGCAGAAAATATATATTTTTTTGTTCCCCAGTGTAATCTAACCTAAAGTACATTTACGCGAACGAAGCCGCGCTTAAAATCTAGTATGTTATTAATAACATACTGGATTTTAAGCGCGAAGGTTAACCTCTGAGTCTTCTTCGAAGAGGTTTATGAAAACACTATGTGGGTCTGTGTGTCTGTCTGTTAGTGACAGGCATAGCTCCGGAACTGCTGGACCGATTGACTTGTAGCTTGGTGTGCAGACACCTTGGGGAGGATGACCATCGGTCGAGTTTGGACCCTTTGAGTCAAAAGACCCCGAGATATAGGGGTCACAAGGTCATAAGGTCAGGGGATATCCACCAACAGAGTGATTTGGAAGTCCAAGGGCTTTTGCCCAGCAGAGGGACATTACAAAAAGCTGTTGGAAAAAAAGGTCACATGAAGACGAAGAAGTTGAATCTTGGATTTTTACACCCATCTCATTATAAATGTAATGATAAGCTTGTTAAAGTTATTTGAAATACCCTAAGCTACACAGTGTGTTGATTATGACAAATAGAATCTTAATATTGAAAACCTATGCAGTTGGAAACAGCTTTAGTTGTTAACCTTTACGTAAATAACAACTCTGTAATGTGTATTGGATTGTACGTAATTCATCTTTGCTTATGTAAACAAGATTTTATTCCTTTTACACGATTTAATAAATTATTTGGTTTAGAGTACGAATATAAAAAGCAAGTAAGTCTTTTAAAAATAATTGTAAATTAGCCGTATGCCCCTTAACTTTCGCCCCTTTCATAGAATGGCGGAGCCCCGCTTCGCGGGGTTCCTATTTTTAGGTGGATTTAAGAAGAAACCTAACAAATACCTACTATGGGGCGAAACTTGAGGGGCGAACGGGCTCGTAACTATTTTATTTATAAGTTAGGTTTGTTAATATTAGTTAAGTTATAAATTATGATTTTTGCTTTTGTTTATGTACATAATGAATATTAAATAAATAAATATATATATATATAAAATTGAACATTGACAACTGAAACATATTGAGGTATACTAGATATGTCACTATACCTCTATGTAGTGGAAATATTTATTTAGAAAAAAGTTCTAATCTCATTGGAATGCGAACCAGGAAATTTTAACTAATATTATAAATGCGAATGTGAGTATGTTTGTTACGCTTTCACGCCTTAACTACTCAACCGATCATCATGAAATTTCGCATACACGTTGTACTGTTCCCAAACGAAGTTATAGGCAAAAGCTAGTAAGTGAAACCATTTTGAATGACTCGCACAGAACATGCATTTTGCCATTCGTATTTGCATATTTCTCGTGCTTGAGGTCATAGTCAATGGTTTTCTAACAGGTCAAACATAAAGTTAATTAAAAACTCTATGAAGAAAAACATAATACCTTAATAGTGTCATACCTTATATCTTAGTTTTTTTTTAAAACCTCAAACCATTTTTACCTATACCTAAAGTTAAAATATTCTACATGCATACTATTGGCATGCTGATTGTATAATGAGAGATCAAATTGTCATCATGTGCAAGCTAGATGGTCTGTGTGCAATCGATAGTCTTTGCCACCTGTTCTACTAAATTCTACGAAACGGTGAGGGCGATGGCAGTCGTACAAGTTGACGATGATTGTATCAATGGGGGTGTATTATTCAATATTACTTTTGCATAAAGCACCAGGGAGATTATTATGAGAATATTTTATTCAATGTATAAAGCTTGCTTGTCTCATGTCACATATTATGTAGTATATTGTGGTGCTGGTTACTCATGTGAGGGTCCAGTTATGCATAGTACAAATTATTGTGAAGCGATAGCGAGCAATAGTGTTACTTTCAAGTAACACTATTGAGCGCCATCTAGGGCAGAATCAATTAGATGTTCTATCAAAATCTGACAAATATGAGTAAAGCTTTAATTGTGTCATGTCATTACTTAAACTTATTACCTAGTTTTTAGGTTCGGACTATTGAACTGAGGTCCCAAGTTCGATCCCCCGGCACGCACGTCACTTGTGGCAGTGACGAAGCGACCACTTAAACCGTCGTCACACCGTCCGTATACCGTTAATCTGTATTCCACCTGCAGTCAAAAGTTAGGTGCTTGTGAAATTGTTAATAATCTCTCGCTTAAAGTAAAACATGGAAAAGCTTGCATGAGCGTTATCCATAAAGCTCTTAAATATACGTCAAGAATAAGTCTGCCAACGCACCTTCCCATTCTGAAAAGCAGTCCGTGCCTAGCATATATAGTATTATTACATTATTAAATTTGAACTATGATTAAGACGGTGATTAAGTGTCAATGGTGAAAACATCTAACATCATCGGGTTGCCCTTGACATCTGCCCTGTATTAATAGTATTATGATCGAGATGCTGCACCGCTTCAATGTAGTCTCGAAGTATTAGTATTGAACTTGGATTGTACGAAGATGTTCAACGGTCTTGTCATGTGGTGACAGATTTACGTCGATATTAGCAAACGTAAGATAAGACGCCTCCCGACTGAGAAGCCCGTCAACCTAATAAAAGTGACTGGCATAGACTTAATGCGGCAGACAAGAAACGCCTATCGTAATTCACTGTAGAAGCTGATTGATTGGATGATTTTAAACTCAAAGCCTATTCTGCGAATAATTACGAGAAATGGTTAGCCATTTTTTGCATCATTATTCGATGGATGATAACTTTGAATGTTATTTATTAGGATTATCTGCAAACTTGTATTTTAATTAAAAACCTTAGTGCGGTCTACCAGCCGCACGCGCTATTTATTCAGATAACTCATCCTAACTAATATTGTAAATGCGAATATAAGATTTTTGTATGTACCTTTTCTTGCTTTTACTACTCGACCGATCATCATGAAATTGCGCATACACATTGTCAGGGGGACAGAAAAGGACATGTTTATTACCTTTTCTTGCTTTTACTACTCGACCGATCATCATGAAATTGCGCATACACATTGTCAGGGGGACAGAAAAGGACATAGCGTATCTTTTATCCAGAAAATGTACTGTTACTAATATACCTTAATCTATATACATTTATGCAAGCATAGCCGCGGGCAAAATCTAGTAGCTTAACAGCACATATCTAGACAGCCAAATCGATGTGAATACATTAATAGGCCGGCCGGGAGTTGGCAGTCGTAGCGACTGCAAAAGAACACGTGACTCGGGTAGGCCGCGAGGCTCAACGTTGCCAACGTAATAATTATCATTACTGTGCAATACCCAACGCGCGATTGGCCGCACTTGACTGAACAGCCGGCACCAATTTGTAGCCTGTTTTTCAGTTGCATTTTTATTGTCATATCCGTTATTAATGACGCACCTCTCAACAAAGCATGTAATCAAAATCTAACGCATTGTTTTCTTTTTGATAATACTTTTTGATAACAATTAAATATAGATAGGCTAATAAATAAATAATTTATCTTTAACAGTCATCGTGATTAATATAAATTTACTAATAAATCCATTTTAAAGTAAGTTGTTTCTTTGTTAAATTTAGTAAAGCACGCAGCCGCTTTAAACTTTGGGACTAGCTACGCTGTAATAAAAATGTAGCTAATGGTATGCGTTTGTAGTGATGAAGGATGGTCTAATTGTAGCATGACAATAACGGTATATAACTGGTTTCGCTTTTATAAGGCGAGCAGAGACCTGGCAATCTAAACTTGTCTTGCATATAAAAGTAAGATTAAAATTATTATACCATAAGAAAATGTCTATAATATCGCCGATGGCTGTAACTGTGGCAGTTTCTTTATTTCCCAATAAAACTTCTGTCATTATTCAGTGCACGAATGAATGTAAAGCTGTAAAGCTTTGCCGGCTTACTGAGCCGAGGAGGAGATAAAACTTAGTGGATGCTCTAATAATTAATTAAGTAAAATAGGTCACTCGTAGGTAACAAAGTAATAAGTTAACGGCCTACCACTACTTATACATAATTAAAAGCTTAAAGCTCATGAGTTCCTTCGCTGATTACAAGGTTACCTGCATTCCCAAGATACGTTGTAGGTATCACTTAGTGCTACTATAATAGAGCACTTACCCTTCAAGTAATAAACGCTGAAAGTCACGCGAATATATACTACGTGAAAATTGTACAATATTATATGTATAGACTACGTATGATGACATATACTTCAGTCTTACGATTGTAATGAATCTATAAAAGTTTCACCATTTTTTGTACTACACCTTTTCACTTATATTTTTTGAGAGAACTTATAGCTCAAACTTTTTCACTTCCCCAAAGCGGAGTATGCTCAGCAATCCCCTTCGCGGTAGTTTTTCACTTAGCTGCTTCCTTGCCAAACTTTTATATTTGATGACGAGAAAAGTTTCAACCACCGTTGTAACCCGACACTATTTCTTCATTCGATTTTGAACGTAAATCGGAAAACGTATTGGCAATAGAGTTTCGCCTCGGTATTGAATTTCTCAACTATACTTCACCCCGGATAAAGTTTTGAGTAAATCCAATAAAGAGTATTAAAATAGTATGTAGCTGAAGTTATTTAAATTTTTAATCTATTTTAAAGATTGGAGGCTTGACACTCACGGTATGTTCATAGAAAGTTCGCCGAACGTACTCAGTTACTGCTCGTTAGTGTGAAGAGGCTTCCCCACTACAAAATGGTATGAGTAGGTACATGATGGCTAGAACGGGCCAGTAGCTCGCAACAATACCGAATTCTGTTATCGAGTTATATACACACACAAGTATTTTAGTAGTGGATGTGAATCAAAGAGTGGAACGATGGTGTCTCTTACTCGATGGACAGACAATCGCGGTGGTCGACCAGCCGTTAACCATACACCCTCACCACGGAAATGGTCTAATACATCCTCTTATCTTCGTATAACACACCCTTTATTTGCTGCAGGAGGCAGGACGTTTTATGAGCGTAAACTTACGTTGAGTACCGGAGCTATCTCTTAGCTATATACCACTAGTTCATGTACCTACGCAGTAATAATGATACTTGACGCTTTTATACCTAAGTACTTAATACACTTCACGCGATCGAAGCCTCTTTATATGTTCATGATTATACTCATTATAAAAATAATTTATATGGCTATAATAATTTCTGTCGGTTGAATCCAACAGGCGCTATTTTATAATTTTCTTTTTAATTATGGTACCGCAATAAATCTATTTTTCTTGAAGAAATTTCCTCTCTTTCCTTTATTAATGATTTTTCTTATTTTTGATTAACCTGGCGCAAAATTATCTTTGGTAATATTTATAACCTTTTTATAAAAACGCGAGTTCTAGAGTGAGGCTGTTCACGCAATTCACCATCTAGCGATATGAAAAAAAATAACCACATAATCCCAAACGGCTTGCAATTTCGCACAAAATTCAGTGTCAACTATTTCTATTCTTCCACGTAACATTGTTATCTGGGAACTTTCTCCCGAGGGAGGAGGGTTCGCAAACAATTCACCAATCGTTAGTAACACATGTATTTACATAAAATTGTATACATATTTGAACTGACAGTTCAATCTCTTTCGTGATGTTGAACTTAGTCCATTCCCCGAGTAACTATATATGTTTTGTATGCCTATTGCCATAACCTTTGTGCGAATTATGCAGGTATATGTATTTTTTGTTTTATCATCTTTGTGATTGACCTCACTGACTTTAAAATTGCGATATCTTTTTTATTTGAAAACGAAATAATAGCACTTAAATTAGAACAGAACTTTTACGTTATTGTTATTTGTGCAGATTAAATAAAATGATTGTATAAACGATTATTATATAGTATACATTTTATATTCGTATAAACACAATCAATCAACTACTTAGTATATTTATTTTGTGCAGCATATGATTAAATTATTTGGTTTCCTAAAGTTTTTTTTTATTGATATCTTATGATCGTATGTTCTAGTAGCTTAACTAAGATTTCTTTAACAAATATTTATGTTCTAAACACAAATCTATCTATTTATAAATAATTCATTAGACAGCACTTTAGTTGTCTTATAGCTGAGTCGACATTTACGATTCAAGCGGGATGATAGTCTTTCTTTAACTCCAGATCAGAGCGAAACAAACTTTTACTTTGAAATACTGGTAAACTAGTTTTTGTCTTGCCAAAGAAACTAGTGAAAAGTTTTCAGTAAGCGTAGATCTTACATATAAAGTAGTTACGTTTCTGTCTGCAGTGAAGCGTTTCACATAGGAACACTACATTGAGTTTACTGTAGGTAATATCAACAGTGGTACGCACAATTAATGCAAAGCACAAAATAGACAACGAGTTCAGTAAATTTGTTCAATAAAAAGGAAGCATTTATATATGTATTTAATAATTCTATATACGAGTAATATGTCATATAATTATATTTTAGAAATAATGTCTTGACTGACTGACGTCTCAGTTGGTCACCTGGCTTAAGTTTGTGGTTATGTCTGTAAGTAATAGTCTACCCGACTTTGTAAGTAGTACCGAGTCAGGCAAAGTTTATTCCGGTTTTAAGCCTGGATATTTTTAGTAACAGCACGGAGTGTAGACCTGTGCTTGGCAGACGAACATAAGCTCGTCGCACTATTAAGTGTCACTTAAAAGCAAATGGCGAAATGTGGATGTAATACACTTCCGCTTGCAGACCACTTAGGCTCTTAATTCCAGTCTTGCGAAAGATTAAGAAATACTCAAATAACGCACACAAAGAGCTCTCATATTTGTAATACAAATTCACGGAGCAGATAATTTTTATCCTGTGTAGGATTTGAAGCCCTCACTTAACCCACTAAGCTATACGTTGTTTTACTACTACTATTTTGGCAAAAAAGCATACGGCCCAATTGATGGTAAGTGGTCATCGTAGCCTATGGACGCCTGCAACACCAGAGGCATCACATGCGCGTTGCCGATCCTTTAGGATAGGAAGTGGGAAGGAGAAGGAGCGGGAAGGGCGAAAGAGGGTTATTGGGCTTCCGGTACTTTCACTCACCGAATGAAACACAACAGTAGGAATACTGCTATTTCACGTCGGTATTCTGTGAGAACAAAAATGTTATGTTATCATTGGCAAACTAAACAGAAACTTATGTTAGAATACTCTATTGAGTTTAGCATCAACTCATTTTGATGACTGACATAAAATATCTGCTCTATAGCTCTCTTTTGATATCAAGAAAGAAATCGCTGAATGACAAAGATTTTCGTGAAATCAGATCTAAAAATGGTTTGGTTAGCAACACTAATGAAGCGATGTTCAATCAATCATATCAAATCATTAAAATCTGCAATAGTATAAATTTCTAAATATTTTAGTTTCAATTTCATGCAATATGAAACCTAGATACAAGATTTCCTTTTAATATAAAATGTGTTGGTACAAAATCATATTTTTCTTTTCATAAATATTGCGATTAGCGGGTATTTCATACATACATATATACATTTCAAATTTGAAATGGTGGATGAAAACTTATACATACATACCACTTGAGTATGTCGCACAGTCCAATTATCACCCAGTTTTTAATCTCAGTTGTGTAATACGAGAGACTGTGGCGTTGGCGTAGAAATATAAGAAACATAATTTTAATGGCACATAGCGACATTGCAGTCAAATTGTCAAAAGAAAGGATATTTATCCTAAATCTGTATTTCACATAAAAACCTGTGTCAAGCTTCTTGCTTATTCGGAATACAATTTTTTGTTACGTAAATTAGGTAAGTCAATTATAATGCATATTTTTAAACAACGTAACGACTATTAAACCTAAAACAAATAATGTACATATTTATTTAAGTCTCAGCAATCAAATAATTGTGTTAGAAGCGACCGCCTTTGGCTTTCACTCTGGCCTTTAATCTCTCTAGACAATTAATTTTTAACAATTTACAAGGCTTCTGTAACGCTGAAAAGATAAATACCATTTTGCTTTTTGTGGTGCCCGTCAAGAAATGTAATTTTCTTTTGGAAAATGTACAACACATAATCATCTAGCGTAACAGATAATTACTAGTTTTTGTATTGCTTCAGCTAAAGTTTTATGCGGTATCTCTAGTTTAGGCTCGACCAGATATTATAATAGGTGCTTAAGTATATAGAGGTAAGGACACAGTGCCACATAGATAGATAATATGGTAAAAGTATTTTGGAGATTCATACAAACACATGATATCTGCCATACCGACAATTACTGAGTTCAGGTACGCACGTATTTACAGCTTCCACGCTTTCAACATAAGTGAGAGAACTCGAATGTGCTGTATCGTTGAGCAGCATGCCAGTTAACCAAGTTTTCATTAATCATTTCAATTCAGTAACGTTCGCAGTCATCTAGGCATTAATCTATTTACGAAACGTCCGAGCTTAACAACATAAATGCATTTCAAGTTGCACTTAACCCACGTAGCGCCTAGCAACCCGACCCATTTAAAAATATTACGTTACCTGTTTAATTTTTCATATCGCTGCTATCGTTGCTTTCGCCCCTGTAATTATATTTGATTATTAGATTTAATTTCTGAAATCGTTTTGGAAAATAAATGAAGTAGGTATATCTTTACTTCTTAATCAGGCCATTACTGTCCCGCTTCGCGAAATCGGTCCCGATCGAAATGAGAGGGGACCAAGGTCTAGTGAATCACACGAATAGCTATACTGCTACATATTTTTATTATTAAAATGCCAAGCCAAAGGCGGCTGTATCGCTGCCTTTAAAAGTATAAGCGCTTAAAGGTAATCATCGTAAATGAAAACAAGAGGATTTTGCTTTGTTATAATTACGTTTATGAAATTATACAAGCTAAATATGTTAATAGGCGCTGCTTAATAAATCATCGTCATTATCTTAATACTTCCTTCGGCTTGAAAGTGCTTATTTACTAATGTATATAAGCACTTTCAAGCCGTATTAATATCAGTAAATAAGTTTAATCAAAGACTGCCGTTTTATGTCCAATAATATTTCGAAAAAAATCTTACCTTATCATCTTACATCTTAGTCTCCCCGTGACCATAGCTGCTGAAAAGCAACCGAAACGTCGAGGAAAGTGTAAACTTAAATACAAATAGTTTTAATAATTAAATTAGCTAATAAATTAGTAAAGTTTAATAGTAGTATTATGTAGTGTAACAGTTTCTAAATTGTCAAATTCTAAAGTGTCAAAAAAACAACGCGATAAAATCCGTATATAGTAGTTTAATTTCAACGAATAACATTCGCATAGAAGACAATATTATCTTACTTTATTTTACTCAAATTATTGCCTAGCTTGGCACCAAATTTATATAAATTTATATTTAAAAGAATATTGTTCAACACTAAACTACTGTGAAAATGTTGTCATTGCAAAAATATTTCTGTCATTTTGTTCCGTCTCAAAACTATATTTCAAATACTTTTATAATACAATTTATATAATAAATTATTGTTGGAGATTTTCTGTATTTCATTACGTAAGTTTATTTATGATTTTTCTTTCAACTGTTCTACATTTGCTTATTGTAATAAAGAGCTGTGTCGATGTGATGACATCATAATATATTGAATACGTATTTTGTAGTTGAATAGACTTCTTGCTGAGCGTCCATGTTTCCGCTATATGACGTGATACGTCCGATGGAACTCATCGCAATATAGGGCACCTCACATTTATGCTATTCACTGAAAGAAGATATGGATAAAAACTGCTGTGTTATAATAGGTTTGTAAGGGAGACCTATTTTAAATAGAATGGCATCTCGACTGAGGTGACAGGAATATCTGAAACCTGAAATTCAATTAAAGACTTACACTCGCATTTTGGCAGAAATTCTGTTCCAACACTGATCTACGAATGAAAGACATTGGGCAAGAGGACAACAATTTTGTCGCAATCTATAAAGTAGTTTTAGTAATGATGGTATGTACCTTAATTTTATGTCATATGCTTAGATCAAAATATCGATTTTTCAAATTTATCAACCTTACATGACTTCTATTAAATAATACGACGGTCTCAATCAACTGCCAGGTTAACTTATATACTTATCTTTATCGAAAGTATATGATTATATATATGAAAAAACAAGAATTAGATTAATCACATATCAGCTATGTAAGTACATCGTAATCTAAGAGAATTTCACGCAACCGGCTGGTGAGACACTAAACAATGTGATGTTAAACCGAATACTTGCAATAAAGGCATCACTTCACGCGGTATCTTGTAAGTCATACGTAGCCTTCGAACTTGAGCCATAGTACTTGAGCTATGCGCCTTATTATGGCTTGAGTTTCTATATTTATAGATACCTACTCCTGCAATACATACACCTTGCATTTCTTTTTTGTGTCTGTGTAGGGATCGTGAGGGTAAAATGAATTATACGGTTGTACTTAATACAGTTAGTATGGGTCCGAGTTTGTCCTAGTTGGCGAATGTAGGTTATACATTTTTAATACTACCCTACAGACTCGTCATGATACCTTTTTATTCTATATTTAAATGTGTGACTTTGTTGTGCCGACGATACAGACATTCGTGGTGAAGTTGGTCTGGTATTTCTTTAAGTTTTGCATATCGTGAGGCATGGCAAATAGTACTTTGCCAGTATTAAGATCAAAAAAGATTCTATGCAACTGAAATTAATCTCAGAATACCGGCACATTAACATGAATTTGTGATGAAAAAGCGGTCAATATAGTAGTAAGTATATTCATGGCAATAAAAGTAGCGCTTTAGTAATGGTTTTATATATTATAGAGGACATAATTTTTATGATAATGGAATGAAAAATATTGCTGCGTATTACAGCAAAGGATAATGTTAAAGTGCATGTAGATCTTCCACTTAGTTTAAGAGGTGTCTGTAATACCCCCGTTCCGCCGATAGCGAATAATAAAGGGTAAGGGACAAACAAGGTGATGATGTTTTTGTTTTGTGCCCTTGATTTTCATGTAAATACCGTAAGACATGTCGTTTTTTATTATGCGATTAGAAAAGTTATTGAATAAACCTTATATAATATCAGGGTTGTTTCGAGACATTACGAATTGATTATTTTATGTGTAATCAAACTAATCAATGTGTTGAAAAATGTTTATTACGTTTAGCTTTTATCCGATTCGTTTACAATTAACTACAAAAAATAATTTATGAGTAGAAATAATAAAGAAATTGTTAATGATTGTCAATAGTTTAGTAGCTTTTGTACATCTTTTTTATAGTTGAGTTTAGTCACATTTAGTTATTAAAAATGTTAAGTATATTGACATCGGTTAATAATTGAAGGTGTTATACCTGTGGACATTCTACGGATTTTGAATGAAAGTAAGGTTTAATGACTTAATTATTATTTGTTAGCCGTAAAGTAGGTACTTGTTACAAATGTTGTTACAAGATTAGTTAACGCTTAACATTTAGCAGTCTTTAGTTTTGTACGAATTATATTTATTATAATGAACCAATTTTTATTAAACACTAATTTTGTCCACAGTTACATCTTATGATTGTATCTCGGGACAGAAATACTTGTACCTATGGACGGCAATGTACCTATAAACAGATTACATATAAATTCTGTAAAAATGAACAAAAATATATAGAATAGCTTTATAAAGCAACTTTAGCATTAAAGAATCAATTATTCTTTTCTTTTTTGGCATCGCAATACTTTTCATATATCATCAGAATCATCGGAGACATCTGAATCACCATCATCTAAAATATAACACTTCTGACATACAAAGTCTTACTCATCATCTGATTCAAAATTATCTAAATGTGATCTTGATACACATTTCTGGTGATATTTTAAATCGCATAGAGAACAATTGACCATTTTGTTTACATTTTCATGTCTTTTACATCCCATACATATGGCATAAGGTAACTCCTGATCTTCAAGAATTCTGATCCTTTTTTCTGCTGATTGAATTTTATCTGGCTAGGGCCAGCCTTTGCTAATAATTCGGAGGAATGTTTTGTCTTCTTCGGTAAGCATTTTTTATTATTTTTGATCTTTTCTTCAATTTTATTTTTATTTTCCGCCTTTCTAATTGTTTCGTTCTTTATTTCGTTTTTTCTAGTATGTCAGTTAAAATCCTACTCTTTCCAGATTTCCTTCCTCTTCGAGTTGCTTTTCGAGGGTCTGCTTTTAGAAATGGGCGTATAGATTCTGGCGTTATTTGTGGAATAAGCTGTTTTCTCGGAGCGATTGCTGCATTTACCTCACCTTGTCCAGACCCATCAACAGTTTTATCAAGAGCGGACATTTCTAATTGACAAACAGACCTGCTTGATACTGCAATCACTACATCTACTTATTGAGTTTCTCTATTTAAATTTGTTTAATGAACTACAGAAGTTTCAGCAATATGCACAACTTCATCTACACTGCTATTATGTTATCAAAGAATTTAGAAACGTTAGTTCTGTTAAAACTACTTGCTCGCGCCAGACTGGTTGCTTCGGGTTTCCGTAAGGACAAATGTGAATGAAGTTGACGATAGCATCTTAGCCATCCCATCCCATTTTGTGTTGGTGCCAGTTATTTGGGATGTTTTGTTTTTGCTTCACCAATGCAAACTGGTATGCCAGTTCTCTGACTTGTTTGGTATTTAAGCCCATATTAAGATAAGCTGCTTTTTCTAAATATTCTTCAAGCTGTTTTTCTTCTTCCTCATCAAATATTTTCTTCACGTCATTTCTCAAAATATCTACATTGTTCGCGCTCAAATCCTTACCCTTGTACATGTGAAGGTATTTAAATATCGTAGATTTTGTATTTGATATTATCTCCAACTGTTCGCAAAGAACATCCGCTTCTAGCCTCTTTAATTGCCTCAGATAACGTCTCTGAACACAACTTACGTCGCGTTTTTATCCTTATTACGAGGCACTGACAAAAAGGAAAACAAATATTTCTAAATGGTAATATGCTAATCAAGTAAGAAATTCGAACTAATGTGGACAGTCCATAGGTACATGCACTTGGATGTCCACAGGTACAAATCTGATAGTAAAACCTAAAAATATATTACCGTCATGATAGGTGCTAGTTTACACTGTTATACCGCTGCAAATGGATGTTTAACTATATACACTACAGTCTGACCAAAAATAAACATCGATATTCTGCATATATTCACAAAAAAATAGGACGAAAAAGAGATAAATACTTAATTTTTTGAGCGGAAACATTTAACAGTCTGTCACCGGTTACTCAAGAAAAAACTTTGTCAGTGTTGCCACATATCAAAAATACTTTACGGATGCGTTTAATTCGTTCAATTTCTGTGTCTATTATATTAAATAATCAGTGTGTCCAAACCTGTTCATAGGTACAACTTTCCTTATCTATATTTAATTTTTACCTTCAATAAAAATTGGCTAGATAAAATTGTTATTAAAATAAAGTTTACCTATTACGAAAACCAGTCAACAAATTTACAATTAACTATCATCATTGCAAATTTAATTCCAAATATACATAGTTGAAATTATTTTCTTAAAGTTAATGCAATGGAGTATAAAATTATTCGTCTTTGGCTAATGTTATCTGTATAGGTGGTTATAAGTATAGGGCGGTGCTTTAATCAATACATTCCAGCGGTTGGCCACTGGGCATCGGTAAAGGATCGGTTGCGGCTGAACTGTGCCGACCGCACCGCCCATCTAACCTTCACCGTCACCAACAAAAGAGGACCGTTTTTGGGCTCACGTTTCCTGCGCTAATTGCGCATACTTCATTTTGTGAAAAGACTTTGTGGCTATAATGGTGAAAAGTAATACTTATCTACACACATTTCATTGTTAGTGTGTACTAAACAAACCAAATGGATTTCTCGTGGTAATTAAAAAGTCAAGTAAGGAATACGCTGGACGAATAAAGTTTGTGATAAAAGTGAATTAAACGTTAGAGATATAATTATATTTATTATATTATTATAGAATCCACATTTGTGACAACTGAGAAGTCACGGGCTGTGATATTGTGACAAACACGCGTGGCAAAATGTGCTTGTTTGAAGCAATCCATTGAAAATTCACTATAACATTATAACAATTTCGTCCGGTTAGATGTTCCGCGTGACATGTTTCTCTGTTACGACTTAATGTCACAGTCCGATGTCCAATATATCTGGAACGTAACAGACGTAAGTTTATTTACTATAAGCTCACGCCTTCTTAAATTTTCAATAAAATCCAAAGAAAATATGTAGTTAATTCATAATATTTTGTAAACAAAATATTTTATTTGTCACATATTAACAGAGTAAAGACATATTTAAAGAGAAAGTCGATGGCAAGGGTGTGTGCTTATGTTAATTTAGGCTTTATTTTGCTATTTTAGGCTTTCAAAAAAGACAACATTATAATAACTTATTATGTTGTCCTTTTTATTAAACTATACGGCATTTGCTTATGTTATACACTAATAAAGATTACATAATAACAAACACTAAAGTTTTTTGATTGATCACAAAAATCATCGTCTCATAACTCTTTTAAAGATCGATTAATCGAATAGACTGACATTAGGATAGACACTCGATAATGATGTCATGCATCGACACAGACTGGCCGTGTTTAACACGTTAAATTTTGAACTAACTAACTGTATCTTCGTAGCTGAATGTCAGTTACAGTATAAACCCTAAGGCCAGTAGTAGAGTAATTCAGTTTTCAGTGAAAATATAATTCTTTTTTATTCAGTCGAACCTGGATTTATATAAACAATTTAAACTTTACTGTTTTTATAAAAACGCTCTTTTGAAAAAGGAATAGTAAGAGGAGAAAGCAATCGTATGTTTTTTTGTAAGACAGAAAAACGATCCAATTAATTACTGATCCAATATAAAACGCTTGTGAGATACGTTAGTATCAACTAAAAAGTAATTCCAGGATCTCACCTGAAATCACGCTTGGTACACTTTAATATGGTTGGTTAAATATTGACAATCTTGCTTACGGTTACGTAGTACTGATGTGTATTCTGTGTCACAGTATATATACATATAATATATATATATATATATATATATATATATATATATATATATATATATATATATACACTAGCGGACCCGACAGACGTTGTCCTGTAAATAAGAAAAATAAAGACCAAATCTAAACCATCCTCGAATCCACTCGAATACACACAAAAAAATTCATTCAAATCGGTCCAGCCGTTTAGGAGGAGTTCACTGTCAACACAGGTACAGATGTATGAATTATGTACATGTATATATACAGGATGTCCAGTAATTAATGGATAACCTTGAAATGTCTTATAGTAGAACTGCAGGCCGTTAAGAAAAAATGAAAAAAATAGCGTAATATAGTACAGACCGGCGACACTTCGACCCAGTGGGATCTTTTGTGTCGACTTTCCCAATAACGACTGTATATGACCATAGATGTTCATGGCAGCCGGGACCGACGGCTTAACGTGCTCTCCGAGGCACGGAGCAGGCGATAATTGTCAATCAATACGCACATAATTTCGAAAAGTCATATAACTTCCGAAAGTCAGAGGTGCGCGACGTGGGTTCGAACCCGAGACCCTCTGCATTGCAGTCTGTTAGTCTCCCCACTGAGCTATCGCTGCTCTCATATTTAATGATTATTTGCATATATATATATATATATAATTTCTATAATATATGATATATATATGATATGTATATATATGAAGGAGTAGGCAGTGTTTAATACACTGCCTACCCCTTCAGAATATATGCCCATTTCGATTTCAGATTCTTGACAAAAAACCCAGTAACTCTTTGTTGGACCCGGGATGCAAACCCGAGACCTCATAACCGTAGTCGCATACATTACACCTGTACCACTAATGCTGGCTAATTAAGCAATGCTAAGTTATAGATACTAAAATATATTTAAAAGTCTTTAAAATTACATGTTTCTTGTGATATTTGAAAGACATTTTATTTTTAAAAGCACTACACTATTCAAACGGTGAAAACAAACTAGTTTTACAATATACCGCAACATTTTGTCAACAGTGTACGGATCATCATTGGGTTATATAGATTTTTATCGAATGACGACGCTATTTACAATATGCCTTCGACATTTTACATTTTTCATTTTTGTATATAGACGACTGTGTTGAAGCCGTTTGTATAATGATGAATCATATAGGTAATCTAATATCTAATCTACTCGATATAGCACTGTTTATTCTCAAAGAGGTAGACAAAGTTTGTATTACATCCATATTATGGCAGCTATGTTTTTCGCGTGTTTACTAAAAAATTCTTAACAAATAAACCTATATGACTTAGACCAACCAAGGAATCAAATCTTAAACGGATGATCATAAGAGATTGTAATCCTTACAAGCCTTACTTAAAATAAATTCGAAAGTAAGTCTGTCTGTCTGTTAGTTCTTCACGGCTAAACCATTCAACCGATTTAAATGATACTTGGTGCAGAGATAGTTTAAAACCTGGGAAAGGACGTAAGTAGGGTTGCCACCTTTATTTTGAACAAATAGAGTACATTTACTAACTGAACTAAAAAAAGCTGCGATAATAAAGTATTATTTATTTAACCTACTTTTTTGTTACCATATTTTTGTTGATGCTAGTAACATCTAACAAATATTTATTATCAAGGAACATCTTAACCGCATCTTTACAATATCCATATTACGTTTATATTGAGATGAATAAACAATTGTAGGGCATCTCTATAGCGTTGCTTTAAGTAAACAATTAAATAAAACCTGTAAATGTTGACATAAGTAAAATAAAGTATTTTGACGTACTTTATTTTCCTAATAATGTATTAACTACGTTTACCCGAAATAACGTACAATACTTTATTATAAAGTACGGTTGGCAACCCTAGACGTAAATTTATACTTTTTATTAATGTAAATACTGCGTGAGAAAGCTAGTATTATAACAAATATATTATTTTCTTCTAAACTCAGGAAGTGAAGAATCTAATTTTATAACATACCGTACGTGATTTGTATGTATGCTCGACAATCATGCGAGCTTTGTAGCATTGAATAGTATGTCGAGAATAGGTATGTAATTAACTATTTTATAACGTGGTTAGTCACTTGCTAAAAATGAAACTGATTATCTATATATTAATACGTGAAGCGAAAATGTTGTACACATTTTTACGAAAATTGCGCGGGCAAAGGAGTATGGAATTTGGCACAGTTAAATTTTATATGGAGAAGGAGTGGTGAATCCTAATATTTTTATAAAATATGTATTAGAAATACATTAAATTAATGAAAAAGCACTACACGCACACAACCATGCATTTGACACACGCAATCTAATCGGTTTTCGTAGTATTTCGGCATTGTTCATCTGACATTGTACAATTCTTCGTAACTATGGTTACATGTATCTTATGTAATAAAGAAAAAAAACAAAGTAGCAAGCTTAGAAATATCGTCAATGAAAGAGAATGTTTAGTTAAGCAAATAATCTTTAAATTTGATTGAAAGAGATAGGTAAATTAACCTGTATAATATATAGCCTTGGCGAAATCTAAATTAAATGTGATTATAAGGGTAAAGTTATAGACAATAAAACCTTAATAACGATCAAATTTAAAATTTATATCAATAATGGTTGAATTTTGACCACTAGGCGACCGTTAGTATTATTATATTTTGCCATTATTGTTTACGAGAAAAGTACTATGGGTATTTTTTTATAATTACTATGCAATTAATAAAACTACTGCACCATATTACTCTACCTAAAAGAAATAAGTAATCTTGCCCAAAAGCAGTATAAAATGCGAGAAAATCTTACGAAACAATCTCGACCATCTCTAATTTATCGAATAGGTAGTACTAGATTCGCATTATGTACCTGTAAGACTCAATTAAGATATGCTCAATCTTACTATAGTAATCACTCAATAGCTGAAATGTCAGCCATAATTGAAAACAATTTCGATTGACCGCCGGCAGGCCACTGCAGTTCAAAACTTTATGTATCTATTATCCTTAAAACTGCATTACTAAGAGGCGTCGAAAAATCAATCACATACATTGTTTTTCTACGAAGGTATTTGTTGAAATTAAATAAAATGAGTAAATACCCGTGGATATTTTCTTGCAATCAATAGCAACAATTGCCGTAGTCAAATGCCTTTCCTTATTCGTTCTACCCCTTTATAATTGACTTACTGAACGCTTAAGAACACCTGCTTCCGCCGCTATATTTGCAACAAAAGAAATAGCCTTATTAGCAATAAATAATTGAACACCTGCAATATGTGTCACTTGCATGTAATCCTAACCTACATTAGTTACAATTATTTATATATAACATATTTTCTCAATGACGAAATTTGTTGTCCGTAATCATATAATTCATACTCAAAGTATTACGCTTAGGATATTACAAAGAACCTTATTGCTTATCGTACAGATAATCGAATAATCCGCGGTGTTGGATATCTTGTTAATTTTAGCAGCGTCAATGCGAAACATCCTTTCGATACAGGATTACGTGTGGGCGGCACGAGGCAAGAATACCGAGTGTCGAAGCGAGCAAATAGTGAGTGTTAAGGGCACGGCACTGCGGTGCTTCGTTGGTAGGAAGGACAATGGAATGCCTCGCGATCGTATTTAAATGCCAAGCTGCTCGTCCTTACGTGCCGCATTACAAATACTACTTTGTACACTCAATATATGTCTATTTCCGATTTGTAGGAACGCGCTTTGTTGTCGTACTTGATTTTATGTTACGAATTCAATGACATTCTGTTATCTGGTATGTTTGGACGCTTATTTATAGTTTTACTTTGTTCTGTAGGTTCGTTTACCGATTATTAATTTATGTTGCGATTGAACACTTTCGTTCTGCGTTATTATACAGGGTGATTTTGAAATCGTGTAATTCCTTTTAACCACGCATTCTACTGGTGATATAGAATAACCCTGACCATATTTTTTCTTAATTAGAATAATGGTTTCGGCAGATTTAGAGTACATATTTTTTTCATTAAATGATTTCAAATAGTCATATTTTAACCACCTGACACAATCTTAATATTTTACTAATTTAAATAATAATAACATAACAATAACTGATGTCGTAAATAATAAGGGGCAATAAAAAGGACCGCCCGTTATTATTTACGACATTAATTATTAATATGTTTTTTTATTTTAATTAGTAAAAAATTAAAATTGCCTCGGTTGGTTAACATATGACTATCTGACACCATTTCACGAAAAAACGGAACAATAATTTTTCAAAAAAATAATTCTAATTAAATAAAAATATGGTCAGGGTTATTCTATATCACCAGTAGAACGCGTGGTTAAAAGGAATTACACGATTTCAAAATCACCCTGTATATACCAGTGTATCAGGTTTGATTCCCGATTGGCTGACGCAGTTGGTTACGGGTCGTAGAATTGTGTCTAGTGGAATTATATTTGGCTATTAGGTCCAAAGAACAGTTGTCCCTTATTGTGTGGGTAATCTTAACCTAAATTTAAAGAACTATAATTATTATTTACGTATGTCACATTGACTTTATATAAATAAATAAATAATAATAAAAATCTTTATTTGTAACTAAAACATTTACAAGCAAAAATTATTAGATAGTACTACAGATATACATAGTGTAAACATAATAAGGTACTTTAAACTGATATAAAATAATTAGATAAGTAATTCAGCCAGTAAAAAACATTACCCTCCTTCTGACGCAGTCGGGTAAAAATGAACACTATCACTCAAGGTGTATGCTTAATGCGGGACTAAGACTTTTAAAAATAATTATATCTAGTTCGCCTAAATTGAAACTCTCTCTAAACATATCATTAGTTGACTTCTTAGAGCCCTTAGAGGTCATATACCTTACACCGAAACTGTCCTTTTACTACTTCTACTTATATGAGTTTATTTACTTAAGGTACTCACTGAAACTACTTAACCATTAACCTAGTCTCAAAAATGTAATATTATTGTATCCAAGAATATGTAGCTCAAAATTTAATTATTTATAATATCTGATAAGTGAGTGTGAGTTTATTTGTTACGCTTTCACGCCTTAACTATTCGACCGATCATGATGAAATTTCGCATATACGTTGTCAAGGGAACAGAAAAGGATATAGAATACCTTTCATCCAAAAAAAGTACTGTACCCGAGGTGTAGAACATTGACATTACCTACATTTACGCGAGAATGCTAGCATCAATTTAATTAATTTTATATTTCCTCAACAACGTTATGGCTCGATCGACGAAACAGGCAACGGCTTGTCTACGAAAATTTTACTATAATAAGTAAGATAGTAAGAAAGACACAGCCTTTATCATTGACTAACAGTAACATGAAAAAGTAAAAATGCCAAAAAGGTTTTAACCGATATCCTACAGCCAAACCGTCAATGCCTGATAGGACATAGATAAAGTACTGGCAAAATACAATTGCGAGCTATCAAAAATATGTTTCCTATAATGAGTGGTCAATAGCTTTTAGATCATAATATACCTCAATCATCGATAGAGAGTATACTGAGTCTTGTTTCTTTTTCTACTTATATTTGATGTCTAAGAAAAAGGAATATAATTTTATAACCAGTAGCATCGTGTAAGAAATAGTGCAGTGACCCTTTAGCTAGTTAACATGCAGTCGACGTTACAAAGAAGCCTTATAAGTTAAAACATATTTAAAAGATAATCTAGAAAATGGCTGTTTCCACTTGAAAGAAGATAGAAATCGTTAGAATTGTTGGCATAAATTCTCAGGTTATTGGCGTCATGCCGATTTCTAAATTAAATATATATAATAATAATAATATCAGCCCTGAATATATAGGTATACTGTCCCACTGCTGTGCACGGGCCTCTGAGATGTAACGCACTTGCGATTATAGCCCACCACGATGGCCCAGTCCCCTGCTGGGCCATCGTGGTGGGCTATAATCGCAGAATTGGCAGATTACACAAAACTTTGAGAACATTATAGAGAACTCTTAGACATACAGGTTTCCGCATGTGTAACAGATCATTATTAAATACGTTCGTAGCTTCGAAAAGTCCGAGATGCGTTCCTTGAAGTCAAATTCGAAACCTCCACGTGGCAGTCTAGCGTTTTCACAGTGCTCTTATAGTTTCATTATAAAAATAAAAAGCTTAAGTGTTTTAAGTGTGTTCAAAAATATGGTACGGCGATGATTGACATTTTGATACCTAACATAACCTAACTGTTGGTGGTCCTGAGGGTGGACAAGGCTGGTAAGAAACGTGTCAAGTACCGACGCCTAAAAGGTTTTTCTTTACGGTAAACGTTAAAGCTACGCGTTCAGGCAAATTTCTCAAGGACTTGATACTTTCTTGATAAGCGGATAAAATAACCGAAAGAAATTTGATGATTAAATAACAGGCATAGTCGAGTTATACACGATCTCATCTAAAATGTTTGGTTTCAACATCTTTATGAGAAATAAGAGCAACCGGATAATACCCCCAAATATTTAACTTAAGCATATTTAAAATCTTTGGAATGGGAAGGTTTCAGGGTAGAAAAGCCGTAAAAATAATTCAGCGATATCTGGTTACAGCAAATTGTAACCTAAAATGAATTGAATAAGGCTCGTCATATAATAAGATACTTAGGCCATACAGATTTCAACATAAAGGCTGTTTACATACGCGAAGCAATACCTACATACTACGTAAAAAATGCCAATGCCGATAGACCACAATGGTCCTACTCGCTGTCATTTATTTAAAGACCTTACCTCAAATTGGTTTAAATTTTAGTGACGTATATCTCG
Organism: Catocala nupta; assembly: GCA_963675205.1. Classification (NCBI taxonomy): domain Eukaryota; kingdom Metazoa; phylum Arthropoda; class Insecta; order Lepidoptera; family Erebidae; genus Catocala; species Catocala nupta. The sequence goes on from OY776078.1 coordinate 18,029,137, forward strand.
GTTAAAAGGGCTTTTAGTTGACCAGTCCTAATTTGCGGAGATCGCGGCGATTACCATAAATTAAAATATTATCTACGCTATTAGATTAGACTTTACGTATTAAGTAAAATTTATTGCGCTACATTATATTATATTATTATTTTGTTAATGTATGCTGATATTATAGAAATTTATAACGTAACATAAGTGTCATGAGGGCATGATAAAGACGATAGTTAACCTACATATTATCTACGGTCTTAGATGAATTGGGGTTAGGATTGCAATTTTCAACATCACCCAGTTATAGTCGTTTCCTTTGTGAATATTGGATACTACCATACTTTAATTTCGTTAAAGAGATATCATAGATAACTGGCCTACATAAACCTATTGCATAAGTATGCAATAATCATTTAGTTTAAAAATATGGCCTGAACACATACACAACAACATATTTCCAACATTTCACGAATTCTAAATAAAAAGCTTTCAAGATGCTATCCTGGTACGTCTCTTCTGAATTATCGAATACCTTTCTCTTTTTAAGAGCCACTTTGGCTCTTTACGTCCTTGCCGAGGCCTCACTCAAAGTCTCTAGTTTATCATTACCGCCGGTTTACCACTTCTAAACGTATTTACAACAAAGTATGTACAGTAAGCATTGTGTTAGAATATAAAAACTACAAGGACTTTAATGTCAATGACTGGTGTTCATTGTTAACATAAAAAACCTTAAATGTTAGTTAAATAATAAGCTCTGAAATACATTAAAAACTTCGATACATTTTAATGAATATACGAATTCAACTGAAAGTGTAGTAAACTTTCATGAAAGATAACAGAAGAGAGACACACACACACAGAGACTAGAACCCACAACACAGGGTATCCTAGTGTGGGTCTAGTGACTAACCAGTTATTTGTATGTTTTTTTCTGAACAATAAACGTATTATTATTATTATTATTATTATAACAATGAATTTGGTTTCGAACTCTACGTCTTTATTTATTTCACTTATAATTAATTATATTTGCGGATTAAAAGTATTGTTTTTCTTTCTAAAAGTTTGTTGTTATAATTTGTATAAACGTAATAGTTTTATTAAAATCACATTGATGGGATTTATTTATATATTAATACGTGAAGCAAAAACTTTGTATCTTAAATCGAATTAAAATTTTGGCACAGTTAAAGTTTATATGGAGAGGGAATAGCGAAGCCTTATATTTTTATAAAATATGCATTAGAAATACATTCAATCAGGGGAAAACACTACACGCACACAACCATGCGTTGGACACAAGCAGTCGATTCGCGTACGTAGTATTTCGGCATTGTACGTCGTATAATTCTTTGTAACTATGTTTACATACTATGTATGGAGTATGGAGTAGGTGACTAAATGAAATGTGATTGTAAGGGTATATTTATCTTTATATATAAATCTTCTGTGCGTGTGTTTGTAATTAAACTTCTCCTAAACGGCTGGACCGACTTTGATGAAATTTTTGTGTGTGTTCAAGTGGATTCGAGAATGGTTTAGACTTGGATTTTGCTTTTTCTTATTTACAGGACAACGTCTGTCGGGTCCGTTAGTAGACAATTAAACGTTATGAACGATTAAACTTAAAATTTAAATTAATTATGGTCGAATTTCGACCACTTGGCGACCGCTAGTAAGTTTTAATTACACGACAACAGTATGAAAGCCATTGTGAATTTACTTTGTGTACTTATCTTGAGCTTGTCATCGTAATATGAAATATTATGAACTAAACGGAGCTTTTGTGCTCATCCTATTCAAGTATTCCTTTGTTTCGAAAAATCCTGTTTAAATGCATTATTTCGGCAATAAAGGAGTGCATAAATTAAAATTTCAGTTGGTACGTCTATTTTAAGATTAGCAAGACAAAGGAAATTTTATAAATGAGTGTAATTCTTTTGGTGCGGGCTCTAAATACTTGCACTATTAGGGACCGCAAGAAATCGGCTTACGGGTAACATGATGCATTTGTACGCTCTGTGAATGTTCTACTAAATGTGTGTGACTTTATATATCTTCTCCAGAGTTTCTTGGAGCTTATATACTTGTAGAAGCGTCATGTATACAGGCTAAGATCGAATACACAAGCATTAAACCCTTCGAGTTATTTGGCAAGTGGAACTAACTGCAGCCAATGTGCAGCAGTGAATAAATATCAAGCCGGCTTTACTGTTCTGTCTTGCACTTATAACTTGCCAAGTATCCAAAAAGAAAATAACAAGCAATAGGAAATACCATAAGGCTAGCATAATCTTAAATTAGATTTTAAACTAAATTTTAATAAAGAAAATAACGTATGTGTAGTATATGTTTATTGAGAAACACTTTCTTTATCTCTATAATTAAATGATTCTCTGGATTTACAATGCCGGCATCAGAATTCCAAAATCTCTAATTATTATATAATGTAGCAAATGTAACTATTAATACATGTAAACCTAAGTTATTGTGCATATTATGATGGAAGAAATCTAATATATATATATTATCTTATTATGGCTAGCAGCAACAGAGATAAACTTATTTAATTCCTTTCTAATTAAATTACTATTTTAAAGTACTAGAGAAATCGCTTTATTATTTATGTTACAATTATTATTTTCTTAGAAGCATTAAGCGTTTATTTATTTTAAAGAGATGTTAAGCTTTAATTAGTATAGTCAGGCGTTATACATTAATTGATTAGAGTAAGCCGAAAATTATTTGGTTAATACAGAAATTTATATTCTGATATCAGTGTAGAAATCGTATCGGTGTGGATTGTAACATTTTGATTCCGTCTATAAAGCTGCTTAAATATGCCAAAATAGTTATGTTGATATATTTTCTGTTCACCATCATGACAATTATGCAAAATGAATAATAATGTCAAAACCTGAATACACACCTTTAGCAATCATTAATGATGCGGCATCATGATATTTTACAGCTATATTTTTTATATAACTTGTTACAAGTTGTACATATCATGCGCAAGTTTTATAAGAAGCTATTACCTATGTGTCGTGCTCGGTACCAAAGTAAATGTATAGTTTATCAATCGATTGAATCACTCGAAGCTAGTTGACAATGCACTTGCTCATTTCGCGGTCCTTTCACATTAGTTATTCAAGAAGCGAGCGACTTCAGATCACGCGGAGATTATGCAAACCCGCCGACGCGCAACTCGCAATAAGAAATTAGATTTGCCTTAGCCTTAGTAACGAATACGTTGTAAATTCAACATGTGAAGTTAGACAACGTCTTGGGGCGGTTTTTGTTATAAATCAGAAGTATAGGGAACTTATTAACGAACTTCAAATAAACTTAGAAACCCTATACCTATTATTTTCTTTAGTTGCTCGAACAGTTACGATCACTCCTAAACCTATAAAGTAACATCTGAAGAGTATATGAGCAGTAATATAATTAATATAATATGTATGTATATCATATAAATTTGACTGCACGGATGGCGCAGTGGTTTTACTGTTTGCCCCTGCTAGTGCGCCGAATGTTTTGGGTTTGATCCCCATACGGGCACACAAATCGTGTGATTCACAAATAGTTGTTCCAAGTCTGGTTGTTCTTTATGTCCGTTGTTTTAAGATTTGTAAAGGTCTGCTCGACACAGGATTTATAACTAGTGCGGGAGTTGTCTTTTTTTTAAGATAATATCAGCCCTGCATATGAACTGTCCGTTACTGGGCACGGGCCTCTTCTCAGTGTGAGAAGAGTTAGGCTGTGGTCTACCACGCTTGCCTAGTGTGAGATGGCAGATGTCAAATAATTATATAATTATTAATTATGTTCGAGAGCTTTATGGCGCACTCTCAGATAGGCAGGTATCCTCACGATGTTTTCATTCACCTTTAAAGGAAGCGAAAATTAACTATTTAATACGTACATAACATCAAAAATCAAAGTTTGATTAAGATCGAGATTTCTGGCATGATCATGGCAGACCAACATTAGGCTTCAGAAAAAGATAATAGATTTATTATCTAGTGCGTACCGCAATATATTTTTGTAAATATACCAGTGTTCAAACTAATAAATATTACGATGTAGTTATTAAAAATATACATGTAGTGCAATTTAGGTTGCAAATTTTGCATACATTTGATTTCATTGGTTATAGTTCACGAAACATACTAAGCAATAAACATCATTATAAATAAATAATAAATCAGTTTATACCTGTCGTATTATTTTATGTTTTAAATATCTATAACATTGCATCATATACTTCATATGGGAATATTTTATAACTGTTAAATGAAAAATAAGCTGTTGTAGACTCATCAACATAATTAGCTGAACAATACCAACCTTTATTCATTCATATTATAATTACCTTAATTTTTACCTAAAGTTTGCGACCTACGATAGTCATATATGTCGACAGTTACACTATTATACTCGTAGTAAAGGTAAATTCATCAACAATTATGGTAACTAAGCAACGACACGATTTTTTGAGTCATAAGTTGAAGTGCTGCTTCTAGCTTGTGTATTTTCTCGTATATAACATACAACAAAGACATTGTAGTACTTTTATTATTAGTAATACAACATGTTTTGTCTAATTCCAATGTAATGCCTGTAGGCCGCTACAAAGTAAGGTACGCTTACCGTGAGTTATGCCGTAATTACTATTCTCGACAGCTCAACTGATGTGTTATTCTGAACGCGGCATTATAGTTCTCCTTCCTTGAGTAATAAGGTTTGTAGAAGAACAGAAAAAAATTACGTTATTGTATTGAACCACGATCGTGGGTAGGTTAGGTCTTATTATCCTAACGAACTTTGTAAATGCTAATGTGATGTGTTCTTTGTTATGCTTTCGCCTCAACTACTCGACCGAACATCATGAAATTTCCTTACACGTTGTCAGAAGTATACTTCTGAAAAAGGTACGCATCGGCCTCATCTGTATAAAATGACGTACTTTCATCCAGAAAAGACTACGAGGAGTGACGGCGACACCGCGAACAAAGCTCTTACTAGAATAGCTTACATGATATTGTCCATATTTTCAATGCCTAATATTATTTTGGTTATACGGCTAAAGTGACAAACATGTATATGATTCTTACACCAGTATTCTTGCAGAGACAATAATCACGCGCTGCCGATGACGTATAAAAAAGTTAAACATTTGTGTAAGTTAGGTCACGCAACACATGACTAACTTGAAAGTTTCTGACGCTTAGTAGATACTTCGTTATTCTAGTAGGAAGTACCTATTTGAGACCTAATTTTTTTAAACTCAAGTCTTTATACCTCTTACCAAATTAAAGTTACTAGTGCCAGTTACGCATTCGAGTCTTATTTAATAAGAAGAAGAGAAGAGATTTAAGGCAAACAGCTTAAACTGTTATCGTTCAAAGATTTCCTATTTAAAATAAGCGTGATTAGAATTTTAAAGTGGGGATGATTTTAAGATCATTCGTGAAACTCTGAGCTATTAATCAGGGTCTATGTGGTTAGAAAGAAGGTACTCCATTTTTAAAAAGGTTGTATCTCCAAGTAATGTCTTATATAATACAATAATTCAAAAGTCGTGTTTAAAAATATATTACAAGACTGCCTTAGTGAGGCAGCAATAGTAATGAGATTGCTATACATAAGGTATCGGGTTCGATACCCGGGTCGGGCAACGTATAACGAAGTCAAAAGTCGGCGTTTGAAACGGTACCCAGTAGACAGTACTAGGCTCCGTAATTTCGTAAAACGCATACATCTTCGTGAATATGTAGGTACGCAAAACTATGTATGTTTTGCTATAATATTATACGAGTAGTTAAATCCGAAAGTGTATTTTGTTGGTTCATCCTTTTTTCACGTAGCAACGCATCGACAGGATATTATTTATGGACCAGGAAGTGACATGGGTTTACTTTTTATCTCGGAAAATAAACGGCTCCTGTAGGATTGATCTTTAGAATCAACGGAGCTAAGCTGCTGGTAAAAGCTACGTATGTACATACTTATATAATAACTATTTTATACGACTAATACAATATTTTGTGCGTGTTTTTACTCTTATTAAACCTCAATTACGTTGTTAAATATTCAGTTTCCTTTAAATTACTAAGCATTTCGGATACCAGGGTATAATATAAAAAGAAATATAAGACATAACAATCCATAAAGTAGGACTTGAAAGAGCGGTAGCAGGATTAGTTAGCATTTGACCACTAGATGGTAAAAAATAATTGAATCGAATTTGACGTTACTTGGCGGAAATCCCTTGTAATAAAATAATTGGAAAGAGAGGAACCCGCCACGCATCCTTGGATTGCCCACCTCAATAGAAAATGGTTGACAATACCGAGTTCCTCTAGGTAAGGATAGACGCGTCGTGAGACCCTGGCATACTCCAACTTGCAGTATTTCGCTTCAAACACTAAATTGGCCAACAGTGTTTCGCGTCAACGCGAGGCTTCTTCGTGACCAAACTAGGTACTTGATTCATTGGTTTTGCAAACCAATATTTCCACTAAATAACAACAATCAACAAAATTATTTCTGTGTTAGTATGAAATTCTAACGTTCTAATAACTTCACACGCTTTGTCGCGTGCGTTGCAGCTTGCTGCAGTTGCCCGAGGCTTCATAGACATTAGTGCATCACTCAACGCCATGTCATCAATTCTATTAAATGGGTATCGATGAAACGTGGCTTAAATTTCAAGTTAAACTCAAAGCTCTTAAACTATGAATACTGTGTCCAAATCCTATTAGAGGTTTTTGGTGACGCTAGCACAAATAGTAGACAGTCGCAGAAATTTTAAAACATTATAATAGGGATAGACGTCTCTAAATAATTTGTCTAAATGAATGTTTGAAAAATGTGCTAACGTACACCAGAGACACAACTTTTTAAAAGTAAATCCTAGACTTTGTCTGGCATCTTATGTATATAACAATCTATTTCGTACATTAATATTAACATTAATGTAAAGTAAATAAATAAACAACCGTGAAAAAGGTTTGCTTTTGTGACAAACTTTGAATCAAATGTTTTCTCTTTATAATGCGATCGACGCACCGAAATACGCATTAACGAACCGAGCGCTTTAAATTGTTAATACATCCCTGTGTGTTCACAATTTAACAGCAGATATAGCTAAAATCCTTAGATATAATACTATTCACTCATTAGAACATGTTGTCACATTCGTTTCGATAAGGATGTAAAGAAATTGAATGTTATATTTAATTTAATTCGCAATGTGACGAATTTTATATTATTATGCAGACAAATATAGACAACCTACCTATCACATAAATTTATAATGTTTAACAGTAACTACGCTACTAATGCTGTATATGGCGTGTAGCACATTAGATATGGTCATTTTTTAAATTCTGTAGAGGACGCAGTTAGCTAAATGTTTACAATATGGATAAATTTTTATCACATATAAAACCTTCACACATAACCTCACTCCTGTATCCCTAAAGGTAGGAAGAGATGTATTAAGCTGTCAATAATACAATTGATTATAATTATTATAAAGACGACATTTTGCCGATACTGAAAATATATTTTAAGGGCAACTTATCCTTAAGTAAAAAGCCTCGACAGTGTTGATGGAAAGTCTGGATTTGTTAAGCAAAGTCCGCGTAGATAATAAAATTTCTAGGCCTGTATTTTAATTGGGAATAAATTTTCGACCACATTATGATACGATTTGTTTAACGCATTTTAAACGAACTACCTAAGAAAGCTGTTAAAAGTTTGCACTATTTATCTAACAGCTTTACTTGCGGCTTAGCTGTCTTGGTTCTAAAGGGAACACGGGAACTGTGCATTTATTTGAGATAAAAACCTCTGATGACTAGCCGTAAACTCGGTCTCGTTGTGATGCCGATATACATACTTGTATATACATATCAGCTCGGTTTCAGATCGACATCGTAGCGCCGTCAGCCAGAAGACTAACTATTCGTAATAAAACTGCCTAAAATAGAGTTATGTGAATGTGAGAATATGGATCTAGTCTGTGTGTCATAAATATTACAAATCCCTTTAATTCAAACACAGTCAAATATGAACATAAATTTTATTTTAGGTTACTTTAGACGTTTATATGACAAGATTGGATCTATATAGAACATATGTATTTTGTCAACTCATTGTTTTAAAATCACCTGACCGGCTCATTACCGCCTACAAACCAGTGTGGCTACGGTTAGGTGATAAACTGTAGACGACTTACCCTTTTTTCTGCGTAAGCGCCGATAACTATTAGTAAGACAAAATGGACGGCTTAGTGGGATAAGTGGTCATTTAGCCACTGCTGTCATGCCGGGTGTTGTGGGTTCAATCCCCACACAGCACAAAAATTTGTGTTACACACAAATAGTTATTTCGTGTTTGAGTGTTCTTTATTTTCGTTGTTTAAATGTTCGTAAAGTTTCCTGCGATACAGGAAATATTCCTAAAGCGTGAGCTACTAAAGATGATATTATAATTTTCAATTAATGGATTGTTAAATCAATTACAATTTTATGTTCGGCTACTTTGAAATAACTACACTGGAACATTGAGACAACTAATATCTTTGTCTTCTCTTGACCATGGCTGCTGAAAAGCAACCAAAACGTCGGGAAAAAGTGTAAACCTGATTATAAATAAATTTTATAGTTTTAATAATTTTATTAGCTTACAAATTAGTAAAATTCAATAGTAGTAGTAGTGTAACAGTTTCAAAATTATGTAATACAGTGTTAAATAAACAACGCGATAAAATCCGTATATAGTAGTTTAATTTCAATGAATAACATTCGAGTAAACAGAATACAAAGTTATCGAAAAAAAATACCATTATCTAAAAATTTGCTTGGTAAAATATTATCACTAGCGCTTCTCGTGTCAATGCTAAAAGTATTTTCTTTTAGCCTGTCAGTCACGCCTTTCCCTCTTCAGGTGTCAATATTTCTACATAATGTGACCGATGTCAAATATGACATCAGCGTGCAGCGTTTTGAAAAATCAAGTCATAGCTCAATAATGTTAAGCAAAAGCTACTATATAACTAGAGAATAGGCTGCAAGCTAAGTTGAAAAAATATTTTACTGTAACTGCACCACAAACGTAGATAGAATACAAAATAAACTCCGTACAACAATCCTTGAATACGGGACTAAAATGTTTGTTTGAATGGTTAATTAAATATCCCTTTGTTTAAAATGAAAGGTCCAAAAGTTTGACGATAATAAATATTAGCATTAGTAACTCAAATTAATGCTTAGTCTAGTGCTAATGAAGGTAAATATTCAACTCATTTAATACTCTAGTGCCAAGGGTCCATATTGTTCTACACAAATATTTGATAAACATTTCTATAGTTGGGATTTAACATGAAGTTGTGTATGAACACTTTTTGTACTCATAGTTATTTAGACCATGATATTTAGACTAGAGATTTTGCATTTGCCAGTCAGCGCTTTTATAACGAAATTGAATTAAAATAAATACTTTGTTTTATGAACCTGTTATGTCTTACAGCTACTTTTCATTTTTTCGTGAATCTAATTTGATAGAGTATGCCTATCACATTAAAACTATTATGTTAAGTATATTTAATTAATATTTATCTTTGTAGTTCTCAGCATGATAGAAAGTAGGGAATAGATTCAAGCCATACATAATATTGTCTTCTGTTTACGCGAATGTTATTCGTTGAAATTAAACTACTATATACGGATTTTATCGAGTTGTTTATTTAGCACTGTATTACAAAATTTTGAAAATATTACACTACTACTACTATTGATTTTATTTTACTAATTTATAAGCTAATAAAATTATTTAAACTATTAAATCTATTTATGTTTGGTTTACACTTTCCCCGACGTTTCGGTTGCTTTTCAGCAGCTATGGTCACGGGGAGACTAATCCCCGTGACCATGGCTGCTGAAAAGCAAAACGAAACTTCGGAGAAAGTGTAACCCAAAAAAAAAAAAGAATAGATTTTATAGTTTAAATAATTTTATTAGCTTATAAATTAGTAAAATAAAATCAATAGTAGTAGTAGCGTAATATTTTCAAAATTTTGTAATACAGTGCTAAATAAACAACGCGATAAAATCCGTATATAGTAGTTTAATTTCAAAAGCCATACTTATTTCCAGCAAGTAAAGTAGGAAGACATTAACAATAAATAAAATGAACAAAGAGATAAAGGCAATTAAAATGATAGGACTTAAGAAATAAATTTTAAGTTAAACACTTGCTTTTGCTGCAGCGTATTTTTATGTCTATGGATAGTTCGCAGGATAAATTTGAATCAGTTTTCAAATATGTCGCTAAGAAATTAAAAAGATTTTATAAGATATAGTTTTTATAGGAGAGTATAATTGTGGATTTTATTATTGCTGATTAACTATGCTTAATACATAACTATAACAAAAGCTTTTTTTTTCAATTTACGTTAATGCTGTACGTTCGCTAACATTTTCACTCAATATTATATACACTTTTGTTATCCTCGTTTATACTAATTACTCCAATACAAAAGCAGTATAGACACTCATACAAATACCGAAAACATTAGATTCGAGATCAATCTTAGTTATACCTACATTGAGCGCTTTAAAACAGTTTGTGTAGAAAATTATCTTTACTCGTAAGATGTATAGATATAATAGATTATTTTATACTTATTATATTATTACATAAACATAAAAAAGTCATGTGCTAATATTGTTTTCTCGTTTATGTGTTCGAACGATAAAGTACAAACGAGTAGTTGTTTTATTTCATTTCTGCGTTGTCTTACACGCATAATTTTACCCATCAGTGCGAATAATTTCCCAAGGGAGTTAGGTTAGCGAAAGCTTACTTGCGCGGACGAAGTCTATTATCTACAGAAAACATCGTATCTCTATTATTATAATGCATATTATTGCTTTACGCCTACGCGGCTGATGTCATGTTACGATATTCTTAGTAAGGTTTATTATTTTTATGCTATGACGAAATAAGGATATCTAGAATAGACTTTGTGCTTACAAGGTCTTCACGGATACCTCGATTGCTTCGTGGCACGATTTGCGCTTTTATGGTTTCATAGTCGTAGATCTGCGCTTGAAACAAAAAATGTCAGGTTAAGACAGAGAATAAATATCAGAAATTGTTAAAAATATTGACGTGTGACGGACACATGTTCTGATATATTTTCCGAATTACCCTTAATTAGATTTCTTAATAAAAAGGCGTCATTATATTATTTTAGGAGATGTGTTCGGCTATTTATATGTATAGTAAAAGTATACTATAGTATGGTATTCGGATAAAACGAAGTTCTGCGGTTCAAAGTAGTCGAGCTTTGGATCATCCTCGGTCTAGGCACACTTCGGATATTAGCTTAAATGCAAATTCGCGGCTTTCACGTTACTTTGCGAAATCATTCGTTGCATACTATGCGTCATGACAGATGAGTGTGATTTGACGTTTATTCGTTCTAATATACATGGGTGTCGTAGTGCTTTAAGTGGTCGCCTTGGTACTGCCACTGCGCTGAGTGTTGTAGGTTTGATCCTAATACGGGATAAAAGTTTGTGTTTTCCAAAAATTGTTGTTCCGAGTTGGGGTTTCTATTGTATCCGTTATTTGAATCTTTGTAAATTTTTTCCTAGTACGAATGTTGTCTTTTTTGAAGAAAACAAATGACAAATTGATGAGGTTCATCGACTGACAATCGACATGTACTTACAGTATTGGGCGATTGGCGCTGGCACAAGAGTCCACCTGTAGATACCGTGGCTATCTCACGCATAAAACACACAAATACATTTCTTCTAAATAATAATTTTATAAAATTGTTATTTACAAACAAAGTCCTAGTTGTATCTTATTTAGATGTTTTGACCGCAATGGCAACAAAAAACTCGAACTACGAACTCCACAAGATAATTTCCTTATTATGGTAAAATCCATCTATACGATAATTTAATAAGTGCCTCATTGTTTTATTTAGGTATTTGATAAAAACAAGTTCGACAAAGAAGTGATAGGTGCGAATAGGCGATTGGAAGAAAATGTTCTAATTGAATCCTTTGCTGTGCCGATCCTTCTTTATGAATAAGTACTCGTTATGCATTGAAATCTAATCTATCAGTTTTATCGATTATAAACTTGAAATAAAGTAATTTCAAGGGTCGTGCTTCGAGATGGTTTTCGAGATCTAACAAGTACAGCGATAAAATCGAGGAGAAAAGGCACGGAAACTAATATGCAACAAATGTATCGAGATTTTTACGCAAGACTGCAAGTGTAAAAATGAGAATGTTCTGCTTATATTCTTATTTGTGTAGCTTTATTAATAAATATTATTCTTCTGGTCTGACATTGTAATAAGTAACAAGTACTATAATATAGTCTCTATTTAGATAATGTCTTCTCTGTTAGATAAAGTCTCCATATAGAGAAATTAGGTTTCCTAATAGGTAGCGCGCATAGATTCAAGTTATTACGTTTTCTAGTATTTCGCAGAATTTCTTTGTTATTCATCTGTGACCGTTACCACTTCGCTGATGTAGTGGTTAGAAACGTGAGTGCTGTGCGTGGCCTGTGGTTTGCTTAGCCCCGAAGGGCTTTGGGATAGCCATATAAATAAACATAAAAATAAAATAAATAATTAACACCTTCAATTAGCACAGTCAATAGATTTTTTTGTTTACTTTATTTGTAGAGGCCTCTTAGAAAATAATATCATCATCTATTGACTAGCTAAAATGAAGAAAAGGGCAGGATCACTGAACCCCTTCGAGAATCAGTCTATCTTCTCTTATGTCATAATCCTTTCCATATTTTACAACAACCTTCTCGGTAACGTTATCAGTAACGTAATTGTTACGCCTCCGATATACATATTCACCATAAACTCGTAGATATACTAAACTACTTCTGGAAACTATAACCAACGAACTACCATCAAAATATTACTGTATCATAAATATATTTATGGTTTGCGTTATCTTGGAAATTTGATAGTATAAAGGGTCGTAACATTGGCCGTTTGCTGATGTAGCTAAGCCCAACCCTTCCTTCATCATTCTGTCACTCCAATTCAAAATCCAATCCGCCTGCGGACCTATCTGATGCCAAGACTCATTTATTATTTTCGAATAAACCGTGAGCTCGTCGCTTTCAAGCCGTGACGTTAAGGGTGTCATCTTTGTAGCACTCAATGTAACTAAATCGTTATTGAAGCTTCAGTATTCGGAGCTTTTGTGCAAACCTTTCGCTGTGTTTGGGTTTGTACTTGGAACGATCTTTGGTAAAAGCGAATGTTGTTAAAATGTTGATGGAATGGGCTGACAACTTGTTAAGGGTTAAGAATTTATCTAGGTACCTCAATTGGCCTATTACACATGTAAATTTCCAGAAAATTAAGCTAATTAAAAATCAACAATATATCGCTATAAAATATCATAAGCAGACAGGTTATGTAACGGAAATTTTCAAACGAATCTTTAGGTCGGGGTCTATTCCCTGAAACTCACTGTGGCCTTTAGAGGCAATCGAGCTAGCGGCCCACCTAAAAGTGTGCCTGAACCATATACATGGCAAAATTATTACTAAAAGCGTAGCGTTCTGGACAAGAACTTTTACTGCTACGATGTCGAATGGGAACACTGGTACCAAATTAAACAGTTGCGCAGACTAATCTCTGTGTTAGAAACGGTAATCACGTAAGGACATCCAAATACTACTTCAGCTGTTAAATGCATAAGTTAGGCTTTGCTAGTATATACCGACTAAAGCTGTCAATAATAAAAATGATCCTAACGTATGAATATAACGGCGATAGAACAAAAATATTGATATAAATCTTTCGTATCTTAGGTCTGTATATATAGGTTTATTTTTAATATAGTCTGTTGTAGTACTTTATTAATTATGCTAATTATTATTGTTAATCTCATGGTACTTGCTGCACACAATAATCTAGATTACTAAATAATATTTTATTCAAAATCTATTATCTACCTACAAAAAATATCACATATATTTTATTAAATTATTTATTTTAGAACTTTATGCCAAATAATACGCTGGTCAAGATCCGAAAGCCATTAGTTACAGCTCAACCGTACATTGATCGCAGAAACAGAAAAATTGAATCAGAGAAAGGTCTCTGATTCAATTTTTCTGTTTCTGCGATCAAGGTTCATCAAGGGATGAACCTTAGAATTCTGATCTCTTCTCAAATTTAGAGAATATAACTATAATATAGAATAAAAACGATTCATAACTTACTTTATTGATAACATTACGATTTTGATGTGCTAATTACATGCAATTTACTCTGTCTCGAAGTCAGGATGTTCATCGATTACTTGCAAGAGTAGGATCGATGGAACGAGGAAAATTGTCTGCTACATCTACATGTATGCTTATAATTATGACCAACTTCGCAAAGTAATGTAAATAACCTGCCAGAATTATCCCACCGTCTAATGTATAAAGATAGGGGAGTCGTTTATCATATTAAAACGCCAAGTACTTGTAATTAACGTCACAAGTTTGATCGTGTGAACAGCGTCACTCCACGGAATGACATTACGCACAATTAAGGGAGCAATTCATGCGGCGAAGGAGCTTTGAAGAGACAGTACTCAGTTAAAACAGACTCCACATACTCAAATGGAGTACTTAATAACGCCTTCGTCTAAAAAATTAATTCGACTCAGTTGTTTTTAAGGCTGGCAAGCCCGCGGCCTTTCGAACTGACGACAATTTCATTACAAACTTCTTAACAGTATACAAAGGTGGTTTCAGAACGAGAATTATTGCTTTCGACGCTTGCGCTTGGAAATGAATAAAGTGAGAAAGAACTGTGTTAGGGAAATACTTTCAAGGAGTCAATAAGTCAGCGAAAAAATATTCATTTCAAACTTTATTGAGTCACTAGCTATGTAGGTGAGGTTATTAAAATCGCCAAAGCATAGCCTTATTAGGGAGCCGAAGTAAAACATTTTATTTTTATTTCGATATGAATAACCTATAGTTTTTAATATATTTTATATGAATAAGATAAAATATAAATGCTATGTTTTAAAATTTGCCATGTATCTTATTTTAGAGACGCTTTCACACAGTACCCGTAACTGGTATTGACGGGATGAAAACGTTTCTCGGAGAGACAACTTATTTTTAGTATTTTGATGGCAGCCGATACTTATACACACTAAACGAAGAAATCGCTGCTCATAAATTAATTGCATATACTTGCATTTTTGCAAAAGTAATTCCAAGAAATATAATCAAGCCCCTACCTAGGCTACCTTTAAGAAAGAAAGAACAAGATCGTTGTTTCTCCTCCTCAAAGTAAGACTAGAATACAATGCTGTTAGGCGACTAAAATAGCCCGAATGATCATACCAACCCGCTCGAGGTCAGTTATTAAGTGAAAAATGATGAAAAATAGCTAGAGAGAGCCACCTGTAATAGGGAGGTTAATTATGCGGTGGCGATTGCTTGAAAAGACGACGCCGCATAACGATAAACTATTTATTAATCAGGCAGAAAAAATTACTTAAAAGAAAATCATACAGTGCTGTCTTAATAGACGTGTCTACAGCATGACACCACGAATGCCACGCTAAATCAACGCCGGGAACGACCGAGCAGTGGTGCGACCGCATTATACGGAAAACGTATTGCGCTCGGGGTCATGGGACCCGGTAAAGACTTTGTGTCACTTTTATTTAACGCTCCGTCGTGAGCGACCTGCCATGCCATTCTGTTAAATATCAGTACCTAACTTGTAACCACAAGTTGAGATTTTCTACAGTAAAATAGATGGTTTGAGATGAAGTTTTTACAGTATAGAACGTCTGTCATCGTCTTGTTCCTTACGTTCAGGTCCACTCACAGCTTTGCATGCAGTGCTAACGCCCCACCGCCCAGCTGGATGTTGATCGACTTAACACTTAAGGTATGATGAAAATCTTATAAAATATAAAACAGAAAGTGGGAGAATTTTAAAATGAAATATCGGTAACAGCGCCTTATGCTTCGAATAAAATATAAAAATAATATTTACGCTCATAAAATATTCAGATTTACAGTGCGTTTTAAATTAAAACAAGGTATAACTCTCGAAGATTTTTTAACGAATGAGATTGGTATAACGAACACTTTAATTTATGAATTTCTAACGTTAATGTTTAATGCGATCGAATAATGGTTTACGAGTATATACCTAGTATATCAGTTGAAATTTAAAGCTCCGTCGAGTTAAGCGGTATGATGACAGAACGCCAACTCCGGCCTGCTCTGACAGCCATTAGGTTCGCAGTCAACACTTTGATTTTAACAAGGGGTACGCGAACCCTTGTAATCCGTTTACGCGTCGCAACAGGCCCTTGTGGCTCAAGTGGCGACGTTTTGTCAAACGTCTTACCTACTTAGCTTTCTACTTACCTAAATATTTGAGCTAATAGCTAGCTAACCGTACAGCGACACAATATTCCTAAAGACTGCTAATTTTGTTATTCTTACTAAAGCTTGAAATGTTTCATAGGGTGCCATGTTATTTTTTGGTATCCTTAACGGCATCCGGATACTTGGCTAGGTTTATTGCAAACACGGTCAAAAAGAGCCGCCCGGGCTCGAATAAATTCCAGTCTGGTGAGTCACAGAGCGCTTTGAGTATGCCCGCGAGCAAATGAGGCCTTGTGGAAGCTCCCCACTAGCGGACTACCGCACTGATTAGCGCCCGCCTGCTATTCTAACACATACTATTAACAAAAATAATTACACGCGTCTTTGTTGTTTTTGAACGTTTAATAAATATTTGTCTAATGTAATGTTTATTTTGTTTTCCACAGGTAATTCGAGACCACAGATCGCTTTAAGCCACGGTAATGTAAATCACTGCCATGCGAATGCTTTGCTCAATTATTTTAAACTTATCAGCGTTTTCCATAGGGTGCCGTCAGTTCGCGATATTAACAACATATAAATTTTCCTCAGTACTTAATTTATGCTGACGACTTAGTTCAATACAACAATATAGGATTACAGTAAGTAATAATATGATAAGGGTTAAGAAAGTTCCTTTGTTTTCAGTAAAAAGGTCTATTATTGCAAATACACAAAAAATTAGAACCGTATTTTCTTTATAATGGGAAAAGAGTTTGTTGAAAGGTCACTCTTATTGAATTTTCCTCAGCCGGCTCACGGACAGGGTAGTCAAGGCGAGATTTTGGAAAATAAAGGTTGGGTTTTATTGGATTACCGACATTTGTAAAGAAATGTCCTTTTAAAACCATTCCGTGATTAATAGCAATGCTACAGATTAGTTTATCCAAAAACAGATTCCAAATAAATAGACTTTGATTTGACAAAGCTCAAAATTCTTAGCAACGTTGGATTGGTTGCAATCTCACATATAAATAAAGTATTCATTACAACACGTAGAAACATGCAATCTGTCAAGTTTGTTGGCATAATCTTCTAAAACCAAGTTGGTATAGAAAGACTTGGATGTTAATAACCTAAGCAGTCTATTAAAGTTGGAGTTCAGTGGCACGGATGTGGCTCCCTAAATGCACAGTTTAGGACGAGGATTCAAATATACCTAATACAACAACATTTTGTGTTAGGTATATTTGACATTATTACTTACACGTCGATAGGAAGTTATTTTTACATTGCTTGGTGCGAATCATTGTAATTTACATTTAATTAATGTTTTAGTTAGTCTTATAACTAACACTAAATATAGCGGTGCTTATTATGCTACCCCAAAGTAATTTCGAAATATCTTTCAAATAGTTATTAATGACTCGAAATATCTATATACATCAGAATGCTAGGATCGAAACACCTATTAAAAGCCGATCTTATTCCTTGTTTACAGCGTAACTTTTGTTTGCGGTAATCGTCGATATGTCAGTCAGTGTGTCAAATAGAACTTCTATTTTTATTACATATTGATTAGATACTCAATTTAAAAGTATTGTTACATACGCTTTTACAGCTAAACTTATACCTTCACATTAAAGTGACAATAAGATACCTGTATTATACTTAAGCCCCTAATTTCTATATCATTAAGATTGGGGCATTTGGAGCAAATCCCAGCCATAACAAATATTACAACGTAAAGAAAAATCCTAAATATGTAAGCCTATTTGAGAAATATTTGAATAAATATTTTAGCATTTAATACTCAAATGTGAAATAAATAATTATTGTATAATCCTAACAAGAACAGTTCTCAGGAGAACATAAATTGAACGAGGGAGAACTAAAAAGCTTTGTCTTCTAAAAAGCATGTGCTTGTAAAATAATGAGTCTAATTTTTATCAAAGAAATCCAAGTCACACAAGTAACACCCCAAATGACGCGGTCACTAAGCTAACTACGTGTGTCTAAGTTAAAACTGGAGTCAGTATAAGAGCTCGTACAATTTTCACGAGATAAGGCAACAAAGTAATTATCGGAGTCTATAGGAATAGACTACGTAACTTACTACTACTTATACTATACTGTCACTGTAACAATGTAGGAATGTCACAGTTCCTTTTATTTCATACGACTGTGACGACCTCGCTGGTTTAGTGGCTACTGCGGATTATCAGGTCTCGGGTTGTAATCTCTGGTCAGACCAGCAAGAAGTTATCGGTCAATAGATTTTGCCCACGGCTTCGCTCGCTTAAATGTAGGTTAGGTTAGATTAAATTGGTAACAGTACTTTTTTAAGGTACCCTATGTTCCTGATAACATGTATATTTCATGATGATCAGTCGAGTAGTTAAGGTATGAAAGCTTGACAAACAAATAAACTCACATTCGTATTAATAATATTAGTTAGGATTTCTATAATTAAAATTCTAATAGCAGCTCGGTTTTAGGAAGATATTTCCTACGTTCGTGTCTCTAAACAGGTAAAGCTGTTCGTCCAACGCCGGATCTCTCTCCTGTCTTATGTTCAAACGTCGCGCATCGACGCGACCCATTCAGACTATAAGAGTGCGGAAATTAGAAAGTGCTCTTGAACTTGCACACATAATTTGCACTTGCACACAAAAAATAATAAAAAAACATTGTGATCCATAATATCTGATACGCAGATATCTAGTCTACGATTGACCGCCGTAATTTGGGTTGGAGCAGTTATTATTATGTCTTTGTAATGAGTTTCAATCAATTAAAAGCATTTCAGGTTCGCAATGACATACAATGATTATTCTGTTAAAATATTAATAGAACTAATCAGATTGTTTCGTGTAATAACTATTAAGTTCCATGCAAATCTGATGTGAATATGGTTGTTTTAGGAATTGGTCAATCTGTCATCAATAATGCAATAGAATATTAGGCTTATCAAACCTAAATGTAAAATATATTGCAATAGCCTGTTTTGGTTGGTATATATGTTTAATTCTGATTTCTTAAAATTTATTAAACATTATTTTAGTGACTGCTTCATAAAATTAGCAGATATTTAAACAGTCGATTGTGAAATAAGGCATTCTAAATTCTAGACTGATCAGTCTTATTGACTGTATCTGCTTATAAATGTTCAGTCATAGCATAGAGTTTCGTACCAAACT
Organism: Catocala nupta; assembly: GCA_963675205.1. Classification (NCBI taxonomy): domain Eukaryota; kingdom Metazoa; phylum Arthropoda; class Insecta; order Lepidoptera; family Erebidae; genus Catocala; species Catocala nupta. Next base: position 18,048,732 of record OY776078.1, read on the forward strand.
ACTATAGAATAGGCTCGCTCCATTACGTAGGACTTAAACAGCTGTACAAATTTTTCGTATCATAGTTAGGCAAGATAGATATAATGACGGACGGATTTGTACATTTTAGAGAGAATTAATTCAAAATGGAGCACTGATTATAGCTTTAACATTTTTGCCAAAAAACATAACAAGAAAGTACCTGCCTTAGAGTAATGTATACTCTAAGGTGGTGCCTTACCTAAAGCCAACAACAAAGGGTTTCGATTACCGCATATTTGATAATCGTAATGGATAAAACGAAATCAATACTTTTATAGTGTTAAAATGGAGATGAATGACAGTTTATTGGATGCACGTAAGATAATACTGTTGTTATAGATGCGTATCATACACACGATACAGACAAAAGGTTTTTTATATAGGCAGCTTCCATATGGAAATGTTCGTAAGTGTATGCGTAGTACATATTTGTGATGTTAAAGGATTAGGAATATTGTGCAAAGGGCGCATTTAGTGTGAATATATATGAATACAAAGGATAGGAAAGATCTTAGAAATAATCAGTAATACAATACATCCAAGGTAGCGTGAGTGACTACCAGCAGGGAGTAAAATGAAAATGGTGTGAGCTATTATAAATGTAAATAATGAAGACGATATAAACTAATGTAATTTTTTTGATATAAACGATGGTATGCCCATTTGGTAAAGAGCGAATTCTAAAAAAATTATGTACACCAAAAAAGTACTTTCATGGTTTCGCTAATGAACCGATGAATATAATATTTATTAAAGGGACTGTTGCCACTGGCATATCGTACATAATATACTCTCAGCTTACCATACCAATGAGATATCTCTGCCCCATTTAGCTAAACATTATTTGAAAGGATTAATTTGTTGAACCGTATATAAAGCTATTAAATACGGATAATCGGACGCTTCCGCCCGCCTGCTGCAGTTTGTCAGCGCGTACGGTTTGACGTAAAAGGTAATATCTGCGGTTAACGGAACTTTTGCACGTAGACATGTTAATTGTTGAGCAAAACAAATAAAGATATTTTATAATAAATTTGTATAAAGTCCGCAGGCTAAAAATACGTAAAACGTTAACTGGTTTATAAAAAATTCATTAGCTCTTCCAGTCAAGCACTGCGATCGATATCAATCTAGTCATGTTAGAGTTCCCAGCCAATAGGTAGAAAATAGAATTAAATTAGATATAAACTAGAACGTTTAGAACTATAATTAACTTTTTCCAATCTGAAGTGATTTTACATACATGTCTGGTTCTCTATTAAAGACCAGAAACGTTTCCTATTAATATTATTAATGTATGTAAAGATAATAAACATGCGTTAACAGATTTGGATTGACCCAGACATAGAAATAGACCATGTCCTGGTGTGACATATAGGATACTTTATATCCCGGTAATGTGATCTCGTGGAATTCCCACGGGCCGATACCGATACCGTAAGCGGAAACTAGTACTGGAACAATCATAAATGTATTTTTATAATAGCGATAGAATATTTTCCACTTGGAGTTTTGCCAAATGTTATGTACTTATGTGACAAAACATAAATAAAGCATAAAGGCAATAAACAAAGCACAAAAAAGGAACACAGTGGCATCTCTGGTTAAATCAAAAGCAGACTACTACTACTCTACCGACTACGGTGGTACCTCCGGTAGTCCAGTAGTACTACCGTAGGTATTGTTATGATCATATCGATAAATATCTCCAGTGCATATATATTACCAAGGTGCTAATAGGAGAACAGCCCACCTGATCGTAAACGATCTCCGTAACTTATGATAGCGTTGCAATAACAAGGGCGTCATTCGTAAATTGGCGACATTGAACGATAAGAGAAAAGGAATGACATAGCTTCGTATGTTAGCCTTCAAAACTCTTACTCAATGGGGACATTGGAGTAGCAATGTAACTACTTTTACGTAGTTCCTGTTAGATACCTACGTGTGTATCACATCTTCATCAAATAATAGGCAAAGACGCGTTCTCTCCTACGGAAAATTCAAGTTGTTCTCATGCGTTGAATATCCTTATTAGAATCCCTAAGACGCATTATGTATCATGCAAGTTATCTAGATCAAGTTTCATTAATATTTAACTATAAAAAAAATCAAATGAACACTCAAATGAGTATAACATATATACTTATATAATATCAGCTCAAATGTCCCACTGGACATTTTAATACAGGGCTGATGATGTCCAGCAGTGGCTAGGCACGGGCCTATCTTCTCAGTGCGAGAAAGTAAGGCCATAGTCCACCACGCTGGCCCAGATATTATTATTATTATATATATTCTAGAATATTATGGAGAACTCTCAGACATGCAGGTTTCCTTCACTGTTAAAGCGAGCGTTAATAAACGAGAAACGAAATGTCAGAGGTGCGCGCCTTGGGATCGAACTCGAGAACTCTGCTCGACAGTCCAACGGCTATCGTTGTATACAGTATAATAATAATATAATATAATATTCTAACCACATACACACAACACTATCTAGTCCAAACTAAGCAGAGCTTGTACTATGGGTACTAGACAATGGATAAACATACATATATACTTTTTTTTTTTGTAAATACATACATATTATACATAGAAACACCCAGACCAAGACAAACATCCATGTTCATGCACACAAATATTTGTCTTGTGCGGGAATCGAACCCGCGACCTCAGGCGTGGCAGTCGGTTACACTAACCACTACGCCATCGAGGCCGACAATAATAGTATCGTATTACTGTTGATTTTGGTTACAGCTTTCAGTTACAATTATTTGTTACGTCTTTTGTAACTTAATAAAACAAGTACGCAAGATGCGCTAAGATATATTTAACTAAGCTGTATCGAGTCAAGTACCTATGATCGATACTAGCTGTTTGATAATACAGTAAAGCGAAACATGAATGGACACAAACTAACCTGCAAGATATTATCTAAACGACCAAATAAACCTGTAGAAAAAACGCAACGTCATTAAAAAAAATTCATTCCATCAAGTTTCATGAAAAAAATCATGTTCGGTCTGTCCCATTCATTAATATTGCATGAATTATTAACTTCGCGTATTGCGAGTATTAATAAATCTGGTTGATCCTAATACGGTTCAAGTTTTAATGCAGGCTCTAAAGGCAGAGCAAGGAGCTTCACGGCAAGTTCTACAAGGCCCTATGTGGGCCTGATGTAGAACTCGTCTCCGTGAACTGGCTACGCTTCGGTGACCTCTTTGGGGAAACCGAAGGGTTTGTCTGTGCAATTATGGACGAAGTTATCAAGATGAATAACTACCGGAAATATATCCTGAGGGATGGTACGATTGACATATGTCGGGCGTGCCACCAACCCGGTGAATACCTCAGGCATATAGTTTCCGGTTGTTCTCGTCTTGCCAACGGCGAGTACTTGCACAGACATAACCAAGTAGCCAGAATCATCCATCAGTAACATGCTCTAAAGTACAAACTTGTAGAGGTCGAGGTGCCTTACTATAGGTATGTAGCAGAAACAGTTTTCAGAAATGACCACGTCACACTGTACTGGGTTCGTTCTATTATCACAGACAGGACTGTTGTTGCCAACAGGCCTGATATTTGGGTAATAGATCGATCAGAGCGCCGTGCAATGATTGTCAATATCACTATCCCTCATGATGGCAACCTCGTGATAGCTGAGAAGGAAAAACAATTAAAATATCTGGACTTTGCGCACGAGGTCCTCGATATGTGGGATGTGGCCTCGGTAATCATTGTACCGATAGTCGTTACGGTGAACGGTTTAATAGCCAAGAGCCCCGACCAACATCTTAAGAGGCTCACGTTAGGTTCTTGGGTCAAGGGTCAGATGCAGTTGGCAGTCCTCCTCGATACGGCACGCATAGTGAGGAGGTTTCTCTCTCTGGACCCCTAACCACCGACAGCTAGAACCGTGTCTCGATGCCGGTGGGCCTCCGTAATTTTTATATTTCAAATGTATTTTTTTTTTAAATTATTTATTTAAAATGTAATTTTTATTGGTTAGTAGTGAATAAATGTGATATAATAATAATAATGTATATTTCATCTCCACAAATTATATCATGTTATACAGTATATAGTTGACACGAACAATTGTCAGTAATTCGTAATTTGTGGGAGATCTGGCGTCTAAACTAAGCCGAAGCCTATATTATAAATCTCCAGGAGGCCTATAAATTGTAATTAATATTGCATGATTTTGTATTTTAATTGTTAGGCAATTGGCTTCAGATCATATTATAAATACTTCATAATGTCAAATTATATCTGTATATCTTATCTTATTTTGTGTGTGGGGGCCAGTGAGTACAGACCGGCGACCCAGTGGGATCTTATGTGACGGCCCCAAGGTTTATCCCTTAGCTATCTCCTTTTGAATGTACTGCATCAGCCGCAGTGTACACTTTAGAGGGATAAGCCTGAAGCCTTCAGGATTTGGATATGCCAATCTCATCAGACCCATCCTCAATCCAGCCAACGCATCGCATTCACACAGTAGGTGCCATATGATATACATATGTATATTATATTATGTTTAATTTTATATATTCTTTATAAAATGTATAAGCGATGAGTGATGGTACAAAAATCCACGATCAAGAGCAGGGCATTTGTGTTGACTCTACTGTCAAGGTTTAATCTGAATAAAACGCGTCGAAGTAAGTTGTTCATGTTATGCTCAACTTAGTCATAAATGTGTAGGTCACATGATTATACAAAGAAAAAATAATAAATGTTATTAGATTGTCTGTCTCATGAATCTCATATAATACCAATAAATTTTTCTATTGTGTCTATTACGGAACAGTGAAAAGGTTAAATTATTAAACTGCAGACAAATGACATCCATTCAGGCAGTTACAATAAATATCGTTCGTTGTTATCATTTTAGACGTTCGTTCATTCATTAAAGCAAGTATTAGCAACTAACTGAATGCATTAATGTATGTTAAATAGTTATTTTGAAGCTTAAAGATATTTTCAATAAGTCATTATTAATAAGGTTGTCACTACAGTAGGTAAGGTATATTAAAATCTATCAATGCCGAAAAAGTAGCTTTGAAGTCGTAAAAAAGTAACTGAAACGGCACATCTACACCGATAAAAACGTGGTTAGATATTCGTTTCGTTTGGAAGTAAATATTGTAACAGATCTATCAACTAAATCTCATTGAATAAGTTAAAGATTTGTCTAAAAAGTCTTTCAAGTCAATACTTTGGACTTCTCACGTTAAATGTAAATCAAGCTTCACATTGTAAAAGACGTTGATGTTTTTAAAGTAGCGACGAACATTCTTGTACTATATAACAATAGGCTTTATCATGATAGTCATAATATTGTGTTTGGGATGATTTACTTCTTGAATTGTATCTCCTTATCTAGAGAGGGCGAACATGACGGCTTTGAATTTTCTATAAGGGTTCTATTCATAGAATTAATTTAATAAAATAATTTAATAAAATTAGGATATTTTCGGTCCTGCTCAACCCACGACTATTTATTAATGTAATTTATCCTTAGCATGAGTTTTATTAAAAAGAACTGGGTTTATTGAGTCTACCGCAAACTTATACAATTTTAAGACGCATGCGATTCGCAGCGGCGTTGAATATCTTCTTTTCGTAGGGTGAGTAGGTAAAAGGCATGTCAGAGTTTTTACATTGTCCACTGACCAGTCACGTGGCTATAAATATAAATTTGACTGCACTGTTGACACCCTTCCAAACAGTCGATATTTTATTGAAATTATTCTACTATATATGAATTTTATCGCTGTTTTTAGAAGATATTTTTTTAATACAGTCTCCTTTAATTGCCTTTTTCGACAACACCTCCTCTATGCATTGTCTCTCGTTACAATGATGTAATAAGTAAGTAATATAGAAAGATAAGTGAATTAAAAATGAAAGATAAAATAAGCAACAAGGCAACTGAATTCTTTATGGACAACCGACTTATGTGAGTAATCATACTAATCATACATAATGATGATGTTACGCATTTTCTTTCAAATCTTAATATGACGTGAAATAAGGATTTATATGATGATCCTATTTTGAATAAACATCCCTACTATTAGATCACCTAACTATTAATACTAGCGGTCGCCAAGTGGTCGAAATTCGCCCATAATTTATTTTAATTTGATCGTTTTAAAGTTTTATTGTCTATGACTTAATACCCTTATAGACACATTTCATTTAGTCACCTACTCCACATACATATCGGATACCAAGTTACGGAGCATTCTACGAAGTCAACCGAACAATGCCGAAATACTACGAACGCGATTCGACTGCTTGTGTAAAATGCGTGTAGTGTTTTTTTCATTAATTTAATGTATTTCTAATGCATATTTTATAAAAATATTAGGATTCGCCCCTCCTTCTCCATATAAACTTTAACTGTGTAACTCCTCCATCCGCGCAATTATCGTAAAAAGGGGTACAAAGTTTTTGCTTCACATATTAATATATAGATAACTTCATCATGATCACATATTATTAATATTATATACGTCGATTGTCAGGCATTAAAAACGTACCTATAACAAATAGGATTCGTGCACTTGTTATTTTTGCAAAGAGCAGCAGTTCTTCATCTCAATGAGGTTGTTTGCAGAGGTGAGCTTTGTATTCAAACAGATTTTGCATCTCACGACCAATAATATTGCACTGATATTCAATGGATGCCGCTAAACAATTACTAACAATGCACGGTACAGAAACAAGCTAATTGATAGAGAAAATGAACGTCTTTTGTGAATGGTGATAGTTCAAATTGTTGATAGTTCTACCTAAATATACAATTGTAGATAACAACACAAAAAGTGTTATTACGAAAATAAATATTAACAAATATAATTCGGTATGTAGACGAATATTAGTTCTGCATTCTGAAGGAAGTGCATCGCTGTTTGTAAAAAATGTAAGAGTTAAATCAAAAAATGCTTCACAAATATGTTTGAGCGATTTCATTATTTCCTCTCGTTTTTTTTCGGTGTCATACTGACGTTTGTAAATAAAATCGCTCAAATGCCGGTCAGCTTCGCACGCCGAGGGTTCCGTAGTACAACATAATAGCGCGAGCCGGACTCGTACTCGGCTAACTTGATTATTTGTTCAGAGTCAGTAAACGTTATTGAAATGACAAGTTGTTTTTCTTTAGAGTTTGCACTATTATTACATCAGATTTAATGATTGCATGTATATCTGTATTACGTACAATCGTGTACCCACGCTATCAACTGGTAACGTGCCCAGAATACTGACAGCATTGCCATTCAACAATTCTTTGGACCAAGAAAAGACCAACCTTCTGATCACATGAAACGTCGATCAGGCGTTTTGCGAGCTCTCTGTACAAAATACGAGAGCTCGGACCCCATGAACCTAAGGTTTCTACCCCAAACGGCTCAAAAATATAATTTCCGACTAAATTACTATATTTGCGCCATTTGAGGGTTTCCGCGGCAGCAGCAGCAGCGCCGGCACGTCCCGCGGTGCTTGGAAGATGTGATGGTGCAAGGGTGTCAACGCACGTTGCGTCTCATACCAAAGGCCTGCCCATCTTCCAAGGCAACAATGACATTCCGTCCGGTCTCTTCCCATCATCGCGTACCAAGCCATTGGGTTCAAGTACAACTGGAACGCCAGCAGTGACAATAGCACGGCGTATTATGTCGTTAAGATTAGCGTGGCCAGATATTCGACAGCTTCTCCACAGTGACAACGATGCGGAGAAACACATGAGACACCTAAACGGAGGCAAGTGGCGAGGCGGAAAGTGGTATCGTCCAACATGGTACCTATATTAGACGATAAACCAGCAATCGAGCATGCTCAGCATTGGAAGATGTAGAAAAGAGCTTTCTTAGCTATCAAACTTACAGAGTTGCTAAGCGGCCCGTCCCACTGCCGCTGGGAGAATAGATTGGTTGACAAAATAGAAATCGGACAACCCATTTTCCAGGCTTTCACAGCATCAGTTTAATGACGAATTCAGCAATGCCTAAACCATTTTTGTAAATATTTAGTATTATATTTAATGTTTTTGTAATTATGTTATCTTTTTTGTAAATATATATTAGATTATTTCATTTTAAAATTGATAATATTAATATATTATAAAGACTGTTGTAAATATAAAAAAGAAAATAAAATTCTACAAAAACAACTAATACAAAAGATGTCAAATAAAATAAAAATATATTACAGTTTATAGTTGGGTATATATATGGCGAGTTCATATCACTGTGTTATACGGATCCCTAGGTTTTACCCAACGGATTTATTTAAATAATCTCTGTCCGCTTTACCATATTATATTTTAATTCATAACAATGCGCTTATTTTCTCTACGTGAAACGTTGTAAACAAACAACTAAACCCTAAACTTGTAAATTAACTTCTTAACATTTGTTAATTGTGTAATAATAATCCTTCCGAATGAGGTGGTTCATAGCAGGAAACTCGAGTTTGTTTAGGAGTAAATTCAAAATGTTACTTAAAATTTTTAATAAAATGTTTACTGTGAGCTCACGCGCCGTCATTAACAAACAATGGCCGCGTCCTGTTAATATTTACTTTTCTGTAGAATATACAATACAATTATAATATTATGTTCACGCCTATGTATATATTAATAATAATAATAATAATAATAATAATAATTTATTTCGGTCTACATAGGCATAGATAAACACCTTAACCTAAATTTACTTATTATAAAATTTGATGTTAGTAAATAATAATAATAATAATATATTCTGTCACATACACACTACACCATTTAGCCCAAATTAAGCAGAGCTTGTACTATGGGTATTAGACAATAGATAAACAAGAACAATATAAATAAATTAAATACACCTTTTAATATTATGTTAGTAAAACCTCACTTCGCACACTTAATACTAGTGCGCTCGCCTGGTACTTTTCCGCGGAAGCGGCGGAATACCACATCTTGCAGCCAAAAGCTTTCATCCAATACCTTGTGGAGGTAACAGTCGCGCAGTTCGCGCACGAAGAACGCTTTAAAGTTTACGTTGCGGCGCGACTCCAGCAGCTGCACTCTCGGCACGTACTTTAGTTTTTGTCACACGTACATCGCGATGTCCTCCACCTCAATGGTGTAGTAGATGTACACAGGCGTGTTCAGGGAGGCGGCACGCACCTTCAGGTCCACAGGTGCTTTGCCACATCCGTTCTTAATGTTTCGCAACCGGCGCTTCCTCCGTTGCACCGTCACGAAAGCATCCTCAGTAGCCTAGTTCGTTGCTTTTGTGGGCAAGAGCTTAGCCGGGGCTCTCGCAGTGTCCGTGGGGTCAGCTGATCTTACGATACGCGTATCACGGAGGGGAGGAGCTGCGGATGCGGGAGCGAGGCTGCGTGATGCGCTTGCGGCGCATAACACAGGCTCAGCTGTCGGCGCCGGTGATAAAATCGCTGACGCATAACTCGTCGCCGATGTGTTGGGACATGCACTTCGACGCGTATTCACGTTGTTTACACGCGTCGGTGTCCCAGTTATTGGCACAGACTTGCGCAACGCCTCGGGTTCCATGCGCAAATATGCAACAGTGACCTCAGATGCAGTCAACTTCATCTGCACTCCTGCCAACTTGCCTTTAAAGAGAAGATGTCTTTTAAAAAGCTGGTGACGTTGCCTTGATCGAAGGTGGCGGGAGGTATCTTGTGTAAGTCCCTCGCCACAAATGTCGGCACTTCATCCGGATCGATCTCCTTGAATAGCGTGATGATGTCTTGTAGACTCTTTCTTATGGCGTGACGCCGACGAAACACCATCTGGTCGATCTTGTTCAGCGACCGGAACACCAACTGCTTAGCAGCTGTAATCTCTTACTCTCTGAAGTTCGTAGCGCAGATCTGGATGACGGACACCTCGTTCATCACGACCAGCTTCTGCTGGACGAACGCCAGCAGTTCATTTGCCACGAGTGTGTCACTCATGGTAACACAAATGAGGATCGTCGGCTCGCGCCGCGCCTCACAATAATAATATTAAATTATTATATTCGCTGCACACGTCCGCCTCAGAGCACAATATACGCAATAAGATATAAGCACAACCGATGACTCATACAACTCATACGCATAATATGTTACCAGCTATGTTTATTGGCCCCGCGTCATAGTAGCAGACTACCGAGACCATTCTTAGACTCCATACTAATACCGAGAATCGAACCCGAAACTCCACGACCACTCGCAAACAATCGCAAACTTATACTACAGAACCAATCAGGCAACTATATGAAAATCATAAATGGCTCAGGATATTGTGATGAAACAGAATTGTTCGCTAATGGCTTTGGCTATAATACGAGCACCTAAACAGTAAATCACAATTTTGTTCCCAATTTACTTTATCGGTTCGAATACCAGTCGCCTGACTCACAGCCAGAATTACGCCCTAGGACATGGCACTGTGAACATAACTAAGCTTAAGTAGACCATGATAGCGGTTGCACATCAGTAAGCTATAATTCTGACCACAAGTCTGTATCGTAAAAGGCCATATTATTACCGATTTAAATTACAAGTGCGGCTTTTAAACCGGAATCCCACAGATGTTTGTACCTACTGACTGTGAATAATGCGGATTTTGATGCAAACCACTGTTCAACAAACCATGCAACCGCGATCGTTTCACAAAACTGCATTGTAATGGTGTTCAAATGCTAGTGAACTATCATAACTGTAAATGTAGTCACACCATTCCTCTCGTTCATCAAGTATCCTAACTAATTATAGGTATAAATGGGAATGTGAGTCTATTTGTTTGTTGCACTCCCATGCCTTAACTGACCGACTGATCATCATGAAATGCCGCATACCCGTTGTCAGATGTAAAGCAAAGGATATAGGGTAACTATTATCCAACAAAAAAACTTTATCTAACCTACACATTGACGCGAGCGAAGCCATGTGCAGTCTAGTATTTTATAATTGCTGTAATGTCATGTAATAATATTAATATATTAATATGTTTATAAAATGTACTACTAATAGGCAGGCCTGTGATAAGTGTTACCTTGTCCAGTGCGGGTTAATGGAATTTATATTATGAAATTTTCGAGAACATAATGGATAATTCTTAAGCTAGTATATTTCTTTACCGTCGAAGCGAGCTATAATTAATTATTTAATACCAACATTATTTTGATAACTCAGAAGTGCGTGTGGAAAGTAGGTACGAGCTCGTCAGTATCCCCGCTAACCTATTAGTATGTGTAAATATAATTGTCTTTTATTGGCTATTCAGTAAATTTAATACCTTTTACAAAATAAGATAAACCGCACGTATATACCAACTAAACTATTTACTACCTCAAACCCCCAATATGCAATATTATTTATATATTAAGCTTTCAATTTCTAATCTCGAACTCTTTCAAGTCACTTCCGATCGAAAATGTTAGAATTTGTGTCTCCGGTTCACTAGTATATTTCGAAGCGCATACTACATTTTGTAGTTTAATTTCCGTCGACTCCAAGCATACGTGCCTCGAATTAATATGTAATGTCTTACAGTCATATTCGCATCGCGTATAAATCCTAAAAATGAAATCGTACATAGCGAATGAATGTTTTAAAATTAAAAACAAAGCTGAAACAGCAGCGATACTTGAATCCCATGGAAATCAAGAAAAACAGACACTGTTTGTACAATTGATGGAAACAAATCACGGTCGGAGATTGTAGCCAGAGGGCGTAGAATCAATTTCTACAAAATTATCTTCCAACAAAAGATTTGAAAACAATAACTTTAAAACGAAGGTCAACGCAATCTATATTGACTGGTACGTACTGTAGGCACTATATACCTCCATTCGTACTTGTAAATAAACTTGTATATAACTGCCTTTGAAAATAGTGATACATTTGCATAATCGTTATTTGTAACATAAAACTAAGGGAGCTACTATGCTACTACTAACTAAAATATCTACAATGTACTTTAAAATTGATTTTACTTTAGCAAAAGAGGGCTTTGGAAGCGCAGTTAAAAACTACAACTATAGTAAACTGCAATATGTAGGTATTAAAATAATCCCAACAAGAAAAGACGAGTCACACTGAGCACATGCTTTTCCAAATTTCTTCGTATGGCGCAAAGTAAGTACTTTAAATTTTAATGACTAATTCGAAAACTCATTGTCTGAGAAATATATTCCGACATTTCCGACACCCTTGCAATATAAATGAAACTCGTACATCAAATTTTCCAAGCTTTATATGCAACTTGTTAAATAGGACGACATAAAAACCGAGTACGGAGGCGGGGGATTTCAAAGACTGCAGTGACCGGAAATAAGCTGCCAATGAATGAATAATGAACGGAGCTGTGCTCGGCGTGTATGAATTTGCTGGTCGTCGGTCAAGGTGCTACTTTTCTCATGTAGTATACCTACGTGAAAATCCTAAATATGTATTCGGATTAGTGAGAGATGTATTTTAATTAGCGTTGAGCTTGTTGCAGTTTTATAATCCTTTTTAATGAATGTGCCTTTATTACCCTGAAGTCATACAATCCTAGAAAATATTGCTAATTAAGTTGAATATCAAACATGTAAAATGTTACGGATTTAATCATCGTACGCATTAAAAAATGTATTTTCTTACACGTATAATACATATACTTATTTTTGTATACTTCTTTGTTTAATAACATGAAATATACATATTTCAAGGAGGTATGTATTTTTTTCTTTTTAAATGCTTATATATGCTGTCGAAATAATTCCTGCGTTGCAGTGAGCTTTACAAACATTCATACAACGGACACAAAGAAAACCTGGGTGTTCTTTGTGGACTCGGAACAAGTATTTGTAAATCACTTAAATGTTTGTCCCGTGTGAGGATCGAACCCACAATATTTGTCGTAATGGCAGCGGTGAGACGATCACTTAAACTATCACTAAAACCACGTTAAAAGTGGAATTTGGGTGCTAAATTTTTCTGTATCTCCACTTTTTCTACTTTTTCGGGCGTGTGGGGTATATAATGTGTGACGATAGCAAAATAAAAGATTGTTCTATTTTGCTATCGTCACACATTACATGCCCCACTCTCCTTCTTTACTATTTTCTCAATCACCCACTATCATAGTATTCCACTTATCCAATCGCTCATTTACCCAAACTCACATTTATATTCATAGTACTAATATTAACAGTTGTACGTACTGTAGCGTAGCTGTGCATTTATAACTCATATGTCGCCCAAATAAGCATATTTTCAAAAAGTTATTTCCCATTAAGTGTTTCTACTGTGCTTGTAATTTTTGCATGTAATTCATTTTAAGCCTGTGGGTTTATAGGCTTACAAAAGTTGTGCGATATTTTGTATAATATTTAAAATAGAAACGAATTGTTTCATTGCGAAAAGTAACAACTACGCACCTCGATTAAATTGCAGATCAACAATTATATACTAGAGGGTAACGTATAATACTGTGTTTACCGCCTGTTTGATCTACAAGCCCTATTTAATTAAGGAAGTGAACAGTTTTGTTGAATTTGTTAATTGTTTGTAACTTCGCTTCTAGTTTAGTAGCAAAGTCATACAATGAACTACATGCATAGTTAAGTATCCAGCAATAGGTACTACGTTATACACGTGTAAGAATAATATGCCCCGCAATGTGAGTGTCTCTTCCAAATTTGATTGATTACATTATTACAACTTCGCATAATTAACACTTTGTCATCATAAACTTGATACCTGATGAATGGGACCCACCTGTACCAATGTATGTACCAATAATTTAGCAGAGTCAGCTCGAACTAAATCCTTATGATTAACGACTTGTGCAGAACTGCTAACATCAGATGTGTTCTCATAATTATGTATGTACTATGTCGCATGTCGCTCTTACTAATTTGATGTAGCTATCTCTTTCGCTCTTGTTATAATTATATCGTAATACTAATATATAAAAAAAAAAAAAGTTTCCTAAAATTTTGTAAAGCTTATAATATTTGTATTAAATTAAATTGAAATTGATTTAAAATTGAAATATATGACATCCGCAATAAAAACAGAAAATGGTAAAATAAGAAGTAAGCAGGCAGGAATTGAGATGATCATAACTTATATTAAAAAAATACTAGTGCGTGATTTACATTTATTCTAATATATATGTCGCTTACTTGTAGAAAGATTTTTATAATTTATAATTAAAGTCTAACAGTAAGTGCAAAAGTTGCTTTTGACACCCAACAGTAAAAAATTATAACAGTTTAAAGTTGTTCACAGACAGTCTGTCTTGACACAGACAATTTTGCTATTTTGCTTTGTTATTTATAATAAGTACAAATAGCTACACAATAAAAATAGTTCTTGGATGGCCCGTGCCCAGCAGTGGGACAGGGATGATATTATTGTAGTTACTATAACTATTATTAGGTACTTAATTATAATTTAAGCTTTATATCATAAGCCACATTCTACAAAATATACGATCAATACAAAGTCAATTTAAGTGCTCCGACGGATAACGCCTTGTTATTGTTGATTTTCGTAGTATAATTCACTAGATGAGACACTATTCATACATATGCATAAACTCAGTTGCATTTTCTGTAGCTCCCTGAGGATCAAACAGTAGCACAATGAAAATTTTAATCCCAATTTAGGAGAACGTTGTTATTAAAATTAATCGTCTTATGTTGGGGTGCTTAGCTTGCTATGTTGTCTTACGTACCCGAGATTACAGTATTTAATAGAAACAGTCTGGACTAAGCCACTTGAGAATAGGATTTGTTATCATAAGACTAGCTAGCCAGCTAGTCTTCTGATTAGAGCCCATTATATAGAGAAAATCGATTTCGAGCTGAATGCTAGATGGATATTGTGAGTTTGATAACAGTGCACTGCCTATTCTACAGAGTTAGGAACATATTCTCCACCACAGTACTGTTGAACAACAATGAATTAGAATGACTAGGTATTATGATATATAGTAAAATTCTCAGGTCAATATTAGGTAAGTATGTACAAGAGTGATATTTTATAAATGGACAGAAGGCGTTGTTATTCGCTCTATTGAGACACAAGACGTCTTATTTTGAGGCTACGAATACAAAATACAAGTATAAACAGACCAAATGTACTGCAGTCGTAGAACAGATATGATTGGCAAATAGAATCGTTGCAGGATACGTCGTATGCACGCGTATTTTAGTCGTATCAATTGGCTACCATGAAAAGAAGATAATGCCTACCTACACATAAATTGTATGTTCATCATATAATATGTTCAGATTAGTATTCGGCCGTATTAAATGAAGTAAATGCGACGTTAGCGCAATATCGTTTACGCCAAGCAAGCCTTCCTGCAGGCTCCTTATTCTACAGAACGAGATATAGCACTCCTATGGAGTAATTAGGCTTATAATGATTTAGCGTATCACGTATTAAATGAATATATAATCTTAAGTCAATGTCTCTCGTTGAACATATACCTATATATATTATGTACATATATATACACGTGTTTTCTTGAGGATCGAGGAAACCACGACAAATATCGATTCAGGCATTGTTAGTAAATAAAAAGCACAATATTATAACGACTGTCACACGTAGCAATGTATCTTTTTCAATGTATTCTTTTTCGACCAAAGCTTTTTGGGCTTGTTCGTAATAACTGACAAGTTTAATTGCAATCAAATAATAGTCCAGCAGTGGACTGCGGTGGGCTGATTGATTGATTGATTGATTGAAGTGCTATAAGAATGCAAGTGTTTAAATTTGTTTATACGATAAAACATTCCTTTTCATATGTACATATTATGAATAAGTAGAGTAAATGAATGCTTCAACAAAACATTAGGCCTTAGTTGCATATTAATAATTAGCTGCGAGCATAGCCCACGGATCGGCGTGCAACGTATAGTAATTACGGTTTTATTTACCTCCTTTGTCACTGCCATACATATTGGTATAAATAAATATATTTTTAATATTGCCAGTATGACAATCGTCATCAGAGGAATATATTATATTATACAATACATTTTCCACTCTGATCTGATTTTACTTTATCCTATGGCAGTTTATCCCACATTATTTAAAATAACAACGTGTTTTAGTTTTTGTTAAGTATCACATTCAAACTGCTAGAGCTTGGTACAAATTAAATTCGCAGTAAAATACGTAAAGTTCACCTTTCAATCACAACTGGTATTCTTGTAAATTAAAATAAACGTTAAATGTGAACATAAATTGCGTTTTATTCGCGTTTAACGTTTATCAGACTAGATTGGAACTATTCCGAATAGATTTTATTACGGGAATTAGCCCTCAGAGCTGCATCTAAAAGATTTATCCTAAGACATTATCTCTTATAATGATTTTGGATTTATCATTGAATTTCAAAAATAATTATTAATTATCCTTAATTATGGTTTATAAATATTAATTGTATTCATAAACCAAATTATTGTAAAGATCTAAATTAGCCCGACAATACACGCATTTTAACTTAAAATAATAAATTGGCTATTTAATCCAGACTACAATAAAACAGAAGAATTTTAAAGATATTAGAATAAAAATAGAATATATTAAAAAAAAATAAACTATTTTAACCAAAACACTATCATACACATACATGCATAGCATTCCACACCTCATGGCACCACATCCCACTTCATCATACCACATCACATCACACCACATCTCACCGTACCACACCACACTTCACCACACTCACAACACATCACACCACATCATATCACATTATATCACATCATATCACACAACATAACACCAAAACAACTCATATCACAACTCATTACACCATACCACACCACTCCACATCTCATCCTTGACACCAACTAACCATACTACACAAATTACATAACATATTTTTTGTACCTTCATCTCATTTTATTCTATTGTCGAATTATTGTAATTGAACGAAAGAGACTAGATCCCACAACACAGGGAACCCTAGTGTTAGTGGTCTAGGACCTCAATCCATGTATTGCTTATTTTTATGAGACAATTAACTATTATTATTAAAAACACATATTATGTGTATTCAATTTGTTTAAAACTATCAAATATATTTATATTTTTTGATATTACAAAATGTAACTTCGCCCGCCCCGGCGTAAAACTATCTTTATATCCGATGTCTACCGATATTTCGCAATGTGTGTGATGATTGATCATATTAACCTTTAGTAGACTTGTGCCATACAAACTTTCCAACAATGTTACACCTACCTTTGAAAAATGTACTGTGAAATTTTCTTTAATGGGCCTTTAACAAATATTTGTTCTTCGGCAAGGCACTTCGTTTTCAGTTTCCTTTCACATAACGTTTGAAGTGAAGTTTTAGATCTTGAAAGTTAAGTCAACATTAAGTGATATGAAACTGCCGCATGAATGAGTATTTTACATGCAATATGTTTTTTTACTATTGCCATTGTATTCTATTCTACTGCGAGTGTCAATCTTATTTACATGCTGGTAATAGACTAATAGTCTAGCCTTACAAGGTGTAACTAGTTACATCATACAGATTGACGCCTGGAATAAAAATAATAAGATTATGGACAATACTACATGTAATAACGTAGAACGACATTTTTAAATAAATCATCAGTACAATTACTTCTAATCACAATTACAGCTACGTTCAAATCTACGCGTCTAGCATAAACAACGCAGGCTTAATTCATAAAGTATAACAATATTTTCTAGTACTAAAATATAAAACTTTAAAATAATTATGGCTCATTATTATTATATATTATTTTCACGAGTTTTCGATTTAATTTATGCATGAATTACCACACTCAGAAACATGCAACTATAGCAATACAGCTACAATATTTATAAAACATACCAAATACAGCACAAGCCAATATATAGACAATCGATCGTCCCATTTTAAAAGCGTCCCCTTGTTCATTGACTGAGCGCATTTATTCATTTGAAGGGTTACCTATCTAGGAAGGTATTTTCGAAATATGCTGTGAATCTGTAACCCGAAGGCGGTTCTATGTCCTAAATTAAGATTATTAAATTAAGGTAACGTTTCCGTTAGCTTTAAAAGTTTTACGCTTGCGCTTATTACCCCCGTGTGTATAGACATTCTATATTATTAAGGCATAATATTGGTAACGCGATGTCCGTAGTAATTATCATGTATCATAACATTTTTAACTGGCTTAGTGTGTGTAGTAACACCGCATAGGTTAAATATTTTTGGGTCTTGTATACAATATATATTGTACCTTTTTGCTTGAAGCATTACCCACTTTGCCTACACAGCCTTTGCCTAGTAGTAGTATATTTTAGGTTAGGTTTAAAGGAAATGTTTTCTATAGCTTTATCAGAACTTTTCAATGCTTGCACGTAACTATGATTTGTAGTTCCGTCACGCGCTCTTGTCTGCCAGTATTTCTGTCATCAGTTCTCCGACCTATATGTATTTTATAAATTGCATCGTGCACCGCATACTCAAACTGCGCATTACTACGACACTCGCCAAGAGACGAAATAGGCATTATACAAGTCTGCTTTAGACTCTTGAAAAGGTACTATCGTTTGGTGGATATAAAAATATCGTGGTGAGCAGATTTTATACTACATTTAAATGAATAAATAAGCAAGATTAACTGCGATATATGTTGGAGTAATCAAGTTGACCTCAAAAGTGTGTTAGTACGATAGCAACAGTAAAGTGGCAGATGGCAGCGTAAACGTGGATCAAACTCAATCAACCACTTAATTGTTTTACTACGAAGTAAACAAGGAAACTACGTTGCAAGATATAACCCTAGATTCTACAATGATTAAATGGAGCAGATAGTTTCAGAGGCTTTAGCCGCCTTTTAGAGGCCATGATTGATTTTTGTTGTGTCATTTAGCATTAGCGATGTCTCTTGTGGCTTATGATGCCAGCATTATACACTTTGTTATTATTGACGTTCTATATAAATACCTCAGTAAAACTGGCAGTATTAATAACATACATCTCACTGTTTTACTCTAAAGTCATTTGTATAATACTTATACATCAATCTGCTTACATTTAACCAACCAATATAAAAATAGTGTACATTACATTTCTTATAATTTTTTGAAATAAGTAATATATGTAAGCATGGTAAGGCACATCTATTAAAATGTGTTATGCATAATATTTTAGGAATAATACGAATGTTCTGAGTGCTAATGCACTGCAGCGGAGCAAGACCAAAACGCAAACAAAATATTGTTTATTTATTTATTTATTTAAGGACAACCAACAAAGCATACACTAAAACATTGTAATGACACATACACAGAAATCCATTATACTTATAGTGATGCCTCAATTATAGGCTGCCACGACATGCATTAACAAAAAATAAAATACTTATAATATATGCTCGTATGTAAAAAAACAAATAAATGATGAATAAGTGATATGACTAATTACACTAATTACATTCAATAAACGTGCAAACAAATAATGACGTTAAAATAACAAAACTAATGTCAAATTGAAAGAAACTGGTGCACTATGCTTATAAATAAATAATAATAATAAGGAAATTAAATTTAAAATATTGATTATGAATGAATATAATATAATATGAATTGTAAACGTCGAGACAGAAAATTTAAAAAAAGAAAGTTATGATGAAACAATAATTATTATTATTAAATTAAACTAGATAAGTAATACAATTTAATCCAATTAATTAAAATGCAATCAAATCATCATCAAAATATTTATGACTACTTTATTAGAAATATTTGTTACAACATATATACAACTATTTATATTTACAAACGTATTAAAAAAGATAACATAATTACAAAAACACAAATAATTATAATACTAAATATTTACAAAAATGGTTTAGGCATCGTAGAATTCTTCAGCATCGCTGTCAACTGGTAACGTGCCCAGAAGACTGGCAGTATTGCCACGTTGAATGGCATAAAATTAAATTATATGCAATCATTTGAGTTTATCTGTTACAATTTTACGGACGAACAGCGAAATTGTGCAGCTTTAGTAGATAACATAATAGAACCGTTCCGTGTTGTGTAGCTCAAAAATAGTGCAATTCTGTACAGTGTGGTATGAATTAAGAAAGTGGTATACCATTCTCACTTAAGGACGATTTAGAAAACATTTAGCCTCGTAAAAGTTTCAAGCTTTAAATACAGTAATGACATTCGAAAGTAGAACAAAAAGAGTGATTTAAGAAAAAAGATACGCATTAAACGAATAATAGAATATGAAGACCGGAAAAATTTCTTCTGTGACCGTTATAAATGAATAAGCAGACTAAAATTAAAATATATTTATTAAAAACGCTTCTGTACTCAAAAATAAGCGTTAGGACAAAATATTTTCAATGTATCTCTGATAAGTAGTGATAACTTACCCTGATTATAGATACAAGATATAAGTCTTATAAATTAGTAGGTATACTTGTATACTCTAATAAATCTATTAAAAGAACACTACGCTGTTGGTTTCGCAGATTTCATTCTTCTTTTGTACAACATTCAGACATAAGTAAATATGTTACACACACATCCCGTTAGTACGTACCTACCTATTAATATGGACAGCTCGATTATGGGTAAAATAAGTACTATTTCTACACAGCGTAGCTTGATAATAGTAAGCTTAATTTATAAGAACGCTTCTGTTAATGTAGACATCCTAAATTCGAGAGTATTTGCTATTAATACCAATTACCGCCTAATTGAACCCAATAAGTTATTCATTGAGTTCGTAAAAGGGTGGATCTACCGCTGGCAAGTTCATAGTGTTTATGCACGTAAAAAGAAAATCAAACGCATGGCTACTACAAAGTGTTGACTGTGCAAATTTGCTTAACGTGTGGTTGGATCTATTCAATGACATCGGATGATAGAGGTAGATCGGTCGGTAGCGTAAATAAGCTATCGCTCGTGAATTGAAATTTGCTAGTTTGTTTTTATTATATTTTTGATTGTTTGGGGACTCCGAAGTAAATATTTCGGCGCTCTTGAATATATTTTATGTTATTTATTTAGTTATATAGTTTCACATATACCCAAAGGAATAGATAGAGGTGTATGAATCCACATTGAGCCAGCAATTTTGTAGGTTATTCGTAATTAATATAATTAATATATATGTCTACCGATCACAGTTGCAGGCTACGTACTGCTACTGAGAATTTTACGACAGAGAAACCCAATAACTCTTTGGCCTACCCGGGAATTGAACTTGAGATCTTATGCAAAGCAATCGCACACACTACTACTATGCCACCAAGGTTGTGTATCTGTGTTCAGTTATGAAATAATAATAATGGCACGGGCCCTTCTCAGTCTGAGAAAGGCCCTAGCCCTTCTACCATACTGGCCCAGTTCGGCTTGGCAGACTTCACATATCTTCGAGAACATGCAGATTTTATTTTCGTCGATCTGAGGACATGAAGATTTTTCTTCACCGTTAAAGCGAGCGATAATAAACTACCTATAATATGCACATAACTTCGAAATGTCAGAGATGCGCACCTTGGGATCGAACTCGAGTACTCTACTTATTTTTAGTTTAACCATATCGAGACATAATTATAAAAGCATGGTGTCCAGACGCCGCCGTCCTTAGGGCGATAAACCAAATAATAAAGTTATGGCGGCGACTAAACCTGTCTTGGGATCGAACTCGAGAAATTTTTGTTGCAGTTTAACAGTCTCCCACTACACTATTGCGTTTTGTTTTTAATCATTTAATTATTATGTTTTATTACTTTGCCATGATAAGATTATCTATAAATCAAATTATTTTCGTCCTGTTCATACTTTCGTATCACTGCTATTTTGATACAGTTAATTCGTGTAATAGATATTATCAGCAGAACACTAATCATGTATTGTTACTGCATGTTGCACAAAGTGCTCTGTAACCAATGAGTCAGCAAATTGCAGAGCAAAATTCAGTCATGCACACTTCGATGTGCACGTTTCTAACGGCATGTTATTAAAAAGTATGATAATGCCTATTTTTCTTTTATCGTGTTACGTGATATAGAAATATCAAATAATTATTTAGTATTTCCTGTCTTAATATATACATACCAAACCAAAAATAATTATATTGATCATTATTTAGTAAACTAGACCATGGATGGATGATAAAATTAGATTGATGATTATTTAGGAGACTAGATTAAACTAGTCTCCTAAATAATCATCAATCTAATTTATTCACTAAAACATTTTTATTTTATATATTATTTATTTTCTCAAATTTAACGTTTGCTAATTTTAATTGATGATATATCGCTGATCGCATTAGATTGGTCATAGTCTACAATTTCAAACGCAGAATAATCATAGTTATAAAATCTGATCTCTATATCTAATAACAGTTCTCTATTAAAATTAAATTTCTTAATTAAAATTTTAATTTGGTGACTAATGCATGTACACTTTAGACGGCAAATATGTCATGTACTATTAAATCAGCATCCATAGAGTAATTATAACGAATTAAAGCAATAAAACGAGGAAGAAGGAAGCCACTTCACGACCTAATTTTATACACAAATTGCATAAAATATATAACTGTATTGTCTGGGATCCGCATGAACAAAAGTATATATACCCTGATGTTAGAACGTGTGCAGCGTAAGTTCGCTCGATATCTGTTTTAATATATGTATAAATGTATGGGTATTACACGTATTTATATCCTTCCCTCTTGGTATCGGGTATGGTAGGAATAGATACGCTTGAATTGCAATGTAAATGTGCCCTTAAGGTACATTTCTATTTATTGTTGCACAATAGGGTTGACAACCCACCCGCGTTGTGTTCCTGTGCCCTGTCCGTTCCCGACCAGTACAAGAGACTGCGATCGCGTCGATTGCTGGCGGTGGCGAGGGTGCGTACTTGAACTGCTTAGTTTGCTCCGACCAATCAGGCTATGAGACTTCTCAACTCTCTGGTTGCTCAATATCCAGAAGGTGACATATTTTTTGATAAATATAATAAATTTGTTGAACACTGTTTACTATTTCTAAGTTATAAATAAAAACAATAATATATTATGTATATACAGGCTGATTTTGAAATCGTGTAATTCCTTTTAACCACGCATTCTACTGGTGATATAGAATAACCCTGACCATATTTTTATTTAATTAGATTTATTTTTTTTGAAAAATTATTATTCCGTTTTTTTCGTGAAATGGTGTCAGATCAGTCATATGTCATCAGTCATATGTTAACCAACCGAGGCAATTTTAATTTTTCTAATTAAAATAAAAAAATCATATTAATAATTAATGTCGTAAATAATAACGGGCGGTCCTTTTTATTGCCCCTTATTATTTACGACATCAGTTATTGTTATGTTATTATTTTTAAATTAGTAAAATATTAAGATTGTGTCAGGTGGTTAAAATATGACTATTTGAAATCATTTCATGAAAAAAATCTGTACTCTAATTTTGCCGAAACCATTATTCTAATTAAGAAAAAATATGGTCAGGGTTATTCTATATCACCAGTAGAATGCGTGGTTAAAAGGAATTACACGATTTCAAAATCACCCTGTATATATACTAATATTATGTATGTATTATGGCTCACTGCACGTGTTGGGCAACCGTAAGTGCAGTGAGCAGTTGATGCAAATAAATAAATAATGACATTGATAACATGTACATTATTTTCTCAAAATCAGTATTAATTATCTATATAACTATTGGGAATAAGAATTAAAAATAAGAAGGGGTAAAATAGCAGGGTTATGTGCCACCAATACAACGCATTAAACTAATGCATTAGAGGTTTATGTAAGACACTACGCGCTGTGAGTCTACGCGATGCTGCACGCGATAATTATCCTTCGTCATTTCAGTCATTACTTCTCTAATTCTAATTCTCTAATATTTTGAATATATAGAGCGATTCTCCTTGTTCCATCAGATCAGATCAGATCATACGTAAACTGCAAGACTTAATAAAATACAATAATTAACATATTCATTTAAGGCTTAAGCGTGAGATGACTGCTAAAAGCCGATGGTGTTTCTCCTCTTATCAAGTTTCTGTCTAGAAATTCTCAGTAATAATTGAGTTTACTGCGTTATTCGGTGAAAACTAAACATAGACGATGAAAGGGGGACGCGTAAAGCTATGACTGTGGTTAATGTACCCCTCCGAGCTAGATACAGCGCGAGTCTGAATTCCGTTTTATGACGGAATTTTTTATGTCTAAGCTAAAAGTAAGTAATTTTTTTTAAGGCTTTACGCTATTTTTCATCAACTAGAGCTTATGTCTTTATTAATTCCGAAACAACTTTACTTAGGTATTCTTCGCCGAACATGGTTTGGTAAAATGTAGCGAGAGACATTTTTTATGAGAAGATCCTATTTTAATTAAACTTTTAATTAAATGCTTAAAATGCATTCATTTACACGTGTTTGAGAAAATTTTCAGTGGATTCATTATCTGCCTTTGAAGTTAAGATGAAAGTAATCATAAGTGTTACTAATACCATTCACGTACATATCAAACTAGATTTATTTCGCGGCTCCGCTCACTTAAATATAGGTTATGTCAATTTTCTTTTCCTCGGCTATAGGGTTACCAGATAAAAAAATTTAAAGTTCGGAGAAAAGGCCTGATTTCCATTTAAAAATCCTGAGATTTTTTTAGTTTGAGTATTTACTCTCAAAACAACATTAATCTAGTTTCCATCGCAACCTATTATCACAAAACACACTTAAAATAAAATAAATTAATTAAAGAGATCTTTAAAATGTAAGCTGTATTCTATTGAAAATCCTGAGATTTGGTAACCCTACTCGGGTACAGTACTTTTACTACTTTTGTGTTTTTTTCTGATAACGTGTATGCGAAATTTCATGATGATCGGCCGAGCAGTTAAAGCGTGAAAGCTTAACAAACAAACTCGCTTTCACATTTATAATATTAGTTAGGATATGAAATATATCCTTAGAAATAAACGATGTTATTTATCACTGACCCAAATAAAATCACGGTGGCAACAAATATCAAACTATAAATATGAAGTATTATATATTAAGACATAAATCAGTTGTTACCTGTAATGGCCGTGTTTGCACGTTGGACGCCACATATTATTCCACGTCGTATGTCCTTTTTCCCGAACTTCCGTGTAAATTTGCTGACACATAAAAGCAGGTACGTACTTTAACAGCCGACACAGCGGCAGAGAACCTAAATTGCTTGGAAAAATGTTTAATCATCCGAAAGAACAGCCGACATAAATTGTAAAGATAGACCAAGTATATAATTGGATTTCTAAAGTATTCTCCCTTTGTGTGAGGTCGCCGGGCGTAGGTGTCTTTCATTCCCCATTCTGAGGGTTAAACAAACATAGTTTCGCCTTTTGTGCGGCCTTGACTTGTGCTATTTTAGCGTCAACATGAGAATGTATTCCGTGTGCTCTAACCCAGACACCTTTGCGTTCGTTTTTCACGCAGGTATTCATTGCAATCCGAGAGATGAAACCTTAATGTACTCTGAATTATGCATGGGCCCTTTGAACATCCTCCACGACATTATCTATATATAAAAGGAAAACATATTTATGATAGACGATAGCGTCTCATTTGTCGTCTAGGATAGAATACATCTTTGTTCTTTAGTATGCATATAAATAAAAGAGCTCGTATATTCTTTATTCAAACACTGCTCTAACTCATAAAATTCGCGGCGATTACCAGTCTTTAAAGTCTTTTGCACGATTTAACTTAGTGAAACTTTACAGTCTGATTATTTTCTGTAGACAATTACTCGGCTTAGAGTCGTTAAACTTTCGTGAAATGAATATCGGCAGTGCGGCTCAGCTCACTGAGGGCTCCATTTTTATGGATGTACAACAGATCTTGTAAACCCTTTCTTTAAGTAAGAAAATGTAGCGCAGCAATTACAGTGCTCCTTTGTTTTACATTTTGTAGCCGGTACCGTTTACAAGAAACCTGATAAACGTGATCAGAATGTGTGTGTTTTTGTCCGGCTAAAAATAGGTAAAGATTGTACAGTCACAATATATTTGCGACTTCGCAGGGACACCTTTATTTATTTGAGGTCAGGCATGTCGAGAGTAGAAATAACTGACAACGAAAGCGTTCGATTCATTCGAAGCTTCTGTGGGCTGTACAATTTCGATGTCGATTACACTGACATGAACGAGTCGCCGACTGGATCGGTCGAACATGGGACAAATAAAACGACGACAGTTCAGTCCAGTTTGGGAGTCCGTAAGAATTTATTTCAATTGTTAGTTTAAATGACCAGTCCTTTTCAGATACTAGAAAAGTTAGATGTTCGTACAGCTCGTAGTTTAACTGAATGGTAATATATATTATCGTATTACATTCGAAAAAGCGTTTCGTTTATTTATGCCGTATGTGTGTCCCTACAGCAAATGATTAAAATTACTTGCACATATTTATTATAAAACTCTACAATAATAATAAATAAATACAATAATAAAATGGTCCAAAAATATATGTGAAATATGTCACATCTTTTTGTAAAAACCCTTTTGAGACAAAACTACTAGATTAATAAAAGCAACAGTTAGTCTAATTTAGGATCGCGTTAGGTTACGGTCGTGACTGTCTGCGTCCTTGACAGACCGGTTCACCATCCCACGACTAAGATTTAAGATATGGAATAATAACTATGCTATATATAAGGCCTAGACCAGATATAAAACTATGGACCGGTGGTGCTACCATTTTTTGTACCAATCGTAATGACCTTAAAATATATCTGTGTAACAACATTGACTTGTTGGACAGTATAGCTTTATCTCTCGGCCAACGCCCGAGCCTCGGACCAACACAGTGCTTTTACATTGTGTCTGGTTGCGGGCTAATTGATTTAGTGAAAATACTGAAGTTGAGCTGGACCACGGAGCAAATGTACAAATCTGCCGCATCTCAAACGTCAAATAGAGCAAACTTCCAACGATATGGCACCCTTAAGATGGCAAGCGACATTGTGGCAGACCCAGACAAACACGGCGGATGAGCTAGACTCCTTTAAAGAGTTTGGTCCTTAATGGCTTTGAATAAAGAAATATGGTAGAAGAGTGGAGAGGCCTTTGCCCTACATTGGAGCGTAACAGGCCTATAAAAAATGAATTAAATTTCTAAACACTAAATCAAAGCATGACAATAAAAGCTAACTCGAAACAATATATCTCGACACACATAGTTTTGTTTTGAGACCAAACTTGCAACAGCTATTGGAATTATAAGCGGCAATTCACTATTTAAAGTAAAATACTGTCATAGTTGTCACAGACATTTTCTATCAGAATAAATAATAGGTACTAAAACACAGTGGCTACTATAACTTAATACTACTTAAGCGAGCCTACTTAATACTTTGTTTTATAAAGCAGAACGATTTGCAGGTGTTCAGAACACCGACGCTAGATATCGTTTAGACTAAATATTTAGTTTTATTTTTATTTTTATTTTATTTTATAAAGTTAGGAATTTACCAACAACAATTAATAATAAAATCTGAAATCAATATTAGTTCTCTGCCGTTTTGACAAAAGAAGCCTCTACAGCATGTTGCCTTCGCTCGCTCTGCTTATGTGTTTGAGTCACTAGTGATAAGACAATGCTATATATAGCTTGCGATGGTCTTTATGTTATTTAACCATCTCTTTGCAATCTTCATCATATTTACGCCTACACAGGTTAGTTATAATAATTATTTATTTATACAAAATGTTACAAAGACTCACAAATTAAATTAAAAACGATACTTATTCTAAAAAAATATGTATTATTTTACTATTCTTGTACACGACATGCAAGTCATTACAACGTGCAATAAACGAACAGTCCAGTCTATCCGCTATCATAGCCATAGCGCTGTTTGTGAACTACAATATGCTGTGAATAAAGTAATCTTAACAGATTTGGAGAAACGTGCTAACCTGCGGGCAAACATATTTGCTCTGATTGATAAAGCCCTCCGTTCCCTTTCCATATCAGCATCATCCCTGAGACCGGTTGTTACTAAATGTCCTAAATATTTAAAACATTCTACCCTATATTGTTTTCTGTTTACGCAAATGTTCATTGAAATTAAACCCATTTATACGGATTTTACATTTAACACTGTATTACATAATTTTGAAACTGTTACACTACTACTACTATTAAATTTTACTAATTTTTAAGCTAATAAAATTATTAAATACTATTTATATTTAGGTTTACACTTTCCCCCAAGTTTCGATTGCTTTTCAGCAGCCATGGTCACGGGGAAACTAAGATGGTAGTTATCTGAATGTTCCAGTGTAGTTATTTTAAAGTACCCAAACATAATTTAATGATTGGTGTTTCTATTTACGCAGAATGAGCTCAAAGTATCATGAAGACAAAAAACAAAACACAAAGCTAGACTCTTTGTGGTATTATATTTCAGTCCGTGGCTCACCACATATGATTCACATATTTCTAGCGTTTTTCTTATTCCACAGATAGATGCACTCAGCAGTACCATGTCGTCCGAGTAACTTATATTATTCATACAGACACCATCTATATAACAACTGACACGGCAGCTGCTGAGCGCTACAGTATCAGTGCAAAAACATATAAATTAAATATTAAAGGAGAGCTTAATCCTCCCTGTCTAACCCCACATTCTAATCCGTAAGGTTCCGCATTAATTATAAGATACTAAACCACAAAATACGTGTAAGTCTCAGACTTGTAACGATTATGCAGCACAAAGCAAAATTCAGGTCTGGACTTAAGATCAAACAAAATGCCCTCTCCCACGCAGACTCCATTACGAATAATTTTCCTTTAGTATTACATAAAAAATACTTTATATAACTTTTGTGCGTATTTTTATTCAATTTGCTTCTTGCCTATTAAACGAAAATAAAGCTTGATAGCTCGTGCAAAAGTTAACTAAGATTGTTAAATGCTTCAAGCAAGACGGGCTATAGATACCAGTGATGTTAAGTCACCTCTTTATTATGAGAAATTCTAATTTTATAAAATGTAAGCCGTGAGTTTCTTCAAATCAACTATTGTAGAGTAGTCTATGTTTTATCTCTGGGTTCAAGGTATTGCCATACCAAATTTCAAATGAAAGGAACTCGTTTTTCAAGCCACTGAACATATTCATCTGAAAAATTAGTTTCCTTAGTGAAATAGCAAGCTTTAGAACGTTAATGAGCAATTACGTGAATTACTGAGAATTTCTCTGCAGAATGACTGGTTTTATCAGTGGTGAATCAAAGCAATCTCTGCAAACTGTTACTCAGTTTAATAGGATTTAAATGTTTGTA
This sequence comes from Catocala nupta, assembly GCA_963675205.1. Classification (NCBI taxonomy): domain Eukaryota; kingdom Metazoa; phylum Arthropoda; class Insecta; order Lepidoptera; family Erebidae; genus Catocala; species Catocala nupta. The sequence goes on from OY776078.1 coordinate 18,078,146, forward strand.
TTCATTTGTTTTAGTTTTTATAAATATTCCTCAGTAATAAAAAAAGGGTAATGTATTTTGTTGTACGTTTGTCACACGTTCCTCCATGCCTGTGTGTTAAGCTGCGGCAGATATACCTACCATGTATATGTGTACCTATATATGTATATGTATGTTGGTTACTTAAACACCTCTGTGAAGACTTGCCCCAGTCATGTAACTAGTATAGTAAAATATTTACATACATACATAAATTTACGCCTGTTTCACAGAGGGGTAGGCAGAGACTACGGATTTCTATTTGCTACGATCCTGACACATATTTGGCTTCATTCACTTTCATCACATTCCTCATACACGCTCGCCGGTTTAAGGTGCTCTTAACCTGGCCTTTGTCCAAAACGTCTCCAAGCTGGTCAAGAAACTTTCACCTAGGTCTGCCTCTTACGACTAAAATATATATAGTGAAAAAGTCTCAAAATTTCAAAAATTATTGTTTTTGTTACTTCCATATTAGTGGTCACCCTACTGTACATTTTGTTATAGATAGTATTAATTAGCAACTAACAGCCTAATTTATAAAAGAATCGCTACATAATTAATACTTAGCTACCTCTGAACTGAGCACTTAAGTACTTGATCAATAATTAACTTTATATCAATGTCTCTCTCTCATCTAGTTGAAAAATAGAGAAGTAACAGGGGCCTGTTACTTAACTATTATTCAACTAACACTTATTTTATTTAAATGAAAACATTAAAAAAAAAAATTAAATAAGCACTCGACGCTGTATAACGTGAATGAGTGATTACTCGTTAATTAATAATTAACTTAACTCACATATTTGCGAATGAGAGTAGTCTATAAATAAGGCGATTATTATATAAAGTAAAGGCAACCTGCCTATATATAACTATCACTATTTTGACAAAGGTCAAGTGTCCTAACAAATCATATCAGATTTGAATTGCCGTTAAGGTAATAAACGGCCTGTATTATAATTGAACATCAAACATGAGCGCCTTTATAAGTTCACTTGAAAATTGATTTACATACAACTAACCGCTTTTTATTATTACTTTTAGCTAGAAGATATATTTGGACAAGTAGTGGCTTATTGTCTACAATGCAACGTTCTAGAATAGAACCCATGACCCTTCCATTTAGACTTTGCTGCTAATCTGTTGATTAATGAAATAAAAGTTTGTCATAATCGTAATTTATCTCCCACAATTGACACAGAAAAGACAGCCTAGTCTTTTCTGTGCCAATCTTTAAAAAAGCTTTTGTAATAACAGTACCTACTGTTACTACAAGTGTACCTAAATATTAGGTCCTAAGATATGACATTAATAGTAATATAATATTCTATCACATACACACAACACCATCTGGCCCAAACTAAGCATAGCTTGTACTATGGGTACTAGACAATGGATAAACATATATATATATCTCTTTTTTACAGATTATACATAGAAACACCCAGAACAAGACAAATATCCATGTTCATGCACAGAAATGTTTGACTTGCACAAGGGAATCGAACCCGCGACCCCAGGCGTGGCAGTCGCTTACACTAACAACTACGCCATCGATGCCGTTTATGTCCTTCATCTAATTTGATAGATTTTGTACAAAAAGCAAAGATAATTATTACAATAATTTACGTTTCGAGAACAGATTTTATTTATTATTAATACCATAAATATAAAGAATCAATAACCTCTTATACAATGTGTATTTAAAATTATCGCTTATTGTCTGCCCGTATTCGTTGTTTCAATTTGCCATAATTAGATGGTGGTTAACGTTTTTGTTAATTTAAGACAAACCTATTGTCCTAAATTGAAATATGCAAAAAAACATTTGTGTGCATGAACATGGATGTTTGTCTTGGTCTGGGTGTTTCTATGTATAATATGTATGTATTTACAAAAAAAAAAAGTATATATGTATGTATATCCATTTTCTAGTACCCATAGTACAAGCTCTGCTTAGTTTGGGCCTGATGGTGTTGTGTGTATGTGGTAGAATATTATTATTATTATACACGAGAAAAATCTTAATTTCAAATTGGCCATTCAAATAATATTGAAGAAATAAATAGTATAAGAACCACAACTTTACCGATTTACTTAACACAAATCTACAACTTCATATTTAAACCTCTAAAATCGAGAAGCTTAATTTGTGGCTAAGAATGAAACTTTAAACAGAATACAAAATATTTGGCATTGCATTGAAATACACTAAGAACTTTCTCTTCTTCTGAACAACTTTATAAGACAGGTAACGGTCAACTGCTGTCTCAGATTTTAATCGAATTCAGAAAAGGAGAAGTCTCTCAACTCTGTGTGTATAGCAAATATGTATGTTTTTTATGGCGATAAAACAGTTGATACTTCATATAATGAGCTTTAGTATAGTTGTTTTATGTATGACCACTTAATAGACACCACCAAACGATTGAGGGCATGCTTACATCCGCAAACTCTTCTATTCAGTATTTATTTACCTGGAGTGGTTACACATCCCTTTGCAAACATTCTTGCAGTCGATATATAAAGCTCTCTCCGGGAATCTATTGTCAAACCGGCCTGACTTTAAGGATCTGATCAAACGGGTATTCGAATAAATTATAAGTAATTTTATCCACTTTATTTTAATTTAATGGTAATAAAATTGTGAAATTTATGACTACTACAGTTTTCTAAAAACACTACCTGATGCGTGATAATAAAGTATTTACAATTTTGGGTTGAATTCTTTATTTCCTTTTCTTTCACGTACCTAATAGTTAAGAGTATACAAAACGAAATAAATGTAAACGAAAATAAATAATATTATTGATCTCCATAATTGCATCACTGTGTTTAATGTGTAAAATATTGTGGATATTAATTTAATACGAATGACAAATGCGATCTATAGTTAAGATACGTAATTAATAACTAATAACAGTATTAATTAATTGCCAATATGAATTACAAGGAACATTTATTTTATAAAATGAAAATGATTGGTGTTACTGTTTATAACCACTTTTTATGTTTTAAAATCTGTCAGCAAGTGATAATATTGCCGGCATTCATTTGCGCTACAGACATTTGAAAAGAGCATTGCTGCATCTATTTATAGTCTCGACAATAGATGTAATTATTGTCAGCTTAGCAATTATTGTCTATTGTGACAGAATCATCAATACATTGTTACCGAATGATTATTATAGTTTATATGGATTATACAGAATAGTCTCTACAATAAACTAATCGGATCCGATCCGATCACTAAACGGACATATAAAATAAATTAGTCGACCACTAATCGGACGAATAATATAAATAATTCGTCTACTAATCGGACGAATAACATAAATTAATCATCCGTTAAATGCATGAGGAACATTTATTTTCTCATTAATCGTCAGTACTATTAATATTAGAACAACAGTATCTAGCATCTAACAGAAAAAAATTGACTGTACTAGTTGAGATGCATCTGCTTAACTTAATAGGGAATTAGATAAGTAAGCACAGTTGTGGTAAATTATCGTATTTGCTCTGAGAACAACTAACATCCACATTTATATTAAGTGTATTAAGTGTGTATTCTGTACATATCCGTGTGGGTTAAGAAGTTTAGTCTTTTGAGGCAAAGGTCACGTCTTATGGAGAATTACAGTACATACATATATGTTAATTATGGGTCATTAAGTTTTCAAAACATCACCTTTGGCACAATCATTATAAAGTATTTTTAAATAATTATTTTATTTCATCAGTAATTATTATAAATTTCATGTACTACGTATTGTAAATATAAAATTATATGTGATAATAGCAATGCTATTGAATAAAGTCAAACAATCCCTAATTTTGATCGACTTATTTAATAAAATTCCTATATATTTTATTATATTTTCAATATTATTTTTATTCTTTTTGAAATTATATGTATATATAATTATAATACTGTGACTAATTTTACTATTTCAAAATTTGTATTTAAATATTATATTTTATATCATATGGTAAGATCACTAGTAAACGTACCGGCTGTTTACTGCACTAATGCTTTTACTCAATTAATATATTTTATTAAAAATAAACAAAATTATTTTTTTTATTATAACTGTTTTAATGAAAAATCATTCTAAATTGTATGCGAGCTTTTATACATTTTTCTTATTAAAAAAATGCTTGAGGATGACATTCTACACTGAAATTTTCGGACGACTAGCTTCAGTCTTAAAAGGTTATTTATACGTCCGATTAGTGGACGATTAATATATTTCATTCGTCCGTATAGTGGTCGACTAATATTTGTCCATTCAGTGGACGACTAGACACTTTGTAATTTTAAATGGCAGACGTTATGTACGTCTATATTTACACGACTAAGTAGGTAAGAATACAATGTATTAGATGAAGTGACTTTAATATGTATTATATTGAGGAGTATCCATATCACAGCTATAGGTAGGTAGGTATAGACGCCTTGTTATGCAATAGATAATATAGTTTGTGATATCTTTTTACAAATTTTGTTTAATCTAAAGATCAAGATGAACGAGATCGAAGACTAAAGTAAGCAGTAGTAAGTTTAGTTATACTTAACCCTGGCCGGAAGAAAATTCATAAAAATATGCCCTTCAATTCGTCTACATCGTTTTAGCGTAGATATGTGATCAGGCGCCGTCATTGAAATAATTGGTCCGTTTCAACGGCAATTTAGATAAAATAGAGAGAATATAATAGATAATTTAAGAATGTACATCTATTGCTGCTAGGATGTGGTTCGTGTGGTTATCCCATGTTAAGTTTAAAACCGATTCTGATTGAACATGATGATAACAAAAATTAAAGTCTCTATTCATGCACACACACTTAAAGAAGTATACCTACTTCGTTAAAGCTTTAACGTAAGTTTCGTCGGTCATTACAACAGAATGCTTAAAAAAGGAAGCTGACTGTAGAAAATCTTACTGAAATTAGAAGCGTTGGCTTGGCATATTGTTTTTCATTAACGCTAGTGGCAAACGAGCTGACTGATGGTAAACGATAATCACTGTTCAGTGCTTTGTTCCCTTAATAATTCAGAAGTAATACCAAAAAACACAGTCAAACTACGGCTTGCACTAAAGGAGGGAAAGAGACAGAATATCCTGACCTTTAGTCGGAAAATCTTGCCTGTCCATCCAGCCAATGTGAGAGAACTCCAATATATAGGTACTAGCATCAGTATTCCATATATCATACCAATTATAGGACTGAAGTAAGGGTACCAATATCGAGAAGCCGAGGTATCGTAATTGAATTGCCTGCGTTTCATTCGGTCTAGCTACATCCAAGATAACCTCTGACTGAATGTTTGTCAGTAATTTGTAACTATACGGTATCAAATTTAAAATGTAAATGGTATAGGACAATATACCAAATGAAATGAATATAGAAACTGAAGAATAAAATATTGCATAAATATACCCGTAAAAAAGAAATAGTAAAGAATTATTTTGTATATTGCAGTTAAGCGATCGTTAATTGAACAACAATACATAAAACTATGTGTAATATTTTTATTTAATGTTCGTAAACAACATTACATAAAAATAAGGAGCACGGAACCAAATCACGCTTGTTTCCTACGGGTGACGCAAAAAGAAGCTCCAGCTACTTAAATCAAATATTTCTTTACGAAACAAGATATTATCACATTCTTATTACAACTGTATTTCTTTTAAATATAATAAATGTTTTGTGGTTGCCATTTTATATACTAGTAAAAAGACATTAAGAGAAATCGGTCGGGACAAAGTACATATATTATGTCTACTTAAGCTTGACATTTTCCTCAAACTGTCAAACCAACCCGAAAAGTAGCTTCGCACTGTTGCACTGCGGTATTACATTCTCCGAGTTACTTTATCCTCTTATCACAGCTATGATAATGAAAAATATGTTCAATAATAATAAACAGTAAAAAAAATAATAATATTTATTTATGCAAATATATTGGAATTCATTTCTGTTCTGATTTGTAAATAAAAGGTATATTGATGATTCTAAGATTAGCATTGGGCGCTTAGCTTGGTAGAGATATCATAACCTGTATTTCAGTTTACATTTATATTCAATATTAAGCTTTGCTACGCGGAACGTCATTACAATTACATCAAAGTAACAATTACGATTTATTCGCCAGAGACCAATAAACATATAAAATGTACTTCCTGAAAATATTAAACAAATCTAGTTATGCCTAGAGTGTTGAATTTTAATATATTCTACCACATACACACAACACCATCTAGCCCAAACTAAGCAGAGCTTGTACTATGGATACTAGACAATGGATAAACATACATATATACTTTTTTTTTGTAAATACATACATATTATACATAGAAACACCCAGACCAAGACAAACATCCATGTTCATGCACACAAATATTTGTCTTGTGCGGGAATCGAACCCGCGACCTCAGGCGTGGCAGTCGGTTACACTAACCACTACGCCATCGAGGCCGACGATGGATCAGTATATTATATATGTATAATTTTATATCAATATACGTTATATTTCGCACGAATTCTATATTAATATTCTGATCAAATCGGGGTTAGTCTGTATTGGCTTACAATTATGAATATCGAGCCATATTCGATGTTTTATTAATTAAATTAAATTTAAGATGAAAAATTAGAGAAAGCTCTTTAAAAGTTGGAACAAGATTTAAGAAGTAAAATCACAAAACTCAACAACTTGGTATACCTAAAATTATTTTGTCGTGTCACACTGCTTTAAATAACGCTCCGTGTTTGATAGAGCCTAAAATTAAATATTGCGATATTTTATAGAAATTTAATAGTTGTTGGTGTCTGAGCAACTTATCGTTAATTGTATAATTACATGAATAGAATAAAACAATATATCGAGGCACAACCTTAAGTTTTCATTAAATAAAATATATGCTAAAACATGCATAATTGCAGGCCGAAAATAAAAGTACTTTTGTACAGCATCTTCACAAAAGTATGATCATCAATGTATGTCGGTAATACGATTCTCCTGATTTTTTTACGGGGCAATTTTATGTGTAAAATCAAATCTTATTTATTAATCTAGCCTACAACAATTACGTATTGATACATCCAACTTCCAAATGAACGATAAACATTCTGAACAAATATACAAACATAAATATAACCTTATCATAAACCAAAAAAAAACTTTCGGATTGAAAAATACGTGTACGAAGAATTCCAAAGCAGTAAGTACTATTTGGTATTCCACATGACGTTGTATTTAGGATAAGTTGTATTTAGGATGTTTTCCTTTGTAAGGAGACAGGATCAGAAACCGGTGAGGTTCGACAACTTCGGAACTTTTTGCATTAGTTTGTTGACCACCGTTATTACAAGTTCCGAATGGCTTGGAGGACAGGCGTATCAATACAATTCGTTGAAATCATTATAATTAAATTTAATTTTGTCTAAGGTAACCAACAGTAACCTAAAACCGGGCTTGAAGCTCTATAGACAAGTATGTCCACCCAAAAATGGGTGTAAAAACAATGCGGTAGTGGAGGGTCTTGCGCGGTTTATTTACATCGCGTATACATCTGATGCCAGTAAGTGGCTCACGTCTTGCAACTAAAGAAAAACAATATTATCTATGAGTCATTGTATACATATAAATTCAGTGTCATCAATTTCTTACTAACGAGGCAAATAATCAATATTTTTGGAATCGGCACACCTCTACTTTTCTATTTAAATACTATAATTTTGTCAACTAGCAAAACGTCCATTAATCTAACCATTTTTAATCCCTCCTAACCTACATTTATTATTATTATTATTCATTTATTTGCAGACTGTTAGGTCCATAGGATTAGTGTTACAAAAGCAACTTATTAACTATTGTTAGTAAACATACATACAATAAATACAAATAACAATAAAACACAGATAAACACAAATCACGGGACACTCAGACAGACATAACAAACAATATTATACTGATCGCCCTCATTGACATATTACCACATTCCTCAGCATTGCATGTTAGAACAAATATTACTTCTTAACTTACTTATAATCGGTACCCTTTTTTTTTTTTTTTTTTTTTTTTTTACGTGGTGTAATGCTATGACGCATATCCCTCCGCGGGGGCGGGCGGAGGGATTATGTCGGACTCGCCGGGGTAAAAGAAAGATGTTAAAAGACAATGTACCTCCCGGAATACCGACTAAACCTACCACGGTGTTCCTCGACAAAACCACTATCGACGGGGCCGCGCGAATCGCTTTCGCATGCGGTCGCGACCCCGCCGAGCGCATGCGGTCGCGACCCCGCCGAGCGCATGCGGTCGCGACCCCGCCGAGACTTATAATCGGTACCCAGTCAAAGAAAACTAACCACAAAAAGCCCTAAAGCAATATAAAAAAATAATATATAAAAAAAAAACAATATAGAAAACAAAAATAAATACATTGCCCATGCCTAACAAAAAACTGAATTGCCCGTATAAAAGCAATCAGCCGATTAAATATTTGTAAAATAATTTTAAATTTCTAATATATTACCCGAGCGGACTGTTCACGGTATAATATCGACATGCTACTTTGGTAACTCCGTAGAATCTATCATACAGGAAGCGCAGGATGACCTTATTATTTTGGAAAAATGGTTCCTAAGAAATTTATTAACTGTAAATGCGTCAAAAACAAATAACATAATTTTCTTAGCAAAAAATAAAAATATACTCGATCATAGACCCTTAATTATCAACGGAACTATATTGACCAAGGTAAATAAAGAAAAATATCTCGGGCTTACGTTGAATAACCAAATACAATGGAAACCACATATTGAGATTGTCTTCCACTAAACGTGCGATACACCATCTATAATTCCATGGTGAAACCTCATATCGATTATCTAATAGAGGTATGGGGATCAGCCGCCTACAAAACACATCTTGACAAATTACAAAGAGCTTAAAATAAATTGATGAAAGTCCTTTTTCATTACAATCATTTAACCCCAACCAGCAAAATTTATAAGGAAACAAAATTATTTAATATAACACAAATCTACCATTATAATATATCTATCTTAATTCGAAACATTATAAATAAATCCATACACACACATATACATTTCCCAAAGCACATACACACACGCAGTTCAAGACGTGCCCATAACATAAAATTGTATAAACCTAGAACTAACTATGGAAAAAGTGTATCTTGTATCAAGGAGCACAGATTTACAACTCATTGCCTAAAAATATAAAAGATAGCACGTCGTTATTGTCACATAAAAGATTATTAAAACATATAAAAGATTATTCAAAGGCGTATCTCAAAAATTAATAATTTTTACCTACAAAAATATTAAATTGAAACATGTAAAACGATCCCTATATTCGCTCAACTGTAATTAGCAAACGACTCGTTATTAGCGAAGATCACAAAAGTGTTTAGATTTACCTACATACCTGTCTGGCAATATTTTATATATTTTTAAAAATACCGTCAAAGGTGCGGTTTTAAAAATTAGTAAGTATTTTTTTTTAAATATTTGAAGTTCATACCTCAAATATTTTTGTGCTTTGATTTGTAATTTATTTCTTATTTTAAGTGATTTGTAATCTTAGAGAAATAAATAAATTTTAAACCGTACAAACCACGCTTTGAGCGTTGAGACTCTCGTACATTAATTTCTAAATAATTTTAATAGTGGCAGACGCGCGGGATTTCCCTTTAAACATGTGATTTCCCTCACAATGAAGGAGCGCAGCTAGTACAGTAGCTCCACTCCACAAATGGTTACAAACAATATAGTGTTATGTTCCTGTGATCAGGAATTCTCCAAAAATGCTCAGTCACTGGTACTTTCTTAATTTCATAATTCTTCAGATCTGATAACGGATATATCTATCTTGACTTATTATTATCAGTTTCAACTATTTACCACGTGAACATAGTAGCCAAACTGACTTAACTACTACTAACTGTACGATTATATAGAAGTAAATATACTCATAATTATATACACAACTTTCCATTCATATCAAAGTCTAAATTTTAAGACCAGGTTACAGAGTGCAAACTTCTTGCCACCACATACCTCCAAATTCATGCTGGCTGTTTTAAAGATAAATTTTTTGATCATCATTGTCCAACTAGGAGCTAAATAACAATTACTCGGATGAGCCACTCTCAGTGATAAACGATATCTACTCTTCTTTATCACCAGCTTAATGCGCATTGAAATACTGACAGATATATTAAAACTGGTTAATTAATATAAACTTAACCTAATTCTCTACTAAACAGACGCTGAACTGCTGCGGTATATGACATAGATCAATTTTCTAGAAGCATGTCTCGAGTACGGAAGTGTTTAACTGATACATTTTTCAAATAATATTGTATAATTTTATTTAAGAGCTATTTGAGTGTTGAATATCTTGATACCATGTAAGCAATTGGTAAATGTACCTACACTGTGGTTCATTTATTTTCTATTATAGTTCTATGAGTGAAAACTTATAATTGGCTTACCGTTACCTATCATGTCATTATTATACATTGTCTGTAGCTGTAAGTGTTCCATAAAGTAAATAAATAAATATTTAGCACAGCGACATTGATAACCCTCGCGATATGACAGCTAATTGATATTTCCAACTTAATTTTATAGTAGTTTGCCATTTACACAATATTCCGAAGCCGATATAACTTAGATCGATATCTCACTTTGAACAGATCTGGAATGAAAAAGATGACAGCTATTTAGTAAAGATGATATGTTTTGATAAAGAAAAATAACATTTAATAGAAATGAATAGGAAAGCAAACCATTAATTTGACATTTATTGTAAGCGCATAAGAAGTGCAGTTTTGTGATATCAGTTAGTAATGTTTCAAGAATAAATGAATACGCCAATGTCAATTAAGCTGATGAGATTACTTTAAAAACTAGGTGAACGGATTTCTATACATTGATTTTCAAATGTAGAGAGTTCAAATATTTTTACTTAGCTTAACTTTATACCTAATTAAATATAGTAATACTATTTTTATAAATTCGTCTATTGCTGCTTTCCTTTCAATAGCTTAAGGCTCATGTCTTTGACTGATGTCAAATGTATGAATAATTAAAATGTAGTCTTCCGTAGTGATCTACGGCGGACTCTACTACGGAGGACTACTAACGCTAGCAACAATTGTTAATAATTATTTTGCAGATGTGAAAATGCTATGGTTCGTGATGTGCCTTTTAATGTACGACTGAAACGCATTTTTAAAGCAAGTCAATTGTTGAGTTGTCTTCCGAAAAAATTAAATAGATATGGGGACCAATAGAATGTGCAAAAGAAAGACTAAGTAAGATATTTTTGTGAGTGCTCCCAGTAAATAACCGTTTTCGCTAACGGCTGCATTATTCACAACTAGACGCGACGCTTACGCTTTATACACATTTGGCTCCCACAAATTGAGATGAATGAGGCTGCAGCATAGCACAGCGCAAGCCTAACACAGATTTGTGACTTAAGCATATTATCTGAGTGAACTGGATAATTTTATACATGAACTATCTTAGCAAAACCCAATTACAGTTATTTATAATATACGTCTAAGTTTTGTAAATATTCACATTGTATATAAATTAGACTGAAATTGCAATTTACTATATTGCTATAAAAGTTTTGGAACAGTTAGATTAGCAGTAAACATCACCTTGTTTTATTTCTATAACATTAATTACAACTACGATTTTATTTTATATTTAAGATACCGTAGCAAAAGTGTAATCCAGACATAAAAGTCCATTGTAAAATCGCTGGTATATTTCTGTCGTTTGACATCCACTACTGCAGATATTCAAAGTGATCGAAACTGTGCCATTTGAACCCATTGCATCGCCACATTGACAAAATGGTCGGCACATCAAGTGAAGAGCACTATATTCCACGATGCACTTTCCTGAAAAATGAATAGCTTGGTGTCTCTATGTCAAAAATTCGACACGAAGATATCAACGTAGATTAAAATCTATTTGCGTGACTGATAGTGGTATCTCTATCGCTACCCAATTAGCTTTAGTCTTTTTTGGGTTTCTTTTACATCGACTGTTGATTTACCGTATAACCTACCGAGTACCATTGCAACTACGAGAGCCGTGTACGTTCTTTAGTTATTCTACGGATTTTTCTTGGCGAATATTTTCACGTAGCGAAACACCGCGCGTAGAGACTGAGGTTCTTTATGAGGCCAATAGTCAAAGGTCATATTTTAGTACTGTATCTTATCTTATCTTATCTTGTGTGGGGGCCAGTCAGTACAGATCGGTGACACTTCGACCCAGTGGGATCTTTTGTGTCGACTTCCCCAGTAACGACTGCCATAGATGTTCATGGCAGCCGGGACCGACGGCTTAACGTGCTCTCCGAAGCACGGAGCAGGCGATAATTGTCAATCAATACGCACATACTTTCGAATAGTCATATAACTTCCGAAAGTCAGAGGTGCGCGACGTGGATTCGAACCCGGAATCCTCTGCATTGCAGTCTGCTGGTCTCCCCACTGAGCTATCGCTGCTCTTTTTTAGTTAATCTTAGCTATTTTATTTTGGACCAGAAGATATTGCATTGCCTTTCATGTTTATTGATGAAACAGACATATAATTTTAATTAACAGCCTAAAATAGGTGTTTTTTAGGTATGTGAAATGTAAAACTGTGCTAAGAGATGTAAATACGCTCGTGTCGACGCTAAAACGCAGTTTGGAAACGGTCAAGTCGGGACTCGAGACACTTCTAATAGGCTTGAGCGCAGGCGTGAGCGTTTAAATAAAAATGCTCAATCCGAACTCGACGCTCGGTTCGAGCTTGAGCGTAAGTATCTACAAAGTATGTGAAGAATAAATCAGTTTATTAATAACTACTTATTGTATATGCTATGCCCACGGATTTGCACGCGTATATTTTATTTGTCACAGAAAGTTTTATCGCTTTCTTCGATAGTATTTCGCTTTTCTGGGATTATTTATATTTAATATTAGTAGACAAAGTATGTGTATAGTGGTATAAGTGTGTGCGAGTATATTAAGTTGATACAACAGAGTATTATTCGTAAATTAAACTTTATTTATTGCAAAATAATGATAACTTATAGGAAATATTTAAACACGCCGATAAAAATGATTTCCGAGTTAAGTCGAAGTGCATAGGCACGTCACGCGTCATAATGAATAAAGAATACCCTCTAATTAAATAATTATCAATATACCCTCAGTAAAAATGGTAACGCTTCGGTGCTTGAGCGCACAACTTGAGCGTCGAATCCCGAGTCTTAAAGGCTCGAGTGTTTAACCCTCGGACCTTGAACGCTCAAAAGCGTCGACTCAGCGCTCAACGCTCGATGCTCAGTGCTTATTTTTACAACATTAACTACGCTCGATAGATAGCAATAGGCTGTATAATCAATGCTGCAATATAATCCAATCTAGCTGTAAGCAATAGCGGTAGTCTGAATCCATAAAATCAATTAACTTTTAACACGTTGTGAGAGAGCATCGACGGTTTTTTTATCCTGCTGTCGTGGCAAATTAGCGCTCTACCAACTAATTGGATTTACGCGATAATGATGCTCACAAAGTATGACTAGCGCGATACTCACCCGAGGAAAAACGAAATAATAATGCAAGAAACGAAAATAAATGGAACAGGCAAGTAAGCTAGCCTGCGAAACTCTTTCGCTGGTTTCCTACGTAAATGGTTGGTGCTTACGCAATATTCAATATCCCACATGTTGTAATACGATTAGACTCGTACATAATATAAAACTTCACACATACCTCAGATTCACTTACAAATGCTCAAAGTCGCTAAAGGATGCCATAATTAAGAGTTAAGTACAAATATACAAGTAAATTAAATTTGGCCTGTTGTTGGATAGTTGTTTACCCGATTAAATGTAGGTACCTAAATCAATCTGTATGCTCGCAACGCAAGAGCGTTCCTGACAAAGTACCAACTCAATTACGCAGTAACTTAGTAAAGCGGCCGACTAACCATTTTACGCCAAACTTTACACATGCTGGCTTTTAATCAAAATGTTTAAGTGATTCATGAATTAAGAATTTATTGTCTATAGTTAGTAACAGAAATAGATTTTCCAATGAATTTCACTACGGTACGTGCAATATCTTGTTTAGAAATAATTTGGATATAATTATTTTCTATTATGGAACTTTTATACGTGTCTCAAAAATATGATAAGCGACATAATATGTCACCAATTTAGTAAGTAGCAATATGAAGTCTCTAAGTTTCTCTTTGGAAGACAGGCATGTGCCTTTAGTAGGCGTGGGTAAAATGAAGAACAGTAATTGCATAACTACTGACATACTTGTAAAATTTAAAATCTCGTGTATGAATTCACACTAAATACATAATGACAAAATACATATATTACCTTAGCTTTAAAATGTAATTATAACAGGTATATCACATATTATATTAATTACCTTTTGATATATTTTGTTTTATTCTTCCATATCTTCGATTGCGTTCTCAGTATATTAGTGATCGATATCCAATATACTCAATTCGCTGTAAACAAATCGTTAATATACCCATAAGAGTTCTAACCTCTAAAGGGACGTATAATACATGAGTATCAAATTTAAAAAATAAGCGACGTATTGAAGAAGTTTGGCAACTATATTTTCGTTTGTCATTAATTAGTGCGACAAAGGTTTCAAAGACAATGAAGGAGCTAATGTTTTACTGGTGCCTCGCCTGCGGCGTTAGTGTGAATACTTACCAATTTATTTTAAAGGTCACATGCAGATTTTCCCTCAGTGCTCACGTTCGTTTTAATAGCGACTCTATTGAGTTTTGTACGTTTTTCCTTGTGTTACGTAAGTATCTCATGTTACCTTCTTTCTTAAACTAAATGCATTACTTGAAGCCTACGCATAAGCTCTTGGCAGTCTCCACGTGTTGCACAACACTTTGTAATGTTAATAAACAACTCTTACTTATTATTCTTTTTTTGTGATTTCGGTGTTCGTGTCGTCACAGAAAGTCGTTGACGGGACGCAAAAGCTCTTCTGAAAAAGTATGGCTCTTGCGATTATTAAAATAAGCGCACGTATTGTCAATGATTATTTAAACAAATCTCTAAAGCGATTGGAATAAGTCTACAGCACCCACATTTTCACCATTTAAATTAGGTTCTATGTATTGACTGGCAAGACGTTTACAAATTACTAGACGATATGCTAACTGAGAATTTTCTAGCAGGAAAACTCAATAATACGACTCGGGTATCAAACTCGAGATATTACAATCGCCTATCATCAATACAGGATCGACAACGCATTCTGGTGTGTTTTTAATTACTATTAAATTAAGTTAAACCTGCGCGTTGTACAAAGATTTACCTACACCAATATACGAAAATACAGAAAATAGAAAAAGTAGTCTCCAAATATAAAAAAGTATATTTCATAAAGTGAGCAATCTCTCATGAGTCAAATCGACATAACATTAAAGCATCTTCCTTTGGGCGGAAATCGAGTGGAATTACTCACAGTAAGTACGCAATGTTAACAGTAAAATAAAATCGAAAGCTCGTTTATAGACCGTTCAGTCTGTTAATGTATTTTTACGCTATTTGTAGGCATTCAATACTTATATAATAGTAATATACGACATTTTGCTCTTTGGGATGGTTTTAGATTCAATACTTACCTAATTTTATTCATAATGATACCACTAAAGTGTTTTTTATGTAGATGTTTTTGCAACTTTGTTTGCATTTGACAAACTTTAAGCAGTCTGCAAGCATGCATAGAGATGCATGCTTGCAGACTGCTACACAGCTAGAGTGCTGGGAAACAGAACAAAGGGCTTTAAAAAAACAAACTACAACAGCAAGCTAAGGGGGTTAATGTAGCATTGTGTAAACGTCTACTGTTATTTTTAAGCAGTTACACAGAACGTTGGTTTGCTTTTGTAAATTGTGCAGGCGCTGTTAAAAACGCCTAAACGTAGTCGGAATAATTGTTTTCGTATACTCATTTATCATGTTCCCAAGAGAGCAAATTAGCAAGCTGAAAAGACAAATTGTCACCTACAGAATTATGTAGAAGAAAAGTAGAAGAGAAAACTCGACGTTAAACGTTTACATAATAAATTATGGAGAATTTTTGGGAATGTTATCTTTAACTTTTAATGTTAAATGAATTAGGTAATCTAATTGTTGCATTTCCTTTTAAACATATAAAGCTTTTTGTTTAATTATACTGATATGCGAAAATGAATAAACTGATTTTATAAGATGTAGGATTTAGAAATTTTTTGGTAATCTATAAATACCAAGATAGGTAACTATTAGTTAATAACTTGTTATGCCCAGCGCTCAGGGCTGACTAACTATCTTTATCTTGATTTATTTTAATTTTTTTGCGATATATCTAAGAGTAAAATACATAAATGCAATAGTTTTAGCAATCCCGTTCTTCCGTTTTTAATATCAAATGTTATAGTCACATTGCGTTGGTCCGTTTTTTAATATTTTACGGCTCAAGTCCGGTTGCCACCTCAGTTTTGGTGTGTTCTATTACGTGATTCGTTTTTACATTTAATGCTGGCTGTAAACGTGTTGGTAGGTTAGTGTTCAACGTTTCACAGAAGACCAGAATACTGCAACTGTTCTTCCTGTTTCTTTCTGTGCGATACGACACGGTTTAATTAGTAGATAAACGCGTTTGTCAATACTAAGAAAACATAACTACATATATCTATCTCTCATTAGAGTTCACAAGTAGGTAGGCTTGTTATCATAGCACATAGACTTCGAAGCGGCCATATAGTGTGTAACAAATTTGGATTTTTAATGGAAAAAATTCCTTCAACTAATTGTCAGAATTGTGGAGTAGTTGATGATATACAACATAGGCTAACGGAGTGCATACGTTATCAGTCCGTAAGGGATCAATTGATTCTAAAACTAAATTTAAATAGACTAGATGTGGGTTTATTTAATCAAATTTTATGTAATCCTAATTCCGAGGATGCATGTATTTTGTATAAACTCTTTAGTGAAAATTGTAGTCAGTAAGTTGTTTAATTAAGGTAGTAGCCGATCTAGTATTAAGACTGTTATAGGACAAACATGTACAAAATGTATACACAAAGTTCCTCACAAATAAAGAAATTAAAAAAATTAAGTAGGTAGGCTTTTGATAGATATGTCTGTTAGAAAAATAGTTTGTCTGTTAATACCTCGGACATAGATGGACATCCAAATAGCAACCGTTGAGGCTTCATGTACGTGTAGGTGTACAGAGACACCCACGCAGATTGATATTAAAGGATCATTGTTAACATGGACATTGTTGTTATGGATCTTTACGTTTTTACTTATAAAAACGTAAATATCTGTTATTAATATTGACTCGACTTACGTAAAAAGGCGACCAGGTTCAAGTTGCATAATTTGTATCTTGAGAGAAAGGTGTAAAGAAACATTTAGTAATTAAAAAAATGAAAATATGGTATACTATGATTGCATACTCCCCTTTTAAACAATTCAAATGGCCAACTGTATAGTTTAAATACATATATAATTTAAAATATAACTTTGAACTTTAATAAATCTATCAACTCTTACGATTTAAAGATTTCGTATTTATGTTTCGTCAATTATTTAAGAGCAATAGCAATATTATGTAATTTATTATCAGAAGCCTAGAACTATACAGCATAAAATATAATATAAAATACTTTAATGTTTAAATGAAGCCCTTTCACATGATACCCCACTTGACCCAGTAACCCCAACTTGAGCACAATTTTGACCTCTCTTTCGGGTCCGACAGGAAACGACGACTAACGTAAATGCGGTTTTTTAAATTGAAAGCTTTTCGACTATTTCAACTAGAACATCAATTAAAACCTGCTTTTCAGCTGTATTTTATGAAATTCTGTCCAGCTATTCAAAACTTAGGAAGACATTTCCAAAATAGTATGAGAATTTCGAAATTCGCTAATAAACATCAACAATCTTTAAAAAGACAGCGCAGACAAAAGCATACAGGTATACAAGATTCCCGTTCGCACAGCAGATATCGTGACAAAAGAACTTTGATGAACTATAACGATATTTCTCTATCACGACTCATCAATATACTTATTGGTCTGGCTACAGGAACAACAACCCTGTTTTTTACCGTGTCAATGTTGTTTACGTATTTGTCAGAGCCAATACCAATATTTCACTGAAATTTATTTCGGTATTTACCGTTAACACCGTTTGTTCGAAATCTATATTATATTGTGAACTTAAAAACATAACTAAGTTAAAATAATGGTTATGAATTTAAAAATAGTTTATTCTTAATAATAATACAGACCTTGTTATAATTGTCCATGAAATAAACTGGGTTCCTTGCTAATAATACTGCAGTGTGACGCAGTATCTGCTGCTTTTTAATTATTTACAGAGCCATTGTAGTGCCGTCTCTTTGATCTAATTTTACCACAGTTTATTACTGCATATAGTTAAATAGGATATTTATTTAATCTTTGTCTTGTGTAAAGCCTTGAATTTCAAAGGCTCTGCCCTGAAGCAATAAACTATAATATATACAATGTATACACATGTATAATAGAATATATTTAGGGGGCAAGCACTTTAACATGTTTGCTGCGCCTTCTCTTGCGGTAGCTGTCTGACTACATTACTCAAACTGGTCAAAGTATAAGACTTGTGCCTCACGTGGCACTGAATCTTTCAATAGCGTACAATTCAAAGG
Organism: Catocala nupta; assembly: GCA_963675205.1. Lineage (NCBI taxonomy): Eukaryota > Metazoa > Arthropoda > Insecta > Lepidoptera > Erebidae > Catocala > Catocala nupta. Next base: position 18,096,970 of record OY776078.1, read on the forward strand.
TTTGTTCGTACGTTGATGTTGACATAAAAGGATTATGTGATACAAAAGATTCAATGAAAATAAAGAAATTTCCCAGATTAGCTGTCTACTTTTCATACTATAATATCTTATAAATATTTCCTTTATTTAACATTTATGTAAATGAATTATAATCAAGGGATAAGTTTTTTAAATATATTATATATATCTGATGGCAAATTATTATCGTAATAAAATTTGTTAAAATTAGATATTCAGTTCAGCTCTATTACCATAAATATGGTGAATGGAATGGTGAATGGAATGAAACCTACCTGCCCCTTCTAAATTAAAATAAATTTCAAATGAGAACATAACGAAGTTTATTGGATTAGATCAGAACACCATTATGAAGTTTTTATTACGAGAATTTAATTGGCCCTCTGTATTTATCGAATTAATTGTCACGACACCTGATATCAGATGCCGTAGGAATGATACCATCAAAGTGGATCGGATGACGGCTACACTAGGTATATACAACATGAGTAACTTTTGGGCCGACATAAATTTGTTACTAAACCTCTACAGTTTAAAAGCCTGATTTTCTATTGTCGAAATTTCAGATGTTTAATCGATCATATATAACATGAGTACCTATAACAAGTAGGTATAAAATATACGGCGGGACCCTTCGGTACTGGAGCTCGCATAGATCCATCCGCGAATTTAATCAACGTTGCACAGCGCCATAGATGGGTAATCAGTTTTCGAAAAGTTATATCCCTACTTACCTTGTAGAGAACATAAAGCTGCAGGGGCCTGAACGAACCTGTCACGAACATCTACGGCGATATTTCAATGTTGGCAATATTGAGCCGCAAATAAAATAGATGAAGAATATTTAAGCATAAAAGTTGTGGTAAATATTCTAACATCTATTATAATTTAAATTACTGAAACTGGCTAAACTAAGACCCTATAAATTTCACAATAGTAAGGTAAAGATAGTATATTCAAATATAATATGACCAATTTAAAATTACTTCATTTAAATTTTACATTTAAAAGAGGTTAAGTAATACATATTTTATGATCACTTTAGTAAATAACTCAGTAACTTCCCTCTGACCTCTTTTACTTTATGTTCTTAAATATTTTTCACATTTCATTCGGCGTAAAGTAGGTGGTTTTGTCTTTAGTCGGGATTACTTTAACCTTAGGTGAGTTAAATATAGCAACAAGTTTGATCTTCTCATTAATAATGAACATTTTAATGTATACCCACGAATTTGCTTACTATTTGCATATATAATAAAGGATAATATTGTAAACCTCATAAACTGGTACGAAATTTCTTACTTTTAAAGATCCTCATATTCACTGTGTCAGTTACTCTTGCAGCTGATAAATTGATTTGAAATATATTTTATGAATACTCCAAAGATTCACTTGTAATAAGGCACCACTTTTATAAATTTCTTTCGCCCCTAACTGGGATTAAATTTGGGACAATCTACATTCTACAGAAACTAGAATATAAACGATTCACCCTTTCTATTTTTATTGCAAATTACATATTCAATTTGAGATATGAATGAAAAAATTCAGTATTTAATACAGCTTGGCGTGGCGTTACGATGTAGTATACTATATATGATTCAAATAAATTACTGGGGTTATTCGACATCGATATTATCTTATTATAATGCTCGTGGCACATCTACTGTGGTACGTGATAAGAACGCGAATTGGGATAAAAGATTTAAGTAATCTTTCAACATAGCTATGATGAGCTCACCAGGTATTTTGAATACCTACCTTGTTTAAGAAATTTAGTATTAAGGACTTTTAGTTACTTCTTTCACGTCTGTTTTATCTGAGGTCACGCTATTTGTTTTTCTTATGTAAGTTTTGTTTGATTCGATACAAACATGGTCACTTTCACTTTAATAAAATGATTAAATATTTTTGTCTACTACCTCCTTCATTATCTGAAATATATTACCTATATACATATTTTTTACAAATGAAAGTATTTGAAGCCTAACGTAAAATCCCACTAAGGCTTTATTTAAACAAACGAAAATATGTGAGTGAGTTCTAGAAATCTACTTCATTACAGTAAAGCGTGAACTTTGTCTCTACACGACCATTTTTCTTAATTTGAAAGAATCTAAATAATGTACAAGGCGCAAAGCTGGTATTCTATTTTAAAAAAACCGACATTCGGTGTAGCCTTTTTGCAAGCTGTACGTACCAACTTACTTATATATTTAAAGAATGTGTAATGAGTGTAAAGCTAAATTTTGTATTTTGTTAAAAGTAACATTGTTTGTAGCAAGGATTAATGTAAGCTTAAATTTGTTGCAGTACATCGGGACGATGGATGTGCCGCGCCCTACGAGCCGCGTGGAAATCGTCGCTGCTATGCGCCGAGTTCGTGTGAGTAAAACATACATACATACATAGATTCACGCCTGTTTTCGAGAGGGGTAGGCAGAGACTACGGATTTCCATTTGCTGCGATCCTGACACACTTCTCTGGCTTCATTTACTTTCATAACATTCCTCATACACGCTCGCCGGTTTAAGGTGCTCTTAACCTGGCCTTTATCCAGAACGTCTCCGATCTGATTAAGAAACGTTCGGCTAGGTCTTCCCCTTGCGACTGTTCCATTCACACTAGTCTTACAAACTTTCTTAGTCAGTCTTTCCTCGTCTATTCTTTCTACATGCCCAAACCAGCTTAACATACCCTTTTCTATTCTCGTTACTATATCCACTGTTATGCCGCATCTCTCTCTAAACACACTATTTCTTATTCTATCTTTCAGAGTCACACCACATAGATTTCTCTGCGCACTCATTTCTACAGCATTTATTCTGCTCTCATGCTTCTTTTGCCATACCCAACTTTAACTTCCATACATAAGTGTAGGCACTAATAGTCCTCTGAACAGCCAAACGTGCCTTTTCGGATACATTTCGACTGTTCATAAAAGTGCGTAGAGCTCCATTCACTTTGTTGCCGGCAATCGTTCTTCTTTCAATATCTGCTTTAAGTTTACCATCCCTTATAAACAAAGTACCTAAATATACAAACTCTTTCACTTGCTCCACTTGTTCTCTATCAATCATAATATTGCACATCGTCATGCACTCCTCCTTTTCAAATACCATTACTTTCGTCTTGCTTACATTCATTTTCATTCCTTTACTCTCAAAAGCACCATGCATAATAGTTACCATCGCCTGCAACTCTTTCGCCGATGACGTAAGTATTACTTGGTCGTCGGCATAATATAGACATTTGACAAGTAACTCATTCTATTGTCTTCTGTTTACGCAAATGTTATTCATTGAAATTAAACTACTATATACGGATTTTATCGCGTAAATAAACAACGCGATAAAATCCGTATATAGTAGTTTAATTTCAATAAGTAACTCATTCATTCTTAATCCCCCTTCACAATCTTTTAAACCTTTCAAACAATTGTCCATGTATAGGTTAAAAAGCCAGGGTGACGCTACACATCCTTGTCTAACACTTTTTCCCATATTAAACTATTCTGTGTAAGTCCCATTTATCCTAACACAAGCTGTCTTATAATATGATACTTAGAATTCAGAATAATATATATTCTACGCATAGCCCGCATATAACAAGGTTAACGATGAAAACAAAGCGCCAACGAGTATTATCGGTGCAGCTTCCGCCAATATTAAAATAAAAATCTTTCTTTAAAAACAAATTACTTTTCGACTAACTAGGTTTGGCCTAAATTGGAGAATAATGTCATTATCTACTGTGCTAAACCTATATTCTCCTTTATGATAAGACTAAAGAATAATCTTCAATGATTAATAAGTGTAATGGGTTATGCAGAAAATGAGAATGCTGGCAGTAAAGTGACTGAAGAGTAGTGAAACCATATTCTATATTTTTCTTGATAACTACATTTATTCGTATAATTGGGTGGTTGCGTAACTTATGGTCATTATGCATTCAAGAATTAGGTCACTTTCTCTCACATCAGTTATTAGCTAAATTTAGGTGCCACGTAGTAAGTAGCATACCTAGTGCCTTACATTTGCCAAAGGTATGCGTACATAATTTTACTAACGGAAAACCGAACAGCATAATATAATAGTACAACAAAATAATCAATAACTAACAACTTCTACCAAAAATCTAAACTCTTAACTGAACGATAGTTTACTCGCACGACAGATAAATAGACTAGACTAATTTACAACTAATTGCCCTCTCTAGAGTACTTAACAAAGCAAAACATGATCCTACTACCCACCATTTGGTCGTAAAATTGATTTAGCTAAGCTTCGACGGTAATTATACATTGTGTAGTACAAGAAAATAGAGATTTTATGAGACTATTAAATTTCAGCCTCGTTTCAACGAAATTTGAGGTTTGTGCAGAAAAATATGTTGAATCATCATTTCGTGTTTTAGAACGTGTTCGTGGGTTTTGAATTAGAGCGTTGTGAAGTGGGCTACTACAAGACTTTTTAAAAGCATACATATAATTTTATATTACACGGCGTTTTTTGTAGACGGACGAATGAGTGCAAGCAGTCTATGGCTATGGCAAAGCTAGTACCAGAGATACACGAGCATAAACTTCATGCTACATTTTTATGTTTTATCCATTTTGTATGTTCGTTTTAATTTCATTTTATTACAGGATAGACTTTATATTTTTTTTTAATTATAAGTGTTTCAGATAGATTGTGATCGTTATGAAGACATAGTATGATAATACTAGAGTTTACATAACGATTTGGGATTGTTATCAAATTGCAAATAAACAATCTTAATTAGTTACTTAATGAGATGTCATTTTAATATGAATCTATATGACTCTAACGTATTATATAGGAAACGAGAGAAAATCTAAAAGAACGATCATTTTATCGTCTCAGACAACAGTGGAAATTTTGTAAGCTGAGCCATCGGGCTAGCCGCTAACTCTAACAATATGGAAATTGCACAATACTAAACCACCAACTCATCTTTAAATGTGCATATGCGGCAAACGAAATACATGTCCCAAATATTTCTATATAATTCGCACCGTTTTAAGGTTCTCGTTTTAAGTCAAGAATAGTTATTCTCTCTTAGTTGCAAATTGAATAAGAAAATACATTATTTGGGTAATAATATTACGCGCCCCTTTCAAATACCTACGTACTTTTACATTTTTACTTTAATATTACTGTAGCAGATACAAATGTTAACAATATTATTTTTAATGTGTTCAATGTGTGCGAGTAGTTAAAGAAAATGAATTAATTAAGGTAATAATAATATTTAATTGCATATTCCGTTACGTATGTTGCATGACTTTAGTTTCTTAGTATTGCATTTGACATTAAAGTAATGTTATCTTTTTCATTGGATTAGTTTCGAGAAGATGCTTGACTACTCATTATACAGTTTACCGCTTAATTTACCTAGGTACTTAATTACTTATGACTGACTATAAGTCATCACTTTTATGATCTTGAAGTCTCGGTTTAGATGCCTGAGTCGGCAGCTATTGCTATTTCATTGAAGATTATTTTATCTTGCAAGTCGGATTCGTGGCGATAGGCAATATTTAGGTAAAATTTGGGAATGCACTTTTACCTAGGTTTTAGTATAAATACATATACCTATTTAATCATCGACGACATACTATGTACTCGAAGATAAAACAATATAAATCCTCCTTTTTTAAGTTATTATTTAACGTAATGTATACAAACATATTATACAGGGTGTCCGGTAATTAATGGATAACCTTGATATGTCTTATAGTAGAACAGAAGGCCGTTCAGAAAAATGAAAAAAAATAATAAAAATAAACGTGAAAAAAATATTAGAAAGTGCAAGCTATATTAGCATAGCATACTTTTGACTGTCTATCTATTAGCATAATTAGTGTTTAATAATAAAACAACAAAAATCCGATGGATTTCATTCATTTATGGTCGTAGTATACAAGAAAGTAATACATGGTAATTAAAAAAGAAACACATATCTCAGGTAGTAGTTAGGATAGATATTTTATCATATTTTTTTCTGAACGGCCATCGGTTCCACTGTAAGACATTTCCAGGTTATCCAGCATGGTTAACTTAACGAAAAATAAAGTAATTCAAAAAGCATAATAGTATGCCTCCGCACCGCTGTTAATATTGCTACGTTGGATAGCAACACTAATTCTTTGCACAAAGAAAATAATAGCTAGCCGAATAGCTAGCTCTCTATCATATTGACATGCCAGTGTTTAGAACCCGAACGGTTCATATAGGTATATAGACACCAATGGTTACGTTATTTAACCCGCTTGAGTGTCTTCGCTGATGCTGCAACAACAGCGCAACTCACTGTACTAGGAATATATGATGATGCAAGGGTATCGTAAGCGAAATTGTGTTCCATACCAAAGGCTTACCCAACAGCCATGCCAAGTTCATTCATTTTCACAAACATCAAATTTTGTTTCTACTGCGTCTGTGAAACTACACCTTTTTTAACGAAGAGCTCGCGAGCTTCTAGTTTTCAGAAAATGTATTCTTTTTATTTACTTGAAGAGGAATAAATCTTGACAAACCTTTTTTATTCTTTTGTTTGACCACTTACTTGTAGATTAGGAGAAAGCTTTTAAAACATAATTCCTATCATTTAGACTTGGAAATATTTTTGTTCCACGACATTAAAATCGTTCTAGCTTCTTTTATAAATATAAAATATTTATTTCATATGTTGAGAAATGAAATAAACCGCAAATTTCAAAGGTTACGACGCAGTTATCACGCGCGCGGCTTACTTGCGCGTCAGACATCCTAAGCTTAATAATAATAAAATATGAAAGATTCCATGTTCAAATGTTTACCCAATATGTTACCTAATCATATCCAAACCGTCGCGTCGTGCGAATTATGACGAGTATGGCTGGGACTAACATACATTATACCTTTAATCCCAGTTTATTTCTGAAATGTCTTGACTGTGACTTATCACGATGAACAGTGTTATCTAGTGATATTTTTTACAGCAAATATTAAAAATGACACAAGATTACGCTGTAATATTTTTATTGCGTTAGGCTACAACTCCCGAGAGGGTGTTTGTGGACAATGAATAATACACAATTTGCTGTCCCATTCACAAACTATTAGTAGGATTGGTATACTTGCAGGCGCGCTAGTGCCACTAATAGACGCGCGAAATATTCGCGCCGTAAGTTATTGAATAGCGTCAGATATACCATCTTCATTTGAGGCTCTCAGCACCGCGGGAAAATCATGGCAATTTATAATTGCAGTTTATTTTCATCGTCTATATTCCGTTCTGCGATATCTTACAATAAAGCCCATACTCATAGCTAAAATTTACAGTTATAATAATTATACATGAAACTAGTTTCTCCACACGGATTCAACCGCGTTAATTCTTTTGAAACCAATAACGTCTGGCACATACCGATATAAAAGTATTTATATATACCTATTTATCTAGGATCTTACCTACATGTGAGCTGAGCTCAACTAAATCTGTTCAACAATCACATCCAAATATCCAAACATCTCAAATATTTTTAAATATTTGCCGTTGACTTTTATTTCGTAACATCGATATGGATACATTTAAAGAAAAATAATATTATACGTATATAATTTCTAAGATACTATCCTTATTATATAAAGTACTATCTCCTGCCTTACCATAAATAATATCGTTAATATACAAATAACACAACCAGTTTTCTTTAAATAAAAAAGTGGCACAGTCGACTTGCAAATGCCAAAGTCGGGCAAAGTACTTAAGTATCTGAAAATCGAGTACTTCTCAAAGGGATTTCAACTTTGCATTCACGACTATTCTAAGACAAACTTTCAGGACAATGCTTTACTACAAAAGCGTAAACACATTTCAATTAATACAGGTGTCTAGACTTACGCCTTTGTTTAACTCCGGGTTTAGGGTAGCAGAGTACGGTACAGAGTAGAGAGTAGAGTACAGAGTACTGTAGTAGTAAGCAAGAGAGTATTATTATTTTGTAATACACGAGTCTATTGCCGTCCACCAGACACATTGCCAGATGCCGAGCCACTACTGCATTTCCCATCAAAAATCTCTGTAACACATTGCTAGCCCCGAGAATCAAACAAATCGTGATCAACGAACTAATGCTACTAAAAGCTAATATAATATAACTTTCATTATAATGTACCATTATTCTGGCAGCTAGATTGATTTGCACCGTCCCGTCGCTAATATTTATATTCTATATGTTCATATTCTTGAAAGAATAGCAACGTTTTTGGATCACAACGGAACATAAAATACGCTCAATGGTCTTTGTTTTATCGTCCGTGAAAAAGCCGATTAGCCGCGAAATTAAGCCAAAAGTATCTGCGAAACCAAATGGATTTGTTTCTTGGAAATGTTCGCATAGAATTTTCCAGTCGCTTCTGTTCAATTTAATACTTTTATATAGACGTACATTCACATTTTTATAACCTCGAAGAAATGAACAGAGGTGTATTATTACACGAGTTGATAGCTTCCAATTACCACACAATTGATTTAATAATATTGGTTTAATGTAGTTTTGGTGATTGTTATACTTTACTACATAGTACTTAATAATGGGTCAATAATTAGTATATTCTATATAGTACTGGCTCTTAATATGTATATAAGATTAGATTGCACATATAATAAAATAATAGACAAATGGATTTAACTGTTTCATATGAAGAAACTCACTGACATTAAAGGCTCGTGTACATAAAGCAGGTGGCATGTTTATTTGTTGCACTGCTTGTATGCATCGTGTAAACCACGGATGTAAGCCACCCATGAGAGCTTTCCGTACATGTGATACGATTGACTCGCGCATGTAAGCTGCGCGAGTAGCATGCGCATGTAGCCCGCGCCATACACTTGTATCATATACAAGCACTATTATTTGACACTTCACCTAATCTATATATTAATACGTGAAGACAAAACTTTGTACCCCTTTTTACGAAAATTGCACAGTTGGAGGAGTATAAAATTTGGCACAGTTAAAGTTTATATGGAGAAGGAGTGGCGAATCCTATTATTTTTATAAAATATGCATTAGAAATACATTAAATTAATGAAAAACACTACACGCACACAACCATGCATTTGACACACGCAGTCGAATCGCGTTCGTAGTATTTCGGCATTGTTCGGTTGACTTCGTAGAATGCTTCGTAACTATGATTACATACATATGTATATGGAGTAGGTGACTAAATGAAATGTGATTATAAGGGTATTAAGTTATAGACAATAAAACTTTAATAACGATCAAATTTAAATAAATTATGGGCGAATTTCGACCACTTGGCGACCACTAGTATTACTTATTTGTTGCATCTCTTTGCATGCATTCATGTTTACCTAAGAATGTAGCAGACTTTATAAAAAATGCTTGTACAGTAACTAATCCAGAAAAATTATCTTGCAAAATAACAAATATTATCGCATACATTTTGAAGTCAGTTACAAAAAAATATTGGCATCTGATGGAGTAGGGTACATTATACTGTGAATGCTTCGATATAGGATCGAACGTGTTACATTGAAATATGAATATGACACTCGCTGTGACACCTCTTGTGAATATAAACGAACTTGTTTATAAACTGTTGAATAGGTTATGTGTAGAGCTACATATACTAAGGTTTTCTTTAGGCTTCTTGCGAAATGCCTCGAAGGAGTTTAACTGCACGTATGGCCCGTCACGTAATAAGGATTTGTGTGGTTCATAAGTAGTTGTATCGAGTCTTACAGTTTTTCGTATTCGATGTTTGAAAGTTTGTGATGTGCCTCGCGACATAGGTACTGTATAATATGTCCAGTACGGGAGTCGTCCTAATTACAAAAAAGTATAGTATAATAAAAGGGATTGGAATTAGGAAGATATAATATATTTTAAGTATACAGAGAAATACGCAGCAACTTGCTATATTAATACATAATCACCAATGCTAGACTCTTGCAATGCATTATTTTAAATATTTTGCTGTTAATATTGGTTTACTTACTCTAAGATTTACTGAGGAAGTCCAAAAACGCGTCAGTATAAAAATTCTTCATTTCGTTCAAATTTATTCAAGAATGTTCTCAACCATGCCACTTTTAAGTGTTATACTTTGTTTAATATAAAGTTTACCAATAACTCCGAATTGTTGGAAAAATTAATTATTATTTACATATTTGGCATTTATTCAACGGGAATGCTATACTCATCGTTGTGTATTTTTAAGAAATATAAAGGTGGATTTAGAAATTCAAGGGATAATTTATCTTTATCTGAAAAGACTGATATTTAATTCTCTTTCTTTCTAAGAAAAATCATAGTATCGACGCCTGTCTGAAAATAGTTTTAGACTTGTCAACCAAACAATACAAGTAGGTTCATGAAATTCAGGCTAACTACTATAGAGTAGGCTAAGTTAATAATATAGATTTAGTTTTAAGACTGAACTTATATAATAGGTACACGTATTTGCTCACGGTTTCGTTCGCAGTAATTTAGATTTTGATAATCATTGCCTGTACCCCTGACAATGTGTATACGAAATGTTTTGTGTCTTTTTGTAAGCAGACAGATCGATCGCAAAGGCATTTCAGCTCTATGAAAAATAATATAATAATAAGGCTCTGTTTCACACTTCATGAATACGTTGTTTATATATATATATATTACATGTATACTGTATAACAATCCGCTTTGCTAAAATGACGTAGGTCTGGCGGATTTGATATAGTAGTCTACAAAGGTACACTGAATGCGGGTACAACAGACTAGTCCAGATATGAGTTGATAATTGTAGTAGGTTAGTCTAATAATTGAACATCTTAATGATTCTATTACAGAACCGACGAACTTGTTATTTTGTCAATCTTAGCAAATTTACACTGTAAACATAGGATACCTACAGCGTAAATTTTACAAGTAAGATAGATATACTGCAAACAGCGGCAATAACTTTACATTACATCTTAATGTGCATGTTAGAGATTAAGCTAAGTGCTGTTAATTTAAAAAGAAATGCATCGGTTTTACTGTAAAATTCAATACACCGCAAATAATTAAACAATTAGGACAAAAAGGATTACGATTATTTTATTATGATTTCAAGCTACAAGCGATATCATCTCAGTTCTAACATTCAACTTCTCTCTATTCTAAAACTGTGGTTGCCGTTGAGATCAACAAACTTACCAACCAAACAAATACCTCCAGTATAAATATTCGAGTAAATATTGCGCCTTACCACATTGAAAACATTAAAGATGAAAATAGATAAAACGCAGTCAGTTGATCAACTCATCAACGCTTAAACTAATTATGAGATTGGGATATCGCGATATATTTTCTTTTCAAGACGTCAGGCAATGCCATTAAAAAATAGTCATGTCCTCATAAAACTGTGATTGAATTAATTATAGACTTTTAAACATTCGTACATTTTAATTACACGATTCGTAACTTTCTTTCGACTCGTTTATTGGACAGTTGCGTAAGAATTTTGGAAAACAAATAGCAGTCCACGGTTCTTTAAAAAAACTAGCTCGACTTCATTTAAATTTAGATATTTTAATTAAGATTTAATTAAACAATGCCTTTGTACGATTCAATTTATTCGGATGTTTCCACAACCCTTACAATTTATGTTTAAATTAGATAATGTTTTTGTAAAAGATATGATCCCATTATATTTAAACGTCTTTATAAAATCCTTTTAGCTTATTAGCCTGGCTAATTATTCGCAACTTCTGCCATCACAAAATTATTCCGGCTCTAAGTAATGAGATACTTCCATTACGTTATTCTCATATTATTTGGCACGCAAAAGTCTCTCGCAAGTGTCACTTATTATTATCGCTTATAATTTCATATGCATTTACAATAAATAAATAAAGATTTAAAAAATATTACTTATGATAGTATTATGCATACAAATTTGTTTTGTGCGTGCAAGAAAACAAATACTTATGCAGGATTCACACTTTTACGATTGCATAAACTATGTTTGTATGAAAACAAAGATATAAAACATAAATTAATATAATGTTAAACAACGGGTCTTACTCGCGATAAAGTATTTAAAAGGTGATAAATACCTATTCATTTCCCGACGTTTCGACCGACTTGCATCGATCGTGGTCACGGGTTGACTAATGTGAGCTCAGCGGCGCCTTCGTGAAGTACGGGTTTCGGCAACTACCCTCACTTGGTCACTATTATTTATATTCACACTGTCGGTATTTCGACACACAACACTAACGGCGTCTACACACTGGCTACCTAAGTCACTACGGCGACGTTTACATTTGCTGATGACTGGATTCCAAGATCCACAAACGGTATCCATCCTCCCGGTTGAAGTTGCGATATTTCTTAATTTCAACCGCTTCACGTACTATCCTGGAGTAATAGTTACGATCGGTGGATAAAACCTGTTGTTTATGTAACTCAATCCAGTGGTTTGGTCCAGACTGCAGCAAATGCTCGGCTATAGCAGACTTGTTTACTAACTGGTTCTTGACAGCTGTGATATGTTCCTTGACCCTTTCAGCGATTGTACGTTTGGTCTGTCCGATATACGTACTACCACAACTGCAATCCACCTTGTAGACGCCAGGTGTTTGAAAAGGGATAACATCCTTTAGAGTGCGTAGATAGCTTTCTACTTTGAAGAACGGACTATATACAGTCTTTATGGAGTATTTCTTCAGTGCTGTTCCAACTTTGTCCGTTACTCCTTTTATATACGGCATGTATGCCGGCACTCTGCTGACCCCAGGTTGGCTATCCCTTCTCCTCGAACGGTGTATCCTACCCTTATATCCGTTGCGTCTAAGTACCTCCTGAACATGTGTGAGCTCACTTTCTAGGTGTTTCTAGGTGACCCTGAACCTGAACCCTGGTTAGTGTTGTGTGTCGAAATACCGATAGTGTGAATATAAATAATAGTGACCAAGTGAGGGTAGTTGCCGAAACCCGCACTTCACGAAGGCGCCGCTGAGCTCACATTAGTCAACCCGTTACCACGATCGATGCACGTCGGGAAATTAATAGGTATTTATTACCTTTTAAATACTTTATCGCGAGTAAGACCCGTTGTCTAACATTATATTAAGTATGTGTACAAATCGCGATAGTCTAAAAACTTTTATAAAACATAAATATTTAAACCAAAGGTTTTAAACCGAACGGTGTTCATTTTGTTATTATTTATATGTCAAGTCGTATCAGCAAACCGATTTGGGAATCCATAATAGAGTGATCAGGTGTGATCGTACAGTATAAACATACATCAAACTAGACAAAACTATAACTATAATTATATGAGATATTAAAAATTTTAGTAGAATATACTATTTTAAAACATAAACATACCAATAATAAATATTTGGACATGTCATTAAACTTGTTTGACAGATTTGTCTTTATAAAGTCTCCATATTGACATTATTGCAGCATGTATATTTCATTCATTTATTAAAAGTATTACACAAATAAACACTACCTATTAAATTACTGTATATTTTACTTTATAGGCCTCTATATAAATAAACAAGTGGTATGACGAATGGCTTTTCCCGATAAAATCTCAGAAGTACTTTTTATTTTGACAGAGTTATCCGACATGCTGGAACCCTTGTCACAGACCTATTACGTCGTTACGCCAACACACACATTTCAGAGATGCAGATAAAACAAACTATTTAAATATTGTCGTATAATAAAATATCAGTTATTTTTCACAAAATTCCTCGTATTTTTTGTGTGCTATCCGTCCAGGTTGCCTGAATATTTGAGATAAATAATACTTACTCGTACATTCATAGCTACCAAGCTACATGCAAGTTGTGAGAGTCCATTACCCTCATGCATGCTCGCCAGTTTCGGGTACCTACTCTTAACCAGGTTTTCTTCAGAACGTCTGTGATGTGATCAGAGAAAGTTGATAGCAGCATACATTCAGCCTACCACAGTTGATTCCTCATCACCCCATCATAAGTCTTACAAATCCACGAAAGCACTATAAACCTTCGTCAAAAGGTTCTCGGTTATACCTCGCGAGGAAAAGACCTGATCCATACGACTCATACTCTTTCGAAATCCTGTGCATCCTATATTTTCTTACCGGATTCTTTCATTCATCAATTTCGCTAATATATTTGCCAACGATGCTTAGTAACCTAATGGCTTTATAGTTATTTGCAGCCTTGCTACGATCTTCTTGTATATAGGTACTAGAGGACGGGCTTTTATGAGAATTGAATTTCCTTATTAAATTTATGATTCTATTATAATGTGCGACCCCGACTTGGTTGACTGCATCGGTGCGGCGTAACTAATCGAGTTCCGTGAAAAGCCCGAGTAGCCCCATAATTCCTAGATGTATTTGGCACAGGCAAAAATTAATTTTATTTACTGATCAGACACACCAATCACTTTTATTGCAGTGTAAAATGAGTTATGCTGCGCGTTAACGTGCTCCGTTAAGTATAAATCATACAAAACTTTCCTATTATTTAAGAACTGGTGTTGATCGGTCTATGTTTATTATATGATATATTTATTAGAATTCGACAATATCAATACATTCAAGATTATTGCACTATTTTCACAAAGCTTATTTACGGCGCTGCCACGGGCAACATAAAATGAACTGATGTTAACAAATAAAAAGTAATATCGTCACTAAAATATTTTCAAAGTATAAATAGTCTTACATTATGCACGGAAGACTACAGTGGAATCTAATTTTCATTACATGGTACCTCAGCCTAAGTGACTAAATGTGGCTGTAGTACACCCGTACCACTTTTCTGTAAATTCGCTGTTGCTACACGTACTCTTTAACTTTATCGGTCTTAGATCTAATCGTTGCATCGCCGTACGAACGTCAGTAACATTTATGGGATTTTAAACATAGCATGCTCAATATATGTTATGATTTTTAACAGTAAAATTATTGGAACAGTTGTGTTACACGCGTTATTTAAGTCATTTTAACAAGGCGATTTCAACTTAATGTGGATATGCGATTCAGAAATCAATAATTTTATATGTACTCATTGTACAAACCTGTCGGTGGATTATAATAAAGTACTACTTTATTTCTTGCAGTACGAATTCAAGGCGAGGGGTGTGAAGAAGCGTAAGGTAACCGTTGACATCTCAACTGACGGTGTCCGGATTACGACCCGTAGCAAGAAGAGGAAAGCCAAGGTGAGATACTTCAGAATTTAATCATTTTTGCATTATTTATTTTTCTTCAAAGAGTTAACTCCCGCAATAGTACCACTAATGATGATTGTATTGCAAGAGACTTTACAAACATTAACCAATGGATACAATGAATACCCAGACTCGGCACATGTATAAGTTGATCACACAAATATTTGTCACCTGGGTATCGAATCCACAACACTCGGTGCGGCAGCAGTGGCAAGGGGACTACGGCCACATAAGCCACTATGCCTTCCGTTTAGTTCATTTATTCTAACTGATACAACTTTTAGAAGATAAATAATAGAACAGCTCTTTTGTAAAATTATAAATTTACCCATAGTTAAATCTTAACAATGACAAACACGCCTACACTGATACGGTAACGTCACAGGCAAAACCACGGAACGGAGCGAGGGGATTTTAAGGTAAAACAAATATTGCGCGACAAGCACGTACAGACGTGATCAATCTGTTGTGGGCTCTACAATTGTTTGCGCATTATTATTCCGTAATTATTAACGTTTTGTAAATCTGACGGTATTTTGTCAAACATTAAAGTTCAGCCGATTATCTCTGTAATAAGCAAATAAAAACATTAACAATCAATAAATTTATTACGTTTTCAAATGAAATTTAAAAATACTTAGTCTTGAGTAGTACTTGAATACCTGGAATTATCGCGTACCAAGTATAACAAACTTATTTCTTACATTAAAATAATTTTATCACCACGCCAAAGAGGTGCTTGCGTTCCGATAAAATAATATTCGAATCTTTAATGCACTGGCCTTTTTATTCATGAAATTCCAATAATTTACATCGCGTGAACGACGTCTCAAGTTAAATTGAAAACTTTGACGATTTTTGTTTAAAAGTTCCATTTAAATATATTCATAACAAATGATTTGTTGCGAATAGTATTCGAAAAAAGACATGTTTCTAACTCGATTTTATTGAATACTTTAGTAAAGTCTTAACATAAATACGTAGTTGAAGTTACTAGTAAATAAAAAGCTCAAATTAGATCAGCCTAATGGAGTCAATATCAGTAAACTTGTACAGAAACCACGTAGAATACAATTGCAAATTTAATAAATACCTTTACACATATTTACAGGCCATCATACATTTTAATTTTGTGCTATTTCAGGCTTATATTTTGTCAAAAATAAGGATCAGAATTTTTTTATTACATTTCATTGCCTATGTGAAATAAAGCGTTTGTATACATATAAGCAGTTATAAATTATTTTCAAATTAAATTAATGACTATATTTGGTCCAGCCGCCGATTTAAAGTAATTTCCAAAAGATTTATATTTAAAAATAATTTACTGGTGACCACACGAGCTCATGTATTCTTGAGTGTTGAGTGTTGGCTTAATACACGGGTGTATATAACGATACCCTTACAAGGTCAATAAGACAGATCCAAGAGTAACCGCCCAATAGAACAGCAACAGACATCTATTTCACTGTTAAAGTCAAGGTAAACCCAGACGCAGTCGCCTCTGTGTAAGCAATGCACCGCCTCAAGTTTGGCAAGGTAGCCTTTCCCCAAAGTCGGCAGACGCCCTGGTGTAGCAGACGCGCATTCCTTATGGTCATCGAATTTTGAATTCTTTCAGATATCGCCTAGTATATTAGTTGATAAAATCATAATCCACCATTCACTTTAGGTTATCTATAGAAAAGTATCCGCGGAACCGATTTTTATTACATGACCATTAATCATGCTAGGTTACAAAAGTCGGTTGTCAACATGATGTCTTAAAGGCTGCGATGTAAGGAACCTCCTTTGTTACATCGATCCATTGTTCATCATTGCGCCAGAAAAATCCTTTTGGTTCACTAAGCCTGAACTATTGTGCTGGTGATAGAATATAGAGTGTCGTAGATAGGCTCCGATCTGATAGAACCTACACTATATACAATATTTTTCGTAAAGCCATTTTAAGCATTTATTTTGTAGGTCCCAAAATACCTGTTACAGTTTATTTAAATGGTCTGATTGGTTATTCTATGAATTTGCCATGAGATATGTGACAAAAATTTGAGGAACTTATCTTAGCTCTCGCGTATTTTTGCAGGTTTGTTACCCGGTTACAAGAAGATATTTTTGGGTTCTTCTTTGATAAATGCTCATTAGCAACATATAATATGATAGTTTGTGATTTAAACGGCTATAATTATGTAAAATCCGAAAATATGTAAGCTAAAGACAGAATAATAACACTGGGGAACAGTCATTAGTA
The DNA here is from genome assembly GCA_963675205.1 of Catocala nupta. NCBI lineage: Eukaryota > Metazoa > Arthropoda > Insecta > Lepidoptera > Erebidae > Catocala > Catocala nupta. The sequence goes on from OY776078.1 coordinate 18,114,490, forward strand.
AGTATGGTAAGTAGAAGTCAATTTTGTATGAGTTCGGTATGATAATTAGAGAAAATATTAGATTTGTTAAATTGACTCTAGTTTAAGAGACAGGACTTCATAACTATATGACTGAAATAAGATCGAAATAAAAATACAATCACATATTAAATATATATTTTAGAAGCGCCTATATAATAACGACAAGAAATCTTAATACATTAAGCTATTAACAAAAAATCATTAAAAATATTAGAAAACACTTTATCTGTAAGGTTTTCTATTATGTTTATGCTTAGGGCAATCCATTTTTAAACTCAAGCAATAGTCTGCCATTATAATAGGACTGTCCCATTGGCCTTGGTATCTTTCTTTTATTGTTCTAATGTCCTGATGGAACCGTTCTTTTTGATGAATATCTCAAGAACCAGAGTCAATCCATACAAAGTAAATACATTTCGGTTATGACTGATAAAGGTGTTTATTAAAACCAGTAACAAAATTAATGCCGCAGAAAATATACATATATTTTTTGTTCCCCAGTGTAATAATTACAAGTGTTTATCTACCATGTCTTGTAAATTATTGATAATCAAATTACATCTAATCAATCATCGGTATTTATATCAAAATAATATTGCGTGAACAAGTATCTAATATTAGACCAAAATCTATTCCTCTTTTATTGTATCATAGTGTCTGGTTAGGAAAACGCGATACAGGTATACGAGTTAAGGGCAATCGTGCCGTTAAAGGTATCCTCAAATGTTGCTTGCAATTACGTTTCTGTCGATGAACTAATTGAGAACTATTTCTTGCTAGCTTCTGCCCCTGGCTCCTCCCAGGGGAATCACACTAAAAGGCATACCGGGATTATTAGCATGTTTTGTGTTGATCAAGAACATAGGTTATTTATTGTGAGGATGCGAAGTACATACAAAAGGTAAATAGTTTACACGTGATAAGAGTAACAAACATTCAAACATCTTCTATAGCTTCCTTTTGTAATAATAATTGGCTTTCAGAAGCTTCTCATTTGTCGTTTTATGATAAATTTTATAATACTGATACTAGACATTGCTCGCGACATCGCTCGGATAAATGTAGGTTAGCTTAGATGAGAATCAGTTTTTGTTCTGGATGACAGGTAGTCTGTGTCCTTTCCTGTTCCCCTGACAAAGTATATGCAAAATTTCATGATAATCGGTTGAATAGTTAAGGCGTGAAAGCGTAACAAACAAACAAAGTCACATTCGTATATATAATATATTAGTTACGATATCATACAACATACTAGTGACAGCAAAGTACGTGCTGGAACAGATTTAAATTGTAAAATCTTGAGTCGAGTCAGAAACCTTTGAATAAAACAACCCGAAAGTTGGAAAAGCATCCTCGCATCTGATTATGTTCGAAAGAACACAGAATACGTAATAGTTTATTGTTTTCATAATGCCCAGCGCGACAAATGTGACATCGCAATGGAACTCTTAACATTTATATAAAAAACCAAAGTGGTGAAACATCTCACGTATTCCATTTGTTGCAGAAGAGTTCGAGCTCGAAGCTATTTGGTCGCGGGAGCAAGTCGAGCGGGACTAGCGATACTGAGATAATGCACCACCCGATATACCGCATATTCTACGTGTCTCATGACAGCTCTGATTTGAAGATCTTCTCCTACATCGCTAGAGACGGCGCCACCAACGTATTCAAGTGCAATGTCTTCAAGAGCAACCGGAAGGTAAGTACTACTTGAAACGTTCGTATTTAAAGTTGCGTCTACAGATAGAACTAGATTTTGTCAACATATTTTGATATGTCTTAGATACTTATAACAATGAATTGTTAAAAACATTAGTACAAGCATCTACTATATACATGTATATACAAGCGGCTAATAAAATTCAGTGACACCGTCAAGAACCAATCCACACACTGTTTAAAATCCAAGACCCAAAATTATTTTACGATTAAATGGTTAGTACCTAAACACAAATACCAAGTAATTATAGCGAGTTTCCTGAAACAACGATGAAAATATGCGACTAATGTAGCTTAAGAAAGACATGTTGACTATTCAGAGGATGGTCACACATTTAGCAGTGTGGTGTATTTCTCTAGAGCAATATAAATTTGTCTCGAAATGTTTCTTATCCTGTATGTTTCCGGCTCGTCTTTCTGTTATCGTGTAGCCTTTTTGAGCTCAACTATTTTGATAGCGTTCGGCTTTTGTGGACTACAAACTGATTAAAATATCAAAGACTGTCTCGTACAATTTTAAACTGTACTTTTGCCCTTTAGTTCTTTGTTTTAATGTCTTTCAAAGATTTAATAAATTTAATCTATGATTACAACATTTTACGAATCCACTATTTACTTAGGTGTAAGAATCTAGTGATTAGTAGAACACGCATCCAACGAGGCTTAGCGTGAACAGACCTTAGACGTATCACGTCGAATTGAAATATCAAAGGCTATTACTATATTTACTCTATGACATTTCAATACGACGTGATGTAGTGTATGATATGTAATGTAGTGTACAGTACTATACTATAAGATCGTTCACACAACTGCCAGCAAAACGCTCGTGCTCCGCCCCTTTGTCTATTGCTTTCTGCCCAAGCCGTGTCATAAACGTTTCATGCACGAATAATAAATGACAGAGTATGCACAGCAAACGTATTACGAACGTATCATATACTTAGACCGTACTATACGGTTACTTTACGCGTTATATAGAGCGAGCGAGCAAGTTGTATTAGTTGGAAATAAATTATACAAAATGTCGTATTTACGAAAATTTTCTATTAATTTATCTTCCTCCATTTCTTTAAGCTTCTTTTTACGTACATACGTCGTTAAAAACAGACAAAACGCAACGCATTTAAAAAAGTGAATATTATGTTCGACACGGTTAGGCGCCGCCGACGCGTGATGACGCCGACCGACCGAATGACCGACGCCCAATGATACTACTCCATTCATAACAAGGTCATGGTTATGGGACGGGGTAAAGCAAAAGCCATTATCTAATCATCATACGTCGATCGATCATAATCTGCCTCTCTAGATATCATAAATTATATAAGTTTCTACATTTTCATCCTACCAACATTCTCCATTGTTAAGCAAGTCGTTCAGTCGTCATCAGCTTATACTATTTACAAACGTTGAAATTTATAACAAAAACTGTAATTCAAATCTAAATAAAATCTGTTAAATATAGTACAAAAACATTGTTTAATATGGTAATCAAATTCTCAACATGCTACAAATATTGATAACCGACCAGACGATCAATCACGACTTCTAATTAAATTGTTTAAATTTACCTCCATAATATTCTTATTATTAACTTTACAGAATTCCTAAATAAAACTTACGTGTTCATAATTTTAAAATCAAGAGTTCATAAGTTGTAATAATAGAAGATTAATAATATCTCGTATTTAGTAAGCACGGCACTTTACGTATTAAGCCAGAGTGCGCTATATAGCACAGATAGAATACGTATCTATACACATCGGGTCTCGAGTTCGTCGATAGTATGCACTTTAATACGTGCGAATGTAAGGTAGCTTAACGACTGTAATGCTTTGGTAGCGCAGTGAGTGGTCTCACGAGCGCGTGGTGTTTATTAAGATCGCAGGGGATCGTAAACACGGCCCCAACAATAAACCGCAGCTGCGTATCACTCGTCCGTACCTACTGTACGAACGAAAATACCACTCAACAGAATAAGCATCTTTTCACACTTATGCTGTAAAACTTTTCTAGACATCGTACCTAACTGCTTGGGGTTGCCTCGTTGGTTTTGTGGCTAGTCTTTATGGCTGCAGATTATGGGATTGGGCTGGCAAAAAGTTGTTAGGTATTTTACTCAAGAAATTTTCAATAGCAACCTAATAAGCCTCAAAAGCAAATATATTGGCGGTGTTTCTGTAGCACTTGAAAAGTACGTAAATACATTGGTCCTGCGCTTGATCTCGTCCGGACCTCATGGGAGCATAAGACTAAAAGTATGGAGAATGCTAGTGTTAGCGCACACACATTTATTAAAGATCGCCGGCCGTGACCGAAATTCAGTATGGAGAATCTTATTAGTACAATGATATCCAGAACGTAATACTTATATATACATAACTTTTCTTTAACGATTACATTAAAATTGCCATCCAAGTTCAGTAATGTCTTATGGATGAAACATTATAAAGTTTGAATAAGTTACGTCGAATTAGGTTTATGTTTCTGCAGTTACCAAAGGATGTCTTCCACAACAAGGTTTCAAGACTGTTATTATAGCTGCATTTTCAAAGGTAGAGTACACAGACTTCGAATCAATTGCGGATTAGCTTTCAACCGTCTACTAGACACAATGTTTGACCAGAGCTGTTACCGAAAATTTTCCTATATGGTCCGCCGATCAGTCCTGAACAAGCAGTCTTATATGATGAGATCAACAAGGTAGACTGTCGACAGAATATCGTATACTGAATTTACTTGACGCCACTACGATGAAACACTAATTGGAAATATAAGTTCAGTTCACGATTCCAGTTACCTATTTAAATCTATTCGACTTAGTAAATACTACTAAAACAGTTTCCGTTTGGTGATATCTAGGCGGACAATATTGGTTCCTAATTCAATTAAAAATATCGCTCAGTCTGACTTGTGAAACTATGATTAGGTTACTAATAATAATAATAATACTCTACCACATACACACAACATCATCTAGCCCAAAATAAGCAGATCTTGTACTATGAGTACTAGATAATGGAACTAATAGAATTTATCTTGATAGTTCATTGGTATAATAATATCATATTTATGATTCAGTTATAATTAGTTAAATCACAGAAAATACGTATACGGTTACGGTCGATAACAAGATCCTGAGTTTGATTCTCATTCATTTTTCTAGTAGTTAAATGCTCAGTAGAAACAAAAGCTTGTACACACTTCACTTTTGATATTAACACGAAACAAAAAATAATTATAATCCACCATTGAACGATAATTAATTATCGTGCGTAGTGAAGAAGTTGTCTCTTTTTAAATCAAATCAATTATGCAGTTGCTTCTTAATCATGGTTTTCTTACTACTTAATTAATATTTTTTGAATGGCCAATTAGAATTCTATGTTGTTCTGTATATTTTATCCTGCCTATAGATTTCGTTTGACAACTCTTCCGAGTAGTGTACAATTTTTATATTCCTGTCAGGATAAAAATTAAATAGAGACAGATATGTGCATCTAAATTAGTTTTATGTGCGTATTTAGTTGCATAAACACGTGCAGAAAACTAATTTAGGTGCTCAATATCTGTTGTTATCCATTCGGCAATATTGAGACCCGATGCTTTTGACATCTAGTATAAGAACGAAATAATTACAAATAATTAATTAGGTGGATTTGATAAAGGTATAGATTATTACTTCTCAATTTCGGTATTTATTACCTATATAGATACTATTTATACACCGTCATTCATAAATCTTGTACAACAATAAATTTATTTCGGACAGGAATATTTTTATACGTGCTGACATTATGTGAACCGACCCTCAATCGGGTATGTGTAGACTACAGAATAACTTAACTCAGAAAAAAATAACATCGCGTTCAATGGAAAGGAGTTTACTTATTACAAGGCCGAGTAAATTTTCATGAAAAGGTTTATACAAAGTCTGACGAATAAACGATATAAGATAATATTTATCTTTTGTAGGTATCTCATCTTATTCGCAATCCCATTAATCATTAGAATTAATCTTTTAGCTGACTTATTGCTGACGAATGCTTTTATTTGTATTATTTTTAGGTATGACTTAATAACATATACATAGACGCAGGCCTGCTGTTTCACGCAGGGGTAGGTTATAGGTAGGCAGAAACCTACTATGATTAATAACGTTTCTGACAAATATCGGTCGGTATAAGAATATTGACGATCTGGTAGCATAAATTGCAGCTTATGTTTTCGGCCAATAAAGAAGTAAGGGTTACGCTTCCCAGATCGAGCTCTTGTTGTTTGTATTTTCTGTTGGGAAATTCTTAGTATCAGCTCATAGTTCGGCAATGTGCCTGAAATCCGCAAAAGGCTTGCCTCCAATTACATAGCATCAAAAGGAATGGCGAAATGAGCCTTTTCGCGAATGCAGGCATGGGTATTTGTATACATAAGCATAGATTTAGTATTAATCGAAGAGACATGTCTGGTGCAGGGATTGCAATTAAAAATATGCACTTTTAGCCTTACCTTCAGGCAGCAAGCAAAAATATATACCTTTGTTTCGAAGATCAATTATTCTGTTTGGCTTAGAACATTTTTAAAAAGATTTTTGTTCAGTATAATTACCTCTCTGTTTAATTCTGCTGGTGATAAAATAGCTTGAACCAAAGGTTAGTCAGAGCGATGAGGTTGCAACCAATCATTAAAACAAAGCATTCAATTCTCACTCCCACGAGAATCGGTTTTAATCGACTCGACGTTTGCTTAGGTCAGACATCCGATAGTTACCTCTATTCATCACCTGAACAGATACTGTGCTCAGCAAACGGAATGACCTCATATTAAAGTTTACCATTAAATATAGAATTGTTACGAAAGCCAACGATTAGATTAGTGGCTTCTTTGACATATGAATTCCAAAAGATTACAATGTGATAATCTTTATAAAGAGCATAATTATAAATGTGTGTAATATACATAATCATAATCATAATCATAATCATCGTTTATTTGCTCAAAACACGGTATATAAAGTTGGTAAAACAGATGCATAATATGCTCATACATGTTTTGCTGTGCACACAGTATGCAAATATTTATAGGTTTGGTTTGTAATCAATAAAATCCTTTACACTATAGAAACAATAATTAATTAGCCATTCATGCAAGCCTTTTCTAAATTGTCTTGTATTCAATAATTTTAAGTGGCCTGGAATTTTATTAAATATTCGCACACACATAGCTAGGCAATTCTTATTATATTTTGTTGTTTTTGGAATGTTTTCTAGAACAAGCCTCTGCGGGTCGCGTCGGTTTCGTGGATTTATTTCCTGAGCTGTCTTAAATAATGTCTTATGCTTCCAAACAAACAAACAAATCTCGAAAATATATAAACACGGCAGCGGCAGCAAACCAAGTTGTTTGAATGCAGGTTGACAAGAATCTACATGCTGAAGTCCGTATATTGCCCTGATGCACTTTTTTTGCGCAACGAACGCTTTATTTATATCGGTACTGTTTCCCCATATTATTAAACCATAACGCAGCAGCGATTCTACGTAAGCTCGGTAGGAGATAACAGCTGTTTTTATATTTGTTACATTTTTGACCTGTCTCAGTGCATATACAAATTTATTGATCCGAGTACATACGCTATCTATCTGTGCTTTCCAATTCAAGTCTCTGTCTATAGTGACGCCAAGAAATTTCGTGTTTATTACTTCAGTTATTTTAGTTACATTTAATTTAAAGTTATATTTGGTATTGTAGGATTGATTAAATTGTATGTACACCGATTTGTCTAAGTTAATATTTAAATTATTATATTACTACGTGGGTCAGATTCTTGTTTATTTCTTTGGTGATATCAAAAATATTACTATGTGTAGGTATACACATACGAAATTTGAAATTGTTCTGTGCCTATACATACGAGATATTTAAGAAAAAAAAATTAAGGTATTTTATAAGCGTAAAAACAACAATTTTTACACAAAAATTATGCACTAAATTTTATGAGGTTTTCATAGTTGTATTGCTGAAGACCTAACTTAGAATCTGGTGCATATACAAGGCAGATGATTTTTTTCAAAATTATCATCTATAGATTAAAAGTATTATCTGTGTAGTTTATTTGTAACATGCAAAGAGAGAAAATATATATAGCAACTCACTTCAAAATGCCACGCGTATAAAGTCACGGGCAAAAGCTAGTTCTTATTAATAGTCACTAATATCAGCTGTACCGATAACCTATAATAAGTTTTACGGGTATGTTTATGCCCAAATAAACTAACGCAAAACATAATATCCATATCCATAACAGGACATCCTGTATAAATAACTAGTTTAATTGTTTTTTATACCATTAACAAAATTATTTAAACTATTAAACAATGACATAATTAACATAATATATACACAAATTATTTACAAGAAAAATATAAACTAAACACAAAAATAAAACTGCAAAATCAAAAAGCGTCATAATATTCCTCCGCATCGTCGTCATTTGGCAACGTGCCCAGAAGAATGGCAGCATTGCCACGTTGAATGGCAATACTTATTCTTTGTGCAAAGAAAATACCAGCCCACTGGTCACGCGAAGCGTCGATGAGCCGCTTAGCTAGGTCTCTATAAACAGACTTAGCACTTGGGCCCCATGGCCCCAGCGTTTCGACACCAAACGGCTCAAATATGTACTCACCAATAAGGTTTTGATATTTACGCCATTTGAGCGTCTCCGCTGATGCAGCAGCAGCACCAGCGCAACCCACTGTGCTAGAAAGATGTGATGGCGCATGGGTGTCGACACAAGTTGCGTCCCACACCAAAGGCCTACCCATTTTCCATGGCAGTAATGATATACCATCTGGTCTCTTGCCATCGTCGCGTACCAAGCCGTGAGGTTCAAGCTGAGCCGGAACGCCAACGGTGACAAGAGCTCGACGGAGTATGTTATTCAGGTTGGCGTGTATAAATTAAGTTTTATTTCTTAAATACACTTGTAAATTTGAAGGCTCAAGAAGAAGCAAGAAATTTAATAGAAACAAGAGAATTCCAGTTTAAAGCTTCCTACAACAAGGATATCAGATGTAAAAATAATTCCATTACGAAAGTAAATGAATGCTAACTGCGTAACAGAATATGTATGTAAAATAAAATAAACGTATCGCAGATTTTTGACTAAATTTAAGTTCATCGCTTCATATTTTTACTATGAGAGTTCACTAAAATATTGTGCCGAAATGAAAAAGTTTATACAAAACATTTGGTAGTAGCAACAACAGTAAAAAGCCACAATTATACACCGGCTGTACAAGCAAAATTGCGCTACATTTTTGCTTGTAAAGAGTTTCACAAATTTTGAGAAGGTCAAGTTTGAGTATCAACATTTATTGTAATAAATAGTAGGTATAATCTAGTCCATTGGCGATTATGTCATTCGGCGATTATTTTGCTCATGATATCTCAACGTTTAAAAGCACTCTCGCATATCACGTACATTATCCCGTACGTTCGCAATAGCTAGTGGGTACGTGCTCAACACTCGACGTCCGTGTCACCGTGAGATACATTCGCATTTGTGGTGGCGTAGTGACATGTTCTTCGTATCACTCTGAAAATTGAATTCTGGTTATATTTTACATTTATGATCATTTCGTGCGCCTGTAGACTATGCTACCGCATTTGAGGACTATCATAGAGCACCACGCATAAGCGTACAGTGGTGTATTATCATTCACATTACATCATCAGACAGGGCCAGGTTACGTTAGGTTATTTGAGGTCGCGGGTTCGATACGAATGACCAGCTGTCGGCCGATGAATTACAGGCCGAGCTCCGGCTGTACGATGGGTACCGTGCAGCCAAAAAGGAGCTGCAGCTGGCCGTCGGCCAGGCCAAGTCCCGGGCCTGGGGTGAGGCCTTGGAGGGCCTGGATAGGGACCCATGGGGGCGCCCGTATAGGGCTGCCCGGAACAAGTTCCGGGGCCTGACGCCCCCCGTTGCGGAGTCTCTGGAGCCGGAGCTCTTGGGCAGGGTGCTGGTGGGGCTCTTTCCCGAACGGGACCCCTACCACACCCCTCCGATGATGGCGCCGTCCTTCCCGGAGGAATTGGATCCGGCCTCCATCCCGCTTGTATCAGAGGCGGAGATGGATGCAGCCGTCAGCCGCGTATGTGGCAAGAGGACGGCACCGGGTCCTGACGGAATCCCGGGGCGGGTCCTCCGGATCGCCCTCAGAGAGATGGGCGATCCGCTTCGGGAGCTGTTCGACGCATGCCTCACGTCTGGACGGTTCCCGAAGCTGTGGAAGGACGGCCGGTTATGCCTGTTGCGGAAGGAGGGGCGAGACACAACCTCGCCTTCCGCATACAGACCAATCGTGTTGCTGGATGACACGGGAAAGCTGCTAGAGAGAGTGGTGGCTTCCCGTGTCATCCAGCACTTGGAGGGGACTGGGCCGGCTTTATCGCAGGCCCAGTATGGGTTCAGAGCGGGGCGGTCCACAATAGACGCCCTGCTCTGGCTAAAAGATTGGACGCAGGAAACGGTCGGTGGGGGGAACAAGGCGTTGGCTGTCTCGCTGGACATTGCCAACGCCTTCAACAGCCTCCCGCATGGAACAGTACAGGAGGCGCTCCGGTATCACGGAGTGCCCCTGTATTTGCGGAGGCTGTTGGCCGACTACCTCCAGGACCGTGAGGTCCTGGTGGAGGGACGCGACGGTCTGAGGCGCCGTCGCGTATCCTGCGGGGTTCCACAGGGGTCGGTACTGGGACCGCTCCTGTGGAACGTTGGCTACGACTGGGTGCTTCGGGGCACGCTTCCCGCGAGTATGCGGGTGGCGTGTTACGCCGATGACACCCTGGTCGTAGTCAAGGGGAGGAACCTCGGGGAGACGGTGCGGTTGGCTGAGGTGGGAGCTGCCCTAGTAGTTGACCGTATCCGCGCCCTGGGATTGGAGGTTGCCCTCTCCAAGACTGAGGCCCTATTGTTTCATGGGCCTCGGGGGGGACCTCCTCCAGGTACGCGAGTAGCCCTGGACGGGGTCCTGGTCCGGCTTGGGACCCAAATGAGGTACTTGGGTCTCATCCTGGACGGGAGGTGGACTTTTGGGGCACACTTCACCCAGCTGGCCCCAAAAGTCCTAGGAGCGGCGGCCGCCCTGGGGAGGCTGCTGCCCAACGTGGGTGGCCCGAGCGCCACTTGTCGCCGACTGTACTCCGGAGTGATCCGGAGTATGGCCCTGTACGGGGCACCGGTCTGGGCGGACGCCCTCAGTCGCGACAATAAGACCCTGCTGCGACGTCCGCAGCGGGTCGTCGCGACGAGGGCCATACGCGGTTACCGGACGGTGTCCTGGACGGCTGCGTGCGTGCTGGCCAGTGACCCCCCCTGGGAGCTGCAAGCGGAGATCCTCGCCGAAGTTTACCACTTCGTGGCGGCGAGGAGGTCCCGCGGGGAGCCCCTGGGGTGGGAGGAGATCGCACGCATGCGGCGACAGGCGCGGGCCGCCCTGCTGAGGCGGTGGACGGAGGACCTGGCTCCACCGGTCCCGGGCCAGTGGACGGTGGAGGCCATTCGCCCGGTCCTTCGGGGGTGGATAGGGCGGCGATTCGGGTCGCTGACCTTCCGACTGGTGCAGGTGCTTTCCGGGCACGGATGCTTCGGAAAGTATTTGCACCAGATCGCGAGACGGGAGGCGACCCCGCTCTGCCACGAGTGTGGGGCGCCAGAAGATACGGCGCTCCATACGCTGGAGGTGTGTGCCGCGTGGGGGCCGCAGCGGCACACGCTTTCGGCCATAATAGGCGGGGATCTCTCCCTGCCGAGCGTGATCAACGCCATGCTCGGCGGCGAGAGGTCGTGGCAGGCAGTGGTCTCCTTCTGTGAGGCTGTCATGGCGCAGAAGGAGGCCGCGGAGAGAGTCAGGGAGAACAATCCCCTCGCTGACCCTCTCCGGCGCAGACGGACGGGAGCGAGGAGGAGGCGATTTGCCCGCCTTCTCGCTCCTGTATAGTGGGGTCACTGGTACAGAGTCGGGGGACTCTCTACCGGCTTGCACGGCCCCACACGTCTGGGGGGTGGCCTTGGTGAGCAAGGCCTCCCCTCCACAGGTGCTGAGGCCCGGTTACAATCAGCCGGGCCAACCGCCGGGACGGGATGGTGATTGCTAACGCGACCCCATCTCGTCCCACCCCGTCGGCGGTGGGACTGCTCACCCCAGGTTTTTAGTGTGTATACCGACCCCCTTCAGGGGCGGAGAGTCTCACATAACTTCCCTCCCCCCCCCGGGGGAGGGGGTATCCATCAAGGATTTTCCTGGGTCAAAAAAAAAAAAAAAAAAGGTCGCGGGTTCGATTCTCGCACAAGTCAAACATTTGTGTGCATGAACATGGATGTTTGTCTGGTACTGGGTGTTTCTATGTATAATATGTATGTATTTACAAAAACAAAGTATATATGTATGTTTATCCATTGTCTAGTACCCATAGTACAAGCTCTGCTTAGTTTGGGCTAGATGGTGTAGTGTGTACGTAGCTAAAAAAAAAAAAATTGTAGCTCCGAGTCTATAATTTTATTTTTGTCTGCTGGCCAGTCTAAAATAATAGCATTCAACTGTAGCGTAACGTGTCAAACTTTCAGAAGTAAATTGTCACTTCTAGCATATACTGCCTAATGGAGTCTAAACACCACGCCATTACTCGAAACTTCATAACAGAATAGCACAACATCAGGTTAACGCTCTACTCGTAAATTAAACACACGATGTCACGATGACTACACTATTTCTACGTACACTACCGAATCAAGAATCAATAACAAAAATAACAAAGTGGTGAAATAAATTTAACGCGTGTGTTACTGAAAAAATACATTGTATTCTGAAAACACGATCAAAGAAACTTACATACCTACAATGTACAGATAGCCCCAGGAGGGCAGATCACAGTTTACATGTTAACCTGCAGATACATCTGGAATATGTAATTAGAATTTCATTTGGCTTCTTGCGCTACCGGCAATAAATTCCCTTTGACTTGGTGTGAACCTTTTTCATTAAACTAAACTTTATTTGAAAATCGGATGACATCGTAAAACAACTTGGAGTTTACGTGTTCTGAGTGTTAGGTAGGTGGGGACAACTGGATCTTTGCTAGCTCAAGTCAGTTAATGTAAATAAACAATTTGTACCTTCAACACTGAAGTGGAAAACTCTGTTGCATAATTAAAGAAAATAGTTGCGAACATAATGTTTTTAATACCAGCTTTTGTCCGGGATTTAATCGTGTGGACCACTGCTCGTCCACGACGAGTTGTACATTAATCACACTGTGCACTAAATCCCTTCTCGCATTGTATGAAACGTGGTTTAGACTTTTATGAAAAGAGCATCAACATAGAAATACAAACAGACAACAATTCTAAATGCCATCACTTTAAATTCAGACTCAATATAAAGTCAAACCAAATTAGTTTGCCGAAAATATCAGCGACACATTACAGACACAGCTGCTTAATAGAATAGCTTGGTCAGACCAAACAGAAAGTTATTTTAATATAAAGTTATGAAATTAGGAGAATTTGCTAAGCATTTACAATATAATAGTCGACATATTATATTGTGAATACATTTGCTTATGCCGTGAGATTTCAGCTCATGTCATTCAACAAAAATATTTAAATATTTTGAAAGACTGTGCAATAATTTTAACTTTACGCGTCGCCACTTTAGCGTTCTTTCAATTATTATTTTTGTTTCACAACCCATGACACTTATATGCAATATTTAACGTTCCGAAAAATCAATAAAAACAGAACACTTCATCACTTTAGCGCAAATACCTTTCGCAAGTAATTGAATGTTTAATTAAATACTTTTTACAGTAGCTACTACGAGTATAGGTAGGTATTTAAATGCATTATTATCCATTTATTTCCCAATAGTGTTTTGGCTTCACATTATAGTAAGTGTAAATATATAGACTAATTTTAATATATTCTATAATTGAATGACTTGCGCTTTCATTTTATACACATTACAAGTAATATATTATCATATTATTATAATTAATTTAATAAATGGCATTTAATGTGGTATATAATGGTATATTTACCATAATAAATACATGAATTCCTTGTTACACCCATGACCTAAGTTTGGGACCAGTTTGCTTGGGATTGAGTGCCCTGGATTTGATTTCCAGGTTGGATAGTATTTTAAGTACACAGTATCAGCGCGGTGTTTACAAATATAGAGCAGACGGTATTTTGCTAGCAGCCAGCAGTTATTTATATAGCCTGGGACCTGAAAACTGAGTTATATTACAATACATAATATATCTATTGCATCCACAACCGAAGTGTCGTGACAAAAAAATTTGCGTATGAAAGTTATCAAGTATTTCATTAAACGGTATGTCAAGTATCATTATACATAAATTACTTTTATGTTAACTCTCCGTTAACATTCGTAAGAGTGGCGATAAATATCAGTGTTCCTCTTATATATCACCGATACAAAAACACTCGAAATGAAATGACATAACTTTATTTTAAATTTCACTCTTGAGTGATTGAAAATAGCGCATAAGTTATAAATTTTATCGTTGAAAGGTAAATAATGTCGTGCAGTCATAATATCGTGCGATCAAATATGACGTAAAATTCTTTACATCAAAAAGTCTGGTTCAACCCGTCTAATAAACAACATCTAAAAGATCTATAGCAGCATCCGTTTATTTTCTTTTTTTAAATCAATCAATTAACAAAACGCCTCCGCACGTGCAGTTCTTTTGTAAGAATTCAAAGATAGAATTGAGTAGATAACTTAAAGTCTTAACAAAATATATAAGAATATTTAATACTCAAAGTATTGTGTAAGCGAAGTCAAAACAAGAGAGCAATCGTAGGTGAAGCGAACTTCGCATTTCTATTTCATCTAATTTCAGACGCTACACGCAAAACAGCTTCTTTTTATAGACAGTATAAATCTTCCAGTCCACAAGCTACTCGACTTTTATAATCAATTACCGTCTCCGATCACTCGTTCGAAAATGCCATAAATATTCAAGAAGTAACTGAGTTGTTTGCGCTGAATCGTTTGCGGCCCCTTTTTAATTACAGCAATTGATTTGAGAGTATTTTATTATAGCCGGTATTACGATTATGGCTTAGTTACGTTCAGTAACCGAATAGTACACATAAACTCGCACGTGCATACTCAGCTGCTCGTAGTGTTATGTAAACTTAAACAAACAAGTTAAATAAGGTTACAGCGTTCTTTATTCTTCGATATCAAACTGGGGCAAGTATAACTGACTTTTGCACATCTTTGTCAATTCTCTAGAATACTTCACAGGTCGAGAATAAAATCTCGGCAAAATAAACTATAATATTAAGACTATGTTAAACTAGATAGGACCCGATATTTAAAACTTGTTGTGAGGTTTGATATATCTTTATTTCTCATATTATTCGTGAAAATTGTTGTTGGTATTACATTGACTAAATTAGTAAAACATATTAAGTATTTAAGTTCGATTATATATATTTCTCGATTTACCTTAAATAAAATACCTAAAATAAAATGTATACTAACTTAGGATGAAAATAAATTAAAGTGTTGAATGACGATATTTAGCTCAATTATTCATACGACTGCAGTTAATTAATTCTATTGGCTCTTATTTGTCAACAACTAACACAGCATATTCAAAGATTACGTGGCTACTTATTTATACATTCTAGGTAAATCTCTCAATGATAGATGAGCTCTTAAAACACGAAAATATCTTGTTAACTTGGTATAAATATCATAAAAACAAAAGAGAACTTTAGCGAAAACGGAGTGGCTTTTTTGGTTTCATCGATTTTCAATACGCTATTTGTCATACATTACATTAACACTCCGTCGAATAACATTTGGCAAGTATAAACTAACCAGAGAGTAATAAAATAATATGGTGGAGCTATTAATACCCAGTTGTGCTGAACTAAAGTCTTTATAAATCCTTACGTCGCGCTCGTAACTTACCACTCATAATTTTAAAAGCCTCTAAATATTTTATAATATTTTTTACGGTTTATTAAAACTTTAATTGAGTGTTACTGTGACTCGTTCTCATGATTATTGAATCGTATGTTTTTATGAACACTCCGTACAAAGAAGTGTACCGCTTAGAAACACGCGAATATGTTTATTTGTGGTACTTGGAGCGACGCGCGACGCACGCGCAGACCATGCCTTCGCCACTTCAGTTGTTCTGTACGAAGCCGCACGGACGCGCGCACTATGATACAAAAAATATGTGTTGTGTCGTGATTAGAAATTAATACATGCGACCGGTATAGTGATTCTGTTACAATGTCAAACCACAGGGACCACAGCAAACAGAGGAAAAACGAGCACCTATTAAAAAACTTGCCGACAGAAGTATTGCTGAAAGCGCGAAGCACTCTTTTCTCGATAAGTGGTGCCTTGAAACCAAAACATGATCAGCAAAGAACAAAATTACCAAAACAGGATTCAAAAGACAAAAAGAATACCGAAAGGTTAAAAAGCAGCCGATCGGAACCAGAATTTAGTGAAGTTCGTAAGAATAAACACAGGAGTAGAATTGAAGATGGTCGTTCTCGTGAATATGTGAGTGGTGGTAGACCTAGACCACTATCAGTAGGAGCTATAAAACGGTACGACATTGATGATTTTTACAATGGCAATTTGCCGAGAGAGCAATCACCGCTACACAGGCAATTTGATTCTTCGGAAGACATGTGTGTGCAATCTCGACTTGTATTACCTGGGACGGAAAGACTGAATCAAGACGTTCAAATGCATGATGTTAATGAAAGGCCTAGAAAGAAACTATCGTTTCGTGAGCCCGAGATTGTCAACAGTGGTAGCGCAACGATGAGTCGTTCTCATAAGTTGATGGGTGTCAACAGTCTCTCAAGAAGACCAAACAGACTATCATTACGATCTGAACCACCACACGCTTCTAGCTTAGAAGGAATAGACTCAGATTTAGAGGTACGTGGTATTTGTCTATAGTTATAGGTTAATTTAGAAACTTTGTTTGACAACCAAGAATTATAAAACTGACATGTATCTTTGAAATATAGTCCCGCTTTGATTATTGTCTAGAACATTTTAAAATTCTTTGAAATGGTTTCTAAAAAATGTAAGAAAATTTTAACGTTTCGAGGAAACCAAAACACTTGATTCTAAATTCTGTTGCACTTTTGCACTAGCCCGCTATCGGGTAAGAACGCTGGAATTCGCGAGATAAAGTTGTTATTGTTAACCCAAAATAAGAGACTTCAATGACTTCACGGCGGTATAACAGAGCAATGTGTTCAAATAGTAAAACTCAAATAGCTCGTTGTAGAAACATTATCAATTAGTGCAATTACGTCAGGTTAACCTAATTGGTGCACTTTAATTAACGGCCAAGGAACACACGACTAGCGTATTTTCGTAGAATCAGTAAGACTGTAACAATAAAGAGGCGGCCGATTGACGCGAACAGTTTATTAGAGCTGGTTCGTGTTCATTTTGATTACGCGGCCATGGCCAAGGAACGGCGCTCGCGGAAGCGGCGATTTTTTATAAATCGAAGTCTCCAGTGACATTTATCTTCGTATTATTTTGGCGCGGCGTGGACTTACGTCAAGGGCGATACTTCCGTCGTCGTCTCCATTTATTATTTAGAAAACTTTGGTAAACTGGTTATGTTTGTACGAGAGATATTTTGGAACTGCCGCCGCAAACGTGTGAATTACGCACTGGAATAGTTACTAAAACATGGTCTCGCTATCATTAATTCTCTCGGTGCGTTTAGTTTACGTTCTAAATCAACATACAAGTGCTAATGGAGTGAAATGAAGCATACAATGTACCAGTATTCAGTGATTGTATAATATGCTCGCCTTTGTACACGAATATAATTAATATATTATTTAATTTTATATATGCTCTATATACATAATAAGAAATCCATTTTAATATTATAATTAATTTCAAAGTAATCATTTTTGGTTCATACGTTTTTATGGTATGGAGTATGGTCATAGTTTGAATCACAATAGAAAAGAAAAAGAATATATTTGTAAAAAAGTTAAAATTTACAGTTGCCAAATAAACCCTGTCAAATATAAAGTCATAAATAAGCGAGTAATATGACGAATCAATCAGATTATTAAATATAAAATGAAATAAATGGTACGTTTTACATTGCCTATATACGCATACAATATAATCATTCATTTTAATATGCGGGTGGCTACTAATGTTAATGGATGAGTCATTGAGAGACATGGCAATCGAAAGAGGTGGAAATATGAAAACTGCAAATTGTTAGAGTAGACTGTCTGTGGGACAAGAGAAAATAGAGAAAATAATAAAATGTAATGAGAGAATAGGAGATTAGGACTTACTACTAAGTTGGGAATAGGGGAGTAGGTACGCCTGATTCATGATGTTATGAAGAATTATATGATACACAAAAAATAAATGTATGTCATAGAAGTGTATTTGCTACTATTTTACTTTTCAGTTATGTATCACCTCGATTTCCACTTGATTTATATACATATATTATATTATCATATAGTATTAGGTACATAAAATAATTATTCTTATGTAAAACTATATATTTATATTATAAATATTTTTAAGTAACCGATATTTATTTATTTATAATTCGGTACAGTTACAATTACGGTCGGCATCATTTAATTTATACATAATTAATATTTCAACTGCACTTAATGTAATACACTAAATATTTGAATTTGATTATCATAAAAAAGTAAATTATCTTTTGCGATTCATGTAGGTTCTGTAAATAAATTTCTATCCCTCGGGAATGCTACTTTTTTCTGGCGGAAAGGTACGCTATGTAATTTTCTGTAGGTACCCCTAACGTGTTTGAGAAATTTTAGGATAATCTTTTGAGTAGGTAAAGCGTAACAAACAAACACACATTTGTATCTATTATAATCGGATGTGGTATGTTAGGATGTGTTTCATGTGTCATTACGTATGATTATTAAAAGCACTAAATTGCATATCGCCTAACGTTGTGGTGATAGGAGGTTACAATATGTTGCCATTTATTTCTTATCCTATCATTGTTAAACAAGACGGTTCGTTGAAAAACAAGCGGTATTCAATTCGAATCGAAGATAAAAGCACTATTAAAAATCGAGCACCTGCAGATTTTTCTGCAATTAATCGAATCGCTGAGTGCTGAGAGCTAGGAAAATAACCTGAATTTCTCACGTGTCCTTTATTTAGCTTGTTGCGACCAGAATTTAAATTCGTTACGTACTTTGTTTTCATTTAACCCAGCTTTTATGAAAATACACTACCTATACAGTTCGAGTTTACGTACGTTGAAATCCATTCATTTACTCGATTTATTGTGAAGAACCAATAGAAATTAATTTTAACCCCATAGCAACTGTTGTTAGAATAATCGTTCTTACATCGACATGTCTAATCAATATAATTTTTATCGTTTTAGCTATACATCAAAACGTATTATATCTGTACGTGGATGTTTACTGGACATTATGATATAATAATATTGCCTTACGTTCATGCGAATATTATACATTAAAATTAAACTACTTTATCTCTTTACTCTAAATGGGTTTATTCGAAAAAAGATACATCAGAAAACCGTATTTATTTTATTATGTAAAAATAAGTTCAATTTTGTCATTATAATTTGTCGCATACTAATTTATAGACGCATCTCCAAAGATTAACAAAACATGAATATCTGTATTAAATACCTATTAATAGGAGCAGTCCGCCAAAACAAGTAGATTTTAAAAATAAATGAGTGTTCTTTAACAGCTTAGACTATATCGCACCTTTGGTAGAACAAGGGCACAATTGTCAAAAATTGCAATAATGAATTAAATATACAGAAATGCTTTAAAAATGCCCTTTTAACTGGAGGAACAAAGACGCTCAGTTAATTCCTTTAAAATTCCGCTAGGCGAAAGTAGTGACTTTGTCTTATTGGCGGCTTTTTATTACTTTCTTGGCTGGACATAGTCTCATTGGTCAGTTGCGCCGGCGGCGGAGAGCGAGGCAGTCGTCATTTGGACCGCTAACGTCGTAAAGGTAAATATGCCCTTTAAAGTTTCGATTTCTGGAGCGACAAAGCCACATCTATTACACTTATGCCTAGTTTATAATTTTATAATTGGAAGGACAAAGTCGTTCAGACAGTTGTGCCCTTGTCCGTCCAAGATTTGTTTTATTCCTTGGTCTTAAAAGTAAATGTGTTTTTGTCATTCCAATTGCAATGCTATTTGGCTAGACTTAATGGCAATTACTTCTTTGTCATTCCAAATTGACATGATTTAATATTAATACTGATTTCAATCTTGGTTTGTTTATTCCCCGAAAAGATCAGTGCGATGAATGTGAGGCGTACAAAAAGTCTAACAATAAGGAACCACTAATGGAAAATACAAAAAACACCTAGAAGAGAAAAGTTTAAGCAGATTAGAACTAAAACACGACACAGAACAATGCAAAACTAGTGATTATAATAATATAGTTGCCATTTTTGACCTACAGGCAGTCTTACCTTGTCCAATTGGCCAATCGTCAGCTTTCTTTTATAAGTCCAAATTAAATTGCTACAATTTTACGGTGAGGATCCATTTTCTTTTTAGTTAATTATATTGATAAAATTAATCAATTTATGTTCGGATGTAATGTATATTTTGTTTTAGGTATCCAATATAAAAGATGATACCACAATTTGCTTTTTCTGGCACGAGGGTCTTGGGAAACGCGGCGCCAATGAAATAGGAACATGCCTTTACAAGTTTTTGGAAGATCTGTCTAACAAACAACCAGATAAAGACATAATATTTTATTCGGATAATTGCTTCGGGCAGCAAAAAAATAAGTTAGTATTTTAGCTTTTATAATACAATTAATTTACAGTAGATTTAGATAAATAGGAGTGACTGTAATAATATAGGTAGGTAATGTATAATGTAAATGATTATTTATTCTTGGTTCAGATTTGTTTTTGGAATGTATTATTATGCTGTCAACACATTGCCTATAAAGTCAATAACGCATAAATTTCTTATCAGGGGTCATACCCAGAATAAAGCTGATGCCGTCCATTCGGTGATAGAAAAAAGCGTTAAGCGCGCTAAAAAAGCTGGACCTATATACACTCCAGCAGAATACATCAGTCTTATTAAAAATGCTAAGAAAAAGGGTGTTCAATTTACTGTTAAAGAAATGAATTTTGATTCTTTCATCGATATAAAGATGTTATCTGGAGACGTTAATTTGAATGTAAACAAGGATGTTGATGGAAATACTTTTAAAATCTTGAATACAAAAGCGATCAAATTTATTAAAGATTCAGAGATATACCAATTTAAGTGCAGCTACAAATACGACAATTGGACAGAAGCACGAATTCGAACAGGTCGTATGGGTAATAAAAAAAGAGTGGAAGATATCACATTAAACCAGCTCTATAACGAAAAGTTACCAATCCCTAACCGAAAAAAAGAAGATATTCGTCAATTGATATCCTTAAATATAGTTCCTAAGTTCTATGAACAATATTTTAACAACCTTTTTTAAAAAAGGATAGAGAGTTATGACTGATTCGTTGGTAAGAAAAAATAAATAATAAAAATATTGTTGTGAAGGTATAATTTTAGTTTTTAATTAATATTTTTTGAAGTTTTTTGATTATAAAGAATTTTATTTGCACAACAGTGAAGATTGTTAAAAATAATGATAGTTTATGTCATTTTTATTTTTGTTATCTTTTATAATACTATTTTCAATTGTGGTTCCAAAGAGACACACACAAACGTGAGATTATTGACGACTGATTAGTAAAACTATAATGATTGTTTAAGTATTATTTCGTGTAAGTTACTACACTTTCTTATTTTATAAGAAAATAAAACGTTTATATAGAAAAACACGGTATTTTTATTCGAAAATCATCCTAAATTAAAGCTCATATTTGGTCCTAATTACAAAATAATGTATATTTTGGTGGAACAAGGGCACAAATGTACCCCTTCCTTAAAACTAAAATTAATAAAAAATAAGCTATAACTTTTTAATTCTTGTAAACTATGCACCTTAAAAGAATATAGTATATAGTTGATATCATGCAAAGGAGAAAAACTTAAGAGCAATATTAACAGAGCTAGACCTCACTGAATGCAATAAATATCTTAAAATAGCTCTCCTGTAAAATAACAAAAACTGCAATTATGCCCTTGTTCTACCGAAGGTGCGATATATCTATATATTACCTAGGTAGCAAACAAGCATACCATCTGTTTGATAGTTGTAGACGGTTACCGAAGCCAATGATCGCTCGTATCACTGGTATTACTTCCAAAGACAGTCAGTTCAGTATTTGGTATCAGTTACGTTGTCGACTCTAAGATGGGTTGGATGGATGGAATTGGAGAGCCAAAGCTCCCAGAACTGTTACACAACTGACGAAATGCGGTAAACTGTAACTGCTCTTACGTCGCTTCCCTGTAAAAAAGTGGTGCATGCTAACCGGCTCATGGGTAATAATATAATATCAGCTCTGTATTTACACTGTCCCACTGCTGGGTAATTGCCTCTTCTCAGTGTGAAAAGATTTAGGTCGTTTGTACCTTGTCCAAATTAGTACTAACTAATTCCGGGTCAATAAAAACAGTGTCTTCTACCTAGAAATTTTCTATATAATTTCATGACTATGTGATTGGATCATCCCACTATTACTATAACTGCAAACAAGCATTTACGCGCAAGTTCCTTCACGTGGTTTAGGGAAAATAACGATGTTAGAGGCATCGTGCATTTTTCGGGATGAAAAATAGCCTGTGTCACTCACCGGCCGTAAAGTACCTCCGGAAAAAAATACATGAAAGATGAACCCACAAACTCACTTTCCAAAGGATAGTAGAGTAGTTTATGTAGTTAAACTACTGTATCATCCGTATGGTTTCTCAGTAGTACCTAATTGATCTTGTAAATTTAGATTTTATACGTCACAGATAGACTTACATGCATGCATTGTCTCACGCCTGTATATTCATGAAAGCGAAGGCAAAGATCTATTACACTAAGCCATGTTTAATCATTTGCGTGATAAAGTGTACCTTTACTGACCTGTATATACTATACCTGATAAAGCGTACATTTCAACGACCCGGTTTGTTACTGAGAATGTTCTTTCTGAAAAATCTAATAACACTTCACGCGAACCAGGTATTGAACCCGAGACTGCACGATCGATTAGGAATATAAGCGCTAACCAATGTCATTGGAGTAACGAGGTAACCAGATGGACTTAACAATACCTAAAATTAGCTAATATATTTTATTAAAGCCGCAAACAGTTCTGCTCATAAAAAAGAGCGTAATAATTACTCGGTAGAACTGCTGCCTTATTGTTTATGATTAGGATAATTATAATTAGCTCAATCTAGAAACTATATTACACTCGCATAAACATCATTCATTCATACATGTTTATATTATTCGTAATTATTGTAAATCAAAAACAATGCAAAACCAACAAGCTACAAGTTTCTCCATTATCTTATGTAAACGTAGTAGGTATAGTCAATTCTAACGAAACCCTATTAGTGATATCTCTAACTCTAAACAAAACCCTATTATTAATATCTTTCGTCTATCTCAGAAACGCCAAAATAGAAAAGCAGCATTTTTATTTATAGTTATACTGTAATTGGTTACATTAGTTTATTGTTATAGATGATAGGGTAGGATAATTATTTGATTTTGCCACGTCATTTGGCTCGTGAATTTTATGATTTACAAAATCTTATCTTCTTATATATTTTGTAAATCAAGATAATAATCTTCATATAATAAAGTTTATTTTCAGACGTCTGTAGTTATAAAAGAATTATGTAAAGTTAAATTATTACATTTACGTAGGTAGGCCCTTTGACGTCAATGTCAAGGAAACATTAATTGTTGTTGACACTGCTGGTGGACGTTTCGGTCGCCGGTTCTTTTGGCAGTATCACCTACACGAGCCCTTTCATACACTTCATATGAAATAGTGGTAATTTATGACGAGTAGGATGCAGGAGTCGTAAACATAGTGCTGCGCTCTAATAGCGAGCCGAGTCCGACGCGGCACGTACAAATGCTTTTATCCTAAACCAACCGCATTTCTTTAACCTCACTCCAGCTAGTGTGACGATGCCAACGAAAATAGACGTCTGACGTGTACATGGCAATGAGGTAGCCAAAAAATTATGATCGGCATAAAGGTCATTGTCTTGGCCTGACCAATTTCTGTCCTATATTATTTTCTTAAAATACCGCACTGTCGTGTATACATACGAAATAGTTGTAAAAACGAAGACGGAAAAGCGCTTATTATATTAGATTTTCTGTTTAATGACTGATTTATATTTATTTTAATTGTCTAATTATTTGTACAAAACCAGCTGTTGTCTCTATTTGTTTTCGAAGAAAAACAATATCGATATTTATTCTCAATTTTGTGTTCCTCTATTTATAAATCATTGTGTCTATATATAATGTTATCACATCATATACATAAAACATTTATGTTTGTAGTTGAGTAATTCAGAACAGGTAGCTAATACCCTGTTGAGCAATCAATCAACAATCCGCGAACAAATATTGGGTATTTCAATCATCGATCAGTGTCAAACTTTGCCATTATTTACACAAACGCCCTTCTACGTTATTTATTTTATTATGGATATTAGGCAACATGAATTATTAGTTTCTATCGATCTTTAAGAGTTGTACGATTCTTAGAGCTAGAACTAAACGTATCGTGAAAAGCTCTGCACGGAAATAAATTTATTTTATCTCCGCAATAGTAATATTTTTATTCCATTCTCACGAAGGTGCGCGATTTGATATAAAAGGGCTATAACAACAGTTTGCCGAGTCAAGATACCCTTACAAAAAGATTCAGACGTTCCAAAATATATTAATTACTTTCTCAGTAAAAACATAACACATTTTTGTTCGCCTGCACGAACTGTCATATTAGTGTCAATTTATTTAGAATCGTGAGTCGTGACAAATAGTGCTGTCGTATCTCTTTTCTTCAGATGCATGAGTAGCGTAATATCGTTCGATCTCTGGCTTCGATCCAAGGACTGCCACTGAACTCTGTCTAGTGTCTACTCCATTACACTTATTACATGAATTCCAGTTCATTAGCTCGTTTGGTTAAGATATCCCAAAATTTCAGACGTAATTGAATACGTATTATCGTAATTTGTAAGCTTATTATAGTTATAATATACAGCTTCAATCATATATATGTATATCAGCTTACAAACAAAAATAATGATGGATCAATATCAAATTTCTAGACATTATTTCTGGCATCCATTTATCTAAAATTATAGTCTTCTTAACCTAACATGTATGTTTTCGTAAGATCATAATATCACCCAGGAGCAAGTCGATAGTTGGATATTTATTATATAACATTTCTTTACTTATAACGTCATAACTTATGAACAAAATTAATTATTTTATTACAATACAGCTCAATATTGTTATACAAATATAGCTAAATATTAGTTATTTTGCAAAATAACTACAATCTAGAGTCTCCATCCCTTTCTTTCTTCTCTTGTATTTTATAAAATTACATTAATTGTAAAAATTATTGTCGGTTGACTATGACCTCTTATAGTCCTCAATACACTTAGATACTACTCTTCGTCAGCATATCTTGTCACAGATATTCGGCAAACGCTTCTAGTTTAAACTTCGGCAAACCAAAAATACCAAACATTTAAAGAGCGTCAAGAGCTTTGAAAGGGACCGGTCGCCAGGATTGACCCAAAGAGTACAGTTTCTACATACCGTTAATGCGTGTGTCACGTCATGGCTAACAATACTAGGATAGCTGGCTGTATAGCCGGTGTTATTGCTGGTCACTTTATGTCAGCTACATATACACACACACACACACACACACACACACACACACACACACACACACACACACACACACACACACACACACACACACACACACACACACACACACACACACACACACACACACACACACACACACACACACACACACACACATATATATATACATGTTTATGTATTTAGTATTCTGTCGACGCTGCTTAGAATAACACTTCAAAAATGAATCCAAAAATATACAGTCAACAATAATTATATTTACATTTAGGCTTACTAACGCTGCTGCGTCTGCTGCCTGCCGCCAATCCAGAATATGAAAATAATGTTTGGATGAATGAAATAAAATAAATTTACTTACTAGCTAACAAAGGACATAAGAAATATGTCCTTTGTTAGCTAGTAAGTAAATTTCTATATCCATTTCATGTACAACGAGTAGGAGCTATTAAAATGATATAAACACGAGACGAGACGACTGTAAGTTCACCGGTCATTTTGTATAGTTAGTAGTAGTAGTATTGTTAGTTTTATATTATTCTGCAGATGCAGAACCGTCCCAAACTGATAACCACACAATAAGATTAATGTGTTGCTGTGTTGTTTACTCGCATGTCTCTATTTCCTCGGCCGAGCCAGTAGATTTATGCTGAAATCGGTAATATATAAATAAGCAACAAGCTGACACGGCAAACGCTGTTCTGCTAAATAAATTAATTCTCAAAAAAATATTTCTGGATAGATACAGGATGTACCAAACAAAAATATTTTTTTGAGTAATATATATAAGAAAGAAAAACCACCTAGTGGCATGAAATATACTTCGACCTATTCTTATACCTACCAAATATACATAAAAAATTTCATAAAATTCGGTCGAGCTATTTCGGAGGAGTGCAACCACAAACAAAGTGATACAAGATTTTTATACATATAGATAAATCTACGAATTCTATGACGCAATTACTGTATATATAACTACAAATAAAATTGTACTGTAACAGTATTATTTCAATCAAGGTACAATATACGCTAGTCTTTTAAACAGGCCATTTTTTTTTTGCTTTACGTCAATTTCTGTTCTAATTTTCTGATACGCCTTTTTTATAGTTGCCAAAATGTTTAAGTATTTATATGAAACTGGGTGTTATTCCCCTCAATTAACTTCTGTCTAAGCAATACGCTAAAGGATCGAGTCAGAGACATACGGACAAACTGATAACCACACAAATAAGTATATTATAGAATTAAAAGGTGGACTCCAACGCGGAGTTCGACCTCAAGACCGCACGTTTGCACCTTAATATAATCGCCAACTTTACCACAGGACTATCGTAAAACATCTATCCTATCTTTAATATTTATTTAATCATTGTGTCGCCGATCATAAAGCATAGGAGACGCGTCACAGAGCGCAGTAAAAATTGTTTATATATAAATACTTATGAATGTATACCGGTATATTTTTTTATCTATGTGTGATTTAATTTTCCTCGTATGATTGGGTTATGAATAATACCTACACTCCGCACTCTTTGGCAGGCGAGCTTTGATACATCACATTGGATCATATCATTCGTTTGGTAACGATTGTATTTCAATTATATGGGAATTCTTTCAGTTGAAACATAAGCGTTCAACCTGAATAATCTGTTCCATCCGTTACGCGGCTTGAATGAGAGAAACATTAATTAAACACATGTCATCTCCCACGCTCCTAGCGCCCGCCCTTTTATCTCCCTTTGTAAAATATCATTCGTCGTTGTACCCTTTTATTTCTATTGTGTACTGTTATTCCAACGATATCGGGCTTTAGGGTTCAACGTTCTAACATACTTTTCCTATTGTAACTATTTTTCAGCAGTACGTAAGCAATATTCCAGCACGTAAGTGTTAGTAGTTCAGTTCCGCATTAATCAAAATAGCACAAACTGACTTCGCTCTTCGCTACGTCGTTAAACTAATATTCTAGATTGGTTGTACATACGAAGTTCTAATACTCCGAAACAAACTTATAACTTGAAGCTATACTAAATTCTTAGCAAAGACATACGGATCTCTGTATATACTATAACTAGATGTGACCGCGGTTTCACCCGCGTTTATAGTTACTGCGCCGCCCCTGTGGATCATAGCGTGATGTTATATAGCCTATGGCCTTACTCGATATATAGGCTATCCAACACTAAAATAATTTTCAATTCAAACCAGTAGTTTCTGAGTTTAGTGCGTTCAACCAAACAAACTCTTCAGCTTTATAATATTAGTATAGGTGTCTTTGTGTTATGAAGCGTAGACACTGATTAAATGTTTGTCATCCCTGGAACAACTTATATTTGTTATGTTACAAACAACATTGCTGAAATACAAACACTACAATTTGTTGCCTTTCAACAACTCATTATTTTCTACATTTTGCTTTCATCTTTATCGGAATAAAATCAAATTCTCTCTAATATGATATGTATGTTCTCCTTAATAATTGGATAAACATCGGCGTAGATTATTATATAACCTTTTATCAAACAATTTAATAAATGAACAGTAATAAGTTTTAAATACACGTTATGATAGATCAACATAACATTTTAAAATAATTATTATTGTACTCTCACCGATGTAAGGCATATGTACTATGTGGGAACCCTTTGCTTTGACTATTTATTTTGTCCTAATTTAATTTGGCATAGCGTGTTAGGCATTTTTTTTTCATAATAATAATTTGTTACATAATTGTTTTTTGGCAACTATTTCAGTAAGCATACATACCATTTAAGCCAATGCTTTTTGCCCTAATTTTGATTGGCATAAAGTTATAAGGCATACATAACTTGGGTACCATAGTGTAACAATAGGTTAGAGTGCGGCGGGGGTGGCCCTCGGGTCACCCCTAAGCCGCCAACATGTTTATATCATATACGAAAAGTATTTTATTAAATGCAAACATGACGCAGCAATAGCTCAGTGGGGAGACCAACAGACTGCGATGCAGAGGGTCTCGGGTTCGAACCCACGTCGCGCACCTCTGACTTTCGGAAATTATATGACTTTTCGAAATTACGTGCGTATTGATTGACAATTATCGCCTGTTCCGTGCCTCGGAGAGCACGTTAAGCCGTCGGTTCTGACTGCCATGAACATCTATCGACACAAAAGATCCCACTGGGTCGAAGTGTCGCCGGTCTGTACTGACTGGCCCCCACACAAGATAATATAAGATTAGATAAACGCAAATACAAAATTTACAAAACTTCAAATTTATGCTTTAGAATAGTATGCTTAACAAATATTATGTTTATGGTAATTATGCTTAAAGTAAAAGTATGCTATGTTAAATTATGACATATAATTTTATGCGAATAAATAAGGAACCGTATTATGTAGGTATACATAATATAAGTACCGTGATAATGAAAGCTCAGACAATATTTTCTTTCGCTATCATTCACACATTTTTGCTCTACTGTCTGTATTATCTTGTCTTATATTATGTTCTTCTCTGTTATAATCTTATTATACTATAAGACAATGTACACATGTGATAAATTAATCTCGAAAGTGTCACAGACGATACATATCATCCAGAATATATTCGTAAATAATACTTATTGACACAACCAATATTTATCGCGTATACTTCTCTAATGAACTCAATGGTCGTTCATCAGAGAGATCATAACCAAAACCACTTTTTCATATTGAAAAGGCATATTGAAGTTATGTGTGTATATGCGGATATATTCGCCTGCGTTAGATGGTGTTTAGATATGGTTACAGCACCTAGCAGCCCCCGTGAGTGTAGCGTAAAGTTATAAAACGCATAATCGCTCTCCATAAACAATCCATTTAACTCAAATATACTTTTTAGATTGAACTGGTAATACCTAAGATTACCACGTTCATATAAAAAGCTCTTTCGCTGTATTATATCAAAGTCGATTATGTCTGTTATAATAATTGGGGAAATTATTGTCACACAGAGTCAAGCTATGAGGATTGTGCGCACCGTGGGGCAAGCGTTCGAGGTGTGCCACAAGATGCAGACCAACACACCGGACCAGCCGGCACCATCTACGTCATCGGCTCCTGACGAGCCTGTCGCCAGCGCCAGCGATGCCCCCGTGTCCAAAGGTTTGAATCACAACAAGAAAAGGGTTCGTCTAAGACATTCATTTGCTAACTTTCTCACAAAGATAATATGTATAGACGACCCCTTTACACTGGAGTGCAATGGATACCATTTAACATCGCTATTTCACAAATGAAATGGATAATTTAATTACTGCGTTGTTAAGTGGGTCTGTTCTGTCGCTTGATTATCGATTTTCGAAACGCTTTGACTGCTAGCGACGAATAGTCTATTCGAATCATTCATTTTGTTCTGGTCCTTGCTTGGCGACTGAAGTTAATCCCTGGCGAGTCGAAACTGTTGGCTGGCTATTGCGACTTTATCTATATACACATATTTTTGCAAAGCGAATAAAATATACAACGTGTCATGAAAATAAATGACGCGCCAAAAGTATTTATGTGTAAATATTTTATATGAATTATAAAGACCTCAGACAGACTATTCTATAATTCTCTGCATATTCTTTATTAACGAGCCGTATATTGTTAGGACGATAAACGTTATTTACGTTACTGAACCATATAACTTATAGGTACGTCAGAAAATTTATATATATTTCACTCTATACAACGCATATTACACCAGAAAAAGTATTACAAATACCATACCACGGTTATTTTGGCAGCATGTTACAAGTTTACGCAAATTTTCTGCATTCGATTCCTCTAATCGCCTATGTTTGTGCAGGTGGACCAAACGTAAAATGAATCTACACCGTTAAGCTCCAATCTTTGCACCGCACGGTGGCTATAGAGCGGAAACTCGTAAAGGCTAAAGTAGTGTTGTGCCAAGGCAACAGCTTGAACGGAGATATTCCCTTTTGTGACGTTATTATTTTCAGCAGTTGGGGCCGTAATTAAATTTTACACTTTATAAACAAATTATCACGTCAGCTCTTTACTGTTATCACTACAGTTTTTCTAGAAATGGAACAAAGAAAATGCTCTTCCCTTTTGTGACGTTACTATTTTTAGCAGTTGGGGCCGTAATTAAATTTTACACTTTATAAACAAATTATCACGTCAGCTCTTTACTGTTATCACTACAGTTTGTCGAGAAATAGAACAAAGAAAAAGCTCTATGTAATTGCACGATCAAAGCTATTCTTTTTGTGAATCTTCCAGGCCGCACTCTAATCTTTGTCTCTTCTTATTTTATTATAACGTTTGACAGCACTCTATGTTTATATTGTATTACAACAAGTTACGTAATATGTATTTTCTTTTTTCATCGTTTCTGCGGGTGACTTATAATTAGCTTTTATGTATCGTTTTACGACATCCGACGTAACGTGTAACAGCTGTTTTAACGAGCAACGTCATAATTTTATTGCCTTTACCTTAATCTACATAATTTTGTACTTAGACATTGGTGAACAACTCGTTCAAAAATTTAACTTGAGGTGATATTACCCAACTGACGTGACTTTGCTCCCAACTTTTCATCAGTAGATATAATATATCTTGGATTTAGATACGTCATTATATGCAGATATATATTTATTTAGTAAAAGTGTTGTAGGGATTAGCAATACATTGTATTTACTATTAGAATTTACTTATTTAAACTTTTATTTCAATATGTAGTTCTCAACACTTAAAATAATTGTATGAAACAATTATGTTACGTGCCGAAAAAGAAAGTATTTAGATAAACTACATATTATTTTTTTAATTAACATTTTTGCTTGTTTATGTTTTCCAGCATGCCGAAAATCAAACCGTGCTGAACTATTTTCTTTGTTCTCATTGAACTTGTAACTCTATATCCACTTGCTAATCTCTCTTTCACACACACATTACATTTTATTTTCTGTTTTCGGTTCCCACTGTGTTTATACAGCGGATCTGTCAAATGAATCATCTTTCGTGATTCTTTATTCAAAATCGTGTCTTTATCCGTTTAATTTATGGTTTCATACAGTTATCGTAAATAATCGTCGTATATTTTCTTTCAAATATTGGCACTCATGTATTGCATGCACACGAACGCGTAGCGTGTCAAAGCAAGCTGCCAAGAAAAGAACGTGTTACTGTACATTTATCTGCCAGTGAGTGGACTGCTTAGTAAATCATTTGTTAGTGTCTAATAAACGTTAATACTGACATTGCAATTATTGGATATAATCTGTCTGTAGTATAATGTGACGTCTAAAATCAACGCATTTTGTGACGTTATTAGAAGTAAGTTTATTTGATCAACAGAAGCGGCTTCAGAGTGCGGTGCATCTGAATCGGGGGCAGCCTCGACTACGAAAGTTCAAGTGGAAGAGGGGGCGGTTGGAGGCAAGGAAGAACGGCCTAAGCATTTGGAGCTTCTGCCACCACCGCCAAGGAAAGATGGCAAACGTTCGCCACAGGTAGGTTAAGTTATTCACTTAATATGAATAGCCAATTATACCCAATCAACATAGTATAATATATTGTTAGGCACTCGTACCAATCAAACTAATTACTATAATTCTATCAATTATTTATTGGGCTGATTGGGCCAACTTCCATCAAACAATACTGACATCAAAGACATTGTTTGAGATTGTTTTGTTTACAATTTATGTAGACTAAAATTGACACACATGGTTTGAGAAATCTGTATCACAGGCAACTTCAATTAATTTAGTTATAGGGTTTGAATTCAATGTTAGTAATTGTATTCTTTATTATATATCTACTATTTTAAAAGAGAAGTAAGAGTCTGTCTCTGTGTATTAAAAATAATTGGGTGCGACAGACGACTTTTATCCAATAACAATGATAAATAGAATTTTGTCTGTCTTATTTGTTCCATCGCGGGCGAACGGGCGGATTTGGATGCGCTCCATGGCGAACTATAGTTCAGCAGGACGAAATCACTGGCAAATTCTAGTATAATAATAATAATAATTGCGTTTGCATTTTGATGATAGACGATTATGTTACTTATTGCATTATTATAATTATATTTCAGTTTTATATAGTTACGTTAAATTAATAGAATATTGGAATTCATTAATAATTTGTCGATGAGTTTGAAGACACGTGCCCTATACACGTGGCTGTAAGCTCATAACAAGTTTACACAAAACAGTAACTTGTTGAGCTTCTATAACCAGTTCAACCCACTTGCAGCCGCCTCGTGACCGACAACCCCTAGAAAAAGTCATTAAGTCCGATATACTGTTCTATTTAAAACGTTTCCAATTAATTTGCAAGTATAAAAAGTATAATTGCTTTTAATCAAGGT
The DNA here is from genome assembly GCA_963675205.1 of Catocala nupta. NCBI lineage: Eukaryota > Metazoa > Arthropoda > Insecta > Lepidoptera > Erebidae > Catocala > Catocala nupta. Next base: position 18,147,562 of record OY776078.1, read on the forward strand.
TTTTTATCGATAACTTCGATTTTCGCTTCCTTGACAAGCTTACATTATGTTCTAACTATATTATAGTAATAATAAAAAGCATAGCTTACGAAGTCGCTTAACAACTATTTCATTGAATAGCCAGTTTGTCTCTAGTGATCGACATATTCTGTACAAGTTACTAAACCTTTATACGGAATTCAGCAGCATAACATGCCACCCCTAGGCCATTGTTACATTTAGAGATTTTATAAAAGCTATAAATCTCCAAAGGGTGTCAAAATGAATAGCAAAATATCTTAAATACATGCGTTTAATGCAGCATAATAAAAAATACGCATTAAATCCTTTTTAAATATCACTATAAGTTATGTTTTGTGTAGCTAACATTGGTGCCTAAAAAAAGCCATTAATAAGGTTAGAAATAAGTTATTGTCTAGGCTAATAGTCTGAAATTAAAACGTGCCTAGCATTGCATTCATTTATCAACATTCTGCGCAGTTCTAAATATTATTTTGTATTTGGGATTAAGCCTTTTTAACATAAAAATCTCTAGCATTTAATATACTAATATAATACTTTACCGTCGCTTTGTGACTTTCCAGACTTCACAACTTTGTGGTTTCAAAGCTTTTGCTTTAAAACATTTAACTAAATAATTATAGCACCTATGTTTTCGTAGACAGCATTAATAAAATTCTTCACGTTTAAAGGAGACCGGCAAGTTTTCATATATCTCTGGGCTTAATGTTACTAAGATGATTTTTGTTTCATTTTATAGATATATTATTAACATTTCAAAACTAAAATATTCATCTAGCTGCTCAATAGGAGTAACGAGATATTTACTGACAAAGAAAAATGAAATACACATACACATGTATTTAAGTCTCAAAGATCTTAAGATCACCAAATAATTAAGAGTTATTTGAGGTGTGTTAAGTACTGGAACATAAACATATATTATATTATCAAAACTAAACACTTATGTAGTTTATCATGATCATCATTATCGGCTCATATGATAGTGGGAGCATAAATAAAATACCTACTCGTTGCTTTCTACACTTTATTAATCACTAATCATTATCATCAGGTTTTATTAAGTTTAGTTGAAACCTTGCCCAGCTAAAGCACCATATTATAACCATTACATGACAACTACAACCTACAGTTCTTTTACATACCACAGAATTACAACAATATTGCTCGATCGCTTCCCTACCAACAAGAGAGCTGTCAACTAAAATATAGGGAAAATATGTTTTTGCACTGATATGTCATCATATGATTTTGTTGCGTATGCATTGTGATCGAAATCCGTTAAAACAAGCCGTTGTAAGTCGAATAAACGAGAAACCAATATCCATTGTGAGAATGCGTGGGTCGTTCGTGAGAGCAATATACGCCAAAGTCTATAAAATATCGCCAAAATCGTCAAAAAAGCACAGTATATAATAAAAACACACAGTACGAGAAGTATTCACAATGCGAGAGCATGCGGTGCACAAGCAAGCGAATATCGAGTAGTTTGACAATAATTGACACTGTCAAAATCATTTATGAGTTACCATTAAATAAAATAAGTCTCAGTTAGTATCGATTCCAATCTAAGGAAAAATAATTGAAATGCGTTGAAAAAAGTGGAGGTGGTCAATATTTTTGTGCATTCATTGATCTGTGTATGTAATATTAACAATATACTGAAACACTGATACTCAAATAAAAAAAGTGAAAGGTATATCGATTTGCCTAATTGTTATTTTATACATAGCAACACTGTATATTATCCAAAGTCAACCGGAACCAGTAAATAAAAGTACGTTGAAGTTTAATTAATTTAATAAAATACTATCCCATTGTAAACCTACAAAATATTAGAGAACATGGCGTCAAAATATATCTAAAGAATTTTGAATAATAAGGTATTGGAGTAACATGAAGTTATGTTAAGCCTATTTCTGCCGGTGTCCTTTAATTTGTTAATATGGAACTTGTTTATAGTTGGAAACAATTTAGAATGTTATTCCAAATGATTAAATAAGCATATTTATTTTAGCCGATGCTATATACTTATGCATATCATAGAAACCTCTATAATTACATTATATAAATTAAATAAACATTGATTGTCAGCTCCAAAAGTTCTGACAAAAATATCAAAGTGAGAAATTAAAAAGCGTTACAATATGTATTTTTATTATGCTGCTTTTATGTTAAAGGTTTCTACTTAAAGCGGTCATAATTCAAATCCTTGTTACAATCAAAGCACACTACAGCAAAAGAAGACATTTTCATATTGTGCCATTATTATAATCAAACAAAGAAGTCGAACAGGAGCTGCCTTTGAACATTGCCTTCGCTACTTATACCAGTAATACTTTTAGGACCACTCCTGAGGGAAAACGTTGTAATCTTGGGATTGACTCTCTTTATTTGAATTAAAAACAAACAATTCGTTTGTTTCCTTTTTACGATTAAATCTGACTATAGGCAGCTATGTTGATCGTTACGGTGCTGAAAACAAAATCCTTACTAATATTATAAACGCGAAAGTTTGTATGGATGTATCACGCAAAAACTACTGGACTGATTGCGATGAAACTTGGTATGTAGAGACCTGGATTCACACACAGGCTACTTTTTATTCCGATATTTCCACGTGAACGGGACTTACGCGGGTGATAGCCGCTGGGAAAACTGGTCCTCTATAAATATTAGGCAGTAAAACGATAAAATATTTATTTAGCTATATTTTAATATATTATTATAGTAATACTCGACTACTTAATGAACTTACTTGCTCACTGCTAATAAAACTAAGTTACGGTTATTATCAAAGTGGTTGAACAATTTTCCTTTGTCTTATTATTATGCTTTGAAATATTTACAAAGCTCAGTTTTTTAAGTGGTCACTTTAATAAAGGCTGACTACAACGCTTTTTACCCTTACTTTCTCATGAAATAATTTCCAAAGCTTTTACGAAAATAAAACTCGGTATACAAAATATGACTAATTAATTTTTTTAATTAAACTGTTGAAGTACGATTTTTCTGTAAACGTAATCATCTGTTGTCGTATATCAGATAAATTTCTACATCATTTTAGTGTGCAACAGTTTCGCAGATTTGTACATTATTGATTAAAAAGTTATGATGATACTATGTATTTAACACAATCAACTGAAAATATCACCCTACAATATTTCAGATTTAATAAGAAAATGGTCGGAATTAAATGAGGCTTGACCTTGATTTTCAAAGATTTTATAACGAGACAAAGAGGAGTGTGGGTGGATGGATCAGTGTTTTCCTATCACGGTGGCGTACTTTGGTATTCTGTGCCAAATGGTATCAAAAGTAGAATAATCAACATATATCAGGTGAAGTATATGTATTTACGTGTGCCGTTAAAGTGTATGGAAACATTGAATATGATAATTTTTTTCATGCATAACTGAATGTCGGAGGGAAGAATCTACGCAATGTGTTTACTTGTTGGAAATGTGAAATTCAGTATACATACAGCACATACAAACGTGAACGAAGTGAGTACGAAGATACAGGATAATTAGATTTAGGCGCGATCTAATATTCTTAGAATATTGATAGGTTATCCCAGAGTATAAAAAGAGTACCGTTGTGCAAACTTTAGACTTTGCTTATTATTTACGCAATCTGGTAAGGTAATTTATTTTAAGTATTTCTTGTCTCGTTTCTTTGATTCTTGCGGCGGAATATGCTTGTTAAGCCGTATGTTTGTACATATGTATACAGGGTGATTTTGAAATCGTGTAATTCCTTTTAACCACGCATTCTACTGGTGATATAGAATAACCCTGACCATATCTTTTCTTAATTAGAATAATGGTTTTGGCAAAATTAGAGTACAGATTTTTTTCATGAAATGATTTCATATAGTCATATTTTAACCACCTGACACAATCTTAATATTTTTTTAATTTAAAAATAATAACATAACAATAACTGATGTCGTAAATAATAAGGGGCAATAAAAAGGACCGCCCGTTATTAGTTACGACATTAATTATTAATATGATTTTTTATTTTAATTAGTAAAAAAATAAAATTGCCTCGGTTGGTTAACATATGACTATCTGACACCATTTCACGAAAAAAACGGAATAATAATTTTTCAAAAAAAATAAATCTAATTAAATAAAAATATGGTCAGGGTTATTCTATATCACCAGTAGAATGCGTGGTTAAAAGGAATTACACGATTTCAAAATCACCCTGTATAACCTAAGTTATTGATAAAAGTTAAAATTTCTTTAAAGTGACTTAATATTTGCTGACGACTCCTTTGTTACGCTATCTGCTTATAGAACAGGGTATCCTTAAAAAAGCCTGTAAGTCATTATCGCTGTTAATATTTAAAGCATGACGGAGACTCGAAGTAAAAGACTGTATGGTAGATTAACTATCACTGCAATGAAGATATGCGTCATATCTACTAATATACGTAGGTAGATGAAGTCTAAGCCATGGGATTTCAAGTTAAGCTCTCAAATAGCGATACAGACAAACCACAAAAAAATAATTATAACATTGTTTTGAATGGAAATCACTTTAAATAAAAGATATTAGTGTAATATTTGCCCTTTTTAATAACTACCACACTACTGGGCACGAATATTTAATCAGCAAGGCAAATGTTAGGCCATGGTCCACCACACTGATTTATCTTTGAGAACATTATGAAGAACTATCAGATATGCAAGTTTACATGCCCAGTTAGCGCTTTAGTTTAAGCAAAGCCCGGAGATGTTTCATCAAATTATTTGTCTAAGGTCCTAAGGTCTACCTCCTTCTAATGTTGCTAACAATGTTCAGTTGCCAAGATTGCTGCCTACTTTATATGAAATCGCACTTAAGATGTACAAGAATGACGCACTCATTGCGCTATTCATCTTCACCAGCGTACGCACTTAATACCAACGCACTTGTTATAATCTAGATACGAGAAGATGTTTTCGAGATTTATAGATTTATTACTATTTATAGAACGCAAGGTGAACATAGGTTACAGAGGACAACACATTATTTTAATTGCTTTCAATTGTATGGCAAATTGACACGTTTGATGTTTAACACTTATAATCATTCATATTAGGTGTTCATTTCCCGCCGTTGAAATTTAATGGGTGATGTTATGAATAAGCTGGCTCGTAATGCGGATGCAGATGAATCGCAGTAAGGCAATACTTACAGCGTTTCGCCTGATAAGTAATATTTCTGTAAGCTCATATATTTACCTCTTCCATTCCTTTTCTTTCATCCATAAGACATAGTCCACCGCGCCGGCCTAACTTTGAGAATATTATAGAAAACGCGGTGACGTAGAAGTTTACTCGCGATGTTATCCTTCATATTAAGGCGAGTGATAATTAATTATTTAATACGGGTATAACTCTAGTAGTTAGTGGTGCGTACCTTGGGGTTGGTCATGAGGTCTCTGGTATGGAGTCCAGTGGCCTTCCACTAGGCTACCACTGTCTAATATCAATAACCCTTTAAGAATCAACAATCGCACCCATGTTCAAAAAACCGCTTGCACGTATGATTTAGTTTGTACGAGTTTGATCCAAAACCCTTTCAACAGTTTATACGTGATTTAATAATCAACATCCAAAATCTTCACAAACCTTCAGTTTAATATAATATAAGTAAGATTTACTGTACCTACAGACCTTAACATAAATGTAAAAGATTTATCAAATACAAATACTGCTACGAAATTTTCTCGTCATTTCCATTTTAGTAGATATTAATCAATTTATTAACACAAAGGCCTCTGTTGAATTAGGCTTGCTTCTGAAATATCTTTACAATTTTCCTTTCTACTGGTATAAAAATATTATTTAAGCAAATATTTTACTTTTGTGGCAATGACTTGGGTATTTTTAATTAATAAGTTCGTTTCGTCCGTTGTTCGAGTGGCGAAAGTGTACTCTTGAGGATAACCTCAAGAGTACACTTTCGCCACTGTTACCATAAGGTAACCCTCCGATTACATGCTCGGGTCAGACTAAGTTTTATTACGTTTTTATAAATTCTAGTAACAGCATCGAGTCTGATACTTTGCTCAGACACTATTACGTAATCTACACACAGCTGGCTAAGTTTCGGTATGAAACTCAGAAGTCTGTTACACACAAATTTTGCCACATAATTTATGTATATCCGAACGGTAAACTAAAGTACAATCCATCTCTCGTATCCAGTCTCAATGAAGCGTGAATAAGCAATAAAATTAGAAAATTTTCGTTTTTGAATTATTTTGCTTTTTAGTCGAACAAGGCAACTCTGCACTAGGAATAATGCCCGTATCCCGGGGAACATTACAATAATTTATACAATAGACACAAAGAATGCCCGGATTTTACACAACTATAAGTGGATCATACGAGTCGTGGTTCCGCGTGAATCGAACTAGCACCTAACAACCCTAGGCGCACTAGCAGTGGCGAGCTAAGAACATGAACTATCGTATCGTACCATCTATTAGCATCTAGAGTTAGTTATTGTTGTTATATACGATTATAATTATGACTAACGCAAGGGGATGAAGTTGCTTTAATTATTCCGTTTGATTTACCCCGTATGGAAGCAATCACAGTATAACAAAGGCAAGCGGATGATGGACTGTTGTATTAGCTAAGGCATATATGTCGCTATTCCCTTCGGACTACACTATATTTATAGCTGCACGCTCGGTCAAATGCAGCATTGTTTATCTTTGTTCCTGTTTATATACATTGATTTTAGGGTAGAGGTGTATGGCACCCATTTCACCAGTTATTTTTAGGTGCTACGTGTATCATGTACCAGTTCAAACGGCCACATTTTCGAAACTGATGTTCTGATACTAAGAATATTCTATGATAACTATAATAATATTCTTAATTGTTTAAACCAAGTAAAACTGTTTGCTGCCCGGGCAACGCATATTTTATGATTGGCTGTTAAAATAAGTGTAATCTTATGTTATGAACACACTAAGGTAAATAGACACATATTAAACGTAGATAAACACATAATATATTAAAAGTTTACTAGCTATGGTATTAAACGCCACGTAACAGGAGGCTAACCTATCATCGTCAACTGAACACAATTCCATAGGCCTTGCTACTATGAAAATGCTAAGAACACATTACCAAACCCGGTATTTGATCGAACACGATATACTTAGTGGCTAACTGGCTGGACTGTTAAAGTTTTATTTTATAGAAAGAAAACAGTATATAAGCAGTATCGCAATGCCTAGGTATATATAGCGCGTTGCCGTCTCTCTGATAAAGAAATAAAGATAGGAAATCAACTAGAGAATAGATCTTTTTGCTCCGTATTTGTGTCAGTTAACTTTTTTCCTACAGAAAATTCCCTTGTAGGACGAAACAAACTAAAGAATATATCTTTTAGCTCCGTATTTACATATGTCATTTAACTTTTGTCCGACAGGAAATTTCCTTGTAGGGCGAAACAAACTATAAAATAGATCTTATCGCCCCGTATTTGTGTCATTTAACTCTTGTCCTACAGGAAATTCTCTTGTAGGACGAGGCTGTTAGGTTAGGTTAGTAAAAAAAAATAAAGTTTCTGAAAATTACGTCACCGACTTAAAGTTTTGATAGTGCGCAGTTTAATAATTGCCGTTCCGTGCAGTGAGGATATCAGAGCGAACTAAGTGCCTGGTTCGTCTAGACGCAAATATTTCCATGTGTTCGCTAAAACATTTACTAGCACTTAAGACAGAATGTTTAATAAAAGTGATGTACGGAGAATATGTACAATCATATTTCAATACCTAAATAAATCTAAGTATACCTATGTACATTCTGTCTGCTAAAATAAAAGGCCTATAGTTACGCCAAATTATGAAATTATTTACAAACAGTTAAAGACGTATCGTTTATATTCATACATAAACTCACGCCTGTGTCTTAGAAGGATAGGCAGCGTGTACGGATTGTCATACTGCGATACTCGGCGCTCTTTCTTGCTTTATTCTCTGTCATTAATTAATCTTCAAGCAAAGCAATAATGTTTTTTATTTTATATATTTACTATGTACATATAAACACAATTCTTTAAAATTAACTTATACCTATAATATTATAAAACAGAAATAAAAAAGAAAAAGAAAACTAAATCCCTCTAATAGGCGTCATAGAATTCCTCCGCATCACAGTCGACTGGTAGTGTGCCCAGAACACTGGCAGCATTGGTACGTTGAATGGCAATGCTTATTCTTTCCGTGAAATAAAGGCCAGCCCTCTGGTCACGGGAAGCGTCGATGGGGTCCCAGTGCTCGTTATGTTTTTCAGCCGTATACCGTTATCCGTTAGCCGTGTACCGACTCTAAACGGCTCAAAAACATAATACCCTGCCAGGTTTTTGGATTTGCGCCGTTTGAGAGTATAAGTCAAAGTCAAAGTCAAAGTCAAAAATAATTTATTCACTTAGGTCACAAAGTAACACTTATGAACGTCAAATGGGTTAGTGAGTTTATTATATTTACTGAATTTACATTTATGTTAGTTGCAAGGTTCAGGCAAAAGGTTGAGCCTATGAGAAGATACCTGCAAGAAACTCAAGGCCACTCTTTTAAATCGCCATCAACTTATAATTTCAGTATTTTACAACTCATTTATGTACCAGGTGTTGCAGTCATTATGCCATATGTCACTGTCCATATAAAACTAAATTCTAAAATAAAGAAAAGTTGGTAATATTATGTAAAAAGCATTTGAGATTTGAAATCATATTTATCAGTACGTAGCCATTTGTAATAGACAATAGTATGGCATGAGGACGCATACACTTACACTTTGTGACATGAAAAGGTAGTTCGTGACTAAATGTAGTTAAAACAAAATTTACGTTATTACTTATAAAGTTTGTTTATAAGAAAAGAAAGATACTTTAACACCACCAAATAAACACGAAGTACCTTCACATAACTAAATTGACTTATATAATACATACATTGTTTGAATCCTGTATGAAACAAGCAACTAGTTCCATGAGTTTTTATCATTTAAGTAATCATTGATTGAATAATAGCCCTTCCGGATAAGCTGACTTTTAACAGCACTTTTAAATTTTAGTAAAGGTAAATTTATAATATCAATCGGTAGTTTATTAAAAAAGCGTATACTGAGTCCCGCAAATGAATTGTGAACTTTATGTAAACGATGATACGGACCTACCAACTTATGCTTATTTCTAGTGTTTAAGTTGTGAATATCACTATTCTTATTATATAAGTGAATATTATGTTTTATAAACATAATATTCGTAAATATATATTGCGACGCAACAGTAAGTATACCAATTTCTTTAAAACGCTCTTTCAGGGAAACTCGTGGGCCTAAATTATAAATGCTACGTACTGCACGCTTTTGAAGAATGAAAATTGTTTCAATATCAGCTGCCTTACCCCACAATAGTATGCCATAGGACATAACGCTGTGAAAATAACTAAAATATACTAGTCTTGCAGTATCTATATCAGTAAGCTGTCTTACTTTCCTAACCGCGAATGCTGCTGAACTAAGTCTCCCTGCAAGACACGATATTTGAGCGCCCCACTGAACTTTATCATCTAAAGTAATGCCTAAGAAAACTGTGGATTGTACAAATGTTACTGTTTCATTATTTAAATTAACGTTTATGCTAGGACTCTTTATATTAGGCAATGTAAACTTAATACATTTTGTTTTTTTTGAATTGAGTAGTAAATTATTCGCCGTGAACCAGTCCAGGACTTGCGCGAGTGAAGAATTAACACCCTGTAAATTTGGTGTCTTACGGTCTACTTTAAAAATAAGTGATGTGTCATCAGCAAATAATACAATGTCGCACAAATTCTGTACGAAGAACGGCAAATCATTCACGTACGCTAGAAACAGAAAGGGTCCTAAAATTGAGCCCTGTGGCACGCCCATTGCGACTGGTAATCCAGAAGATCTACTTCCGTTGATTTCAACGTGTTGTAATCTATCGCTTAGGTAAGAACTAACGAGGTCGAGTGCAGCATTTCGAATTCCATAATGCCTGAGCTTTCGCAATAACGTTTGATGTTCAACGCAGTCAAAGGCTTTTGAGAGATCACAGAATACGCCAATGGCATCTTGCGAATTTTCCCAAGCAGCAAAAATATGTTTTAAAAGTGTAACACCCGCATCTATTGTAGATCGACCCTTTCTAAAACCATATTGTTGAGTATGAAATAAGTTGTTTACGTTAAAGTGGCTCTCTAATTGCTGTAATATAATTTTCTCAAATATTTTACTTATAGCAGGTAATATAGAAATCGGTCTGAAATTACATGGATCACTTTTACATCCATTTTTAAATAATGGTATTATTTTGCTACATTTCATTAAATTTGGAAAAATGCCCACATCAATGCATCCGTTGAATATTGCAGCTAGGTGTGGCGCTACGTTATCAATAATACTTGTAATTAATTTCATAGAAATACCCCACAAGTCAGCTGATTTTTTTGAATTAAGTGACTTAAATACTTTTATTATGTCATGCGGATGTACATATTTAAAACTAAACAGGACTTTACACTCCACCACGCCATCCCTAACCAAGGATTCTGCTTTTACTGGGCAAGACCTTAAGGAACTAGTTGTATTAACAGGTATCTTTGCAAAGTAGTTATTAAATGTTTCAGCTACTTGCAAGTTATTTGAAATTATCTTATTATTTACATTAAGTTTAATAGTATTATCACGCTGCTTGGTGCGTCCAGTTTCATTATTAATAATATTCCAAGTAGCTTTAATTTTATCGTCGGCATTTCGAATTTTGTTTTTTAAATAAAGGGACTTGGCTGTAGCACAAGCCTTTTTAAATAATTTTGAATAATTTCTAACATATTTAATAAAATTTGGATCAAAATTATATTTTTTTATTCCATATAATTCATATAACTTAGCTCTACTTGTATATATCCCAGGTGTTGCCCAATCACAAAACTTAACTTTGAATTTTTTGTAAAATGTCTTCATTTTAAAAATTTTGTTATATTCCAGTGTAATGACGTTAAGCAAAGACTCGTATAGTTCGTCTGGACTATTGCAATCTAGGTCCATATTGACAACCTTGGCATTAATGTTATTCTTAAATTCCTTTATGCGATTAGATGTCATTGGTCTACATGTGATGATAGTTTCTTTTTTAATTGTATTTATAGGAAATACAACCTTTTGCCCACAGTGGTCGGATGTCAAATCACTCAATATGGCCCTATTTAGAAATTGGCATTCGCAAAATATATTGTCTAAGCACGTAGCAGAGTGTGATGTAATTCTGGTTGGTTCGAAAAATAAATTATTTAAATTAAATGATCTAAATAAACTAATAAGTCTTACAGAAAGAACTGATCGCTGAAGTAAATCAATATTAAAATCACCACATACTACTATATGCCTATTACCATAACTTAAGCGTTTTAAAATATCCTCCATTACTGTTTCGAATACACTAAAGTCACTCTGCGGTGGTCGGTACACGCAAAGTATGACATGTTGCTCCAGCTCCACACAAGATAATTCAACAGTGCGCTCGATAGAAAGATTTACTATATCATTTCTTTCCTTAAATTTAAGATTATTACATACATATATTAGAGAGCCACCATGTATAGAATTCCTTCTTACAAACGCACTTACAACGGTATAATGTTCATTATTAAATATTAGTTGACTACTTCTTAACCAATGTTCTGTTAAGCAACATATTTGGATGTCATGTTCTTTAAAAAATAAATCTAATTCTAACTCCTTGCCGGATAGACCCTGAATATTCTGGTGAATAAGTCTAATACTATGTGACTGCCTATCCTTTGTCTCATCTAATAGTTTAAACTAATAGAAGTATCAATATAGGAATTAGTAGTAATATTACTACTATGATCTAAAATCTTCACTACCGTACTGGTACCTGTGTCTCTAAATAATAATATATTAAATGCTAATAACTTAGCAAGTTGTTTTTTATAAAAATATGAAAGATACATTGTATCTTTAGTCAATAAAAATCTACTAATAAACTTATTAGTGTCAAAGAATTTTGTATAATTTGTATAACATGTACTGTTATAAAATAATAAATTCAGATTTTGAATATATCTATTCTGTTCCTGTGTTAATGAATAGGAATAAGGTAAAGCGCAAAGAATAAAGTTACACCCTACTTTACTATGTAATGATTCAATTACCTCAGTTAAATGTAAAGCCTCATTTTTTGTGACAGATAAGCTGTCACCATATAGAATTACTATGGTCGATTCAGAATTCAAAGTTGTCATTTTTAACTTATCAGTTAAAGTACTTAACCTAGCCCCAGGGGAACAAATATTTACACAGGGAGACTCTGTATAAGAATTTATGAGTCTACTAAAACCTACACCGATTTGGTCAGAAAACATGATTAAATTTTTATTATTGTTATTCTTAACCAAATAAGACACAGACATATCTTCATGATAGGAAGAGGAGGTGGGACAACTGTTAACTGACTTCAAATCACAAACAGCTGACAGGTTGTTATTAGGTTCAGCCTGTAAGCACTTACCGCATATAGTATCATTAGTTAGCGAGAGAACACGTTCCATGTTCTCCCTACCAACTCTGGCAATTTCATCATATTTCTGAATGTATTCAGAAGTTTCTTTTTGATGTTCCAGGCTGATCCTGGTTAAACGATTTTCCAAACTAATTATTTGATTATTTAATTCAGCTGTATGTGCTTCATACTGTAACCTACTGGCAACTATTTGATCATTACTTCTCTTTAAATCAAATAAAAATACCTCATGCTCCTTCACCAATTCACTATTGTGCTGTGTAACTTTTTTAAACTGGATTGACTTTTTAAGATTAAAATCTAACTTTTTAATTAACTTATTTAACTTCAAGTATTGCCTTAATTTCCTACTACTTTTAATAAAAACATGACTTTTGAGCTTACTTTTATAACTATGAAGTGTACTTATTTTTTCCCCCATGAGTTCTGAGTAGAGGTTCTGAGTCGCAGCACCATTTAGCACCTGAATGGTTTGTTCTAAGGAAATAATTTTAGTATGGGCTTCATTCAGGCTTGCTTCAAGCTCAGTGCTGCGGCTCAATGACCTAGAAAAGACATCATTACAATTACTGAAGGATCTAACTTCATCTTCTAGTCGGTCCCGTTGGTCCAAGACATCCATATATTCTATATGGAGCTCCGTCAGTTGCCTTTTAAGCTCCAATACTTTGTTGTTAACTGCTTCAATTTCGCCTTCGCAATCACTGCGTTCCTTTAATAACATATTGTTGTCTGCCTTAAATTTCTTCAATTCCATCAGCGCTGCCTTTAACTTGTTTTCTGTGTCCTTGGCTGTTGCCTTACGGGTCATCATTTGAGTATTCATTGTTGGTTGAGGGATGTAACAATCACCAAACACCTAGAATATATAAAAAAGAAACAACCTAAGTAATAGAAAAGAAAAGTGGGATGGGACAGATGGGTACCTATATATGTATAAATGGTTGAAATATTTGCTATAAACTTACAGAAAGGCAAAAGAGAGAAGATTTTTTGAGTATTAGTTTTAAAATTTATAAGAAATGATACTATAATGTATTGGATAAGATAATTTAGATAAGTAAAACTTTATTTATTAAGATTGAGGGTAAAATAAAATAATCTAATTGGAAAAGATAAAAATATACATAGATTTATCGGAAAATACAAATAAAATCACTACAGTAATACTATTAGTTAATGTGTAGTATAAACATGTGTGTATGCATGCCTGGGGCGAATGTTTAGTCGTCAATTTTGCTTCCACCTATTGTCAAGCAAAAGGAGACAAAATCTGTGCCGGTGTGTGGTGGACGAAGCTCACAGTATAGTGAGCAGAGTAAACAAATGTTGTGGAGTGTCTGTTAAAAGTTAGTAAAGTAGAATACTCCCCGGGTTTACACGATGATTGTTCAAATTTTGTCCGTTGTCACACTGTTGACTCCAACGACCAGTCTAATATATGTAGATTTATATGATACGACTTGAAACACAACATATATCACTTCTTTGAACACAGATATACTATTTTATTATACTAAACGTGTTTAATAATTGATAAAACAAATTTTAAATTAATTTAAGTTCCTAAGGCACTATTTTGCCGTCTGACGTATTGAGTTGCCAGCGTGAAAAAAAAAAGAAAAGTATACGTAACGTACGGCCGTGCTGGAAAGATGTGATGGCGCAAGGACGTTGCGTCCCACAGCAAGGGCATACCTATCTTCCAAGGCATCAATGACATATCGTCCGATCTCTTCCCATCGTCACATGCCAAACCTTTAGGTTCAAGATGAGCTGGCACGCCGGCGGTGACAAGAGCACGACGGATAATGTCATTAAGGTTGGCGTGCCGCGAAAAACGACCGGCACTCCTGCTACATGATAGGCCATGGCGGCCAAGACCATCGTCGGCTTCACCACAGTGACATCGATGCGGAGAAACACATGGAGCACCTAAACGAAGGCAAGAAGCGATACGGTACGTTGTGCCGTCCAACATAGTGCTTATGTTGGATGATGGGAGTGCTTCGAGCCAAAAACCCGATTCTCACTCCCCCACAGCCACTAAACGGGCACGCTCAGCAACATTAGGAGATGTGTTCATGAGATATTCTCTCACAATGTTGCAGAGCGCCACGTCTCAGCGACTCTGAGAGAATACATAGATCGGATGGCATATCAGCATTAACAATGATTAAATGACATCGTTTTCTTATTTTTCTAGAAGATTATATTAAATAGTGAAAATTTAAATTCAGTGATGATGTGTATAGATTCAGTTGTTATTCATATTCACTCAATGCTATAATTTCTCAACTCACATCTAGGAATATTTTCTGAATCGCATTTTGCAAGCTTTCAAACAACGGTCACACCAGACTCGAGACCACCACACCCAAAAATGTTGTCTAGTATGGGCATCGAACCCACAACACTCGACGCAGTAATCGTCCAGTTCTAGCCATTTCTATACTAATGTTATAAAGCTAAGAATTTGTTTGTTTGTTTGAACGCGTTAATCTCAGGAACTACTGGTTCGAATTGAAAATTCTGTTAGTGTTGGATAGCCTGTTTATCGAAGAAGGCTAGGTATATAAAATCACGCTACAATCCTCTGGGGCGGCGCAGTAACGATAAATGAGGGTGAAACCGGGCACATCTAGTAATTTTATATATAAGTAGACACAACTGCACGGCTGCAGTCTTTGTCTATTTATGTAATGAAATTTTTAAACCATAATCATTAACGATGTTATCGCCACGTCTAGCCAGCTTACAAGAGCAAGCGCGTACGTACACAACCTCAATTATAATTCCGCATTACATCGCTACAGCAACTTCCTCTAAGTTTCGCCACACGCCTGTTGTTTACGACTACACTGATTCACTTATGAATGAAATATTTGACCTTTGTATATGCTGATCGGCATTATTCTAACAAACCTGGTAAAAATAGATGCATTATTATCCGTACTGAAAATAGTAGCTACTCTCGATAATCGCTCTCCCACATTGAATCCAAGAAGCGTTACAATAAATCACACCTATAATAATATCATCGGAACGCGAATGTCTTGGATCTAACATCAACCATTGGGGCTTTCGGCTTTCCTACCACTAGTGACGTCTAAGAATAGTCTTACGTTTACGCGATTGTTATACATCGAAATGAAACTAGTTTTGACGGGTTTTATCGCGTCGTTTATTCGCAAAACACAATATTTACATAATTTTAAAACTATTAATTAATTTATTTTTTACAGCTATTTAAAGCTATTAAGATTTATACTTTCCGTGATGTTTCGGTTGCTTTTTAGCAACTATAGTCACAGGGAGATTCTTGAATATGGGTTTTTGTCTAACTTAGTTGTCAAATTATTGATTATCTATCTTAGCATACCTTAGCCCGTTAATCAGTGCTTGCACGCCAGCGTTCGAATACATCGTTTAAATTTGGTTAAACTGATAGGTGCAAACAGACGCAGTAAAGTATATAACATACATACACAGATCCACGCCTGTTTCCCAG
Source organism: Catocala nupta (assembly GCA_963675205.1). Taxonomy (NCBI): domain Eukaryota; kingdom Metazoa; phylum Arthropoda; class Insecta; order Lepidoptera; family Erebidae; genus Catocala; species Catocala nupta. The sequence goes on from OY776078.1 coordinate 18,163,685, forward strand.
AGGGGTAGGCAGAGACTACGAATTTCCATTTGCTACGATCCTAACACACTTATCTGGCTTCATTCACTTTTATCACATACCTCGTACACGCTCGCTGGTTTAATGTGCTCTTAACCTGGCCTTTGTTCAGAACGTCTCCGATCTGATCGAGAAACGTTCGCCTAGGTCTTTCCCTTGCGACTGTTCCATTTATACTAGCCTTATAAACTTTTTTAGTTAGTCTTTTATCGTACTTTCTTTTACATACCAAAACCAGCTTAACATACCCTTTTCTATTCCTATCACTATATGCACTTTCATGCCGCTTTTCTCTCTAATCACAGTATTCTTTATTCTATATTTCAGAGACACCACATATCTTTCTAAGCGCTCTCATTTCTACAGCATTTATTCTACTCTCATGCTTCTTTTGCCATACATAAAATATAACAATCACCAAATAAGATGAGAAAATGTACTTGCACAATAGTGATTTTTCAGAATATATATCTTTTATACAAATAGAGAGTAATACATTGATATCTAGTCTTAAGCCTTAGTAATAATTAACGAGTAGCACAGATAATGTCGGAGACCGACGAAGTAAGGTCAGACGAAATAAATAAGTACTTCTTAATGGAAACACATACGTGATACTGTACACAAAACTCGGAATCTTGTAATTGTTATTACATTCGTATCGATTTCGGATAATTGTTTTATTTTATCTACCTATATCGCGTATTTAATACATTGTCTCACGCTTATCTGCCATAGAATACGCAGGATCTCAGGAATCCAATGGAGTAGGCAGGAGTATTACACCCTCACGTCGTCTACCATGGTTACGATTCCATGTGATAGGAGATAAATTAATTGCTGTGTACTGTACATACTTTTAGATCCGATCCCATACTGCTATCGTGAATTTATTCACAAAAAAGAATAATAACACTTTATTTGATTCGTAAATCGAATCCCAAAGGTCGTGCTAAACAGTCGTACTAACAACCGCCCCGCCGCCAAAGCAATCTATTGATAACTGTTACTATACATAATTAGTAGTATTCATCATCATTTAAGTAAATGTTACTGAGATAATACTGAGATACAATAAACCTAAACGAACGAAGAGATAATATGTAGTTCAGTAAGCCTAATGCAAAAATGATCAGTACCTATCCATTCGCCATGTTTCTCATGTTCGAATCTTCGAACATAAGAAACATCTGTACAATCAGATACAAACTATAAACGACTAGATTTCGCCCGCGGCTTTGCTCGCATAAAACTAGGTAAGGTAACGTTATATTAATAACAGTACTTTTTTCAAATAAAATATAGTCTGTGTTAATCATAAATAATATAGCTTTCTAATGGTGAAAGAATTTCGGTTGAGTAATTTTTGAGTTAAATCCTTAAAAACAAACAAAAAATCTTTCCTCTTTATATTATTAGTATCGATAAAAAGACAATCTATCAAGCAAGACTCAAAGCCGCGCCTCTAAGTCTTGCTTGATAAATTGTCTTTACTAAGGACACGTCTTTAGTAAACTGTATCATTGCTCTACAACCTATGAAACAGATAATACATTTAAACACTTCTTTTTGCCATTAGTAGCGATCACAGTACATTAATTAATAATTAATTAAATTCAATGTCTGTTTTTGAGTTGCCTACCTTTATAAAACATGCATGAACACAGTATACTGCAGTGATTTCTAAATTACACTTTAGCCACTTATAGAGAAAAGATTCTGATTCAGATACATATTCATGCAACACTCATTTATATGCAAGTACCAACATTAATATTTAAAGAATATGTAACGAAATGATATCCATACTCATATCTACGTGATCATTACACACACACGTACAGATACACACACATACGCTTTCTCATTTGGTGTAAGTATACATTGCTTTTTCAGCTAGTAAAAGAGCTCGGGTCACGTAACCAAACTTTAGCGCGCTAGTTCTACTCGCATTCGTCTCTTTTATGTTACTAGACTGGCAAACAGACACGACCTACCTTATTATAAACAGTTACCGTCGTATATAAGAAAATTACAATAAAATTGGTTATTTGCAATAGCATGTGGCAAAAAATAAAAATATTTCTTAATAACGTATTGCTGATTATGAAAAGAGAATGAAAGGAAAGGAATAGGCGAAGTGAGACAACAGGATTTTTTTTTATAGACATCTACCTTACTTGGAATAATTCCTGCGTCGCGGGAAACTTAACAAACATTCGAACAATGGACACAAACAACAACAAGACTCGGAACAACTATTTGTGCATCACACAAATCTGTGTCTCGCATGAGGATCGAATCCAAAACACTCGGCACGACGGCAGTGGCACAGCGACCACTTAAGCCGCTACGCTTCCGAGCAGTCATGAGGTGAAACCATGAAATGCAGTAACAGTTCACTGTTCATACGCCAGCTTCCTATTAGAAGGTCGTACGTCGAGTTAGCTGTCTCGTTCCTTCACTAATTAATTGGTATCAGCGCTGGCGATGGCACATGCACGACACTTCATACAAATGAACTCATTCCATTACCTACTATTATGACTGAAGCACCGGACTGTCCGCACACGATTAGTGTGTGTGTGGGTAATCATTGTAGGAGCGAGCTCATTGAACAGGACAAGGACAACGCTATTATGTAAGAAGCGTATAAGTACTTCGTAGTTCTTTGGTGTATTTTATTTCGGTGAATGCTACTTTGTAAAGTGAAGCAAAATCTATTTTATATTTATCTCAACTAAATTCTACGTACTTATTCTTGACGTCTTAGAATACCAGTCATAATTAAAATCCATTGTGTCTGGCTACAGGTGTGCCGCCGCGGTTCTAAAGATTAACTGGAAAATTAGGATTTAACAATATGATTGTAAAAGCCTAATATCTCGCGAAATGTTAGTGAATTTTAACTTGCAAAAGTAGCCATCATTCCATACATTAATGCACATCCTACATAGCGGCTCTAAACACGTAATTACTAAACGTCCCACGTATTAAATGACCGTTATCGTTAACATTACACTAAAGTAGCAATTCCCCGCAGAAATGTGTCTACTTAAGCCTCCTCAACAAGGACACATAAGTTTCTTCTCATCTAAGAGTTTCGTTGAGCACAACGAAACTAAGGCTAACGTTACCAAGTTGGACGACGAGTTTACCAAGAATTTATTATGTAAAGATCTGGCGTAACAAGTTGTAAGTTTAAAATCGTGCCGCAAGATTTTCAAATATGTGCAGTTTACTGTTGTATATAATATGTTCAGGATCTTGTGACTGTTTTACATTACTTACATTCAGTACTCTTATCACGCCCTTCATTTGCAAGAGGTAATTTCGTTGATGCGAAACCACAGCTCTGCATCCTGTTACCTTCGACTTTGCGCTCAACCGCTGCTTATATCGCAATATTGTAACCGCATCCACGTAGCTGCCTAATGAAAGGTTAGACAAACAAACGTCGGAATTGGAATCGAAAACAAAACTCCCTCTTTTATATCGCGTTACCGACTTGAATAACTTTGATATAAAAATGTATGTTGTATCTTGTACATTTGCGTTTGATTTAACTTGGATATTACAAATATTTGAATTGCTAAGTGAATAGAATATCTTTTGGAATTTGAAGGAACGCTATAACAGTATATGAGCACGTTTTTAAATAAAAATCATATCTTCTGATACCTTTGTTTAATGACTTTTTGCTACTATTGTGTAGGCATTGTGTGGTTATTTGTGGAATTGGAAATACGCCAATTAGATATCTACCACTCGCGTGTATTCGAGCAAAATATTTTATTTGAAATTATTGTATACGTTAGTTAGTTGGACGTGTGTTATCCGTACTTAGCCACACAATCGGGCCATTGTGCGTAAGTGACCGACGCGAAAAGTTGTTCGGTTACTCATACCACCTCGGCTCCGTCCAGAAAGACAATAGGGGACCGGTGTTGCGCAGTACTTCCTTCATCGTTTCTGGACTGTTTAGTAGTTTCGCCCGTTGGTTGCTCACGCTTTTGCAATGTAGCAGCACGTGAGCCGGTGTCTCTTCGGTCTCCATACAGCCTCTACATAAGGGGCTGTCAGTGATGCCGATGTTAAACAGGTATTTGTTGAGTGAGCAGTGGCCTGTTATTATACCAACTAGATGTCGCAGGTTTTTCCTTGAAGAACGTAGCAGTTTGCGTGACAGAACTATGTCTAAGGATGGAAGAGCTTCCTTTGTCTGTCTACATTCCTTTGTTTCTGCCCATTGTTTTTCGTGTAGTTTCGTGGTTCTGTCACATAACCATGTTTTGAGTTGGCAGAAGGGTATCGGGGCAATTGGTTCGGGTCCTACCAAAACGTATACGTTTATCCAATAATACTATAAACTACAGAAATGTTAAGTGGATATAAAATGGCGCATAAATTTCAATTTCGCTGCACAATGTTGCACATTTCATTAATGAGTACCTATTTTGTAAAAAAAGAGATAGAGAGAGAACATAAACTATGGTACTATGTACGTAACATAAACATAACTGCGCTTTGATTCAATCTATGTGAATAATGCAACAAGTGCACTCGATGTCCTTGTCGGACCTGTGATCGGATAAATTGATCGTCTCGTTCGACGTTTCGCTTTAGGCCAGAGCTTCCCAGACTTTTTCTCATAGACCACTTTCAAAATTTAGCTAGTTCGGGTGGACACCCTGCAGCTACATTTCCATCAAACAACTCATCTAAAATCAAAAAATTTGATCAAATCTCTTCGGGCTAACCCTGAACCAAACACGGGGCTGAACTTTTTTTTTTTATAAAGACATTGGTAATCATGGTTGGTGGTCAGCCAATGGTATTCCTCAAATTAATTTTCATGGACCCCTGCTTACGAATTATGAATCCCCATTTTTTTGTCACGCCAACGTAGACCCCCGTCGAATCTCCTGTGGACCCCTGGAGGTCCACCTGGACCACTTTGGGAACTACTGCTCTAGGCGAACTGATGGCAATTTTCGGATAATTAGGTAAATTTACGTTTTATCTTATATGATATGACTAGATTTTGCTCGCGGATTCGCTCGCGTAGATGTAGGTTAGATTAGATTAGATCAATAACAGTATTTATTTCTGGATGACAGGTAACCTATACGTCCTTTTCTGTTTCCCTGATAACGTCTTCGCAAAATTTCATGATGATCGGTCGAGTAGCTAAGGTGTGAAAACGTAATAAACAAACAAAAAGCTCACATTCGCATTTATAATATTAGTTAGGATTATCATTGGATAATGTAACAGAATATTTGTTATAGAAAAAGGGCTTTAATTATTCTTCTGCTTCTTGGTCTTACACTCTTGGTCGTGGTCATGGATTGTCTGAGTGGTTCGTTGTGACTATTGCGAGACTTCTCCTTCTCCATAATTCTCTATTAAATTATTCTATTAGAATTTAATACGATTAATCCCATAGATATATCCTTGTAACTATAACACATCAAGGGAGCGCTTGTCAGTCTGCTTGTTTGTGGCTGCATTGTGCGGTAGGATTGTTTTCTTGTCACTGCTCTCCAACGTCCTGTCTAAACCGTAAGCCGTCACGGTAACAAGACTCGTAATATGTCTGGATTCCCGAATCCCAACATGTGTGCACTTAAGTGCCCTACAGACCAATCAATACACTTCTCTCATTATTAGAATAAACTTAATATGATATATTTCAAACGGTCAACTACTTAATGTAAAGAGACTAGATTTAGAAAAGAATCGAAAAAAGAAAATGCAGTTTATGTTCGCATATGACGTTTCTTCTAATTTAGGAAAATACCGTTTGTAATATTTATGACACTGAGAAGAGGTCCGAACTATATCAACTAAACTCTATATCAACAGTTTTTATGGCGAAAATTGCCCTCTGGCGTAACTTACACCGGAAAATATGAAAATATAACCCTTAATGTCAAACATAACAAAATTTTCGTCCGTTTTCTATTTATACTACAAAGATAGCAAACAATTATAAGGCTTAAGTGGTAGTAACCGTAGCCTATGATTGCAATTTTAAAGTGACTGGCGCTTTGAAGTCTCTAGGAAATACCGGTACCGTTACTTACCGGACGAAACGTAATAACTGCCTGCCTAACCGTAGGGCTACCGGCACAAGTATAAAACTATGTTGGTAGATGTTACAAGTTGTCTTAGTGTCGTCTAGTTCAATCGTTCTGATTAAGGTTTTCGTTGTCTCGAAACTAGAGATGCGATCCCAAAAATATATTAGTGAAAATAAGTTAATTATTCATACATATTGTATATAGTAATGTACAAAAAGTATACTTCTATTTAGCTGCTAAAACTTATGAACTAGTGATTAGGAATTACTAAGAGAAAAGATTTGGAAATCGTACCATATGTGAAATGTTGATTTATTCGTTTTTATTGATTATTAATCAGATCATAATCGAATTATCAAGCCACAAGTTGTAACAACAAGTGCCACAAATGTATCACGAGATACATTTTTGAAGCGATTAACGACATTTTTTGATTTGTCATGACGATGTTGATGACTTTTTGTGCCGGGATTCAATCGCAATAAACGACCAATACGTTTATGTAATATTAATACGCAATCAATCAATAATATTCGTATAAATTAAATACATGTATTCGAATAACTGGAATATTCAGATGGATAGAAGATATCAATAATCGCATAGCAATCCCTAATATAACACGAGACAAATAACGAATATGCATGTCTTAGCACTAACACACTAAATGCAGAATGTTTAGACATGATATGAATAATTAGTATTTTTAACATTACAAATATCTTATTCATCGGTTATGTAACATGTAATATTGTCATATTTTAACTGGTCCTGGATTTAAAAACTAACCATTGCTTTCAACTTCATATTTTTGTTGACATCACTAGAATAACTAACAGAGATATTAGACATTAGATCTTAACCTTTTGCATGATGTTATATTAATAGCTTGTCTCAAGATTTGACGCAACATAAATAAGTTCTTGTCTCAGTTATTTTCGGTTTAAATGCCGAGATTCCCGATTTGAGTTTAGTTCTATGTTAGTCCCAAACGTAATAATGATGGGTCAACACTTCTGTTGGTTGAGTTGATTAGAATTTATACAGCCTGTTGCACATTTCAAAACTTTTTGCATACTTTCGCGGTTTTTAATGTTATGTCAAGTCTCGGTCTTTGCAAAGACAAACAGTTTGGTGGGATCTTAGAGTACTCATTAAATATTAGAAGCTACGTGCATTTTGTGATGCAATGTAGAAAGAACAATAAGTAAACATATTTAAATGAATGTTTCTTCATGCTTCCTTTGACTTTGGCAACAGCGACATGTTAGTTTCATGGATGATTACTCTTTTGAATAAGCGATGTTCACAATTTCATTCGCAATTTATTCGAATGTGTTGGCAATGAAATAGATCAGTACGTGCGCGGCAGCAATGCAAAGTTAGTTCACGTCGTGTAGAGCTATGCATATTCGAACATTATTCAACAGCAATAGGGTAGCTGCCTATGTTTGATTTTGTACATTATTTTACACAAAAGAACAAGCAATGAAAGGATTTATTTTGGTCCATACTATATAAAAATTCGTTGCAAAATAAGGGAGTAATTAATATTTTAAATTAGGATATAATCGCTCTCTCCCTCGGACAGCTACATTTTAATAGCGATTACGTCACAGTGTGCACCGTGCACCCTTTCTGTGATGTAGTTATTTGACGTAAATAATAAAAGATTGTTATTCAATACCTTATTACGACCTTTCCTAGAAAGAGATATTCGAGATTCATTTCCTTTAATTTACAGCTTTGTTATTTATTTATTATACTCAGTTATCTACCTAGTATGAGTATCAATTTCAATATTTTAATCAAAGTCTATATCGTTTCGGCCCTTAATTGAACTTTAAAAGTACTCAAACATTTTAAAATAATTGACCAAGAGTTTTCAAAGTGTGCAAATTCAAAGATTGTTTCATCCCTCATAAATCATAAGATAGATAGAACATTGGCTTAAATAATAACACGAATTGTTTGTTACAGCGTACAACACCAGCACCGACCATCAATCTGCCTGATCTCCCTGAATGTATTACCAAAGTGGAGTTAATGAACAATGAGATATCAGGCGATGCAGCCACGCCGCTCAGCGCGCAACACCAGTTGCAACTGTTGCGTGAACGTCTCGAGCAACAAGCGCAACAGACTCGAGCAGCAGTTGCCCAGCTATTGCTGTTGCGTGATCAGTTGGCTGCTGAACAAGCCGCTAGATGTGAAGCTCAGGTTCGTGGTTATTCAAAATTTTAGTTACAATAAATTGTCTAATGGTCTCTTTAATTAAGTCTAATTTTGTCACCCGGCACACTATCATAATTCAGAAAAGGCATGTTCTACAGAGTATACGACACAGGTTGCATGCACGAGTTCAAGCATTAACTCGTGTGGCATGCGTCGTATAGGTAAGTGAGTGACGCAATCCACCCTCACAAGTAAAGCATATGATCACATTAGGCGTGTTGGCCGTGCGAGTAATTTGCGCATGTAGATTACATTAGGTTCTTGCGGCATGTAGGTACAAGCAGCTTTAGCTTTAATAACTACAAACATTAACTATTTAGTAGGAATCTTGATCTTATTCAGCGAAATAAAATGTATACATTCGTAGAGTAACATATGTGTCATGTTTTGGTTAATTTACTTCGACTTCTGAACACACAATCTCAATAACACGATCTGGATCAATTTTCCATTCGCGTGGGTTTACAAGCAAATAAATACTTTCTGTTTTTATTGCAATCCCACTTCCCCAGGTAGGTATTATAATATAAACATTTCATCTATACAGATTAATTTTATGCACTCCGTGATAATATGTTTCAACACTTTTATAAATGGAACTACTGAGTCATCTGCACTGCCGGCATTTTTTCAAGCAATTAAATTTTAGAATATTTCAAACAAACATGGCCAGCATTCATGTGAAATATATTTCCAAATCTAAATATACATACATACGTCGACGATGTAGCAATTGGAAATACAACATTAAAATTTAAAAAGTATATGTTTAGGCCAATGCGGTACGAAAGTTGATTACTTTCGAACTTCGCTACCCATAGCCAGCTAACATTTTTGGGCTGTAGCTGAATATTATGAGAATTTATATAAAGACTAAATAAAAACTCATAAAGCAATCAGCTGCAGACTAAATAGACGTTCACATTCATTCTAAATTTATGGCAATTTAAATTGTTTTATATTTATATTGTTTTACATTTACGCAAATGTTATTTGCTCCCTTGATGTGTTATTATTGAAATTAAACTACTATATACGGACTATATCGTGTTTCTTTTTCAAATACATACTTTTAGTGTAATCGAAACACAGCAAGTCCTCGTGATTCTTTGAGCTCATAATGTTGAAATTCGAATACAAATAATTAAATCTATACTAATATAATAAAGCTGAAGAGTTTGTTTGTTTGTTTGCTTGAACGCGCTAATCTCAGGAACTACTGATCCGAATTGAAATTTATTATTTTAGCGTTGGATAGCTCATTTGTCGAGGCAGGCTATAGGCTATATAACATCACGCTACGACCCACGGGGGCGGCGCAGTAATCATAAATGCGGGTGAAACCGCGGCCACATCTAGTTGTATTATAGAATTACTTGGTAATAACTACGCTTCAAAATAATTAGAGAACGACCACTTTAAGCGGGTTGTTCCGTATTCATCCTATGATGTCTCATCCTATTTCTTAACTCATCCTAAACTAGAATGCCTAACTGGTCCGATTACATTATTTTAAAAAAGTTTCTTTATTCAACCAAAATGCGTTCCTTACTCTACCCGTGGCAAATATTACTGAAAAAAGTATGGATAGCAAAACAATCTTAGGCTAAACAGCAAGTTAGGTTAGAAAAGTGCTTTAAAAAAAATATAGCGTATGTTTACGAGTACCTAACTCGATAATAATAGAGCTTTCATCAGCTTTCCAATGATGAAAATTTTTTTAACTGTTTTATTGAGTATCCACTTTATAATATTAGTACCTATCGATATAAATTGCATGTCCGTCAAAATATATATTTATACATAAAAAATAGTGACATACATAACATCAATGCTAGAAATAAATATAAATTATGTGTTCCATTCTACCGTCTACACGGTTCCTTCATGGGTCTTGGTATACGTTTTTATAATAAAATCCCGAGTAATATTCTAGAATTACCATAGAATAAATTTAAAGTTAAAATTAAAACTTGCTTAATTTCTAAAGTATATTATAATATAGATGATTATTTAAATGACAAACATCCATGGCACTAATATTTGCATCAGATCACAGGATATTAAATGACAAATACTAACACTTATGTTTTTTTAAATATATGTATATATTTTTTTTGTAATATTACACCTTGTTTAAGCTGGAATTTGCATTGTTGTTACATTCAGTCGTATTTTAATCGAGAAGAATGTGCAATGAAGACAACTCGTGATTATGGACAGTTCCGTTAAGCTTTCTTTTGAGTCTTATTTTGAATTCTGGTTTAGTGGAATTCGATAATTTACTTACTACATTTTATTTAAACAATTAGATTAAACTACGGACTACAATCACGTCTTGTCTTGATTATTTATGTACATGTAAGTGGATGCTCCTATTTACCATACTGCTGCTTTAGAGGCTACCATCAATTTTTATCAAATGCTTGAGTATGTTGAGTAGTAGTTCATGGAGAAATGGTTGCAGCACCTTACAGTTATGATTTGTAAACGAAATATTATTGTACACTTGGCGATTAAAAAGAGTGGCTATGAGTTTCTTGCCCGTTCTTGTCATGAGCCCTACACACCCTTGCTTTGCTGAACGTGGCAGTAAATGTAAATTCATAGAAAAAATTTACGTGTAACTTTGACATTCATAAGTGTTGTAACCTAATTTGAATAAATTTATTTTGATTTGATTTGATTTGAATTACTAAAACAGTTTTGTTCAGACCGTCAACACAAACCTTAGAGCTTTTGGGTAATTTCGTAATCGGTTGAGCTAGGAATACTTAAGGGATTGGAGGCGAAGCGGCAGACACCATTGCCGCTAGGCTCAGGAATCTGTTTCCTGAGACGGATGGTGTGAAGATTGCGAGGCCGGTGAAGTGTGCAGAGATGCGCATCACCGGCCTCGATGACTCGGTGTCCGCGGAGGACGTCTCTGGCGCCATTAGCGCCAGAACTGGTTGTGCTGCGGACGCCATACGGATTGGCACCATCCGTCCCGGCCCAGGGGGGGTCGGCGCCGTGTGGGCGCAATGCCCTGTCGCCGCGGCCAAGCTGCTGGCTGACGCCGGGCGTCTACTCGTGGGCTGGAGTTCGGCCAGGGTCCACATCCTGGCCGCTCGGCCCATGAGATGTTTTAGGTGTGGGGGAGCTGGGCACGCTCGTGTTAAGTGCCCTAGCCCCGAGGACCGCAGCGACGCCTGTTATCGCTGCGGCCAGCCTGGGCACGTCATTGGAGCGTGCAAGACGACCCCGCACTGCCCGGCGTGTGCGGCAGCTGGTCGAGCAGCTGCCCATTTCCGTGGCGACAGAGGGTGTAAATCCCCGCCCACAAAACGCGTTGAGGGGGGCAGCTCATCGACCCCGGCTGCCGCCCTATCACTTGAGGTAAGACCACCCTCAGCGGTGGAGGAGGGGATGTCGACCTAGTCATGGACCAGGATCGTGACTATCTCCTCCTCCAGGCGAATCTCAACCACTCCGCCCGAGCGCAGGACCTTTTCCTGCAGTCTATGGCGGAGTGGTCGATCGGTGTAGCTGTAGCCGCGGAGCCATATTACGTTCCTCCCAGTCCCAATAGGGCAGGTGACCGGGACAGCTCCGTGGCAGTCGTCGGCTCCACGGCGCCTCGTTCGCCCTCCCTCTCAGTTAAGGAGAGGGGAGCGGGATACGTTGCGGCCGCGTGGGGAGAGGTTACAGTCGTTGGTGTGTACTTCTCCCCCAACAGGAGTCTGGCAGACTTCGAGGCCTTTCTCAACAACTTGGAGGCCTCGATACGGCGGATATCATCTAGCCGCATCCTTGTGATGGGGGACTTTAACGCAAAGTCTACTGCGTGGGGGTCCCCCCGCACGGATGTCCGAGGAAGGGCGGTCGAAGAGTGGGCCGATGCGGCGGGCCTCTGTTTGCTGAACAGGGGCGCCGTCAACACGTGCGTGCGACGGCAGGGGGGGTCGATAGTGGACCTCTCGTTTGCTACCCCGGCCCTCGCCGCACGCGTAAGGGGATGGCGTGTCCTGGAGGAGGTGGAGACCCTTTCGGACCATCGGTATGTCCGACTGGAGGTCTCCCTGCTCCGGGACCCTAGCAGGGGTCAGCGCCCGTCGGCGGGCAGAACACCTCGCTTTCCGCGGTGGGCTGTGAAAAGGCTGAACCGGGACCTACTGGAAGAGGCAGCCATAGTTCAAGCTTGGCTGTCTCCTGCACCCCCGTCTGGGGAGGTAGACGCCGGGGCTGTCCGCTTTCGCGACAGCATTCAAGCTGTTTGCGACGCGGCCATGCCCCGAGTGCGACACTGGACCCCAACGGGGGTCTACTGGTGGTCCCAGGAGCTGGCGAACCTCCGTGCGGCCTGCATTCGTGCCCGGAGGTTATACACACGCAGCCGAAGCCGTCGCCACCGCGATGAGCGAGAGGAGAGCCGACTGTATGACGCGTATGGCGAAGCGAAGGTGTCTCTGCAGTCGGCCATCTGCCGCGCCAAGGAACGGGCGAAAAGTGAGATGTTGGAGGGTCTAGACCATGACCCCTGGGGGCGCCCATATCGCGCGGCGCTGAACAAGCTCCGTGCGCGGGGCCCCCCCCTTACGGAGACCCTCCAGCCCAACTTCCTCTCCGAGGTGGTCGAGGAGTTATTTCCTGACCGGGCAGAGCACGTGCCCCCGACATTGGCCCCATCGGGCCGACATCGGGAGGCGGACCTCAGTGCTCCCCCGGTTACAGACGCGGAGATGGGGGTGGCTGTCTTGCGGATCCGCTCCAAGACGACCGCCCCCGGACCTGACGGTGTGCCGGCGCGAGCTCTCGCGCTGGCCCTCGATCACCTGGATGTCCGCCTCAGGGAACTGTTCGACGCGAGCCTGGTGTCGGGACGATTCCCTGAGTGCTGGAAGGAGGGGAAGTTGGTACTGCTGGCCAAGCCGGGACGGCCTCCAGAGTCGGCCGCGGCGTACAGGCCCATAGTGCTGCTGGACGAGGCGGGGAAGATGTTTGAGAAAATTCTCGCCACCCGCATCGTCCGGCACCTGAGCACGGTGGGTCCCGACCTGTCGGACGCTCAGTTCGGATTCCGGGAAGGACGTTCGACGGTCGGGGCCATTATGCGCCTGAAGGCCGCGGCCGAGGAAGCGGTCGCCGGCGGCGGTGTTCTGTTGGCGGTGTCTTTAGACATCGCCAACGCGTTTAATAGTCTGCCATACAGCTGTGTCCAGGGGGCGCTCCGATATCACGGGGTACCTTTTTACCTGGAGCGGCTGGTGGCAGACTATCTGAGAGGCAGGAGTGTCCTCCTCGAGGTTCGAGGCGAGGTTTGGCGGCGGCCCATGTCGTGCGGTGTCCCGCAGGGATCGGTTCTTGGTCCGCTCCTGTGGGACATGGGGTACGACTGGGTCCTACGTGCTGCCTTACCCCCCGGGCTGAGCGTCATCAGCTACGCTGACGACACCCTCGTCACAGCCCGTGGGGGTACCTTCGAGGAGGCGGCCCGTTTGGCTACCGTGGGGGTTTCCCAGGTGGTCGGGCGTATCGAGGCGCTGGGTTTACGGGTGGCTATTAACAAGACGGAGGCCCTGGTCTTTCATGGGCCTCGTCGCAGTCCACCCCGCGGCGCCTCGATAATGGTGGGCTCGACGCGCGTTCCCGTCCAGGCCCACATGAAATATCTGGGCTTGGTGCTGGACGGAAGGTGGCACTTCGACGAGCATTTCAGACAGCTCGCCCCGAAGCTTCTCGGCACTGCGTCCGCCCTTGGGCGGCTATTGCCAAATTTGGGCGGGCCCAGTGCTGGTTGCCGGCGACTCTACACGGGGGTTATCCGGTCGATGGCGCTTTACGGCGCACCGGTGTGGGCGGACTCCCTGACCGCTCAGTGCAGGACTCTCTTGCGGAGGCCGCAGAGAGTCATAGCGGTCAGGGTAATACGCGGATACCGCACGGTGTCGGCCGACGCAGCTTGTGCGTTGGCCGGAACACCCCCGTGGGATTTGGAGGCTGAAGTGCTCGCCGAAGTGTTTGCAATGAGTGAGGCGGTGCGGGAGGAGACGGGTTGTCGTCCCCTCCCGACAGTGATTGAGTGCGCGCGCAATCGAGCCCATCAGGGCATGATTTTAAAGTGGCAGGCGCGGCTGGAGGTGCCCTTGGCCGGTTTCAGAACCGTTGGGGCCCTCCAGCCGGTATTGGAGCGGTGGGCAGGGCGGCAGCATGGGACCCTTTCCTTCCGGCTAGTGCAGGTGTTGTCAGGGCACGGTTGCTTTGGCAAATACCTGCACACGGTCGCTAGGAGGGAACCGAGTCCCATCTGCCACCACTGCGATTGTGAGGAGGACACGGCGCAGCACACGCTCGAGCAATGTCCTGCTTGGGCGGTGCAGCGCCGTGAACTCATTGAGATTGTGGGTGAGGATCTCTCGCTGCCGGCCGTGATCAAAGCCATGGCCGACAGCGAGAGGAAATGGGCAGCGGTCGCGTCCTTCTGCGAGGACGTCATCTCGCAGAAGGAGGCGGCGGAGCGGATCCGTGAAGAAAGTATCCTTGCGGATCCGAGCCGTCGCCGGCGAACCGGGCGGCGCAGGCGCGCTTACGCGCGCCTTATGCCGCCATAATGAAGGCCGCGGGCGGGAGAACGGGGATCTTCCGTCCGCCAGCCATTGAGTCGGTCTGACGCCCTATGTAGTGCCGGGGCGTCGCCGAGGAGTTGTAGACTGCTGGGTGGGTCGCTGAGGTAGTAATTTTGCCAGCGGCCCATCCAATATGCAAGGCAGCGAGCGTGCACACCGTGGGGTTTTGGTCCGTAGGCCCGAAGTACGGGAGAGCCGGACATAACCCTCCTGCCTCCCCTTGTGGCGAGAGGGTATGCATCAGGCGCATTTCCCCACGTACAAAAAAAAAAAAAAAAAAAGGAATACTTAAGGGATCAATAAAGAGTTAAAAATGAAATAATTGCTGTCTGTTGAGTAAGGAACGTAAATAGGTTGAGTTAGGAAAAAATACAGTGTAGGATGAAACGTCATCGGGTGAAGCTGGAACGTGGCTGCGAAACATCGGGGAAGTGTAAATTTATATAGTTTAAATTGTATTCAATAGCTTTTTAAGCTATCTGATAAAGATAAAGATACTTTTATTTGTTTAAAAACTGAAAACTGAAGCTGGAAATACTATTTTAGAATAAACCGAAAAAGTCAACTATCTACAGTTTAATTTCAAACTATTATAATTTATTTTTACGTTAAAGTTATTCGTTATAGTATTATAGTATAAATAATGATCTTAAATAGAATATTTAAAATATACATATTGGATTGGAATTCAGTTAAAACAAATCTGCACTTATAAAATATAAAACTTATTTCTAGCTTTCTGTCATGGCTGCGTATAAATTTTAGTAAAATATTTTTATTTTATTGTGTTTCAGGCTCGTACACACCAACTCCTGGTACACAATAAGGAGTTGCTTGAACATATTGCCGCTCTAGTTGCACACCTGCAAGAGCGAGAGAGGGGATCCTCCCGACCAATCAGCGCTCAGCAACTTACACTCTTGCCCCAGGTACGATTCACTAGTCTCACATAATTTGTATCGTAAGTAATACCAACGCACTCGAATTACATTTTGTAGAGCTTTGATTTATACATATATTTAAAATATAAAATGGAATGTAAGTAAAGAATTAAGATAAAATATAGCATTCAAGACTTTGGTGTTTGCTGCAAAATTCCAAAATACAAAATTCCTTCCTCTGCGCTGGTACCTTAAGGTGGTTCTACACATTTGCTGAGACATGATAATCGACCAGACTAAACTGATTATCGAATCTCAATTTGAATCCAGCAATGCCTCTCGTCGAATGTGTAGATCAGCTCTTATGTAATAATAATCGTTTGCCTTTTATGTATGATCCGTAGTAATAAAAGACTGCTATTTTTATTTTGCATTGTTACTAGGCATGTGCGTTTATTTCGTAAGAAATGTCGTAGCTACACATTTAATTCTGTGATTATTCGCAAACTATCTGTCGTATCGCCTGATGACAATACCGCTGATGTCGATAAAAAGATTAATTAGGCAGTATATTTACTGCATAAAGAAATTTGCTAATTGTATTATTTTATTTATTCAAGTTTACGGCAATTCGACAACTAAATCTTTATTTTTTGCTTTTAATCCCAAACACATTACGTTTTTATTTTTGCCGCTTGCTGCTGTCCATTTTAAATTGCGTTTAATTTACATTAGTAGTTGCGTTGCGATACATAAACAAAACGTGAAGCATAAATCAGTAAAATGTATTTATGTCGTAACTTTATATGCAATAAAATGATATCACGCTGATACTGTTTATATTGCATTAGTACTTTATTAAACAGTGAAATTTTACCTCTATGTTAATAATATA
This sequence comes from Catocala nupta, assembly GCA_963675205.1. Lineage (NCBI taxonomy): Eukaryota > Metazoa > Arthropoda > Insecta > Lepidoptera > Erebidae > Catocala > Catocala nupta. The sequence continues at coordinate 18,180,405 of OY776078.1, forward strand.
AAAGCCAATATGAATCCTATAATCAAATCTCTATATTTACGAACATCTGTTAAAATTTCACATCTAGCTAACGCGCCAACTTACTAAGTTCAGAATACTTACAAGAAATGCACTCAACGTTTTTTTTAGATCGTGTACTCGTTTGCAAGTGTGTGTATGTGTATGTGGAGTACATAACAATTGTTAAACAGTTCTAAAATCTAAATTGCAGAGTACTTATTTTTGTAGGTACAATTTATAGCAATGACAGTGGTGTAACAAAATAAATGGTAAATATAGGCTCTGGGTCGTTTAGTCACATAAGCTCTATAGATTGACACGCCATTTGTCGTTGTCGCTATCCCACGCTATCTGACATTACATTTCTGTTTTTGCTGTAAATGTTACCGCAGATTTGGCCATTTATGTTATTTTAATTCTGTTTGCGCTATTACATACCTACTCTGAGGATTACCAGAGAATTTGAACAATTTGAAGCTTTAATGTTTTACAATTTTACCAACAACTGTCGCATGCACTAGTTTGTTTTTGTTAATTGTAAGTATACGCAGTATTATTACCTCTTAACATGTTAAATTAATGAGGTTTTTTTATAGCGAAGCTTACTGATTAATATGGCTTGATAGAATTTACTTAAAACTATATCGTTATAAATTGCTGGATTTACAAATGAACATGAATGTGATTTTAAAGATGAATATTCATTTATTTTTAATGCTGCTGGATTCAGGCTAAAATCGACAGCGCTATCAACGATGCACTAAAGGCGGATAACTTGTGCAACGGCAACCGCACACCCTCCAGCACCGAAGCTCTGATCAACTTAATCACGCAAAACACCAAAGTAAGCCAGAACATGGAGAACAACAATTTGCGTATGTCACCATACTGTGTGTCACCAGCTCCAGAAGCAATCAATGGAGCAAACTCAGCTCCCTGCTTTGGCGGTATGACCAACGACCAAATTCAAAACTATTTGATATCAAAATTCCAAAATATGTCATTACCGAATGACACTACTGAAGTCAAGCCTGCCACCATAAACTACAACCAACAGTTCTTTCAGAACAGTAACGCTTTTCCAAATATCCCACCACTGACAAATCATTACAGCAATTCAGACCTGGCGAGCTTAGTCAACCACAAGCTCTACAAAGACATGGGCAGTTCTACTGACGAACTTGGCAATTTAGCGCAGGCTATGAGCGTAGGCCAGTCTGAAACTTCGCTATACAGCACCAGCCAGCCGACCACATCAAAGGATTCCTCTCCTGAGGGCTTCAGCTCCGACGAAGGAATGCCGTTTATAATGCCGCTGTCTCATAATTGCACTCTGACTGCTACGAGCGAGGATGGTCGCGTACGCCTCATCGTACCGGTGAGTCCATCAGAGAGTGCCTCAGATGTTGTGGAATCACAGGCTGAAGCTTCGGGGTCCTCTGGACATACTCTGAAGGTGCCAGGGCAAGAACGCCCCACTTCTTTGCTGGCGCCCGCGGCTCCTATCACTCGCACCACAAGCGAGAAGGTGCCCAATCGCAGCGAGATGATGACAGCTCTACGTTCCCAGTGGACTAGGCACACGACTAAGTAAACTAGCTCCGAGGACGAACGCTGCACATACCAATGAATTTGAGTCAAGTTACCTAAACATTATTTACTTAGATGTGTCTTCTAAAATATCTAATTTTCGTGATGTTTGTATAAAGAGCGTAGGTATATTTTAATATGTACACTGTTGTTTTAAAGTAGATAATATGCTCGTTGGAATGGGAGACTTAAAATGGTGCCAAATATTGCCACATTGAGGAGATCGACGTTAAACGGAAAGTTACTGGATGGAGTTTATTTACATATCATGTTTACCTATCCTAGTCCTGAAGTTATTTTTGTATCGAGCCCGTATGTATCTGAACATATCCTTTATCATATCGCTATTAAAATAGGTTTTAGGTTTATGAGTCATATGGTTATAGTATAAAGTGCAAGCCGAAGCGATATTTATGATTTCGATGAACCATAAAAAAGTTATAGTCTATTATCGGAGAGCGTTTATGCTTTTCTACGATTTAGTAGTCCTTGTGATAATTGTGTTAAAAGGATATATACTCATTTTAGAAAAATGTTTACCTTGATGTACCGCTTATTAGTGCATATTATGCAATATTAGCCGCAATATTGCAAGTTTGCCTGTATATGTTATATTCAAGTAAATAGTTTACGTCACGTTTTAATTACAATGTTACAATATCGATGTAATAGCGAATTATTATAAGATTTCACGTTTGATAGACGTTTGTAGAATCTATAATCATATTATATTACATAAATATATAATTGTGTTGCTTCAAAATACAGATGAAATGTTATCACAAACTACGTAGGTAGCTATTATTGTTATTAGATGTTTATCTCAACACATATATAATTCTGTATGTTTATTGTCTGCAACTAGACCGATAGTTAAATAGTCGACCTATATTTTTAATCTTCGTACGACTACACCTGGTGTTAAAATTGTATCGGCTCAACCATTTGCGTACTTCAGTGAATGGATGAAACGAATGTAATTTTTAACCAAAATACTAAATCTGTACTATTAAAGTGGTATTGTAAGGTTTCAAAAGAATACATACCTTATACATATATTGTCGCCGTATTCCCAATGGCATGAAGGCTGTCATAAGTTTTTATAATATCCATGGGAAATGTGCCATGGATTATAGTTACTAAATAAAATATATCCTAAGTATTAGTGAAACGCCAAAGTTTTAGCTACAAACTATAAGGACCAAATAACATGAGATTTTTTTTGTAATATTATTTTAATGTCACTTATAGACATCTGAAAGATCGTAAATTGATGAGATCATCCGAAACAAACTAGGATAACTATGGTAAGATCTGGAGTGATCTTCTAGTCGATATCCAGATATTTTTATAATTTTACAATCTAGTCAATAAAGTAGGACGTAAAATATGTGAATCAGACCTTCCAGTTCAAAGGAACATTGACATTGGCAGAGTTAACATCAAGTTTATAACATTGTTTGATTTAAGGGTGACGCAGGGTCTATCGCAAATAGAGAATGTCACAGGGCCTTTTACATTTGCCTACACAACATCGACGTATTACGCATACATCTCATCGAGGCGATATTTACAGTATGACAATACATCATCGCCTAAAAGTACAGCATTCAAATGAATGGATTATACACCTTTTGTTAGAGATAGTTTCATTACGTCTTTGCATAAAAGCAAAGCTATTACATTCAGCGTTCTCTCTTAGGATGGTAACCTTATTTCTGTAATCCTCTATACTTCTATACGAAGTAACTGCTAAACCCTTGACTAGGCAGCCTAAGAATAAAAAAGTATTATTAGATTAAAATTATCAATTTATACTCATTAGGATAATATGCATTGAATAATCTAAATGGAGCCAGATAAAAAACGTATTTCAACAAAATTATGCATTGCAAGTTTGTGTAACTAGTTGTTAAAACATATATTCAATAGTTCGTAAGCACGTAAAATTCGTTTTCTCAACTTGTATTACTATTACTGTTCTCTGTGTTTATAATACAAGATAAATAGTAGTTAGAAGCGATGTCAATGTTTCAAGCAGTAACCGTTTAATGTTCAATGTTAAATAATGATGTAACCATGTAGTAGAAAATAGCCAAATGTTTACGCATATATCTGTTCGTAGAGAACTATTTAAAACTACTTACCTAATGTGACTGTTTTAGTTCAGCTCAGTCAGCAAAAACAATAGCAAGCACCGGCACCTATATAAAAATAGTATTCAACAATGTTGTATCATTCCATATCATTAAAGATCACCTGGTCATCAAAGAATGTTGTTTTAATTTACCTTCATTCCCTAATACAATTAATGAAAGAAAATTGCAACTGGTAAATGTAGTGAAATCAGAAAACGGTAGCCAGCTGTTCCATATTAGGATCTTAAAATCGTCTCTTAAAGCATTTCTACTGCGTAGAAAATAATGAGTCAGCACGTAATATAGTTATAGCCGCTTTAAAAGTCTGGTAAAGCTCCTGATCACGCATACTGGAATACAATGTATATATTATTGTTTTATTTGCATATGCCAGAAATCGGATATCGGATTGTAATAAAACATCGTAATAATATCTTCAGCTTAAGCCGCTGTGTAGAAATAAGCTGCCGGTGCAAGCACAGGCATGCATGGCTATTATATTTAAATGTTTAGGGCTTTTACCATTACAATTTAGTACATGCTAGATTTTACCTGTGACGGTTGGTTTCTTTTCACTTGGGGTAATACATTGACGTATACCTCTCTGCGGGGCGATGGAGTGGTTATGTGGAACTCACCGGGGGAAAGATGGTGACTAGCCACAATTCGGTAATACCGACTAAACCTACCACGGTTTTCCTCGACATAACCAGAGTCGCAGGGCCGCGCGAATCACTTTCACATGCAATCGCGACCTCGCCGAGGTTTCGGCCTGCCGTTTTATACGGCACTACATGAATATACCTTCTCTGTTTAAAATATATATATACGTATTTTCCTACTGTGCCCTTGTGGGGGGGCGAAGACAAAGCGACTCAGAGGCACGCGTGTTTGAAACATGCACGCCGCCTCTCGGACCTTGTGCAGACCGGGTGGCGGGCAAGCCCACGAAGCCCACCACCCTCAGGTAAAACCTCAGGGAGGCTGGAGCTCATCTCGCGCCCTGCAGCGCCCGGTTCTGCGGTTGATGAGAGAGTTCAAGCGCTCCCTCTCTCGCTCCGCCGCCTGGATGGATTGTTGGAAATTACTTTCTCACAGAAGGAGACGACGGCGTTTCACAACCTCTCGCTCCGGACCACAGTCTGAACCACGGCCGGGAGCGAGAGGGCAACCAATCCGACTGCCGCGAGCAACTCACGGCGCTGCGATGCCCAGGCGGGGCAATCCGCCAAAGTGTGCAGCGCCGTGTCCATAAAAACATCGCGGCAGTCGCCGCAGTGATGACATCCGGGCGTCTCCTGCTGGCCTATACGACACAGTAACTGGCCAAAACAACCGTGGTCAGTCATTATCTCTGTCAGCCGGGCGCCAAGAGTGCACCATGCCGTATCTCCAGCCACTCCTCTAATATGGGACTTACCGCCACGATCGTGGTGTGCTCGGGAATAAAATAAATAACCTAACCTAAGCGGCAACGGTAGAGGGAGATATAACGGGTAGCAGAATATCGAATGGATAGTAAATCGAACATTTAATATATCGTAATCAATCAATCCATCCAGTGTTCAAAATTGTAAGCAATCCGACTCGGATAGGTTAGGGTTAGCCTTAGCCTTCGTGGTTATTGTTTCTTAGTACCCTAGTACACCCGATTTTTTTTAACACTCGATGATATTGGGTATACTATATTATTATATTAAATGTTCGATATATGTTATTTTTAACATTTACAGTGTCTTTAAGGCAAATCATACGATATACCAAGTGAATGGTGGTATAAGTTCGAAATAAACGATGATTCGGACTTTTATGTACCATTAAGTTGCTAAATCTTCGGTTTTACCGGCTAATCTTAGGATTTACCGTAGTTCGGGCTTTTACAGTAACATATATATGCAACGAGAAATAAGTGTCCTGTAACGAGCTCTATTGAATACAATATTTAGTTCATAATAAAATAGATCAGTACACGCATTTTGTACATATTAAACTAAATAAGTGTAATTACTTAGTTATTTATCATCAGATATAAAAGTTTTGGCAGGGAAAGAGTCTTGACCGTAGCATATACATTCATATAGGTAACATAATCGCGTGCTCTGCGTCCTTAATCATGCTTAACAGGTATCGCGTAATGCAAAACTGTATTCGAAAATCATTCGAATGCAAATACACGACACTAATTAGTGATGAGCAATATTTTAAGCAAGACGGTTTTTAATATCCATTGTTATACGAACCGTTTTTCATTCAACCGGGTATTCTTTCGTAACGTAAAATGTAGGTATGAAACAAAAAAGGTAAGAATACCATAGTCGCAAATTAAGCAATGGGTTAAAACTCGTCTGAAAATTAGGAGACTGCGAATTCTTTCCTTACACAAGACGTATATATGGAAAAGAGCAAAGGATATATCAGTTGTAAAGTAATCAAGGGGTGTATACAAAACGGTTGGATTTCTAAGAATTACGTAGTGTCCTTAATGTATACAACAAAACGGCAAAGGACTGTATCCTTTTATTCGCAAGCTAATCAGGTCGTGTATAAAAATTGTCTGAGAAGTGCTGAAAATTTCGAGATTGGGCAATCTCTACCAACTTGTGTATGTATTACTTACTTTACTTAAACCTTTGTTTACTAAAAACGATTAACAATCGTTAACTAAATAGGTCGGGTATAAAAAGCTGCGATTGCTGCAAATTAGGAACTGTCTATCAGTTCCTAATTTGCAGCAATCGCAGCTTTTTTGTTCGAGGAATTTTTGCATAAAATTTATGACCGACGTTTTTAATCCATGACACCTATTTATGAAACTTAGTGAACATAGCATATTTAAGTTTGTGTAGTACTTCTACTAAATATCGAGCCAAGTTATAAAAAATCCAAGACATATATTATAGAATTAATTATTACGAAATGTCTACGTTTCTTCTCTTTCAACAGCAATCTTAAGCTTAGTAAAAAAATTAGTAACCCAAAATACGTAAGATTGATAAACAAAAATATTGCGACTGGCTGGAATTACTTACCGAAATATTAAAAATGTATTGCAACCATATTGGATTGGTGTAAAATTATTTTCGCCCTAGGATCATAATAAAATAATCTAAATATACTTTGAAGTTAGTATATTGGAGTACAGGAGACAAACAATTTTTATCTGATAGCTCTCTTGAGGAGAAAGATGAGGGGGACAGGCAGAAATAAACCGCTTATACGGAATCAGAATCTAAGCGTAATTATCATATAGGAATGTTTGCATTTTAGTACCTAGTTAAGTTGTTACATTGGAAAATTAGTTTCTTACTACGTGATGTTTGTAATGTTGCAACCATGCCGCAGTGCCTTCTCAGAAAGAGTTTCTATTAAATTTAGAATATTTATTCAAAAGTTTAACCGTCTGAGATTGTTGTCTAACACTTCAAGCTTAAAAAATCTCTAATCAAATCACTTATTTTGAGAGCAAGCATAAAATAAGCCTGTTGGCATCATTATGGTAATACCTAATACTTATAAATTTTTATTTTTTTAGCGGCTTTCCCTTTCACTTGATAAAAACTTTAAATCGTTAACTTTTTAATACATTTAAACCATAAACGTTTACTAATTATTGTCAGTAGATTCATGAGTGTCAAACTATTTCGAAGATAAAGTTGTCTGTCAATTTATAAAGTTTATACGAACAAATCTTTTAAATCGTAAATAAACTGATATCATAAACTATGAAATACTGTTTGTTTATATTTTGAGAGTTATGAGGCTCGAAAGTTATTTGCAATGTGCCGCCTGTTGCTTTACAACCCGTTATTCAAATATCCAAGAGAAATGAAGAAGCAAAATTTAACGAATAAAACTGGCCGATTTATTAGCAAAATTGTATTTTAAGTTCTACAGGCGATTATTTTGAAATACGAATGTTATTCTGATTCCAAATGCTTTATAGCCGTTGTCATATAACTGGTAATGTGTAGAGTATTTACGAGAGACAGTGTCATGTTATTTTGTAAGTTAACAGCCATGTTAAACAGGTTACAAGGGAATTAAAACTCAATATTTTCTCGTCATATATTTTAACGTACCCATCAGCTCTACGATTGACAAGTTTCAGTACGCGTGAAGATCAACTTTCATTACTTTGATTATATAATAATCAAGATAGGCTGTAAAATTAGTACCCTAACAAAATTTATCAAAACAATTTAAAAGTTATTCGACGAAGATATTAATTATTCTCGTCTTATTTATTCCATTTTAGACTCCATTAGCGTAACTTAAAGGCGTCCATAACCCAGCAATCATAATGGACTGGAAGCAGCTGTGACCTATCCACGTGCCAAGTATTCCCACGTAATAAAATATTCACTTCAAACCTCTGTTAGCAATTTGCGAGAGGGTATAGAATGACAAGCATCTTTTGTGAATTTGACCCTTTACAATGGATGTGCGAGTACAATGTAGGTACATAACATGCTCGCCAATATTTGCTACACTATCAGCTTCATTACCTACATACGTAGGTACATATTATGAGAGTATTATTAATACTTGATAAACCCAAAGTCCACACTTATATGGATGAGTAGGACGTTGTTTAAGATCAACTTAAGAATGTGTATAACAATAAGGGTTGATGCACCATTCGATTACACAGGAATGTTTGTGTAGGTATCTATACTAAAATTATAGAGCAGCGATAGCACAGTGGGGAGACGAACAGACTGCAATGCAGAGGGTCTCGGGTTCGAACCCATGTCGCGCAACGCTGACTTTCGGAAGTCATATGACTTTTCGAAATTATGTGCGTATTGATTGACAATTATCGCCAGCTCCAGCGCCAGCCGCCAGCAGTTAAGCCGTTGGTCCCGGCTGGCATGAACATCTATGGCAGTCGTTATTGGGGAAGTCGGCACAAAAGATCCCACTGGGTCGAAGTGTCGCCGGTCTGTACTGACTGGCCCCCACCACAAATCTTGATCACAAGATAAGATAAGATAAGATACTAAAATTATGAAGCTGAAGAGTTTGTTTGTTTGGTTGAACGCGCTAATCTCAGGAACTACTGGTCCGAATTGAAAAATTATTTCAGTGCTGGATAGCCTATTTATCGAAAAAGGCTATAGGGTATATAACATCACGCTTTGACCCACGGGGGCGGCGCAGTAACGATAAACGCGGGTGAAACCGCGGGCACATCTAATACATTAATAAAATAAGCAATATATTGTAAATCTAGTGATACTATACAATGAAGATAAATATATAATAGGTTACGATATACACTGTATGTATAACTGTGTAAATACTTCTGTTATAAAAGTAAAACGTTACGCAACAATGTTTGGCCTCCAAACAAAACGAAGTTTTCATTTAAAATGTGTTAATTTGATAATCTCTTTTGAAACTTATGCTAATTAGGGTTATAATGAGTGTACAAGTAACGGCGCCTTCTGCATAAGGTGCTTACAAAATTTTCTCTGCTTATTACATTAAAGCAAATTCTAAAATTTTACCAAGGAACGTCGAAATAACTATAAACGAAAATAGTTATATAAGATACGGATAACTTTGACAATTAACATCACCTGGAACGTAATGTGTTTTAAAATATAATACTCACTTATAAAAGAATACTATCAGTGGTAGTGGTAGGTAGTTATTCCAGAGTGGAGAACAACAGACGAATTAAAAACTTTTCTCACTTTGACATTTTCAACACGCACTTTGCCAGAAATATTACGGACATGCCTAATAACCATATCATAATTTTATTACATAATAAACTGGCGCTGAAACACAGCGAGCGTGCTTTGCGAATTCTCGTAGGTGTGGTAAATACGAAATAGTGGCGATGTATAAATTAGACAAGTTGCTCAAATAATATTGTCAAAATGTATAACATTTCATGCTGTGCTCCTAATCATTCTAATGTTATTTGTTACCTACAACAGTTGTCTTCGAGTGCAAAAATAGACCGATGGTTCTCGCTTCTGCCCGCAAACGCTCCAGCTCTCTCTCGGCCAGAGAGCGGGTTTATATCTGGTGTGGAGGAGGGGACCGACGCGGCGACACTCGCCGAGGCCAGAAATCTACTCCTGCAATTGGGTGCTAAGAAGAAACGGCGGCTCCTGCCAATACGCTTTACTAGAAGAAAAGTTCTAGTTAATAAACACACTTTACTATAATGTTTAAGCTCTGTGTACGCTGTTCAAAAAGGCGACTCGATACTTAATACAGCGAGTAATTTTATTAGAATGAGAGAATAGACATGTCACGGCGACGAGTGGATAAACTCTTATACAATACTTATACTGGCAACAAGGTCATTCGAAAATCCTTTAAGACGACACGTTCGACATTGTCCTAGCGCTGATGACATCGTTGCTACCGACACGACGCGGACGTGTTGTTAATGTTTAGGCGGATAACTAAAGTATAATTAATAAGGTCCTTAATTTAGATACATTAGAATTTCGATTTATCATTAAAATAATCTTATAAGTACTTACTTAATTAAGATATACCCGAAGATTTTATGTCTTCAGAAAATAGACGTTGGTATATATGTACTAAGTATATTTAAAAATTACAGATTAAATGTTGAGACTTTGTCCTTTTTGACCAGCGTACACATTTTGCTTAATAGCGCAATTTACATTAGTACTATTCAATTTGATTACGACAGTAAAAGTATTTCAACGACAGTGAAACATTAGAATTATGTCTCAGAATATAGATAGTAATATTTTACGTTATAATAGTAAATCGATGGTGCTCTCCAGTTAAATGGTTAAGTCTCCAGCACATTGGAAATACGGCGCAAACCGCGTGCTGCCACGTTGCACGGAAAGCGGCAAAGTGCTCGAATGGCATGTGTAGTATTTCTGTAGTTCCTTGTTTTACTACAGATGAAGACGAATAAAATTGTATTCAGTAATCTGGAGACTTTAGCACACTAAGTTAGTTCTAATACAGTTTCAGTGATCTCAACTCGAATGCATTGTGTTGCTCATAATTACTTCACCGTTTTCTTGCTTGGGTCGCAAATAAGTAATCACCTATTATAATATATATAATTATTTTCTATACATATGAACAGACGAAACAACTTATAAAAAATATTTCCTAGACGTTGTGTTGTGATAATATTACACTCGAGCATGTGGATTTCAAATTCTTCCTTTTAGAAATAGGAATATCCCAATATTAAAAGAAATTTGGTGCTTGACTGCGGAATCAACATGAAAGTGAAATCAATAAAAAGAAAAGCTGTCAGAATAACCATTGGCTACATATTACTCGGACCTGCCATACACATTGATTCAATCTCTGTGAATGAATGACTTTTGCCCGACGTCCACAAAAATAACTATTCCTTACTTGTACCACTTATTTAGTAAAAGACTCATTAAATGTTCATTAATATTAGATGTATTTCATAAACGTGTTCGTTTTGTACTACTGCATAACTTTTTGATATATTATTATGTTCTCGTTATAGATTGTAAAAGTTACTTTTAAATTGTATAGCAGTATTAATCGTACCTAGGTAAAACTACTAATACATGACCTCGAGTTAATAAACGAACAAATTTATTAATTATATTTTATAATTATCTATTATAATGTCTTTTAAATGTTGATAGATACTTAATAAAATTATGCATTTCCTAGTTTAGTATAGATGTCTATTTATAGAGTTATATAAGTAAAGTAAGCAATCAATTAGTTTTCAGTGCATACAGCGACCAAATATTTTGTGTTACAAAGTATTGAATCACAAGGTGTATGTAGCGTACACCGACAATCTTCTAGCACCTAATTTTCTCGGGTAGAAGGCGCGTTATAAGTCTTTTGGGACCCGTAGGTTTAACGGTGAGCCGCCTTCAGTAATTGAAGCAGGCACAATCGGCGCCAATCTGCCGAATAAAAAGAAATACAGTGCCATAACTATCAATTTCGTTTTAACTTTCGAACAGCACTAACACTTTAGTCTTAAATTTTGTTATTTCAATGTTTTAGTTTTAAAATTTAATTTACTTAAAAGACTTTTTAGTAGTCCATTACGCTTCATAGTGTCGTTATGTCGCTTTAATTGCTTCTTTTTTCCATTTAACACAAGTAACTACCCTAGTACGTAAACAAAATTGTGTTCTTACTAATTCCCGTATCTACTCTATGCATTCCATTTTTGCATTATTCTGATATATAATAATGTTAATATATTAATCAACGTAGGTTTGGTGAATGATTGATTGACTGATTATAATTGATAATGTGTTCTTTAGTTACATGTATCCACTTCAGTAAGACTAAGAAATTTTGAGATAAGTAACATTAAATATTTTTGATGGAAATATATATTTTGTATTTTTACTTTTAATAGCAAACGAGGTTTTAGCATGCTAACAGCAAAATTAAGGTAAGTGCCGTTGCCCTTCTTCCAAATTGTATAGTACAAATCTCTTTAGCTGAAAGGCCGACTAAATATACCTGAGCGGTAAATAGCCTCATCAAAATAAGTATCACAATTTTACGTGAGGTTATTTATATATGTATCTCTAAGTAAACCCGATCGTTAACATCCTGTAGCGTAATGTGAGACGAGCAATGGACGATCTGGCAGCAACCTTCAAGGCAATAATGTACTCCGAGGGAAATGTTACTTTTCTCTTGTGCTTTATTACTTTGCCTACGTATGTATACACACGAAGCTTCTTACAATAAACGACACGATATTAAAATTAAAGCAGAATATTATAATTTCCAAAGCGATTTATTAGTAGGAAAGTTACTGGATATACACGGTAAAAGAGCTATTTTTATACTACCAAAGAGATACCAAAATTAATTTGATTGCCCGGATGGTGTAGTGGTTTAAGTGCTTGCCTCGCCACTACCGCCATGTCGAGTGCTATGGGTTGGATCCCCACAAGGAGGGTACAAAAGTTTGTTGATCTACGAATAGTTGTTCTGAATCAGGCTCTACTTTGTGTCCGTTGTTTGAATGTTTGTACGATTCCCCGCGACATAGGCATTACATCTAGAGCGAACGTGGTCTTATTTAAAGAAAAATTAAGTTGGGCCCACTGATGGTAGGCGGTTACTATAGTCTAGGTCCGGTTAATCCATGATAAACATCGGACGCGTGTTGCCTACCTTTCAGGAAATGTCTTCGCTGTCGTGTCATATCCAGCACATCGTCTCCACAAGGAGCTTGGCAAACATCACAGAAGCACAACACAAAATATTTGGCTGCGATCTTCTGTAGGGCAGAGATAGTTGCCTAATATAGATGAGGCACCCGTGCAAAACTCTGTGGCCAAGTTTAAACGAAACCACAGATTTAAATGCAAATATCTTTGTGTTCTACCTATGGGAAAAGTTTACTGGTTTGCCACTATTTCAATATAAACAGCTTTGTTACGACCAACGATTGTCTTGATAACGTACCGCAGTCGTATGTAAATCAGCAAATAGATAGGCTGTGTAAAATAAAGCCACGTATAGGCTTACTTACATACGTCGAATATGGAACACTTTTATGATTTTACGCCTCAGTGTTTGACTTTTGTTTTTATGTTAATGAATATGGTCTTGCTTTAACGTGTTTAATATAGCCGATGTATTTGTTTTTGACAAATGGTAAAACTGTTGAAACTCTGTTTACATACTGTTGGAACATTGTTCAATTACCAACGGAGTCGGACTGTTATAAAAATTCCGTGACTCTTGCTTCGAATCCTTACTAATATTATAAATTTGAAAGTAACTCTGTTTGTCTGTTACCTTTTCACAGCTAAACCACTCAACCACTTTAGATGAAATTTTGTACAGATATAGTTTAAAACCTGGGGAAGAACATAGGCTACTTTTTATTGATGTAGGTACCACGCGGGCGGTGCCTCGCGAAAATGTAGTACAATATAAATTACCGCTATATTCAGACATCGTAACGTTGTTCTTCATAGAAAATCAGTCAGACTGGCTCAGTGGTGCGGTTAATGATGTAGTCAAAATTTCGACGATGGGCAGTGTTATTGGGTTTTTCTGAGATAAAATGCTTAGTAACAGAACGAAGTATGTGATGGCTTTATTATGTGAAATAAAATACCATAGCTAGCGAAATTCGAGTGTAATACACTTCCAGAGCTGATACTATGAATATAATTATTAATGTAGAAAATATCAGTATAGTACGTGACTGTATGTCAGACAGTATTGTTAAAATCAATAAATTGCATTGGCTTTTTGTTTACGGATTTGATTGTTCTATAAGATTGATTCATCTTTTGTCTAATAGTCGATGACAACAGAAAACGAAGGTTCTAGCCAATATTTACGATACAAGCGAGGTTCGAAACTCGCGGCCAATTGACTCAGTGTCGCAATAACAAGCAGTCATCAGCTTCTCACAAAAGATTTGTATTACCAGTCAAACAGGTTTGAGGCATTACAGATTGGAATGTTTCTTGCATGGCGTAAAATCTACGCTCAGACATACATACATATTTATCTATATAGTTATATGTAAATTCACGGATTACGTGTAAAATTCACCATTGTGCATTACTATATATAAGATTAGAATTAAATAATTTACGATCGTAATTATCGCACACCTTAACGCGTAGGTATATGTTGGTGTTGGCCATAGTACTAGTAACAGAATCAAAAAAGGTTTATTCATGTATGTCATAAAGTAACACGACCTTGCGCCTTGCGAGAGCCTATGAGAAACAATGACAAGGAAATCAGAGAAATGTTTTCTTTTCTTTTTAAATATCTCTCATCCTTGTATTATAATATGTGTTACAATTTGATTGCAAAGAGACCCAAATTGGGAAAGGATCACAAACACCACAGGATTTCTTGTTGAAATCTTGCTTGCTGACGCAAAGTAACCACTTAAATCCTCAAGTTCTTTGGGCATATCACCCGTAACGAGGACTCGATGGAACGATTGATGGTGCAAGGGAAAGTCGAGGACATGAGATCCCGTGAGCGCTCTCCAACAAGGTGGCCGGACCTCGTCAAATCTGTGACACACTCGAGCATCAATGTCAATTCCCAGGCCGCCAATTATAGAACTACATGGCGACGCATCACGAGAGATGCAAAACGTTGGTTCCTTTACAGTAGTCTGTAGACTACCATGACTAAAATCAAAACCGAAAGGTTATTTCAAAAACTAAACAACAGATGACAGAGATACAAATAATAATATATTTATTTCTTTCTTCTTCTTCTTTAGATGATACGACCGGTGGTGGTGATGATGGAGCAGGCTGTATGCGCGAGCTGATCATATGGGTTACATGCGCACGTATAAACAATACGTACAATCCGCGTAAATTCTACCCACGTCGTATACAGGCCATTAGAACAATCATCTGAGCAGCACATTTTTGCCCCAATAAGAAACGATTAATTATAGCGAGTTAACCTCTTACATCATTGCGATGGCATGCAATTGATCAGACTGCTTTTGGAATAGCAGACCTAGAAAGTCTACACAAATCTTCAATTGGTGACGACTTAAAGCTTTAAGACTTGAGTAAGGCATGCCATATATACATAATGTAATTGCAATGACCAGCTTTTAATGAAAGCTAAAATTCGCGAGCATCTTGTCGTCTACTGTTCCATATGCCATGCAATACCTAAGAGAAAATCCCTATGACTTTATCCGAAGCGGTAATCGAAGCAAATCGCATTCAATACCGCTGCACTGCCGTGGCAATCTTACAATAGGGGACAGCTACTACGTGTTTCTATATTCTGTACGGCCGTGCTTCTTGAATCTATTATATATATAAAGATCAGTATTCAACATGTAGGTATTACACCTTTACTAATATTATATTATTATTCATCGTCTAGGCACGCTTGCAGGCGACAGCGATGCTGTGGAATTTTACGATGCCGAAACCAGCTATATATTTTATTTTCTGGCATTAAAATTTGTTTATATAGATGTCCTATTATTAGATTCTTATTAATCTTAACTAATATTACAAATGCGAACGTAAGTTGTTTGTTTGTTACGATCCCACGCCTTAACAACTCGACCGATCATCATGAAATTTTGCAGAAAAGACATAGAGTACCTTTTACCCAGACAAAGGTACTGATACTAACCTAACTACATTTACGCGAGCGAGGCCGCGGGCATAATCTAGTAAACAAATATATGTGCAATGTTATTATATTTTAGGTAAAACATATTATCTTTTTTCAAAAGAGCCCACTCCCATTCTTTCTTTCATTTCTTTTCTTAATACCAATGACTCATGGGACTTCACTAAGGCGCCGAACACATTGCCTCGGCGGTCTGCGTTCTGCGGTCGAGTTCTTCTCAGTTTCTCATTGACCGCCGCGGTCTGACGGCTTTTATGTGTGTACGATTCAAAGACACCGCACCGCATACATCACAGTGAACGCGGAACGCAGAACTCGGAACTCTGACCGCTGACCGCCGTGTGACCGGCGCCTAACATTCAAACAACGGACCAAAGAACATTTAGACTCTTCACAACAATTTGTGGAACACACAATTTTTTGTCCCATGAGGTGATCGAACCCACAACAATCGGTGCATTAACAGTGCAGAGATGACTACTTATACCACTACTGTGCGGTCAAATTAAAGAGGTTAAGTTTGTTTATACGGAGGGTTTATAGCTCTACTGATCCTATTGTAAAAATTCTTTTACTAATAATATGATTAACTATAGGTTAGGGATTTTATACCCCTCTATGCATCCATTCGGGTATGCGGCCGTCAGTTTTCTATATATGTGCTGTGTTTTTTTTATACAACTAAGGTGGCAAACAAGCATACGGCCCACCTGATGGTAAGTCGTCACCGTAGCCTATAGACGCCTGCAACACCAGAAGTATCACTTGCGCGTTGCCAACCGTTTAGGAAAGGAAGTGGGAAGGGGAAAGAGAGTGATTGGCCCTCCGGCACTCTCACTCACCGAACGAAACACAACAGTAGGCAAAGGTACTGTTATTTTACGTCGATATTCTGTGAGAGGGTAGTCCTTCCCCGGCCGATCCGGCCCATGCATGCTATTGATAGCATATTGATAGCATTAACAGCGTTCAATTATGCATTGCAATCCGAACGATTTGCGCAACACACGACCTCTAACATGAATTTGATTACAACAAACAAGTATTTTATTAACAGTTATTACCTAACTAAATTGTTTAAACAAGGTATACACATCCGCGCCTGGTTTCAGTTTGTTCTATGTTTATTTGAGTGAGATTGATTGATCAACCGAAACGTCGGTACCGCTTAATTTATATCTGAAATGATAGCGGATTGTTACTCCAATTTATAGATTTCAGTCTCTTAACGAAGCTCGAGCAATCGAGATAGCTACACAATTATACGATAATATAATCAAAGCCAATAGGTCAAGCGATCGTGACCGGTTAAGTGATGACGGCAGATCAGAACTGCTTACTGTCAACAACGGCGCTATGGTCATCTAGATATGATGACATAGATATACCTATATATCTATATTAGACATAGTATTTCGCCAGTGTTTCAGATATTTTTGATAAATTGTACTTGTCACGACCTACATATATTTGGATTCTTCGCGGATTGTTCGTTGGTTTTATAGAGTAAATTCGCGTACGATCGTCAGTTTCCGAAATCGAGTCCGACTCGAGCAGTGTTATTGAGTTTTCCTGTAACGGCGCTTCTGGAAGTCTGCCCGATAGATGCTCAAGCTTTACCATGATGTTTCAGGTTTGAATCCCGGGTTTGAATATTTACTGCCTAACAACACTTAGTAGCCGCACGGAGTCTGTCCGGTACAAAACAATATACTTATCCTCTACTACGCGAGATCTTAAATAAAAGCTCGCGAAATGTGGGTGTAATCAACATCAGCCTTCTTCTTCGAGGATATACATGAGTCAAAGTTAAAAACTCATTTATTGATTTAGGTCATAAAGTAACACTTATGAACGTCAAAATATATAGATTATTCAGTTTACTAAGTTACTGAAGCTATATTAGGTTAGACGCTAGGTTCAGGCAAAGGGACAGAAAGAGAAATCTGCAAGAAACTCTTGGCCACTCTTTTAAATCGCCAATTAAATATAATTTCAGTATTTTACAATTCATATCAACAAGGTATTGCAGTCATTATACCATATTATATTACTGACTATAAAAAATCTAAAATAATAACAATAATTACTTATTAATTAGGTTTGGTAGAATTATTCAATATTAATCTAAATAATTGTATAAATCTATTATGTTTAGTTGTCTACCGAGTAAAGAAAATATGCCAGGAATTCTGACCAATTCTGATACCATAAGTTTGGGACCTGGTTTTCATAGTGCTTAAAACGTTTGCGTGTCGAAATATCATCCCATATATTTTGGTTATATCAAATATGTTTCCACTAGACGTGATTTTAGACAATGTATTAGGGGTTAAAGTATGAAATTGCCGATTTGTACTGAACAATTGAAAACTCGTTTTTCTAAGATGTATATTTATTTAATCGAAATATTTACCCTCATTATCTATACATTGCTGCCATCTAAATGCAAGTTCATGTATGCCTTTACGATAGAACTCCGGGGATCTAGATTCGACAAACTGTGTGAAAGCATTTTGTACTGCCTCCTGGGAAGCAAATTTTTATCACGTAGAAAATTGTCCAAATGACGAAAATATTGTAATCCGTTGGAGCAAGGTCTGGCGAGTACGTAGGATAACGTATGGTTTTTAACTGCAGCTCCTGTAGAATTACAATGGTTTCTCGTGCAGTGTGAGGTCTTGCGTTATCATGGAGCAATAATGGTGAAGATCGATTCACGAGTTAACGCTACTTCACTGCCAGTTTCGCCATCATTGTTCGAAGTTCAGCTCAGTAAACATCTGCTGTTATGGCTTGACTAGACCTGAGAAAGCTATAGTGAATAACACCATGAAGAGACCACCAAACAGTGACCATTACCTTTTTTATCTTATTGATTTGATGTAAATGAGCCAATATTGTAGGGTAACTTTAAACCATGCCACTAATTCCTGGGTAGTTTGACTCGAATCGGCTGCCACCATCTCCTTCAATTCGACGTTATTCACCTGTGTGAGCGGTTTTCCACGTGGTTCATTCTTCAAGTCGAAGTTTCCATTACGAAAGCGTTTAAACCAAAAACGCACGGTGCGTTCTTTAGCAGTCTCCTCTCCAAACACAGCGTTGATATTGCGAGCCGTTTCTGCTGCGTTAGTTCCACATCGGAACTCGTATTTCCATCTTTCCCGTCTAAGCTGAATAAAAAAAGTAATTGACAGTTGAAAATCGAATGACGCACATTTTTTAAAAGATGAATCTTATAGGTAAAAGGTTTGCAAAAAGTTTCACTCGAAAATCTATGTCAATTCAAAGTATCTTTTACTATACAACTGTAACTGCATACTTTAACCCCTATTATTAAAAGCTGAAAGGCGAACAAATATGTTTAGATGAATTAGACTTAATACTGAGGAATAATAGTTAATCTCTTTAAGCTTTCTTCACTAGAACAACCAAAGAAGTTTAATAACATTCAAAATAATTAGAATTATACTTAAAAAAACTAATTATCTTCAGTTCCGAATATCCCCACTGCGGGAGTAGTATTTAAACAAAAACTATTTAGTATTTTTAATTTAAATGAATGTTAACAGCTGTCTGCAATTTCGTTTATGACCAAATCTAGAATTTTATTTTATTTAGGCTTTTCTTATTTTTTTAAATAATAGTAACTTTTTAAAGCTAAGTTAATAGCAATAAAATTGCTAATAGTTTAGGTTTAAGATCAATATTTGAGAACTGTTGTAATGATAGCCTCGTTAACATAGAAAGAAAAACAGACATATTTAATAATATAAAAAATGCTTGTTTATATTTCTATAGCTTTTCTGTATGAGATAACATTTACGGAGACACAAAAAAATTGGTACACAGAGCTTACTTAGTCATTAATGCTAGCGAGTTAAGCTCTTACATAGTGATGTACTCACTAAAAGTATGTTATGTATATTAGAATACTAGTGAGTATACCATGCAGTTGATCGAAGACTGCCTTAGGAATGGAAGTCGTAGGAAGTCGTTACACATAATCCTCTTAAGTCGTTTGCGACTTAAATCTTTAAAGCCTCGATGCTCGTATACTCTAAGTTTGTATCGATGGAGATGTTCCCCGATTACAAACAAATTTGCTAAGCTTCAGTTTAATACAATCTATGCATAGTATGCAGAGTTTCGTAAACTGGGGGGCAATATATTGGATTTACTCTACCGGTAGAATGAAATTAGTTGCATATAGATTCAGTAACTAAAAGGTATTATATAATTATATTTTAGAGACGTAAAGTATTGGTAATAAATAGCATCGCACAATAGATAAAATAATTTGGGATGTTCAACCAAGTAATTTCTTTAGGTACAATTATTTTTTTATCATGTTCCATAATTGTTAATACAGTTTATTAAGCTAGCATGGCAATATTAGTATCGTAGCTTATTCATATTTTTGACTTTCATATTTTTGGCATTTCCGAAAATGCTATCGAGAGATTAGAATGAGACAGACGAGGAAAATGAGGTCAACTACCTAATATAAATTTCTAAATCCACATTCGAATTTCACTTCCTCAGCAGTAAATATGATTGCTGTGCATGAGATGTCAGAATCGATTTGTTATGGATTTTCTGTCAAAAATACTTCGAAGAAACATGGAGTCTGAAACTGTGCTCGGTAGACGTCTTATGCTCGGTATAGTAGAACTTAAACCAAAACTGGCAAAATGTAAATATAATACAACTCTGCTTGCCTGCATTATTTTGTTGTATATACATCGTAATTACCAAAATATTTTTCTAGTTAGTCACTGAGCGTATACGAACGAGCTTAAAACATGGCCACATCTTACAGTTAGACGCTGTTTACAAAAAAACAAGAAACTTTTATACGTCACAATTGTTATTTACCTGTGCTAAGTCATTGCTCCTTTATAAAACACGTATAAACAAAATTCGTTTGCAGAGTTAATGCACAGCAAACTCTCTAATAATTAGACCAGGGATTTCGCTCAATCTGGGGCAGCTCGGCTAAGAAAACACTCTGTTTGACTGCGATACTCTATAGAATAAAGCGGCTAAACAGACTTGTATTGCATTCCTTCGGTAAATATGAGTTTTCAGGCTCATCAAAGTATTGAGTCGCCGCAGCGGCACACTGGCGACCAGACATAATCGGTTTTCAGTTATGCCTAGTATAGCAATAGTTGACAGATTAAGGAGATGATGAGCTGTTAATACAGGAGCCATTATATCTGTAGCGATACTATACGTGGGTTATTCGGTCAATGGCACTTTACGATTTTACAACGCACCGGTGCAGTGTGGCCGGAGTCCCTGACCGCTCAGTGAAGTACTCTCTTGTGGAGACCGCAGACAGTCCCTCCTTCCCTTCCGCTTCAGGGCTATCATAGTATCAGGCCTCTAAAGGTATGAAGCAATGCTTGTATGTGCAATTTAAAAAGGTAATTTGTTCACATCACCAGTAAAATGTTTCTGCTTATTACTTATTTCACACAAAATAGTTCCAGCTTATGGTTCATTATGTCATTGTTTAATAGTCATATCTCCTAGACAAGTACGGCTATGCCTTCCAACATCATATAATCTATGGCCATAAACTTGCCACAATTACGAAGTAAATTGTACTACTAAT
This sequence comes from Catocala nupta, assembly GCA_963675205.1. Taxonomy (NCBI): domain Eukaryota; kingdom Metazoa; phylum Arthropoda; class Insecta; order Lepidoptera; family Erebidae; genus Catocala; species Catocala nupta. Next base: position 18,201,897 of record OY776078.1, read on the forward strand.
ATCTCACGTTGTGTGCGGTCCTTCGACATACGACATGGTTCAGTCAGTGACTTAAAACGATAAACATTTGTGAGATTCTGAATAGCTTTATCATCTATACTATCTATACTGATTTTATAAAGAGGAAATTATAGGATTAAACTTAGACTTGGCCGATTTTAAAACCTTTATTATTTTTAAGAAGCTGTAATATTATCACCAGGCAACATCGGCTATATTTTGTTTAAAGTACTGCTTCTGACCTAACATACTTTTAGTGAAGCCGTGGGCATAAGCTAGTTCACTATAATGTATAGTAACAGTTAAAGGATAATTTCATCACAATACCTTACATTAGAACAATAAAATTTATTTTATACTAGCTGTCCCGACAGACGTTGTCCTATACAGGCGAAAAAAAATTAAAAAGAACCATATCTAAACCATCCTCGAATCCACTTGAACACACACAAAAAAATTCATTCAAATCGGTCCAGCCGTTTAGGAGGAGTTTAATTACAACGAAAAGTGGCATTCATTTTTATATATATAGATTTATAAATATCTGTTACAAATCTGTTTAATGTGCGGCTACTTATAATAAAATTGAATACTCATAGAATTGGAAACATCGTTAAAGTCACTACATATTATAAAACAAAGTCCCGCGCTGCGTCTGTCAATAAATAAATAAACTATAAATAGTAAATAAACTCAAAAACTACTAAACGGATTTTTATGTGGTTTTCGCTAATAGATAGACTGATTCATGAGGAAGGTTTAGGTGTATAATTTGTTAAGGTTTTGTTCTATCCGTGCGAAGCCGGGGTGGGTCGCTAGTTCAATGTAATTATGTCCTCAGTGTCTATTAAAATCATTTCATTATGTCATTGAGTGTACTTGGTAAATGCCTTCCAAGATCTCTATTAAAAACAACAATAAAAACTCACTTGACCCAATGTGGTTCAACCTTGTTATATGAAATCCCAGGAGGTGTGAGTTATATTCTTCATTGTACGCCAATTTGCCCCTTTGAGTAACATCCTTTTTAACAGTTTACTGTTATTACAATCGTGATAAGGCTTGAATTACATGTGTATATGTATATATAATACTTATGTATGTGTGTATGTGTCTGACCTCCTCCTAAGCGGCGGGACCGATACAGATTAAATGTTTGGGTCTGTGACAAAATAGAATAAATACTAGATACCGATGGATGTAATTTTTACCAGTACACCATATTTGTTTACAAGTAACAAAAAACCTATAAATAGTCATTTTATGCAGCTGTTTTAATATTTCTTTGCAACATTAAAACTTAAGAGAAATCATAAATTTTGTTGTTTTACGAACCTACATATAATAGACTTCGAGAACAACCACAAGGATTCGAATCTACAACACGCAGCACGGTGATAGTAGCGATACAACCTATGTCCGCTGTACCATCCGTGCGGTCAATTACAAATGATTACAGGACTTTTGAACACGCAAAGGCCATAAAGCTAAATCAGTGACGAAATAAATGGAGGCATTTTATAACAACACTATTACTATACTTTTGTACTTACAACTGCCAACGATGCAGATCTATTGTTAGATATGAAAACTAATCAACTCAAGTATGCATGAATCTGTATGAAGTCTATCTTCAATAATAATAAGTAATAAACTAGTGAGTTTAGTATCCTTGGTTGTCGTTTCTATATTGAACCATAAAGCAAGTTACGTGTTATTTTATTTGATAGGATACGTAGCAGATTATCTTCAGATATCTTTGCCGTCTTTTCGTTTTACTGTTTGGCCTTATTGGTCCTGGCTTGTCATCCTACTAAGCCTGCACCATAAGCGTCATAATTTTTATGTATGTCATTATATTTATCGTTTAACTAGATTTTGCTTGCGGTTTAACTCGCGTTAACGTAGATTTTGTCAATGAATACCTATTCCGCAGTAACGGTACTTCTTTCTAGATTAAAGGTACTCCTTGTCCTTTCTGTACCACTGACAACGTTTACGCGAATTTTCTGGATAATCTCTCGTGTAGCTACGGCATGAAAGTGTAACAAATAAACAAACTCACATTCGTATCTACACTAATATTATAAAGCTTAAGAGTTTGTTTGTTTGTTTGCTTGAACGCGCTAATCTCAGGAACTACTAGTCCGAAATGAAAAATTATTTTAGTGTTGGCTAGCCTATTTATCGAGGAAGGTTATAGGCTATATAACATTACGCTATAACTCACGGGAACGGCGCAGTAATCATAAACGCGGTGAAACCGCGGGCACATCTAGTTTATAATATTACAAAATCTGCAGATCTACCGTGTACTGTGCATTTCAAATAATCCTTATAGTACCGGTGGTTGCAAAGCATCCATGTGAGTCGTGACCATTTAATAAATAACAATTGCCACTTAATAATACATTTAGCCGCTTGTTAAATGTCGGACATCGCTACTACGAACTAATTTACAAATATACGCCAAGGTTATCCACAGCTATCTGTAAAATAGAATATTTGGTGTAGGTACCTATGTACACCAAATATACGTCAATTTATTTTGGTTGAAATGTTTTGCTTTTTATATACATAATACTTATCTAATATTTATTTGTAAGACTGTAGAAGAAATAAATATTGAGCCATCTGACTGAAGCTTATCAAGTTGTTTGAATAATAAAGACTGCAGTTATGTGCCGCCATGCCTGCAATATAACTTAAGTATGTTTACTTTAGAACTCATATATTTATTTCCTAGGAAAGTTTCCCTGTGGACGTTCTCCAAAGCGGCGTACTATGAGCCACTTGTTTATATATTCGCGTGAGTACTACGTATTAAAATAAATAATTATATTATGTTATTTTTTAGTATATGTAAAAGTACATTAACCCGTTAGGTATAATACACCTGAGCCTACCCTTTCGGAGATATTGGCGTAAGACTATATATAGCACAGAGTAACAGAAAGACGTGTTTTACATAGAAAATATAAGGGCCTGCTTCTATTAAAATGGACAGTCCAGCCAGGTTTAAAGGCGCGTGTAAGAAATATTTATGTATATAAAGATCATTATAACAACGACCATACGCATGCTTACTACATTATTTCCGTATCTAATATTGTATGTCAATAAAAATAATTAACACGCAAAATGTTTAAAGAACCTTAACACGTTTTAAACCGCTTGAAAATGGCTTAAATATTTTTCGTAGAGTATAACTTAAGTGGATAGGATAGATTAAAAAAAAACTCAAACGCTTTTTTTCATTCAAAATATTTTAAAAAGATTTGCGATTTTATTAATTATATTATCTAAACTCCAGTAAAGTCTACTTAAATTAGGCAGCTTTCTGTGTTAAGTTTTAAGTTTTTAACACAAAGATAGTGGTTCAGAGCTTAGACAAAATTTTTCTATGATTGGGTGTTCGTAGAAATATCAGTTAACTTCTATTACTGCGTATTTGAATAACGTTTGACTATACTAGCCATTAACTTGTTACGCTCGAATTGAAAAGCTAATAGGAAGCCGATATTACCGACAACAATTTAGTAAGTTTCTACTGGATGTTTGCAAATAAATTTATTGATTATTAGGTACCCTGACTATCTTTAAATTATGTTTCGTTACACTCAACTGAGGTCGAGTAAATGTATATTTTCTTACAGTTCATGTTTACCTCGGGGGCGCAGCGGCAGTAAATGTACCCCCGAGGTTTTAGGAGTCCGGTTTCAGACAAAGTGTTATTGAAATTTTGTGTCAAGGTTCTCAGTAGCATCTCGACGTACAGATCTGTGCTCGGTATAGGACAATACTCCCTATTACTAAGGACATCAAACCCATGGCTAGAAGAATGGGGTTGTAATAACACAACAAAGAACTTACTTCCCTTGTTGTAATACGCCGCTGGCTACTAATTCGAGGATATAGAATTACCACTATATAATTTATTTATTTATTTATTTATTTAATCTTAGGAAGGCTTACAGACTAATATAATTATTAAAAGTATACATTTAATGGCTACACATGTTGCAAATAACAAGCCTCCACATATAAATATTAAAAACAAAAGAACAATCTAACAAAAAAAATACATACGAAAAGAAAAAATAACAATAACAAATAGGAAACACAGTTTAATTATATAACAGTTTTACAACAGTTTTACAGTTTGAGTTCCGCTACCCACAATCAAAGAAAGAATTGGCCAATGAATTGACAAATACACACATATGTATGTAATTCATCTCATCCATATTTAAATATGTATTCGAAACTATGTCCTCGTCTCTTTGCCTCGCGATTTTCATTCGTCCCATTAAAACTATTATATAATTGTCTGCACGATGAAGATATTTATGAAAAGCTTGGTATCTGAGCAGGGTTTGACAAGTTATCGAATGCAATTGAGCACCAACATGACTGCCAATGTTGTATAATATGAGTATAATTGTATCGATAGCACTAAAACTTCGTTCGTAGTTCATCCATAACAAAGAAGACATCACGTTGTGCAAAGGCTTTATTTAAATATCATTCTAATGTGGCATTAAAAGTTTGAATCACGGATTAGTAATGTAGTTTGTGATGCAACTTTTTTATTATTGTGTTTTGGTGAATTTTCTAACAAGTGATCATTTGGTAGAAAATTTACTCGTATAACAAATTTTAACACAATAGCTATTATACTAGCATCACGATCATTGTATAGTAATTTCATATGAAACAATATCACTTGACGACGCAATATGAGCACCAATCTATCTGCCAGGCGTAATATTATCGTAGTGGCACCTCAAGGACTCTTGTGTATATGCCTTTGTTTACGGATAACGCTTAGGGGCCGTTGCCGGAAATGACGTTCTATGTTCACTTAATGAAGTAAAATTTACCACAGGCACTTGCAAAATTACATAGCTAATAATACATTGTAGATTACAAGTCACGAGTAAGCAATTAATCAAAGATTCTACAGATTAATTAGTTGCTTGCTTAGGTCGGGTGAGTAGGTACTATTGATCAGACTAAATGACCAGAACAATACTTTTTACAATTCTGATCTGCTGCCCGAATAAAACATGAACTTTAATTTGTACAACACAGATGTTGTGTTGTTGTGACGTTGTGTCGAAAAACACTACCAATAATTGAAAAATTGTACTAGTACAAATATATTCACCACAATTGAATTCACTGTACGGATGGCGTCATGCTTTAAGTGGTCGTTTCGCCGCAACCACGGTGCGGAGGGTTGTGGGTTGGAAACCCAAACAGGACAAAAAATTGTGCGTTCCACAAATGGTTGTTCCGAGACTCGGTTTGCTTTGTGTCCGTTGTTTAAATGTTTGTAATGTCCCCCGCGACACAGGAATTATTCCTAGTGCGGGAGAAGTCAAAAACATAAACAGAAAACATAATTACTTATGCGATGAGATGAACAATTAAAGCACTACGCCATTCATTTAATGTTGTTCCTAATATAATGTTATAATAATATAGCATTGCCTAGTTAACCGATATAGCTGGCTACCACGAAATATTTACAACAACCTTTTTTATAAATTTATTTTCTTTGTGTCTTAATTTTCCTGTTTTTGTCGCAGTCACCCTTTTTAGTCTAACCAGAAATGGCGCAATATAAATTTTCCGCGCAGCATCTGCCATTTGACCTGCGGACCCGAAGGGATAACCCAAACGTTATGTTATTATTTAATTCGTTTATCAAATATTTATTGGGCTGTATCTTATGTTTAATACATAATTCTGTAACTCGGCTTCTAATACATACTTGTGGCTGCAGGTAGTGGAGTAATTCTAACCTTAACTAATATTATAAATTCGAATGTGAGTTTGTTTGTATGTTACGTTTTCAAGCCTCTATCTACTGGACCGAACATCATGAAATTTCGCATAAACATGGTCAGGTGTCATCATGACAGACCTATCATCTAGAAAAAACGCACTGTTTCCGAGGAATATAAATTCATTGCCGAAATCTAAATTAAAGTGAGTGAAGCCGCAAGCAAAAAATTGTTACTGGTAAATAATGTATTCAAACTAGGCATAACATTTAAGGGTAATGACACTAATGCCAGTTTTGTCTTTTTATCAATACGGCTTAGCTTATGTTTATTCGTTTGGCATTAAACATGCCAAACGATATGAGCATAAGCTAAGCCGAACCAGTTGTTTGCTGAAAGACACTGCACAGTCGCTCGCCTTGACCGCTGTAGATGCATGATCCATCACATAAACACATACCTACATTACATAAATACCACACGTGTGACTAGCTACATGGCTTACCTACTTAGGACTTTAATATGGCAGCATAGCAATTTGTTGTCTTACTATTATTTAATCATGTAAGCTAATACTGCTTCTAAAGACCAGGCTTGCATTGTTATGAACCTAATAAAAACAATAAGTACCGATTCTTGTGTAGGTACGACCTGAGTAAAATACGCAAGTTGAGATATTTGTATAGGTGGTTCTTTATTTTAAGAGCTTAGTTTTGTCGGTGGAGTAATTATTGACACATAGCCTTCTGCTTTATTATGAACCTCTTGAGACGACTCCACTCCCACTTTTTTCTTCACTTGTCGAACAAAAAGAAGTCTAACTCTTCCTCTTCCTTAAATGGACGCGATGGATATTTTAAAACCATCTTGAAAGGAATTTTCCTTTCAAGATGGTTTTAAAATATCCATCGCGTCGTAGCAAGTAGCCAAGTAACTTCTCTTGTTATCTATGATTCTCATCAGTTGATGAGAAGTGTTCAAGTATGTTTAATGAGGAAAGACAGTTATCTTTCCTCATTAAACATACTTAACACTTCTTCTTTTCATCCTTTTCAACACCATATTTCAATTGCCGCTAAACTTTCTCTGGCCCTTTTGTTTAATGTCCAAGATGCACAGCCATACAAGAGTATGGGTGGTATATATCCTGCAAATGACTTACTTACGCGAGCTAAATTAATTAAAATAACAAGAAATGTTCCTTTTACTTTTATAACATAAATATTATGTTTCCTTAAACAGCCGTAGCCTGGTGATTACATCCTATAATCAGAACATAGATGAACATGATTATCGACGCTCGAACATTTACGATATTTAAATATTTATGCGACCTTGTCGTTCAGTGGTAACAAATATACACAGGCGCTCTTATCGGTGGCGCATAATATATATACTAGGTCAATATATGGTACGTATGATATGCCCAGAGAATCTTATTACTATTAGGATAGAACTCTCAAAATTTGCTTACTGTACCTAGGTACGGTCTACATACAAATATCAGAAATGAGACAATAATAGAAATACATTTTCTCGGTACATTTTGTTGACAGTCTTGGTCACCATGGTCTATCATGCAGCAGGAGTGCTGGTCGTATATCACGACACGCCAACCTGAATAACATACTCCGTCGAGCTCGTGTCACCGCTGGCGTCCCGGCTCAGCTTGAACCACACGGCTTGGTACGCGACGATGGCAAGACACCAGATGGTATGTCATTACTGCCATGGAAAATGGGTAGGCCTTTGGTGTGGGACGCAACTTGAGTCGACACCCATCGCCATCACATCTTTCTAGCATAGCGGGTTGCAGTCGTGCTGCTGCTGCATCAGCGGAGATGCTCAAACGGCGTAAATATCAAAACCTTATTGGTGAGTACATATTATTTGAGCCGTTTGTTGTCGAAACGCTGGGGCCATGGGGTCCAAGTGCTAGGTCTGTTTATAAAGACCTAGCTAAGCGGCTCATCGACGCTTTGCGTGACCAGAGGGCTGGTATTTTCTTTGCACAAAGAATAAGTATTGCCATTCAACGTGGCAATGCTGCCAGTCTTCTGAGCACGTTGCCAATTGACTATGATGCGGAGGAATATTATGACTCTTTAGTTTATATTTTTCTTGTAAATAATTTGTGTATATATATATTATGTTAAGTATGTCATTGATTAAACTAAGAAATAATATGTAAACAATATTAAAAATAAATAAATATGTATTTTTCTCGGTCGCTCAAGGGATTGAAGACCTCATAACTTTACATGGCGTGACAAGCAGAAACTCACTAACCTTAAATACAGTATTTATGTCCCTAGATATTTGCCACAGACAAACAGCGACTGCTGTTTTGTGGAGAGATGGTAATGACTTGTACATTTAATTGCAAGGAATAATAAAAATAATCCGTATGATAAACCCGCGCAGACAGTTCACGGAAGTAGCTTGCATATAACGCTAATTACTTAGATACGTTAGACATGCACAGCAACGTTATGTTAATTAACTCAACTTATAAAGAATGTATATAAAGAAATAATTGTCATAGAACATAGTTTGTTCCATTGCGTGTCGCTATGTATGAGCCGCACATATCGCGTGTCGGAGATTAGTCAAGCCTCATTGTATCTTTAAAAATATTCTTACCGATCCTATTTTTACTCAGAATCTATTTCGGTACAGGCGATTCAGTGTTTATACTGTGGCATTCTCTTACATCTCTCTCGATATCAGACTGCAAGATGCTGTGGCATTGTAATTGATAATTTTTTGGAATTCTGTTATATCTGTTTCCAATGTGATGATTATTTTAAGACAACTAGTCTAAAATAAATTATTTATGGGCACTTACTTTTGTTAAGTATAGAAATCGAACCTACTCTACTCTCTAGGTATGTGTCATGTGTTAATGGATGTGGACTCGTGTTTGCATTTATATTAAAATATGATTTTTATAATATACAATTAAGAAGGCTTTTGCGTGATTGTGTGTCATATATTTTAAAATAAAATGCGGCTATCGAAACATTTAAAGAAAGGTTTCTTAACCGACTTATTACTGTAACGCTGACCCGAAAGAAACATCCAGATGAAATAGAGATAAAATTGGCAAAACCATCTGTCGTATTCTGATGTTTCCTCATCGAAAACAGATTTCAATAGTGTTTTCATAATACACATTAGAAGGATTTTGAATACATCTGTATTTATTATTTTATAGCGTTGAATTTATTTGCTGGTTTTCTAAAAACAACAGTATAACCATAAAATTATAGTAGGTAAGTAAATCAGCAAAATATATATATACGGCAGTAGTAAATATACATAGATTACGTGTTAAATGTTGTTGCTCTACTGTCATTATTCCGAAAGAAACAGTGGGATACGTTTGCATGGACTAAACGTTGCCTACAATGCCTAATATGATATGGCACGTATCTAAATGATCGTTTTAATTTTGCAAAAATAATGATCGATCCTCTTTCTCTGAGACATAAAATAAATCAAATCAATCGATATTTTAATCTGTTTAGAAATACGCAAAAAATGTTTGAGATGTAGAAATTATGTCTGATAGTTAGTTGATGGGCCCCAAAATTAAGAGAAATGATCGGTTGTTCGTTGTATATTGTTTAGTTAATATTAATGTTATTACCAAGAAAAACGTTTTATGTTTGTTTATTTGTGTAAATTAATTTGTTTCTGGCATTGGCATGGCGTTGTATGGTCGTAGTTCTAGCCTTACCTAACCTACTATTTTATTTTCTGGTAGCAAGTCGTTTCCGACGGCGTCTTAGTTTTAACCTCACCTAAGCTAAATATTAAAAGGCATACTTGATATAAAAACCATCAATAATATTAAAAAAAGATCAATAACTATATAAATAATAATTGATCCAAATTATTATTTTTGTATCCCAAATATTAATTAACTATGTTTGAATATAATTTTCATGTTACCTTGAATGCAGTTCATTTATAATTTATCTGTAGATCAGACCTAGAGATATAGACCGAATAAGTAATATAAAGATTAAACAAAAAATACATAATTTATTTTAAAAAGTACTCATTTGCAATAGATCAGTGAGATTTTAGAGGATTGAATAATATTGTCCCGTATAATATTTATGCGTTACGTACTCTTTAGAAGGAAAAATATAAAAACATGATTTAAAAGAAAAATGGCGCCAATGAATTTATCACTACACGATCAAAATTATACAGACTTCTTATGTTTATAACAATACAAACGGAGCATTGGATAGACTTTCTTTTATGATATTCCAAGCAAGAATAAATGTACCAAAACATGGTGCAAAACTTTATGCGATAAACAGTCCCCTTATCACTGGAACTTAATAATATGCATCTGTAAACGGCCCGAGTACGATAGCGCTCATCTATTTTCATGCATTACAGAAAACTCATGCATTTTAATCCACGATTATCAAGTATGTATGTAACCCACTGATTTGCACACAGAGGTCACACGACACGAGTAAATAACATAGTGTTCAGTGTAAACGAGTAATAAGCCGCATAAGGCTTGAGTTTTAGCCCAAAGGGTTTCGGTGACCTTTACTTAGTTAAATGTACGTACGTATGAAGAGTTGAATTGTAAATAATATGTCTTCAAAAACCAAACATTGGTGATATAGAATGCTTCTGAAATTTGTCATTCCGCAAATAGATGGCTATAATAAAATTAACGTTTTTATTCAGCATTCACCTGTGTTTCAAATAAACGTTAAAAGAGCGTTTAATAACATGATTTAAAACCATTAGTTGCATAAAGTAACGCCAAGTAACAATACCTAAAGCACAAAGTAGATCTTAAAAACTCTTTGCATGGAAGAACAAATATAATTTAACAAAATACAGATATTCACATTTCACATGTATAAAGACGTTATAATATTGCCTGGCTATGGCAAGAAGGGTTGCGAATAACCCAAAGCATCTATTATATTCTATAAGCGAGGTAGTTTGTTACCACCTTATCTTGATCCATAGAATATTCTAGGGCGCTATGGTGTAACAGAAAACTAAATATTGAAAAGACAACAAATAAAATTAATTATTAAGTAAATTTTGAATTTAACTGCTGGGATAGTGCTTTAGGATAGCGGACACCACGCCAATGCCGCTGCGGTAAGCGATTTGGATTTGATTCCCACACGGGAATACAATATTTTTATAAGTATGGGCGTATTTTGAGAATTATGTAAAGTGCCTTGCGACACGGGGCCCTATATCTAGTAGGTACATTAGAGGTCATTGCTTATTATATTTTATCTCTTAATATACATTTGTATTTTTCACATTTAGTATTTGCTGCTCAAGCCCGTTTTTTTAACCTAACTTAGAAGTCAGATGATCTTAACGTGAAAGAAAATTTTGTCTCCACCAAGCACCACACTGGTCTTGCACTGCTAATTGCTACAAATTACGTCAATTGAAGATCATTCTGTATACAGAACGTTCAATGAGTCGAGCTATGATTACAACGATTACGATTACGAACCAAGCGAACTAGAAATTGAAGCACCATGTTTCACCAGTATACGTTACTTATTATGAGCTTATGATAACATAACACTGTATTACACATATTTGCGTTATTAACTATTGCTCTAGCACACCCTGCTACTAACAACTATAGGTAGTAGAAATACTTTTCCTTTTGTCTGTTGCCAGCAAGACGGTTTACCATTAGGTAGGTTACCGGCACTAACCTACCTGATGGGAAACCGTTGACACATGGCTCAGTTTGCTTATCATAGCAAGACTATATCAAGGAAAACAATTAAGCCACTCTCTACTTTAAAGCAAACAGGACTATAAGTTGGCACGCAGCAAATAAGTCTTCTAGGTGTCTAAAAAATCAAAATGATGCGCACGACGCCCACATTAAATAGAAAATTTACAAAAACAAATCTTAAGAGAGTGGGTAAGAAGTTGTACACACAGCGACACATCAACCTAGACTGTATGGACTTTGAACTATTAGAAGTTGAACGCTGCGAATCGTGCGAGTGCGTTATATTTTTATTACGATCTATCCTTACCATTACATCGACACCACTATGCACTGTCCCTTTCCGACAATTCTCTATTTTGTATGTAGCGTAGCTATGCGTATACAGGGTGTCTAACTTGATGTGCAGCCGTGTGTACTAATACTGCCGCTGGGGTAGAGAGTGCGACGTCGTTGGACAGTTGCCGGTGAGCCGGTGTCAAGAACTGGAGTAATCTAAAATGTAGGTGGACATATTACAATCAGGATAAGTGTCTGACGTAAGTTTTTGCATATGAATCAAATCTGTGACTTCACCATCGGCTCAACCCATTTATTGACCTCTATGCCAGGGCCAACAAGTTATTCTATAAAAGTAAGTGACTATTCTGTTTTCAGACGACGACATATATCTACCAATTTGGTATTGCAGAATAATAACAGAGCTATACCTAAATAAATTCATGTTTACCCACAATGGTATATAGGCAGACGAGTGTTACAATCAGTTTTCAAGTTATTATAGCAAGCAGCTAGACTCTGTCCGTCTACCAGGCACGTTTTCAAGCTCTATACTGCTACAGAAAATTTTCCATTAAATATAAACACTTTGATTTCGTGATAGAAAGCAAATATAAGCGCTAAATTATACTAAAGAACTAAAGAAGCAGAGAGAACCATAAAAATAAAATAGGTTAAATAACTAGTAAGTATTTTTTAGGCAAGCAGCGATAGCTCAGTGAGGAGACCAACAGACTGCAATGCAGAGGGTCTCAGGTTCAAACCCACGTCACGCACCTCTGACTTTCGGAAGTTATATGACTACGAAATTATGTGCGTATTGATTGACGATTATCGCCTGCTCTGTGCCTCAGAGAGCACGTTAAGCCGTCGGTCCCGGCTGCCATGAACATCTATGGCAGTCGTTATTGGGTGTCAGTGCTCCACCCTGACACTGGTCTAGCCTTAAGGTATCGTTAGCCTTCGGGTTGCGGAGGTCAGGTGGCAGCCGCTCCGTGTATAAACTGATATCCAGTCAAATCCGGTTAGACCAGAAAAGCTCAAGTGACTTGGGAATAATAAAGGCTAGGGAGAAGGGAACTGGTAAGTATTTTTTTCATTCATTCAAATAGGTAATAACTTGCACGAACGGCGATTAGGATACAATAGCAGTACGGAGACTACCCAGCAGTAAATATTAAGTAGCTGGCTGCGAGGATAAATAGATTAGTTATCCTCAGGTTAACGGCCCTTTCGCTAATTGGGTAAGACCCGCGCAGAATGGAGAGAATTGTTATGTGCTTAAACTTAAAACGAGCGCAATATACAGAAGAATGGCTAGCAAAATACCGCCATTTAGATAAATATAAACAAAGACAACAAAAAGCTACTAAGATGTTGGCGGTACGAATATAGACGTTAGTCATGCATCTTGATCGCTCCATTAGAATTGAGCAGACGGACGAAATATCCTTCGTAAGAGTCACCCACACCACATTAACATTATACACCTATTAAGGGAAAGGAAACATGAGTCAAGAACCCAATCCTGACCCGTCGTGTCCTTACCAACAGGGTCAGTGTTACCGGTGACGTAATCAAATACTTAGTGCATATAATTTATTGCGAAAGTTTATCTTGGTGGCATATAAGCAGACGTATCTATATATGGGAACTAGTTTATCGCATTCTAGTAATACCAGTGGAGAATTTTACTTTGTGAGCAGGCTGCAGGTGTAATGTAAATGTAATATTTATATATTACTAGATTTCCTGCGGCTTCGCTCACGTTAATGTGGGTTATGTCAATAAATTTCTATCCCTCAGAAACAGTACTTTTTCTGAATAAAAAGCACTCTATGTCCCTTTATCTATCCCTGACAAAGTGTAAGCGAAATTGCATGATGATCGGTTGAGTAGTTAAGGCGTGAAAGCGTAACAAACAAACAAACAACCCCATATTCGCATTTATAATATTAGTTAGGACGCAGATAAACATGCTTACGTAATACAAAAATTTTTCGGAGAACGCCTTCCCATCATAAGAAGCCGAGGTCAAATGTGAATATACATAAATATGTGTACATGTTAATAATGTAAAGGTATGAAAATACCCAAGGCTCATTTATCCGTAAAATGCGTATCAGGTTTCAATACGCAAGTATCAAGTTCATAATATAACAAATTAATTATATAATACACTGTAATTAAGCGTCATGACTTCAACGTGTGAGGATAACCATTTTTGTAACCATTCTCATAATCCTTTTATTCCGTGAATTTTGTTCTAACATTTCAGCCGACTTCGTACACAAAGAAAGTTACGGAAGCGTGTTCAAACATTTAAACATCGCTTGATAAGTAAGAACAGTGATTATAATTACGCTTTCACTTAGAGATTATAAAGAATTCAATGACATGCTATTAAAACGGATTACCATGATAATTATTACTTAAGTGAAATTGGGCTCTAGATGCATAATATCGCCTCAATTTCGCCTTATTACTAGTACCAATATCCTATAATAATTTGAATATAGTTTGCGTAGTTTCCATCAATTGAAAAAAACGTGCTCTACTTATACGGCGTAAAAGATTGCCCGCCAAACTAGGGTTGAACGGGATAAACACCCTATAAACTCACAACAAATCGCCCGAGAAATCAGTATCAATTGATTGTTAAGTTTCACGGCATGTATTCGTGTACGTTTGGCAACACCAGTCGTCGAGCAAGCGGTTACGCGACCACATGTTACGGCCACATACGTCTCGCTCCTTTGGTTTACCGTTAACATGCATGTGTTGTGATTGTGGATTTACTAAAGGGATTTTACAGTAAGTATTGGTTGTGTTCTATTAATTATTCAGTACACATTTGTATTCAGGAGCAAAGCCGAGTTGATAGTTGATTCAACTGCCTATTATATCATGTTCGTACAATAAATTGTGCCTACTGTGTGTCTAAGAGAAAATATTTATGTCGAATATGAGTTCATTAGTCTATCGTACGGTATTTTACTAACTCGATTTCGCTAGTAATCATTATATTGGTGTCTTCAAAAATATATGTTATGAGTTATAATAGATATAGTATAATTTATTTTTTGTGCAATCTATGCTTTCACTTTAATCAATTTAGTGGATTTTATTTAGTGCAAGTAACAAGACATTATTTTGATGTAACATAATATTCGGCTAACTGTTAAAGCAATTTCTGAATAAATATTGGGGCTTTAGACTTAAATTTTTCCTCTTTCCCAAAGCCATAAAAGTTCTGAAGCCGTATAATATCAAAGAAGGTATTTTCTGTAGTCCGATATCAGGAATGTCATTTTGTATGCGCTACTCCGTGACTTTAATATGTTTTAGAGTCGTTCTTAATAACGGTCCGTAAAAACAGGTAATTTTAAAGACGTAAACTTTTTATGAATCACGTCTAGTCATTATATTGTCAATTTTGTTAAAACATATTGACAGTGGAAGATTTTATACAGATACTAGAGTAATTTGTTAAGATAAAACTATGATAAACGCACTAACATTGTAAAATATGTGGATCACATATATACATTATGTAATTATGTTGGCTTATAAAGATCGAGTACAACATCTAGATATTCACATCAATAATAAAATATACCGAATGCATTCGTTATAAAATCATCCATAACCTTCTAAATATAATAAGATTAATATAATTTGAGTAGGAAGAAGCTTTTCCTACGCAAAATAACGATCCAAATTTACAAAAAGGTTGCAGTCAGTGACCTACCCAAAACGTTTGTTAGCGTTCGAAGCTGTACAAAATAAAGTGTTTGGCTATGTGAATTACCCTTATTAAATTTCTTCCTTATAATTTGGCAGTTTATTGAAGTTTCAGAGTTTGGATAATAAAAATAAACTTCGAGAAGATCATTGAGATCACTAGAAAAAGCGTAGGAAGTTTATGCCAACTGGTAACACGTCCCTGGAGTATGGAATGACATATCATTTTCTTTTATTCCTTTCTCATGTCTCAAGGGATCAATAATTTTATCTAAGTGGGAATCTTTCCGCCAACTCTGTTATATAGTTTTCGCGTTTGTATGTATTATTCTCTACGGCAGTATAGACCTATTTAGGTACTCTATTGTAGCTGATAGACGTCTGTGTTTAAATAAGCTACATAGCTAAAGTGAATATTCATGAATCTATCATTCCCGTGGATTGTAGAGTGATGTTATACATTTAAAAGCTCTAAATCTTTATACCGAAATGCATATTTTGAACGTAGGAATAACAAATAGGAGAGAAGGGCTCGCCTCCTATTACTTATTTTACAACCTACCTTAAATTATTGATACATCTCTACATGCCCCTTGCAGAATATACACGTGAAACAATGTATGGTATTCCATTATACCAGTATGGGGTATTCCCCATACAAGTATAATGAAACATGTATAATGAGAATTATGTTTTATTAAAATATCGCGGATCGTCAGAATAATTAATTCTATAAACAAGATAAATATTTAATGCAGTGATTGCTTTCGGTAATTCAGTAATTAATATCATTTAAAATCAGGCTTGGTTGGACATACACCAACGTACGCTACCTGAGGTAGGTAATTTAAAGTTATAGATAGTTTAAAGATAACCAATGCGAATATTGTGTCAACACTGCCATCTAGTATGTGCTACATAAACCACGTGTAGTACTAGCCAGGCAGTACGTACTTATTTAGTGATTTTGAATTAGTGTAATTTTTTTTAAACTGTCTTTTATAGATTAAAATTCTTTTATTATTTATTCATAATTAGTACATTCTTCGTTGGAGATCCTAAATAAATAAATAAATAAAGTATAATTAGCGTAACATTAGATAATAATCAAAATAAGACAATATAATAAATGTGTACATACTTCAGTTGGCCAACGACTAATGACAGTCGTGAATAAGATTTAAAATAATAGGTACTCGTAAGTGAAAGTTTTGATAGGTTTTGTAATATTTAATTCTTTCTACACATAGGTTACGATAGTGGCTTAAAAACTGAGGGAGCAAAATTTGGGTGTTATGCTCCTTTTTTAACGTGTGGAAATGCTCCTGATGCCTACTCCCTCGCCACAAGGAGAGGCGGGACGGCTATGTTGGGCTCTCCCGAGACTTTGGACCTACTGACTAAAACCACCACGTAGTGCTAACTTGCTGCTTTGTATGTTGGGTGGATCGCTGGATCGAGTAATACAATCGTGCCAACTCATTCGTGGATATAGGATAATATATGTATGAATAGAACGTATTATACAATTTTACACTACACTAAAAACGAAGAATTAATTCTTAGACAAATATAGGTTGAAATATCCCCAGTTAAGTACTTGTATTCCATTTAGTTTTATGGTTTTATCTGTCAGATAATGGTCGGTAGTAATACTACGATTACAGGATGGTAGACAGCTTGGTTGTTATACACGGATTGAGCACAGTATTATTAGACTTTTGAAATCTATAGTAACAACGCGGTATCTGAAAATGTGCTTGCTAGTCACAGCAGAAGGCTCGCACTCTATTTACAAATGTGGCTAATAATATGTAATACAGGTGTATATCAACAAGCCTAGAGTTCTGTCTACGCTTCGGCGAGTTACAGGCTGTTTATTTATATAAGAAATAGCAGTTACCACACGTGTTTAACCAAATATGTGGTGGTGTATGCGACAAACGCTATAATACCTATTAGCCAACAGCAGACACGTTAAATAAACGTGACTAAACTCCAAAAACTGCTCTACAAAATGAATTTTGCATAGATAATGTACTAACAAAAATATGTTTCATATCTTCTGTGGAATTTTTTATGTGACTGGTAGTTCGCTTTAAGTTAAACATATCATTAAAAAAGACTTCTGTCTTATAAATTATTTATCTTTCAATTTCTACTTTGTTTCAAAGTCATTTAAGTATTGACGCAGAACCTCAAGATTCTGTGCCTTCTGGGATCTCGAGTCTAGACATTATTTTAAGCATGTTATTATGTAAAGTTATTTTTAAAACGTATTTACTATAAATGTGTTAAATATAACTCAATTCATCGAATTAATCAATTTTGACACAATAATACGGAGTCTGGAACTGCGCACGGTATAAACTTATAATATAATAAGCTCGCTCTATCACGTAGAACATTATATAGCAAGCCAAATAAGGATGTAATTCACCTCTGCCTACTGGTTTCGGGATAAAGGCAGGGAGACAATGTAATGCGACATGCAGCTATAATAAAACATTTAATCTAAATCGATATTTATACGATTGAAATAGTACTTATTCACACAATTCTATATTTTGTGTACAATGTCATATTATCTGCTTTAGGAAGTATTTATTTATTTCCTCTGACCAAACTTCGACTTCCTCGGATATTGTCTTCTCTTGCTAGATAATTATAATTAATATTACCTATGCGTACTTAAGTCATAAAGTATATATAACTAGATACTGCCCGCGGCTTTACTCTTGTTATAGTACATTTTGTCAATAAATTTCAATACCTCTAATATAATAACAGTACTTTACTGGCCGAAATTCTTTTCTTTCTTTACTCCTTTTCTACAGAAAAGGAGGACAGGACAGAACAGGAAAGGGGTACACCCGTAACAACGTGTAGGTGGGTAACATTTTATGGTGATCTGTTAAGTAATTAAGGCGTGAAAGCGTAACAAACAAACTCACAATCACATTTGTAATATTAGTTAGGATACAAAGAGTACAAACTACTACTTACGAAACTTTTACTTTTGCAGTATATCAGAGTATCCATTCTTTTATATTAATACAAGCTGTTATAACAAGTCAAATGAATCTTCACGCAAATATTTGTGTGCTGCATTTTTACTTTGTTTAGCTGTCATTCTAATCAATCTCAGTTTTCTATATTTGTGTCTGCTTTGTGGACACATAAGACAATATTCTTAAACTTCAGATGAATAAACCTATTTATAATTACTAAATAATGATACATATTGCTTCTTCTCGACACAATCAAGGTCTGGCACAATTACTTCAGGTCCTTGTGATAACTCTAGCGAGAATTCACAAGATAATAATCGACCATCGTCACAATACAATGGCACTTGAACGCGCACTCCAGAAGCTACCAATTTCATAACTTCATTGGATAGGTATCTATACTCGTATTATAGATGTGAAATTTTGTGAAGATGATTGGATGATTGTTTTGACAAGTGCGCGTAAATAGGTCAACGGATTTGGAAAAAACTTGGCATACAGATAGAAAATCACCTGAATCAACCTATTGCGTTACAGCGGTACACCGGCGGCCAGAAACAATAGATTGAATTATGAAACTGATATAAGAAATAGTGGTACGGCCCCCTGAGCCAAAATGACATATTATACTAGACTAGACTGCAACGACGTCGCAGTGGTTTAAATGTTTGCCTCGCTAATATAATTGCGCCGAGTGCTGTGGGTTCCCTACATGGGACATTAATTTGTGTAACCCTCATATAGTTGTTTTTCGTCTACGTGTTCTTTGTGTCCGTTTGTAAAGTCTCCCGCGACATAGGAATTACACTTAGTGCGAATAGTCTATACTAATATTATAAAGCTAAAGAGTTTGTTTGTTTATTTGTTTGGTTGAACGTGCTAATCTCAGGAACTACTGTGTAGAATTGATAATTCTTTCAGTGTTGGATAGCCCATTTATCGAAGAAGGCTATAGGTTATATAATATCACGCTACGGCCAATAGGAGAAGAGAATAAATAAAAATATTGCAGAAATGGGGAAATTTCTCTTATGTGAAGCAGACGAATTTGCGCGAGTTAGCTAAGGTTTAAATAAAAGGATATATAAAGCATCGTAATTAGGTACCACAGGATTAAATGGGTCAAAAATTGTCCATCTTGTGGGCTAGCTAATCTATACTAATATTATAAAGCTGAAGAGTTTGTTTGTTTGTTTGGTTGAACGCGCTAATCTCAGGAACTACTGGTTCGAATTGAAAAATTCTAGGCTATATAACGCGGGCGGTGCAGTCGTTATCGTTATAAATGCGGGTGAAACCGCGGGCACATCTAGTTGTTGTTATAAAATATGAACGATTATGGAGAACCTTGTAAATTGTAAAAATACGAAACAATACAGGCATCGCGCTCCTTCACCTGTCAATGTCTAGGAAAACGTGTAGAGAAATAAATAGGTATGTAATTGAAGATGTCTTGTTTGAAAAGGTAGCGCGAGATCTAACATATCATATTTTATTTATTAACAAATTAGTAATTATACATAGCAGCGATAGCTCAGTGGGGAGACCAACAGACTGCAATGCAGAGGGTCTCGGGTTCGAACCACGTCGCGCACAAATTAGTTTTTACCTACTTAACTAAGAACAATAATTATTGTTGGTCGGTAGTTTACTGGGTACCTGTTTTCTGGTATTAATATTTAAAGTACCTATAACAATACCCGTAAGCTGCACGAACACAGTATACCTACATATTACGTACATCTTTATATATATAAATCTTCTGTTCGTGTGTTTGTAATTAAACTCCTCCTAAACGACTAGACCGATTTTGATGAAATTTTTGTGTGTGTTCAAGTGGATTCGAGAATGGTTTAGATTTGGTTTTTTTTTTCATTTGTACAGTACTACGTCTGTCGGATTCGCTAGTATCAATTTAAAAATCATGCTAGATTTTAATCATTTATTCAATAATTATGAGACACTTTCTAAAAAAGGTATGGAGCTAAAACTTTTTGAACTTATCTATAATAGTATTTTTTGTAAACAAATCGAATGACAATAAAATAATTACAGACACTCAATAATTTTGACAATTCAATTCTTTTCCTTTGAAACGATATGATAATTACCTAAATCCGAAATTAAATTGTTAAGGCACGTATTTTAACACTACATGTGCCGGAAATTGGCCACCTGTCCGTGTTGAAACATCATTCAATGTAGGGTATTGAACCCAATACCGCACAACACAAAATATACTTAACTATACGCAAACCCTGTAAGTCTTTTATTGTTATAGTATACTAGCTTTTGTCCGCAGATTTACTCACCTAAAAGTAGGCAAGGTTATGTTAGCAACGGTACCTTTAAAAAATATATAGCCTATGATACTTGGTGATAATATATCTTTCTAATGGTGAAAGAGTTTTAAAAATCGTTTCTTTATTTTTTATTTACCTACACCCTTACAAACAAACATATAAATAAACAAACAAAAATCAAATCTTTCCTCTTAATGAAGCATAGAGAAGGAAGCATTGCATCTTTTATCAATTACTGGTGCCAATTCTGTTGTCACAAAATTCTCTAATCTTAGCTAAAAATCTCTAAAATTTATTTTAGTCTTGTCACTTTTAGCGATTTCAGACTAAGAAATGTCGTTTGACAGGACTAAACTAAATTTTAGAGATTTTTAGCTAAAATAAGAGAATTTTGTGACAACAGAATTGGCACCACTGTGTTACATAAGCAATTATATACCTATTGATTCTCCCTTATGAGTCTTATGACTGTTTTATGACGCACTTAGCCAGCAACGTCTGAAATTGTACTCGATGTAAGTACATACACTGTCTCAAACCTATAATCCGGAAGAGGTAGGCAGATTTGCACCTACTACACCCACATTTCGCCAGTTATCGTTTTTCGTAACTACGTAAACGTATTCCAATCTACGGGTAGAGTACCAGACCCAGTGCTCCTATTGAGAATTCCTTGAAAGAAAAACCTAATAACTCTGTCCGAACCGAGAATCAAATCTGAAACCGCGTGTAGAGTAGTCGCATTTTCTACAGTTGCGCCATCGAGGTAGCCTATTCCAAAAACAAGAGATCTAAATAGACCTTTATTTTTTATCCCAATGCGATAAGCAAGCATATTGACCGTCACGTAGTATAAGATCGCGCCAACGGGTTCGATCGCTAGGTTGAATATAGCTGTTGTTGAGTGTTTAAGTAAGAATTTTTTTAGTAGCCTCTGTTTAAAGTTGCCCGCATAGGATCAAACGTAGGGTTACCATAACTCAGGATTTGTCCTGAGATTTCAGGATTTTTGGACTCTTCTCAGGATTGCGGCTAAATCTTGCAAATCTCATAAAATATCACGGTTTTTAGAATTTTCAATAAAAGCTTACATTTTAAACATCTCTTTAATAAATTAATTTTATTTTAAGTGTGTTCTGTGATAATGGGTGCGATGGAAACTAGATTAATATTGTTTTGAGAGGAAATTCTCAAACTGTAAAAATATCTTAGGATGTTTCAATGGAAATTAGGCCTTTTCTCTGGACTTTTAACCTTTTGAACGCCAGAGTATAAACGCATCGCCGTAACCTCGACGCCAAGCCACTTTTTCAAACTTTTTAAAATGACCTTCAAAAAGTATAGGGATTCTGTTATATATAACACCTCTACAGGAAACAATAGTGACCGATTTTTCTGACTTATTAAATAAAGCAACCACGATTAAGATTACTAGCAAAATCCAACAGCAAATGAGCGTACCCTTGCCTCATCAGTCGGCGGACGTGTTTCACCCCTCGTCCTCGCCTTGAAATGAACACTTAGGGTGTTTCTTATCTTCCTGCCAAACATGAGCTCATATGGGCTTTTATTTGTGTTGCTGCTCGGCGTCCTCCGTAGGCGTTCCTTAATACCCAGCAATTTGTCTTGTAGAGACCCTGGCTCTGCCCTGATGCTGTGAATTGCCTTTTTAATTGTTTGTACGTATCGCTCTACCTGTCCGTTCGTGGCCGGATGATATGGAGCTGTGGTTTTGTGAACAACCCCGCTTTCTCTGAGGAATGATTCAAATTCATTTGAAACAAATTGTCGACCGTTGTCTGATACTAAAGTAAGCGGAAATCCAAATGTCGAGAAAATTTCTTTAAGTTGGCGGATACACCATGAGCTTGTGGTTGTTTTCGTTTTTATAATTTCCACCCATTTTGTAAAAGCATCCACTATTATGAATAAGGAATAACCCTTAATCGGCCCAGCAAAATCGATATGGATCCTTTGCCATGGCCCTGATGGTGAGTCCCAATGATGTAGTACTGCGCATGCAGGTTGATTTTGTTTTAATCGACATACTCAACAACTTTTAACTATGTCTTCAATGTCTTGATCCAAATTTCTCCAGAATACGTATCCACGCGCCAGTAATTTCATTTTTACTATTCCAAGATGCCCTGTATGTAGTTCTTCTAAAACCTGCTGTCTCAGGGTTGTCGGAATCATTACTCGTGTTCCTTTTATAATGCAACCGTCTTGTAAGGTCAATTCGTTATCATTGTAGCCGTATCTTCTCACTGAGGTACCATTTTTTAAAGCTTCCAATAAATGGTTGTATTCATTATCGCGTTGGGTATTTTCGGCAATTTTTATGCGGCCGACGGCAATTGTGTTCATTTGATTTAATTGAAATGCGCAATGTACGTCAATTAGGTTATTTGCTACTGTATCTACCGGAAATCTTGATAGATAATCTGCATTGCTATGATCATCCGATGTTCTGTATTCAATAGTGTAGTCAAAACCAGATAGAAAATGTGGATAGTGAAAAAGCCTCATTGTGCTCATCGCCGGTAAAGTTTTGTGTGGATTGAAAATCGTAGTTAATGGTTTATGGTCTGTAATAAGTATGAATTTTCTTCCATAGCAGTAGGGAAAAAATTTCTTTAATCCCCAGAATAAAGACGTCGCTTCTTTATCTATCTGACTGTATTTTTTTTCACTACTCGTCAATGAACGTGATGCAAAAGCAATAGGCCGATCCCATCCTCGTCGCCAATATTATGTATTTACTAATTAAAAGATTCTATTCATACTAGACTCAATATATCCATTATTAGACGCAATGACAATCCGATCACATGACCATGTGTAAAAAGGAAGTATATGAGAGAAACAAAGAGGCCACATATATAACAGATTCCAAAACTTTATCGATTAACAACAGTGTTTTTATTTTCGTCTTAAATTTTCTAATAAACCCTACTCATGACACTGAAATTTTATTTAACCTCTCACTACCTCCCACTGTAGTAATCATTACACGGCATTTAACAAGACTTTATCAATGTAAACGCAGATATAAGGAGATAAAAAAAACAAAGTTCAATATGGTACAACACTATCCTAGGTCTTGATATTGTGACAATGGCGTGGCCTACTAGTCAATTTACGACATTCTCGCATCAGAATTAATACAATAAAAACAAATCAATTTCACTTCACTAAAAGTGATCGCCTTCGCTTATGACGTCACCGTTTTGTCGTCTATTTGTGACCATGGCGTATACGGGACTGATAATCGGTGTTGCGCTAGGGATGCGCAAGAGATGCGATTAGCGAATATCGAAATTAGACCGGCGGACATTTTATTTTTGATCGAGTAGCTCGTGGCATGGTTATATAAGACTGAGTTGTTATAATAATCTATCTGGTTTATCCTGATTCCAACTGACACACAAATAATGTATTCTGAATTAATGTTTCACACTTATCTTTAAAAGTTTATAAGGATATTACCATCATGCGTCACAACACTGGCCGTCACATATAGACGACAATGGCGTGTGAGACACTCCCTTTTTACCCATTTATCATCTCGTTTTCATCATCAAATTTCTTAATATTGTTGGTATAATTTAATTCGTTTCATGCAATTAAATATATATGGAAGCTTATATTTTTAAAATATATCAATAAAACACACAAAAGTAATGGTTTTATTGTTTATTTTTATGTTATGGTGCGACGTATTTTTTGTCATACATATGTGACGTTGGCGTTGAGGGCAATATTTATTTTGTCATATATATATGTGACAATGGCGTCCAAAAGGTGATTATTATTATTCCATCTGGTAACCCTAATCAAACGGACTGCCAGCGCATGGATCACTGTTTGTCGTTGAGAGCATACCGGCTGTTAAAATAGGTAGTAGGCACCGACAATCCTACGCACTGCAGGCACTACTATATAACACAAAGTGGTTCTGCAGAGGTTTTTCAGATGGAAAAGCTTTTGTCATCCGGTACTACTTCATGTTAGGGCAAGGTAGCTCTCGAAATATTATTATGATCCAGAGATTATCTCTTCGTGAGCTAATAGGGAAGTATTAAAAAATATCTAACCCTTTACAAGTGTAAATGTAATTCCACGTAGTACCAAAACAATTCGTTGCGTCTATTGCAAATGTATTGTTCAGTTAAATGACTTAAATAAAAACCCTATATTTTAGTCAAACCGACCCTGTTTCTAAACTTTTACATTATAGCTACTTAATTACTTTATAATAAGGTAAAAATAAAGTTCACGCTATTTTACGTAGGCAAGGTAGGACTGATAATCAAAAATGGATGGTTACTATCCAACAAAGTTTGGTATGCGAAACTTTGTCTGCATAGACCCTCATCTACAAGCAGAAATCCAAAACTCCTAACTACTTCATGCAAATTTCATTACTCAGAACTGTTTAAGCCTGAGTTTTGGTCAATATTTAGTTATGCTTTTGAATAACAATGTATTAAATCTATTATATAACTTGCATTAGTTGCGGCATATCCTTACATAACATATGACGAGGAACAGCTTAACTGTCACCGTCAGATTCAGAGGAACGGAGGAAAAACAAATTAGGATCACTTATTTTACGTTTAGTACACAATATACGAAAACTGATTCATAAATATAGTATTGCCTGCTCTCCATAATTCCATATCCCAGTAGCATTGAACTACACAAATTTAGCCACGTACTTAAACACCAACACCGTTAAATTACTAAGTAGTATTGCAAATAAACTACCTTCTACTAATTTTATTACGGTTTGTTTAAAAGAAAGCAACACTTCTATAAAAAAAACCTATTTAAATTTACACTTTTACGCGACGTTACGGTTGCTTTTAGCAGCCATGCTCACGAGAAAACTAAGATGGTGGTAGTCTCATTATCTTTGAGTGTAGTTATTTCAAAGTACCCACACACAATGTAATTTATAATATTCCGATTACGCAGAATGAGCTTAAAATATCGTGAAACCTTTTTGCTTTTTGGTTTTTCTTAGGGTTGAGGACACTAATTATTGGATCCCAAACGGGCGATAAGTACAATCGGAGCATTGAAACTAGTTTAGTTTTTGTTGTCAAATGCCTTACGGGAGCATCTTTGTTATCGATGTTCTTTTACGAATTGAAAGTTGACAGAAGTGTATTTGTTACAATAAACTGCGATAAAAACAATAGGGATTTAATTAAAATTAAGGTACGTAGGTACTGTAAACATAGGAGCTTAATTTTAATATACAAAACTAATAAGTACAAACATAGTTTATACATATTTCCCGACACAGATTCTAATTAAAAATTAAATTAGGGCAATTATATAAATAAGATAAAAGTTTCGATTCGTTTCATCATTCGTACGGAGTAACTAAATAATGACATAGGTAATTTGATAGTCAACAGTATTCAGCTTGAATTATTAATATGTGTATTTAAATAGTTACTACATGTTTTCTAAGCAACGAATATTGTCTCTTAATTACAATGACTTTTACTTTAGGTCGGCATCCTGGCACCAATAAATAAAAAATCTGGAGCCGGTCCTACAGGCAAAAGTGGGGCCGGTGTTTTTGGCAAAAGTTCTGGCAACAAAGCTACCGCTGGCAAAGGTGGTGGAGGCAGTTTCTTTGGCTCAAGTTCCGGCGGCAAATCTTCAAGCAACAAGCCGGCAACAACTCCCAAATCCTCATCTGGATTTCCAGGACTAGGTTCTAGCTCAAGTGGCAAGTCATCATTTGGTGCCAGTTCATCTAAAAGTTACCCTGTATCACCCTTTTCTACACCACAAAGCAAAAAGAGTTCAGGGGGCATCGGAATAATATGGCTACCTACAAGAAGGCATAACAAAAAAAAAGATCTTGTTTACACAGGGCACAGAGACTCATACCCCAGAGGAAAATATGAAAGATCACCCTCAATGTATAACTAGTAAGTATATCTCCTTTACCTATTTTGTTGTATTTAGTAGCTACCTACACAAGTTATGTAAGTATTGCCTACCACGTATCTACCACAAGTACCTTTAATCTTTATACATGTATAATAATATGTATAAATATTCTGTGCGTGTGTTTGTAATTAAACTCCTTTTAAACGGCTGGACCGATTTTGATGAAATTATTAATGTGTGTTCAAGTGGATTCGAAAATGGTTTAGATCTGGGTTTTCTTTTTTCTTTATGTGTACAGGACACAGGGCGTCTGTCGGGACAGCTACTTATTCTATAAGATGAAATCTTCTTAAAACCATATCTCCCAGAAGAGGACTTGGGATTATGTAATAATTCCACAAACTAAAACCACCCCGGCGATTATCCTCCTTGTGTGTTGGCACAAGTAGTTGTCCTGTTGAGGTTGCCAAGGCAAATCATTAAAAAAGAGCGCACCAGAATCCCGCGCCGTTACGTACTGGCATCCTTACTCTGAATAGCTCACCTGCCATCCAATGCACATTTTGGTACGGTATCGTGCAAATACAATCCGCTAACATCACCCACTTGATGGTAATCAGTGCGATCCAGAAAAATGTCAGCGGGTGGGCAGGCTTCCAGAACCCCACTTCTAACCGCCCACTATCCAGTAAATCCTTAAAGATGCCTTTTACGGCGGACAAGGTACCTATAGTTTATTCTCATCGCCGTAGGGATATTATGTGCGTATCGTATCTACTTAAGACAAATATAATTATACTAAGTAAATTATTTTCAAATAGGTACTTATAACCAAAGGTGTCAAACATAATGGTAGTTAAGGCATTCTCAACCTTTCACTGTCAGTAGCTGCTAAATATGTCAATATACTTATTTTTAGGGATAAACACAATATTAAGTACCTAGATTTCTATAAACTAATAACAAGCACACATTAAAAATTAAATGTAATTTATAGCAGTTATATAAACTTATATAAAAAAGGTATAGCTTTAAAACACGCATTGAAAATGTCCATGTATGTGATGTATGCACATGCATTTGAACACAGACATAACATCCACTAAAATCGTTTAAATGAATGGAATACATAGGTAGGCATTTAAAAGGCAATGGCCTCACCGAATAAGTCAATCTAAATAAAATTTTAATAACCATTATAAGCTAAAGATATACTATTTTCAGTATATCAAAAGTTTGAAGTTGCGAGTGCTTGTCGAAGCGCCAACTTTAGACTTGGTCCAAGTCCAGCCAGGTGGGCCCGTGAATACCATAACCTTCGTCTTATTTACCGCCATCCACAAAATCTGACTCTTGATATAATGGTGGCCGCCCCGCCTTGGCTTCGCAGCGCCTTGAGTTGGTGGCGGCAGTCGGAACGATTGCCGTCTCGCTCCCGGCCGTGGTCCAAAGTAAGAGGTTGTGGAACGCCGTCGCCTCCCTGTGTGAGGAAATAATTTCCATCAAGAAGGCGACGGAGCGGGAGAGGGCTCGCTTAAACTCTCTCCCAACCGCAGACCCGGGCACTGGAAGGCGCGAAACTATCTCCAGCCACTATGAGGTTTTACGTGGGGGGTGGTGGACTTCGTAAGCCTGCCCGCCACCCGATATGCACCAGGTCCGAGAGGCGGCGTGCGTGTTCTTACGCGCGCTTCTGTGTCTTTTTGTCTTCGTCCCCCCGCAAGGGGACAGTAGAGATAAAATTACTAAGTGAGAAAGAGTAGGGTAGTATCGTGTAGCGGCCTGCCGTGCCGTTTCATACGGTGGACCGAAACCTCGGCGGGGTCGCAACTGCATGTGAGTGATTCGCGCGGCCCTGCCGATTCTGGTTATGTCGGTATTACCAGGATCTACTTTCCCCGGTAAGTCCAACATAATCTCTCCGCCCGCCTCTGCGGAAGGGTATGCGTCAACGAATCCCCCCAAATAAAGAAAAAAAGAGCCCTATGACTAGGCGAACTGGGATATAACTAATGATACCCAGCCCCGGAGATAGTTCATAGCGGAATATAGCTCAAATCAAACTAACTTGATTTTGACTGTATCCTATAAAGACCAAATCTTGGAATGACGCAATGGCCAAATCCTATGAAACAATAGCAACATATGGACCTCCGTATCTACCCCGTACACACTCAGCAACCTGACTAGACTAGACTGTTTGGACTTTGAACTATTAGAAGTTGAACGCTGCGAATCGTGCGAGAGAGTACGTTATATTTTTGTTATTTTGTCTCATTCACGCTGAACGGGCCGCGGGCGTCGCCGTACGCGCTAGTGTATCGTGATGGGTCTACACCACTATGCACTGTCCCTTTCCGACAATTCTGTATTTCGTATGTAGCGTAGTTATGCGTATATACAGTGTGACCCGCGTTAAAGTGCAACCCCGAAAATGGGTGAAATTAGATCGAAAACTATCGACGAAAATGGGTCTAAAAAACTTCTAAAAAAAAAACTAATTTTTTTATACGCCACTGAACATTTGTTTCCCGAATTTTGACCTCTATGTACAAATAAATTTATTCCTCCCAAACTAGCTGGCCGATTTTGATGAAATAAACGACAAATCAATGCCAAGTATTTAGCGATGAGAATAAAACAAAAAAAAACAACAAAAAATGGCTTTAAATACTTCATTTTTTTAAATACTTGTGAAAAAAGTCACTATTTTTCACTGTTTTTTTCAATCAACTTAAATTTCTATGAAATAAACCCCTACATCTTGATTTGTTTTATAATTTATTATTATTCTTGACTGTATTAGCTTTCAAAAAAAAAATAATCAAACATTGTATCTCTAAAAATACAGGAGTTAAGAATTTTTAAAGTTCACTACTCAGAATGGGCAAATCCAGGTAGAGACCCTTTTTTTATTCCTTTGTTATACCGGTGGTCGGCTGCTATTGTGTTCAATGCTTGGGGAAAAGGGAAGGGGTATTGGTACAGTCCGGCAGTCGCCCGCGCTAGTCCGCTCCGATCACATCGCTGCTGCTGTACGTCAGCTGTTGTTCTCGCATTAAAGTTACAGTTTTTCGTTGAGTTTTCGTTATTGACTACTTGTTACGTTTTTGTTATTGACTGTTTGTTACGTTACTCGACTGTTTTCGTGGTTGTGCTGGGTTGAGATGCCGCGATTAAATGCATTCTCCCCGCGAGAAATCGCTGACATCCATTATTATTATGGAATGTATGGTGGACGCACAACAGTCGCTCGATCGGCATACGTAAATGCATTTCCGAACAGACTTGCACCGTCGGCAAGGAACTTCCAGGAAGTTCATCGGAAGCTCTCCGACATCGGACTTGGATTACAACACACAAGACGTGAACAAGAATCCATTGTAATCGACACAGCGATAGAAGAAGCGGTTTTAAGTACCGTTTTTGCCACTCCTACTATTAGTACGAGGCGTTTAGCTTTACTTCACGGCATATCACAAGCTTCAGCGTGGAGAATCTTGAAGAAAGAAGGTCTACATCCATATCATTATCAAAGAGTCCACGATTTGCACGGGGATATGGATTTCCAATCAAGGTGCGTTATGTCGATCTGGCTACAACGACAAATTCGTCGCAATCCACAATTTTTAAAAAAGATTTTATGGATAGATGAGTCGAAGTTCACCAGGAATGGCATCACGAACGCTAGGAATTTGCACGAGTGGACACATGATAATCCACATCTGAAGAGGGCCTCGTCATTCCAGGTGCAATTTTCAATAAATGTTTGGGCAGGTCTACTCGACGACATGTTGATAGGACCAGTAATTTTACCAGCGACATTAAATTCGGAACGATTCCTAACTTTATTAAGGGATGAGCTTCCCCGTCTGTTAGAGGATGTGCCGCTGGCATCGAGACAGGGCATGTACTTGCAAATGGACGGCTGCCCTGCTCACTACGGGCGCAATGTCCGTGAATTTTTAAATAATAATTATGCCAATCGCTGGATTGGGCGCGAAGGCCCAGTGGGCTGGCCAGCCCGCTCTCCTGATCTGACGCCGCTCGACTACTTTCTATGGGGCCACATGAAGCAAAAGGTGTACAGTGCACCTGTGAATTCAGAGGCTGAGCTTCATGACCGCATCATGAGGTGCGCTGAAGAATTGAAAAATGAACCGCAACTTATACGGAGGGCCACACAACACATATCATTACGCGTGGCAATGTGTTTGCAACAACGCGGAGCACATTTCGAAAACCTAATACTAAGTCAACAATAATTAATAATAAATCATTGTTTTTGATTAATTTTTGTTTTATGTCAACTGTCAACTAAAACGGAATAAGCTCATTGGAAGCTTATTTCGTTTTGTTATACACCCCAAGCATTAAATACAATAGCAGCTGGCCACCGGTATAACAAAGGAATAAAAAAAGGGTCTCTACCTGGATTTGCCCATTCTGAGTAGTGAACTTTAAAAATTCGTAACTCCTGTATTTTTAGAGATACAATGTTTGATTATTTTTTTTTTGAAAGCTAATACAGTCAAGAATAATAATAAATTATAAAACAAATCAAGATGTAGGGGTTTATTTCATAGAAATTTGAGTTGATTGAAAAAAACAGTGAAAAATAGTGACTTTTTTCACAAGTATTTAAAAAAATGAAGTATTTAAAGCCATTTTTTGCTGTTTTTTTTTGTTTTATTCTCATCGCTAAATACTTGGCATTGATTTGTCGTTTATTTCATCAAAATCGGCCAGCTAGTTTGGGAGGAATAAATTTATTTGTACATAGAGGTCAAAATTCGGGAAACAAATGTTCAGTGGCGTATAAAAAAATTAGTTTTTTTTTTAGAAGTTTTTTAGACCCATTTTCGTCGATAGTTTTCGATCTAATTTCACCCATTTTCGGGGTTGCACTTTAACGCGGGTCACACTGTAGTGTGTCTAACTTGATGTTTAGCCATGTATACCAGTCCTGCATTTTCCTCACAAAGTCCGATTTTGTCACTTAAATGTATTCTCGCTCATCTCTCTTTCTCTCTCTTGCACATACACTTGCTCTCTTTCATCATATTTTAATCGTTAACAAACGAAATATATGAAATGTATGTACTTCTACGTCTTAGTGCGACGTTATCAAGACATGGTGGAAGCCAAGGAGTAAAATTCTCAATCCAAACAATTTTATACTTATGATTCAGTTCTTTACGACTTTTACAGCGTACGTATACCGATAAATTCTATAAAAGATATAAGTGCCTAGTTTACTTTATTGCACATAAACTGTTTTCGGTATCATTATCAAGGCTTTAGGTATTCATGGGTATCATATATAAATTTATTTGCCAAACTTAAACATCGCATAATCATCTAGCTTGAAGATGACATCTACGATTAAAAGATACCATTGAATCAGTAAATATAAAAGATAGGAATAATTAAACACTCAGACTAATAATATAAGTATTATTATAAGTAGTACTTTTACGCCTATGATTTGAACTTAATAATATAATGTACCAAACCAAAATAAAATTGGGTACTTTGTAGTCGATTAGTAAGGTGTTAGTGTTGTACATTTCTGACTAAGTGCAACAAGTAGCTCAACCCTAGTCTTTGAATGTGTGTGTGACATGTGTATTCATGACATCATAAAGGTCAAGGCTTGTTTTAAATACTTCTTTTTTGAAACTTTTCAAATTAGTACAGAAATATTTCCCAAAAAAGCTTTAGTTGTATTTGTGTATAAATGATAAATTCTAAGTAACTGTAAACTTGCCTATTGTCACAGAAAAATACTACTACCGATGTAAGATAGTGTCTGAACAAAAGAAAAACTTTTTTGTTAGTTTATGTTTATGACACACCAAGATGCAAGAAAACAATAATTTCGAAACTATCATTAGCACATGGCGTCGTTTGTCTGGCGAACAAATAGAAACCGCTGGAGTAAGGTAAACTTTGTAATCCGATATCGTTTACTTATAACTACGGTCATCATTTATGCAGTGTTGTGTACATTATTATTTATGCTGTTGTACACAATTGTATGACAATGTGCGCCGACCGTCATGAAATGAAATTCAATCCTCCGGCCCTCGTACGACTTAGTACTTCAGTTGCATTGACACTGTGATAAAGTTATTTCTTTTACTTACATACGTTAATCGCAACCATTCGTTTTTTAAGCATGTCTGGTGATTCACCTGATTTCAAACCACCCAAGAAGAAAGAAGAAGAGACTGATTTATTGATGCCAGAAAAATCAAGAGCGCCTATTGCATTAGCTACTGCAGGTACTGCTGTTCTACCATCTGAAATACCAACAGACAGTTCAGAGAAACCTGAAGAGAAGCAAGAGTTCATAAAACGAGACAATGATGAAACAAAAGTGAGTTTCTTTTTTTGTAGAGTTTTGACACAGCAACAATGACTAAACTTTTTGCTTGAGTATTTAGTTGATAAAATAAATAATGCAACTGATGCTGATCTTATTCACCCTACAAACTTTTTATATTGTTTAAATTAGCGGAGAAAGGTTTTGATTCTTATTCCTACTAGGACAATCTCACCTAGTTAATGAAGTTATTTGCATAATGAATCTCCTGTTAATTCTTGTCATGGTAGACTTAATTAAAAATTTTGTATCTGGCCGCAGGAGTGCTGCAGCGACAATAACTTAATGAAATCTCATCTTGCCATACTGCACTTTATTTTCATACTCATATAAATAATGTGAGAAATTCTGTTCTAGTGTTTAGATTTAGAAATAGTTTGTTAAAATACTTAATCTAATAAAAAAAATATTACAGGAGGCAGCTGGTGATGCAAAAGACAGAGATTTAAAAAGCATTAAGAGTGATGACTATCTAGAGAATGATAATGTGACCAATAAATCTGACAAACAGGATAGTGAAAAATACGAAGATAAAGTTGATAGTGTGTATTTAAGACCTCCACCTCCGCACAAAACTAGATCAAATGCTTCATCTGTGGAAGAAGAAGACTGTGGCATTAAATGTCTTTACTATACGCTACAATGTTGTGACTGTGTTCTGATGTAAGTCCCCAATAGAGCTTAAGAGCCTTCCTACCTGACATTGCCAATTAAGAAACATGTTGTATATAAACATGATGTGACAGCATAAGTAGATAATATCGATTATTGAGAGTAGTCTCAATTCATGCTCATTTAGATGATTAAAATTTAAGAGCCATGATCTTGAATCTCGTAGTTAAGAATTTACTATTAATATTGTGTGATTTTCCACAACATACTTTCCGTCTTAAGAACTAGAATTTAAAAGTTAAATTGTCCAATTGGGTATTAGATATATTTGTTTATATATGGCAGCAGTAATTTAAGTTACTTCTAAATTTTACTGTATTATATAGTATATAAGAGTTTATCATTAATCTGTGGTTGAGAAAGTGCAGATTGTAGGTAGATAGAAGACATATTATGTATTTTACATTTTAATAACATATTATATTGTAACTTCTTTAGACTGTCAAGTATTAGCTCAGTAATTTTTGAGTAAACTATTCCATTCCAATATGCTCCAAGTATGTGATAAATAGTATATCATAAGTATATTTTTGTATTGTCACTATACAGTTTGATGTAAATAATGAAATTTATGATACATTTGGATATCAAAAATATTTTTATTATAAAGTATCCTCTTGATAAAAATGTAAGTGACAAAAGCAGAGAATCTAGACTAATTGATTGAATATAAAGGTTGAAAGATTGTATTGATCAATTTATTTTCTTATATAAATTAGTATTAGCATGTTTATTGTTGATAGATTTTAACCCAGTGCCAATAAGATAGATACAAATATGTATGGCCTCCAATATTGACTATGATAATGAATTGGTATTTATAGTACTACAATCAAAGCCAGTTATATTTATCACTTTATTATAATATGATGCAATAGAATGCTAGATGATAGTTAATTATTCCAGGACTTAAACTAGCATTCTTTATTTACTAGTATAGCAATTAAATATATATTATATGAAATAGGTTCCAGTCACTATCTAAATTGTTTAGGTTTAGATTATATTATTCAACAAATTGCTATTCAATGTATGTTTGGTTTTGCAAATTTAAGAAAGATCATCTTCTTTGTCATATATATCCTATTATATTTTGTTCAACACAAAGACAATTACAATCACAAAGAGAAACTAATTCTCTTGCTAATACAGCAGTGTACAACACACTTAATAAGTCATTCTGTTTTGCTGTATTAATGCATCTGCGGATTATATGCCATACATGTGCATTGTTTAGATAAATATTGAGTTTGCCCATATGTTTGGGAAGTCCAGTTTGTCGAATTCTAGATAGTAATTAAAGTTGACGAAATAACGTCATTTAAATTTGCATTTCCAGTTTTTTAAAGCTAGTCTCGTAATTTAATTGTCGGTACTCAATAAATAGCCCAGTGGTGCTACTTACAATTGGAATTGTTTAGCTTTATGTTATAGAAGAATGCCACTATTTTTAGAGCCTTTCGTATTTCTATTTACTGAGTATGATAAACCTTTATAGCTTTATTATTAATTTACATTTTGTCCACTATTGCCGAGTAAGCAATCTCGGTCTGCAATTTGGAGTCTGACTTGGTGTGTTCCATGGACTGTAGCTTTATTACATGTATTTATAAAAAATGTACATCTTTGAAAATAAAAAATAAAAATATACTTAGAATTTGTTGTATTTTACCTTGCCCTTGCAGATTAATAACAAAATTAGCTTGGCAAATATATAATCTTGTGTTTAGATGGCATTTCAATATAATGTTATGTTACATCTACTTTCATTTCATCAAGATAGCAGTATGAGTAATAAAAGCCATTGGTATATTTATTTACTTACTTGTTTTTCTAAATTGCCATAACAATATCTTCATACACAGATTTTTATTATATGCCAATCTAGAAATGAAATTATTGATGCAGTTTCAATCTTATCAGGGTGAAAGAAAATAAGACAGTAACTCAAATTATAAATTGTACATTTATTACAACCAGTATGTAATAGCACTTTTATATTCCAGTACATGGACAATGATTAAGTATAAATGCAAAGTTCATTATTAACTTGCACCTAGTCTCAAATGCTAAATGAATTATTTTGTTTTTGTAATATGATGGTTGCCGCTTTTCACATGAATCATACAATATATGTATGTATATGAAATTAGTTCCAAGATGTAAACTATTTAGTTTTCTTGCTTTTGCTAAAACCACAGTAATATTTGTAAACTTTTTTAAAACTTAAGGCATTCCAGATAAAAAGTCTCAATACATGGATTCACATTACAATCAAATGTCATTTAAATACAGACACAGTTGCTCATGAAATCTTCTAGCTATTGATAATATCATTAGTATTTAAACATACTTATACATTTTTATATATATATTTCATATATGTAATTAAAAATAACATTGTCATTATTGAAAGAAAACCCAATAAAATAATGTATTTCCTAATTCTCACATTTTTAATATTTTAAAGATCTGTAGTATTTTACAACAAATGTAATGTAAATCAAAAAGTAAACTATTTATTTCTTCATAAACCACATTGCAATATTGCCAAACTAGTATCTTGGTAACTAAACATTAATTTAACCTGGATTGAACTTAAAATTGACTACACATGTTGAAATCTTTGTTCATATTTATTTGAAAATATCAGTGCATTTTGTAATTAAATAAACAATCCCTATAATTTTTGGTATAATTAACATACTTGCAACAATAATATTTAGTTTTTCTATCTACATTTAAGCCAGATTGGCTGATTTAACACATAGTAAAAATTGTTATTAAAATAAGCCTCAAAACTGCAATTATGACAGTAAGTTTTAAGATCAAAACTAACAACCAATTTGGGACCTGGATTTATTTGCAGTTAAAATGCAGCACATTGACAATAAATACTTTACCAAAAAACTCGAAACAATATGCGGCTTCGTACACATAATGACTATAGCGCTGCAAGTGTATAAAATTAAAAATGCATAATCCAAAGAAATGAATAGTCCAGGTACATGGACAGTTGGACATACGTTATTCCCTCTCAAGACATTGACATTGTTTTAAAAATAGGGTACACATGTTACTAAGTACTGAATATGCGTCATTATGAATAAGTAAGTAAACTTAAATGTAATCAAACTATATAATAAGTAGTCAGAAGCTATTACAAACGGATCATAAAAGTAATTAATATTTAAAGAGTTCAGAGGTGATTCTGTTCAGTTCTGCATATAAACTAAATTAATTTTAAATAATTTATTTTTCATAAGTAGTCATGCACCCTATTATGTACTAAATAATATTTTATCATTTTAATATAACAATAATTATTGTTAATCATTTTACTACTTACATATAGACAGTGTAAGGACGTAGAACTGATATCTTTTAGATCATAACAAGAAAAAGAAAATATTACACTCATACAATTAACCTAGTAAAATAAACAACTTCATTTTAAGTAATTATTTATAACTATAGTGGCTATTCATAAGTATATTTATTGTGCGTAAGTGCTTTTAATACTAGACATGATTAAATAGTACTTAGGCCATTACCCTTTTTCGATTTACGGGTTAAAACTGTAAATGTGATATATAATATGCTCTATTTATATATGATCGGGTCGATACACTATAGGTTTGCTGAATTTGCTGGCTCTTGGTGTTTGAGACTACCCTTTAATTCACCATTACAATATACTTTTCAAACAAGTTTATTACAAATATTAATCTTAGCATTCCTGCCAAAATGCATCAATGCTATAAATGTTGGTAAGTATTTGTTATTAAAACTTAATGTCAAGAAAACTACATATCATAAAGGTGTGTAATAAAAACCAAGTGAAAGTCACCTAACAAGTATGATAATAATTTATTATATGAGACTAACTTCTCCTACGTTACATTTTATTGCACAATGAAGCTTCACCTGAAGCATATCCATAGCGACATCTCACAACAGTATACACTGGATATATCGAATAAGTATGAATTAAAAATATAGCATCCTTATAATTGCCATAATTTATGCTTACTTGATATAATTACAATTTAATTATTAAATACTTCTTGGGCGCCCCAAAAATTTGTTTATATTGAATATTAGTAAAATACTTATCATAATCACAAATGCCACTCATGGAATTTGGCTACATATTTAAGTATTAACTAGTCTTGTATAAAAATTGTGTCTATATAAAGAGGTTCATTTTAAACATATCCCTTTACTGCTGGAACCATCATACAGCTTAGTCGTAATATAAATATATAGTCGAAGATCCTGTCTAACATCAATAGTCTCCCTTAATACCTATGAGGACTTGCCATTGTGTAGAAAGATATTGCAAAGTATATTACTTTTCGCAATATTTAATTAATATTCGAGCAAAGTATTCGAATACATTACTTACTGGTTTTTGACTGTGTGTTGACCATACGCAACACAAATCTAAAAACATCAAAATCGTTGACCATTTTTTTAAGCTCGCAATATAGACGCAATCCCTCCACTGAAGGGTGATTTCCTGACGAAATCATGCTACATTTTACACTTTATTATAATAAATGAAAATAGTAATTATTAATACGTTTTTATTTATTTATTCGTTTTATAATAAATGAAAATAGTAATTATTAATACTTTTTTATTTATTTATTCGTTTGTTGTTTACCAAATGAATTCAATATTAAGTAATAATATAGAGCTAGGAGTAAGAACATGTGAGATTACCTATGTTTTTCTAGTTCCTAATTTAGATTACCAGATATAAACAGGTAAGTGATATTGTACTACATAAACATCAGTACATTAATTTTAAAAAAATAATAATAATATACATATAATTATATTGGGGCAGTGATATTAGATTGACCGCGTAAAATTGTTCAATGTTAATTTGAAGAAAAATACGCAAATTGACCGTAATTATGACATCAGTCTCACAAGCATTTAGAATTAATAGTAAAAATTTCGGATACTGATGTTTTAACAATTTTGCATACAATTCTACAATCAATATTAAGCACGTACGCCGCGCCATAGTTTTTAAATTGAACCATCTTAACTCGATTGTACAATCATTCTCATATAGCCGATCCGATTTTAATAAAATCAAGTCATCTGTTTATACCTGGTGATCCGATAGAGAGACTTGTATAAAAATTGTGTTTGTTCATTCTCCATTCTTAGCAAACTCAAAGACTTGAATTCGTCTGATAAACAAGTGAAAGAAACTAAGTACTTGAAAAAGCGATAAGACGCACAAATTTCAATAGTTCATTCGGTAGTTACACACGGCTACACATCAAGTTAGACATCCTATATACGCATAACTACGCTACATACAAAATATATATTTTTTGGAAAGGGACAATGCATAATGATGTCGATATATTGGTACGGATAGAGCGTAACAAAAATATAACGCACTCTCTCGCACGATTCGCAGCGTTTAACTTCTAATAGTTCAAAGTCCAAACAGTCTAGGTTGATGTGTCGCTGTGTGTACGTGTCATGATTCATTGAATCATTCTCTATCCGCACTTGTCGGCTCGATGTTAGACGGGACCTTATTTTAGTAGTCCTATAATTCAATTGAGTAATCACTCTTGCCATTCAACTTAAATATTTGATAGTAACAGAAAATAAAAAGATAAATCTAATAAAAAATGTAAATAAATATATTATGTACTACATTTAAGGAAAATAGTATAATATTTATCTTCTTGTAAATATTTATGTAGTATGAATCAGAATGATCCTTTTGTCACAGCCAAGCCGGTCTGCAATATCATTAAGTAAGAATCTACTAAACTGACAGTGGGATATAGGAAACATTTTTATTCCGAAGCATTAGGTAGATCAATCCCTCGGAATGATATGGCAACTATACAATTATCGCATTTCGTACAAGCAGACAAAAACGTGCTGACTTTAATACTTCCAACATTTAACCTATAATACAAACGGCTGTCAGATCGTTATTAATATAAAATGTGCTAGTACACTTGGCATAAGTTGCTGTTCGATTATCAATTAGTTGAAACATTGCTCGCCTTTTAATTAAAGTAACTTGTGTTGCCTTACGAATCAACTATCTCCATACCAAATTTTATAAAAATCGGTGTATCTGTTTAATAGCTTCTCATAAAAACGTAATAAATATACATAGTTACTATTGCTTTTATAATGTTAGCATGGATTGTTGTGATATATAGATGGAAGAAACCGCTAAAGCTGTGAGTGCAAGTTTCTTGTTTGATAATACATTTATTGCTTCGGAATGCTTCTGTCTGCCAAGTCACGATTTAAATTAACACATAATAAATAGCAGTAAAGTACCGTTAGATAACAGCGTTATAGTTACATTATTTATAAACTCACATTAGTAGTAAATTCTTGAGATAATAATATACATATATTGGTATTTTCTAACTAAATAGTATCTATTTTATGTTCTGATTCCATTGAAGTAATGAATTGAAGTATTTAACAACAGGGACCGGTAAGAAAACAATACAATACAGGATACTATAATTTTACACAAGCTATCTAATTATCTAATAATGTGAAAGTAAATAAATAAATATAGTATATGAATTAAAGTGTAGTTTTACGAATTGGTCCCTTAAAAATATAGTTAACCTGATGGATTTTATTTAAGTAGTCAGGAATTAAGAGACGGGGAACAAGTGTAGACTCAATAAATATATACATATATGTATCTAATATTAGTAAGTATATGTTTAGGCTCCATTAGACTGGTTACCTTTGTCTGTAACTCGGCATAGATCTTCTATTATAAGCTCTAAAGTAAAATGGTGATGGATATAACCAAAGTAATTAATAATATTTGTATATTCGTTATAAATTAAGTACTTGGCTTGTACGATAAGAACTTTATCCTCTATTTAAATGTTCCTTCCTTGTTAACTATAGAATTATGGTATATCGCAGTCGAGCAACTTGTTTTTATAAAACTCAGTTCAAAATCAAGGAATAAATACTTATACGTATATGTTAAATAAGACTTCACGAATGAGCAACGGATAATATAAAAATGTATAATACTTCATTGTAATGGCAACATTATTCATACTTTTCATAATAATAATAATGATGTGTCTATCATATGTCAGTATCCTTGAGATTGAACTGAATAAATACTTCTTAATACGAATGGGCAGTGATATTATTATTTACAGTGTATGCTAGCGTTTAACATTCATAGGAAACACAAACTATTTTATAACAGATATCGGCTGTATACAATGGTATTACTGCAATGTTCAATTTTACTAATCAACACACGATTAAACGCCCAGCGTTCACGCGTAAACCCAGATTCTATCTTTCAACGTGTCACACGAACCATCACTCTCTCGCAGTTTAGATTGCAGCCATCCAAACAGATTGAACTACTAGTTCTTATGTATGGGTAACGGATGAGCCTCCGAATTGATGACGTATTTGTTAAGATCGATAATGAACCTATCATCGCTGAACAGTAAGTACAGGTATTTGAGTGTCTCCGACATGAAGAATGACTCCATCATATCTCGTTGTACCGGCTTTTCTGACTTGACGTTAGCAAGGGAAGTGTAACCCCATTGCACTTTGGCATATTTCTCAAAACCCTGAAAGTGTTAAAAATAATAAGATAAGATATTGGGCAATTTTGGAACTATGTAGTCACCTGTAATATTCCATGGATACCTTAAGGTCTAAAATTCTCTGAACACTCGACTTAGGATGAATATGAATGAACTAGATGGCGTTTTTTTATAAATCACGACTTTATTAGGTATAGGCGGTCCACTTCTAGTCAAATGTAATTCTTAACCACTTACTTCTTTTCTTGAAAAGATTAAAAAAATTGCTTTATTTTAGTGCACCGCCATCTTTCATAATATAATTACAACTTCTTAACAGTTCTTATATCGATTTCCGTTAGATGGTATCAAATTCCGGCTTATACCTACCATTTTAGCTTTGATATGGGTATGCAATTTTGCAGCTTACTGTATCAAAGATGTAATTTGCCAAGTTATACCTGGAATATCTGCCAACCCCAATCTTGGTAAGTAGTATTGCCAGTTATCTGGTACATGTACCACAAACTTTCAACATACTCAGGCCGCAGGAGAGTGTGTGCGTCCGCGGTCTTCGTGTACATATCTTCTGTAGCGCTTGCCTAGAATTACAAAAACGTGATCATTTATAAAAATATATGTATATACATAATATTTCAGATTGCACAGTAAATACAACGTACGTACGACAGACACGTATAAATTTAACTCGTTTAACATAATATAAATGTGGAGTGAAATGCCAATGCCATGCAAAAACTAATTATTAAAATATATAATTAATTATTCTGGCATAGGTACATATGACTTTGTCCAAGATTCGAATTCATTTCTATGATAAAACTGGATTTACCTTTGTATATAAGATACATTTTACTATTTACCTATAGGATTCGGAAACAAAATAAGGTATATTTCTTTTTTCTGTGTGTCGATCTGTTTGTTGCTACATCACGTTAAAACCACAGGGTATTTGTTCCAGTTTTCACATATATAGAAAATGAAATTAAAAAATTTGGATTCAGCTTAAACTGTAAGTCTCGTTTCATACAATTCTGCTAAGTAGAAACGGAGATATTTTGCATAGTTTGATCTGCGACCGATGACTATGACATTGCAAGTGATCTGTTGTTAACGCAGGCAAAGTCACATGCAAAGGCTTAATGATTAACAAAGAGATCCTTTATTACAATTGTATTGTCAACACTTCTAAAACCGTTCAGAAATGTACTCTTAAGTAGAGTGTATCCTCATGATTCATCAAAATAAAATCTTATCTAATACTAACCAAGTTAAAATGCGTGATTTCAGGTGCCAAAAATGTGGGATGTGCTGCATAAGTCAAGTAACAAGTATACATGAGTTCCTCAGCCATAGTCATATGCCAGTCTGGCAATCCATTGGCGTGCCCTAACGCCAGTGTGCCTGGCAGGAAACAGGTTAAATGGTCCATTTTAGGGTTAAAAGCCTGAAAAACAGTAAAAGTTCTTTTTTGTGGGACATACGAAGAATTGGCTAAGGTGTAATATTGTTATGCACAGCAGTTCTGAGTATAATATAGTATGGGAAGTGAGGACACCTTTTTGTTATCATTGTTTTCGAGCATAAAGAAAATGTAAATAAGGTTATTTAGTTCACCAATATTCAACAGTGAACTGTCTAAAATATATAAGTAGATACTAACAGAACGCTTCTAATTGTTGATATGAAATCTGTTTATGTGGTAACCATTTGTAGTTTTGTCTTTTTAGTTACTTCAAGTCTTTATGAAAATTATTACAAACTTTTAAAAACGACAGCGATAATCACGTGGCAGATGAGCTAGTAGGCATCCTAATTTGGTAACCGCCGTTCATAAACGCAATGTTAAGGGAATACACAACGAAGTCTCTCTTTGAATATAAATTATGTCAAACTTGACTGCACGACTGTCGCAGTACGTTAGGTGGTCGTCTCGCCACTGCTACTACGCCGAGTGTTATGTTCGAATCCCACAGAACAAAAATATTTGTGATCCACGAATGGTTCTTCTGTGTCTGGATGTTCTCTGTGTCCGTTGTTTGAATTTTACTAAAGTCAGCGCGGGAGGTCTCTCATTAAAAACAAGGTAAAGGACTGTCACCATCGTAAACTGTATAGGATAGAGAATTTATGGACAAATAAGTTTTCTATCCTAATTATCCATTTACCTAATACTCCATACTGATGCCAGAACTACAATATTACAACAATCATAAGCCTGACAAATAGTCTCACCTCTGATCCAGCCGACAGTTCTCCAATGAACAGTAGTTTATTGGGGGACGATCTCTTCGCCAGAAATTGTCTGACACCCTCTATAGCTGTCAGATAGTCGTCTAACAAACTGAAAACGTAAACAAATCGCCCAAAATAAGACAAAGTCAACAGGAACACAGATCATTCGTTTGACCTTTTAAACGAGATTAATTGTCACCGTCATATGGGCCATTATGAATAATAACTAAAAATAACGTTCGCTTATGATTAGGTAAGTAGGTACATCTGTACAATCGCGCTTGTTTATCCATGATTTAGATCAAACATACAAACATCAATTCGCTCGAGGTTTATTCGTAAGTCAAATTGATCTGTTCAAATAAACACAAATTTTGAATGTTACGACAGAATAATATAAATTTATATTTCCGCTATACCATTCACAATATCTTAAATTAATATAATGTACACAAATCGTAATTTTGTTAGTGTAATTTATGTAGTAATAACAATTTAAGTGTATAAACAATGATTTGTATGAAACATGGGAGCGTAGCAATAAACGCAAAGCATTTAAGATTTTGGTAAACTTACTAGTTAATGGTTTTGCCGGTTTGTAGCCATTGTTTTAGTAAGTACTCGTAGTAGCTATCTCCTCTCGCACCTAGCGTGATCGTAGCGTGGGGCAGGAAGTGACCAGTATTCGGATTGATGAATATGGGTACAAGACCATGCTTCTTCGGTAAGTGATGTATCTTTTCTGATACGGCGGCTGCGGCATCCTAAAAGTGTAGGTATGAAATGTTAGTACTAGAAAGTGCCACATTTTAAATCCATATTAACGGTCTACCGGCATATGATTATGTAAATGAGTGCATGAGGCACGTATGTACATACAAGTGGTTCGGTGTATTTAACGTGG
Organism: Catocala nupta; assembly: GCA_963675205.1. Classification (NCBI taxonomy): domain Eukaryota; kingdom Metazoa; phylum Arthropoda; class Insecta; order Lepidoptera; family Erebidae; genus Catocala; species Catocala nupta. Next base: position 18,246,509 of record OY776078.1, read on the forward strand.
CCTATTTGTGACATAGGTATGTAACGTGATCTTTTTACTAGACTATTTGTAACATTGAATGTTATAACTAATTAGGCCGATCGTAGATCGATATAGGTCTAAGTTTACTTTGCGAGTTAATGCCCTTAGAAAATATTTTGAAAGTTAATTCCTAAGATAAGATAAATATTATTATCTATTAATCTATGTAGTTTCTGTAACTCAGTCCTCCAGAGCTTAGGTTTACGCTCATGAAAGTACCTCAATTTTATAATAATAAAAGGAAGTAATAGATAAATAGTAGTACTATCAAGTTTATTTAGGGAACTTAGTTCATATTTTATATTATATATTTAAATAATATGACGTTTGTGTACCTAAGTATTTTTTGCCAATCTACGAGCATTAATCAGTTGAAATCTGATAAGGGATCGTGCGGTTAATGTCACCACTCCGAACGACAAAACGTTCTGAGCACTGGAGCAAGGAATACAGCAAGATCTACAGTTTGTCGCATTTGACGAATTACGATTTAATTATTTCTGATCTAGAATCAGCAAACAAGTCTAAAAGGAATGCCGAATTATGTACGTTCAATTACGGTAATCTATCGTCTTATCTAATAAGGCAATTCAGGTGCGTTTACGTTAATACACGAACTGAATTTCGTGACTACCTAGTCTAGCCCACTCGCTAAAGCGAAGCCATATTTAAAAGCTTAAACTGCCAAACAGGCATATGATATGATAGTACATATTAAAATTTTATCTAGATCTTTTATAATGGTTATTAAATTACTATTAAAGTCCTACTAGCCTACTATTCCTAATTAAGATTGCATCTTTCATTACATGAAGCGTCTCTTAGTGTTGGTGTATTAGTCTGTTTATTAACAGTCATTATGATACATTGTTTCAGTGTGAGGATTGGAAAGACTTTACATATCTTCTAGACAATCTAGACCATTATAGCACGTTAAAACTAAACTGACAATATGCAAAAATGTGTTATTTCAGGAAAGCAGTAACCAGATTTTAGTTTGAAAAGATAGCAATGGCAAATTGGATTAATCACTTAAATTATGGTTTTCATTAATTATTCGAATCTTTTTATTACTGACGACACGTTTTCATCTAGTAAATGGCAATCTAGCACAGTGCAGGGCTATTACCAGCTAGCGGCGATTGCCAGAGTTGTAGGGCAGTGTCAATGGGGCGACATTTTTATTTCACGGTTTACAATAGATGGCATGCAAATTCGATTTTATTGAATATGTTATAGTTACAGTATTGGAATAAATGTACGCGCACTTAAAGGGGCTGGTCGCCTAAGAGTTCTCCATAACCCAATGGAGAATTCAGGCAAACAGACCCTTTTCCTTTATCCTTGTTGTTAAGCCCACCATACATACACACAGTGAAGGCTGAGCGATACCGGAGGCGGATTTTATTGTACTGTTCGAATTAGGTATAAAACATTTTACACACAATAGCTCCATCAGCGATTATCATGATGAGAGTAGAATCTGAACTACAATGGGCATGAAGACTACAAAATGGTATTTAGTATGTCTTTCAGATTTGCCAAAAAATATTTGACACGTATTTTCTTTTGTCCCAAAAACTAACAACAACGAAGATACAACACGTTTAAATTTCGTATTACGTCACTTCTATGGACATATTATACAAAAACGTGACGGCAGATTCCCGAATCTTAGAGCTGTGAAAAGAAATAAGGTTCCTATTTACTAAAGTCAGCGCGGGAGGTCAATCGGGAGGTTAATCTAAAGGATGTACTAATTAGAATCACTTATTTTTAACCCTGGCATCATGCCTATTGACGTTGTTTGCAAAGTACTATTAGCTAAGTTCCCTTTCGGCTAACCTCGAAAGCAGGGTTGTTGCTTGCTCGCGACAGCTCTCTGAATTCTAGCTGCACTGTAGTCACTTCTGCTGTCGTACTGTAGTGAGACCATTCAGGCGCGTGAGCAGTCCTAGCGCCAAGGTTCACGTCGGAGTACGGTATGCCGGAAGGTGAGGAGAACGCTGCCATAAGACGATCGCCCAAATCAGTCTACAATATGCAATTTCTAGTTATATTGCTGAATGTTACCAGTAGAATGAATACGGATATACAGAGAAGGAATATAGTAGTAGAATTGTATGTACTTATAGAATAAACTATACAGGGTGATTTTGAAATCGTGTAATTCCTTTTAACCACGCATTCTACTGGTGATATAGAATAACCCCGACCATATTTTTATTTAATTAGATTTATTTTTTTTGAAAAAATATTATTCCGTTTTTTTCGTGAAATGGTGTCAGATAGTCATATGTTAACCAACCGAGGCAATTATAATTTTTTACTAATTAAAATAAAAAATCATATTAATAATTAATGTCGTAAATAATAACGGGCGGTCCTTTTTATTGTCCCTTATTATTTACGACATCAGTTATTGTTATGTTATTATTTTTAAATTAAAAAAATATTAAGTTTGTGTCAGGTGGTTAAAATATGACTATATGAAATCATTTCATGAAAAAAATCTGTACTCTAATTTTGCCGAAACCATTATTCTAATTAAGAAAAAATATGGTCAGGGTTATTCTATATCACCAGTAGAATGCGTGGTTAAAAGGAATTACATGATTTCAAAATCACCCTGTATAATTATGCATTTAGGGCATAATTCATGACTGACTCGTGATTTGACTGCACGAATGGGGAAATTGTTTAAGTGATCACCTCGCCACTGACGCGTCGAGTGTTTTGAGTTCGAATCCCACACGGGACAAAAATTTGTGTGATTCATAAATAGTTGTTCCGAGTCTGGATGTACTTTGTATCCGTTGTTTGAATGTTTGGAAAACCCCGGGACACAGGAATTAATGCTAGTGAGGGAGTCTTCTAATTAAAAGTAAAAATAAGAATTCTAGAGCTAATATATAAAATAATTTAACAAATAATAACTAAAATATGAAAATTGTTAAAATGTATACTCACCGCCTTATTGAGAAACATTTCATCTTGTGTGAAATGATAACAAGATAACAATCCACCCAGCACTCTTATTGTGACTTCGAAGAAATTAACGTCTTTGTTCTTTGTAAATACTAATTCCTCTTTAATCCATTGTTTTCCTTCTTCGAATTCTGATAAAACCAAATAATAACGTAGTTAAATATTTCAAAAGGTCTAAATATTTGTACGAATATACTTCAATTTAAGTTATAAATCGCTAATTAGATCGCCCTGCCTGAGTAATTTTTTCCATTCCGAGGTTTCAAGTTGCCTTCAAAACAAATTTGAATAAAGCTGTATCAGTAAATCAGTAGCAAATGCTTTAGGTAGAAATATTATTTACTTTCATATTTGTATGAATAAGTAGACCACATTACTAAAAGACGAAGATCATGCATTTTATACATCACAAGAACAGCCTCTTGTCATAGGCGATATGAGAGATGTAAACAAAAAGGCATAAATTAAGTCTAAAAAGTTATGACAGGCTGTAAAGATTAAGTCTTAGTCCAATTTTTTGTTTTTGTAATATTATTATTTTTATTCTTTTGTTTTTTTAAGTCACTACTGCCAATGTACCAAGTGTTGCCGCTTCTTTATTCATATGAAAGAAATGTGATTTACTATAATTGTTCTGATACTAGTTGTTTATGAAGGCTATTCGTAGAGTCGTCTGCGACACAGGTATTATCGGTGTCGGCACCGTACGCCCCTTGGATTTCGCCCCTCCTGATAAAATGTTCTGTTCGCCCCTTATTCGTGTCCACGATCGCCCCTTCACAGGAGGGGAAACGGCACATTAATATTTAATTATTTATTTTAGTGTAGCTGATCGCCCCGTACAAGACTTTTATAGAAATTTAAAGTATCTAAGTACAGTCAGGCGAAATAAAATAATATAATACTGAATATACTGATAAAGTATTATTTAAATACTCAATAAGTAACCGCAAAAAAATATTTCCATTGAAATGTACTTAGTTCATTTAATACAGACGACACACATCCCAAACTTTTTAATTTAAATCTTCACACACTCATTCTCTACGCTAAAACTTTACAAATAGACGGAGTCACTTTTCATTTACGAAATAGCATTATTTAGTAGCTACTGTTCTTTATCCTTTTAGTTTAATACTTCACATATATTTAACGGCATAGCAAAAAAAAATACTATTTGCACAGCAAAATATGCTTACCAAAAATATATTTAAAGAGATCAAACTAAGTCGAAGGAGCCCTGCTTCGCCGGGCTCCTACTTTTAGGTGGATTTAAGAAGGAACTAACATAACCTTACCCATCCAAGACCTTACCCGCCTAGGCGTATAGGTGCTCATTATGCTGTGCAAAATTTGCTGTGCAATTAGTATTTTTGATGGTCATTATATTTAATCTCCTTCACATATATGTAAAATAGACGCCCGACATACAAAAAACAAATTCCAACATGCTGATCGCTAACGTTTCTGACTGTACTTTTCATCAGCTAGTAATCGGAGGCGAAACTGAGTATCTAAAATGCCACGGGGCGAACGGGTACACTTAGCTAATCAGGGGCGAAACTCAAGGGGCGAACAGAGCCGACACCTATTATCCCTAGCGCGAGAGTATATTTTCAAGAACGATTTTATTCACAATGTAATTTAAACGTACCTTCTGTCAGTCCCATAACATATGCCGTATCCAGCGAGTCCACAATAGTGAGCCCGAGGGAAAACCACTCGGCCGCCATGCCAGACACTGGCTTTAAGTTATCGTGGCCCCACGCATGTTGCTTATATCCACGCCACGCGTGTCTAAAGCTTTCTACTACAGCATACTGACGAGCATTTTTGGGTCCTAGAAGTTTTTAAGTTATTAATTCTTAAATCTAACTACGTACTTACGCAAGTTACTTGTATACAATTTTTGCATAGCTTAATAGGTAAATAAATAAAATAACGATTTTACAAATATTGCAAAGAACATAAGAACGTACAATTTTCTAATTTTCCAATTATCGCGCTTGATTAATTAGAAAATTAATTAAGTACAAATTTTAAATTATTTCCAAGGCAATATAATTAAATCTTCGTCTATCAGCTGTTCATTTGAGTGTCTGCTGTTTGATTTTGCTTTGATATCTTTGTTTGTGACCCTGGAAACGTGTTGAGTGCCACCCATTGTTTTCAATTCGTCATTGTCGACCTCAGACTCCGATCTTCCACGGAACTAGTTTTAGAGGTCAATACACATTTGACAGAAACGATCAAAATAAAAGTACCTACTTGATTCATTATTATGCCTTGTTCTACCAAAAGCTTTCATATTGTCGACACATTTGATCGTCGCATGTCGTTTTTAGCGATGTGCAATTGTTACGAAAAAGAATGTCGATTATTGGAAAATTATTTGATTCGAATGTGCATCAAATCGTTCTTACGATCTATTATGCAACGATGTCCGACGGCGGACGAGTCACGAGTTTTTGTAGATGCTTATTCTTATACTTTCTTGTCACTATGCCTCATACCACCTGAACATAATCAATCAATGTCAACGATTAATTCATTCGAATAAATGCGCCGATTTCGATTTGCTGGCAGATTCGAATAGCTCGTTTGCGCGAATGTTTTATCGATAAGCGCACATTTCTACTTCTTGGTTCAGAGACGTTGCCACTAGACGCGCTTTTAGAACACATTTATATAGGAAACATAAATATGAGAATGGAATTGAATACCGACTATCACAGGTATCGAGCAGTTTCAAGAGCTATGACAACTCAGCTTCTGAATAATGTTAATGTTATTTGATCCTTACAAGAAAATAATATGCATTTTTATTTTAGATATTGGGGGGCAATCAACCGAACAACCAATATCGAAAATGGCAATTTCATTTACATCTAATAATATCTTGTAACACCTGCACAACTGATGAATATAAATAATAGCGAATATCATCACAATAGCGGCGACAGCCAACTGACTATTATATGACATTCTTGATCCGACTAAAAATTCAAAGGTTGCGATACCTACTTTGCCTGTAACACTAATAACGAATATTCTTCTATCAGGAGCATTTAGTTTAGTTAGAGTGATAAGATAACAGGGTAACTGCCAGTTATTACTGCTACATAACAAGCAATATGCAACACATAAAACTAAATGGTTCCATAAAATGTTAATTTGGTCAAATACTATGTACGTTATCAACTTTCAACAATACCTGTAAATATCGGCCTTTCATTTAATTCAATGTCTACAGCAGTCTTCTTAGGGATAGCCGCATCTGCTACTGGCTCATTGACTAGAGATAGAGACACATTCTTTAGAGGTTCCTAAAATGTAAGAAATATATTTTATGTAGTAGGTATAACATATTGGTTTTATCTCCATAATGCAATTCTATTACTGCTCAATCGGTGGGAAGCCATAAAGGTAAAACCGCATTGAACGGCACTCTTGCGTAGCGGCGCGGCGAAGCAAGACGCGCCAAATATTGTTTATATTAAATCATATGACATAGAACACACCAGCAGAGGAGCTCGCTCGTGTGCAGCATAGCGTGGAAAAACGTGATTGAACGTGACACATTACTTTTCAAATCATTTTCATAATTTAAAGCGCGAATGTATAATAAATACATTATTGAGTAATTATAAGTTTCCTGGCATGTCTTACCGGCCAGTAAATTGGTAATTGTCATCAAATTGGTAAGGATCGAGAGCCGAAAATCGAAAAATAAAAATATATTGGGTAATAATGTGTTAGTAAAATAAGAATATAATACAATTTTAATAGGTACCTATAAAACAGCAGTAACTTATTTAATTTTCTGTTATCTTATACTCACTATATATCCTATATCACAAGAAATTAGTGTTATTAAAATAAAAACAATTATTAGTGATATTGTATAATCAGGCCATATTAAATATCGCTACCGTTTTTAGATAACAGTTATCTTGTAATTCTATACATTGATACCAGTACAATGTACACATTGTATTATGTACAATGTTATCGACATATTGGCGGCTGCCGCAAACAGAAAATTATTTATGAATAATATACATTCAACCTACGCCGCAGTAGCAGTCATATTAGACATTTACTAGAACAGGTGCTGCTGCAGATAGTGAATGGTAAACTACAGCAACACATGCGCCATTGTAAACATAAATAATAGCATCAAGCTACATGCCATAACTATATCGAAAATTTTAACATGAGACAGACTTATATCTGTTTATTTTTTGGCTTCCGTTATCATAATAATTACTATTTACCTATACAGGGTGTCCGGAAATTAATGGATAACCTGGAAATGTCTTATAGTGGAACTGATGGCCGTTCAGAAAAAAATACGACCATAAATGAATGAAATCCATCGGTATTTTGTTGTTTTATTATTAAACACTAATCATGCTAATAGATAGACAGTCAAAAGTATGCTATGCTATATTAGCTTACACTTTTTAATATATATATATTACTACTATAAGACATTTCAAGGTTATCCATTAATTACTGGACACCTGTATATAAACTAAAACTTATAGACACAGGGGCTTCTCCATAATATTGATATATAAACTAAAACTTATAGACACAGGGCTACTCTATAATATTGATTCAATGACCATGCCATGAATCCATCAGCTGTTATAATATAAATAGATTGTACCATACACACTACACTACATCATTTTTTACAATATTATTGTGTGCATGGAGACCTATAGTATATTATTTAGAAGCAGGAAGGTTCAATAGACTTATTAAGAAAGTACTTATCAAATCATATAAAATATAAGATCTTTATATGACTGCAGTTATAATTATGTGAAATGTGACCAAGTTTTTTAGTTTTCCTTCCCTTTTTTTTTATTATTCATTTACGAATTTACATATTGACAGTGAACTAGCAATATGGATCAATACAATATTTTTATAAGAATTTTGGTTTTCAAATATCACTTTATATTGTTTTTTATGCTATAGTGTTGCAAGAGACGACAGCTCAGATATAATATATACATTATAAATAATAATTATATCAGCCCTGTATTAAACTTTCCCACTGTTGGGATTGGGCGTCTCCTCACTGTGAGAAGGGTTAGGCCATGGTCCACCACCCTGGCCTAGTGCGGTTTGGTAGACTTCACATATCTTCGAGAACATTATGGAGAACTCTCAGACATGCAGGTTTCCTCACAATGTTTTCTTTCACCGTTAAAGCAAGTGATAATTAACTATTTAAATACACATATAACTTTTAAAAGTCTGAGATGCGCGCCTTGGCTTCGAACTCAAGACCTCTGCATGGCAGTCTAATGGTTTACCACTAGGAACTATGATATAGTATTATGAGTTATGACTTTGAAATTTTAATAATTATGTTTAGTTATATTAAAGGCGAAATTCTCAAAAGATTTAAATAGTTCATACTGCCTGTCCATAGTTACTGTTAATATATAATTGCTCAGACTGTTAATAACCTAAATAACCTAGAGATTTTAGACAATGTTGGCATTGGCTAGAAAAATCCACTGAAACAAAACCTTATTAAAAGAGCAGAAGTAATTACTTTTGTAAAATTATGTGTGTAAATCTATTAAAAGCAATTTATACATCATGATGTAAATATAAATATCAATAAACTCACCTGTGCAATTATACTAAGCTTTTTCTTATTTACACCAGTGTTACCAACTTTTGAAAAATAAATCAATACTAATATAGTTGCTGCTACTACAACTACAGCATAGACTATTGATCTTTGTAATCGAGAGAGACGATTCCATCTCTGAAAAAGAAAAAAACATTATTCATCATCTTTATATACTCAGACATACAAACACCACCTAGGTTTATAGATATAATGTCAGTGCCTGTTGATATGTGTAAATAGAATTTTATTTTACAAAACTATGTCCTTATAAATTCAAATAGTTTGTTTTTATAACACAAGATGACTAAAGAGTCATCAAAATTGGAAAATATTAACTCTTGTATAATATTATAAAAATAAATGCATTTTGTTGAGCATTACACAGTGCAAATAAAAACAAGGTTACACACTTGTTTTTTTCTGAACTGTAATTACAATCAAACTGCAATTTATGTTATTTATTTCTATGTAGGTAAAAACTATCATATTTATAACTTAACTATGGAATAGCAATGGACTGGCTCTATAGAAATTTTTTCTTAAGTTGTGAGGGAAAATGACAAGACTAAAATTAAAAAAAAAATTACCCTGCCCAATATGGATTATAAATCCATGTCTGGTTGTTATTTATGACACTGGTATACATATTATACTAATCTTTTTTGTGGTATCAACTAGAACAATGTAACTAGCATAAGATAGAAACTAGACAATTACTAACTAGACTTACCCTTATAATTTTTCTATGAGAAACACTTTGTGGATCTGTGATTAAAACTGAAGTATCTTTTTTAAGACTCCATTTGCCTAGGTTGCTTTGAGGAACTGTAGGTAGTTGACCAGCTTCATTGAAATCTATCTGGGTATCCATTTTCACCTTATTTATTTACTAGCAAATACATTCCTATAACATGTTTCTGAAAGAATAAAAAGTAGTTAAAACTGGATTATTAAATATAAGTAAACCATCAGCATAGATGCAGTCTTAGCCTGCATAAAAACATTTCTAAAACTATTTTAATATAGTCAGTACTTATTGGCTAGCAAAATATATTTTGTTTAGGGTTTGTACTACTAACAATTACACTGTAATTTCAATATTATTAAATTAAAGAATACATTTATTTATTAAATTCAAATAGCTTGGTCATCACATGGACACCAGGGCCAAGGCATTTTCATTATGTCTAGTTTAAGAATAATTAATAAGATAAATAAGGTTTTAAATGAATTATAATAGTAATAATCTTAGGTATCCACTTTGAATGTGTCTATAATAAACCAGGTAATAAGATTTTTTGAGTTCATCACAATCTAAATCTCTTTGGAAACATATATAAAATAATTATGTTTTGTGGGTTTCGGTTTATTATTGTGTAGTATTTTAAATAATTAAAATAGAAATAAATTCAATGTATTATGTTATTGGTGATACAGAATAAGTGTACGTTATTAGAGATTCAAACACATGTGGATTTTTTTAATTCATGAAAGATCTTATGAGGAATACTAAGTAAAAATAAATGCCGCCTTAAAGTATTTACAAGCAGGTTCCACGTCCGCAAAATAAAAGTGCAATGCCATTTCTATGTGCTAAATTTTCTCAGCTATTTTTACATATACTTTGCAACTAAATTGAAAGAAACTATATAAAAAAAAAAATCACTTCACATCGCTCACAAAATTTTAAACTACGGTTTGATTTAATTACATACATGAAATTGGTGGAAAACTATTTTCCTCAGTTAAAATCCTCTCCAAAATGTACGAAGCTCGATGAGCTAAACAGGACCACAGATCACAGATTGACAGGTAAAGCCACAGAGAAAAAAGTACAGATAAAATAGAAATGACCATGGAAGTGAGTAGGTACTTACGTAAGTACCATTGTGATATCAATACGGACATTGGTAGGTACTTATTCATTTCTTGAAAACGATGATGGCATAAAATAAATAGTAGTTTTCATATTATAGTGTTTTGAATTTTAGTTAATTGGTTAAGTAATGTGAGTTGCTGTGACTGTTACATTACTGTTTTAATCACAGTAGGCTATTTGATTGTTTCTGAAAATCATCTCATATTATTTAGTGGTGCCTATCATCTATGATACCCCATAAAATGTTTATTCATATAAATTCTTTCCGAAAATTTATATAAATTATTTCCAAAAATTTATATAAATTCATCTTATATATAAAAAAAACAAAATAATTAAACTAATTAAAACGTCAAAACCAAATATGTCAAAATGCTTGCTCTAGCAACATGACGTCGTGTTTTCAAATAACGTAACACGTTTGTAAAGCCGGCAATACACGTTGGGCCAACGTTGCCGAGTGACAGCCAATGCCAACGCGGCAACGTATGGACGGTGTATTTGCTTTGCTTTGCCAGTGCTTGGTATCACTCGCCTAACTGGCCGAGTGAAGGCAAGCGCCAACGTGTATAGAGCTCAATTGGCGTAGCTTGTAACAACTTGCAGTCGCTCGAGACCACTCGTCTCACTTCGGAGCGGTGTCGGTTTTTCTGCACAAATCAAAGGCGTTGGCCTGCGCTCGGCCAATAGCGTCCACATGTTGGTCCGGCTGCCATTTCGCGCTTGGCGAACGTTGCCGTTATAGGTACGTACAAAATGGATTATTTTTACACGTCTACTACAGTATACACTGATATAATAATTATATGCGCTCATTAATCGTGAATAAGTCGTTGGAGTGCCATAATTAAATAAATACCAGCAGCTGCAATAACTTTTACGACGTCCATATTGTTTCAATGCTCAATAAAGACTAACAGCGTCCAACATGTGGTCAGATCCACAAAGCTTGTCTACATTGGTCGTTTGCATTGGTTTTCTTCAAACTTGCCGAACGTGTAGACGGTAGTACTTGCCTTGTATCCAAAGAGTATAAATATACTACGGAAACTTGTATCAGTTTGCCTTCGCTCGCGTTGGTCTACGCTTGGCCAACATGTATTACAGGCTTAATGTTTTTTATTCAATATTGGACAGTATTATTTAGTGGGGGTTTCCCAGGTAGTCGGGCGTTTCGCAGCGCTGGGTTTACGGGTGGCTCTTAGCATGACGGATGCCCTGGTGTTTCATTGGCCCCGTCGCAGTCCACCCCGCGGCGCCTCGATAATGGTGGGCTCGACGCGTGTTCCCGTCCAGGCGTACATGAGGTACGTGGGCCTGGTCCGGAAGGTGGCACTTCAAAAAGCATTTCAGACAGTTCGCCCCGAAGCTTCCCGGCACTGCGTCCGCCCTTGGGCAGCTATTGCCAAATTTGGGCGGGCCCAGTTGCGGTTGCGGCCACTCTACGCGGGGTTTATCCGGTAAATGGCGTTTAACGGCGCACCGGTGCGGGCGGATTCCCTGACCACTCAATGCAGGTCAGGGTCATAGGTACATGGCTATCGCACGGTGTCGGCCGACACATCTTGCGTCTGGGCGTGTGGTTTAGGCTGAAGTGCTCGCCAAAGTGTTTACAGTGAGTAAGGAAGTGTGAGAGACAGTCATAAAACGCTCGCTGCCGACTGTGATCAAAGCCATGGTCGCAGGGAGAGGAAGTAGGTAGCGGTCGCATCCTTCTGCGAGGACGTTATCGCGCAGAAGGAGATGGCGGAGCGGTTCCGTGAGAAAAGTATCCTTGCGGATTTAAACCGCCACCGGCGAACTGGGCGGCGAAAGCGCGCAAATGCCTTATGCCACCGTAGTAAAGGCCGCAGGTGGGAGAACGGGGATCTATGTAATCTATGTAGTTCCAGCGACCCACCCACCATACAAAGCAGCGAGCTGGCACACTGTAGTGATTTTAGTCGGTAGGTCCGAAGTCTCGGGAGAATTCGACATTATATCTAAGTGTCCCAAGAGCAACTATATCAGTTTTACTAAAATAAAAATATATTTAAATATGCGTACGAACATTAAAAATAAAAAAATTACGGGTATCTTCTGTTCGTGACCTGGGAATAACTCTGCATGATAAGCTATATTTAGACGAGATGACGAGACATATCAATACAATTTTCAGGATTGCGTAGAGAATGTATGGATTTTCCCTTAAAAAAAACTGTTTTATATTTATAGATCCTTGATTGGGTCTACAGTAGAACATTCAGTTCAGTCCTAACAATAATAAAATAAACTGAAAACTGCGCTATTATGAAATTTATGATTTATACATGGGTCATCATCACATCTAAATGGGTCATACACAAAAATGGTAAAAAAAGAGTTCGAATAATGTACCATCTAAAAAAGGAAATGGATGAATATTAGAAATAATTTAAATAGTAAAACTCGTTTATTACCATACATTTTAATGATATCTTGTAAAATATTACGTTACGTATAAATACATTTTAACCCCCGACGCAAAAACGACGGGGTGTTATAAGTTTGACGTGTCTGTGTGTATGTGTGTGTGTATGTATGTGTGTGTGTGTGTCCGTCTGTGGCATCGTAGCTCCCGAGCGGATGAACCGATTTTAATTTTGTTTTTTTGTTTGAAAGGTTAATTAATCGGGAATGTTCTTAGTTATGTTTGATGAAAATCGGCCCAAGATGGCCGCCGCCACAAAATGGCGGATTACATATTTTTTCACAACTCCCGCAATATGGGTATCAAAAGAAAGGACTTGACTAGTAGAATACTATAAATTTGACATATTTCAAATCCAAGATGGCCGCCACCATAAAATAACATATTCTTCGAAATTTCAATTTTTCAATATGGGTATGAAATGAATATTGTATCGGGGGTTTTTTAAATTTTTAATTTAATTTATTATCGTATTAATCAACAAAAAGTCTCTTCCTGTGGACTGTTAAAAAACGAAGTAATAACGTATGGGCCATGTTTAAAAATAGTTAAAATACGCTACACTTAAATTATTTACTTGTAATAAAAGCAATTTATTATAGATGGTAATATTAAGAATAAAAAAATATATTGTTACTATTTGCATAAAATAAAGCAATTAAAATGATGGTTACATGTTTTTGAGTCTTTTCTGTGGACACGATAAAAACACACGAAAATTTTATTTGTTGGACCGCAGCATACTTGTATTTTTCTCTGTTGAAAACACTAAATATCTGTCATTTCGACATTTGACATTTTGCTGTTTCGATTGCTGAGCGAGTGAATATATATTTTTTATTCAAAAACACAAATAAATGTAAAATATCAGGTGCTCTTTCCTGTTCCAATCCTAGATAGGTAAGTATTTAATTTAAAATGTATTTTTATTGTTTCTTTATGGGCATTTAGTACAAGTGAATGAAAAGCATATTGCTTGATTGCTAACCTCAAAATGAACTATTTACCGCAAGACTTTTTCGGAATACATCTCTTCTGTGGACATCTTTCCTGTGACCACCATGTCCACTGAAAAGATTATGTCCACTGGAGAGATATAAAAATATACTTTATTTTGTCTAAGAATGGAAAAGCTAAAAAAAAGTAACGATTTTGGCAACATGTAATTATATACTATGTTAAAGCTTTTAATTTTAGTACGTTTTAATTTTTAATTAGTTAAGCATGATTCTATTTCTATTGATTTTGTTCGGAGAGTTAAATGCTCAGGTTGGGGTCGTATCTGCTTGACATTCTCGCGCATTTAATTGTATGTTGTTGTGTGTCTTGCTTCGTTTTATTTTTTGTAGTAATTAATGCTTATTTTTTTATTTTCTTTTAGTAAAGATGCTACGAGCAAGCAGATCTAAAACTCAACTTTCAGAAGATGGGAAAAAAGATGACGCCGTGAACAAAAGAAGTTGAGCATGAGACGTGCTCGTGCAAGGATGAGCGAAGCAGAAATTGAAGAATGAAGAAAACAAGACAAGAAAAGATAAAAGAAGAAGAAAGCGGATGGAGCGTGAAAAAGAAACAAAAGCTACAGCTAGTTATTTAATCAGTAACACTTCACCTTCAAGTCCATCTTGTCTAGGAAGTTCTCGTGTTAGCGTAGATAAAGTTATTAGAGATCGCAACATGCGACGACTTAAAGCAGAGAATACGCATTTAAGAATGAAAATAACCAACATGGATTCTGCATTAGTAAGATATCGTATGCGACTATCAAAATTAAACAGAAAACTGAAGAGCAAATCGTCAATTAGAGCAATCAGTAGCCAGAGAACAATTAAAAATAGTGAAGAAATAAGAAAAGCGATACACAGTTTTTTAACTGAAGATGAGAACAGTAGACTAACAGCTGGAAAAAAGGACACATTTACACGGCAGAAAGTTAAAAAACAAATACGTTTACCAAATGATTCTCTGTTAAACTTGCACAAAAAATTTGTTAAGAAGACAGGGATGAATATTTCTTATGAAACGTTTCGCAGAAATATACCATTTTGGGTTTAATTGCCGAAAGTTAGCTCTAGAAATACTTGCCTTTGCGCTATGCATACTAATGTTGATTTTATTGTTCAAGCGCTCCGTAGTAGCCGAATAATCGCATACAAATCAACTACTGATGTAATTAGAAATTTGTGTTGTAATGATTCTTTAAAAGTTATCTGTTTAGAGAGAAAATATACCAAATGCTTTAGCAAAACTATTCTTACAATAATTTTCAATGATAATGATATCATTTCTTATGAGAAATGGCTTGCCAAGTATGTATTAATTGTGATAAAAGGCCAAACCAAAACAGTACAAAAAGGTTAAAGAGAGATTAGTGACTACCAAAGGAGCTCTTATGCAGATATTCAACTCTATGTTACCTAATTTCATAAAACATGTGGCAAACATGATTCACCAAATGAAGTCAATATAAAATATAAAGCAGCAATTACTGCCTACACAGGATTGGTTACAGATAAATTTTCCGAAAATTATACCTGCAATTATGGCAATGAAATACAGGCTGCGTATTTTGGTGGGTCCAAGGCCCAACTGTGCTTACATACATGTGTTTATCGGAATCAGATCCTCCAGAAAATTATGTAAAATCTTCTTCATTTTGCACTCTTACACAAAATCTCAGACATGATCCTGTTTTGATAAGCGTTCATTTGCAGGCTTTAGCGCATAAAATTAGAGAATTATCTCCAAAATTGAATCACCTGAATATTGTAATCGATGGGCCTTTAACTCAGTATAGGAATAAATCCATGTTCCATATTATTGCAACTTATTTGAATAGTGTTTGAAATAGATACTCTCACTTGGAACTACAGAGAGAAGGGACATGGCAAAGGTGCCCCAGACGGAGTAGGCGGCTGTGTTAAAAGAATTGCAGATGATTTTATAGCGAAAGGTAACGATATTTATAATTTAGAGTCTTATGATGTCATAAGACATGAAAATTACAAAGACATTCAAATTTATAAAATTAATGTATTATATATTTCTGACGTTGAAAATGTTTTAGATATGAGTAGTACTCGGCCCTTTAAAGGTACGCTTGGGATACACAAGGTGACATGGAGTGTTAATTACCCTTCAGTCCTTCAAGTAAGGCGTTTAAGTTGTTTGATTTGTGCAACCGATATGCATTGTCGCCATTATGGCATAGATCAAATAAACGTGCAAATGAAGACATTAGATTCGCCTTGCGCCTCGCTTGCTCTTGATTCTGGGTCAAACACTCCTAAAGTGGAATAT
This sequence comes from Catocala nupta, assembly GCA_963675205.1. Lineage (NCBI taxonomy): Eukaryota > Metazoa > Arthropoda > Insecta > Lepidoptera > Erebidae > Catocala > Catocala nupta. The sequence continues at coordinate 18,262,808 of OY776078.1, forward strand.
TTATTTGTACCTAATTCTCCTGAGAGACCAGCAACACCCGACGCATCAACAGTATCAATATCACCTAGTTTCTCAGAGAGACTTACACCAGATGCTGGTATTATATATCATCGGCAACCACGCAGGCCTATCAAGCGGCAACTGCGTATGTATTCTGATGATGACTCGGTTTGCACCACAAGCTTTTCATGAAAAGAAACGATCGAAATCAATTCCTTTAAATTATTCGGACGATTCTGATAATTCCCTGGAAATATTTCCAAACCGTTAAAGTAATTTAATTTAATAACGTTATCTAAATTTGATTAGCTGTCTAAAGAAATATATAACATCTCGGTTATGGAAATATTATCATTCAATATTTAATAGTCATCGTGTGTTTTTAAGTTCACCAAAGGGATTTTCCTTTCTGTAGACATTCTTTTTTTATTTTATTTTCCGATTGATTTGATTACGTCGGCATTTTATTTGCGTTTTATAATTCGTTAATAGCAGTGAGTACATAAGTTTAATCATTTTACTTTATAACACTTTAGTTGACGCTGCATTACAGCTTTTTATTTATCTTGTACACCAAGTCGTCCATCGGTGGACTTAAAAATTTTAAAATTGTATTTAATGCCAAAAAATACATATTGATCATCTGTCTTGTAGACCAAGTCGTCCCGTCCGTGATCATTAAAATTTCAAAATTGTGTTTTATGCCAAAATAATACATATTGATCTCCGTTATAGTGATTAAAATACTGATTATTAATAATTAAGTAATACATATTTAGTTCCGCACTGATTCTGCGAATTTTTATTTCTGCACCTTTTTGTGTTAACTTTTTGTGTATGATCCAAATAAATCTAGGATCTCTACCTTTTGTGGAAACAGTCGCCTTATACAATTTTTTTAGTAACTATGCTGCCGTGTTAATCGAGAGGGCAGTAAGTCAAAGATGGCCATTTTTTAAAATAACTGATTTGGAATGCTTCTGTATAACTGTAAAAAACATATCTTTTCCTTTCTTTTGACATATAGAACATAAACATCAAGTATATAGTTTTATCACAATCACTAAAATTGTAACAAAATCTTTGCGCGCTTTTTTCTAAAACTGCCTTTTCTGACTTACTGCCCTCTCGATTATCACGGCAGTAATATTTGTGTGGGCATTTGTAACAAGTGCATATACACTTCTTAGAACATTTCAGTGATGACTGATGAGAGATTCACGTACCACTGATATTTAATATTTACATGTTAACTAATAGTCTGATCACTGAAATGTTATAAGAAGTGTATAACCACTGTTAGTTAATATGTAGGTAGGCACTTACATACATATATTTTTTTGTTATGGCATAGGTGGCAAACGGTCCTACGGTTCGCCTGATGGTAAGCGATTACCGCCGTCCATGGACACCCACAACACCAGAGGAGTCGCAAGTGTGTTGCCGGCCTTTTAAATTTGCCCCCTTCCAGAAGGGAGGAGGGGAAGGAGTTGGGCCTCCGGTACCCTCACTGACTCGAGAAACAACGCAAGGGCTATTTCACTTCGGTTTTCTGTGAGGCCGTGGTATCACTCCAGTCAAGCCGGGCCATTCGTGCCGAAGCGTAGCTCTCCCACGATTTACATATTAACTAATAATTCTGTACGTTAGATGAAAAATGTCGAACGTTACCTATATAGAGTACCCGTAAAGAATGGATAAATTTGGAACATCTTATTATAGCGAAATTGATGGCCCAAAATAAAATAGGTACCTACTTATTATAATATAATTATTTTGTCATTCTTCACCATCAATGGAAAACCACATTATAAATAATAAAATATATCATGATGTTTCTGTCTTTTATATTTTTTTATGCTCTCTACCGAAATTTGGTCTACAAATATTAACACGTTCAGAAGATTTTCATTTGCAATCAAGCTGACTAACTTTATTTATAAAATAATAATATCAGTCCTGTATCAAACTGTCGCACCACTGGTCACGGGCCTTTTCTCAGTGTAAGAAGAGTTACACCGTAGTCCAGCACGCTGGCTCACTGCGGGTTGGCAGACTTCACACATCTTTAAGAACATTCTGTAGAACTCTTAGACATGCAGGATTCCTCACAGTGTTTTATTTAATTAGAAAAAACAGAGATGCGTGCGTAGAGATCGAAGTCGAGACCTCTGCGTGGCAGTCCAACGATCTGGGTAGACTATCGGTGCTTCGCTTATAACAGTACAATTCTTTTTTTAATTCGATCGTTTTCGTAATTTATTTATAATTAGCTAAAATAACTGTTCTGCGTTTTAAAGTCAATAGCATTAAAACTTGCTGAGGATAAGGAGCTATGACATAGGTACAGTCAAACGCATGGATGGACAGACAGACAAAATGGGCATAATAATACTTGCGTACCTCTTTGTACAAAACCCTCAAAACGCCACAAAAACGTATAAAACTTGTGTTTAAACCGACGGATTTCGTCGGAAATATCGTCGCATAAGGAAATAAGGTTTTTACTCATAATAAGGATTTATTAGGTATACACGAAATAAATTCTGGCCAGTTACAATTTATGTCATAAATGTTACGTTAACCACTAACTGGTGACATTTCCTTGAAGATTCTTGTTAGATTAGCTGTGATTATTTTGTATACATGATTTAGTTTCATTATATATAACAATTTATCACTGTAACGTCTTTATAATTAGTATATTTACCACGGAATAATATATAAATTTTGTCAATGCCTCAATCAGAGTTCTGGCCTTTTGCAAACGAGAAAACTACAGCACATATTCAAAGCAGTGATGAAGCATCCGTTTTAGTACGTGTGTATATATCTTAGTCCTAAATAATTGACACCATCGATCATCATCATTGCCTAGCTCATAGATATAATATATACTTACAAGTTTCACATAAAGCGCTAGCCGACTGTAAGCTCACTCCAGAGACTTTATTAGTAAACGCCGACAAAAATCACATTGAACCCAAAACCAATATAAAACATTTATGGTCTATTTATACAAAGTAACACGTAATATGTGAATTTGTTGCTATGTTTAGTAAAGCAGAAGCGTAGAACTTATCAGATGAAGGGGCATGAAACTCACTGCTGGGCGTCAAGTGTTGGGTTCGACCACCACATGGAACAAAAATTTGCGATATCCATAAATGGTTGTCTCGAGTCAGGTTGTTCTTTGTGTCTGTTCTATGAATGTTTGTAAAGTCTCCGCAACACAGGAATTATTACTAGAGCGGGAGCTGTCTGTTTTAAAATAAAAATATCAATATATTATGTAGTAATAATTGAGATAATCTGTTTCCGTATTGTAAGCAAAAGCAGTTGGGCGATATGGAAGGCGAAGTTAAAGAAATTCAGATGGAGTTAGCGGCTATAAAACGTGATCGTTTAGACTTGGCCTCAGGCAAAGCTATAAAAAGCTATGTTATTCCTGTAAGTATCTACATGTAGTCGATACCTAATTACTAATGACATAGACCATAGCCTTTAGACCACCAAGACATACTATCGTATAAGTGAGGATTTGGAGTCGCTGGAATTATAAGAACGGGTGAACCTTGTTAGTTGTTATTATGTGAGTGTTTGCATAGTCGAGATAGCGAGATGAACCGCTTAGTGCTCGCTATGCGAGTAGAGAAATGTTGACGTATCCCTATAAGTGTTACTTTGTTTAGTTGACAATTCAGTACAGAGAGTTTACGATGTGTTTTTAAAGGTAGCTATCGTTGGATGAACATCAACTGGAGTCAGTATGCCAAGTGTTGTGGGCTCGAATCCCATCATTGGGTGTTTTTTATAATTAAAAAAAAAAAGTTTATTATTTTTAGTTCATTGCATACGGGACTTTGTCCGCATGGAATTTAACAAACATGACTTTTTTATCGGTAGGTACCCTAGTTTTGTTCTAAAATAAATGTAGCCTAAGCCTTATAACATGAGCTATCTGCCAGTGAAAGTTTAATCAAAATCGGTTCATCTATTGTATAAGGTCCCACATAATAGGTGGTAGTCTACGAGTGACCTTATTGCCGGGAAATTACTAAATTATTAACTACCGCTGTGCTGCCAAGGGAAATGTATAAAACAGTTGCATTTGCAACATCGAGATTATCACTAACTAAGTATGCGCCTAATATTTATTTCAGCAAGTCGAAACTGCTGTCACATACTCTGCTCAGTTAGAATCTCAGTTAGTACCTCAAGAAGAAAGCTTTAAAAAGGTTCCAGAGGTAGGTACTGTCTCTGATACTTAATTATAATTCAGGCATTATAACCCATAGTTACTATGGTTCAACGTTTTTAAATTGTATCTACCGAAGTAGGTGCTATTGCATTATAGATATATGTTTCATTTGCAGATTTCAAAACTTCGAGAAGAACTAATTAGAGCTAAAAATGTAGCGGAAGAAGAAAAATTTCAAAGGGAAAAATACGAAGCAAAACTAAAAGATTTAGAACAGAAATTAAATAATATTTGCAGCGCTGGAGTGATTGCCGAAAGTAAGGTAAGTTGTTTCCCGTTTCTATAATAATAACAGCCCTGTATTAAACTGTCCCTCTAGTGGGCTCGTGCCTCCCCTTAATGTGAGAAGAGTTAGGCCGTAGTCCACCACGCTGGTCTAATGCGGGTGGGCAGACTTGGCATATCTTTGAGAACCTTACGGAGACTTCTCAGACATGCAGGGTTGCCTCCTACTAATGGTTATTTTATTTTATGCTGAGGTGCGTTCGTGACCGTTCTTAAGTGTGTTCAATTGCCGAGCCGAGCAAAGTGTGTTTTTCTGTTAGGATGTACCAACTTATCCAATAGCGCTGTCGAATCGGGCAGCGTGCTCGCTAAACGGCTCTGTGGGTTTGCTTCTTATTACTTGAATAAATATAACTGCGGAAATCTGGAGTCAATCCATCTCACTTACAGCTTTGGAAAAATATATCGTGAGTCATACCTGCTCATATTTCAGAAGAGTCCAGGTATATACAGTATTCTAGGCACGGGCATCTATTTCATAAAAATAAGATCATATTCTGGGTATCTATAATTTTCCATGGAATAGTAAATAAAAACTAACGCCACTTTTTATGCAATTAGTGTCTATTACGTAGGATCACAGCCGAAATTATGCAGATTTACCGACAATGCCATTGGCAGTGTTCGGTCTCCCTCATGTACACACGGCTACACATCAAGTTAGACACCCTATATACGCATAACTACGCTACATACAAAATAGAGAATTGTCGGCAAGGGACAGTGCATAGTGGTGTCGATGTAATGGTAAGGATAGAGCGTAACAAAAATATAACGATTCGCAGCGTTCAACTTCTAATAGTTCAAAATCCAAACAGTCTAGGTTGATGCGTCGCTTTGTGTAGGGGAGACCGGGGCGCAACTTAACAAAATTTATATTTTCAGTTGTAGCTTCAAAACGCCTAAACATTTTGAAATGATTTTTGTGTCAAATGATGTCCAAACTATTCAATAACTATATCGCTGCTTTTAATTTGACAAGAAATTGGTATATTTTTAAAAAAGTCGATTTTACTTAGCAAAGTCATAAATTAATACTTAACCCGCGATCGGGGCTACAATTAACAGTTCCGAGGTAAGTATTAACAAAAGGGGCAACAATTAACATTTTAAGTACCTACCTATTTTCCTCTATAAATAAAGAAAACTCAAAATTACAATGACATTTTTTTATTAAGCAATACAATTAACATTAGGCTTAAACAATATAGCACTTTGTCCCTGCAACAGCGATATAAGTATATAGAGAAAGAAACCCAAACGAAACCTCTCTATATAATAACAAAAATCAATAAATATCTGAGTGATTTCTTATTAACAGTTACTTTTACTGTTATATTATTAAAGGAAACGTTAGTTTTCAATAATCACAATGTTCACTTATTGGAACAATAATTAACATTATGATTAAAAGTTGTAACACTCCGTTAAACAATAATATTTCAGCTATATCAATGAATAGAAGCAAAAACTCAAGAAAACCTCTTCGTAGAAGAACAAAAATCAACAAATCTTTCAATAATTTCTAATAAAAGCCATTTTTACTGTTCTTATTAAGTTCCCAGTCTTTTAAGTAGTTTAATCAGACTTATGTGTGATATCGAATAACAATATAATCACCTTAAATGAGGTAGTAAACAGCTTATTCTTAAACGTAACAGTCTTTACATAACTTACCTATATAGTCTAAAGCAGTCTCAATAAAGCTTAGTTTTATTATAAAATCAACATCTTAACAATATAATCTACTAGGAACCATTTTCATATTATCACAATTTGTTTTATTTTTAATCATATTTATCGTCTGAATCACAATTTTGGCATATGTATGAAACAGTGTTGCCTCTGATACATCCGGACTGAGCCCACTGCTTGCACAAGATGCATTGCACCCAGTCTGCACCAGATGTGTCTTCATTATATGAGACACCACAAATTATACAGAAATATTCATCTTCTGCACTGTCGCTGCTTTCTTCCAATATCCTTTTCTTTGCCTTTTCCACTTGTGATGTTTCCTTTTGTTTCCCCTTTTTAGCTATTTTTCCTTTACTCTTTCCTTTGCCCTTACCTTTACCCTTTCCTTTATCATTTTCTTTACCTTGTTTTTTTCTTTCCATCGAATTCATTCAGTGGTTTTTCTCTTTTTCAATTTCTGTTACTTTCTATCTCTTCTAGTGCTTGTTTTTCCGATGTGTCGGTGAGTATGGCTGATTTCCTGGTGCGATTACGATTTAATTGAACTGTTTTCCGTTTGTAAGTCTTCATGCTGTAAGATAAATAAATAAACAAATAATTAGGTACCATGGTGAATATACAGCTCTTTAAAGATAGGACAGATGGACGGACAGACGGACGGACAGCGTAGGCTTAGTAATAGGGTCCTGTTGGGCACCCTTCGGGTACGGAACCAAAAATAGAATCCAAAGGTTAATACTAACCCCACATACGGAGTAAGAATTAACATGTTAATACTAGCCCCGTATGTTTTGTTAATTTTAGCCTCATGAGTACCTTTTCAATAATAAAAAATACAATAACGAAATAGTGTACGTTAGCGTTAGTAAAGTTATGTAATATTATTAAGAATAAAACAAGCTACTGCGAAAAAAAATATATTTACAGCCAAATAAAATATTCAACACGTAAATCAAAAAATCGTAAATTGAGAAAAGTTCGTTACCTGGCCAAAATAGACGCACATCACACAACTCACTCCCACGGCGCACTGAGCTGGACGAGTCTCAACTTGTAGACCGCTGTCACAAGGACGAATTTTAGGAATCACTAGTGGAGTGCTGTTTATAGTTTTTTAGAAATTTGTTTGTTAATACTTACCTCTGTTAACTGAAGCCCCGGCCTCCCTACTATGATACCGGCGCGTGTGTTCATAGGAATAATGCACTTCTTAACTTATCCTGCGTACTTCTCAGATTAATCAATATGTTGAGAAAGTCAACACATTAAAAGAGCATATTAAAATATATGTAGGTATACCATGCATAAACTATCGTGCTACGATATTAGGTGATTTGCATCAGCGAATGATTATTAATTTTCCAGAGTTGCTAATTAGCTAGGTATATTTCCTAGGTAAATACCTAATGAATAATTACTTGATCAACGCTATTCATAGACACGCCCTTTGAATAAAACAATTGCTTTGTTAACAATACCTAGGAGTCGCGGCAAATAACCGATGAGAAAGTGACTTCACTGAAAACACAAATTAAAATTATGACGGAGGAAATGGAAGAATTAAAAATTACGATTACGGAGAAGACGGAACAACTACAAGACTACCGACTCAAGGTTAACGAAATACTTTCTAATAAAAACATTACTTTTACGCAAATATCGCATAATTGATACTTAGAGATTACGAAGTTTTATTGGTGCTTATCTGTTTATAGTACTTACAAGCTCAACAACAAGTTGAAGAATTGAAGCGACAAATGGACGTCATCGAATTCGATAATAAACAAGTCTCCGATCAAATTCAAATCGAAATACAGAAAATGAAGGTAGTAAAACCAATTGCAGCTAATCCATATTTCCAGATTACGTCGAATTTAATGAAAAGCTAAAATAAACAAAATAAGTAACGTACATAAGTAGCCGGTGAGGTCTTTACAAGTTGTTCGTAGGATTTAGTTATTCTGTTTTGACATAGATGGCGTTAAAGCAAATTTTATTAGTTAAATATGAAACCTAACTCGGTGGTGCAGAGTTCGATAACTGGTTGGATAAAGTATTATTGTGAGATTCTGTCCTTTCAAGGACTTAGGCGCGCGACCATGTATGATTGTAGGTACATATTGTGTCATTTTTATAAACTGATGGGGATTTAAGATGTTTCTGTCTCGTCGTTGAACTAGAATCTTATGTAAATATTTATATATTTAGATGCACTTTCAAGAAAAACTACAAGAACTTGCGCCGTTGCCAGATTTATTAAAAGGTGCTCAGATGCAACTACAGGAGGCTATACAATTACAAAGACTAGCGGAAGACAGCTCACTTCAGCTTTCTAATGAATTACAAAGAGTCAAAGAAAAGGTTTGTATGTAGATAATATAATACTTAATAAATAAAGCAATAGGAGGATGTTGATAATTTATATAAAAATAGCCAATTCAGTTATTATATAGGTACTTGCTGTCTCCCGCGGCTTCACCTACGTTTATGATTACCTACTGCTCCGCTACCATGACTCGTAGCTTGATGTTTTATGTTTGTTACTGCTGGATAGAGTAGTCTGCTAATGGCATAAGAATGAATAAAATCGGTGAAGGAGTTTCATAGTTTGTCGGTTACAAAGAAACATTAAGATTTGTGATCTATTAATAATTTGCGTATACCTATGTACTATTTGAAAGTAAACAGACATTTATGGCAACATACTTATCAGCTGATAAATAATTGTTTTCATTTATAATTAAATTAGGGTTAACCTGTATGGATTAGCGTAAATGAAGTGACTCGCTCTTTATAGTGTTCAGATCTAACACAATTGCGTAATGGCGACGAAGTTTAAAACATATCTACAATATCTAGTAATAATCCTTTATTGAGAGTTAAATACAGAATAGAACTGGCATGGCAATAAAAAAATATTTATTAATGGTTTTAATCGAACTCCTTTAGTAACAACACAGCAAACGTATGACAAGTGTTATCTTTAAAATATAATACTGCTAAAGTGCCTAACTAAAATTGTAACCAACTCATATTTCCAGCTGGTTGTTGCCGTTAAAAGTATCAATCAAGAGAAAAGTGAAAAAACAAAGTTGATTGAGGAAAATAAATTATTGAGAGCGTCGCTTGACGAGAAAGTACAAGAAATTGCGGAGCTGTCAAAGTGCCTTGATGATTACAAGTGAATATTAGTTTTTAAAGCTTCATTATAGTATGTTCCTATGCAACACTGTATACCTAGTGAGAAATACTTAACTCGTCGTAGTGGAACTGTTCGTTCTATATATATTGTATTTGTTATCAAATGTCACACTGTTAGGATCATTCTGCACGTTTTACTTACATTCAAAATTCGGTAAGCGGGTCACTTCTCTCATTCTCTTATTGCTGCTATTCTGCTTTAAAATTCTCGATTGACCATTTTCACCGTTCTCCGTTGAAGATAGTCCCAAGCTCTTCGGTTTGCCTGTACAGCATAAGCAAGCAGTACACCGGTTTTCAAACATAATAACAATGCGATTTTATTATAAGACTTGAAACATTGCAAACTTATATTTTACTTTTCTCAAGTAAGCCGTTATGTAGTTGCATGCAATTAATTTCCTCTAGCTTTATAAATTGGGGCTTTGTGCAAATTTGTATTTGATAAAATCCAAAACTGTGTCACTATATCCATTAATATATAGTACTCAGTTACCTCAAAGACGTTCTGGGAACGCCCCATACCGGTTTTGTACCCGTCCGGGGTAACCACCTTTATTTTATCACTCATGCGAAAACTTTTGATCGTTTTGCATGCTGTTGCACTTAAATGTGCACCTAAAGTAGGATTAAATTTATGTTAATTTTGAACGATGAGACAACTGAGTTCATAGACTCAATTATTACGTTTTTGTATATAGTTCTAGTTGCCCAGACATGATCAATACGTAAAACGTCTTAATAAAAAAAAGTGTAATAAATATTTATATTTGTAATTAGTTACCTATTTTCTAGGTACTTTCGTAAATAATGTATCGGTGGTGCAGCAGTCATTTATGCGACTGCTGTACATGAAGTTTCCAGTTCGATTCCTGGATCGAGCAAAATGTTTAGGGTTTTTCTGACTAGTAATTTTCAGTGCGTAGCAGCACGGATCTTGGAATTCTCTCCGGTAAAAGACAATAGGGTCGCTCCCTACGTAGGAACCAAAACTATAGCTAGCGATAAATAGGTGTTATACTCGTATACCGTTATCTTCCCTTTGATTGATATAGGTTTGAGACTACGATTGTATATCATTACTATAACCATCTTACTGCGCCATAATGCGTTAATAAATAATATAAATTTTTTGTGTACTAGGTGTAAGGTCATGAGGTTGGAAGAAAAGCTGAAGCATCAAGATACGCTTTGCAAAGAGAAGTCTTCAGAATGCTCCAAGTTACTGAAAGACTTAGAAGAAACTAAAAACGAAAATACTAGGACTTTGAATAGATGTAAGGAGAGATCGGAATCGATGCGGCGGTATTTGCATACTCAGATATCGGAACTTGAAAGACAACTGATTCAAAGTCGAGCCCAGTTTAGAGCTTGTCAGAAGGAAAGAGATGACGTATGTATTGGCACAATATATGGAATTTTATTACCAGTTTCATAATTATGTAGGTATGCATCTATTAGAATTTCTTAGACATCACTTTTAACTCGTATAATTTGAAAAAGTATGGTTCTATCTTACTTTAACTAGACAACAAGAATTGATGAGATCTAGGAAACTGGTTTCATTAGATTTAGAACCGTGCATGTATTTCCTGTTATTTAAATAGTTTCGGTTAGGTTATGTACCATTACTTGTGGGTCACACTTGTCTATCAATTTATATACAGAAACCTGGTTTTAATTTGGATAATATAGATAAATAAGGAAACTCCATATATAATAAACATGTATTTATGTAGAAGCAAGAACGACATTTTCTTACAATTGAGAAGCTCGTTAACTAGATATGCCATCTTGACAATTAATATGATGTACCTATTGAATTCCTAATTTCTGCCGATATTGTCGCCAGAACTTATGATTAAGTTTAATGCTTTTTATATGCGAAAAAGGATACATCTAACGAAAACTAAAACCGTAATAACACATCATTAAATTCTCTTCTTATAATTTCATACATTTGATGTGTGGAAAACACAGAGCTTAAACTCCTATTAAATATCTATGATGGGAAATCAAAAGATCTTTGTGTGGAAAAGCCCGTTGTAAAGTGATTATAACATAACAGTACGAATGAGCTGGCACCTTTGGGAAAGTACCGACTTCTTAGAGGAAAAGTCGCTACTTGAGATTCACTAATTTATTACATGCTTTTATCCTGTGAGTAGGAGTTATATCACATACTCGTATATACTTTACTTATCCCTATCTTCTTATGCCGTCATTAACAGTACTCGGAATGTTAAAGATAATTGAAAACCATTGTGTTTGGCCACCTGTGTGCCACTGCGATTCAATAGGTTAAGAACTTTTTCTAGGGTCGGCAAAGAGCAAGTGGTACCCCAGTATGCAAGCGATCATAGTGTACGGGAACCATATGCTTGCTTGAAAGCTTTGCTGTAAAAACATAACTAGAGTCTTATCGAGATACCTAAAACCATAACTAAAGTTTTATCGAAGTAGGTACCCATATAGTGCCAAATTATTATTTCTCTACAGTGTAAATAATTTTTTTAACATTGAATAATTAATGATGATACAATTTTCTGTTACTACTGCTTACAGCGATAGCCTAGTGGAAGACCGTTGAAATGCTACGTAGAGGTTACGAGTTCGATGCCAAGGCACGCATCTCTGACTTTTCAAAGTTATGTGCGAATTAAATAGTTAATTATTGCTTGATTTAACGGTGAAGGAAAACATCGTGCACACTTGCATATCTGAGAGTTCTCCATAATGTTCTAGATATGTTAAGTCTGCCAACCCGCACTGAGCCAGCGTGGTGAACTATGGCCTAACTCTTCTCACATTAATGCCCGTGCCCAACAGTGGGACAGTTCAATTACTGGGCTGATATTATTATATACACTGAGAATTCACTGCGGAATATTTTTCTTTAGATTTATCGTGCAAATGAGATTATTTTAATAATATTTCATCATTATTTGTATATGACATAGCTACGCCTTTTCTCAGTAAGATTAAGATTAAGATTAAGAATTTTGTTGCCTAGAGTTCCGTATATAAGCAAAATAAGCTGATAGTAGCTTATATCTATAAACTTAAGCTAACAATAAATAAATCAATCAAGAACATTTCACTACAAGTTATATGCCACAAGCTTTTTTATTTATATAGTATAAATCTGTTGCAATGCAATGAAAATACGGCCAGCGGATTCGATCGCATGGATTTGACTTAATGAAAAATTATTTATATGCGTTAAACCAAAACCAATTATTACGCATGTCCTCCTGAACAACTTGACTCTTGATTAAGTGTCACCTGTATATAACACAGTTTATATAACTGCAACCCATGCCTCTTACCAGTTTTATACGGGGAAAGCCTGGTACGCCAAAGCAAGGTACGTATTTCTTTCTTCTTTAAATAGGCCGTAAATGGGTGTAACCGCCTGCTGTCAAAGACTACCACATTCGCAATCCAAATTTGATAGAAATAGTGGGCTTCGTCACTTCAATATTTACTATTGGAATACACTAACTCCTCGGATACCATTTGGGGGATTGGAATCCGTCAGACAGGCAGACGACATTACAAAATATAGAAAATAAACAATATTTTGACATTAGTAATAAACTTACGTAGAACGTAGTCATCATTGAAGGTATTATCGCATTAGCTATTTGTGATCGAGTTTTTAGCTAATCGGTCAGTTAATGCACTCGTTGCGAATGCATACCAAGATCGCGTCTACTGTGTGCCGTCCGAAACACCGCAATCCAACCGCCGCAATTCCACAATTTCTTATATGTCTGTAAAAGACGTACATTCAATAAAATAGATTTAAAATCTCCGAGTTTACCATAAAAACGTTCTAGGAACAGCAAGCAGCTTTATTGCAAACCTTAAGATTTCTGATAATGCAGGCAATTTAAATTTTAGATATATAATTTTAAGCAGAGTAATTTTGCGATATGCTATCTTTCTAAATGGTAAACGGCTGGATTAATAAAAAGAAATATCAATTTAAAATAATTCGTCATGATTTTTTTATGTTTGTCTTTATGCTCAAGTAATTTTTGATCAAATGTAATAAGTAATAACTTGTAAAATGCAGAATTTGTTATTCGTTCGGGGGCTATGAACTATTATGACGTACCTATTTTGACGTACTTAAAATAAATGCGAAAACTAAGACTGTTAAATTAATGTTAATAGAACTTTGTTTCAAGCTCGTAAATATTAACTAAGTAACGTCTTTGTTACTTCGTAAACGAGATATATTTCCTCTAAAATAATGCTTTTATTAATTGGTAAGACATGGATTGTCTTGTGCGTGCTCCTAAACATGTTGATAGACTTAAGCATTTACTTGTAAAAGAACATCGAGCATTCACCGTTTTTAAATTGTCGAACTGGACAACGAACAGAGCTTAGCGTAATGCGAAACATCGTTACAAAAATTTTCACAATCATTCTAGCGAATGCTCTAGTCAAACATAATTTCTTCTATTTCTATTTCTAATTTATTTTTAATGACGGAGTGGCTCGGCTCTAAGCTTGAAACAAATTTACTGTTTTGTCGCTTGAATGCTCGCTAGAAGGCCTGCTAAAACGTTTAGTTTTCTGTAATGTAAAATTCACTAGAATGCTCATTACAAGTGAATACTGAAGTCTATCTGCACCTCCAGTCATACTCGTACATGGCGAACGAGCTGCACACTCTCGAGACAAAGCTTTTACAAAACAAATATTTAATATACGTTACATTTGTAATGCAGTACATTTAGTTAATAAATGCCGACCTATATATTAAAGCAAATATCGTTCATTCCGATTAGGTAACTTGTAATCACCATGTAATTAAGAAAAACATAAAATGAGTATGCGGCTCCAGCCAGTTCTAGCCATTCCTAATTGGCATATTAAATAGTATTTATTGACTATGATATACCTAATTTATTGTTAACTTAAATGGACGGTACCTAGCAGAGCCTCATTTAAATGTTTCGCAACAAGAGCAATTAAGTAGTAACCTACTTAGTAGTGATTGAACATATTAATATTTATTTCGATGTGTAGTGTAAGTAATGAAAATTAAGGAAAACACGGGTTTTAGTCAGTGAAGAAAATTCTAGGATATCTTTATTATATTGCTTTTTAAACCCAAAACAAGGCGAGATTGAAGGTTAAAAACCACGTGTAAAATAATAATTATCACGCCTAATATTATATGTAGGTATAACTGCTAAAACGAAAAAAATATTAGACGTAACATGAATTTAAATTCTTACAATTAATGGCTTAGTATATAATTATCTCGTTTATATTTAAATATGTATATAAATGTGTATCGCTATCTACCGTCATCTGAGAACTGTTTTTCGTAGCTTTGGCACACTAATTATGTATCTGGTTGCAATATCCTTAATAATTTTTACGACTATATTCGATTTTATGATAGTTCGTGATTTGTTTCCTGTAAAAATGATTAATCAGGCATATACATTCGAAATTAATAGCCGTGGCTTAATCAGCACTAATTCAAAACAAGCCGCATCTTGGCAGGCCGGACCAGTTTAGGCTGAAACCGTAGATTGTAGAAGTTCTATCATGAAATAAGAATTTTAACTTACCATAATGACATAATATATAACTTTGCCAGCTGTTCAACACCCATTTATTTATTGATGAAATTTCCACATATCTGTATGTTTATATAGAGTTAATATTGATTTAAAACCTCGCCGTGTGTTTGCTCTCGGGATTTGCATAAGCAAACTGCTTTAAACAGTTTTGATACATACGTCATTACACGTCATTTTATCGGCACCGAGCTGTCTATGCAACTTTATTTGAAGTCCAATGTAATACATAATTAAAGTGCTTAACATTATAAAACAGTGAAGACTAATTTCATGCCTGTAAATCTAAGGATTGGGCAGAGTTATATTGTTACCCCTAACATGTTTCGGTCACTTGGTATTTAAATTGTCAAATCCCAACAACACTAATTACGCTCTATCTACCCAACGCAAAACAGTTCTATTGTATTTGAATCAAAGTAACTAATCGAGTGTTTGAAATTATTTTATTCATTGGAATTATAATATGCGATCATGGTGATTTAGGGAGTAACCATGAAACGTTTATTATTAAAAATTAATTACAGTACTAGAATTGGTAACAAGGATAGTTTAATTGGCAAAACGTTGCCATATAACCTAACCTAAATTAGATAAATAAATCTTTTTAATATTATAAATAAAATAAAAATTTATCTAATTTAGGTTTTTTGACACGACAGACTGCTATAAAAATCATCAATCACTGCTTGATGATGATGATATGATATGGGAAATTTGATTCTCAGGTATGCTTGTTTTTGTACTAACATGGTAGCTATTCTTAAACTTCAGACGAAACACAGTATTACACGGGTTTTCAGTATTACAGTAGTCCTTTAATCGGAGAGCCTGCTCATTCGTATTGTTATCAAATAATTGGCAACGACGCGCTCTGGCACTTGTAATATATACTCGTAATACATATATGTACTTAAATTTGCTTAATTAAACGCCTTAATTAATTGTGTTAGCAATACACGTACTAAGAAGCCTATTGAAGCAAACGGTTAATAAGGTACTAGTCAAACGTATAGAATAAAATTGCGTAATTGCCTACATACCGTGACTCTACATAGTCTGTAATGTTATAACTAGTTTTGTAAAATGGCACGCTTGCAGCGGTTGGGTTATATTGGTATTTGGATACCAATATAACCCATCCGTTACAATCTTTATGCCAAAGAAGTACACAGGTACACATAGCGACAAATCAACCTAGACTGTTTGGACTTTGAATTATTAGAAGTTGAACGCTACGAATCGTGCGAGAGAGTGCGTTATATTTTTGTTACGCTCTATCCTTACCATTACATCGACAACACTATGCACTGTCTCTTTCCGAAAATTTTCTATTTTGTATGTAGCATAGTTATGCGTATATAGGGTGTCTAACTTGATGTGTAGCCGTGTGTACGTCTTTTGCATATTCAAGGGAATTTAGAACTGAATGCCCTAAATACATCAAGAAAGTCTATACATTGTTAATTGACATCCACGTTCATTTGTAGTTTGTGCATCTCACGGAAACCTGGGGGATCAAGGTTTGCTAATCGCCAATATTCTTCATGGCTCTGAAGGCATATCTCAGAGTTAGGTATAAAATCTTAAAATAGAACTCTTTTTTTCTCGCGCACATGCATCGTGTAACTATCACTTTGGACACTATTTTTATCAGCTCAATATGGTTAAAGAGAAGTGGCGCACATCTGTAGTGTTTTGATACTGACGAGTGTCAGGCACAGCAAGAAGCATTCCGTATAGCGGTCAAACGTGAGCTTCGTTAGGTATATAATACATCGAAAGGAGACGGGCGGAGTCCCTTAGTTCGTCAGGCCCATCGCGGACAAGAGTGAAAATGTAATCAAATTACTGCTAAAAACATACAAATGATATATGTAAAAAAAAAGTATATTAATGGTGGTATTAAAGAGATATTTGAGTTTATATGTATAATTCTAGGTTATAATAATGACACCATTTTGTAGGTACGAAAATTGTAGGTACATATTTGTTGGTGGTTTATATAATTATAATAAGTAAATCATATATATTTTATAGATAAAAATATTTTAGGTATAAATAGTAATATTCATAAATACTATTTTATTGTTCTTTGAGTAGTAACTTGCATGGGCAAAATGAGGCTCAACCCGTAGTGAGTGTAATTAATATCTTGAGACAACTTACACAAATATCCAATAACAACAAAGCCAGGTCAATCAAAGATGCAGAGTCAGAATCCAAATAAATAGCCAGGTCACAAATAAATCACAGTCGCAAAAATAAGTACTAGTTTATTAACGTTCACTGCGCACGAGTGCAAAGTCAACACGAATGTAACTTGTTGCTATTTTTGACAGCTTTATTGTTCGTTATTGCCATTCCGTTTCTATTATTGAATATAAGCCTCTTGATCCAACATAAAAATAAAATAATAATAGAAGAAGCGCACGTATAAACATAAAGTCAAACGCCAGTAATTATAGTTAAACATACCTTACCGTGATTGATATTTATTTAAACTGTTATAACTGTTCAAACTGACAATCGAGACCATGTATTGTATATTGAAAACATTAAATTAAAAATAATAAATAGTGCCCTTACCTATCTATTTTTAAGGCTGGCAATATTAGAAACTCGAAAAAGCAACTGTTATCAGTTTTACAGTACGTTTATTACCTTTTTCGTGATATTTATATCTGAATCATAGATTTTTTGTTTACAGTAATAAAAATCAATAAAAATAAGTACTGTTTTTCTATATACATTTAACTTCTGTCTTCTGTTTTTGTGAGGGCCGAAATTCGCCGATGTCCTTTAAATATGCTTTAGTGAGGCTGTGACTAAGTCGTGAATATGACTGTTGTGCATTTGCGATTGTTGTTGTGTGGTTTGGGTGCAATGCCCGGATTTAGCTAAAAGTTATCGGATTATTCTGTCACTGCTTCTAATAATATTTAGTACTCGCCCATTCCTATGGGCCTAAAACACTTTACTTATAAAAAATATGGCTGCCACAAACCTCTCCCTACTATTTCGGGGATATGTCCGTGAGACTATATATATGTATATGCATTTTAAAATGTATAAAGTATATAATAATAACGTATATTTCTGCCAAAAATCTCAAATAACTTTAAATGAATCGACTGGATTCTACACTACGATGCCATGTGTCATAAATATCTATATAATCTGCCAATTAACATAAAATGGCAACAATGCTTGCGTGTTTAATACGTAACTTACTGTATGCCTGTTGCGCATAACTACACGCTGCGGACATATACATAAGTTGCAAAGTCAAAAAAGCCCTGAAAAATATTAATCAAGAAACATTAACCACCCATTTCACAATTCTCTAAAATTTCACTTATGTTAATATGCCTTACCTATGTCCTTTCTGCCTAATGAACATCGGTCATGGAGTGTTGCCACGTATCACAAGACGCCGCAGGGTGGCCTCCACTGGGTAAAACGATGACCAGGTAAGGATTGCGACAAAGCGTGGAGAACCTCGGGGTAGGCCTATGTCTAGCTTTCTTTCGGCTGAGATGATGATGGAAATAAAACCGATGCTACAATACCAGTTATAACTGTTCTTAATCTAACCTAACCAAAAATTGTAAGTTAGAATAAATACCACTTTATATAGCTTAAAGTGCAAAACTAGAATATCTTTTAGTATCCCTGTTATGTCTATAATTGTAGAAAGGGAAATATGTACGCAGTATTTCACTCTCTATAAAGCGAAGGTCTATTACCTGACTTTCAATTTGGTTATCGTAGCGGCGGCTTTGACACTTCAATTCGACTTTCTGACATGACACACATGACAGCGACGATATTGTAACAGGATCAGATATTGGCATGTACAATGTAGTCCTTGTAATATAATTCTTAAGGACATTCGGATGTTTAGATATAGAACTTGTAGTATTTAAACTCAATTATTACGGCCCATTTATTTAAAAGAAGTCAAATATCTAAAATGAAATGATCTTAAAAAAACCATTCTTCTAGGTTTAATTTTGGCGCATAAGGCATATACACTATACAAGACCACAATCACAGAAATAGAACGGCTTAGTGTAATAGAAGTTTTAAATATTCTGATACCAAAATATGGAATAATTTATCTCCTTCCATAGAAAATTATGTCCCAGACAAACTATAGAAACATTATGTTTTAATAAATCCTTATAGCAGATTGTGTATCCTTCTTTGCAAATAAATTAACAAACATCATACCACGTTATTGTACACTATTGTTCATGTAAATATAATAAGGGCCTTCAGACCAAATTTCGGTCACGGCAACCATTCTTAACGGATACTGGCCACCTGCGCGGTAGCTATTAGAGTGCACAAGTCCGCAAACATATTCCCTAACTGTCATTATGCGATGAGACAGCAATCCGACACAGGACCAACGGCTGGAGATTTTGCCGAGGTAAGTACGGCGGTTTCCAATACCGCCAACTTCCTAACTCTAGGCTGCTATTGAGAATTTTTTGACCGATAACCCAAAAATATTTTGTTGAAGCGATTGTGGCTTAGAAAAAAAAAGAAGAGTTTTTGAATTTACTGCCGCAGCGTCACCGTGGCAGTCTAACTGTGTAAGTCGTATCTAAATAAACAGTGGAAATAATTTGTTATTTAGGCTTTAACTTATTGATGGGTTAATGGTTATTTTTAACTTGTTTCTTTTTGTGTGCGTCAAACATCGTAAGGTTGGTAGTCGTATATTAGGCATTTTTGAGCGTTATTTTGACTGGTTTCGTACACTGTATACCTATGTATGGGTCATATTACAACAGACAGCCAGTGACGTCCCCTATCGATTTCTACGTTATCATTTAAATCCTCAAATCCTCGGCGATCCAGATGCCCAAATATTTGAATCTAGTCATTTTACGCAAGGAAAATATAGTTATATAGGTACATTACATAAGATATATTTAATATGTTTATTATACATACATAAAAATTAATTATCATTAATTATTTTATAAGTGTACCGCAATATAAATCCTCACTGTTTTAAAAAATTTGTAAGCTTTCTATTGATATCTCAGCAAAGTAGAGTCCCTTAGAATTCAGATTTCTGGTCTGAGCAAAAGTATTTCTAATTACCTACCTTTTGGTTATTTAGTATATTTGTAAAAAAATTAACCAGTCATTTTACTATTCATTCGTCCGATTCTTTGGGAAAAGGCAGGCGTCATATTCTGTATTATAATAATATAATAATAATATTCTACTACATACACACAACACCATCTAGCCCAAACTAAGCAGAGCTTGTACTATGGGTACTAGACAATGGATAAACATTGTCGGTCTCTATGGCGTAGTGGTTAGTGTAACCAACTGCCACGCCTGAGGTCGCGGGTTCGATTCCCGCACAAGTCAAACATTTGAGTGCATGAGCATGGATGTTTTGTCTTGGTCTGGGTGTTTCTATGTATAATAAGTATGTATATAGAAAAAAAAACAACGTATGTAAGTATGTTTATCCATTGTCTAGTACCCATAGTACAAGCTCTGCTTAGTTTGGGCTAGACGGTGTTGTGTGTATGTGGTAGAATATTATTATTATATTATTATACAAAAAAAAGGTGTATAACCTTTTTTTTGTAAATACATGCATATTATACATAGAAACACCCAGACCAAGACAAACATCCATATTCATGCACACAAATGTTTGACTTGTGCGGGAATCGAACCCGCGACCTCAGGCGTGGCAATCGGTTACACTAACCCCTACGCCATCGAGGCCGACGATATGGTGTAGGTATTGAGTATGCCCACGATCATGACATACGCCAAATACATTTTGTAGCTTATTACTTATTACGTATCTTTAATTATCACTGAAGCCCATCATAAGATCTCGATTAAATTAAACGAGACCACACTGCAATTAAGTTAGTCGATTGAGATATGTTGGAGATATAAAGTAAACAGAAATGACAAATAAACGGGACAAAATAAATCCTCGTATTTTTAAGTCGGCTTACATTATCAATTTATCACAAATGGTCATATATCTAAGAAATGAACTGAAAAATAGAGATCTCATCATATAAAGGGTATTGATTTCGTTGCTAATACTAAACACATTATTTCTACCAATTAAATTGTCGTCTGTGCCTTGGAAGTGTTATGTTTTGTAAAAAAGTAACAGCAATGTCTTCGTTAAGCATCAATAAAATAGGTCATAAGGGAAGTGAATGATTTCTGAACAATGCATTATTAAAGCGCTGCCTGTAAAATGATGCTTTTGTATACCGTTGCTTGACCAATAATAATGTGTGAATCGCTTGCTGTGAACTTAGATGTTACCGTAAAAATTACGTCATTCACGGAAAAATCCTTCAATTTTATAACTTTGACATGACGTTGTGTTACATAATATTTATTTAAATTTTAAATATATGTATTATAATGATATTCATATATTTGCTGAATTTATCTCTAAATTTGTAATTTACAGACACATACATACACGCCTGTTTCCTGGGTTAGGCAAAATAAATCCGTAGTCGCTGTTAAGGACGTATGCCAGCACAGCGGCACATTAGCGTCTGGACACTTGTGTTTTTGTGTCCGTACGTGAATGTGCTGCTGCGACTCTACTGTGACTACGACCAGGTCAACAGACATGATTTTTTTTCGAAATATATTATCTTCAAGTCATTTCGAATGTTTTTTTAACTTTAAATCTATTTAAATGCATGCATATTTGTAGCATAAATATAACATAGGTACTATGCAGTATTGGTCTCAGATTATTATAATTCTGTTCAAAGGTTCGCCAACGGATGCAAATTCAGATCAACAATCTTCAGGAGAATTTTGAACTAGTCGAGATAAGGCTGCGTAATCTCCAAGGTCAAGTGTCGTCACTTAAAAGCAGCTACACTGTCATCCTGGCCGGCGAGGATGACACTACCGACAAGATTGTTACCACATGAATTAAATACCTTGAATGGTCAATAAATTGATTTTAAACGTTGTTAATTTCCAATAAAAGTCGGAGATGTATGGTTATATACTTTGCATACTTTTGTAGTTTATATTTTCTATGATATATACATACATAGATACACGCCTGGTTTCCAGAGGGGTAGGCAGAGACTACGGATTTCCATTTGCTACAATCCTGACACACTTCTCTGGCTTCCTTCACTTTTCTATGATGTATTTGATATATTATTTAATAAACATTACAGTAACAATATATGCTATATTTTTAGCGAGAACCTTATCGTAAGTTTATATTACACTGGTATTACAAGTTTGAGACGGTATTTTGACGCGTATTGGGACTTGTTTTATATGAATTGCTCAATATAATTTATTAAAACTGCGTCAAATAATTAGGCTAATAAATGTTTACGCAAATATTTAATCTCGTTTGTAATAAATGAGAATAAAATTTAAAAACTGGTCTCACTTCGTTATAAGTCTTGAATATGTAAAACAGAGTATATATTGTGATGAATTAACTTACAAATATAATAAATGACACTTATATTATTATCTACATATACGTATAACTTTTTCATTATTACTAGAACACGATATACCCTTTTTGGCTTGAGTTAAAATATTCATGTGTATCGATCTAGCGGGGCCACTCGAGTTAGACCGAAAAATCTAGTGGTAATGCTTTGTTTGTTCAACATACCTCACGAATTTATTAACAAGATCCAATGTACCTCAATTATTATGATAGAAATTACAATAAATCACCTCATCCATCCAGCGGGACCCGCGGTTGTCTTACGCTCGAAATACATAAAAATAATACTGATCGTAACTTGTGCCAATGTACCTCTCGATTCATGTATTAACTCCTAGGGATCTTTAACAGAACAGGAGAAATTCAGCAAGAAAATTTTGTCTGCCCGGCAGGGCACTTTGTAATTTGAATTCATACGTGCAAAAATGCACACCGTTGTTATGTATTACCAATGTACCTATTAATTTATTTTACCTTACCAAGCGCCTACTACCTACTATTATCATTATTTTGTATTTATAATAAAATGTAGAAAAGTCGCGAAAAATTTGGTATCAGTGAAGAACTCTAAGGTATAATACAACCGCGGGCTCCGCTGGATGGATGAGGCGATTTATTGTAATTTCTATCATAATACTTGAGGTAAATTGGATCTTGTTAATAAGTTCGTAAGGTACATTGAACAAACAAAGCATTGCCACTAGTATTTTCGGTCTAGCTCGAGTGGCCCCGCTAGATCGATTGACATTAAAATTCTCAGGCAAAAGATACAAGTAAAAAACGAATCAACTGCATAAAATTGAGCAAGAGAAGCTCGTTTAATGATGTAGTTTGCTTCATATATTTTCTCATATTATCGTGTGTGTTCGCATGCGTTTAATAAGTGCGCAAATATTACGTGCATATTGCGTACGCAATGACCGGCATCGCTTGTCCGCGTGTTGCGGGTGGCTTTGTTCGCAGGCTCGAGAGGCGCGCACACAGCGGCCGGCGCGCGGTACGGCGTGAGCGCCCTTGCTCGACTTGAGGCCGTGCCTCTCCACTTGCCTCGCTTAATGTCAACGCACCGTTAACTACGCTATACTTAATTTTTATTATATTTTTTACATTTCAACAATATTTTCTACGTTCTTATTGAGTCTTGTACAGAACAACCTGTTCTTTTGGGTACACACGGTTTTTATTTACATTTCTTTGTGTTTAAAGTAATTATTATTGTTTTAAAGTGAAATAAAAAGAGGCTTTTGTATTGCTTCGCTGTGACTTAGAATTGACCAAGTTTAAACATTACATTAGAAACCCGTATCTTGAGGCCAAATCTATCCTACTCAGTGTGATTCCATTTTTGTTTACTAACATTACGGTAACAGTTCCGCCGAAAATGTTTTATTTATTTGTTTTGCCTTCTAGTCATTCATTTAATACTACAACCACAATAGGCTTAAGTAAATGAGTAGACTTTAAAAACTACATTTCTTAAAGGACCACCGTATTGAACTAAAATCCACACAAAAAGTCTCCTGGATACTGGTATAGGGTATTGGATAATATAAAACATAAAAGTACAACGGGTAGCTCGTTCTCAACTAGTTCTCAAAAGCGACCTTCAAGCAAAGTTAATATTAAATAAAACATAATCTAGAGTAAAGTAAATAGGTGGATTACATTCCTGCAGTCACGTCTTGCGATTTTAAGCTTATACGTTAAATATTGTTGCACAAGATGGTAGCGGGTTAAGAACAGTTAATTAAAAAGCAATATTTAAATATTTAAACCTAAGCATAGGTATAAGTCAGTAAACTATATGTTTATTACATCATAGAACAATAAATTATTAAATCCGGTGAGATATTTTAGCATTAAAATGACAATTAATATATTTTTGACGCAATCCGATTAGGTAGGAGTTGGAAGCGATCATATTCCTCTGAGGCCGAGGCAAATCTTATTACAGGTGTGTTCGCCGTCAAGTCCTTGTTTCGTTCTATCGATTGCTTCATACCTTTATTCATTTCATTTAATTTTATTTTAAGTCTCTTTCCTTTGAATGAAATTAGTATCCCTGGGGCTTCGGTATTACGATACAGTGTGTATATTTAGATGATGAAATATCTTTACCTTTAGCCCTCTGTGGCAATGCTTTTATTATGGGTCAGAAGTTTAATAGACTTAGTGTATGGCCAATGAAATAATATATGTATATCATGATTGGTTAATTGAAACATTTTGGAAATGTTATTATGATTATCTACTTTGTGTATACGTTAACTGGTTTATGTTTGTGGTTTTGATATGTGTAACTGTATAATAGCTTAATTTCGAGTTCAAGGGCATCAGGGCTCAGTAATAACAAATGACTTCTTTAGGAAGCATCAGGTAATAAAATAAAACATCGTAGTCCACGCAAACGCATATATTTATGATTCATTTTTATATATTTTTGGTGCTCCATTTTTATTTATTTGTGTTTCATTAAATTATAAGTTAATACTAATAATAGTAAAGGGCTCGTAAACCCACACGACCTCCGTAAATGGGCAATCAAGAGATACGTGCAGTTTGCGAGACCCGGGCAATGAGCTGGCATAATAAATAATACAATAAGGTACAAAAAAGGAATTCAACGAAGTACCATCGGATGGTTTTCACACTCGCTCACACACACGCTTCACACACGCCAACAACAGTCTTACATCTATTATATCACTAGCTATACAGAATGCGGCAAGGCCGCGTGCATTGAACCATTGATGTGTACTACGGGTAGGGTGATCACTCGAAATGCGAGCCCTTGAGCTTCTTGACGGCGTTGGTGAGGTGCAACATCTCCGTGTTCAGCTGCCAGATCAGAGTCTCCAGCTTTTCGACGGAGTCGAGCATTTCCACGCGTTCGGTGTGAGGGTTGAAGCGCACCTCGAAGGGTCGCGACATGGTTGACACCCAGCGTCTATATTAACATATCATTTTATTATTAAATACTTGGATTAAAAGAAACAACGTAGGTAGCTGGAGCGAATAGTGAAGGAATTAAATCCTACCTGAATTTGTCTTTGGCATCTTCGAAGCTCTCAGCTACGTAATAGATGGGTTGATATTCCTGGTCTTGGTAGGGCTGTACTGAGGTAGACGCAGGCTCGAACGGTCTAAGTTCGGGCTTGTCACTGAGCGCATGGAGCAACTCTCCAATTGAGGACAGGAGGGCAGCGCCGTACGCTTTCAGTTGTTGGTTCTCCTTGCAAAGTCCGAATTCAACCGTGAACCAATACACCTGAACAAAGACAACATAGTTTATAATGAATCGCCATTGGGCGTATTAATTCACCAACACACTTAAAATAAATATCGCAATTGCTGGGCCCATTCACAAAATTAACATATTCGCATTGGCACAAATAAAATCGTTGTAATCAAACAGATATACATAGTTCTAGAAATCCGAAAACCAAACTTACAGTAGAGAGCTTTTCGATTTCAGGGTCCGAAGCGCCAAGTGATGCAAGTCCAATCTCTTGAGAGAATTGAGCGAAGCTAGGGTCAGCCAGAAGAGGTATGTGTCCAAGTAGTTCGTGAATACAATCACTGCGAAAAAGGCATTTTGTTACAATGTATCCACAATTATATACCATTCAATCAATGGCCTTTAGCAAAACATATTGTAAGCAATATATCCACCAATATTGTATCAAAAAATCGGCGATCGTAGATACGACGTTCCTATATTCAAAACTAAAATGCAGTAAGTGCTAGAGAACAAGTTAATAACTCGAGTGCCTTTGACGACAATAACTTTCAGCGTTCATTTTAAGTAAGTATAACTAAATTATAGCGAGCCATTTAACAAAGTTACAGTTCCATCACGACACTACGCCCTCGTCTCTTCCAACCGACAAATTGTTTTACGTTCAAGGACAAAGTACAGCGTGCACTTAAACTCAATGAACTATGTACATACAAGTAAAAAATGACTTTGAAACACACTCGTACCTGTAATTAATTACGTAGTTTGATCTACATTTGTTCATGATTTGATTTAATTTACATAATACCAACAAGGACTGGTTGCGTAATATTTCCGTAAAGAGACGCGTCAAGGTAATATTCTGAACCTAATTAAATTATCAGTAATTAATTTTTTTAATATATCCATTGTAGCAGTTGCCGTGTTAATGGTTACAGTTTAACATTTTCGGATTAAATGATTAAGATTAATTTAATGTTCTGTATGGATTAGAAGCAACTGATATATCTACATAATTCTTATTTAATATATGCACACGGTAATTATACTTACGGTTCAGGTGTGTGGAATGGAGAGTTGGCGTGGCGAACGTATTGGGTAGATTGGAAGACACGGAAGGCGAGAGATGCCAAGAAGTCGCGAGCCGTGAGGAGACCAGCAGCGGGGCGTAGCGTGAAACCAGTATGCTTGCGTAGGAAGTTGCTAACGTCGTCCAGTTGAGGGATACGGTGAGGCACGAAAATATCAGCAGCCTGCAGCTTGCCAAATGCCGCCTTATATTCTTTACAAGCGTGTTTGGGCATCAGATCCAAAACGGTGTTGAATACTCGCTGCCAAGTAGCATTCTCGCTCTCAGTGTAGGAGATGGAGGGGATTGGGTCTCCGTATTTGTAGGCAAAAGCGATTTCAGCAATAACCTTTCTACGTTCTCTATATTCCTTATCCGCAAAACCGGGGTGGTTCATATCCAATTCGGGTTCATATTTGGTCATGAGATGGTTGCAGTTATCGAGATCCGAAGCGTGGCGAGGGAACCACGGGGTCTTGCTAGAGATATTGTTTTCGGAAACGAGGTTAACGCCGGCGAAAGCTGTCGTTTGACGAAGAGATCTAATAAGCTGCAGCAAGTTGATACGGGACATGCTGACTTTCACAAGAGCGTCGAATTGTGCACCAGCCGATTGAGAAGGACGAGTTTCAAGATGCTGGACGCATCCCTTGTAGTTGTCGATGGTCTTGAGGATGCGTGCGAGTGAGCCCATTCCATCTCGCATACGCAGCAACAAGGCGGCCTGTTGAGTGGCCTGCTCTGCCTCGGGTGATTCACTAGCAGCATTTTGCAGAATCACTTCCTCCTCGGTCAGAGTATAATCTATGAAAAATCCAGTTATATAAATTAGAATATTTGTATAAATTCTAATTCTTGTTATGTACGTTTTACATTTGGAATGCCTTAATCACTTACCTTCGTCTGTCTTCCCATCATCGCCAATATCGGTATCAGCTATAAAAATTAAAACAAAAGAAATGAAGCAAAATACAAAACAAAATAATTTGAAAGTAACAGTAAAAGATGATAAACAAAATTAAACAAACACAGGAGATTATTACCTAGGTGACCATTCTTAGTTTCATCTTGTTGGGTCCCATCTTCGACAGTCGGAGAGTTCTCACCATTGCCAATATGAAGCCCATCTTGGAGAAATTCGGAATCCAAGCCAGAGTCTAAATTATTCAAAGGAAAAAACCAAATGATAAAAATAAAAATAAAACAAAATAATGAATTAAAACAAAAATTGTATCTTCGATTTGAATTTACATGGGTCCTTGTACTCCTTGTGTTGATATTGAGTTCAAATGCGGTCGTTCGCCTATACAAAGCGCAGTGTCGTGTCAGTATTTGTGAGGGCTATATTATGGACTTACCATTGGCGCGGGCGCGAGCCTCTTCAAGAACGCTTTGTTTGGTCTGCTTGACAACAAGGGTCTCAAAGCGGGCGTCATCTACGAGAGAGCGGCGACGAGACGGATAGCCGTTCTGCAACAATTTAATATATGGTAAAATTTGTATAAATTTTACATCGATTTGCCTACTGATGAGATTTATAGGAATGTTAGTATTGATATAAATTGATAGAATGTGTTTGCATTCGTATATAATATTTTACGCTGTGTATTTGAGGAATCAGTTGTTTGACCACAATTATCATACACCTGGTTTATTTTGTAGTATTTAAATGTAATCTTTACAACAGAATTCATAATATTTTATTTTTTATAAGTTTACGTAAGTCCTGTAGCACCTAATATATTCTGAATATATAATATGAAATTAGAATCTGTTATATTGTAGTAAAGTATATTAAACCAATAAATTAAGAGTTTAGAAGAAAATATAAAATAATGTTGCATTGAAGCTGGATAACCTTTTCACTTTAACGAACAAACACAAAGGAGCCGTCTCTAAAACAGTTTGATCTTCTAAATCCTTATAAATATAAAGCGGTCACACCGCGTTATATTTCATGTGAGAGTAGGAATTGCTTTTACGAAGTTCTTAAGCTTATTTCCTGAGTGTGGCCGGGCGTAAAGTGCTCCCATTATTCCCGCCCCGCATTTCGCGCCGGATGCGACATCGTGCGATTGAAATCTTTCAAAGGAACTCAAGTTTCTGTACGGTTGCGCTCGAATAGAGCCAATTACTGCACTGGCCACTTCTGCAGGCTTTGACTACAGTCGTTGACTTAATTTCTTCTAGTGAATCTAGTGACATTAACCTTGCTCGTTTAATTCATTTCTTCGATACTTTCATATAATACAAAGACCGACCGAAGAAAGGGTTTTCATTGTTTTTAATATGACTCTAATTGAGGCTATTCATAGCATAGCTTGAAATTGTAATATATATTTATTGTTTAATATTGATTTGACATAAGGTTATTCAAGATATCAGTTTACCGATAAATTTGTCTATAATTCATACGGTTTGGAAAAGCCAGTGAATCCCGTTCATAGATGCGGCTGTATTGATGATATACAGTTTTCCTTAAGCTATGTGTGTGGCTTCTGGTAGGTTGATGTTCGTGACAGCGTAATTTCCGCCGTGTAGCGCTAAGGAGCGGCAAGTGACGCGTTGGTTGGCCGAGTGCGCGGGCGGCGAGACCTAGCATTTTCCACTAGAGTGGCTGTGCGGGCCTAACTATGTATGTCAAGGGTTGCGCTAATCACTCGCTATTGTTACCAAGCCCCTGAAATGCAACGAAGTTAGTAATTATGCGACCTAAAATCATTTTACAAAGATTGTCCCAATCTTTGTAAAAATGCTTTGCCCTCCGTTGATACCCATTCAAACATAGATATGTATGCGACATTACAAAACTGCGGAAACACTGTCGCACGCGGTATTGTAATTTTAAAGGTCCGCCTAACTGGAGCGGACAGGACTCGGAATCCGGTTGATTTAGCCTTGGTGTGCCCGAGTGGCCACTTCACCATTCCAATCGGTCGACGGGTAATTAAGCCAAGCCAGAGTGCGCCGTCCGCCGACCTGTATCCACCCTCGAACCAATACTACCTACACTTCCCACCACTCCATTCAACGAAATTTAATTATTCGTTGCATTTAATCGAACTGAGGGATGTGCATTGTTTAACGCTCGAAAATTATAATCGCACTTCCTCAAATACAATTTACGTCACGAGATCTCATAGAACAAAAGAAATATCAATATTAGCAGATTAATTTTTAGTGCAACAATGCATTGTGAATATTCGTTCTGTGTAAAAAGGAAGCATATATTTGACCTTCAAATGTAAAAAATGTGTAATGATTGCTAATTGTCCTCGAACAATGTAAAAGACTGCATCAAAAACATATATTGGTCAGGGGCATACTTAAGCGACCTCGAGATGTTATAGATCAAGATCTCAAGTTAGTCCTTGCGTGACGATGCCTAATTAACAGTGAAACGAGTAATGTATTGAAGCAACAAAAAACTAAAAGGCAATGTTTGAATTTTGATATTAAGTGTGCAAATTTGTCAATCTTATTGTGCCCATCGTGTCACTTGATAGAATTATAGCGATCTTTGCTGATTGCAGTGGACTCGGTGAGCGTCGCACTGCCTTGCATTCCGACCTTCGACGGTCAAGGAAATACAATCATTCAGTCACCAATCATAAACTATACGATAATCACTGACAGCAAGATAGTCAAAGGGCTAGTTGTCGCACAGCAGTAAACCAATTAATAAAACTATACATGAACATGATCGCAATGCATATGAAACTAGAAAATTTACTAAAAAGGCAGATATTTTTGAGATTGTTGCCCACGAAAGTGCGCACCAACTTTGACACAATTCGCAGAAAAGATTCGCATAGCTATGTGTACTATCTATCAACTTTCTTATAAAAGGACCATCTAAAAGTTCTTTTAAATACAATCAAAACAGGTGAGTGACAACATTGCCTACGTGAGTAAATGCTTACGACTATACGTCGTGTTGAATATTTAAAATTGTAATTAATCTGCTAATAAACAATGACCAGATTGACTAGGAGCTGTTTTTGTAATAACCGGTAGTAACATTAAGTTGAAGACCGGCGCACGCCCAACAATTACGATGGAGGCTTGCATAGTTTATTATGTGGAACAATGACTTATTTAGAACATATTGTTGTGTTGAATATTGTGCAAATTTGTCACACGATGATGTGACCCCGACGTGAAAGTGTCTCCGCATGAATTAATTACTTATACACAATAACAACATTGCGATGGCCCTGTTCGTCGGCTTCGCGTAATGAGATCCGTTCAACTCTCAAGCTTTTGGATAATTAGCCGGGGAATTTATAAGTGAAAATACGTCAGCACGAATAATACGTCAGAATTCATCTCCTTATTCGCGTCACTTTCACACGATTTCTCGATGCCCATTTACAATTATTCCCAAAAATATTTTGTACACAATGTAGTATGTATTACAGTAAGTGCTATATGAATTATTATTATTGAGCCTTTTAAGTAGGTAAAAAATTAAAACTGCCTTGTCTAGTTAACTTATTTATATCTATTGTTATATAGTAGTACAAGGGCGAGTTTGACATGTAATGGGTAGGCTATTGTGATTATCTTTGATGACGAGTCAATTAACATCGAACTCGCGACTGAGATACAATCATTTCTGTTGTTTATATTTTCTACGTACCTTTAACGAACTGCATAATACTTTTTAGAACGCGAAGATATATAAGAAGTTAGAGCACTTTATTAGGGTTATGTAGAGTTAATAATAGTTTTAGTTTGCTATCAAGCAATCACGGTTTCAAATCAATAAGGCCTGCTTTAAATACTAGGTTTCTGTGTTAAAACTAGTTAATCTAGAAGTGATGTTTAATAGATCATGCGTTTTTATAGCAATTAAATGTACTTACATCTGTCAGTGAGTAAACTTAATTGGTGGTTTTAGTTCGATTAGGTACTTAGATTAACGTCTGAATAATTACATCCATTGAACGAAACAACTGCAGTACATTATTACAACTTGCCTTAAAATTACTGAACAATACATTTAAGGACTTAAAAAATTTTAGGTACCTGTATCATCGAAAGTTATCGGGTATTATTATGAAATTATTCACTTCTTAAATGGATAGTGAGGTTTTATAAAAGTTATACCTAACATCTAGCTTGGAAAAGAAATATTTTAAATGTTAAAACGAAAAGGGATTTATAAAAATGTTTGTAAGTTGTTAGTAAATAAACGAGCAAGCGACAGTGACAGGCGGCGGTGGTAGCACCACGCCGGCCATGCTGCAGGCGAGCTCCTTACCTCGATGCTGTAAGATTTCTTGATGGCGAACATTTCGCGGTTCTTCTGGGCAGCTGCGACGGCCATGGTTTCTCTTAACACACCACTGGGATCGGTTTGAGCCTGAACAAGTTTAGTGTTCACTGCGCGAATAGCTAGCGTATGTCTGCGATAGCTTTGTGTCTCGACCACGGGCTTTGTGCCTGTCTGTCGACGACTTGAGCTGTCGTATTACTATAGCTAACTAAACTTTGGATTGCAAACAGACCAATGCATGATGACCGTTCGTAAGAACAGTTTAAATAGTGTTAGGCGCGCGCCTCCCACCCCGCAGCGCCTTTCGTCGCGCATGCGTCATGATCGCCCCCCGCGCGCCGCCGGCGCCCGTCAGCCTCCTTGCGCTCGACCACCGGCATCCCCCGACCCTACAGCATCATCATAACACTTACCCCTTTGACTACCCAACTGCTTTGACCTGTCAGAAAATTTGTTAACAAATTTTCATTTCTCAATAGAAGATCCTACCGCCTTTGGGCCATGTCCTTATTCAGATCCTTGTTCGGATATGACCTTATAAAACTCGGAAGTGGACCGTTGATACTTCAATAAATATCTTTTTATTATATGTTAACAGTTAAGTCGTTTAAATTTACTGATAAAATCAAAATTATTTACGTTATTGTGTACTGTTCAATAATATACAATTTACATTATATTTTCTGGCAGAATAGTACCTATATATAATAGTATGATATAATTATAAAAAAATGGCCGTAATTATAATATTTGTAAATATTTTTTATTAATATTGATTTGTGTGAATCGGAAACAAAATATTACTATAATTTTGTATCTGATTAATATAACATTTAATGATAAATATTATTGCATTCCTAAGTCGTAATATTAATTGGGACGTATATCTATCGTAATTCTTTTTTTTATTAAATTATAATGCCTTTTATGGATTGTTATAAACTATAAATCTATATGAATATTTGTTTTATTTTCTATTATATATTTTTTATGTAATGATATTCCCTTTCAAATAAATTTTATAACAGATTGTAGTGAAGCTGTTATATCGCAATCTTTCTGTCTTTATTTTGACAATAAAAACCGTTGTATAATAATCTTTTCTTGTTTATATTTTCTCATTATTCAATTTAACTGTAACAGAATCACATATACTACTTAAAAATTATGTATTATTATTTATTGTTAATATATAGAAATAATTTTAATTTAAAACTATCTAGTATTGTGTTAAATACCATTTTTAATTAAAATTGTATGTTTGCCTAATAACTTTATTGAGGAATTACTATTCTTCCATAAAGTTAGACATTTTAATTATTAAGTAGATATTATCTACTACACAATTTAAAATAGGTATATATAACCATGGAGTTAAAATGTGTAATGGACATTGTTTTGGCTTTTGCTATATATAATAATATAACAGATCTGGAGTGATCACCTTGCCGGTTCCACGGCATGCATTTGTTCTTGTGGTCCGTTCGATTCTCGTGTCAGGCTATGTACTAGGTAAGCATATTTAATAAAAAAATAACAAAACTGCCTCGATTAAGTAATGGTAGAGTATTTGATTTGATTGCTATGCATAAGGTTCTGGATTCGACTCGAAGCGTTATTAAGTTTTCCTGACAAAATATACCACGAAGTCTAGAAGTATAAACGGTAAATGGCCCGGTAAACGGCGTTAGGCTCGCACCCTAGTGCGTGGATATAAAATCTAAATTGGCAAAATGTGACTATAATGCAGCCCTTGGAGAATATATATGTGGGACTATGTGTATGCATGCTTTTTTTTATTGATCTAAGCTGGCATACTTTCATACGGCCCACCTGATGGTAAGTGGTCACCGTAGCCTATGGACGCCTGTAACCACCAGAGGACTCACTTGCGCGTTGCCAACTCTTTAGGAAAGGGAGTGGGATGGAGAAGGAGTGGGAAGGGGGAAAGAGGGTGATTGGACCTCCGGCACTCTCACTCACCGAACGAAACACAACAATAGGAATATTGCTATTTCACGTCGATATTCTGTGGGAGGGTAGTCCTTCCCTTCCCCGGTCGAGCCGGCCGCGGCCCATTCATGCTGAAATCAGTGAGGCTCTTCTACTCACTTATATCACTCTACTCACTTATATTATGTATCAAATATGAATAGATTACCTGATAACTTAAGCGTATGCAAAATAATATACTACGATAATTAATTATTACGAATAATTGAGTGACTTTGAAAATACATTATATCTTTAATTATTGATATAAGTATTTTTCTAGCTTAAAATTCAAAATTGCTTATATTATATTATTGTAATAACAATCAATTGCGTAGAGGATGACGATAATAGAATATGTATATTATTATAATTAAAACATTAAATAATATTTCATTATCAGCATTTGTATAAGTTATATTCTTGGTGTGAGTATTCGACATCATAAGGCTTTTTATATCAATTGCAAGTGCTAAATCCCCTGAAGACAAATAAATATATGCATATTTTTATATAATTATGTAGATATAATTATAAGATTAGAATCTTGAATAAGTAAAATAGTAACACCTTTTTACGTTAGCTGTTTATCAGCCACAGCGTACAGGTTTAAATTCATTACTTATGTATATTTAGTGGGCATATATAATAGCGCGCTGGACATCAGAGAGGCACGTCATGGGGTACACGAACGACTGGTAGACTAAAACTCTTGATAGGGACCGTTGAACTCACATGTAGGAAAGCCCTGTCCTCTACAATGTAAAAGAATAGGTTGACAAAAATAAAACAGCAACTTGTGTAAAGAATTTGGTTTTGAGCAAAGTATTATGATTTCTTTACGAAATTTCCCAATGGTTTCAATCATTGCAAATGATGTAAACAAATCGTGTCATGCAGAAATGTTCGTATAAACCCAGTAACAAAAACACGAGATCGGAAAGAATACTCGTATACAGTGTCATCCCACGTAACCACAAATAATAATCCAGCAGTGAGGTGAATCACAAAAACCAGCGTTATTTGATAAACAGTACCATAAGGTGACACACATCAACGTAGTACAACGTTAGAACATATGATCGCATAACGTCATAGATCGATCGCTTATTATAATTAGAAGGTCGCGCCGGATACCAGTAGATCTAAATATGCCTTACGGCTTAAGTACGGATAATTTTCGGAAATCGATGTTCGGTTATTCCAACCAGTGACGCTGTTTCGTCGCCGATGTGACGTATAAACTTAATTTATTCATTTAGCGAATATTTATTGTATTTTTGAATATTTTAATCCTATATTAATATTGTGGAATCAGTTGATAAAGTATAATGCAGGATATGCAGTGATTTATTTTATATGTAAGATTCGGAATGTATAATTGATATAAATTCCCTATAATTTAATATATAATTAATAACTTGAACTGCCACGCAGAGATCTTAAATTCTATCCCAAGGCACGACTTGAATCGACACGAAACTCTCTGAAATTTTGAGTGTAGTAAATACTTAGTTAATTATCGCTCGTTTTAATAATAATATAAAACATCGCGAGATCTCTCTCGCGATGTTTTTCTTCCCCCTCCCTCTTCTCGGAGGGAGGATGTTTTAAGTTATCCATTAAGTTTTTGGAAATGTTCGCCAACTCGCCAGCCGGGCCAGTTCACCCCTTCTCACAATATGACTTATTATACTAGGTGTTTCTTAGTACCTATAGTGAAAACCTCTCAGGGGGTGATTATACTTGTTATTATGAACAACTTTGTTCTGGGTCATTGTCGAAATTGCGATGGAAATCAGCTGTTCCATATAAAATTGGACTTTGATCTCGACAAA
Source organism: Catocala nupta (assembly GCA_963675205.1). Lineage (NCBI taxonomy): Eukaryota > Metazoa > Arthropoda > Insecta > Lepidoptera > Erebidae > Catocala > Catocala nupta. Next base: position 18,298,799 of record OY776078.1, read on the forward strand.
ATGTATGGAACAGCTGAATACAGCTGATACTAAGAAACATGCAGTATACAGGTAGACTAAAAAGACTGCGAGAAAAGTAAATAAAGTGTATTATATAAATACTTCGAAATAATAAGATGATACATAGTTTTTGTTCAGTAAATGAGCAAAAAAAAAGACATGACCTTTTTATTATGCACAGGCATGGTTTGAACTTTAGTAATATAATTTGTTAGGTAGATACAATACAACTTTAATAAATTATATTGTAGCAAATAATTCAGATTAATCATTATTTGCCACAATGTGCAACTTTCCTTTAGTTCCCAACTAGGCAAGGATTGCACCTCAGGTGTCTGTAATAAAAATATTGGAATATTAATTTATAGATGACTGGTCTTTACCTGCGACTTCGTCTGCATGATTTCTATGGGAACGCATTTAAAGTTTGGGATAAAATGTATCCTCTGTATAGATACAGAGCATGGTCTACATATATGCGTGCTGTGTTTCATCCAAATGTGCTTCGTGTTTTATGCGTTATCGAGTTAAGCCTTCACAAACTTTCACATTGATAATAATATAGTTATAGTTTTACTATTGTAGTAATAAGAGTAGGATGGAAGTTTGTGAAGACAAGATTTAAAAATAATAATCTGCGTAAGATTACCATTCACATTTATTAATTTAACTTAGAATTCTATAACAATAGGCGCGCACCTGTTTTACCTTGTCTATGTGTGTGGCTGTATGTACGTTTGTGTGCGTGTTTGAGCATGTGTGTGTGTGTGTGCGTAGAGGCTTGCATGCATGCGTACATGCGTGTGACAAATATATGAGTATTATGATACATATTTGGCTACTGACTTCTTAATCAATATAAAATATGAATATAAAGTAGGAGAATCTAATACTATAAAATATTATACCTAACATATCTATGAAGCTATATTTCTTATCCAATATGTAAAGATTAACATACAGCTTAATCTGTTTTTAAAATCTGAGGTCAATACCCTAATTTTCTTTCATAATAATATTAGCTGTCAGTTTGAAGATGCTCAATCGAATTTTAGGAACCCACCGTCAGATTACTTACTGTATTCAACCAACTGATTAAAACCGCTTGTATGAAATAACGGGTGTCCACCGTTATTATGCACTCATTGATTTTGTTCAAATATAAAAAACAAACATTAAGTAACGTCGGCCGATTTATGTGGTTTTCCCTCGGTGTATGTTTGATATCATGTGAGCGGCAAAAGCCAACAGAAAGCTATGAGAACGGTTGGGGATTCCCTCCATATGCTTGGAAGGTATAATATTCAGACCGCGCTAGTCTAACGTCGTCGGTACATTAGCTCTAATGACGTCATTGGTGTGTCATCGCTCGCCCGTATACCGGTAGACACTGCGAAAGTGGGGAAGGCGATATGTTGCATTTTGTGCATCAGTGCACACACACTGGCAATAGTAATATATTAAATTAGATTGTGCTCGACTGCAGTTCGCTCGCACCGTTATTTACGTGTATCATTTATGATGTTCTACATATAACGCAAGTTCTATTCCACGGAATTAGATGAAATCTAGCTTGGATTTTAAGTTAAATGCCAAGCTACCAAATTGTCAAATAAAATCCATTCCATGGTTTTCAAGTATAAAATATCGATTATCGGATTTACAAACTCTGGTTAATTTTAGTTCTATTTTAATATATTTTATGTTCTTTACAGTGTTATAAAGACACAGATATCTAATTTGTTGACCTTATGTGATCACTCTTTGATATGATATCCATCTGATTCGACAAAACGCTAGTATTTTTTGCTGTCGAGTATATCACAATTATCGTTTAAAATTAATTATTCTAGAAGGATATCAAAGGAATGAAGGCTATATCTCCTTCGTGAACGTAAGGTTTTTTACTACTCATAAACTAACACATTTGACAAATTGTTTCTGCACTTAATTGTTGTTCCAGTGCCCATAATGTATAATAGTAAAAAAGATAATAAAAAGTGCACAATTCAAGGATTTTAATTACACTAAGACCAATGAACGTACGTTGTATCGTTAACCTAAAGGACAGTGACAGAATTGCACAACCAATGTTAAAAATGTTGATATAATTATGTATGTAAATTTATCTGATTTGACTAATGTGAATACTTTGGTAGACTACGTTTATTGACGTCACGATTATGCTAGATCAGCTTCCTTCAAATCATCAAAATTTTATAGTAGATACTTTAAGATCTATAAGAATTTAATTGCAAGGATATTGCATTTATTTTATATAGAATTAATTGTCTTATGCAAACTCGGCAGTCATTAATACGTTGTTTTAATGGTAGGATCGTTAATAATCGACCATAGGAGACGATAAGATTAAAAGTTTTTATTCCTTCGCTATGTGTTTATTATAATAATAATAATATTCTACCACATACACACAACACCATCTAACCCTAACTAAGCAGAGCTTGTACTATGGGTACTAGACAATCGATAAACATACATATATATTTTTTTATTGTTATACATAGAAACACCCAGACCAAGACAAACATTCATATTCATGCACACAAATTTTTGACTTGTGCGGGAATCGAACCCGCAGCCTCAGGCATGGCAGTCGGTTACACTAACCGTTTATTATATTATATTTGGTTGCAAATGGTGACGCACGTGATGGTACTCAGTCATCACCGCCCATGAACATGCCTATGTTATCTTGGTATTGCAGATCCCATGCTATGGCAATACTACCAAGCCGCTATGTGTAAGTAGGTACCTAGTAAAGGAACGTCTACGATTGCCTATTCCGCGTTTCAGTCGGCACGCAAATCCGCTTAGCAATTGAAATAGGCGGAACAATGTTGCTACAGACTGCTCGGGGCTAGTATTGAATATAAATACCAATTAGTATAGAACCTTGCCATCTTACCTACTTACCGTATTAAGAGTGGGGAGTAAAGGCAAAACACTAGCATGTGATGAAAAAGAGTGCAGTATCAATGGCGGTTAGAATAAAGGTGATTTGGATATAGATATTCTAGTTAATCTGTATTACAACAAATATATAACCAAATTCTGACATAAAATATAATCATTTTAAACCTAAAATATATACTTATCTTCAGTTGCTTCTCACGAGCTCGGTAGCAGAGTCAGTGCTGCTACTGATATCCTTTTCTTTTTTTAAATTCCTCTTTAGCAAATCCCAATGTTTGTTTGCTTGACCCAGGAATAAAAGCCAGTCATCAATTACTACTCCGAGGTAGTTTAATATTTTGTTGGTAACATTCGTATATATGCATTCGTTGTCATATAGTGCTGGAAAATATAGATATTCAAATTATACTTTTACACGATTACTTGTCAAAACTACAAACTCTTTTGGTCGTGATAATAATTTATTTAAATGTACACACGGCTACACATCAAGTTAGACACCCTATATACGCATAACTACGCTACATACATAATAGAGAATAGTCGGAAAGGGACAGTTAATAGTGGTGTCGATGTAATGGTAAGGATAGAGCATCGGGTCCCGTTCAGCGTCAGTGAGACAAAATAAAAATAATATAACGCACTCTGTCGCACGATTCGCAGCGTTCAACTTCTAATAATTCAAAGTCCAAACAGTCTAGGTTGATGTGTCGCTGTGTGTACAACAAAATACCTAATTTAGTTTGCAGATCTCAATCGTGTGTTTATTTTGTTACATGTTCTTATGAAATACTTGTATCACTAATGACTAAAATTTATCCAATTGTGTTTGTAAAGTATGAAGCTAATATTTAATATTAATAGTTCTATGAATAGTAGTACGCATTTTTTTGCCTGCACTTTTATTTTATTGGTAAAACCGTTTTGTATGGAATATCAAGTGGTTATGTTTTCTTTATTAACCTGCCTTATCCGAATGATACACTCCTGTTTTATTCGTGCACATCTGGGTTATAAAATCTTTTAAAATAAGGTTTATGTATTTAATGCATAGTTTCACACCCTTATTTTATCTATACTAATATTTTAACGCTGAAGAGTTTGTTTGTTTGGTTGAATGCGCTAATTTCAGGAACTACTGGTTCGAATTGCAAATTTTTTTAGTGTTGGATAGCCCATTTATCGAGGAAGGATAAAAGCTATATAACATCACACTACGACTAATAGGAGCATCAATGAAAAATTTAGCAAACATGTTCTTATGTGAAGCAGACGAAGATGCGCGGGTCAGCTAGTTAAATATAAAATAAAATCAGGATGTTGATGTCCCTCAAGAATCTTATTCTTCCATTTTTTTTAACGCCGTGATTTATGTATTCTGTTATAAGAAATGCGAAGTACCATTGAAATGCACTTTAGAAATAATGACATTTCGATTGTTATGTAAATGATCGCGTTCTAAGAAAGCCTTGTAATTAACTACTTTCCTTTGTCATAGCAGACTTCTACAGTACAACAAGTATTATAGAATTTTCCTGTCTATATAATGATAGTTGGATTAAGTTGTGATAATAAATAATAATAATTCCTTTGAACCTATAATACTGATGATTAAAAATACATAAATCAGTAATTGAAAATTTATTTATGTATAAGTTGCGAGGACCATCCTTAGATAATACTTTTTTAATAAAAGACAACATCCACATTAGGTTTAATTCCTGTATCGCGGGCGACTTTACAAACATTCAACCATCAAACACAAAGAACATCCAGACTCGGAATAATAATTTGTGGATTGTGAATCACAAAATTTTTGTTCCGTGTAGGATTCGAACGTACTACAATCGGCGTGGTGGCAGGGGCGATTCGACCATTTAAACCACTACTTTGTGTTTTTCTAACCACGAAGCGGGATAAATTGTGGTTAATATATTTTTCATTGCCACCTGTTGAGTCTGTATTAAGTAAATTTTCTTATATCTGCTATCTTGTCACTGATCGCGTTATACTTATATTAACTAATATCACCGGCTATGAGCCCGTACGCCCTTTGACTTTCGCCTTTCATAGAAAGACTGAACCCTTCGCGGGGCTCCTAATTTTGGGTGGATTTAAGAAGAAACCTAACAAATACCTTCTAGGGAGCGAAACTGGCGAACGGGCTCGTAACTATATCACCTGCACGACCTGCATCGAAATTTTTTGTTTTTATCTGTCAATTATTGAAATGACAAACAAAATTAAAAACCTATTGTGAATGGCCAACGGTGTGCCGCTGCCTTGCAGAGTGTCTCATTCTCTTCTTCATGCAAGGAAGTAGCTCAGTGTGTGTCGTTACAATAAGAAGAACATGTAATTGTGAAGACACACACTAAACCAATTGTTACGAGGTATTAAGACTCAAAATAACTATTGAATAAAAACTGAATCACAAAATTTTATACCTTGTGGGGATCAAACCATAACACTTGTTCGTGTACTGGCAGTAGCTAATCGCTATCTCTGCAGTTCGTGCCCTTTTCGTGCTAATGCATTCCATATAGTGGTCCAAGATACGGTGAAATATGTACCACTTAATTTACCGTATTTTTAGAATAACCGTATACACAATAACTTAACACCTCCTTATAAACCTCTGAATCTTCTTCGAAGAGTTTAATGAAAACATTATGTGGGTCTGTGTCTGTCTGTTAGTGACAGTTTGTTAGTGACAGGCATAGACCCGGAACCACTGGATCGATTGACTTGTAACTTGGTGTGGAGTCATCCCTCGGTCGAGAATATGGGCCCTGTGGGTCAAAAGACCGCCGAGATATAGGGGTCACAAGGTCATAAAGTCAGAGGATGTCCACCAGAATGTTTTGGAAGTCCAAGGGAGAGACTTTTGCCCAGCAGTGGGACATTACAAAAAGCTTTGTTACATGAAGACGAAGAGGTTGAATCCTGGGTTTCTACACCCATCTCGTTATATTGCTTGTTAAAATGTACCGCTCTTACATTCTTTCAAGGACGATACACTTTTACGATATGAGGCAGTTATGAAAAGGAGAAAAGGCTTTTTAATGTAGTGATCTTTGTATATTATAAATAGTTCCGAATTTTCTTTGATTCTGGATTCTGCTATTGTTAACAATATTATACCGATATCAGTACTACCAGTGGCAAAACGCGTCGGAAGCAAAAGTAAGTGTGTATATTCTTTTCTTTTTGATAGAGACAACTGTCGTTTTAAGAAGAATGCCTATATCATGGAGGGCTTTAAAATCATTTAAACAATGGACACAAAGAACAACCAGACTCGGAACAGCCATTTGTGGATCACACAAATATTTGTCCCGTGTGGGATTCGAACCCACAACACTAAGCGTAGTGACATCCGCGCAGGCAAATGATGCATAAGGTCTAGAGGTCGATTACCTGGTTCAGGCTAACTGTTACTAGTTTTCTGACAAGTAATTCGCCGTACTACTGATTACAGTGTAACTTTGACCAGCGATAGTAAAAGGGAAAGCGAAATACGGAGCATAAATGGCAATAAGCTCTTTTCCTGTATTGTGAGACCTAAAACTGGTGAAATGTATTTATATGTAAGACATCTCTGCCTACCCTGGGCCTGAGACTATTTTATGTAAACCAGGTTATATCGCTTAGCAATATTTTATTATTATTATTAATTCAATTAAGTTATTAGATCCTATTCAATATTCAATAAAATTTAATGTAAGTAGACAATGGTCGATTATCCTCTTCTTAGTACTTTCATGGTTGCAATAAATATACGAAGAAACTATTAACCTAATATTGAATCAAGGTTCAATTGTATTCTCAACAGACAGGTATTGGTTAATTTTTATACAGTAAGTCTTATTATTTGTTGTTGCATGTGAGCTTATACGTATATATCTACTATGAGGTAGGGTATGACAGTCGGTCACAAATATATAAATTTTCTTTGCCGTAAATTGACTGGAAGAGTGCTTTCTGCTTAATATGATAACCAACTGACAAGATTTAATTAAAAATAGAAGCTATTTTCATTTTTTTTGCGTATTCTGTTTCCCCTCCAGGAATATTTACTGTGTAGTAACAACGGACACAAAGAACAATCAGATTCGAGTTCTTCCGACAAAAATTTGAGTGGTTCACAAATGGTTCTCCATTTGTGGACCACTCAAATTTTTGTGGCGATCTAACCCACAGCTCTCAGTGCGGCGGCACAACACTTAAACCTCTACGCCATCCGTGCAGTCAAAAAGACAGAACTACTGAGCTCTGGCTGTGTTGTCTTCGCAGTGTAAACTGTACGCCAAGGCGCTCATGCCACGCAGACAATCATATCAGATTTACTTGGCTTTTTGGTCTTAACTATTAGAAGACTAATAACTAAAGAAGTTAAAGTAATTGAAAATTAATAAAATTTTTAGATACTTCTTATTAAACTAAAAGACATAATGTACATGTATTGATATGAATTACTTTCTATAATCATACTTCAATTATTAAAAAATAAGTCATGTGTCTGTGATTGGTTTGACTGACTTTAATATTAGACCATGTGTGTGAGCCGGCCACATACCCGCGTGACTCTTAGCAAATGGGTGAGAGTGGCGTGGCCGCAGCGGAGACGTGCCTTTAGTTAGACCTGTGAAAGCTTTATGCAAATCATAAAGCTTAGTAAATTACAATGAACTAAGTCAATCTGTTACCTATAATATTTTAAATGTCATAGAAAGTATACAATTAGATAAGGACTTGTCAACAAGGATCAGAGTATAAGGTGCTTAGCATCAGGTAAATGAAAAGAAATAACACATACAAAAAGAAGAAGAAATAAATAGACTAGTGACATGCTCTTTAACACAATCAAAATGGGTATGAGGTTGGTCACGTAGTATGACTTTTAGATAAAATATGTACTACAAGACTCCTATGCCTTTTTTTAGTAAGATCTACCGCAAGATGGGAAGATGATGTAAAGAATATTGCTAGACCAAATTAGCTACAAGTAACCAAGATAAAATAAATTGGAACCTTCACCTCTGAAAACGGGATTCTTGAAAATAATGAATAATATACATTTTATAATTATGTAATTTGTTACAAACAATAGGATTAAGCGCAGATTATTGCAAGAAATAAAAGGCAATATTGTAAATTAATTTATTACCTATGAATTTACGGCTTTTTTCTACGTCTTACTATGTAACAGGATCTTCTATTATAAATGTTTATTTTGAAACCATTTTTATTTCGCGACTTAAGACTTTATATTCTTAAAACTAGTTCTATTTATAGGCCATTTATTTTCTGTTCCCCTGACAACGTGTATGCGAAATTTTACGATGATCGGTCAAGTAGTTAAGGTGTAAAAGCGAAGCAAACAAACTCACGTTCGTATTTATAATATTAGTTAGGATAGCATGTATTATTTATAATCTACATCATTAAATGTTCAATGCTATGTAGTTTTAGTGTCTTTCAGTGTCGCTGCTTCAATTTGCCATAATTATATTACAGGTGCTGCTTTTTAATAAAATTTAAGACAAAAGATACTTTTAAATTATAGTTCTGTAACTATGCGATATATGATGCATATCGTTGCATCTTTATATACAAAAGCAAATTTCAATCCTTGAGGATCATGAGTACTGTTATTGATAAAGCGACTATATTGTATAAAAAGATCGCAGATTTGTTCTATATCAGCAAGCATGCTTAAAAATAGTCCTTCTTATGTACTCAAGCGATATTAAGCTTCGCATCAAGCAACGAATTCGGATTTGTTGTTAAAATAATTGATACTTTATATGAAAAGTACAACGTTATTTAAAGTTTATATATACAAAATGGCGATCTCACACGTAATACCTAGTTTAAATTGTTCTGCCGCTTTACATAAAGGGACTTGTATTATTTGTCAGTACAGTTTTTAACAATGATACTCTCAGAACATTCAAGGCTCTGCTAAACCAGTTGTTGTTCACACAGTCGTGTACCCCTGTTCAGTATGGCCATTGGACAACTTATTTTCAAATTATTTTGCCGTTGGCCATTTAACATGTCTGTATATAGGCTGCTAATGTTACGTATGAAAAAACAGTTTTTGATGTATGTCATTATCATTGAAGGTGAAGCTTCTTAAATTGGTTTTCAGTAGAAAAAGTAATTGTTGAAGTAGTCGTGACTCCAATGACGTGGGCCCAATGTCAATCACTTTTGCTGGTCGTAATATTTCTATGTCAAATAATAATATTTCTCTAATTAATTTTGGTTCTAAAAGTGATGTAGTTGACACAAAGTATTAACAAATGTGGTGGTCAAATACATATCAATATAAGAGGTAATTTAATAAATTAATCGTGTAATGTTTTGACGGCACACGTAAGTAGAAATAAGCCTTGCCACCCTGACTATTGAAGATCAGTATATTATTTAGCAGTGATTAAGGTAAATATTGAGTATGAAGAAGACGAAATGAAAAGGGGAGGCTCCCATTTAGCACCGTCTAGTCTAGGAAAGATATCTGTTACCGTTGTAAATATAAAAATGATTTTATAGTTCTACGCAGCTTTTCCCATTTATGTAACGTTTTTTTGTGTGAATATCATCACCATTATAGCGTCTAGTTCTATCCTACTGTCTAGTCCTCTTCAAAGCTATTCCAAATATTTATACAAACATAGACCTTGATAACGGAAGTCGAGAATCAAACTTCTGAAACACAAAATATATTCCGGCTACAAGTACGTAAACGAGGTGCAAAATAGCCGACATGCGGCCATATCTTTCACATTAGTTGTTGACCTTCGAATGCAAATTTCAACTCCTATATACACCGGTTTTTGACAATGAGTACATTGAAACGAAAAAACATAAAGAATATGACCTTTTGTTCAAACTCGTTTCCGTTAGTTTTCTCGATTGCACTAATTTTGAATCTCATTGCGTCGTAGTAACCAGTTATTAAGTACTGTTTTTAATTAGTGCATATAGTGACTGTATAAATGTATAATGATTTTTATATAATTTAATTCTATTTGAGTTTTTTAAATTGTCGTTATTTTGGAATATCTCGAATTCCATTATTACTAGTAGGTATGCTGCTATTTAATGTATTTTAAATAGATTTACAAATCATATATATATATATATATATATATATATATATATATATATATATATATATATATAAGTTTCAAAAAGTTTACATTGCAGAATGATTGCAACTAAGATAAAACATCTTAGTTGCACAAAGTTTGGGTTGCAGAACCCTTACTATTTAGTTCCATTAGCCTAGTGGGACACCTACACACTACTACACACGCTAGTCTGATTATTCGAAGTTAAGTGCCTATGAAATAGTTAATAATCACTCGCTTTAACGGTGAAGGAAAACGTCGTAAGGAAACTTGCATGTATGAAAGTTCCCCATCTTTTTTGTGAAGATATGTGAAGTCTGCTTACCTGCACTGGGCCAGCGTGGTCCAGCCTAACCCATCACACACTGAGAAGAGCAGAGCCGTGTCCAGCAGCAGAACAGTTTAATATAGGACTGATATTATTATATGCCGTATTTTTAATCTAGCACCTGGTATTTAATTCTTTTTATTATTTTACGGTTGAATCATAATAACATTGCCCACCCTAAAATGCTCCATTTGAAAAGTAAAAGTTATATAGATCTAACACTATCGGGAACAGAGTCCAATTTGCCGGTGGAGAGGAGGTTGCCACTATAGAGGAGGAGGTTCCTCTCCTCGCGATGCCTGCCGCGTTAAGCAGTAAGCCTTCTGCATTAAGGACTTAACCCATGTTATGCGTAAGTTTTAGTGGGTAGGCCCGAAGTCTCGGGAGGGCCCGACATAACCATCTCGCTTCACCTTGTGGCGAGTGGCGAGGGGTATGCAAAAGGTGTATTTCACCAAGTTAAATAAAAAGGTTACTGGTAAGTCTTTTAAATTCAAGCCTCTTTAGATGGTGGCGAGGTATTAACCAATGAGGAAGTATTATTTTATTATAATGTGAGCATCTTTAATATCTTACGGTGACAACTTACGGTAAAAATATATATCTTGTCATTACATATACAATCCACACATTTTGCAATTATAACGTTTTGCATAGGTATCTAGGGATTACGCAATCAAGTCATTTTGCGATAAAGTTATTTTGCCTACCTAGTTAACGTTACATTTTAAAGTAAATATATGTAAATTAGCAACTTAGACGTTTTACCTACCCAGTCATTTTGCAATCAAGTCATTTTGTTTACTCACACATTTTACTATCCAGACTATCGGACCTTTACCCAAATATATGACCCATAATTTTGGATGCATGCAGACACAGCATAATTATATTGCAAAAAATATAGTTCGCGTTGTAAAGAATTTTGTATGAAACTGTTCGATATCCGAACGAGTGGGTGACACTTTCGCGCATATTATAGCTTTGAGCTATTTTATTGGTGGTCACGTATGAACGCTATATCTAATGTTAATGGGTCCACTCGATCACGACTGACTTTAATCCTAATATTCCTTCCGGATTTTAATATTCCCATTGAAACAAACAAGTGTTGTGACTAGCCAAGGTCAGCCAACAGCTTCATCAATAATTCATGTCAATATAACTATGCAACACAAATGTTATTATAGTACTTCATGATTGTTTGCAATTATATTTTATTTATGATTTGTATTACCGGGTGGAAATACTGTGTGCTCTATATGTATAAAAATAGAAATAGAGCCTATGGAAAATATAAATGATATTTTAAATGTTCCATTCGATACGATCCGTTCAGAAGTACTTAGTTATACATTAGCAATCTAAATGTATGATAATATAAATGTTCTATATAAACTTAACAGCACTTATGATCACTTGAGATCATCAGCCTGTTATTCTCGAAGTACATGTACGTATGGTATGTTTTGTGTCTAGTTCTGAGCTTTCCTCAGTCATTAGCATTAGTCAAGTTGATGGTGCTTCTACAAATAATATGAAGAGCTCTTACAAACAATGTTAACGCGGTGTGTGTGTGTGTGTGTGTATGTGTGTGTGTGTGTGTGTGTGTGTGTTTAGTGTTCCATGTTATATAGCGTGTACATTTTTATACTTCGTTATCGTCAATTTCACTGGAGGCACATGCCGTGCAGGTTATTTATAAAAGAGACTGGCGGGTTTCCTAGGAGTGTTCGGCCTGGTCACCTACACGGATAATTTCAATGTTTGCTGGTAGCTATAATTTAAAAAAGTAGATATCTTGACATAAGGTTATGTCATGCACGAAAACTTCTAATATTGTAAGTATAATATGTTAATTCACTAATATGACGTGAATTTTATACTTTATTTTATTATTATATAGGTTTCAAGCTTAAGTCTCAGGTTCAACATGGTTCAGGAAGCAACTGTGCTTGTAACATATGTTTATAGTTTAGAATATGAAGAAATGACAACGTCAGATAATGATCTACAGGTGACAATTAAGAGTTTGTTGCCAACCTAAAAAAACTATTTACAGTTGCTTTAGTATGGCAACAAACATGAATAATCGATTACAGATTACAGACATATTGAGTGAATAATCGATTACAAAACCTGCGAATTGAATTTAAAATCTCATAAAATACCTCATTACCCCGGGTTATACCTACTTCTACTTTGGGATATTAGTGATAAATGAACCGATCTCATTAAAGGTAAGTGGGCGTGTATCAATTATATGCAAGTATCAATTTTTCGCATTGTAGCCACAATTTGGAAATTATTTTTCTCCACTTAGACAAGTTTTCTGTATATAGTAAATCAACTTTTTTTCGTATAGGTTTCATTTCTGTAGGAGCTCAGGCCGAAAACCGTCAGTCTCCTTTGATATTTTATGATATAATTTGAATCTCAAATGAGATCAATTTTACCTTCGCTTGCATTATGGATGCGAGTCAAATAAAAAAATGTGATGTCAGGTCAATGATGTGAGCACATGGTAGATCCATGTGTGTAGTCGTAAAAGACTCGACACTTTACAATTTTAGCATAATATTAGAATTAAATGCATAGAAATGTATTAATCTAGACGGTTGGATCCTATAATGTAGATGCTGAATTCGAATAAATAAAACAAGATCTACAGAATATTTAAATATAGTAGGTGTTGTGATCGTGTGAGACTATTTGGAGCTCGGAGCAGTGGTTTGCGTTTTGTATTTGTATCTTGACGCATAGTTGACGTTGGGATACAATAGAAAAGCATTTGTTTATAATACGTTAGTGCTTATATTCTTTTCAACACTAGCCATCGGAATGTTTAGACGTCTAATTAAGTATTTAACTTTCATTTTCAGTTAGAACAGCACGGGAGAATAAACTAACTGAAAATGAATAAGATTTGACTTTAGATATGCTAAACCATAGATGTGCCCTCACCGTAATTCGTTTGGATGAAAAAGTGTCGACACTAGGTTCAGTGACTACCTTACATTTACATGATATATAACGATAGTGTCCAATTTTCAATATGAGTGAGCGTGATAATATTATTTTTAAGGCACATTGGACACTGTGTTACATAACAACTAAGCTACCTACGTGAAAGATGACCATATTTAAATCTTGTAGTCTTTGATGGGCTATACTTCTGGACGCATTACTGATTCGATATAAGTTTGCAAATGCGTATAATATTGACTTTATTAAAATACGTGATTGAAGATGTGATTGTATGTTAAATAAAACTAAAAGAATACATCATAAAATGATTCTTTAAAATATGTAAAAGCAACTAGGTTAATCAAAGTTTTGGCGCAGTTAACTATATTACGAGTATATATGTATTATAATTTCGTAATTTATAAATATTTTAATATCATGTGCTGATAACTTATTTTCTATTTAAAGATCAATAATAATTTGAAACTATATATTAAATGCGTTTTAAGGTAAATTCTTGCGCGGCAGTGATCTTTTAAATCATTAATTTAGAGAACAATTACTTACAAATATTGTAAATATATAATGGTATGAAATACATAAAATTATTGCAAACATTTCATTTTAAATTCTCACACACAAACGGAAAGGCGCACACAACTTGTAATAAAATTAGTTTATCCGTCTAAGGGTCGATTTTTCAATCGACAGATAACTTTTATCTGGGGAATATGTTTGACGTTTTGACAGCTTTTGTATAGAAAATATGTCATAAAGCCATATTTATTCTTCAGATAAAAGTTATCTGATGATTGAAAAATCGGCCCTAAGAGCTACAAAACTACAGACAGATAATTGTCCAGCATATTATAACACCCGTCGTATTTCGGCATCGCTGCAAAATAAGTAAAAATATTACATCGAATAATCAAGAATCAAGAGAATAATGATTTACCTACATACTGGTATAAAGCGCATGTGTTGTAGAGTAATGTGTGTCAATAACCAAGAAAGCGAAAGCGTGAGTAAGTCCGTAGCATACAATTTGCACATTTATTTTCAAACAATAACAACAAACCCATTCTAATTAGGTACATACAAATAACTATAACAGTTTGTAATGCAATTTCTGGTTAATGCTCTCTTTTAAATAAGATTCATCTGCTTGAAAATTATCTATGTCCATTAGACACTACAAAAACGAATCATTTAAAATAGGAACATACAAAAGAGTCACGGAATACACGTCAGTCACAAATTTTGTATGTAGTATGATTTATTTGCCTCGGTTCGCATGAGCGTCTTGACTGGAGAAGTAACACCGTCATACAGGATTCCGGTAGAAGAGATACTCGTATAACAAAGTTATTACGTTTCTCTCTTTAAATAAGAGTGCCTTAGACATACTAAATCTGTTATAGCTTTCTCTTCATCCCATCGTTCCCAGGGCTTGCAACGCGCAATTGCAATTGCAAGCTGTACCTAATAGGCACGATAATGCCAATGTCTTTTGCGATGAATGCGGATAAAACATACTCCTAAAATAATTATATATACAGGTTGTCCGGTAATTAATGGATAACCTTAAAATGTCTTATAGTAGAACTGAAGGCCATTCAGAAAAAATGAAAAAAACATAATAACATAAAAATAAAAAAATAAAAAGTGCAAGCTATAGAGCATAGCATACTTTTGACTGTCTATCTATTAGCATAATTAGTGTTTAATAATAAAACAACAAAAAACCGATGGATTGCATTCATTTATGGTCGTAGTATACAAGAAAGTTAAACATGGTAATTAAAAAAAAACACATCTCAGGTAGTAGTTAGGATAGATATCTTTTCATATTTTTTTCTGAACGGCCATCAGTTCCACTATAAGACATTTCCAGGTTATCCATAAATTACCGGACACGCTGTATATAGTTAGAGGGATTAGATAAGTAAAATGCTAGTAATTTGGATCCAAATTGCTATTATTTTTTTAAAAGAAATCATGAAGTTATCGAGTTCAATACTCGTAAAATTTTCTGGTTAATAAATATGGAACATGGAATGCGTAACATGGTTTGGTGAAACTTAATTCAGCATAACGCGATCTTTTAAAAGTGGTACCTACTTGCCGTCTTTCTTCTTTTAATATTTATATAGTAGTATGTTACATCTATGTATACACTAGCGATGATGATTTCACTGCTGTGCACCACGACCATGTATTACGACCGCAAAACTTGGAAGTCGTTTTCCTGGTCGTTCCTATTTTATCTGCCAAGGCAGACTTACATAGTATGACATATGATTGGATGAGGTCCATACCTCATGCTCATAAGTCGCATTCAATGCTTCTGCATTACCGAGGCAGTCTTTTTAGAAAAGAGAAACTTAGAATTATTTTCCGGGACCTGATCGGAGACATTTTGGAGTAAGGTCAGATAAAGGATTCTCTAAACCGTTTAGCTTGTATGTAATGAGAATTAATGGACTAAACAGATTAGCTTGAATTGAAGCTAATGCAAATCCTTAAAAATAATATAATTAGTAGATATTTTATTTCTCACGTTATTATATAAATATGTGATAATTAAATAATTACAACACGAAAAAATATATATATGAATATTTATAGACTATTTCAAGCTATGGTGGTATGTGTACCCATGTTGTGTATCTATAGTATATACATAATTATATGAAATAAAAACCTTTATTAGGTTCTAAACATGCGACAAGATATATTTTATTTCTATCTTGTCGCATGTTTAGAACTAAACCTATTTACATCATTAAATAGATTTAGTTGTTACCAATTAATCGTATATCTTAATTATCATATTATAATTACTTGAAATATATAGTTTTACATTTTAATGCATTATAACCGAGGTCAGATAATATTATAGGCAATTTATTCTGTGCAGTCAAAAATATATCACTACCCCTTGTTTCCTGGTTGTAAGTTTACGCTCACATTTGCCGATCATACGTACGAGTACAATACGGGTGCACGGATTATTGGATTTTTCTGTTAAGACATTGTGAATATGACATGACGTCTATAAAAGTGCCAGAGTACAGTGATATGCTCGCTTATATATAGCACCTTAAGAATTACAATGACGTAAGTGCAAATAGTATAATCTCGAGAATAAACGTATTTGAAACGTTCCTTTCACTCTATTCTTAATAAGTTCTTTTTACAACAATTTTATTTTTATTGTGACCTACACTATTTCTTGATTATATTTACTTTAAGATTGATGAAACCTATTGTCTTAAAACTTTGTTGATATTTTGTTATAATATTTCAAAATGCATAAGACCTACTAATAAAAAAAATCAAGTAATAGAGAGGCACAATGACGTAAAGATGTATTAGTTAAATAAAATTCATTTATGATTTATTTATCCTTATTGAAATACTAAAAAAACTTGTTTCAATCTAAAAGCTTATTCTTTATTTTACATCGAAAAAGCAAAGACACGTTTCGTGACGGAATACCAATTATCACACATCTAGCGGAATTTTTGGTTACTACATGAAAGTCGATGTTACATGTAATAGTTTGTGACTTTTCATATGTATGTGGATTATAAACTTAATTTATCGGATGTTTGCACTTGCGTCATTGTAATTCTAAAGGTGCGATATGTGACTAGATATTGCCGGCAGCTTCGGTCGCGTAATTGTAGGTTATGCGTCAATGAAATTCCGCAACGTAAAAAAAATAATAGAAAAGCAACAGTACTTTTTTAAAGGTACCTTATATCCTTTTACATTCCCTTGACAACGTATATGTGAAATTTCATGATGATCGGTCGAGTAGTTAGGGCGTGAAAACATAACAAACAAACGAACTCACATTCGCATTAATAATATTAGTAAAATATGCGTATTCAATACAAGTACGCCTATTATATTATATGCCTTTCGGGGATATATAGGCATGAGTCTATGTAAGCATATTTCTCCCTAGCCTTTATTATTCCCAAGTCACTTGGGGTCGGCTTTTCTGGTCTAACCGGATTTGACAGGATATCAGTTTTTACACCGAGCGGCTGCCACCTGACCTCCGCAACCCGAAGGCTAACGATACCCTAAGGCTAGACCAGTGACAGGATATTATAGGGCACTGACTTCCCAGTAACGACTGCCATAAATGTTCATAGCAGCCGGGACCGACGGTTTAACGTGCTCTTCGAGGCACGGAGCAGGCGATAATTGTCAATTCATACGCACATAATTTCGAAAAGTCATATAACTTCCAAAAGTCAGAGGTGCGCGACGTGGGTTTGAACCCGAGACCCTCTGCATTGCAGTCTGTTGGTCTTTCCACTGAGCTATCGCTGCGTCTATGTAAGCATATCAAGTAAAATATATACAACTCTAGCGCTTCATTAACAGCATCGACTGTAAATCTTATCTGACAGAAACCTTGAAAATTGCGAAACATTTAATTAATAACATAAATCGATGTAAATAAAGTATAAAGTATCTACTTCCTATTTTTATTACAAAATCTCCTTTATTTACTGATCGATTTAATTTATATTATAAATCTGCCATATTTTAGTATTCCTTCAAACTGTTACATTTTAAATGCAAATCATAATATTTATAGAAATTGGTCGTAGCGGTTTCAAGTTCTGCATCTAATCTTCGAATTTCTATGTAAACGTATGCGAATATATGTATATAGTAAGTACTATATTCAGGTACATAGTGCATTCAACGTGTTACAGCTGTTCCCAATAACCCATCTATTTTCTATACGATGACGTCCATCTAATGGTAAACAGTACCGTAGCTCGGTATCGCTTGATATACTATTTATGCATTGCCGTCTATCGTCCGTCAATCATACCGTCATCCATACCAGACCCAAAAATTAGACAGGTGATGAAAGGCAAGAGAAGAATAAGATGTGCATATAAACTTTCGGTTCTCATTGTCAACGGGCGAAGGTGGGTAGGTGTAGGTGGATATTACCATGGTGAGTCTGTTGTACTGACACTAATAACTAGCATCGTGGGCCTTATCCTCGCAAGTCTTTTAGTACATGAAATCTCAGGCAATATGTCGGGCCAGGAGTGTATATATGATCCTATCCATAATTAAATATTGTACAATAAACAAATAAGCATTTTTTTTGTAGGTGCCAGTCAATTTATGATCTCATCACAGTGCCGTGGACATACCTGCAAAAAAGAAGATTGAGGTTAGGAGAAGACATCCTGCTCTTTTTAAATTAAAATAAATATTATGTCATAGGTTTCGCTCCCTTCTACTAAAAATATACCTTTGCAGTAAGAGACAGCAAAGCGTATCCCCTCTAGAAAAAACTAAACTGTATCGCTAAACTAAGCTCTATTCTAATTATTAAGTAATTGTATTATTTCTAAAAATATTGGTTGGATTTCTAGAGAGATTTTCAGGTTTTCCATAGAGCCATCTACTACTAATGTTAGAAAGCTTGATAGATTATGATTTATGAAGTTTGAGACTCCGGACATAGTAGGTGTTTTATGACACATTATTATCGACAGGCTTAGCAGTACAGAACAGTATTTCCTGGATATAGTGACTTTTTAAAAACCAAGAGTTACC
Organism: Catocala nupta; assembly: GCA_963675205.1. Taxonomy (NCBI): domain Eukaryota; kingdom Metazoa; phylum Arthropoda; class Insecta; order Lepidoptera; family Erebidae; genus Catocala; species Catocala nupta. Next base: position 18,317,780 of record OY776078.1, read on the forward strand.
ACTTTATAGACCAGACTACGGTTATCCTACTTATCCTTGTTTTGCTTGTCACTGTGTCACGGGCTCTCTTAAATACTCGTTTTAATTAAAACACAAAATGGGTCATCTTGTGTCAATGTAAATTAATACCGATAATAACTATAGCGTTGATCGTAGTTATTACTTTATAATGAAGCGAGGACCTTCGAACTACTTTAGCCCCGCGACGAGACGTCAAAGGTTTCCTTTGGGCATCCAATTTTCTTGCTATCGGCAATATTCGCTACAGTGTTCCCTAGATTAGATACTAGTAGCCTTTGATGCAGATCCTGTAGAAAACACATTTTACTTCACTCATTGAAAAGGTCAATTGATATTCAGAATTAATTCGATAATTTTGATTCCACTTTCTTTTTGGTTGTTTAAGTGTACTTATTAGTCGATTACTTCTATGTATGTGGTAGTATGTGGTAGAATATTATTATTATTATTATTATTAATTTAGGACTAATATAAATTTTATGCAAAGGCTTTTTAGAATATAGGTAATTATAGATTCTAAAAGGCGGATGTAGAACTAGTAGAATATGTGCCGAGGTAACTTTGTCTGGTTGTGGCTTATATCGAATAAAAACGCTGTACTAATATTGATGAATCTTACGAGTACATACTTCATTTATCGAGGACGATACTAATCTTTTCCAAATCAAATGTCATTCGAATCAACTTATCTTTTTCTTTAGATTGTATAAACATACTACAAAATAATAATATTCATGTATCTTAAACAATTATTATGTCAGTCAATTGGCCAATTGACCATTCTACCATACATGCCGTATAAAAGCAGGTATTCTAAAAATTCGTATAAAAGAAATGGTTCAGTTGTGCATAACTCATATCTGGATTTTTAATACAGGATATTAGGTCCTTCAACTCTATCACTAGTTTGTGGCCAGTAACAAATAAACCTGTTTACATGCACGATGCATGTAGACTCAAGCCTGTTTCCCGGAGGAGCAGGTAAAGATTATGGATTTGCAACGATACTGACATGTCTCTTTTACTCCACAAATTATTAACACATTCTCGCTTACCCATACTCGTTAGTTTAGGTTATACTTATCCCTTTTTAGTGAAAGTCCTAGAACTGTTGGATTCAGAAGAGATAGAAGTAGCAAATTTCATGCTACAGTTTTGTTGCCTACATCTGCTACTCTTCTGAATCTTAAATACTTTCTTGTCTAATCTTTTGTCGATCGCGCCTTCTGATCGACTTCAAAAATAAAGAAGTTCTCAATTCGACGTATTATTTATATAATTTAAATATATGTTCGGACATAACTTCTTTGTGTATAAGCTGTTTTTAATGATTAATATTGCGTTGGATTCAGTATAGCTGCAAAATAGTCCCATATAAATTTAATCTATATTCGATAATTGACTTATTGAAGATACACATTAGAAGGATTTATTATTAATAAACTAATCAAAAGGAAAGGCTAGTTGTGCCACCAGAATTAGCTACATTACGACATCCACTCACCCATCTCGCTTTAAGCTTGGTAAACGTGACCGAAAATGGTGAAATAATAAAATAATATCTTTTAGCCTTAACTAACCTATAACCTTAATAACATCCATCAAATTTGGAATCGGTACCAAAGAAACAGCCTTAATAATTCTATAACTTCGCAGCGACCACCCACAGACAGATTCCATTCGTCGCTTAGTTAATACTAAAAAGGAATATACTATATATTTTCTTATTGTGATGTTTAAATCGTTCTAATGTAGAACGATTAATATTAATAATTAATAACCTTTATATTAATAAACTTTTTAACAATAAAATAATAAATAAAAGGAATAATTACATATTATAAGCATGTATTAAAACTTACATACTCTTAACTCTTAACTTTATTCCTTTGTCATTCCATGATTACGTCAACGTCTTTATAATATTACTGCAGCCATTTTTATAAATAATTGCACAATTTATTTGTTATGATGGGCTTGTAATTAATTGTTACGGAGGTAGTTTTTGCATATTATCTCAATTCAAGTTTCAAGGATAACAATATTCTTAACACCTTCCAATTCTGTTCTCCTTAACACTTAGTAGAGCGTAAAATTAATTACTACCTATTTATTTTATCAAAACCTACATTTAGTGGTTCAACTAACAATTATTTATCGTTATGTTGTTATTTAGATAGCAGGTTCGGGTTAGGTTACTCACAAAATCTCAACTAATATTATATGTTTGTTTGTAAGTTACGCTTCTACACGTTATCATTTAAAAAAATCATATACCCTTTGTCAAGAGCATAGAAAAGACATAAGGTACACACAGCGACACATCAACCTAGACTGTTTGGACTTTGAACTATTAGAAGTTGAACACTGCGAATCATGCGAGAAAGTGCGTTATACTTTTGTTATTTTGTCTCATTCACGCTGAACGGGACGCTACGCTCTATCCTTAGCATTACATCGACACCACTATGCACCGTCCCTTTCCAAAAATTCTCTATTTTGAATGTAGCGTAGTTATGCGTATATAGGGTATCTAGCTTGATGTATAGCCGTGTGTACTTGTTATTCAGAAAAAGGAACTACTCCCGAGCGAGCGAAGCCGCGGGCAAAAGCTAAACTATAATTTGACTTTTTTTGGCTGCTTATGCTAATAAAAATAGGTAAGTAATATTGAAGTCTTTCTTTGAGTAACGAGATTAATTACATAAAAATATATAATAATGAACTTTATATTTTCGAAAAGAGAGCTAAGATCAGTTTTTGTAAATGTATACTGGCTGCTTCGGTGACACAGCCAGTACGTGTGTCACAGCCAGTGTGTATACGATTGCTATGCATGAGATATGTGGTTCGAAACCTAGTCGGTAAAATGTTATCTGTGTTTATAAAATGGCAATACCGTTAGGCTGAAATATATCTAGCAAAATTTGGGTTTACAATACCTCTGCTTCCACGGTAATATAAATGTGATACGAACGGACTACCTTGTGATATATATATATTGTATGTACATCAAAAGATAGTCCGTTAGTTCCTAATAACCCTAATGAACAAATCGATTAGCATATTTTGGAATACTGTTTTATTAAAAAGCCTTACAGTACATTTCTATAAGCTTCTCAAGATAATATCTTCCAGCTGCATAGTCGCGTCGTTATCATCTATGTATCTTCGTGTATGTAACCTTGTCCTTCCGCCCTGTAGAATTTGATATAATAAACTACATGAATGAGCCTTCGAATCACCCTACTGACGAGTAATATAGCTATGTTTGGTGCAAGAGCTAACGGATATTGGATCTATCATTGGCTTCAAAGACGAGCAAAGCTTTTAAAAGAAAGAAGATCTCCTCTTTCTTTTCAACACTTTATGACTTCTTCTTCGATAAAAATAAGTAATTTAGGTGCCCTTTAACCTTTTAGTCTTATTTATTTACCTTCTTTTCTATTTCTGTCCTTTACGTACTTCTAATTCGCCTTAATCATCTTATATTATATATGTATATTATATATGTTATACATTGAAATTAAACTACTTTATACGAATACCAATGCGTTGTTTATTCTAAACACTTTTATTACATCATTTTGAATATATAGAAAATATTACCCTACTATTGTTAAACTTTACTATTTTTAGCTATATAAATTATTAAATCTATTTATATTTACACTTTCCCCGACGTTTCAATTGCTTTTCAGCAGCCAAGTTTACGGGGAGATATTACTCACAACCACACTGTAATACCTAACAAGCTGAAAGTTTTCTTAAAACTGTAAAATTAAATAAAACATAAAGAAAACGATATATTATTTGACAGTGCTGGTAGAGCAGATCAATCAATCGATTCAATCTCCAGGTTGAAGAAAATTTTGGGATTTTCTTGCGAGACATTATCAGTAGCTGCACAGGCTATGTTTATGTATTTTACATAGATATTCCAAGACAAAAAAATGTTGTGATAAATAGCTAATGTCCTTCTAAGCACATAAATACCTGGAATCTTGGATAATTAAAATCAGAAAGCATGGAAAGTATCGTCACATTTACAAGATGAAGTAGCTGACACGAACTCGATGTCAACAATGGCGTGATATTCGAGTAGTTATCTCCTTTTTCACACGATATCTGAAATCACACTAATTGTTAAATTAGCGTGAGCTCCTTGAACAATCTGAAGCTCACATTATTTTTCATTGAAGGAGATAAAAACATAGCTTCGTCGCTTGGTTGTTTGATTTTTGCAGTGAATTTGTCATCGTCATGCAAGTGTCATTGTTCACCATTATACTGTTTTTTTTCTGGCCTGGTTAATGTTGATTTAATGTATATCGGAGACGCTGTATTGGTCGCAGTACTTCGAAGAAATATTACATTATTGATAATTACAGTAATTTTGTGATTAAGGTAGTCGAGCGTTAACTCTGAACTCGATTCAACCTTTATTGACACAGTCACGTAATATAAGTCTGTGAGTAGTTGAGAAATGATTCACAACCTAGACATTATGGTGGACATTATTATTACTTACAATATTAAAATGAATTATAATATGAAGGCCAAATCTCGTAATAAAAACTGTTCGAGATAGAGTGCCGATCTATTCTAACAAACGTCAAACTTAGACTATCCTTTTTGTAATATAAATATGTATAAATAGTATTTTCAAGGAATTAGTTAAAATAGAGTTTCTATTTAGATTATCATTATCATCGACTTCATATAACTCGAATTGACCCATTAATATGATATATGTATGTTTTAATAATAGGTATGTTGCCAAACAGTCTAGTTTTATGAAAATAAAATCATTAATTACGATCTAAAAATCTATTATTATTATTAAATTTATTATTTGCGTACAAGTTTAATAAATATAATATAAAACGTTCATTTCCAAATTTTAAATCCATACATAATAAATAAGTAATGTCAATAGAGCCACCATTAGAAAAACATATTTCTCATATACACATATATCAAAATACATTGAAATACATTTAACAACAAAATAACTAAAAATAAATAATTAGAATACAAATAATTTATCTTTATAAATTATATACATAATATAAACAATTCTTTAAAACTAACTTATACCTAAAATATTATGAAACAGAGAAATAAAAAAGAAAACTAAAACCCTCTAATAGGCGTCATAGAATTCCTCCGCATCACAGTCAACTGGTAGTGTGCCCAGAAGACTGGCAGCATTGCCACGTTGAATGGCAATGCTTATCCTTTCCGCGAAATAAAGGCCAGCCCTCTGGTCACGGGAAGCGTCGATTAACCTTTTCGCTATGTCTCTATAAAGAGCACGAGCACTGGGACCCCATGACCCTAGCGTTTCGACCCCAAACGGCTCAAAAACATAATCCCCTGCCAGGTTTTTGTATTTGCGCCGCTTGAGAGTCTCCGCGGATGCAGCAGCAGCACCAGCACAACCCGCCGTACTGGGAAGATGTGATGGCGCAAGGGTGTCTACACACGTTGCGTCCCACACCAAGGGCCTACCCATCTTCCAAGGCATCAATGACATATCGTCCGGTCTCTTTCCATCGTCACGCGCCAAACCATTAGGTTCAAGATGAGCTGGCACGCCGGCGGTGACAAGAGCACGACGGATAATGTCATTAAGGTTGGCGTGCCGCGAAAAACGACCGGCACTCCTGCTACATGATAGGCCATGGTGGCCAAGGCCATCGACGGCTTCACCACAGTGACATCGATGCGGAGAAACACATGGAGCACCTAAACGAAGGCAAGAAGCGATGCGGAACGTTGTGTCATCCAACATAGTGCCTATGTTGGACGATGGGAGTGCTTGAAGCCAAAGACCCGATTCCCATTCCCCCACAGCCAATAAACGGGCACGCTCAGCAACATTAGGAGATGTGTTCATGAGATGTTCTCTCACCATGTTGCAGAGCGGCCCGTCCCACTGACTCTGAGAGAATAGATCGGATGGCAAATCAGAGCTTGGACAGATCATTTTCCAAGCGTTCACTGCATCGGACTTGCACGACACTTCCGAATTAACCAGTGTGGGAGCTAAAATTTTCCTGGTCAATTCTTCAGTGCAGTGGACCGAAGACAGGAACGCCGGTAAACTGACATCACTAATTTTGCGAACGCCGAGGCCACCCAAGCGAACTGGTAGGGTTGCCTGGAGCCACACACGGTCGTTCATGGCCAAATTTAAAATTTTGCTAAGTGTATGCCGAATAGTATTGTCAATTTTATCCAAAAGAATTAAATTAGAATTATATATTATAAAAAGTATAGGTATATATTAAAAGTAAAATTGCAGTTATATGTGTTTTTAGTTGGTAGTTATTATACATTTATAATTAACTCATTATACATTTTATTAAACTGCCAAATAATTTTAGTCTAGTAGAAAAATATAATTTGTTATTGTTGTATAAAAACACCTACTCGTATAAAAACGCGTGAATATAAGTATTATACGAAAAAATAAAAACACATGATCACAGGACACATCACAAAATAATAGTAATTGGGATTGAGAACCAGGAGTTTTAAAACGGGTACCATATTCGAAGGTATTTAGAAAAACAGCGTTAAGAAACTTTTTCTGCTGATATAATATATACCTACCTACGAGGTGATATTATCAAGAGTAACGTAATGTGAATTTGGTTTTAGAATAATTGGTGAGTTTGTGGCAGCAGCAGCATTCATATCATACAGTTGTACAAAAATATTGAGTTTTATATTTTTATATAGTGTTATCGTGGTAGTTTTTGTAGCAGATCTTTTTAGCATTGCAAGAATAAATCTGATTATAGAAATCACCTAAGTATTGGGGTTTCCAAATAAAATTACGTGTCGAATGTCAGCAAAGCGATTTTACAGACTTGGTGACTTTTAGATTTTAGTTCTATTTAATAAAATTTTAAGATATCCACTTTTCGCGTCGCATTCTATCATTAAAGTATTTCAAAGGTTAAATGAATTACCAAAACACCTAGTTTTGGTAATTCATTGTATGGGAAAGCTAAGAAAAACTAAGTTTATCTAGTAAACAATGTAGTAACATATGTATTTACGAATATAATGCAATTATGAATACGGCTCTATATGGATATGCTAAACGATATTTTTTATTCCCCGGCGATAGAAGGCAAATTAAATGAAATGCCAAAATACATATAGCGAATAGGGATGTAGAAGCAGTTTATTTAATGATATAGAAAATATCAATTATTTTTCACAAATAAATTACAAAATTGTTTTCAGAAATACTTTGTTTGTAGTCTTTGGAGATAGCTTAAATCATAATCGGTTTTGGGGTGTAGCCCTATAATGCAGTGTCCCTGAAATTATGTCAAGGTAAAGTCCAGAAGTGAACGAGCCATAAATACCTCATATATGTTTTGCTATTTATAAATTAGTTAGTATATACAACGTGTAACATATTAAATGCAATTCCTGAAAGTACTTCGTTCAGAATCGGCTACTGAATCCATTTCTGACATTTTAATATAATTATGTATTATTTTTGGTCCCAAAATAATTAAAACAACGTAAATTATACTTATCCTTTTCTTTGAACAGTCGAAATAAACGAAAATGTGTCATAATTCATGGCAATAAGATTTTTGATGAAATAAAGGCAATAATGCTAGATTTATTGTACCCACACTATCCGCGCACAATAAGGAGAACTAATTCGTTAAATTAAAACATTTAAGACATAAAATTAACATTTTAATGATTGTATTATTATTACGATTTAATAATCTAATAAAATTGGGGTGTTTGAGATTGTGCGTTATATCTGTGACACGTTGTATACAGGCTGTCCCAGAATCGACGCCAAGCCAAAATCAGGTAACAGGCTAAATTATAATAGCTATCAGAAAATATAAAAACTAAGTTACGTATTTAAAAAATTATGGGGCTAAAAATATTTATTTTTCAATATGGTCACTTAAAGTTGGGCTAAGTATTAACTTTGAATCTTTGATTGGGAAAAAAGTGACATTTACTTCCAAGCTGGGGCAGTGTACTCTAAATTTTAGGTGAGAGTTTAAAGAAGCATTATTCGAGATAACATAACAAAAAGTATTTTAAAAAGTAAACATCTATATAAACAGGAGTGAAAAGACCGTCAAATGGAGTACATATTTTGTATTTTTTAAATATCTATAATTTTTAAAATACCTAATTTGTATTTTTTTATAATTTTCTGCTGGTTATTATAACTTAGCCTGTTACCTGATTCCAGCTTGACGTCGATTTCTGAGACACCATGTACTTATATAATAAGCATTTTTGTATTTTCCAGTCGATCTTCAATTGCAAGAATTTATTAATGATAATGTGATAATTCTTTGAGTTTTCTTAATTACTTCGTTGGATACTGTGCCTAGGAGACAATAAACCAACTGTTGTCATACCTAATATACCTTTAATTAATTAAAATATTCGAGGATTCAAATCAGTTGAAGGTGTTAATAGGCGCTGTTTACAAAGATTCAGATGCATTTAGTTTTATCCTACTTTAATATTATTATAGAAGTAGAGGATGTTTTGCGATCCTATATAATGCAAGTGCAATTTATAAACTGCAAACTTTGTTCGTGACATCCTCTGACCTTAAGTGAATAACCGTTGCCTGCTGTACCGCTGCACAGGAGAGGAGCAATTAGTTATTTATCGTGTGTTGTTTAGTATAATCTAAGTTTTTAAAAAGAAATATCATTGAAGCAAATTTTATCTCTATGAAAATTAGGCGTTGTGAAAACGTTATTTCTTTATTATTAATAGATCTAAGTTTTGTGGCAAAAACACATAAAGCCATCTTGATTTTTTATTATTTCTAATATAACGTAGTTACTGTGGCTGAAAAAAGTTAACGTAACGCACAGCTGACTTTTTGAAGTTATATGCGAATTAAATAGTTAATTACCGCTTTAGCGGCGAAGGAAAACATCACGGACAAACCAACATGTTATTACAAACTTCACATGCCTTCGAGAACATTATATGCACGATGCATCTCAATTACATAATGTCCTCAAAATTCATTTGGCGAGTCTGTGAATCCATAAGAAGCAGCATGGCGGACTAATGCCGCCTGACAAGGAGTGAGGTATTGTCATCACAAAAAAAGGAAGACCAATACTTAGTAAATAACTTTATTATAGGTAAGTTTGGGTAATTTTTTTATAATATAGGCATGGAGGTAATCTGACTATAACCTGTTAGTTTATTTTGCAGGTGACTCGCGTATGCTATCCCGACTTCTGATGCCAACAATGTCGTACAACCTGTCCTACACGCGGCATTAGTATACTGCAACTTAACTCCATATTCGTTACTGTTTGAATTAATTATTTAGTAGATACATTGCTTTTACATGTAAACCTTTCGGACGAAATTTAATAATGACCGTAAAAACTGAATCAAAATCTATTACGTAGATTAGATGAATTAGTTCTTCTACGGACAAACAAAAATACATAGGTTGTGATTTTGTTTTGTACTATTTAGAGATTTCGGTTATTTCTGTTTTATCGACGTTTATGAGAACTATAAGTTCAGTCGATTTTAAGCCTTTTTATTAAAAACATAAACTCAAACATACAATATTATCTTTTCACAGACATATACGAATCTCTCCTCTTTATAATTTTAGTAGAAAGTAATTTGGTATACATGTAGATAAATTATTTCTTAAGGGGCCTATCATCCATACGTGTAATGGACTATACGTCGTAGTTATTTCCTTGCAATATATAAACATACAAGGGCGACTTATACGATTACTAGTTATGCGTTATCTAGTCACCAACTATTTTCCCAAGTCAAATAAAAAATTTCGTGTTTTAAATCGACTTGACAACTCGTTGGCCACAAAATAATCACACTAAAAGTTATTTATTTATATATTACATATAAATTAGATTAACTTAGGTTCTTTTTCTGTACCCTGACAACATGTATATTAATTTCATGAGAATCGATTGAGTCGTTAAGGCGTGAAAGTGTAACAAACAAACTCATAATCGCATTTATAATATTAGATAGGATTTAGAGTTAAAAGTATACGGAAATCTACGTTTTAAATATATCTATCATGTTAACAATCTGATATTGAATACCGTGAACTGTGTTAAAAAGTTTACCTAAGCGTAAATTTGTTCTAATTAGCTATGGAAACAGAAGGTCACCGGGAAGTCGTGGTGGGAAGTTCTCCTACAGCTGAATCATTATATTTACCTATTGCTTTGTTCGTCGTATTCATGTGGTTTGTATTGTGGTCGCATATTTTCCTGTATTTAAGAAACGGTAATTCACCTTTCATTTTACATTAATCTCATTGACAATCGTAAGCGGTAGCATAAACATTTGTGCACATTTCTGAAGTACCTACTCTATCAGCCCATTTATCACAAAATACTCGTATAAGTTTATACGGATATTCCGCTGCACATAACTTACCTTTTTGTTATAAAAGAATAATAGTTTGTAAATTATAATCGGTTGCTTTGAATAAGCTTATTAATCTTGTTTGCATAGTGTTGATATACGGGCATTAATTACTAGTATGACATCGACTCTTGACGTTTGATCGATTGCTGTTATTTAATATAATTAATAAGAAATATAGAATATGATAATTTAATATAATTTAGCATTTGTCGCAGGCTTTACGTTTTTAGCTTGTTTGCCTTGGTTTTTTAGAATCGTACATAGGTATAGTTTTATGATCTATCTAAAATAGTCATCTATATGGAATATAAAAAGATAATATAGTTATTAGAATAAAAGCTGCCCAAGCCACATTGAGGACCGTTCAATTAGCGCGATCCACGGGGTTAACTACCTTCGCCATCAATCTTACGGCCGACTATTTTTATAAGAAGTTACACCCCTCCGTGCTCTGGAGAACTAAAGCCCCGGCTGGCATGTACATTTATATATGACGCTCAGCTTTATGCGTAAATATCGACAAATATATTGTCATTATCTTAATGGATTGTAAAGATGATGTTAATAATGCCATTGCCAATCTTTTGGTCGGATTGCAAAGTCAGCCCTATTTAAGAATAGAAGAATACAGCTTAAAATATTAAATTATAACGCTTTTAAATATGTTTAATGAGAGACTTGGGGTTTGAATATTTAATGATCACGATTTTGCTTAATAAAGGGATACACATTTTAAAATATTTCATTTGGAATATCCCATATAGTTCCTTAATAAACCTTAAAAAACAGTATACGTAATGCAATTACTCCTTTTTCCTCAAGTTTTGTTATTGTTGTTTGTTAACGTTAGGTTTTACCTGGTTTTTTTTTAAAGACTGCCATCCTCATATTGTTCATTCATCATCTATATTGTATGTAGGGATATTCCAACATTCGTTTCGATAAGATGTATTCAAATATAAAAACAATTTCCTCACCTAAGTTCAATTATTTGGTTCCAAACATTAAAAAAAACATTTTATGTTCTCTTCGCCTACTTGGCTCGCCCGTTTTTTGATGAGGCTGTTTATTACTTCATCTATAAAGATAAATACATTTTTTAAGAAAATATAATTTTTGGCCGTCTCATTCTCACAGTCGATATTCATTTGGCTTTTGCTATTTTCCGATATTATTTTTGTTACCAAATTTATGCATGGTCTTGAATGATCACTATTTTAGAATTATTCAAAATATTTTACGACGGATATAACGACGCCTAAGCCATTCATGTAAATATTAGTATTTTATTATTTTTATTTTAGTTTATAAATAATATATTATACCTATTTTGATTTTATAATGAGTGACATTTAGAGTTAATTTTGATAATATTTTTATAAATTATATATTTATATTTTATTATTATTTTGTCTCACGCCTCCGACAGTGAAGACCTAGATTTCACTAGCTTTGTTTTTAAGTCCCTCGTATAGGGAGCGACTATATGCAGTCTTACCAGGGATATGGTCTAAACCCCGTACTGCTACTGAAAATTTCTCGACAGGATACCCAATAGCACCTTACCCAACTCACTTTGCGAACTCGAGGATTTATACACAGCAGTTGCACACAGCAGTCATTCACTACCAATTAAATAAAAGAACTCTCCATCTACTTTAAAGTTAATAACCGACAGTGTGTAGGTATCAGAAGTCGTCACTTTTACATTCCACTTAATTATGGAATGAAAACATTGCTTGAAGGCTAACAAATTATGAAGATACTTTAATCATTATTATTAATCAAAAAGGCCAATAGTGTCGCGTCGACCACTTGCTCCCCTATGTTTCAGACAGCTGAGCAGATGGTACAACGTAGAAATTGGTATTCCTCGTAGCGCACAAGACTAGACCTGACTCTTGTTAGTTGACATAATTTCTATAAGTAACACGTTTAAAATCTACAAAGCAGGTCTTAGAAATCTTACTGTCAAATCAGACAATAGGTACAGTCGTGAGTAATTATTAAAATACCTTTCGAAATGATATGGTACCTAACAATTGTAACCATGTGTTGCCTGCTGCCCGTGGTCCCTATCTGAATCATTTCAGACTGTCAAGGACTTCCACTTGGCTACTGGTTTAAGCAGAACATGTTTTTTGTGCACTTACAATCCTAATGTTTAATCGTTAAGGTCGTTTGACACTAGTCGATCATGAAATCAAGTTTATGCATTTTGATCAATTAATCCCGTTATTTGTAAAGATGTTAGATAGTAAAAATTGTGTGTATTGGGTCTATACTTCTTATATATTTTTTATATATTATTATCATAGGCAGTCGACGTCACGATGATAGAATTGTAATTGTAATTGGACTCCCTTTTACGCATTTGAACTCCAAGTTGGTCCTTTATGCGTGAGGATGATAGAGTTACTGTAGCATAAGATGTCTCGCAATAGCAGAAGTATCACTCGCGTTAAGCTGCTCCAATAAAACCTATACTAATATTATAAAGAGGAATTACATAATATTGTCTTCTGTTTACGCGAATGTTATTCATTGAAATTAAACTACTATATACGGATTTTATCGCGTTGTTTATTTAGCACTGTATTACAAAACTTTGAAAATATTACACTACTACTACTATTGATTTTATTTTACTAATTTATAAGCTAATAAAATTATTCATCATTATTCAAAGAGGAATAAATTGATTTTTTGTTTGTTTGTAAGCCTTTAACTCAAAAACTACCCAACCGACTAAAAAATATTTCTTTATTAGAAAGCTATACTATTACCGAGTATCATATGCTATATTTTACTTTAAAAAGCTGGTGAGAGTTAAAGAGGGAGATAGAGAGTTAAAGATGTGAAGAGGTAAGCGAGATTAAGTTATGTTAGACTCTGTAACTGTTACTTTTCAGTACCTTGTAGTAGAGTAGTGTAATTAAGCTAAAGCAGTTATCCTGTAAGAGATACTTCCTCAAGTAGGTTCACTCATTCATGTGTCACCAAATTATTGACATCCACGCGACGAGCTATTCCATTCAAATAGTTTACTTTAAAATTACATTCAAACAAGCTGACTCACAAAAACATAGTGTTTGCTATGCTTATTATACCTCACGTGTAACTAGTTATCGTTCGACACAAATAATATTGGTGTTGAGTGTGGTAAAGGAACAGCTATATAAAGCTTTATAAACAAAACATTTATTTTTGAGAGCTTTTCGCGGTCTATATTTTTGTTTAGTACATTGCTGGTTCATCTAACTACACAGCCGTGCACATGTTCACGTTGGTAGACAATGACACAATGTATGTTTGTAATATATATATAAACTGGAAATATATTTACCTACCAGATCTGATGAGGTTGGTACCTCATCTGATCTCAGTTGTGAGTGAGGCAGCAAAAAGTTTTAATTCATCCATCGACCTACGAACATCTGTGTCTAAACACAATGCTTTTATCATCATGTCTCCATATGTTTCAGCTGACAGGTTAAATAATCATCGATTTAAGCTGTGTATATTCTAAATAAATAAAAATACCGGATTGACTATTCAGCCTTTGTCCGTTGCCCGTATGATGCATTTGAAATAAGAACATTATGCAATAATATTAGGTTAACAAGTTACAGAGAGATAACACCTGTTCGAACTCAAACTCATAGTGATTTGACTGGCTATAACTAATCAAATCCCAGTAGTTGACATGACCGTCTGTTCAATAATTTATATGTTGATGATTAAAGGTCCGGCGACGGTTCCGCTCTTCGCCTATTGCCTGTACCCTATATTCTGGATAATTTTCATATATTCTGGTTTATACACTGAAACTATTATTAAATCTATTATGGTGCCTTTGAGCTCTGATCTATACTAATACAATAATAAAATTGATGGTTAGACTGAGACCCCAGCTAGAGGAGCTTTCTAGTATATGATTCAATTACGCTGACATCCAGGTTGCACGGTCAACACTAATGTTGTTTATGTTCCATGGAATACAAGTTATTGGTAAGATAAATAATATTTTATTTATTAGGTACTAGTTTTTCCGCGGTTTCACCGGCGTAAGTCCCATTCCCGTTGGAATATCGCGATAAAAAGTAGCCTATGTGTGCCTCCAAGTCTTCAGCTATCTACAATCATTCAATTTCAATTCATCACAATCGGTTTAGTAGTCTTTGCGTGAAAGAGTAACAAACATCCATACATCCATACAAACTTTAAAATATTAGTAAGGATTTAAATAATTATGTATGCAACAATTCTGCCGGAATTTCAGACAGAATAAAAATATTGTGCCAGTATTTCGCAAATCTGCTTTGATTATTAGGGTTTAAAAGTCAAATATATTTCAAAATAAAAAATAAAAATAAAATAAAACGTGTGAATCGTTAGTGGAAATAAGTTCTCAAGTTTTTATTAATATATTGTTTTTATTAAATAAATTCGTTGTGTTGAGCAAGTGTAATATTACAAAAGAAATGGAACGAACTGGATGTGACTTTCAGTTGACCCTGAATAGGCCAGGTAGCGGCACAACTGTTCACTTTCTGACTCCATCGTACGACTATTGCCTTCGTGTCCCATGACTGGTGCTTAGGCAATGCCAGTATCCATTCAGAGACTCCATCAACAGACTCAATTTAAAATTGTAATTAAAAGTGTTCACGAGAACATGACAAATGTGTAGTAGCTCGGACATCTAATCGTCTTTTAAAAGTTTAAGAGCACATTCCTGGTCTACTATCAGACTCTAGCATAATTTAAACTTGCGTAGAAAACACCACAAACAGTTATAAAAATAGCATAAATTCAATAAGCACATTTAAACTTACGTGCTTGCCACTTACAACTTTAAATAGAAACAATAACCTGACTTATAGTAGAACATAATTATGCTACAACATCTACGCATCTCTTTCCATATAATCTATTATTTTATCTAGCTATCTAAATGAACCGATAAAATAAATAAATATTTTTATACTGGTATGTATTTTTATGCTTTATTCTAATTAGGTCGTATTCGCAAACTTGGTGACAGTCACATGCTAGTTAATTAGGCCAAATGTATATATTAATAAATGCATAAACAATGTTATATTATCTTGTAATCTAAAAGTTTAATCTATGCTTTGTTTTTTTGGAGGTTCTGGTATTAACGACCTCAGTCAATTCTGTCAAAATTGTGATACTGTCAATAGAAGGTAAAGCCATGTGCGATAGTAATTAAAATATTCGAATATTTTACAATTTTCTATTTTACCCGATTTTTCGAATGCTGTTGCTTTTGTATTGTCGGTAGACGGTTCAGTAAGAGCACATGTGCATCCTTGTCCATGAAAGGTAAGCATCGTTAAATATAATTTAGTTTCTTATAACAACTACGATTATTTCTTGAGCTCCTCCAAATTAATAATTAATTAGAATAAAGAATTTTATTCGAGGAGTGGGTTAAGCTCAAATATATAAAGAATTAGGCAAGAGGCTCATGGTGGATTAAGAAACCCTGCATGTCTGAGAGGTTTCCATAATAGTGAACTATGGCATGACCCTTTTCACACTGAGAAGAGGTCCGTGCCCAGCAATGGGATATTTTAATACAGGGCTAATATTATATTATATTTGAATATGATTTTGCGGAGACATATAAATTAACATTGAAAACCAGGATTGTATGCGGTATTATGAATCATTAAATGTTTTCCAGTAATAATCGTGCGTCGCAAGTAGCGATAGCTACACCGACACGAGCAAAGCTCTTAATTTGGGAACCAAAGTATTTTGTTTTATACGACCTCAAACTATTGAATAAAACAAACCAGATTAATAAGTTAGATAGAGTTTGATGAGTTATCTAGTAAAGTATATCAAAAGTATGACCTATTTACATTTTACTAGCACAATATTCTGTCGTATAATGTACAAGAATAGTAAAATTATTGAATACGAATATTAATTATTAACAGTTTGTTAAAACCTTTCATAAGGTTCTACAACTTAAGTAATATTTTTTATATGTAAAAGTAATACTACTTAAAATCTAATCCCACATCCCTCACATACATAATATCTTTTTTAATTAGGTAAAGGAGACATAAGTGGCTAACAGCGTATATAGTTATTTATTTATTTTACATCAAAAAGAATAACTTGCGCCAATTACACTATTTAATCCTTATTTATTTAATAAGTAATATAAATTTTATATTAAGCAATTACGCATTCTGCTCACAGTACCTCATACGTTCTAATAACAATACTTTCCATTCATCCACAAAAATATCAACTTCTAGGATAAAGTCCAAGAGAGCGTTAAGTTGCTTTAGATATAATTTATAAGATCGAAATGCTACGATATTTACTTACGTGATGCTTAGATTATCAACAAAAACAGCTCTTTAATTAACTTTGATTAAGCTGTATCACTAAGTGTATACATATTTGTACGTTAATTTTAGCCATTTTAGTGTGTACTATCGGATTAGTTTCATAATTTGATTTGGAGGCAGCTAATGGAGGCCTTAGGTGACTATTAAACGACTAGTAAACTAGAACGGTAGACTTGATAAACGACTGAGATGGGACATGTATTAAATTCTTATACAGAGAAATTAACCAGTGATTTGTAATTTTTTAATTTACTAGCTGTTGCTCGCGGCTTCGCTCACGGATAGGTTATATTGGCACCATTTAAAAAAAAAGGTATATACTTAGTCTATGTTGCTCGGTGATAATATAGCTTTCTAATGGTGAGAGAATTTTAAAATCCTTTGAGTAATTTTTGAGTTACACCCTTACAAACAAAAAATCTAATATTTCCTCTTTATAATATGAATATTAATTAGCTTACTTTTTGTAAGACTAAAATAAAGGTTTAGAATTTTCAGAACTAAAAACCTAATTGTATCAGCGCAGATGGAGTTATATAAGTTTACTGACATAAGATCAGCTATTAAATATAAGCTAAATCTAATTTACTAGATTATTTATTACTATAATGTATAAGCTGGTCTAATGTATTTCATTATTTATTACATATCAGTTTCGTGAGCGGCCGGCACAAAATTTATCAGTAACAGATCCAGTAACAAGGTTAACATAACAATATATAATTAATTAAATCTTTCACACCGGACTATTCATTATGACTGATCAATGGAGGTAAAAGAAAGGAAATTAATATATTATTGTACATATTATATAATAAAGTCCCCCGCTGCGCTTGTCCGTTAAACACTAAAACTACTGAACGCATTTTCATACGGTTTTCACCAATAGACAGAGTGATTCATGAGGAATGTTTAGGTGTATAAGTTGTTAAGTTTTGTACTACCATTTCGAAGCCGCGGTGGGTCGCTAATACTTTTATAATATTATCTTACATGTGATTGTTATACATTAAAATTAAACTAGGTACTTTAAACGGATTTTATCGCGTTGTTTATTTACTGACCATGTCTCCCCGTGATCATGGCTGCTGAAAAGCAATCGAAATGTCTGAGAAAGTATTAACCTAAATCTAAACAGTTGAATAATTGAAATAGCTTATATTGTAGTAAAGGTCAACAGTAGTAGTTTAATAGTTTCTGAATGATGTAATAATAGTGTTTTAAGATAAACAAAGCGGTAAAATTCGTATTAAGTTGTTTAATTATATTGCATACTTAAATTTTAACGCCTAATCTTTATTATAACGAGGAAATCATAACACACTAGTCAAGATAAACAAGATACATTTGTTAAAGAAATAAAGCGACACAAAATATGCTGATGAGACAAATGTTTGGATTAGATTGTTAAGGAGATAATATTACAATATACAGCTGTTATCAATCCATTTAATTTTAATTTGTTTTTAATATATTAATAAATTAACTATATTTAATTTATTAATTCCAATGCGATATTTTATAAAGCTGGTCTAGTTGTTTTATTATGTTTGATTAGAATTCTGATCGGCTATATTTATTGGCAGATAATAAAATTATCATAATAAAATAATTTGTACAACATAAGCCTAAAAATATTTAATGGAGCGTATATGATTTTGAAATAATTACCTTGTTATTTTTACTATAGACTAACAGAACATAGATATATTGATTCTGTAGGGATTGTTAGCGGTTAAAACCTTACAACATAGGGTCGGATGCAAAACTTGCATCAAGCAAGCTGACTATAACACTTCCTTAGGACAAAGTGCACATGTAACTTTTAGCATTAACGTACACGGATATTATAATGCACCAATGCTGTGTCACGAGTGTGCGACTGTCTGTATCCGATCGAAGTATCCAAGTCACGCGTTATCGCTACAACCCATACAACTAATATGCCGCCAATGGAGCGTTGAAACTATATCGATTTGGACGCGGCTGAAAAATCCATTGTGCCTTTGAGTGAACGCATTAACCTTTGAGATCCCCTATTTGTCGTTTTTTATGTGTTATATAGTAATCCTACTAGTATTATAAATGCGATTGTGAATCTTTTTCTTTGTTTGTTAAGCTTTCACGCCTTAACTACTCGACCGATCAACGTGAAATTTTCCATAGACGTTGTCGGGGTTACAGAATAGGACGTAGCGTACCTTTCATCAGGAAAAAATTACTATTACAAACCTAACCTAACCTACATTTACGCGAGCGAAGACGCGGGCAAAATACCTAGTAAAATATAAAAGAATATTTAAAACCCAGGAAGATAATCCAATCCATATAAAATATTATCCAAAATCATCCCAAAATCGCTGCGACTCCGTGCGTCAGTGCAATGAGCTACCAAAAAACGAATAAATCGCAGTAACTAATAATATAAAGAATTCAGTACAGTTACTGAGTCAAATTACTGTTAAAGCGGCTATCACCGATCTCTGATATTAAACTTAGGAAATCTGTTAGGGCCTATAACATTTTGAGCCGCAGCCGCGCGAGCAGCCAGACGCAATTGTTATTCCATTATGGCTGGCATTCCAGCAATTGACAGATTTGCAGGCATACATCCCGAGTAAACCGCATAGCGAAAAATTACTAATATAGGTCTTCTTAGAGCGTAAAAGCGAGCCAATCTGTGTACAAAAGCACTGTGTTGCTAACCATATCTTTGTGAACTTATCCCAATTAACAAGTTTGTAAAGATATCACCGCTAAACAAACAGATTCATGCCGCTACTCGGAAAACTGCTCGTGAGAAGGGATACCAATATGTATGGATACGTGATGGTAAAGTTTTTGTCAGGAAATCTGGTGGGCAGCCAGCCAAACATATAAAAAGCCTAGAAGCTGTCACCCTGCTCTAATTTAATAAAATATTTACGTATTAATACCGTGCAATTACTCAACCAAATTCAATATTTACTACCAAAACTTTAGGGGTATTAAAACAAAACTGAACACCATTAGACTGGCTGCACAAATGGACCATTATGATATAATCATCGGTACAGAAACTTGGTTGGATGACGCTGTGAACGATGGCGAGGTTTTTGACAATGAATGTCGTGTGTATCGCAGAGATCGGATTACAACGAATCGTGGTCACAAGAAGGGAGGAGGTGTTCTGATAGCAGTATCGAGATTGATTGATTCTGAGCGTATGGAACGCTGGGAAACAGACATGGAGAACTTGTGGGTTAGACTTAAAATTAATAAGGGAAAAACCCAGCTTAACCTAAATATAAGTGTCGTTTACCTTCCACC
This sequence comes from Catocala nupta, assembly GCA_963675205.1. Classification (NCBI taxonomy): domain Eukaryota; kingdom Metazoa; phylum Arthropoda; class Insecta; order Lepidoptera; family Erebidae; genus Catocala; species Catocala nupta. The sequence goes on from OY776078.1 coordinate 18,337,969, forward strand.
ACCAGTGCAGCAATCTTCTCTTGACAAGTTCCTGGACAGTGTGTCTGCAGTAATTTAATCCACAGGCGAAGATACGATCATGGCTGGAGACTTTAACCTCAGTTTTATAAATTGGTCCATTGACAATACAATTAGCAATTTTCCTTGTACAAATCCAACAAATTATTCGAACGCATTAGGCTACTCTTTATTAGATTTTATGTCAGAAAATAACATGTTTCAACTGAATACTATAATACAAAATGCATATCATAAAACATTAGACCTTATATTTACTAACTTCAATGGATGTACTGTTAGCGAATGCAATAATCCCATGTCCACGGTGGACGTCTATCATCCGCCTATTGTGGTCAAAATTAGCAACGTCTCACCAGTTCTCTTAAAGAATAAATGTGGCTCAAAATTTAACTTTAGACGCGGTAACTATATTTTAATTAATAATAAACTAAAAGAATTGAACTGGAAGGAAATGTTCTTGACAGACTCTGAGGTTGATGTTATGGTACGCGATATGTATACACATTTAAGGAAATTAATCGACCAGTATGTTCCTCGTTCTAAATCATGTAATGGCAAATTTCCAATTTGGTACTCCAAAGCTCTTGTTAGACTCTTAAATGAAAAACAAAAATTAAGGATTCGCTACAAAAAGTATAATAATCCCAGGGACCAGTATGAGTACAAAATACTTGAACGTGCAAAGAAAATGACAAAAGTCTGTTATAAAACATACATATCGAACACCGAAAAAAATATGAGATATAACCCTAAATTATTCTGGTCATTTGTAAAGGCTAAGAAAGCCAAAACTAACGAGATTCCCTCGATCATGTATCTAGGACATATAGCAGCGTCAACTGGTCATGACATAACTAATCTTTTTGCCTCACATTTTGCCTCCACATTTATACCCTATGTCAATCCTGACTATATACCTGGCAGTGCTCGTATATACTTTCAATCTGTACTGAGTAACATCAATTTCACTGAAGACGATATCAAAAAGGAATTGAATAAACTTAATACGTCTAAAGGTCCTGGACCTGATGGTCTGCCTCCATTATTTATTAAAAAATGCGCAGATAATTTATCTCTTCCCCTCAAATTAATTTTCAATCAATCTATGAGGTCATCTAAATGCCCTTCTGAATGGAAAATTGCTAACGTAGTACCGATATATAAAAAGGGCGATACTAATGACGTAACAAATTATCGTCCTATATCGCTTCTCTCAATCTTTGCTAAGGTATTCGAATCTCTGGTTTGTCCTATATTACGAGAGTGTCCCACATTAAAACACAATTAGCGCCGCAACAACACGGTTTTAGCGTGAATAAGTTCACTGTCACTAACTTAGTGCATTATATCAACGATATCAGCCAATCGGTGGATAAACGCGTACAGGTAGATTCTATCTATACAGACTTCAGCAGTACTTTTGACAAGGTTAACCACAAAATACTCATGAGTAAACTCCAAAACTTTGGCATATTTGGACAACTCAGTAGTTGTCCAAATATGCCAAAGTTTTGGAGTTGGTTCAGTTCATATCTTTCAGATCGAAAACAAAAAGTATTGCTTAGAGGATTTGAGTCATCCTTATACACTTCCACGTCTGGGGTGCCTCAAGGCTCTCATTTGGGACCCATTCTCTTTTTAATCTTTGTCAACGATATTGTGTACGAAATTAAATACAGTAAATGTTCTGTGTTCGCAGATGATCTAAAACTTTACAAAGAAATCAAATCGAGTTTGGACGTCTCACTTCTTCAGGCCGATCTAAATAAATTGCAAGAATGGTGTCGTTCAAACATGATGACTCTTAATGTCAACAAGTGTTGGTAACACATCACCTTTACGCGTAATAAGAAGACGATACTAACATTTTATACATTGAATGATATAGCATTACAAAAAGTCGACACTATTCGTGACTTAGGTGTTCAACTCGATAGCAAACTGACATTTATAAATCATATTGACGGGATTGTGGCCAAAGCATCCAAAATCTCAGGCTTCGTAAAAAGAACATGTTCAGAATTTCAGTGCACATCGACACTGAAAGTTCTCTATAATTCCCTTGTCAGAAGTATCTTAGAATACGCCTCACCTGTCTGGAACCCAACATATCGTACTCATATCAATAGAATAGAACGTATACAGAAAGGATTTACTAGGTATCTACGATTTAGGTCACCGAATTGTCCTCGTGATGCTATTTATCCCCAACGACTTAGCCACTTTAACATGATATCATTGGAACATCGTAGACTCTCATCAGATCAACTATTGCTCTATAAAATTGTTCATAACCTTGTTAATGCACCTGAGTTGGTATCTGAATTGAATATAAGTGTACATAGCCGTGCCACAAAGAGATCAAAAAGAAAACTTAATAATTTTGTAACATCTCCATTTCGAAGCAATCTCGGTCATACAGCTCCCATGAACCGATTAATGACCAGCTATAATAATGTCAGCAACTTCAACCAAAGCATCGACATACTTTCAAGTGCATTTCCTCAGTTTCGTAAGAACTTATTAAACAAATTACAAGAATATTGCACTCACTAATAATAAACCTGTTCCTCTTATTTGATAAACCTCTCTTTGTAATTTTTTTTGTATTACATGCTTAATATAAACAATTAAATGTTTAGTCTTAGTCTTACCTAGCATATAACTGCAAGTGTTGTGTATTTCTGTAAGTGACTAATTCGCTAAATCTTAAAACATGTGCTAATCGAGTATTGAATGTATGTAGAGAATAAGTCGTTGAAGTGCCTTATGAATAAATAAATAAATAAATAAATAAATATGATCTGAGTTTCTGTTGTCCGAGTGTAAACATATTTAGCTCATATTGGATGAGCTAATACAGCTGTTACATAATCTGTTCTTTAAGCTATTTTAAAGTTATTTTAATATCCGTTGACCAATAACCAGTTGGGTGTAATTTCTTCATGCATAGAATATATGTACTTGATATGTCTCGTGACCAGCTGATATGATCACGATAAAAAAATGCAGTGAACTAATTACTTTATCTAATGAAGGTATCTACGGCAAAAACTGTTGTTGACGGCCATAAGAAGGACGGAGCATCTTTGTCCTTTAAATATTATGCTAATGTGAGACCTTTTGATGAGTTAATTACTATTATATGAATAATATAGTAACCAAATCAACTTATCCGTATTAAATGCTTTACAACTCGGACTAAATGACCAATGGTAGCATTTATATACTAAGGATTTAGGTGGCGTATCCAATTCAAACCTTCACGAGATCCGCGGTGTGATGATATTTTAATGTTGTAAGTATTTAGCTTCTTTCGTTACTAGCGTTGCCCGTGAATACGTCCGTACGTGCAATCATCTGTTATCTGCTACGCATTCTAATAATACAAACATTTATAAATGCAGCTCTATTCTGTCTTAAGTAGTAATTTCTTGAATTTTATATCCTAAAGTTTATTGAATCAAACTAAGTTTATTAGTTTATTCAGTTAGGTTGGACTCTCTTTGCAGGTCTGTTTATCATGCCGTGATGTACTTTTAATTTGATATAATTACTATGCTAGTCTCAGTCTGAACTAATTATTAGATGTGAATATTTTTTATTGGGTTGCATATTAACTTAAAGCTTGTATTTAGTTCCATAACTTACAAATAATATAATAAAATTGATATTAAATAAATTATAGTGTGTGTATTTTATATTAGAAACTTTGTGGAAGTATTTATTTTATTCGAATAAAATTCAAATTCTATGCAACATGCGTTCTATAATCCGAATATTGACTTAATTGTTGCGGTTGTGAAACTTATAAAAAGAAAATTATTCATTTATGGTTATTTATTAATTATGATTATCTGAAAGCATTTACAATGAGTTTATTCTAATGTACATTCGAGTAATCCGATTGTTGTTTTTTGGATTATTCACGCGTTGATAAGTTGGTAATAGATACCTTTTAGTAGGTATTAATAGATGACAAGCATAACTACAAGGGAAATCCATACCAGCCTAAGCTATTCTATGAAAATGTGACAAACGTGTAACTAGATACTAATAATTGCATGTCCATTAAATTATTGACGTCATTTATCTATTCGAAAATACTAACATTGTTCATGGAAATGTTGTAACTAGTACAGACCGTGACGTAAATTGATAAAATATTGTAAGAATTTGAAATTATGAATAAAAGTAGAGTAAAAGTAGCCAATGGAATTTAATCAACTGCTTTCATTATTCTCATAAAAAAACTATTACAGTTTTTTTTTATAAGAACCAACATAAATTTAAACCTGTAGGTAAATCTTTGAGATCTTTGTTCAGTGTTCAATTATTTATGTCGGTTTGGATGTATAAATATGTATTCTTAAATGTTTCGATATGATTGATAAAATGTAAAGCTTTTACGGATGAAAGACGTTTATAACAAGTACGCATATTCAGTGTGCTAGTTCAACTTCAACCGGATTTAAATCAGGTTGTATTGACTTCTTATAAAATAGGTTGCGTCATAATTATAATACTAAAGGCTAATAAAAAAAATTTGAAGAGAAAGCAACTTTGCATTTCACGTCAAACGGGCTGACTATAGAATATTAGTATGAGATGCGGAGGTTAGGAATATCCAGTTAGTTTAGTTAGACTAGAGTTAAACTAGTTGTTACTTAGTAGTTGACTAGCGAAGTTAAAACTCATCTCGAACTTGATTGTTGCCCCGTGAGTAACATAGTAACCAACTGTTATTGCCATGGTTACTGTAGATAACTTAAATTATAATAAATAGTCGAGGATTTTTATTGGATATATTGTTAGTTTGACTGAATTTACGTAACAATTTATTCATGTTGATATTTTGTAGTTGTTGCATTGAGCTAAATACATCTAATTATTTTTAAATTAAACTTTTTGTTACGCATTAAACAGCAGTTTATTTTAAAAACAATATCTTTACTAACTTAAGCTTAAGACAATGTCATATCATACAAACATCGATAACATTTTTGTATTCTCCTACGTAGGATATTCTTCTCCTAACATCTAACTCCACCCTTTAAAATTGTCTGAAATTTAGAATAAATACCTAATAATTTAATCTGTCATGTGTTTCATTTATAAAACAATTGTGTCTGGCCGTCGGTGGACCGTTACAGCTGCAACGTTTATGTGCATAAAAAGTTGAATAATGTTACAAACAGATATGATTTATAACTTTCTGGACAGTTTTCTCGTCAATCTGGCCCATACGTTAATGTTTATATGAACAACAAGCGTGTTGAGAAATATGTCTATCGGACAAGCAAATTTTTTATATGTCACATTAATGTTAATTAGTGACAAAAATAAATAAATAAAATAAAAGTACAATAAACATAGAATGCATTGCTCATTGCGGAATATTATAAACCAACCCATTTTAGACACGGTTTTTTTGACATTCAGACGATAACAGTAAGTGTTTATTAGATGTAAATGGTCACCAAAATAAAATAAAAATGAATGCATTATATCCAATGCATTAATTTGTATTTATTTCATTCCCTTTTATTTTATTTTGGTGTATGCCGTAATACATTATAGTTAATGTTTTGTTTGTTAATTGAAGACAAACCATAGTGACCTAGCAACTATAAATGAACAAACATTGAATTCGAATTGGCCGTTCAAATAATATTGATGAACCAGTTAATATGAAAACTACAACGTTATCGAACTTTTTCATACAAAGCGGCAACTTTAATTAAAGGTTAAACTTTAAATAAAGGTAATTACTGTACATTGCGATGATAAATATATATTAATATTCAGTTACTATGTTTTCATGACATTAACGTATGTATTTACCTTGTTAGTATAATGGTACATGTCTCGGCATCGATATGTATATAGCTTTTATTATCCTATAAACTCGAAATGCGCCAGGCTCTCGGAATGTAATTTGTACGGTTATAGATGCTGCTGTAATCAATTCTAAAATTCTTCTTGCCTCACTAAAAATTAACAGTACTGAGCGTGATCTGTTAAAAGTTTGAAGGTAACCACTATAAATAATCGTACAACGTTACTGGCTTGCAAACGTTGCGAATCTAAATAAATAGATGCATCAGATACAGCAGATGACTAAAAAAATCTCGAAATATTTACTTCAATACTTATTATTAAGTTTACATTTACACTCTTTGGCGTTTGAAACCATGTACGCTTTTTATCGTTATTGAACTAAATATGAAGTAAAGGTTAAGTTTTGTGAACGAAAGTGTACATTCATATCATATTATAGTTTATTATACACAGATGCATGTCTGTCTTTCTTAATATTAAAAAATGCCTAACTTTTAAGTTTCGTAGTACCAATAAATTCTCATCAATTAGACGGAAATCAGAGGCGAAGAAAAAGCTTTGTGTCTCAATTAAAATGATCCAGAAAATATACTTTAAATTCATCAAAATATACTTCGGCAACTCAAAAGGTAACCTTAACCTTTGCAGATAATTCCAATTATAGCCACTTAAAAACATGCTGAATTGCTATCTGTGTTTTTTTAAACTTTTAATAACGATAGAGATGGTTATTTTTACAAAATATTGTGTTAAGTCTCATTTAAAACAAACATGCTTGATCTCTTCACTGTAGTGATCTATTGTGATGTTTAGTGTGAGCCGAACAGTTGAAAATAAACAGCCTACGTGACAAACCAGCCTTTGGACACTTACAAGGTAATATTTGCAGCCAGCCTGTAGAACTAAGAATCGCTGTACAAGCAGCTAAAGGGACAAAATATATTACTACCCTACCCATATCAGTCCGCTGCTTTAAACGAAAAGCTTTATTTACCGCAGGAACACAAAACAAGGTCGTTTTTAAGGTAAGGTATTTCATCAGCCATTTTGAGGGCAGTTTATTCGAGAATCACGCTTAGACTTATTTCTCTTAACCTATTATGTCGCAGCGGCACACCAGTTAGGCAGAGACACTTGACAGATTAAAATTTTCATCGCGCTTTGACGAGCTAAACAAGCAAATATGACCCCGCTCATTAAATTACTGTGTTAAGTGCTACTAGTGAATACTTAGCAAACGCTAACTTGTCTGTAGATATGACCGTAAACAATACGGCGTGTTCACACATCCTTTCACCTGTTCCCTGTCCTACAATTGACTTGCAATTGCTTTCTGTCTCTCACAGTATTACAATCGTTTATTTACACAAATTTGGTTTAAACAGTTAAAAACTGACTGTAAAATGTAGTACAACAAAATTAGTTACAAACATGGGTTTCACTTAATGTGTTAAAGAATCAATAGTATTGAAAATAATGTCTCGTCCCATCCAATAACTATCCAAAATTCTCGCCCCGTTGCATAAGATTGCGCTTTTATTTGCGGCTGACTGCGAGGTATCAGGTTTGATTGCTAGATCAGATAGTGTTATTGGGTTTATATATTGGAAATATCTCACAACGTTGCCTGAAAATTTAACGGAAAATGTTTAAATTTGATTACATGAGAACCTTGTTAATCGAGAATCTGGTAAGTTTAGAACCTGCTAAATCGAAAATTCGATCAGTTGAGAACCTGTTGCATCGGGAATCGGGTAAATTGAAAATCTGCTCAATCGAGAATCTGATGAGTTGAGTATCTGGTTTACTGGTAACGAACCTTTGCCTTTTTTAATTTATATAGACTATGGTCTATATAATTATATTAAAATTATTTCTCACCCTCATAGTATCTACATATATAGGTTAGACATACCTTACCTGTATAGATACTATACAAGTGAGATAGTAGATGATTCATCGTTTCACTAATTTGGTATCTAAGATAACTCTTTTAAGCGACAGAGTTCTTTAGGTTGATTCTATCCGTATTTATATAGTCCATTATGTCGATTCAGGACACAAAAATTATCCTTAATATGACCTTTAAAGAAATACTGGACGAATAATAACACAATTTACTACACAACATCTATCATCAAATTATGTAACGATTATTATGGAGGTTATGTGTAATGTAATGTTGTATACATATAAAACATTTCCAAGGTGTTTTTTAGTCCGTATTGCCGTGTATACGATACAGATAAATTAAGTGACTTTACACAATGCATTGAAGATATAAAGAGCTTTTTGCTTTAAACACCAAACTGACAGAACAATGCCACGATTGTGATGTGAAATATCAAGAATTTTCTCTTATGATGGCGCTTGATAACACATTTAGTAGCACACTCAGGTACTCTTGTTGAGGTATATAAATATGCCACACACATATACAACATTGTATATATACAAGGTGGTTCTAGCCATTGGACAGAATATATTTTAATAATAGTACCGAATACCTAATATAATATGTAGAAGTGCATTTCTCAATAAGTATGCGACCATTGATTCATTGATCAATAAGTATGCGACCTATAAACACAATCTATCTCGTATATACCGAAATATAAATAATTTTCATTTAATCACCTTGAAGCAACCTGTTTGTATGATATAGATACATTTATTTGTGTAATGCATCGCATCTGAGGAGGTTGAGATTTTAATTGAACTCGTACTGACTGACTTTAATTAAAACCTTCGACACAAGAACAGTTTTGATTTTGATAATGCTCAAATCATATAGGTAGTAGATCCCTGCTTGTTTCAACATGAATGGGCCGGATCGACCGGGGTAGTACTACCCTTTCACAGAATACTGGCGTGAAGTAACAGTATCTGTACTGTTGCGTTTCGTATCGGTGAGTGAGAGAGCTGGCGGCCCAGTTACCCCGATCCTTTTCCTATCCTTTCTTTCCTCTTTTCCCTCCTTCATTCCTTTTTAAAGGACTGGCAACGCACTTGTAACTCCTTTGGGGTTGCGGGTGTCCATGGACGGCGGTAATCGCTTACCATCAGGCGACCCGTCTGCTCGTATGCCGCCTTAGGCCATAAAAAAAAACTCTATGTTCTTATAATATGTGGCAATTATTAAGTAAAATTGATATGTTGGTCATTCAACGTTAAAAGAAGTCCATTACTTGCGGTCTCTTGTTACATCAGATGCACTTATGGTGTTTATTACATTTTTTTAATATATAACTATATTGTCATGTGTAAAATGCTGTATCCTAATCCGTTTTTAGAGTAGTAGGAATGTGCAAACCACGCAATTAGAATTAAAAGTGATACGGTAAACTCCGACAACAGCAAAGAATGCTCTACATACCAATGTCATGTCACGTTAATATCCCATTTATGATAGGTAGCACCGCAAATGATTGGTACAGTATGTCCACATTAGCTATCATTGAAATTCAATTAAAAATTTTGGTAAACGGTCTTGGTTTTCTCTGTTAAGTTTTGGTTAGAACTCACTCTGCATTGTTATCAAGCAGTAATACCTACTTATAAATAGCGCAGTAGTCGAAGTAAAGATTAATAACCTACCAATAAAATCGTGCGTCAAGCGTAGGCTCTGTGCACGTTTAAAAACATTGCGTGATCCACAATCATATTTGTTCAGTTTATAGGTGCTCTTTGTGTTGTAGTTTCAAACTTAATAAGAACCGCCGTATTGAAGGTGTTGAATGTCTATTTTGATAAATACATATATATATATATATATATATATATATATATATATATATATATATATTACAAATTGAATAACGTTGAGAGCTCTGGGTCAAAGTAAATCTTATTCAATAATTACATTAGATTATGTAATATGTTGTAATTTAACTCGTCATTGAACCCAACCTTGCTCGCTACACAAAATATTATACTTCGCATAATTAAATAATGATATGTCACTAGTATTTAAATTATATTATTTTAAATGGATAATCTATACAAATTAAATCAGATCAAAATAGCTTTATAACACGTTAGATAAAAAAATCTATAAAACTTTAAATGTAATGTAAGAAACAAAATCCTTTTGAATCTGAAATTACAACCATAATAGTTGTACTACAATCGTGTCAAAAGGTTCAGCAAAGCAGACAGGAAATACATAAACGGTGAATATCAACAGGTTATCTATAATGTAGAAAAATTTACTGAACATTTAATAGCCGTGACTACCAAACAACACGACTTGGCAATAATAGGTACATGTAATTACCTCCACAACTGTTCTCTACGGAGTGATACATTTAATTAAAAGATATTTATGCGTTTTTTGTTACCATGTTATGTAATATTCGTAATGGTCTATTATAATGGCCTTATATTCTATTATATTGTTATATGTTCTGGAAGCGTCAACGTCCGTCGTATATACATGCAATTTATTTGTTACTAGAATTACATCGTATTGTGAATTCCATCTGATTTAGTTCTCAGACTACCATATCCTACAATAATGTTAACAATATCATATTAATACACACCTAAATAAATGGGTGCGGTAATCCAAAATTCGACCTAAGAATACTGATAGAGAACTATAGCGAGAAAAAAAAGAGAACATCATCGATGCTCATAACTTAGTGAGATTGACAAAACGCCTTCAACTGCTTGTATCGTCAAACAACGTCGGCGTTGCGGACCAGGAATAATGTTCCAGAAGCATATATTGTTATTATTGCGACCTGTTTAATTAATAGATATTTTGCCCAAAGATCGCCATTGCAGATACCGAATTTCCTTATCACAGCAGGGGTTCGACAGGGATCTTCACTGCGTCCTTTCTTGTTTAATGTGGTTATTGTTGTAGTCTTAGTAGATATTCAGGATCCACTTTCAGTGCTTATGTATGCGGATGCGCTTGTTGTGGAGTACAGGATGAACTTAACGCATATTTAACTCTGGAATGGTACAGAACAGCGATCTGAAGCCAAACGTGATAAATGTCGACTATATGGCATGTAGGGTCCTGTGATTAGTTGTATAGGTAATGTTAGTTTACCCTGAGCAAGTGCTCTACGAATGTGGTAAGATAAACATTACGGTTGGGAACCGTTGCTGCTTGACCAACATTGCGCGGCGTTACAGATATGCGACCCGAGAATATCAATCAAGCTAAAGAGCCTAATTTACAAGTGCAATCAGTACTCTAGTAAGAGCTCGAGTATTATCTATGTCTTGATCGACACAATTAATGACCTACTCCACGTTACCGAGGTGGAAAATTTATTAAAATTACTTATTACTTGTAGAAACATAATCAAAATTTTTGGATTTCAGAGGCTTGCCTTGATCATGATAGGTTAGATGTTAGTGCAATACAATAACAGGGTATACTTAGCACAAGGATATGACGGCCATCTGCATTAATGGCTTCTCTCTGTTCCCCCACTCTCCTTTCATTATTGGTGCGATCCTTTATTATTTGACACTTTCTGCTAACCACGAGTGCGTTGCTACTACAGTGATTCTGATTTAATCTGTAGCAAAGCCTTTTAGCGAGCCCACGAAAGAGCAATATAGCTGTTTCTGACTTCCGTGGCGCTACAAACCAATTCAATCAACTTATTAACGTTTCATCTTAATACAAATTATAAACTTTAAAATAGGTAATAATTTAGTAACTATTTAATATCAAGAGCGATTACTATTAAATTAATTGATTGAACTTCCGGGTCTTTATTAAATATGGTCAGTAACAATTACAATGTAAACTACTCAAACCGTGTTATCAAACGATACGACAAGTATTTTTCATAATTTTGTGATCTAAGATAAAATAAATAAGTAATAATATATAAAAGTGCTATCGATTGCTCAATATATGTTATCTTTAAGTAATATAATTGTTTTTTATCGTCAAAGTATATACATGGTGCTCTGTTCTGCAATACAATAAAATATACATAAATTATGATTACACGAAACTTCCATTGGCATTTATGTTTATAAAAATATCGTATGTGATTTAAAATATTTTTTATAATTCGCTTTAAATTTCTTTAGACTGCCTTCTTAAATGCAGTCAGTGCATTCTATCTCCCGAAGAAGAAACCGATTTTCTTTTAATCTGATTTTTTACAATATGGGATTGATGGAGATGGAACGACGACCTAGACGCATTCGGTAGGGATTGGCAGGGGATATCCACTAACAGGGTTATTTGGAAGTCTAAGCGAGAGGCATTTGCCCAGCAGTGAGACATATAAAAGGCTGGCGAAAAAAATCAATAGGAAACAAAATATTTCACGAAATCGGGCATCTGCCTGAAAAAAGGCCAATAAATTTGACTGCTACGTTCTCCAGATAATCTATTATTTAGATAATTGTTGACGAAACGGGCGCATTGACGTGGTGGAGTAGCAACAGCCTACAAATATTGGTTTTTAGTCGCTTACTTCCGCGCTCATTCTCAATTTGGCCCATTTACATTCGTAATAAAATAAATATTTTTATATATAATTAGCTGGTACCCGAGACTTTTTAAGAGTTCCCCTTTATTTTATGTTATCTTCGTATTTAGTATAAACGTAACAAATAAGTTGAGTTATTTTCAAGCCGCCACACAGCCGCAGACTTGACAGGACGATGGCGGGGTTTTAGCGGGGTATGGACGCGATGCGAATGCCACACTGCAAAGGCTCATCAACGCACTTCATAGGACAGTGACAAGTTACTAGGTACGATGATGAGTGAGTAGTATGACTTACAATGACAATGTGCTAATTATATTCTCATAATTATAAAAACGAACGCTAGCATCTCGCATGCGATACACACTGCGCCTGATCGTGGAATCAGCAGCTAAGCTCACACTGCCACATCCAGTTGGACGCCTCTATGTGTATACAACATATTTCAGTAAATTACAATCAGGTGGGATAATTACTTAGGTAGCGTAACAAGGTTCCCAAGTCAATCGTAAAATCCTCACACTTTTTGTAACTAACACTGTAAATAGATTAATCGCTTCTAGTTCTAAATATAAAATCTTATTGGATACGCTATTGACAGACGTATTGATTTCGTCTCGTTTACAAAAAATGGTTTAAAAGTTACTCGCTACGTCCGGTTTTAGTATTGTTTTGCATTCATTTATTATTTACTGACAATGTTCTGAATTGAAATTATTATTACGATAGGGTCGACAAGCCACTGCGATGCTTGAACATACTTAATGTCTTTTTTTATTGATTAGGAGGCAAATGTGCAGACGGATCACCTGATGGTAAGCGATTACCGTCATCCATGGACACCCGCAACACAGTACGCTCTTTTCTTAAAGTGTTGAAGGTCGTATTGATCCGGAAATACTGCAGGCCAGAGCTCATTCCACAGTTTTGTTGTGCAGGGCAGAAAATTTCTGGAAAAACGCACAGCTTTGGACTGCCAACGATAATGATGGGGATGAAAATGCTGTCGCTTAGGACTTTGGCGAAAGGATGAATGGATTCCATTATCTTCGAAAAAAGATGGCTAGTTGGACGGGTTTGAGCAATCGCTTTTTTTTGGGATCGGATGGACCGATGCTGTCTTCCGTGATCTCGGGTCTACGCCAGAAGAGTAAGAGAGCTGAAATAGTCACGTTAAGACCGGCGCTAGCTCTGGAGCGCACATCTTCAACACAATAGGCGGGATTCCATCAGTCCTATTCGACTTATGGATATCAAGGAATAGAAATGCTAAGCGCACTCAGCGTTGGTAGAACCCGATATCCGGCATAAAACTCACACACCGCGGTATGGTAGGCGGTTCTTGTCCCCTGTCATCCAAAAGAGTTGGACGCAAAGAGTTTGCCCGGTAGATCAGATTTCTCTTTTGCGCCGTGGGCTAACGAATCATTACCCATATGAAGAGGTGGAAAGGATGGCTTGCAGAAATTTCCTTCGATAGCTTTGGCAAGAGACCTGTAGGCTAATTCACGTAATTTCGTGACGCGCCGATCAAGTTGCGGTGCAGTTGCAATGAAGTTTACGTCTTAATGCAAAATGGTATTCTTGTAATTATTTAGCTGCGCGTGTGCTGCGCGTCAACTGTACGTCAGTCATATGTAATACTTTTGACATGGCTTTCAGGCTTTTGCTCCATTACATCAGTTAAATTTACCCACGGTGTGGCTTCATGAGGGAAATTAATTTACTCACTAAGTAATCGCATGGAATCGCACGTTTAACGTTTCACGTTGATCGGACTAAACTGTCATTTGAGACGTCAAGTGAATAGGTGAATACCGATCAAGTTGCGATCTGAATCACGCACATAAAACGCGCAGCAGTAGAATACTCTAAAGCGCTCGCGTGACGCGAACTTGACGAGAACTTATTTGACAGCGGTTGTCAAAATTACGAGAATACGAAAAGAGTTATTTTGATCGAAACTTAACTGCAACTGCACTGCAACTGAACTTATTTAATTACATGAATTAGCCTACAGAACCCACGAGGTTTTCCGCGAGTCTTTCACCAATTCTACCGATGTGTACCAATTCTCCAAGGGTGGGACACAAAGAAGGCATCCTCATCCCATCCCAATCTGCTGACTTGTAGTGCCACACACGGCGGCTGCGTGCGGCACGCGATTGCGGCGAACACGTGAGAGGCACTGTACTCCGGACAAGGCAGTGATCTGAGGAACCAAGTGGGGCGCCAAGAGATACGTGGTAGCCATCCGGATGAGAAGTCAGCAGAAGGTCCAACAGTGAAGGATTTTGGCTCTCCAAATCTGGGATTCGCGCGGGCGTGGTACACAGTGGTGTCAGGCATATGTCAGGGCGAAGTCGTGAACAGATCTCCCTGCATGATCGGTCTAACTGGAACTGAGCCTGAATTGGAAATAAAACTATCTCCGCGACCGGGATCCGTTGCTGTACAAAGTCTGAAGCCATCAGGATGTGCTCAATGAGTCGGTCAGTTTCGGTGTCACCGCTATGGGATATGGGATATGGAATAGAGGTGCGCATAGACGCGGATATCATGTATTCTTACCATAGTTTGATTTGTGACAATTCGATGATCAAAAACTTTTAACTTTTGTTATCGTAGAATTAACTATGTTTTTTTATACCTGGTAGGTATGGATGAAGCGGCGTGACGTATATCGGATGTTATGGGCTTCGATTATATCAATTCGATTTTACAGTCAAATACCAAGTAAACAAGCAGACTTTGTATCAGGAAAAGGCACTCGCGAACAAGTCCTGAAAGAAAATTAAAAGAAGAAAAATTGATAGAAAAATGCAGAGAGTTCAACTTTCCTATGGCCTTATGCTTCATTGATTACGCTAAGGCTTTTGACTGTGTCCAATGGAGCACCATGTTTGAAATACTGAGAGAAAAAGGCCCTAAAACATCTTATTATTCTCATACAGAATCTCTATCTTGATGGCAAGTGTTTTGTTAGAATAGAAGATCAAAAATCTTAACCCTTCTCCACAAAAAGAGGCGTTCGGCAGGGATGCATTCTGTCACCAAAAATTTTCAACTTGTATGGATAATACATTATGAGAAGAGCACTCGAGGGCTGGGAAGGTGGCATTGTTGTAGGTGGGCATAAAATAAACAACTTGATATACGCAGACGACACGACCATAATTTCACCTAGTGAAGAGGAGTTAGCTACGCTCCTTACAAGGATATAAAAAGAAAGCGTTAGACTCGGCCTCAAAACGTTTCAAAAACCAAAATATTTTTGGTAGATCGGGGACATAAACTCCTCTCTTCACCAGCCCTACAATACTATGAAAAAGTAGATCAATTTGTTTACCTCATTCCGAAAGACAGCGGTTGTACTAATGAGCTGTGCCGTCGTATAGGAATGGCTAAAAGTGCAATCTCAAGCCTTGAGAAGATTTGAAGGAACAAGGGTATACGTCGAGCTACCAAAATACGTCTAGTGCATTCCTTAGTATTTTCTATTTTTCTGTACGAAGCTGAAACCTGGTGCCTCAAAACTCGATACATAAGTAAAATAAATTAAATATAACGCTTTTGAAATGTGGTGCTGGAGACGAATGCTAAAGATACCATGGACAGCCATGAGAACAAACGTATCAATTTTACAAGAGCTCCACAGCAAAATACGACTGACCTCTCTATGCCTTTTTTTTATTTTGTAATTTCACTTCATTTTAATTTTTGCGGTAGTAATAGTGTAATGAATACTGTGAATGGTGTGCACACCTATAAGTGATGTTTTACTCTGCATCCCAGTTAATGAATGTCTAATATTAATTATTTTGTAAAAATTTTGTTGGTGTACCTTGATAATGAAATAAATTTAAAAAAAAATGCCGAGAACGTCAACTAAGCTTCTTTGGACATATATTGCAGTCACATATGCATGAGTTGGAGAAGCAGTTGATCGTTAGACAAATGCAGGGGAAGCGCTCCATAGGCCGAATTCCAACACGATGGTGCAGAGGAGAAACTCTACATCGATCTATTGAACTAGCGTAGGACAGAGGCAAATGGGGACGGATAGTATATGGTCACCATCCTCATTAGTGAGGGAACGACAAAGAAGAAGAAGAAAAAGCGATCGATTATGCTCTTGATTGAGTGTTTGCTGATTGTGGATAGGTGCTTGCTTATAGATGATACAGTGAATTTCATGGAGATGAGCTGATTTGAATTAACTTTAGTTATTGACTATCGAAGATTGCATTATCATGTGGGAATTTATCAAGATTCAAATGACCACATAAAAATAATAGTCGTATGTCTGATATTGACATGCAAATATGTATATTAAACTGTATTTAGCATTATGAATCGCCGTATATACAAATTTGGCAAGGATATTTCTCTGGATTTAATCTCAAAACATCTTTAAGTTTTATTTAGGTCAAGACTACCGTAAAATATGAACACATATTATTGTATATAAAACTACATGTACACGTTGTATAGGTAGTACAATACACAATCTATAATAAACTACCGAATCACTTTAAGCAGCTAGACATCGGCTTTTTTAAGAAAAGGTTGTATACCTGGGAAAATTTATCCAATTTTTATGACGTAAAAGAATTTTTGTATGAAAAAATATAATGGATTTGTACCCATAATTAAAATGTTGTTTGCTATAATCTAGCAAAACATGATTGGACTATATATAATATTGTAATACCACCAAATACCATGTTTTATGCAAATAAATGATTATTATTATAATGGACTCCAAATTTTCTTTTTCGAAGCTCTGGTAATATACGAAGCGGCGAAGATAAAATTGTTGCCACCTTTTACTGTACAATCTTACAACCCACTTGATTGTACGCGGATATGTGCACTAGGTACATTTGTATCACTCGTACACTATAGTCGTTTGGAAAAACCCTGGAATACCACTGCAGGGTATAACCCTGTATCAGATTAACCAACCTTCTACAATTACAGCTTTCCTCAGACCATTAAAACATTAGATGAATATCTTCGAGATATAGGTACCTATACATTGAATGTACTGTTACATGTGACTATAATATACCGCGTACATGCAGCGGCATAATATAGGCACTATGTATTTTGAAAGAATGAACCCTCTGTTGCTTCCGACAATTTCCTAATTGAAAGGGGAACGTCCATCAGAGGCTACGAGTGGACAAGAGGCTAGACAAAAAATACTTTCCAGTTGATTTTGTTGTAAAACAATATGTATTTACTTTCGTTCAAATTGAAGACACTGCAATTTACAAAAAATAATTAAAAAAAGCAAGTCTATTGAAAAACGAGCTGTTGCAAAATATTGTCAGCTCCAAAAATATTTTTTTAACAAAATGCAATTATTATACAATTGCAATAATATTATTGTAATAGTATAATATGAAAACGCACAATAGTTTATTGTGCACATACTATGGCTGTGCTTTGGTATGTAGGTTGGGCAAGATATAAGTCCAATATACCTATGTCCTCCTGCGCCTTTTCTAGATGATTTGTTAGTAATATATGACAATGAAGAGAATATAGACGTTTAAAAGACCAATTGTGTTTTTTTTCATACCCTATTAAGTATAACTGGATAAAAATATATTACAAATACACCTCCTATCATAATAGACCATTGAGAAAATATTTGAATTATTTTGAATTATATCACAGCTAGATACATTTTCGTATAAAAAAATCGATGGCGTAGTGGTTAGTGTAACCGACTGCCACGCCTAAGGTCGCGGGTTCGATTCCCGCACAAGACAAATATTTGTGTGCATGAACATGGATGTTTGTCTTGGTCTGGGTGTTTCTATGTATAATATGTATGTATTTACGAAAAAAAAATAAAAATGTATATATGTATGTTTATCCATTGTCTAGTACCCATAGTACAAGCTCTGCTTAGTTTGGGCTAGATAGTGTTGTGTGTATGTGGTAGAATATTATATTATTATTATTATAATACTTTTTAAATAGGTATTTCTAAAATACTGGCGTATATTTGAATATATTTTTTAGATATGTAATACTGTTAAGATCTTAAAACACTCAATAATTATAGTAATTTTTTATGTCCATCTGTGGCCTGTGACACTATGGAGAATAGGCATTCTCCTTTATAATTACCTTATATTAGTAAATATTATGACAGTGGGATATGGTACAGGTTTTATTTTGTGTCAGTGCTGTGATGAACTTGCGTTCACTTCGTAAAATTGTACTTTACTTTATCAACATTAGAATACAATGTAAGATTAAATACAATGACTCAATTACGAGTCCTTGTATTCTTGTATTGGAAAATGCAATCAATAACTGGTCAGGTATGCGCTCGAATCTGGACAGATTCGAATTATGATTATAGCGTGATCGCACTATTTTAACGGTGAAGATAGAGTAATTTAACACTTAACTGGCACAAATTCAACATATCGGGCGTAGGTGCTTATCTGTTATATGACAACAGAATCCATTAATGTAATACCTTCTGCCTACCTTTTAGGGGACATAGGCGTGAATTTATATGTATTATTGAACATGTAGTCTTTGTAGTTTTGTTCTTAAAAGCCTAAAAGCCATACAACGTATATTGTTTTTCTTACTAGGTAACTAAAACTGTTTCGTGGCTCTTCAGTCACAGCAGAATCGTATTGTCTATAGGGGTTAAACTTTGGGCCACACAATATTGTGTAGCCTGAAGATTAAAAAAATGGATTCACAATACTACACAAATATTTGTGTAGTATTGTGAATCTATTTTACTATAAAGCTCACCTCAGTAAACTAATGAAGTAGGTACATATCGTGATTATTCAAAAGCGCGTGTTTCGATTGAGCACACAAAACATTTATTGAATTATGCATATCAGTTTATAAAAACCTTACTTCATTAATGTCGGCCATTTTTCGAAATGATTTATGAGCGTATGACACGTTTACACCGGTGACTGACAGTCGGAAGGTCATGTCACTTTGTTGCAAATTTGCAATAGTTCTATGGGTCAGCACGCCAGCTTAGGCGAATTATGTTTAAAAATAAATATGTATGTCTATAGAGCTGCGTGTAAAAAGTTGTAAGAAACATGATGAAAATTCGTAAAGAACCGTATTTTTGGTAAAAGCCGTCGCGCGATGGTGGGTGTAATTGTAGATCTACGGTAAATACGAGAGGTTGTGAGTAATGTGTGTGATTTGTATCTGGGAAAGCTCTGCCGCGAGAGTACCGGGCAATCCCCTACACTCTAGGTAAAACAACCCACATTATCTTTTGAATTAATGTTTGGAATAACTTTTTCTATAGTTAGCTGAGTGTACGCCCAACACATACGGCGAAATAATTACGTAATCAATAAAATGTTGAACAGAATTGTAATAATTTTAAAACTCCAACGCTTTGGCACAATGTAATTTAGTACCTACCAACTTTTAACCGTGTCTTTATTCGCTTGGTTTTAAATCTATCATAAAGGAATATATTTCGGTGCATTTATTGGGGATTGCCCAAAGAGCATCTCTATGAACAAAGATTAGCTGATATATGTATTTATGCGTGAAAGAGGACCATTTTGCATTCTGATAAAACGATTTAATCTTTATTTTCCCTGTTACTTAATAATATTTCTACTTCAGGCAATTAAACCTATATAATAAAATACATAATTTGCAATATAATAATGAATTCTAAGCGGATGAACTGACCCAAAAGCTGTCCCAGGTGAAAATAAAATAAGCAACTATATTTTTATATTTGAAAATATCATAGACTAAGTATATTTTTGCAAATATGTATACGCTGTATAAATACATATTACCCGTTTACTGAAAAACCTAAGCTGACCGGCGCTCCTGGGACGTTAGTATCCGATAATCCGATTTTCGGTGTAATTAGTACCAATCAGCGGACTATGGTGTGGATGGCATCGTTACTAGTTTCAAATTATAAATTTGCTCTCGTATTATTTTAAGTACCTATTGCATATTTTATACCATCACTGACGACATATAATATAACACGATCGACGATGCGACGATATTGACGTCCGCGTGATCAATAAAAAAGTGCGATCTGTCTTGGCTTTTCGTATTGTCTAAAAAAACTATGTTAAATTGTTATATGTATATGTTTTCAAAATAAAATACAAGTGAGCCTATAATAATTCTTTTGTAATTTATTATATAGCGAATATTTATTTTAGCCAGTCGTGAACATGACACATATCATGGTAAGTATACAACTCTGACTACATTGATTGCGAAGCAATATACTGGTACCAGAGGTGTAGTCAGCCGTCTTATTACTGTAATAGGCCGTAGGCTACGGTCTTACCTTGATACATGACGTTAGTCCTCTAGCACTTTTATAATATTGTCTCTGATTTGCATTCGGATACAGAGAACCAGTTGTACAAGCACCGATACGAATCACGAATAGCCTTGTTTTGGCTGATTATTATTGATAACATGTCTATGACCTAAAATTTAAGAAAAGAAAGTCTCATTACAGCGCAATTAAATGAATATTTTTTTACAACCGAGTTGTTTTAATGCTTTGTAGACCTACGATGTTGGTTTACAAAAAGCGTTCGTTTCCAGGATTCAATTCCTATTGCAAGTACATCCAACTAAATTAAATAATTTAAATAGCCACCCAAACAATAATTCACCCTAATCCAGAACATTCGAACATAAAAACATGTTACTTTACAAAAAAGCAATCTAAAGCCAGTAAGGGATCATTATATAACAGTTGACAAATCATTTTAACGTGACTGCCTTAGTCTTGACCGCTCGTGTTATTATTTACATAGATTTAGTATTTATATAACAATCTTCGCAATGGTCATAATATCTTGGCCGTGTGTGGTTAACTGGCGTAAGGTGGACAAGTAATCGTTACGTAATTGAACAAAAGGGGACATGAAATCCAAATTGCAAGTAAGAACAAGGCCGGACAACGCTGACCTCAGCTCATGCTAAAAGTGGACTGACATGAACTAACTACATCGATTTATTTATTGCCTTAGCTGACGCGTGTGTACGATTAAATGATAATCTTCTTAAACATGTATAAGGATCGACATTTTATTATGATACTGATGGCATGCTCGCCTTCACACGTCTGGATGGTATAAGGATCTTAAGTGACAAGATGCAAAAATAATTAACAATTCGTGACTGAAATCCATACAAGCTAATCTTTGTATATATTATTTTATGATTTTAGTAAATATCATAGTTTAGTGTTGTAATTAAACAATTACATCACCATACTAATTAGGTATATGTTGAGAAATTCTTGGGAAAGTTAATCGATTGAACAAATAGGCAAGGATGTACTTCTAATATGTAGTTTATATCACAAATATTATTCGTTTAAAATGCTAGTGTACCTACTGGGAATATTATTTTATTCAATACTCATAAAGTATACATAAATTATGTTTATGGTCATAATTAGTATTTAAACGTACAATGCTTACGTCTACAATATATTAATTTACTATCCATAAAACCACTTTTACTAACCAGTTTCAGTTATTGTACTGACAATAAAAACGCAATATTTGATCCTCTCTCAAAAACTTATAGTCGTACAATACAATAAAAGAATTGAATTCCTAGTTCATAGATTGGGTTGGCTTTCGTTTAGTCGACTATAAATTGTCTCCATCCCAGGAGAAATTATATGCATTACGACCAGGATCCTAGCGTAAGTTGAAGCGGGATGCAATAGGTACTATTATATTAAGAAGTTGAAAGAAAGATGATTATATTTTATACTATAAGCAAATTTGGTTTTACCGATACGTTAACTTTATTATTGAGAGAGCTTTTTAATTTATATTTGTTACAGAAAACATGTTTTAAAGCCTTAATGAGAACACCTCTTTTCAATAAAAAATTTAATTGTACCTTCGGCGACTAATCAATTGTTTTGGTTTTCAATGAGTGACATATTCATGAAAAATCAGAAGCATGCCCTAATTATATGGTGAATAATTATCTGATAACAATACATAGGCAAGTATTTCAGCTAGTGATCGTTTATTCAATTGGTATTTTAAAAGTCGAGAAATTATTATTTATTTTCAATATTATTATTTACATAGACCGTTTGACTTAATTATGAAACAATGCCGTATATTTATAGCTTTCCTAAAATGTGTACGAATTAATTATGAAGGAAATCTTTGAGCGAGGCTTGCCTGTCTCAGATCACTCTATAATATTCGCAATTATATATTCTCATACACTGTAGCTGCCTTAAATTGAATAGATTTATTAATTTTGGTACTTCTTTCTTTATTCAAAATTAGAGGTTTAAAATTTAATTAAGATTAGCCTTTCCATCATAGCCTAAAAATAAATTGCCAAGTGGCAAAGACAGATGAGTATTACTTCAACATTAAGTTCTGTTCAAATTACAAACAAATTTATAAATTTTAATGGCCTCCTTGCTGTAATGTCTCGACAAGATTGTTTGAAATACTTAATTCTAAAAACTAAATATTTAATTCAGAAATTAAAGTTTCTCTTTCTTCCCTGTACCAAACACATTCCATCAACAAATGGTAAACATCTTCTACAATTCCACAAATGTCACAAGAAGGACTACTAGTTTTTTCATCAAGAAATCAAATTTGTTTAACGACGTGACGTTTCCAGTTCATAACCTGTGCTGTAAATTTAATATCTGTGGTACATATTAAACGTACGGGACTAATAGAGGACCATATTCTTTACTGTACCCATACAAATAAAAATATTATGTTGAATGTATTAAAAAGTAGATACATACATATGTTGTTGTATTTCCTAGACCTTAAATTGTTAAAATTTTAAATAATATATATCCAAAGTCATCGCATTTGTATTATTTAATTTACAACGTGTATAATTTGAAAATATCCGCTCGACAGGTTTTCTGATAAAACCTACATTGCCTTTTTTATCTTAATTGAGGAAATAATAGGCAGGAAATAAATCTATGTTGACATTTACGGGATAATATTATTATCTAAATTTAAAAATAATAAATAATAGTAAAATAAATTGGTGTAATCCACAGAGTGTGTATACAACTGTATATGTTTTCGACGGCGGGGTGCCGATGCATTAATATTATAAATCTTTAAATTTAGTTTACGTGAATAAAAGTAAACTTGTTTTGCTTTTACTTTTGCTCTGACTATACAAATACATTAATTATAACTATGTAAGTCAGCTAATCGTCGCAACGCTACGTCAGAATTTAATATGAGATACCTGACAACAATTTACCAAAAATACATAAACAAAGTATAGCCATATAACCTTCGACATTCAACTTTAGTATTGCACAATCTGAAATCGTTCAATAAGTAGGTTTTGTTTATTGCAAGAATTAAATTGAGCATTGACTGATAAGACGGGAAAGCAACGAGTGCCAAGGCGACAGAGGAATGGCAATTAGCTTGACATTGTTAGGACAAGAGGGAAGCAGATACAAGGTTAACATAACACAATAAAGAAACTATGCGTATCTAGTATCAAACCGGTACAACACACAATATACTACTAATCTGTAAAATCCCGGATAATTTTCCATGAAAATGATTCATAACGGCGACAAACGAGGTAGAAACATTAATTAATATTATAATATAGGTATTTCGGAGAACTGCCGCCAACGCGAGAACATACCGATAACAACCTAATAAAAATCTACAAGGACCAATCAAATACCAAAATTAATCTTTTTTTAAACTTCACAAAATATAAGCCGTAAAATGCGTTGACGTAAGTTCATACGTCAAGAATACTTACGGAATACTAAAAAGACGTTGTACCTATCGATCATAATTGCAGCTCATAGGTACATGAAAGCATTGTGTAACGATGACGTAATCGATTTTTTGTTGATTCGTAGTCCTATACTGGACGCCCACATGAGGAACTAGGAAGTACCTATTTATTACATAGATAACAGCTATTATAATATAGATAGCGGATCTGAACAATTATATTATCAACATCCGATTTGAAGTAAAGGCTAAACATTTTGGAGTTGTTATTTTTTGCTTCGATCATTGTAGCGATACGTGGACTCCATACATACTGTTAGTTTAAATATGTGAGTGTCTACTATGTATGTAGAAGCACAAACGAGGGAAAACACCTTTGTCACAAATAAAATAGAAATGAGATTTTCGTTTTATTTCTCTCGTAATAATAGCTGTAAATCACAAAAATAAAAGAAAATGTGAATTTAAATTGCATTTCATTTACTGGCGTTTATTAGACTAGATAGAAACTAAACAAATTGAAATTTAATTAAAGGATTGGCTCTCTGATGGTCCCAGTGTGGGTTGATAAGGTGCACACATTTTCGGGAATATAGAACTCCCAGACAGACAATTTTGCTCGTTAAGTCTAGTGATTCAACATTTTTACCGTGTATTAACTGTTATTCTGTTTTTTTAGTTAAGTGTGACGGATGATAGGTAAGCTGTTCCATTCCATGCATAGCTTTTGACTATGCCAATGCCAAATGGGTATGTAAAAGTAGGCATTGTTTCGATTCACTTCAAAAGGGCTAGCCCGTCCGTAGGCATATGCATTATTTATTTGGCTACAAATGATACATACATATTGTCACGTTCATATTCTCAAAGGAGTAAGTTACAATGTAAGTATTACACCACAGTGCGCTTGCTATGGTTTTAAGTCTCACTCCGTGACCGAAAGAACCTAATCCCTAAAACTATAATGGTAGGAGGCGAGCCGAGCTGCTACTTGGAATTTCTTGTCAGATAATCTTTATAACACTTTCGCGAATCCCGTTATCGAAAACAAAGCCTCATGCACAAAAGTCACATATAGGTACTACCGGTACACTATCGAGGCAGTCTAGCATCGTTCCTACAACTTATAATGATATCTAATGATATAACCGTTTCTTTTCTGCGTCTGTCCCTCACCTTCAAAATTAATAAACAACCGCATCCAAAACCTTCAAAATAAAGATACCGAATGCTTAAGATACCTTAGCATCATGTTTTGTTTTAAACTGCAGACGTCATCAATAGACGATGTGCATGGATGACGCGATAAGAGAAAGTTTAGGGATTATCTCGCAGTTATGCATAATTCTTTCAGCGACACCAAGAAACTACCTAAGTATAGTAGTTTTCAGTTTCAAATAGTCTGCATTAAATTCTGGTGCATATATACCTATTTGACATTTTTATATTTAAAATCAACTCATGCATTAGAAATAATTCCTGTGCCACGGTGGACTTTAGTAACATTGAAACAACGTATATAAAGAACATCCAGGCTCGGAACAAGTATAAATTTTTGCCTGGCGTGGGGATCGAACCCACAAGACATGGCGCAGTGGCAGTGACGAGGCAACCATTTAAACTACTAAGCCATCGTCGCAGTCGTCTTTTTCAATAACTCAGCACATAGGGGAAATATATAAGCGGATTTGTTTTACCCCGTTATAGGAATGAGAGTAAATATTTTCAAATTCTGATGTCGTGTACTCTCTGTAATGGGCTTTGGCTTGCTGCTCGAGTATTATTATTTAATAATGTAACATAATCGAGTTGCGATTATGATTATTTTATTTGTGAATTTCTAATAATTTATTTAAACGTATGTCAGTGAATGACCTAGTGCTAAACATTATATGGTCAGTAACTTTAAGCTTTTGTGTGTAAATGTTGTACAGACCTCGTTACAAGTACATAAGGTTAAATAAACAATCTGAGTTGCCTTATCAAGGCGGTCATGGCATTATCTCTTTATATTGTTTATAAATAATTTATTATTGCTTTAAAGGACTTTTACTGATTAATATAGTTTTTCTCGTAGATATGAGTCGAGAGGGTCAATTCTCGTTATAAAACTATTAAAATAGAATACCGATCTACTGTTATAAATATCACAAATAGTAATCTTAAATATAATATTATAAATACGAATGTGTGTTTGTTTGTTTGTTACGATTTCACGCCTTAACCACTCGACCAATCATACACGTTGTCACGGGTACAGAAGTACTCTACGAATGAAGACGCAAGCAGAACCTAGTATTAAAATAAATGTGATATGAACACATATTACATTTCAGTTCATAATTGACGTTTACTGCACTAGATTGGTACTCTATTTTGAACAGTTTTTTATTACAACTATTCGACAGAGGTCAAGTTTTGATAAAGATACTACACTACACACAGTGTAGTATATCTATCACAGATTTAAAAAAAAATTGTTAATCTATTTTAGAACAAAAATGGCATTTGTAATAGTTAGTATTCTTGGTTCCAGTAAAGGACTCTGTGAGTTATTAGCTATTACATAAATATACTAGCTATATACTTAGAAAAGTATATTTAGTTGAAATTAAACTACTTTATACGGATTTAGTCGCGTTGTTTATTTTAAATCACTTTCTATTAAAATAAACAACGCGACAAAATCTGTATAAAGTGGTTTCATTTCCATGTATAACATTCGCGTAAACGTAAGACAATATTAAGTATATTTTGATCAGTAAATTTATATTGAAGTCTTGATACAAAAACTATTTTATGTTATTTAGTACATCGTCTGTTCCTCTTCTATTCTTCATTATTAGGAATTAGTTTATTAATCTCTCGTGTGTCGTGTGAACACCTGGTGTTCATAACCGCCAAGGCCTTCCTTTCACTTTTTTAATCAGACGCATAACGGGTTAATTGGATATTGTTGTATAATTTTTGTTTATAGATCATTAAGTTGATATCGTGTTGTATACAAGGTTGATTAAACAGTGAGGCTTTATTTCTATCTACATATAGTATGTCCCATATACAAGCTCTACACCAAATTTCAGTTCAATAGGAGCAGTAGTTTAGCCACAGGATAGATTCTAAGAATTTGCTAGACTGCAACGGGTTGTATCTGCCCTAACAGCTGACCGAGACTCTAAGCATAGGTAGCGACAAAAATGTAGGAGATGTTGCCACTCTGATACTTAGTATACATTATTACAGAAGCCAACAATCACGCCAAATTGAGTCTTAATCATAGCGCAATAAGAACGAAACACAAGCATATGTTGTGCTTGTGTTTTCACCACTAGTTTACACCATTTGTTTGTTACACAAACAAGGAAGCAATAAATAAACCCGTGATAACAATGAAACAGTGAAACAATGAAATACAACAGATGTTTATAAAATATGGTGTTTGCGTATTAAATTGATTTAATTTTTTGAGAAAGTGATTTTCTATTTTTATCTTTATTGAGTTTTTAACTGTTTCGAATTAACACTGAGGCCATATGGAATACTCTGTCCACTTTAATGTCCATGGATCATAGCAACCTTGTATATACGTGTATATGTAGGTATTCTATTTTCCAAATATACAACATGAGACAAACTAAGGTGGATTTTATAGCATATTTTAACTTGTTAATGCCGTTATTACCGTTCAAGGGTTTTAAGATATTGTTCTTCAAACATTCGCACTGGAGTTATCCAACTATTATCGTCACTGATAATGGCAAATCAAATAAAACATAAAGACGTTTTTTATACTAAAACAACGATTGACACATTTTTTATAAATCTATATTACGACTATTTCAACATTCCGTAATTGATATTATAAAAGACGATGAGGGCACGTCTCGAGATAAAGGCAAAAGAGAAAAATCTAGTTCCCCAAACATCACTACCGAGGAATTCTCCTCGGTAGTGATGTTTTGTAAAATCAATAAAATAAATGCTTCCGAACAAATTTATAGATATAGATCTCACTCAACATCAGAAATAAATACAAAATAGCAACCAACACACATCGGTAACCGGAAGATCAAAATGAACAAATACTTAACGAGACAACAATAATAAATATATCTCTCCCAAGCCGGCCGTGGGAGCAAGAGACCAATCCCCTCCAGCTCAAAGGATAGAAAATAAATCCATTAAAACAAAATTAAAAAAAAGAAATAATATTTAAATTGCCACTTTAAACTGCCTATCACTAAGAACAGAGATAAACTAACTGACTTAGAACTAGCTCTCACAACCGTAAACTGGGATATACTAGACTTAAGTAAAACTAGAAGACAAGGGTAAAGTATCGAAGACCGTAAGGAATACATATTATATTATAAAGGCGAAACAAATTAATTATTCAAGTTTACGCTCCCACCGAGCAGTATAAAGAGCATGTCAAAGATGTCTTCTATGATCAACTGTCATCAGTCCTACAAGAATCACACAAGAAGGTTATCGTGATGGAAGATTTTAACGACAGAATAGGTTCTCAAAAAACTGGAGAAGAAAATGTAGTTGGCAATTTTGGCTTTGGTAAAAGAAGCAAAAAATGGTGAAAGAATGATAAACCTGGCTTTTGAAAACAATCTTGCATTTATGAATAGTTTCTTTAAGAAAAATACAAAGAAAAATGCTCATGTGTGTCTCCACACGAGTCGTATAAAAGCGAGATAGATTATATAGCAACTAACAATATAAAAGCATTTCAAGATGTAAGCATTCTTAACCAACTGAATTTTAACACCAACCATAGAAAGGAATAAAGGCAGACCACCAAAAAGATAGATAAATCATCTCAAGAAAGTCGGTGATGGTACTTGGATAAGGAAAACTAAAAACAGAAAAGAATGGAAGCAGCTGGAAGAGGCCTATGTGTCACAGGACACGCTGATCACTAAACTGGTTAACCAGATGTGTTGGTTTATAAGCAACCCTTTTTGTGTTATTGTTTGGTTACCAGCAATAAAGGCTTAATAATAATAATAACTGATATGAGGAAGTTAATTAAACCACTATAAATGAAAAAGAATATTGTTATTAATATTATCATTTAGACGGATACGGAACTATTATATTGAGTTAATTTTAACGTACAGGATGCATTCGTTAATAGTTATTAAATCAGCGAGGTGTTTGTTATGTGGGATCTAGTCACGCCCTGTGTCCGTTTACGGCGAGCTCGCATTGCCGCTCTGCCGCACTACCATACTGTCGTGCTGCTGTGTCTCAGGTGTACAAGGGCTTGTTCGCGACTACGTGATCAATTATGACACAATAATTATGATGTTTCCAAGCGTACAACAACAAATACTTCCTTTATCTCAACAAGCATATCCCAACATTCACGTTATTCATACATTGTTCATAAAAATAACACGACCACTGAATAACCTGTATTATGTTTATCCTTGAGCATGCTTGATGATGATATTAATCTCAAATCTGTGTCAATAATACAGCATTCTATACAAAAATGTAAAGCATTAGGAACATACGGATACAAAGACGAGGTGAACGAGTTATTTACAGTTCAGTGATACGTGCGCAAAGTTAGTAACACGCTCATCTATTAAATAATAACGTAATTACAACGTTTCGTTTCAATGTGACTTTATATTGTGAATAATCGTGTAGTGCCACAGGTATAAATTATATCATTGATAGGATACACACTGCTACTAAGTGCGGTGTACATTTTATATACGACAATTTAAATTTTTATTATCTATGCACTAGTAAAATCGCTAATTATAAATTTCAGAACCTCTTCGTTAGCGTGTAAAGCAGTGTTGAAGCTACAAAAAACGTAGTCACTATGCTTTTAGAAAGAGATGAAAAGATTTGGTACTCTGCTGGCAGCATAAGGTTTCCTTACGATCAGTATATATCCTATTTACCGGAAGAACACAACACAAGGTCATAAGTACGATCTTCTATACTGCCTTAGGTTTGACCAGAATCACGACGGGTGGGAGCAAGCATGTCGCCTTACCACGTTAAAAGTCCAAACAAATCGATGTGTATTATACGAAAGCAATATATTAAGGATTTATAAAACCTGCCAATTTTTATGCTGGTATTATTTTGTTAGTGTTGACTTTAAATCTAAGTATACTTTGAATGCTTTGTTTTTGTTTACCACTTTCTAGAGCTCACTTTTAGGACACTAAGAGATGTATAGTTTAATTCATTTCATTCATTTATTTATTCAATAACAATATTTTACATTATATTTGAATATGGCACTATACATAACACAGAAATTGGTTATACATTATGTCACTCAATGCAATACTTAATTAACAATAATATAAACAATGTTCGTAAAGATATCAATGGAGTATATTAAATAATATTGTAAAATGACCATGTTAAGGGAATAATCAAATTAAATTAAATTATCCATTAATAAAAATTATTCCTTTTAATTTCGCAATTTGTTACTTAAATGTAATAATAATAATAATAATATTCTACCACATACACACAACACTATCTAGCCCAAACTAAGCAGAGCTTGTACTATGGGTACTAGACAATGGATAAACATACATATATACTTTTTTTTTGTAAATACATACATATTATACATAGAAACAATAATTTCAAATAGTTAACTATTTCAAGGTATGCATTAAATCAACAAAAATATATATCATATCATAATGTCTTAATTTCAAACACTTTGGAAATCCTTTCGCCTTGTTTTCTTTCTCCTTATCCTTTAATTATCAGACTCATAATCATGGACATGATTTGAAAAACTACTAAGTAGAACAAGAATGTACGAAATTGGAACAGTCAATTACCCTATTTCTTTAAAGTGTGGTTTGCATGATTCCTGTTGCCTAATTCTAACTATTGTCCAGATTGCTCTTTTTTTGTAGCACATAAGCTTTTTGTAAATTATAATCATAGTTGCTCTCCCAAAAGAGAATGCTGTACCTTAACCTCGCCTCAACCAGTGCATAATAAACTAATTTTTGGTATACTAAGCTGATCTCATTTCTGAGATTGGTCGTCTATATTGACTCCTAAAATTTCACAAACGAGGCTGGTATCACAGCTTCACCATTATTCTGCAAGCAAAGTTAGCAACTTTCTTTGAAGTTTGTCGAAAAAGCACAACATTAGTTTTGCTCGCACTAACCTTAAGGCCATTTAGTGAAAACCAGTTGTAAAAGATGTTCAAACTTTGATTAATCACGTGATTAAGGTCAGGTTCAGATTATCTGCAGACACAATTGTATTTGTATCGTCGGCAAACACTACCAATTGAATAGACCCTGGGGCAGTTTCATGCATGTGTTCAATGAGGTCATTTATAAAAATTATAAAATAGATAGGTCCCAGAATGGAGCCCTTTGGGACGCCAGTAAGAACAGGATACAATTTAAACCTATAAATTTCGTCATAAAGAGTATTACTATTTGTTGTCTCATAATTTCTTTCTGTGTATTTCAATTCCACGAACATTTTTCTATTTCTTAAGTATGAAGCGATAAGTTCTAAAGATTTACCTCTAACACCATAGTATTCTAATTTCCCTAATAGAACTTTATGATCCACTGTGTCAAACGCAGAACTTAAATCTAAAAAGAGAGCCGCTACTTTTTGTTTTTTGTTTAGTCTATTCACTATATTATCATTGAATAAAGTATGTATTGCATCTTGCGGACGAATAACTAAACTGAAGCCAACTAAGTACTCCATTTCCATTAAAATGTCTGAGCAACCTTGATTTAATAAGATTTTCTAAAATTTTGCCCACAGTGGTTAGTAGGGAAATAGGTCTGTACATCTTGGGATAAGTTTTAGATCCCTTTTTAATAAAACTAAAAAGTCTGAAATGAAATTATTATTGTAAAACCAAAAAACCCGACTGCTTAAAAGTAATGTACTGAAAAGAGAAAAACAAGTCACCACCATGCGGCACCACAAAGTGTTTAGTTTAACTTATTTGAATATACATATATATGTATGTAGTTATTTCATTATTTGATAAAGTAAGCTTACAAACCAATGCATTAGTCAGTCGAATTTTATATAGATATTGCGATACTTGTTTTTCTCTTTTCAGTTCATTACTTTTAAGCAGTCGGGATTTTTATTTTCACAATAATAATTGTGAATTGGTATAACTCTAGCTATTTTAAGTTGATCAGGGAAAATGGCTTGGTCGAAACTTGCATTGTAAAATGTACTTAAGGGCTCAGCTAATATGTCTAAGTTGTCCTTGATGACTGCTATTGGTATGTCATCATAGCCAGAAGACATTTTATTGTCCATTTGCCTAACTATTTTGTGTTTTTCGTATGGGGTAGTAGAATCCAGAACAAATTATTTGTTATTCTAATTTAATTTTTACATAGAAGATCAATGGCAGGTTTTGTCTGAATATTAGTTTAGGTACATATTCATATTTCGGGTGTATGATAGGAATGGCGGTAAAATAACAATGAATAAAATATTTAAAAAAAACAACTATTTTGCAAGTGTGTGTTAGAACCTACAAGTACCCATCTTGTTTGAAACTCGATAGTAGTTATAAGTTTTGCTAATAATAAATCCGTATTTAGAATCTATTTTATACATACATAAAACAAAATATAATTGTAATTAGTCAACACGTTTAATAAGGTACACTTACTCGGAGCTGCTAACCAGCCACAATATATAAAAAAATCTGTAAATTACAAAATGCTAGATCTGTGTGCCAATTATCACTATAAAAACTGTTCATAATGGTGTTTCGAATCAGTCTATTCAACGTCAAATATTGAAATAAAATTTAAGTTCATATTTTATTTGAATTAAGAAGAATTCATTTTGTGATATTTAGATCAGGACTCTAATTTGAACAGAATTGACACTATGGTGTGAATTTTATTAAAAATAACTTGCTTGGCAATTAAAACATAGTATGTATTGAAATATTAAAAGAAATATAATTTCACGTCGATTACGCTGTAAGAGTACTGATATAATGGTCAGCTAGACAGCTGAAGGCTAAGCCTAGTAGTCGAAGTTCATATAAAACAGTACGCATTAGAAGAAGAAAAACTAACGACGAAGTTCAATAACCTCGTTAAAATGATTATAAACGACGCATATCAGTACAAATTACCAAAATATTATTTAAAGAAATGCAATATAATTTTTAACAAATCATATGCATATCTTAAACTTTTAATAAATTATGTATCAAAGTAAGTTTTAACGAAAGAGTTTGACTACAAGTTGTTGTAATGTTATTCAAAGCCTTAACGTGGCACTCTAATATTGTATCAGTTCTGTATGGACACCTGGACAACGCGAAACATAATGTACATTCTTTCGAATAAGTGCAAACCATTAAAGGTAAATTGCAAAATATATACTAGTCTGTCTGTCACGCGCCTTTGTCGTACTACATATAATTACAATTGAAAAACCGCGGAAGTTGATATTTATACCTACTTGCGACTACATAACTAATGTGAAGTTTTATTAAATAATTTCATATATTATAATGTTGTTTTACATTCTTGAATATGACGAAAATAGACATCATAACCAGAAAAAATATACTTCAAATTATATTACACAAATGTCAAAAAAGATGAAAAATTAAGGAGATCAATTAACTACATAAGTGTGCAATTAAAATATTTAAATAAACTAGCGGTCGCCTAGTGGTCAAAATTCGACCATCATTAAAATTATTATTTACTTAACTACACTCTTTCATTGACGATATTCCTAAGTTTGCTTCTTTGTTTCCTTTTTCTTTATTGTATTTAAATAAGGTATAGGTTTAAATAACCATAGTTACAAAGAATTATACGACGTCAGACGAACAATGCCGAAATACTACGAACGCGATTCGACAGCGTGTGTCAAATGCATGGTTGTGTGCGTGTAGTGTTTTTTCATTAATTTAATGTATTTCTAATGCATATTTTATAAAAATGTTAAGATTCACCACTAAACTATGTATAAACTTTCACTGTGCCA
Organism: Catocala nupta; assembly: GCA_963675205.1. NCBI lineage: Eukaryota > Metazoa > Arthropoda > Insecta > Lepidoptera > Erebidae > Catocala > Catocala nupta. Next base: position 18,372,140 of record OY776078.1, read on the forward strand.
AATTTCATACTCCTCCGTCCGCGCAATTTTCGTAAAAAGGGGTACAAAGTTTTTGCTTCACGTATTAATATATAGACTAGCGGTCACATAGTGGTCGAAATTCGACCATAATTGATTTATATTTTTAATTTTGATCGTTTTTAAGATTATATTGTTTGTAACTATACCCTTATAATCACATTTAATTAAGTCACCTACTCCACATACATATGTAACCATAGTTACAAAGAATTATACGACGTCAGACGAACAATGCCGAAATACTACGAACACGATTCGACTGCTTGTGTCAAATGCATGATTGTGTGTGTAGTGTTGTTTCATTAATTTAACGCATATTTTATAAAAGTATTATGATTCACCACTCCTTCTTCATATAAATAAACTTTAACTGTGCCAAATTTCATACTCCTTCGTCCGCGCAATTTTCGTAAAAAGGGGTACAAAGTTTTTGCTTCACGTATTAATATATAGATAACGAATACTTCAACTCCGTATGGTAAATAGAATATAATACGTAAATAATAAGGCGTTGCGTGGTATGTCTATTTGTAGTTATGAGTATGATGGATTGAATCGCGGATTGATCGGCAGTCAAACATGTCGCCTACAATGATTGATATTCGATTAATCGCGATCACAACTAGCTCTACGATATTCATCCGGCTAGCTTTAATAACTTGAGACTTTGCCCTTCCGTCCTTTATTAAAAACAAATTATATTCTTCATGTACATATTCTGATATTACTAGATTGGTTATATACTAACTAAGGTCGCAGCCCGGTAAATAAAGGTATTCTGTTGTGATTCTATTACATATACTCAACATTGGAATTAAATGACAACTACGGTTTTACAAGCGCGATGACGCAAAAATGTTGTCTATTTTTTTAATGTAATGTATTTATACGTTTTTGCAGAAAGACAATTTAGCAACAATTCAAGTAACTTATTTAAATGTGCTTATATACACTTATTTGTGATATGTCTTGGTCTGTATACATATGAGTTAATGCGACACGTGCATGTTCGTAATGAGGCATGAATAAAGGATATAGTGACCAGTGGAGATACAGAGGCTGCTATCTCGTGGTCACAACAAGGACCCTTGCACTTTCCGGTCACGATATTATATTGCGAATTTATTTCCGACGCGAACCACAGACGATTTATTGCAAATCGCCTTACAATTTATAGATCAATTGCACTCGCCCGTTTAGTCCAAACGATAATATTGGTAGCTAGGCTTATTAGGTTTCGTAACGCTCCTTCGCCAAAACTTTATTAACATTTGTTTGCTACCTGTAATATAGTTCATGTTGATATTATCATAATTAACAAGTTAAAATGTTGTTATTTTAATTTTATTATAAGAGTGTAACTACTACCTACTACAGATGTAGACCTACTACACCTTATTTTTGTGTTAGGTAGAAACTCTAAATTAACACTTAGCACGATTTTTATTTAGCTTCTTTCACTGACTGATTCATCTCTCCTGGCTAAGGAACCTACGAGCATTTACTCGTTCCTTCGATTTATCTTATCTTGTGTGGAGGCCAGTCAGTACAGACCGACGACACTTCGACCCAGTGGGATCTTTTGTGTCGACTATCCCAATAACGACTGCCATAGATGTTCATGGCAGCCGGGACCGACGGCTTAATGTACTCTCCGAGGCACGGAGCAGGCGATAATTGTCAATCAATACGCACATAATTTCGAAATGTCATATAACTTTCGAAATGTCATATAACTTCCGAAAGTCAGAGGTGCGCGACGTGGGTTCGAACCCGAGAGTCAGTTGCAGTCTGTTGGTCTCCGCACTGAGCTATCGCTGCTGTAAATCATTCGATCTAAGTACTTTGTAAGAAACAATTGAAGTCAAAACAAGAATAAGATACGTATAATTACTTATTTCCTTTACGTAGTAAATTGTCGCTTTAACATAGAACGACGGGAATACGATTTAAATGTCTCTTCATAACACAAATAATCAATAAATTATGGATTTACGAGTATCTACTGGTAAAACAATAATTTAACGACACACACGGCATTTAAATCACAGACCCTATTGAGACGCTCCAATGTCTATGAAACAATTACGTTTAACCTTATCTATCGTAATCGCGAGTCTAAAAAAGCAAATAATATAAATTGCAGCAATTTAACAATAAAGTTGAACGTGGCTATTGCCTTGACCCGAGCCATGGGCTGGCAGGCGTGAGTGGCTGCCAGGAAATATACTTGTACGTCGTACCGGTTTGTTCCTTTCATAACTAAAAACAGGACATTATTTAGGTAAATTTTGAGACATAACAGTGAAAAATAGCGAACAGACTATCGCATTTACCCGATTCTCTTGCGTTATTTTATTCTAAGCTGATTTTCTTTGTCTATGAAGTATTAAGAGGCCATTACCGTTTTACTGGCCGTATATTTTAAGGTATTAACGATAATTTGGATCCAGCTAGTATACCTATTTATAAAAGCAACTTAATAAACTCACTAAGTAATCTGTCAATATAAACGCATTATTGTTTCTAGCACGTTACTCAGCACTATATAACTTGATTCTAATGATTTAATTTAGAAAAAGATCTGCGTAGATACTAATAGAAATTCATCTATTTAAATTATTTATAATTGTTGTCGGTTTAATGAACATTTAATAGAGTCTATTGCACTTCCGAGCAAGCCATTAAACCAGTTTTAAATCAGGAAACTACAAGTGTTCTTAATAATACAGACTTTGTCTTGTGTAATTCTTTATCTTAGCATTCACTAGGAACAAAAACAAGATCGTTTAACGGTTCAAGTTTGTTTATATTGCGTCAATCCACCATTCAGCATGCTATGCCGAATTATTATATCTTCAACTTATCATGATTTTATTATCATTTTATATAGTCATGATGATTTATGTTCATTAAATATATTTGGCATTGTATAGCGACGTTCGTAGACAATATAAGCGGTGCGATATGTTCGCGTGTGGATATGGGACATATGCCGAGAGTATACAATTATGTTGTCCACCGTGTATTCATCGCTGATAGTTAGGCGCTCCTTGAGATACGCTAAGCACGGCATGTTTTATAATACATAAATTACTGCGTTGAGATTATGCAACATAATGACAAGAGTATTACGTTATTTAAAAAACCAGACGTAATATTGTGTCCACGTACTTCTAAAGTTCACACGCGACTTTTCACACTAATTACACACGTGTGTTTTATAATGTTCTAGATGTTTCTGCTATAGTCGGATGATTATAGCCACTACAATGCCATTAGTTTTTGTAGGCTTCCTTATGACAAATAAGCCTCGTATCCACTAGGCAACATTTGACGCGCGACATGTTGCACAACATTGTTGCACACGGCAACGCGAAACTTTGTTTAGCAACGTTGTCTATCCAACCATGACCAGTCCAGATCCAACATGTCGCCAGAGGAACTAGTGTTGATTTCAGCACACTTTATTATACCACACTACGTGACAACTACGCGATGCTCAACAGTATATTGCACGGAAACAAACAACAAGCCGCGCGTCATGTTGCGCGCCAGCTGGCAACGTCGCGCGTTGTTGTGCAACCTTGCCGATCTTGTTGAGCGTCAAGTGTTGTGCGTCAGTTGTTGTCTAGTGGATACGAGGCTTATATACTCACGGCTCACGCTGGCGACAAGGACAGCTCGGCGTTCGTTGAAAATACTGAATCGTATTTGTGTGCATCGGTATGAAAGTATTCAAGTAAATATTTAAGGACAGATACTTAAGTAAACATAATTTCAAACGTGTAGTTTGCGGTTTTAATTTATTATTTATTCGCTTTACAAAAAGTATAAAACTAATAACTAAACCGCAAACTAACCGACTTCTAATATTATGTTTATACACAACATATTCGGATCTGTTATGGTTTTGTGTATTATAAAACAGTAAATAATCTGTGATGTTGGATAAAGAGTTTTTGTTTCATTAGTTTTTCTTCGGTGATATACTTTGTTATGCTATTTAAACAAGCATAATGGTAAGTGATTATCGTTGATATCGTTTGATCGCTTGCAACGCCAGGGATATCATTCGCGTGCGCCCTTAGGGAAAATGAATTAAAGGCGGTAGCCTAATGGTTAAGGTATCGGACTAGAGATCAAGAGGGCGTCGGTTCGCTCAACACCCACTACATTACTGACGTGAAGCCACTCCTAACCTAACACAAGTATTTAGCTTAGCTAAGTTAACAAGAGTACCAGGAATACGTAACCCACATAGCTTGTATTCTTATAAAAAAAAATGATTTAGATAAATAGTGGCAGAAGTAGGTATGTGAAACACCAGCAGCTCTTATTTACGGAACAATACGCAGTAACTATGTTAAAATTAGTATGCCATTTGCCACTAGAGAGTAGTACTACCCCGAGTGAGGCCGTTTATTCGTACTGGCATTCTCCCACTGGAAAATTGCATTACAATACTTTAGAAATTTAATTTAATTTAAAAAAGAATTAAGCTTATACTCGTACATAGGTATTATTGGAGTGAATATGTATATATTAGGCTTTCAATAATCCTCTTAAAATAATATTAAACTCACAGCAACATGTACTGATGATGCTGTAGAGAATAAATTATCTTAATTACCAAAAGTAAAGGATGTGAACAAGCTCGTTGACGGGTTGGAATTATGAAGTATGTAATTGAAATTGACATAAGATGTAGGAATGTCTTAGATTTATCACCGCAATTCCTGTATCTACTACTTACAAACCGTCGTAATTATAGGACGGATTAAATAAACTTGAAGGTAACATCGAAAAAACGCCACAATTATAGTTTTTGTTCCATCAATTCTATCAATGGTTCGCATGTAACTTCGTAAAAAGTATTATAGAAAAGTTTTTATTGACTCTTCTTTCGCTATTGTTTTAAGCGTCGTTCTGGAAGAATCCATTAGAATTTGATATAAAAACAAAGTAAGTTGATTTATTCGTTATTTTTATAGTTATGTAGATGAGTAGTGTTTAATCTTTGTTAACATCGTAGAGACAGCTCATTGTCGTTAGAGTGGCCCTATGAGCACTGACTTAAATTATATGCGAAGTAATTATTAATAGCAAATGGCAGTACGTTCACCTCTACTTATTATTTATGATATAAGTACCTACAACTGGTGTAAAGCGAACACTCTTTACATTGTACATTACTAACAAAATGCGTATAAAATCACGCATGAAATTATCTTGTTAGTAATGTACACAGAGTAAAAGGCTCACCTTCTATTACGTGAAGCTCGGGAGAGAGCTGGCATAATATGGGTAAAATAGGCCTTTGTATATTTCTCCAAGTAGGTACATATACACTTGTGTCTACGTTGTAGGCATCAAGATGATTGTGTAATTTCGTATGCATGTTTGGTAAACATCAATTTTAGAAGACCTTCATCTATGTATATCTAAGCATAGTTTGAAACTAAAGTAGTAGTTCACAATTTTATTATGATTGAACATACAGTATTATTACCTGAACTATAAAATTATTGTATTAAACAGATCACCTATAAGAGTTTTACATTATCATGTAACAGCCTACGTTCATCAAGTGCGCCGATTTAATCGCTACATAATCGATACAAGACAAAGGCTTGATCTGTTCTTCTTTGTGTTTACAAGGCAAATAATAAATCATACATACAAGAATTTGCACTTGATTATATATGTACATACACTAACTACATTAATCCACATTAGGCTTACTTAGTATAATTCTATTATATTTATCATGACAGTCATAAAAATAAATTTTACGATAATGAGTAATTAGCATTTATTATATTATTATATAACAGCGGAAGAGTTGCAGACGATGGTAACTATTATGCATGGTGCTTTTAAGAGTGAAGGAATGAAAATAAATGTAAGCAAGACGAAAGTAATGGTATTTGAAAAGGAAGAGTGCGTGACGATGTGTAATATTATGATTGATGGAGAAAAAGTGGAGCAAGTGAAAGAGTTTGTATATTTAGGTACTTTGTTTATAAGGGATGGTAAACTTAAGGCAGATATTGAAAGAAGAACGATTGCCGGCAACAAAGTGAATGGAGCTCTACGCACTTTTATGAACAGTCGAAATGTATCCGAAAAGGCACGTTTGGCTGTTCAGAGGACTATTAGTGCCTACACTTATGTATGGAAGTTAAAGTTGGGTATGGCAAAAGAAGGATGAGAGCAGAATAAATGCTGTAGAAATGAGAGCGCTGAGTAGCATATGTGGTGTGACTTTGAAAGATAGAATAAGAAATAGTGTGATTAGAGAGAGATGTGACATGGAAGTGGATATAGTGACAAGAATAGAAAAGGGTATGTTAAGCTGGTTTGGCATGTAGAAAGAATGGACGAGGAAAGACTGACTAAGAAAGTTTATTAGGCTAGTGTGAATGGAACAGTCGCAAGAGGAAGACCTAGGCGAACGTTTCTCGATCAGATCGGAGGCATTCTGGACAAAGGCCAGATTAAGAGCACCTTGAACCGACGGGCGTGTATGAGGAATGCGATGAAAGTGAGCCAGAGAAGTGTGTCAGAATCTTAGCAAATGGAAATCCGTAGTCTCTGCCTACCCCTCTAGGGAACAGACGTGAATCTATGTATGTATGTATAATAGTTTAGATACGATTTGCAAGGCATTAAACACCGTATTTCGTTGTTAGCATCTCATTTATAAGTCGCATGTTTGTAGTATGTATTCTGCGATATAAAGTCACATTTTAAAGTAAGTATAGTTCATCTGACGTTTGTTATTATATATATACCTAATATTAGATATATTTGTAATTTTGGACATTTGCTATACATGTTATATATATATATATCTAAATCCCTTCAGCACAGTTTCGTTTTTGGTTGAAACAAATAAAGATTATAATATACAAAAATAAATTTGATTAATGATTAGTTTATGAATATTTTAAATAAGTAGGTCGGAGTGTAATTGTTTTTGACATATAGACAAACTATAAACGATATGATATGAGTATCTGTATTCGTTTTATAGAAGTTCAAACAATGATGTTGATATAATTGCACTAAGATAACTAGCTAGCGTAACTATATTTCTTAATAAAAAGAGATTTTATCAGCATTGGGGCTTTACAATTTAAAAGCAAATGTAGGGATGCAGTAGATACATCGGCAATGTAGAATCGATTGATTCTTGAGTACTTATAATTATGTATAGGTAGTAATACTTATATGTATTGGTATAAATATTAAGCTTGTTATAATAAGATGTAAATATTTTATTCGAATCTTGTTAAGCTTTCATAATAATGCACAAGAAACTGTGTTTGAAAAGGTGATTAAATTCCTAATTATGTACATAATATTATGTTTAATATTTTATAATTGATACCTACTAGGTATACAGAATGCACTTTATTTATAAGCAAATATATTGTAATAGGAACTATCAAATTTAAATTAAGAGTTAGCAGACCCTACTTCATTTTGGTATATTTAAAATCTTTATTGTCATTTATTTAATTATAATTAACACATGCATAAAATCCAAAACTATATCTCGTCATTAAAAACCGATAATCGTTCCTATATACCAATGAAAATGTCGAAAAGCGAATCGATTATCACAATTTTAAGTCGTATTTACTATAGTCAAAAAGCAAAAACCATTCTGGACGTGTTTCATGTTCACATTACGAATAATTTGTGAAACATCTTCGTTTTTATCTTAGTCTTAAAACTGTACCGATAAAAATGTTAGGTAGGTAGAAATATATAATATAGTAAGAGAAAAAAAAACTAATTGAATATAATATATACAGTTATATATTATATTAAATTAGTTTTTCCCATGATAAATAATATTTATAAATATTTAATACGAATAAATCACAAATTTAGGTTTTATTATACAAATAGTAATACAAAATACTAGAAGATATTCTCCTGTTTCCCTTACAAATAATTAATTATAAAAAAGTCACATCATTATTAATGTGATACCATTGAACTGTAACCTTACGGTGAAACGTAAATGCCAAAGTGTTGGGCCAATTGTTCTTGTTATTTGTACTATGAAACAGATTCATTCATAAACAAGTAAAATTATGATCATCCGAAACATTACCATGAAATGATTTAACACATTATTCAATGTGTGCGAACTGGTCATAAATGAACGTAAACAATACATTTTCTATTATGTACGTTGCAGTCAATGTGTTAAACAACGCAGTTATTAACCGAAAAAGGTTATTTGCATATATTTAATATTTCCTTTGGACCGATGTTTCGTATTAAACATATGTAGTGTAGTCCTACTGGAATCGGTGCGATGAGAGTATTTATTTAATTTAGCTACCTTACTACTAGTGCTACAATTATATTTCTAGACAGTAAACATAATTTCACTGTTATTTCGTAAGAAGTTCGCTGCCGCATAATGGGCCCATAGATTTTTCTTAAATCCCATTAATTAATGTGCCTCTAATCTCACCCAACAGAATATAAAGTTGGTTAATTACCTGCAATTATCTTAACAGACCCATCAACAGCGTTTTATACTAATTATGTTAGCGATTATAATTTTCTTACACTCTTAAACCATTAATTTTGTTTACTCAACGTCGTACTAATCGTCTTTTTTATGTTTATTAAGTGAATTGTCTAATTACTTCAATAATAATCAATTAACCGATCGATCTTCAAGTACCTTAATAAAGTAACACAAAGACTTCATCGTGAATTATGAAGTCAAGTACATTACGATCGGGAACAAAAGTGAATTGTGCAAAACTAAAGTTAACGCCTGCTTGAATGCTAACCTTTGTTTACCAGTAGGAAAGAAAAGGCGACAATTTTATGTTAATTATAGATTGAACGTTGCGATTAAACGGTTTGCGCAACAAATTGTATCAAGTGTATTTTACATTTGTATTCGATATGACGGTAGGTAGATTGATTGTCGGATAAACCGAATGAGTATAGACGACTATTCTTTTTTTTTTGTTTTAATGACAATAGAACTCATTGTGATTGGGTTGAGGATTGTTTTCAACAGCAACAAGCTAGACTCTAAATGAAAACAGCAGATTGGTTAATAAGTGTATACATTTATAATTAGAATAAATTGAGAATGAATAGTGCTTAAAACTTTGGTATATTTTAATATTCAGTGTCTTATCAACGTGGGCGGTTCCGTATTAGATACAAATTATTTGCCATATGTCTATTTTATATCTATGTCTATTATGTCTGACCGGTCTGCTCGATGTATATTATTTATAATTTGATTTTCATAGCACGATTTCATTTTGTAATAGATATTGTTGGTGAAATTTTGTCTATGATATTGATTAGAGAAGTAAAACTTATTGCCTGCTAGATATGACCATAATATCGAACCTTATTTTGAGTTACTGCCCCATTGGTATACCGGGATGAATTTAAACGACCTTTGTTTTTTGGGTCCTTAATAAACGGTGAACCATAGAACACCATGTTTTTGTTTGAATGAAAATTCCATACGCTATTCATCTGCAAATATTTGCGTATAGTACGATTGGACCTGATGATAAGCAGTGGCTTATCATCGGTGCAGTTCTTTAGAATGACAACAATAAAGAAAAACCAAAGCATGTGTAATATTTCAGATTCTAATGTAATATCTGTGTATTCTCGTAGACAAAAAGATAACCGCTCCAATCAATATAAATAGAGGAGTTGTCTAAAATGTCTAAATATAGAGACACAGGCAACATAATATGTACCTACATCATATAGTTAATTTACGATAACATGGATATATTGGACTACCTAACTCCGTCACTTTGATTCATCAAAGAAGACATAATTCCACCCTTACAGTAAGTATATAGTATTGTATATATAGTATGGTTCACATATCATATTATACTAAAAGGTTTACGTTACCACTGATGCGTAGAAGACAGCTACTGGGTCTGCATGCATCAAAACTTTACTAAAGATCTCATCAACAAATGTTCCATACATCAATACTCGTTTTAGGTAACGCGTCTGTGCTAGTTTGTTCCTAAATGATATCCTGATCCATGTTTAGATTATGACAAGTACGGTTCGGGTCATTAGCATTGGCTAAGTTGCTTGTCATGGACTACAGCATTCTTTATATTATACAATTTTTCTTCTAACGTCTTAGGCTGCTCATTAGTCAAACTTGTCAATTCTTTCCTGTACCTAACTAATAGATTTAATACACTACGAGGTAGACAACAACATGATTTATGACATGTAAGTAACCAGGATACAAATGTCCTTTTTATGTTTCTTGGTATAGTTCAAAGATCCTACTTACGAGTACATACGCTGTGTCTATATTTAGTTATGTTATCTGTAAATCGGTATTTGTAAATCAAATACTCTACATCCGGCATTTTTTATTGACGGAAACGTTTTATCGACATGTGTCTCATTTAGATTATATGTTAGTATGTTGAATAATCCAAAGAATAAAGCCTGTAGAGTAAGGTGAACATACATATATCCTTTTTCTCAAGATCCTAACTTATATTATAAATGCGAATGTGAGTTTGTTTCTTCTGCTTTCACGTCTTAATTACTTGACCGATCATCATGAAATTTCGCCTACTTATTGTCAGAGGTATAGAAAAGGACATGAGGTACATTTCTTCCAGAAAAAAGTACTGTGCCCGAGCGAAGTCGCGGACAAAATCTAGGAATATAACAAATGCGTATATCCTGTCTTCTATTTATTAACGCACTAGTATATTATGTCACCAAGAAAATTATACCTTTTATAAAACCGGTCGGCATGGCCTAAGCACAACATGTCGCGTGCCTATCATATTTTCAATGTCTTAATCTCAAGAATTAGGACCATACTCTCCATAATTAAAATAAAGTGACAAATTCATTCCTCCGTATATTTGCACATCTAGGCTCGCTTCAGTATTGCAACCTGTGGGAATTATCGACAAATCGTATGAAACTAATGGAGATACGTGCTTTATCGGTAATAAGGAGTTAAAGGACTATTACAGCAACTAAATATACCCGATGTATGGGCATTCCGCCACAAAGGAAAACTGGAGGCGATGATGCATTCGGTAGGATTGAAATAGAGCAATATATTTGAGGCAATTTTTAATGTAAGTTGGGAAAACGCGTCGACATAGGTAGACAGCGTATATTTAAAAACATCGTATGGTTTATTTGCCTTCATTAAAAACTATTACTTATATTTTCTAATAATATGTGAGAACTAACATAAGATTGTTGTTATTTTAGCTGTCTTACAACCCGTAAACTTAGTAACTATAGACCTAAAGTACATTTATTATAATAAACTTGCAGTGCTTAAAGACTTTCGTCAAACCAGGATAACGATAAGATATAAGTATTGTTTCATCAACATCTTAATCACAATGCACGGAACTGTTGTAACATAACGTGACTAATCGATATCACGATATTTTCAATACATATATACCAAGCTTTACATAATATAGTGCAAACATTTAATATATGCCAGATAAAGTTTCCTCATTCCATTTTTATTCCTGAAATAAATATGGCCAATTAAGCACCGATTTAGCAAACGACTTAAGACAAGGATATTGTCTTGAGTGGACAATTATTTAAATATGAAATCGAAATCGTCAATTTAATCTTTAGATTATAGAATTGTGACAAAATATGTACGTACATGTATAAAACATTATGCTTGTATTATGCTTTGATGGAATATGCAGATATGTATCACAGTTCACTGTTACATTTCGCATTGACAAGTCAATGTGCATTCAACAACACTGTGTTTATATACAAGAAATCACAACATCGTATTTGTAAGTTCACAGCATTGGACGCGTATGCGTGTAGAGCGGTTGACGTCGTCGGTGTTGTTGATACCAGTGTTGTTCAACAGCTACCTTGGCCAAAGTCAAGGCTGCTATGTAACGTCCCGAATCACGTCGACGTCGTGGTTGCAGCGCTCGGGCCGCGACGTGCGCGCGTGCGCCGCACGCCGCGCTCCGTCGCCGCCCGCGCACACAATGTCGAAGGTGAAAGTCAAGGTCACACGTAACATTGATCTAATGGACACCATACACATTATGTAACAGAAATCGATCAATTTTCGATAAAAGCTCCGATTGTAAGCAATTTAAACAATTGCTCAGCCAGTCGTGCATTTGCACGCTTCTTGATTTTATTGTTTTATAATCGATAGTTCAAGTTTAAATATAGATTTGTAAGCTCAATATTTTTGATTGTAGCGTAATCTTTTGTTAAAAAACGGGATGGTGCCATTAATTGTGTTCTAGAATAATCCGCTATAAATATTTAATTAAACTGAAGACACTGGCTGGATGAATGTTATATAAATCTTTTGTTCAAAATGTATTGCATTTACAACTAATGTATAAAGCAGGTATAAACAAAAACACGTGCTTATTGCGACAACTATTACTCGTTCTCATTAATGCAACGATTGGTATCATATTTAAGCGACTAATAGCTCAAAGGTAAACATGTTGACTGCCTGAACTGAAAGGTCGCCACTCGTGAGTTCATGTGTTAGCTATACCTGTTGGCTCAGATGGTGGGGTTAATTGGTATTACTAAAAATGGAATGCATTCGATAAAACAAAAATAAATGTTACAAAATACGGATTGAAAGTGTTAAAACGCTTATCTCATTTCAACAATGTAAACCAGAAGCTAGGAAAAGGAATTTCAGACCGGTCCGACTTACGCATAATGTGTTGATAATAATTAATTAATATTTTTAGGAATATAGAGCATGTAGAATAACTTGACCAACATAACTATTTTAATTTAATTTTAATGAATATTGATTAAACTATTAGTGTGTGTTTAACACTTCAATCAATTCATTCATTTTCAAACTTCTGTGCTTAACCTGCATTAAAGCTCGATATTTATAGGTACCTCATAAATCATAACTCATAACTCACAAGAAGGAAGCGAAGTAATTTTATAGATATCACACTCAATGGTGGTCAAGCTCTCCGTGACACTTTGATTAAACAACTTTATCGATGCTGATATATAATTTACATAAAGCTGAATGATGATCGTATAAATTTGGAGTCACTTGAATTCATAATCCATCTTTTATGTTTGGCTAAGAGCATCTGTCTCAAATATACAACGTGTAACATATTAAATGCGCTTCCTGAAAGTACTGAATCCATTTCTGACATTTTTATATAGATATTTTTGAAGTGAAAACTTCTTTAGGTGCGTTGAGCACTTTTTGGGTGAACAAAAATCATGGAACTCGCGTCATCGTCACCGAACGCTTTCCATGAGATATGTATACTGTGTAGGTATATATGTGTCCTTTTTGGGTGAACAAAAAGCGTGAATTTCGCGTCATCGTCACCGCACGCTAGTTACTTAGTTTTCACCTCTAGCGTCAGTCCCCAAAGACTGCCCCGCATGTTTCTTTTTTGTCTTAATATAATTAAAACAACGTAAATTATAATATATGGCAATAAGTTTTTGATGCAATAAAAGTAATAATATTAGATTTATTGTAATATACCCATACTATCCGCGCACAATAAGGAGAACTAATTCGTTAAATTTAAATATTTAAGTACATAAAAGTAACATTTTAATGATTATATTATTATTACGATTTAATAATCTAATTGGAGTGTTTCAGATTGTGCGTTATATCTGTGAAACGTTGTATATTCTCTTTTTTATTTTTAAATTCATGATGGTTGGTTCTGCACTAGGTATAATCCCGTGTCGCGGGGGCACTTTACAAACATTCATACAATGGACACAAATATCAGCCCGACTCGGTGCAACTATTTGTCGATCACACGAATTTTACACGGGATAAAAAGTCATATGGGGATCGCGAGACGAGCGAGACAGCCAGAGCTACCACTTAAACCGATACGCCATCGGTGCAATGTGTATATTTTGGCACTGATAGTGCGAAGTTGAACAATGAGATTGCGTATTGTTTTAACCTCAACGCGTGTTTAAGAACATGATGACAAGGTGATTGATAGACGTGATAAAATTATATGAAAACATGCCTGGCAAGTCGAAGTGGTATTAAATAGGCTATATTAATTATTTGGTATTTCATAAATAATGTAAATATAATTATAGATATAATTTAATTATGTCATTCTTGGAAGTATTCAATATAATTATTTGTACTAACGTAAGAATGCTCAAGATTTATATACTTCGACTAGTGGACAAATGCCAAAATTATTCTATACAAACTACAAAAATATAATAATATACAGTGTCCTTGGCTGAGCCCGTATTAGCCAACTAATACGCGTAATTTAAATTTTCAGGCCTGACGTAAGAATCAAGATAAATGACGATACGTGAATTGTTGATATCACGTTCTTGTACCTGTATATTTTTGATTTACATCTAATTAAAGTTATTACCATAGTAATAAGGCTTCCAATACGAGCATATCATATCCGCAAATTTATCTTTCTCAGCATTTGAATTTATATAGAGTAATATAAATTTTGATCAAAAATAATTGTTAGCTCACATAACTTCTCATACTGACGAGTGTAAATTTTATTATGGTTATTAAATAACATTTTCATATTATACAGCATTAAAAGTAGCAACAGGTTCGCTCTAAATGCCTATGTAAGTATGTATGCATATCTTTATATATCCGAGTATGTCAGCTGACATAAAAACTAGTATGTGTAGAAACAAGAAATGCGTTTTGTGCGGTAATTACTATGCATGTTTGCAATATATCACAGTTATGTTTGTACTTGATGTAATTACTTGAGGTGTTTACGTAATGTACGGTGCGTTAATTATCGTATATACACTGTGACCCTTTCAAGAACATAATATGGGTTCCGGCATCGCGCAGTTCGACTGCCATCTGGGGCAATGTCGAGGTTACTAATTTTTATTGCTGCACATGAATAAATAAACAACTCTAAGTTGTCACACCTTAAATTAGACAATACATAATACGTTACCGACGAACGTGCCACCTTTTCAAAAATTTTTACTGCATCAGACAATTCTTAGTATTTTTCAATTCACGTGCTTGTAATCAATACCTATAAATTTATTACAATTTGTATTATATACTTTATTATACTGTCATAAAAATTATAATTGCAAAAGTTGTACAATTACACGGCTGCCACAAATGATTCAGATAGTGATCGTGGCTTGAACTGAAAAGTATGGCCTTGTCCTCTTTGTCTCAACTCAGGCCAAACGGATCAAGGCGAATATGTGCAGTTTGCAAGTAAAACAGATCCTTCGTAACGCAGGTTATTTCAATAGATACACTGTCTACAGCCGCCAGCACTGTGGTGAACAATAACATTGTGCATAACGGCTAACCACTTAATCGTTTTACCTCCAACGTCAATGCTACTCCGGTCATGTAGCGTAACACTAATGAACGGATAATGTAATTACGCTTCGAAATTCTGGCTGCTAGTGTCACCCAAGGCGAACATTACATCTGTCGAGTCAAATCCGGTGGCTGAGGTCGGCATCTATTGCAGCATTGTCGTAATCTTCTAAATAAATTCAATGTCAAGTGCGTGGGAGTCGTCGTGCAGGGCATGGCGTCTTTTCGGAGGACGATCGTGTCCAAAGCTTACTAGGGCGAGGTTTCTTTGCATAAAAAATCGAGTCATGCACATTCAGGCTAAGGTCTCGAGTGCGCTCGTGGCGCCCCCGCGGTCAAGTACGCGCCATCTCGCGGCTCCGAGGTGGCTGCTTAATGCTGATCTACATTCAACTGTTTATGTCCAACGACGCCTGATCACGTACAACGGACAAACCGCTTTGTGTTCTATAAATAAATCTCGAGTTTGTAGAGCCTTACCCGTTTATAACACACACTAGATTCATTCTAAATTCTCTTATACGAATCTTTAAATACGTATATTATATTAAATACATCATATTGTTGTTTCGTTATAGTAAAATAATATTTTTATATCAATGTTCATTTTGGTGCATTAGATTTTATTTGCCAGTCATATACTAGCAATAACGATACGAAGAGCACACGTCTTCTTCATAATGATTTGTACGCCAATCATACTTGTAGACGTAAGGATAACACGGTAATAAAGTCATCAATAATAAAATAGTAACGAAATTGATTCGCTAAAATACGTTACCATTATATAGATTATCCATAAAAATATCGATAACATATAAATGAACATAACTAGCTAGTTGGCACCGTGGTATAAGGTTGTTCTTATGAATAGTTCGAATCCCGGATAAGAAAATATTATTAGAGCTTTTCTATTCATATATTCTGTGATTAGCAGTAGTCAGAAAATATGCCTAGTAGGCTAGGCTCGCCCTCTATTAAGTATGGAATGGATTGAATGGTTTCATGATCCTTGTCCACTTTAGAGATTTATTTGCTCCATAAGCTATAATCAGATTTAGATCGGTCTACGTAGGTACCATGAAATCATATATTAATGAGAGCAACATAGATCTATGTGGTACCAACACCTATTTTAATAAAGAATAATTTTACTATAATCATGAATGAAATGTCTTTTTAGGAGATCCCGTGAGATTTGATATAGCCCTAATCATGCTCAATCAAACTTAATCAAACATCAACAAATTCAATTAAAGACAGTCAAGAGTCGTCAGTCAGTGTTATATATGTTTACTATAAAACATATAATATTTTAAAGCGAATATAACCAAAAATTTAAATTATAGGTGCGCCTACTGCGTATAAATATGGTCATCTTTCTGGACGATAAATACATAACCTCTGAACTATAAATAAAGTATTAACACGCTCACTCATATTGAAAATTGAATACTATAATTCTATCTAATGTGTAAACTCACTCGTACCTACTGGCGTTGACTCCTTTACGAGTGTAGTACTCAAGTACAGTCAGTAGTCTATGAATTAAATCGTCAACTTTAACCTACTTAATGCAACATATAAAAGATAGATCATTTATTGACACGCACCGCTGAATGAACTATTAGTCCTGAACTCATAATCATCGTCCTAGCCTTCTTCCGAATTGCCTTGGCTCTCTAGTCCAATTAGTTTCAGTTCAATAACTGGTTTTTACGTCACGATGTCTTTAATATTCGCAACCTGAAGGAAAATAGATCTATAGGTATAGCATTAAAATGTCTATCCGAATATTCAGGCCGAAGGCAATACCCTAACTTAATATTATAAATCCAAATGTGACTTTGTTTGTTCGTGTGTTACGCTTTCAAGCCTTATCTACTCGACCGATCATCATTCAATTTCGCATACACGTTATCAGGGGAACAGAAAAAGACATAGAATATACCTTTCATTCAGAAAAAAATACTGCCACTAATCTAACTTAACCTAACTTACATTTATGCGAGCGAAGTAAACATATACCTGCTTTACAATTTGATCGGATTTATTTCTTTCAAGTTTAAAGTGATAATAACTCCATTGTTTTGACCATTACTTGACAGGGTTTAGGACGATCAATACAATACTTCATTTTGTTCATGGTGCAAATAGCACGACCAGTCGGCCCGAAACTTCGACATTTACGTTTCATGGTAAGTATACCGGTGTGAGAGTATTTGAAAAGCGTGAGAGTAATTGTACCACCGTCCAATGAAGACTGTCACGTACGAGCTAATGAAGAAAAATGTAGAAGAAATCTACATAATCTACCTGTGAACACGACTGTATTACCTACTTACTATCCTGGCCACAGACTTCAATCACTCTAAATAAATATCTACTTATATAACTTTGAACGGAGCCTCTCATACATTGAATAAATCGATAGCTCATATAAAGCAACTATGAACTTTACAAGCCAATTGTTAGCGAATGAAGTTCTGCTGATTGCTGTGCATAAATACGTTCAATAGAAGATCAGTTATAACTTACTAGCCTATGTCCGCGGCTTTGCTCGGTCGGGAACAATACATACCATTTAATAAATCAGGATATTGCTCAAAAGTCTAGGATTCCTATAACGGGCAAATTTGCGAGACAACCTCGAGATAATCTAATATTTCTATGCATAGTTAAGAACAATAGGGAGAAACGCTTAGAGTATTTCGTAATACTTTAAGAACATATACTAATATTTTGGCTGGGTAAAATACAGCGCAATTTGCTAGTGTGGTGTTCCTTAATTCCTTAACATATTAGGATCAACTATGGTCTGACACTTCGATGATTTGCATAATGCAATAATGATTCTTAGCACATCATTGTATAAAATCCCACGGCATCAATGTATATTTCAATTACGTACAATAACTAATTGAAATTTTCGCTGAGTTACAATCAAATTATTGTAATTAGAGAATGAACAAGTAAAGCAGTCTTCTTGGGATATACTAACATGACTTTCTACTGGTAAGGCATCGAATGCACTCGTCCATCGAACTCATTATCACTCAAAATACCTAGTATACTTTTCGTACTACATTATACTTTGGTGCACAACGTACAAATGTAAATTTTAAGGCACAGGCAATCATTCTCATTGTTCTTGCTACAGAAAATTAAATTAGTACCACAAAAGCAATATTTTAGATTTGCAAGACCGTCAGGGTGAAAACGGTCTTTCACATAGACACTGAGTTCTGTAAAGTTCTGTGTGTAAAATGTTAAGATGATAAAGAGTCATCGAACTTATACAATCATATACAGATGATTATATTCGAGTAATTCTGTTTCTAATTTCAAAATCTCCGTGTATATTTTAATCTGAAATCGTTCTATAATGCAATTCTTTATCTAGATACTAACCATAATCTCCCTGTAACGGAACCCGCGTCTGATTATATTATAATTGGATCTCTTTCCTTCCTTTGCTCCTCGGACATTGTTGCGGTGTTGCGAAAAAGAGGTTAATTGTAATCACGGATAAGATGAGCAATTATTGCAATTACGTTGATGCTGAGATTCTGTGCCGCGCCATCCTTGCCCATAACTAATGAATATCATTAGGTCGTTAGTATTGTTGCCTACTACTATTATTTATTCTATAGTATTGTTACTGAGCAGCAGCTGATTGATGTACGTATATCACACGATTACATAAAATTACTTGTTAAACCTCTGAACCTCATTATGACGATATTGTATAAAATATTACGTAAGTTAACAATGTTTTAAAGGACGTTTTATTTAGATATTGTCTTTACTGATTTTAAATAGAAATGATTCTAGAAAGACGTTATGTACAAGAAAGACACAGTTTACAAAAACAAAATGTTTTCTATGGGTACTAATTTTAGGGTAATAATGTCACTCTCTCCTCTTTATACATCGAAGTAGATTTTAAAAAATATACAAGAAGTTTACACAATGTATGCCAGACATGGAACAAACAAACCCACAACTGGCGACTGCTTGCCAGCTAATTATTTGTGCAGTGAAGCCAATTATTTTTAATATAATATTCAAATTGACGTTATGTTTACACAGTATAATTAGAATAAATACTACTATGGATATTTTATGACAATTATATTTGCATTTCAATATTACTGAGTTGGGCTGCGAGTAAGTACTGTTACCTGTAGTCAGGCAATATCATCAATCCTGTCGGGAGGATTCTCCCTTTGTCTTACTAGAATATGACCTTTGTCAAAAAGATCTGTGCTCTCAATACGGAACGCGTGTACGCTCAAATATAATAGCTTCTTTAAAAATTAATACTTATCCAAATCTGAAGAGCCAGACATTTTGAGATGAATCATGTGATACGATAAAATATCTTTGTATTCTTTTTCCAGGACTTAATTGCTTCACTTGTTTTGTCGAACCTGTAGCATAAATTTGGTCAAATGCATACAATTGATCTAATTGCTGGATTTGTAGCTTAATGACATAATATCCAGCTTAACATTACCCAACAGAAATTTATAACATTTTCGAGAAGGTAGGTCTAAGAGTTTGTTAGAGAAGTCTTTCTTCTGTGTCTTTTTCATGTAAGATATTGGATTCAGAACCGCAATATCTAGTATAGCAGATCTAACATGGACTTTTTAGAGAAAGGACAGTAGAGAGGCTATACGATACCACGATGCAATGTCCCCGACACATTTACGCTACGATTTAACTGAACTAACTATGCCGGTTACACTGTTTGCGTAAATATATCTATTGTTATCTTAAAAGTTAAGTTGTTAATGGCATAAGATGTTTAAATATAATATTAAATCAATTACAGTAAGCACTATAAAAAACAACATATAGTCATTAAAAAAGATGTATTATACAGGAAGGACTTGAATCCTTTTGTGTCTAACACAGTGGTTACCATCAGTTAACCAGCATTACCACCGTCATGCTCGTATATTAATGACGATTTATCAAAAGGCAAATTTGTCATCAACCATGTCATTATAAGTGAGTTAATGATTTGAAGTCATCTTTACTAATTTGACACCATACACGTTATTACTGGGTCTGAATATGTCAGATAGATGTTCCTCCACGTTATAACATATACCTACCTATTAAGCAAACTCAGATTACCCCAGGAAGCAGATCTATGTAATTTATTGAGAGTAATAAGGCTGGGAGGATGATAATGCTATAACAAAGTCCATATCCATACAATCTACTCGCACAAGCAAACATAAAAAATTGTCGCAATGAACGGCATCGATCATGATGATACCACGCCCTCTGCTATATCCAGCCATATGCATCATAAAGCAATGCATTAGCACTATGATTATGAAACAAAAATATTTAAATCTACGCATTATTTCGTTTCGCTATAATGGTTCACCTGTGTAAGTAAAACAAAGGTGTTCACATTATAAGATTTCCGGCTCACCCAGATGGGTGAACTGTGGAATCATTGTCATGCCGATACAGGCATCTGCCTACAATGATTCCACAGTTCACCTCGCAGCACCACATTGGACATCATGACGGCGATTTGCTATGTCCGATCGCTCTTTGCTGACTCCAGTCGTAGGCTTCAGCGTACAATCCTCGTGCTGTTTACTAGATTGTCCCGAAGCGATGAAACCTTTACAATGCCTATTAGTATTAATTGTAGTATGGTTTATTTTGATACAACGCATGCTAATCCATTTGAGCTGAGGCGATGCTAATCTGATGTCGTCGGTGCGATATATGTTGGATAACCTTCATCAAAATAACCACTTAGAAATCGCAAACTCTTTCGTTCTCATAAAACGGTACTCACAAGGTTTCCTTCCGTATTTGCAAAATGCAGCAAATTATAACAAATCGTTATGTTGCCATATTCTAGTTTATCCTGCTAAGATAATACTTACTTGCTTAATTACATATCTCAATAAATAATGATTATATTATAGCTAAAACTCATCACATTGCTATATTTGCTTTAATAGTTCGCAGAATATTGCTGTAACTGCGTATTGCCAATCGTTATAATATTATTGTCCTTATGATGAAATCCTTTGGTTGCCTCTTACTACACCCGGCAGTTACTTTGCTAGGATCTAGTCAGCTAGTTACAACATTGATCATGTAGCAGAATAAAGGTAAATAATTAAAAACAATAGGACATTTATACTCTCATTAAATATTGGTAAATAAATTTATTTGACCTGAGAAACACTAGCTGGTTAAATTGAAATACTTTAGCTTTTGCTAAAGCGTGTATATAGGAATATGAGAGATGTAGAGAATTGAGAAAATAATGTTTTATTCGAAATTCAGTTCTCTATTGTAATATTTACGGAGATCGGTATGTATATATTTGGTATGGTAATCCAAGTTATTGAAACGTGTAGGAAGTACGTAAGTATAGACATAATAACGTGATACAAATGTCAGGACTACTGCAGGATGCACTTAGACCCATCAATACAGATCGTGATATCATATCATATTACAGAACGATTGGCGTCTAGCGCGTTCGTGTCATATTGGCATTATTATGTTCATTTGGTTCTACCGCTACCTGTAATGGTTTTCTTATAGATGTGTTAAATACATACATGCGTAAGTAGTATTTGGATGAAGGTTAGTATATTTATCATAGTAACTCAAGCTGTTGCTCGGACACAAAGCTAATGACTTAAATTCTCGAAATGAACATCTGTTGGACGACTTGTTTATACTAAAGGTTATTATTTATTGTCATATAAAATTAATAAGTAAGTGCTAAGTTACGGCGTATATTAAAAATTGTAGCTGAATATCAATATGGAACATGAACAGTCGAAAATACTATTAACTTACTGAGTCACACCGACACACCGGCGGCCAGACACAATAAGTGTCCCATTATGTCTGACAGTCTAAAAATTGGCAGGTAAATAACGTCACACGTAAGAAGAGAATAGTGCCATAAAAATCATAACATATTACTTATCTGCTGATTGAAATTAGTAAACCTAACACACAAATTCAAGAAAGAATCCTAGTAACGATTCTAATGTCTTTGACTTAAGATTTAAGATTAGATTTAAGATTAAGATTAGTATTGCAGAATCCTTTTCCTTATAATTCGCTAGAACAGTTTCATTAGACTAACTGACGACTTCAAACATAAAGTAATCAAAAAATCTATCATCTAACGAATAACGCTCAAAAATGCAGTCAGCTAACATTGTTAATCCTTTAAGTATTGAAAGTCAATTGGCAATGTTCCGAGGAAAAATGATATTCAGCCGAATCTAGACTGACTAGGAAGTGGATCGCATGACACTTCAGAATAAACATAAGGATTATGTAAAACATACATACTACAGAGATGGCAACATCGCTTTAGTTTTAATAACGCATGCATTAATTTCAGATAATTTTACTGTCACTTAAGAGTCTCGTTCATGATGCTAGTAAAATGGGCATGCATCGTATAAACTGTATGATAAGCTCGCGCATGCAGGTCGTGTAAGTGTATTGCGTTGTAGCCCGCGCCAACATTTTTTACGCCGGGAAATGCTCACAACCTCTCCTACTCCTTCTATCCCCTCGCCATAAAAGGAGGCGAAAGGTTATGTCGAACTCTCCGAGACTTCAGGCCTACCGACTAAAACCACCGCTGGAATTATAACTTTATCAACTACCCACCCAGTAGTAGCTTAGTGACTGCGGGCAACGACTCATGGGCGACACCCCGGCAAAACAAAGGGCGCCGCTTCAACTCAATAGCCTGCGGGTGGGCGATCCTTGATAGCCTGCCCGCGGCCCGATGTGTGGTATCAGGCGCATCAGCGCGGCCGCGCAGGGTCTGCGCCATTTGCCTACGCTGTGTACAAGTACCTATAAAGAAAACACCATTGTTATAAAGCACATATATGTTAGTTTTAAAAGTAATTCTTGTACACAAATGTTTCTATACACCTTTTTGATTTGGTAGCTAATTATAAAAGAAGACTGATCGAATTGACACGCCTCCTTGGTGATTGTATAATAAATAGTCGGTGATGAGTACAACATAATTTATGAACCAGCAATTAATTACAAATGAACAACTTAAAGACGGAAACGTACATTTATCAACCAACATAATTAAGCCACAGTAGTGTACCTATGTATGTATATAATCTATTATGAGTAATCTTACAATTAGTTTTATTGTCAATTAAAAGTCGAGTGAATTGAGTTCCAAGGTCCCCAGGAAGGTTGTTTTAATATTTGACGTTACGATAAGTTAATTGAGTTATTGTTATGTATATATATATATTGTAGTAAAGTGATTGGTTCATTGCGATGGCCAAGCAATCTGCTTGGGCCGATGCGACGAACCGTGGACAAGCCTTTCAATTTCACCTTTATTTCGCGAGGATGTCCGTTCCTTTTAATTTTAACTAGCACGCTCGATAATATAATTAAAGTATATTTTACATAAATATATTGCTTTAATTTGAATAGTGTTTTATTTGTTGAGCAATAGAAAATAAAAAAGGTTTATCAGTCAGTAATGAGTCCATACCTATTATAGTCTAATAAGCACAGACAGCTGTGAGTGAATCTTTTAGTTTTGGGTAAAATAAATACAACTATCTAAAAAGCAGTGCACTCAAATAAGCCCAAAAGTACGGCTTGTCAACTAAAATGCTCCCACCCAGAATGTACAATAGTTTATTGGCTTGTACTGTGAGCTTCATATAAGATACTTGATCTTTTCAAAAGCAACCCCTTGCCTAAATCTACTAATAAACCTAAATATAACTTGAATCTCACTAAAATATATAATATATAAGCGTTCAAAAGTGTTGTTTTTTTATCAAAATTAATAAATGTGTTATGACTTTGACTTGCTTTCAGTGTGATTTAGCAAGTTTGCCGTGAGTCAGTAAGCATGTCATGACATGCAAGCGAAGCTGAAGAATAAAAAGCGAAATAAGATTTATTTAACTTTAATCATAATCATTTATTTAAAAAGTAAGTGCGCACAATGTTAGTTCTTAAATATTATATAAAAGGTAGTAGGTATTTAATTTATTATTGAATGTATTTGTTTGTTGTTTTGACTTATTTTTATATTTTGTGGTAGTTTTTTTAGATATTCTAATTGCCATATATTATTGTCGACTCTGACTTAGCATCTTAATTTTTGAAGGTGTTAGGTACAGTCTATTTTGTAGCGGGTGCATAAATGATGCGTGTAAACGTTGTACTTTAGTGAACGTGTTTATTTCACTTTATTTACTGTTTACAGGTCTTATGTATCGTATATACAACACATTAAGCACATGGTAGACAGAAGATGCCTCATTCACCACTAATATTCTATATGTTTTAATAATATGACCAAGCATTAATAACAGTTGTTACGTATGTACGTCATCAAATCTTGCAACTGAGTTTTTACTATTGTCATCCAACTACTGAGTTGAAATTTGGACAGCAATTCTGAAATGCAATTAATTGAGTCTAAGGACGTGGTCTTATGATGGGCTGGCAGATGGCCATAGAATCTCCTTATCTACCCAACATAACTCCTTCATGCTTTGGTTTGTTAGGCTTATTTGCCGAGCAGACCTAGATTGTCTCCATAGTCTCATGATAGAACTGGAAGGTGGCCATATATCACTTCATCTATTCAATAGAACTCTATCTCTCGAAACTATACACTAGGTTTAGTTTCGTTGAAATTGTTATGATTAGTACTTAAGTGTAACTAAAAAGCACAAAATAACAATAAATATAAAAAACGTCTTCATAAACAGGCTTTTATAAACGCCTTATATTATAAATTTATAACATGGCTTGTATAGAAAGATAGTTTAAAAAGGATTTTAATTTTTATTTATTATTATTGTAATCTTTCAAATTGTGAATTTTTAATCACTCAGCTAAGCTTTAACATCTTCATACGTTTTAGAAAAATAAAATTTGTTAGACATATTACCTATATATTATAGGCAGACTTACAAAGCTTTCGTAAGTCAGTAAATTAGATAAAATTAAAATGTTATATTTCTTATATCTGTGCTCAGTAGATACACAAAATCTGAGGCACATTAAAATTTATTAGCAATTATAATAAATTATTCTCACTTCATGCTTCGTAAACCAAGACTGACTAAGCGATTCTCATTCGTTCCATGAAGCGATTGTCTACGCACTATGTCCTCAACCAGGTAAAAACACAGCTCTACAGGCAAAAAACCAGAAGCTTACTAATAAACGCTTAAAAGGTAGTTTTCCGAAGGCGACTACACAAATCACTTTTAATAACAACCGCACAGTTTGTGGTTTGTTATAATCGCACTCATCGGAAATATGCGAACATTTTGTTCCATCGCCGTGGTATATTACTTGTACGGTTTTCCTCTCAGGAAAGGAACTTACCTCAAATTATGAAGCGTGATGTCAAATTATGATATGTATGTAAATTGACAGCGATGTTATATGTAGTTACCTGGTAAGTATTGCGCATCATTTACGTTTCATATTATGGATATTACATATCGGAGATAGGATATTTTCCCGATGTATTAATGAGTTTTTTTGTGCATAAACAAAAGCTGATTATCGTGTAAATTTCAGATTTTGAATTTCGTTTACAAACTACTACTACTACACAAATAAAACATGGTCCAGCCTAGATCGCTCAGAGGGCTAAATTATGTAAACCACAATGTACAAAATAAAACTGCGATCTAGGCTTATAAACGTCAAATGTAAATTTTAATGCAATTTAATTTATGTTCAGATTCGAAGATTATTTTAATATTGGCTTTTGTTATAATTATGATGGGGAGATTACATCGGCATCCTATTTTAAAATAATGTTAGACGAATTGGTTCGCACAATAAAATAGTTCAGCTAAAATAACATTACCAATCAGTACAAAAACTTCAATGACTTTTTTACTAGTTTGTTTACCGTATTGATGAATAAATTAAAAGTGTATTAGTTAACAACAACCAGAACTAATACAGCAATATTATATTCTTGGAAAAGGCTGCCCGCGTAGCTGTTTTTCTTAGTAAGTATACATATTATAAAACGTGTATCTATGGAAAGTACGGTTGATGATAGTGTAGTCACTCACCTATCAAAATATTATAAGTAGATATCTTGGCTACTGCTCGTATATTATATTGAATTCAACAAATAAAAGCTGTTTTAAGCTAGAATTCATATAAGAATTCTTTCACGTGCTGGCAGTTACTAAATCTGAAAGGACTGCAGATTTTTACTATTAGTACTTTATTGGTGTGTTATTAAAAGGTGACTGAACGGACAACTCAGTTATTAGACTAATAATTTTGCGACTTACAATGCGCTGCATACAGTGAGCTAGGTGCCCGCACAAGTAAAGTATTTGTTTGACGATCTACGGATCAGTTACATATAAACTGCAACCATGTTGGATGCATTTATTTGCCTGGTATCATATTCGTCCCCGAGAAAATAGTTAATTACACAGCCTTTATCAATTTGAATTGCCTTTTTAAAGATACAATTTAATATTATATTAACCTCTGAATATTACCTACAGCTAAAATAAGTAGTCTTTAATATTTAAAAGTTTATTTTATTTACAAAATTTTTACCATAAATAAACATAATTTTCATATTGAATTGATTAATTATTATTAATTACAACCGATAATGCAGTAGTCAAGTTTTAGTTCTTACAAAAAAATATCAGTACACTTTCGATTTCGTGAATAGACTCCTTTCTATTTAGAAATAAAACTATGTTAGCCTAAAATTATGGTCCACTAAGAAGACGAACTCTTTAGGGTCATTCCTCTAAGGCCCCCTTTTCTCAGAATCGATTATAAAACGTCGATACCAGGTCATATTGTTATTTTAAATAAAGGTTTATAATACCTGGCATTGCAACTAATTGAAGCAATCATTCACATTTTTCCTCATCATACTTTCTTAACGTACAAAAGGCTGCGACCTAAACGTATAAAAATGCCAAATCATTTGTCAAATAATTTTATATGAGTGAAGTGTATTTTTTTGTATTTGTTAGATAAATAATTAAAGGAGCTTCAATTATTTATCGAATAAACGACAAATAGCGTTGTTTTGTTTCAAATTTTGAAGTACAACCCAACAATATATATATATACGCCAAAAGTTTAACTTATATTATACTGCCTTAACACTAATTGTTAAGGAATTTTATTCTTAGTTAAAGCCCGTGTTATATTTTAAAAAGATGCAACAAAACCATACGAGGATCTAGAGAATTTCTTCCACTTAAAACCGGCATTTGGCTCAAACTCGAGTGACCTGACTGGGGAAATACCTCCGCCCTACAAACGGTCACAGATGAATAAGTTCGTGTTGTGTTTCATAGTTTTTTATCACAGGGTGGCGATTGTTATATATGCCTGATATAAAAACAGGACGACTTTTGATTTGATGAGTTACCAGAGCACGAGTGATACCTTTGGTAGTTACGTATAAGCGCTTTCTCAGACAAACCGTTTACATTACAGGTTTATCATAATAATTATAATAAGCCTGTAATATTAAGAGATCACATTACAGAAGAACTAGTAGTTCTTTAATCTCCATTCTATGTTTATCTCACTCGAGCTGCTTAGGACCATTCTTTTTTTTATTAACATACTGTGAACGTAACAAACTATAGCAGGTTGTTGTAAAATAAGAAAATAAGGAGAGGACAAGTAAGTAAGAGTACTATACCAATACTCTACAAGGGATAATCTATACTAATATTATAAAGCTGAAGAGTCTGTTTGTTTGTTTGCTTGAACGCGCTAATTTCAGGCAATATTTGTCCGAATTGAATTTTTCTTTGTGTTGGATAGCCCATTTATCGATGAAGGCTATAGGCTATATAACATCACGATACGACCCACGGGGGCGGCGCAGTAATCATAAACGCTAGTGAAACCGCGGCCACATCTAGTATGCTATATTAAAGGCTTCGTATAGACGGATCAGAACCTGTGTCACCAGCAGATAGGTTGAAAATAGGACTACAAAATATCTATAGAATATACATAAGTTTATATGACATAATCTCTATTTTTCTATATAGATGCTGCTCTAAATTGAAATTAAATAAGGACGAAAAAAAACAAGCACATGAGGTTTTTGTACAGTATGTACCTATATATTTGTCATGTCAGCTGTCTGCTGTCACATCTGACATTTTACTGTCAACAGGTATTTACAGGTATCATTTGAACCAGGCTTATCAGTTGTAAATATCTTCGAAGATATCTAATACAGGCATGCCATACAAACACAGCTCTGTGAATTGACTTCTTATTACCTCTTATCACCAATTGATCGCGAGTGCAGGAGTAATTAAAAATTTTAATTGCGGTCATAATGGTTTATTAATATTATTTACTTTGTACGAAGTAAATTAATTCAGTGGCTTTATTACCATCTGGGACTATGCAAGCCTACCGGCTATGTTTATTAATGTCCACGGAATGGAGAGATCAGGTTGTAGTACCTGACCAGAAACCATCCCAACATAACTATAGAATTTTGATGTTTTAAAGTGGACTGGCTCGTTGGGTCGACCTCTAAATTATTGCACATTTCTAACGAAATAATCCTACATAGTATGGCTTGACTACAAAGATGTCTAGTAGACGGAAATACTCTTTTTCTCTCTCTCTCTGTGGAAGCTAAATAAGGATGACAAAAGTATGATTGTGATAGGCTTTGGCCTAACCATAAGTTTTACATATTGCAGTTCACTGTTGGACTTAAACCTCTTACATTTTACGCCACAACATTCGTACTCAATCTTCCGCATCTTATCTATCCAAAGGCAATATACTACAACTCCATCTTATACAATTGTAAAAGCTTTTATTCTTTTTGAGTCTAACAGACTAGACACTTTTTAGGTCCAAGCTGACAGGCGCAGAGTATAAAATCAAAATATTAAATTATACCATATAGCAGAAATAGCCTTGGATTGGTTGAATTGCCACTCATAGGTCTCGAGTTCTAACCCAAGGCTCGCATCTCTGACTTTTAGAAGTTATGTGCGTTTGATAATTATCGTTTGATTTAACGGTGAAGGAAAACATCGTGGGTGAACCTGCATGTCTGAGAGTTCTTCATAATGTTCTTAAAGGTATGTGAAGTCTGCTAAACTGCAGTGGGCCAACGTTGTGGACTACGGGCTTATTCTTCGCACACTGGTAAGAGGCCCGTGCCCAGCAGTGGGACAGTTTAATACAGTTCTGATATTATACAGCATAATTTATTACTAGACTCATTACAATAACAAATTATCGTATGTATATTAACTGTGTTATTACATCGTTAATAATTAAATATTATATCATGTAAGGGAGCGTAGTATGTCCTTGATCATCGCATTGTTTGTAAAGTAGGTACGTTTTTATCGTTACTTTAAGTACCTTTGTGAACCGAGTTCTTTGGCAAATATTGTATAAATGTTATACATATAGAGGCCTCAACCTGGACAAAATTTATTAACTTGTAAAGTGCCTTTAGCTCTAATTGTAATGTTTAAATTGGATTTTTTATGATTCGCAGAATAATGACAAAAGCACTCAGGCAACCTGTTATTGGGTTTTTCTGTCAAAACATTTAGTATGAACACGTAGTTTGGAACTGTAGTTACCCATTTGACGGTTATAGATTGCATTACTACCAAATGATGATGGAAAAAGCGTAATATTAGCCTTTTATAAATTTATATATTTAAAATCTGTAGTTCTTTCTTAACTTTAGTTATGTTACAATGGTTTATAAACCACTAGATTTTGCCCTCGTGATAATCTATCAATATCAATATCGATTTTGTCAATATTATTATTTTAATCCCTCGGAAACAGTACCTTTTTTGGGTTAAAGGTATATATCCCCATGTCCTTTTCTGTATCCATGACAATGTGTATGCGTTTCATGATGATCGGTCGAGTAGTTCGGGCGTAACAAACAAACTCACATACGAATTCATAATACTAGTTAAGATTTTCTTTGGTACCTGCTTGTCTGATTTAGGGTCGATTTTTCAATGGTCAGATAACTTTTATCTGGGGAATATATTTGACGTTTTGACAGCTTTTGTATAGAAAATATGTCATACCACCATATTTATTCTTCAGATAAAAGTTATCTGACGATTGAAAAACCGGCCCTTAGTTAACAACAAGATCATGACAAAATATTGGTCAGGCACTGCTGCAGGCTGTATTCGACAATAAAGAAAGACAATTCCTAGAGATGGGCCTCTGTGTATTAACGGTAACTGCCAACACGTTTTATTCGTTAAAATAAGACAAAGTTTTTCTTTTTGTCTTATTTGTTGGCCTCAGATGGCCTTGACAACTTTACGCGGACTATTGGTGAGCGCAGAAGGCTCCCAACCCGTTATAAAATAAACTAGACAACGTTTGCCTCCAAGGGCGGACTACCACAGACCTCGGCTTGGGGCGTTGTCAGCAACGTGGATCTATGATGATCCACGGGATTAACATTAACGCGACGCGTATTCCGACCTCTGCGGCGAGGGCGAAACCGCGGACGACTTTGTATGGCTTCGCGAGCCGTCTATGCTTTGTCTTGAGCGAGTGTGATCCTATCATCTGGTTCATCTAATAAGTGCCTAGGTCTTCTAACTTTTGATATCCTAGATGGAGTAGTTTATCGCCGCAACCACTAGCGGGTTGGGGTGTGTCTGAAAAGACATAATGGATGGCGTTGTGGCCTAAGTAGTTGTCTCTACTACAGCGCCAGATGTTGTGGGTTCGACCCGACCGGACAAAAAATGTGTCATTCACAAATAGTTGTTCCGAATCAAGATGTTTCTAGCGTCCGGTATTAGAATGTTTGGAAATCCGCTACACATGAATTATATCCGCTGGAGAAGTTGTCATGTATCAGAATAAAAATCGAAAATATATTTTGTAAATTTGCACGTCACGAGAAGTATATCAAGTGCGAGGGTTGCATTTAATAAAAATTAAGCCATACTCCATTCTTTCTTTCCTTTTTTTTTCTTTTACTCCATTTATTTAGGTATTTAACTAAAGGTAAACAATCTTGTGAATGTGGCGTGTCTAAATGGAGTATAAGTATTTCAGAAGCGGTATACATTTTTCTTTCTTTACTGTAGAGCCTTGATTGACTTATTCTCGAATAACCATATCTATTTTAAACTTCATAATGGCGAAATACTATTCTGCCTTAGATTACTGGAGATACGGTTATTAAATGTAAAACAATTAGATATAAATGCAACGCAATATTGAAATATAAGCGAGCAAATAATAAAAGTATTACTCATTGCATTAGATTTTTTATTACGAAATAGTGTGACATTGTTTTAAAACATTATTATCAAATTAACGCATATTATTATGATCGAATATATATTTATGAATATTCATGTGAATTCAATTAATATTTTTAATTAAACTGGTTTCTATAAATATTGATTGTGTTACAACTTATATAGGTACACGTTTGAGACAGCTGTGTTCATGTAATAGCCTGATTCCATAGAGATTTAAGTTTTCGCGACTTCACTGCCACTGTGCCAATTGCTGTCATTTCGTACTCCATATAGTACAAACATTTGTGTAATCCACAAATAGTTGTGCCGAGTCTAGACCTCTTTTGAGATTAATTGTAGTTTGAATGTTTGTAAAGTCCTCACAGAAATTAATACACGTGTCTTTTTAAGTTAAAATATCTTGTTTTACAAACAGCGTAAAGTAAACGCCATGAACTGAATACTGTATAGAACCTAGAGTGACTTGCTTTATGGGTATTTTGTACTACGTGGTGTGGCAATGCGCGGTTAATCTAAAAGTATTCGAATTATTCGAATATACTGATTATTCAAATCATAAGAATAAAAATCTATGATAATAAAAATCTATTTAAAAATACTTCATTTCTGATTAATTGTGATTGTTATTAAATACATTCCATTAATTGTATTGAAAACACTACTATCTTGCGACTGTTATTGAATATTGATTCGAAAATAAATCAATACTGTTTTCACTAATAATTTCCCATTATTGTATATGTATATATTATGTACAGCCTTGGTCTACCAGCGGTAGTGATTGCGAATGTTTTGTATGCGATCTCGGGATCGATAAAGTTTTTTCGAATTTTAATCAAGAAAATTTCAATAACAGCATGAAGTCTAACACAGAGTAGAGCTGGGCACGGTAGACGACAATAGCTTCGCGACTTATTGCGTGGTACCTAATATTACAGTTGTTAAAAATTTGCCCATATACCTACCCAAAAGAGGATATTATACGCAAACTTTACCATCTCGTTTCTTAGGTGCCACATAATGTAGAGCCAGCCTACTGTCGTATAGCGGTACCCACTGAAGCTATACATACCATTTTTAGTTTGATCATAATTAATGACGATCCAGGCAGACTGATTTGTACGAAGTCGCAAGTAAAATTTTGTTCAACATTAGCATAATTATAACAAGCCTTTAAAAGTATTAGACATTTTTGTTGCACACTTTACCACTTTAAATATAATTATGATCATTGTTAGGGTTATTTGTGATCGTGTAACTGTTGAACGACTTGACCGATTGAGGTCATGTTCACACAATATAATATTTATTTTGTCGAAATTATGATTCATAAATTTTATAGTTGCTATGCTGGGGTCTGATAGGTGTAGCTGTAGTTGGTAACAAATCTGTATTTACCGAAGAAAATTACACGTATCTACGCTAATATTATGAAGAGGTTTGTAAGTTTGAATGTAGGAAGTGATCGCTGGAACTACTCATCCCATTAAATTTTGTGTATGCTTTTTAATAATGTTCCTTACATTCCATCTACATAGACCTAGACCTAGGACATATACTCTGTTGAGCCATGCTGCTAGTTCACAACACATTAATTATTAGTTAAGTTCCAAAAAGAAACACAAAAATAAATCAAATGTAGTACTATGAGGTTAAGTTACTAATACATTTTCAGAAAAGGCTATACAAGTTCTAGCTAGTGTAGGTTCGCTAGCATATGAATAAACCAGCTAGTCTATAAGATTATATAAAAAAATCTAACAGCATTTGAATATGCATAACAATGTAGTAAATAATAGAGCGTGATTTGCATCGATAAATACCAATTACGTATTTTATCTACATTATTATAAAGTATAAAACCATTGTCGATAATAGATCTATAATGCCTTTATTACTTTATAAAACAATAATATGAATCCTAATTAAGGAAGTTACTTCACACCGTGTATTTTAATTGAAACAGTCAAATTAGTATTACATAGTCACCTGGTGCTAGTGAGTCAGTATTGAACATCATCATAGATACATAACAATGGTCTTTTTAGGCTTATGCAGATATTATGTAGGAACCAATTCAACACTTTTTGTCATTGTATTTTGAATACATATTTCTGAAATAGAGAAACTGCTCCAGATGACTTGTCTCAGTTTATATAAGTAATAATTCTGATATAGATTAATTAATTTATCTATTTATTTAGTTCAATAAGAATAGCTGCAGGTAAATAATACTAACTATACATAAGGATTTAATAAGATTTACAACAATCAAAAGAAACAATAAACAAAATTTTAACAAAAAACAAAAGACTTCGAAAAAATAATTCTAAAACAAAAATGCACAATGCATAATGGAGTCGGTATCAGCCAGTGTAGGTATGTAACTACTTAAACATGAGATGTCTTACTATAATCATCATAAGATAACATTGGCATGCACAATTACACACACAGGCTGACACCGACTCCAAAAATAACAATAATTTAATTATTTACAAGAATACGCAATTATTTTTCAACTTTTTAGTGCCTTTTTGTTTTAGAATATTCTTATTTGAAGTCGGTTTTCTTTTTTGTTTAAATTTTGTTTATTTCTCGGTTTTTAGTGAATCTGAAGTTCGATAACTGATTTTATTTGTCTGAATATGAGTAGATCTACTAAACGCGCTGCTCATAATAATATGAGACCGCGCCGTTTAAATGAGGCAAATGAAGAAAGGGAGAAACGCCTCTCTAAAAATAGGAAATCTGCCTCCGGGGTCATTTCAAAAGAGAAAGTGGAAAGGAAAAATGGTCAGATCTTAATCAAATTTAAATGGGAGCAAAATGAAAGCATCAAATCTTTCAAATAAAAAAAGAATCATCGAAATCACTTCACCTAGAAAAGAGATATGAGGTAACAAACAGAAAAAAAACACAGTCGAATTGAGAACCTCCTCCTTTTTTGAAGTCGGTTAAAAAGGACTGATTATACATTTTGTCATAAAATTTAGATCTCTTCGAATTACCGTTTTACGTATGTAGCTTAGACTTTAACTTATTTTAACATTAGAATACTTAACGCCTTTACTTCATACTTCATACGATAACCCTCAATGGATTCGTCTAGATGTTTTCTGGTGGACAACTGCTCCAAAATACTCACGTTTTAAATGCGTTTTACTTATTATCATAGGGGTTACGTCAACGTATCAATGACGTAGCAGGCATTTTGTTAGTAATTAATATGTCAAAAAATGCATATAGAATTATTAATAATAATAATAATAAGGAACAATAATAATAATAATAATAATCGAGCGACGAATATTTCTCTCCGCCTTCGTCACCGTCACCTGCACGTCGGCGGGGAAGAGGCCGGCCACCGACCCGCTTGGGACCCCGAGGCCCACCGACCTCGAACCGGGCCCCCACTGCCGGTGGTAATATGCGCCGCATGTGATAGACTCAATACATTAATGAAAACGTCATGCGGGCATATTTTGGGGCTACAGATGTAGGAACTAACCTCATTGCGTATCGCAGCCGCATGCTTGTTCTGTTTCAGGCCTTTGAACCAAGCGTCAACGTTTCAGCACAGCGATTATCGGATCAAGTGCGGGTTATCCAACGCAGTCGACAGTTGGATGATACCGTGCTTGATAGGCTACGCTCAGAATACTTGCCTACGAGCCATGCCATTCGCATCCAACCCGCAGTTACGCAACTATCACCTGGTGCGACGCGGACGGGCAATAGTGCCAGCATGGAGGTGGATGACATGACAAATGATGTAAGTATTCAGTACAAGGAGGAGGTAAAGGATGCTCTGGAAAGTGCGATTCAGGAATACCGGTACATGCAATTTACGATTCGGCCCCGTCTGCTTCGGTTACCTATGCATAGAAAAAATATAGCATTGGTGAGTGTCCTGGACTCGCTATTATCTAGTTATTTAGATAATAGCGAGAATCTCGCCGATACTCATTCGATCCTGTACTGTGCTGCTGTGGCGGCAAGTCGTATAGCGGGCATCAAGTTACCCACACATGTCCCTGCTATACGACAAACATCTGTCACCCCGGCCCACTGTGGGCTGAAAATCGACCTCCATAGACATAGAAATGAAAGTTGCTAGATGTTCGTTTTGTTGACGGATATGGCTTCTATTAGCTATTATACACATAACAATGTCATCTGAGCTAACTCCGCACAAAAATGAATTTATTATAAGGTTTTTTCGAAAAAAATGTATGGAGCTAGCATGAAAAATCTGAATATCTCTGAACTTGCAAGGAAAACCGTAATATCCTCAGAGATGGTTATAGGACTAATTATTTGTGATTTTTTGACATACTTCATATAACGGTACCTGCTGCAGATTTTTTTTTAAAAATCATCTTATTTTTAATTAATTTTTTTTAACATTAAACGATTTGTTTTGGTGTATAAGTAAAGAAACAACACGTTATATGCATATAATACTAAATCTTCGCCAGTTATCTGTTAAAATATCAAGAAAATTATTTTTGCCTAACATAGTATATATGTTTTAAAACAGTTAATTGGATACTATTACTGAACTTTGCATACAGGTAAACTACTGAATAATAAATTAGCCTTCTAATGAGTTCTGAATAAGAGATTAAGTGATTTGCAATGTCGCACAATGGTAACTACGGATTACACTAATTAAAATCTTACAGGTAAGTACATAAATAACTTAAATAGTTAATTAGATATGTTACGAGTTCTAAGAAATATTTTCGACAACTGTCTAATGAGGTCGTTAACTAATGTTGGACTGAAATATAAAATGGTTAACATTTTGCATCATAATTTAGTTTATTCTAAGCTTTGTTACCCCTAACATATCACTGTGAAATTTTATAATGGAAAGTTTAAATACCAATTTAGACCTATTCGTTCTTCTAAAATGTAAGAGTACTTCATTTGATCATGAGGTATTGTTTAGTGAAGTTATATCCCGCCTAGACGTTTGTCTTTCCGTTGAAGATCAAGTGACTCTAAAAGAATTTTGTCGGAGATTTGTACGAGCTGCATCACAAAGGTGGCAAAAAT
This sequence comes from Catocala nupta, assembly GCA_963675205.1. NCBI lineage: Eukaryota > Metazoa > Arthropoda > Insecta > Lepidoptera > Erebidae > Catocala > Catocala nupta. Next base: position 18,409,004 of record OY776078.1, read on the forward strand.
CTCACCGAATTCTTGATACTTTTAGAAAACAATACGAAATTTGGCTGCAAGCAACTATCGATTGGCCAAGTTGTATAAATTTAGTCGCTCAATAACCAACTGTTGCTGAGGGATCAAGGTCAATCTCTCCAGAACCCTCAACATCATACTCTGTTGGTACAATGACAAAGAGGTCACGAAAACCATTCGAAGATCTGGAAAGCAAACAGAAGAAGAGAAGATCTGATGAGCATAAAACTGACAATCCCAGTGAATTGGCATATACAGCAGCAGCGCGTTTTAAGGAAGAAGGTTGTGAGGATATCGCATCTGTAATCGAATATATGCTGAAACATCCTGAAGCAGCCTCTAAAATTAAGGAAACGCTTAAGCAACCGGTGAAAACTATCTTATTTACACCAGAAAAAGCACTTGGATTACTCCTTTCATTAAAATTATCAAAGTGGCAATACATCACTTTACGAGAGTCAGCTATTCGGGAAGGTAGAAAGGATATTTATCCATCCTACTATAAAGTGCAACAAACCAAGCTGGCATGCTATCCTCCGAAGCAATCAGTGTTAGTGACCGATTCATCGGCAAGAATAACCCTTCAAGCTTTACTCGATATTACGGTCAAAAGAATCCTCCAAAGTTTTCCTAACGATGATGTGCAAAATAAGGATTTAAAATTGATATCTAAATGGGGTTTCGATGGTGCGTCAAACCAAAGCCGATACAAGCAGAAAATGGATAGCGATCAAGACGATTCAAGTATTTTCATGACTTCCTTGGTGCCACTAAAACTGACTGATGGAGACAATACTTTGTGGATGAACCCAAAACCATGCTCAGCAATGTATTGTCGTCCAGTTCAATTTACTTTTGTGAAGGAAAGCGAAACAGTAGTCATCGAACACAAACGACGAATGGATGAAGAAATTAAGGCTCTCATTCCTACAGAGTGCAATAATAGAAACAGGGTGAATCATCACCTAATGATGACAATGATCGATGGTAAAGTCTGCACGTATTTGTCTCAAGCCAGATCAAGTTCATCATGCTATTTGTGTCTGGCAAAACCGACAGAAATGAACCGTTTGAGTGTAGTAACAGCAAAGACCGTATCTTCTGATATATACGACTTTGGATTGTCATCTCTACACGCCCGTATAAATTGTATGGAATGTTTACTACATATTTCGTATAGACTAGATTTTAAAGAGTGGGCTGCGAGAGGTAACGAGCACAAAGAAATGCTAAGTAAGAGAAAAAAGGTTATTCAAGACAAATTTAAAGACGAATTAAATCTATTGATTGACATTGTTAAACAAGGTTCCGAAACTACTAATGACGGCAACACTGCAAGAAAGTTTTTCAAATTTCTCCATAAAACTGCAGCCATTACTGGGTTGGACGAAGAACTAATAAGAAGATTTGCTGTGATTTTACAGGCAATAACTTCCGGGGAAAAAGTAGATATAATTAAATTTAAAGATTATGCCTTCAAAACAGCAGAGAGGTACGTGGAATTATATGACTGGTACTATATGTCATCAACCGTCCACAAATTACTTATACACGGGGCAGACATAATCGAGAAGAATGATGTTGTACCCATAGGAAGTCTCTCGGAAGAAGCATCCGAGTCTCGCAATAAAGATTTTAGGAGGTTTCGGGAACATCATTCGCAGAAAAAGAGCAGGCAAGATTCGAATCATGATATCCTTAATATGTTAGTTGTTTCTTCGGATCCTTTTATAAATGTACAAAGGCCCAAGTTAGATGCCAAGAAAAAGGAGGATTTATTTCCTGAAACCCTCAATTTAATTCAGTTTCAAGAAACTGACTTTGAGTTTCTAGGCAATCTAGATTCTGATTCAGAAATCGACGAGAGTGATAAGGAAAACTAGAAACTTTTTGTGCTTTTAATTATAATTCTATTCAATGTAATTTTTTCATGATCTTTCGTTATTTAGCTTTGGTACGTAACTATGTTTTGCAATTGATTTATTTTTAAATATTTTATATTACTATTCTTGTACCTATTTATATTTTTGCATACTTTTGTACCTATGTTTTGTTTTATATAAATTTTATCAACTATTAAAAAATACCTTTTTAATTTATTTTTCTTTTTATTTAATGCCTATTATTAGCGTTAATAAAATAACTAACTTATCGATTGATCTTTACTTTGACATTAGTAGAATTTAATGATTTAAAAAAATACCTTCATTTAGACATAATAATAAAATAATTAGACAGTTGTCGAAAATATTTCTTAGAACTCGTAACATGTCTAATTAACTAATTAGTTTACTTATGTACTTACCTGTAAGAATTTAATTAGTGTACTCCGTAGTTACCATTGTGCGATATTGCAAATCACTTAATCTCTTTTTCAGAACTCATTAGAAGGCTAATTTAATATTCAGTGGTTTACCTGTATGCAAAGTTTAGTAATGGTATCCAATTACCTGTTTTAAAACATATATACTATGTAAGGCAAAAATAATTTTCTTGATATTTTAACAAATAACTGGCGAAGATTTAGTATTATATGCATATAACGTGTTGTTTCTTTACTTTTACAATAAAACAAATCGTTTAATGTTAAAAAAAATTAATTAAAAATAAGACGATTTTTAAAAAAAAATCTGCAGCAGGTACCGTTATATGAAGTATGTCAAAAAATCACAAATAATTAGTCCTATATCCATTTCTGAGGATATTACGGTTTTCCTTGCAAGTTCAGAGATATTCAGATTTTTCATGCTAGCTCCATACATTTTTTTCGAAAAAACCTTATAATAAATTCATTTCTGTGCGGAGTTAGCTCAGACGACATTGTTATGTGTATAATAGCTAATAGAAGCCATATCTGTCAACAAAACGAACATCTAGCAACTTTCATTTCTATGTCTATGGAGGTCGATTTTCAGCCCACAGTGCGGCCTGGCAGTGCAGGATTGAACGGCGTATTGCTGAGGCAAGGACACTCATCGGTAAGCTGATCTGCTTCAGGGCAGGGAACACACGGCCCAGGGTAATGCGCTATGTGGGCCGGGCTTTTCTGGGGACTGGTGTCAGTCCTCATGAATACGTATCTCGGGCCACAGAGCGCATTGACTTCCTGAAGCAGAAAGTCTATGCATGGGCAAATCGACTGCGCAGATACAAAAAACGCGTGCACCGGTATGTCATCAACCGCACGTTTCAAAGTGACCAAAGATGGGTTTATAGAACCTGGGAACGACCAGATCAATGTGTGGCCGATGTGGGGCTACCAGATGCTGATCGTACAAATACGTTTTGGAGGAACATCTGGTCGGTACCCGTCGGCCACACTGAGGGGGAATGGATGCGGGAGGTCAAGCGAGCAAGTGAGCTAATTCCAGAAATGGAAAACGTGGTCATTGATAGCCAGGATGTAATTAGTGCGGTCCGATCCTTATCAAATTGGAAATCGCCAGGACCGGACGGACTGCACAATTTCTGGCTGAAATGGCTGCGTAGCTCACATGCTTGTTTGGCTGCTCAATTTCAATCTGCCCTAGAATCTGGATCGTTACCAGACTTTATGACCACGGGAATAACCCACCTACTCCATAAAACAGGTAGTACCAATGAGCCCGGCAATTATAGACCGATAACATGTTTGCCATCGATCTATAAGCTTCTTACATCTATTTTGAGAGCCAAGGTATCTAAACATATTGATACAAATTCAATAATGTCAGCTTCTCAGAATGGATGTAAGAGGGGGGCTCGTGTTACTAAGGAGCTCCTCCTCGTTGATATGGCCATTAGCCAGCAGGTTCGCCGTAAACAAAGGGATATGGCGGCATGTTGGATAGATTATAAGAAAGCGTATGATTCGGTGCCTCATGCATGGCTTTTGAGGGTGTTAGAGTTGTATAAAGTAAATGCAACTCTGCGCACCTTTTTGAAGTCATGCATGGGGCAATGGAAAACGGTTCTTAGCTATCCAGGATGTCGACAGATCCCTGGGAATGGCGAATTGATAAAAATTGAGTGGGGTATATTTCAGGGCGACAGCCTGAGTCCTCTTTGGTTCTGCCTAGCATTGAATCCTCATAGTACATTACTAGAGGGTTCAGGGCTAGGTAACAGGTTACATAGAGGTGGTGGAGTGATATCCCACTTGTTGTATATGGATGACTTAAAGTTGTTTGCCCACACTAAATTACAGTTGATGGATTTACTTAAAGTAACTGAAACTTTTAGTAAGTCTATCAGTATGGATTTTGGTGTGGACAAATGTGCTGTCATCCATGTAAAGCAAGGCAGGATAGTGGAATCCGAAGGAACACAACTTTTGGATTCCATTAACCTACGATCACTTCTTGTAACCGATACTTACAAGTACTTGGGTATGTCACAGGCGTTAAGTATCAATGAGGCTGACATGAAGCAATCGTTACAGGAGCGTTTCTTTGGTCGCCTGAAAAAAGTTTTAAAAAGTCTTTTATCAGGTAGCAACAAGGTGCGCGCTTGTAACGGTTGGGTCATGCCGGTGCTCATGTACTCCTTTGGTATACTTAAGTGGACTCAGACTGAACTGGATGCCCTGGACCGGCGGGTTCGTACACTCTTGACGGCATACCGTATGCATCACCCACGTTCGTCTGTGATGAGACTGTATATCCCGCGAAAATGTGGAGGCCGAGTCTTTCTGAATGCCAAGGCCCTTCATAACCGCGAGGTATGCAACCTCAGAGAATACTTTCTCCAGGCAGATGTGGGTATGCATCGGGATGTAGTTGCTGTAGACATCGGACTCACCCCGCTTATTTTGGCTAAAGAGAATTGGCGCAAGCCTGTAGTACTTAGCACTCACGATCGCAGGGATGTATAGCAGAGCAAGGAGCTTCACGGTAGGTTCTACAAGGCTCTATATGGAGCTGATGTAGACCTGTTAGCCTCCGTGAACTGGCTACGTTTCGGTGACCTCTTTGGGGAAACCGAAAGGTTTGTCTGTGCTATTGCGGACGAGGTTATCAAGACGAATAACTACCGGAGATATATCTTGAGGGATGGTACGGTTGACATTTGTCGGGCGTGCCACCTACCTGGTGAGTACTCAGGCATATAGTTGCTGGTTGTTCTTGTCTTGCTAACGGCGAGTACTTGCACAGACATAACCAAGTAGCCAGGATTATTCACCAATGTAAGAATGTATCGTACAGTCACTCATCGGCAAGTGACCGCCTTAAATATTTGTCGAGTTATTGACTTGTTACTTGCACTTAATTTGCTATAACTTCAATGTTATTGGCTCAAAATTAATTTTATTTGTTTCTGAAAACTTATAGTTGACTTAATAGGTACGTAAAGACATTCAATGAAAACGTTTATAACTTGAGTACAATTTGAAAATAAGAGATAAATTTCACAAAAGAAATATAATCTAATACCTAGCAACAAATTCATAGAACATTGTCAATACGAAAAAAGTCAATAACTCTTTAGAAGCATGTTGAAAAAGTTGTGGACGATGAACTATAATTGGCATTTAGGATACAGTGCTGAACATACCTTTCATTATCTTCCATAGCCAATAAAAATTCTCACTCATCACGTCGTCTCCTTCGCCCACGTTCTTCTTGTGTCTGCAACTCCTCGAGTGTGTGCCACTCCTTCCAACAGTTGCCAAGACACAAAAAGGCGTCGCAAGGGACACAGCGGAAATGAGAATTTTTAGTGGTTTTCGTCCTCGCATAACATACACGACATCTCCTTCTATTCTTGCTCCCGGGATGGTAAGACGGGTCGTGAACAATATCCCGCCTCAGCCTTGTAAGCTCCCCTACAGGTTCCTGAACCTCTTTTTGAGAAAAGCGATGCTTCTCAATTAGAGATTCAGCAAGCGCATAGCGGAACTCACGATGCGTCATTGGCAATTGTCCACGCCGTTCCCGAGAGCACCCATACATTATCATACTATTCAAAATACTTACATTCATCAACCGTTTAAACAATTTCATATACCATTTTACTCCCCTCTTGCGCTCTAGCAAATACATAGAGAGTTTTTGATCTTTTAGATCAATTCCTCCCATGTATTTGTTATAATCCCTTACACACACAGGCTTAACAGCTCTCTTACCAGCCCTCGATCCAACGAAAGTGTCCGCATTGTGGTAGGTAGATATTATACTCACCAATTTGGAGTCCTTCCACGACACGATTGAAACGTCTCCAGAGTGGCGAGATACAATAGTCCCCTTCGGCACGTTTGCGGGCACTTTCGCGATTTCATTGGGCACATACCGACGATTCGTACGAAGAGTCCCTAAGCAATCAAAGCCTAAACTCTTAAGGTATCGTGCCAACGATGGACAATTGTAAAAATTATCCATTGTGACACAGTGACCCCGATGTTCAAGGCCTTGCAAAAGCTCAAGGACTGTCTTCGTACTTTTGAGTCCTAGATCAGCACTGATTTGCATATCCGTTAAAACCTCATCTGTCTTCCCAGTGTAAATTTGAAACCGAGCCATATAGCCGGTGTCCGATTCACACAGCTCATATGACTTGATTCCAAATCGCGCAGCCTTTGACCTTATTGTCTGGACCCAAGACAGGCGGCCCTTGAATAAGGTCAAAGACTCGTCAATGGAAATATGAGGCTTTAACTGATATAGCGAATCAAATTTGTATCCTAAATGCGCAATTATAGGGGCCAGTTTTAAAAGTCTCCGCGACAGCACTTTTGTTGAACCTATTGCCCCATTCTGAGGCAAATCCCGACCAGGGTCAGAATTGTCGACAAAATGGAGAAATTTGTTCAACAAAATGAAACGATTATAGGTCATAAGGGTCCTAAATACTGGCATACCTAGGACACCTTTTTTCCAATATTCGTCCTGTGATGTACGCGGATCGATGGCCATAAATTGAAAAATTGCAAAGAGAACCATGATCTCATCTGCGTTAGTGGGCTCCCACCTACGCAAACGAGATGATCGTGCCAAGGTTCCCTTTGCATTCAATTCTTCGATCGTCTTTTGGGCATATCGATTAGTTTCACAGATGATACAGTCTATGATGTCTTTGTCCCAGATGTCGACAAAGGCATCATAAGCCGAATCGTAGTCTCTGAGTGGTCCAGGAGTAGGTCCTGAAAATTGTTCAGGAACCCCTCTGAACGACTCAAAGTCTTCGCGCCATGTAAAATTTGGCGACATGCCCAAGAGTCGATCGGCTTCGTCGTCTATACCTCTTTCAACAGCTTCTACGATATCCCTGACCGGCGCGTCCAGGGCTGCGTCGTCAGGGATATCCCTAGGCACAGTGGCTTCAATAGGTGACGGTTCGAACTCGTCGTCCCAGTCACTATCGAAGCCACTGCCATCACTATTATAATCTACTAGCGGCGTAGGCATCGCTCCCGACGTTGACGGCCGCTGTAGATTCGCGTCGGAGATCTCCGGCACCCAGCGGGTAATGTGGCCCATGTCCCTCTGCAGGACGTCTTCAATCTCGCACTCAGGGATGTCCAGTGCCTCGATCCTCTCCACCACGTTATCACTAGAATAAATATAAATAATATGAAATAAAAACAATAACTTTCGAGCCATTTATACACAGCGCCGTCTAGTTCCAAACTGCATACATTTGTTTGCAAATAATTTGTTAAAATTAAAAACATCACATATATGTTTGCTCTACATACACTCTATGGAGACTGTTCATTATGATGTACAGTCACCATACACAACCACTAGACCACCGTAACAAACAAGACAGAAAACAATTATAATATTATAAATTGCAAACAACTTTTGAACCTGCATCGACAGCTAGAAATATAAAAAAACAGCTTACCGAATCAGCTCGGGTGATTTTCGAAGACTGCCACCAGGGCTCTTGTGCAACGTGACACTTTGGCCCACATTGATAGAGCCCCCTGGTGTACAGTCGACCGTTATTGCTCGGATCTTCCTATAAACAAATAAAATTACTAAATCGTAAAATACATTGGAAAAAGAAAAGTAAAAAATTATGATTTCATTTACCGGGGAGGCGAGAGTTCCGGCTCCCTTATCTCGCACCCGGCAAGAGCACCGAGCAAAATGGCCCTCCGAGCTGCTGGCTGGCTGAATTGCCCCTGGTGGTTCGATGGAGTGACCGAGCGCGACCGACTACTCCCTGAGCTCGTAGATCGAAGACGGGCGAGGCTAAAAAATATTTTACATTTATAACTAAGAACATTAGTACCCCTTTTTGTCTGTAAAACGTGTGACGAACTTCCTTCTACCTTCCTTTTTTTTAAGTTGGTTAAAAGGTACTTTTTCTAGCATTCTAGCATTTAAATATGATAAAAATAAGTCATCAAGCGTGTCGTGAGCTTCTTTGCTACTTCAGTAATAACTGCAGTTTTATCGATAATTTTATCGATATTCGATTGCCAAGCGTCCGACCCTACGCGCGATAGAAACGTAGTATCTATGCGTAGTCCTAAATAATAATGCCAATATGGCAGCCACTGAGTAATTTCAATATAGCATGATTTGAATTACAATTATGATGTAACTAAACAATAATTGAAGAAACTAATTTATAAATTTAGTCTTATAATATATTCTCTAATGACTTATCTTTATGAATACAAGATACAAACATAATAATAACACAAATTTATAACTTATTTTCGTGGATGTTTGTTTGAATTTCATTACTTCAAAAGTTTGAAACGATTTATACTAACATAATTCTTAAAATGCCACCTCCCCCCAACCTTAAGCTAGCTTAGCTAACAATAGCTAGGAATGAAACGAATTAATGGGATGGATGAAAGTGCGAGAAGTATAAATAATGGAACTGGAATGATAAAGAGAACTGGAATGAAAGTGTATATTAGGAATTAAGGCCCCTTAAGGGCAGGAATAAAAGTTAGCAGAAAAATAAATAAAATATAAAAACGGCTCTGGCTTAGCCGATCACCAGAGGGAACTAACACCCAGTGACGACGGGTACAAAAAAAAAAGACATTGATTCGAATTCAATAATGTCTGCTTCTCAGAATGGATGTAAGCTCGTGGCACTAAAGAGCTCTTCCTCATTGATATGGCCATTAGCCAACAGGTTCACCGTAAACGAAGGGATACGGCGGCATGTTGGATAGATTATAAGAAAGCGTATGATTCGGAGCCTCATACATGGCTTTTGCGGGTGTTAGAGTTGTATAAAGTAAATGCAACTCTGCGCACCGTTCTGAAGTCATGTATGGGTCAATGGAAAACGGTTCTTAGCTATATAGGATGTCGACAGATCCCTGAGAATGGCGAACCGATAAAAATTGAGCGGGGTGTATTTCAGGGCGATAGCCTGAATCCTGTTTAGTTCTGCTTAGCATTGAATCCTCTTAGTACATTACTAGAGGGTTCAGGGCTAGGTAACATAGAGGTGGGGGAGTAATATCCCACTTGCTGTATATGGATGACTTAAAGTTGTTTGCCCACACTGATTTACAGCTGATGGATTTACTTCAAGTAACTGAAACTTTTAGTAAGTCTATCAGCATGGATTTTGGTGTGAACAAATGTGCTGTCATCCATGTAAAGCAAGGATAATGGAATCCGAAGGAACACAACTTTCGGATTCCATTAACCTACGATCACTTCTTGTAACCGATAGTTACAAGTACTTGGGTATGTCATAGGCATTAAGTATCAATGAGGCTGACATGAAGCAATCGTTGCAGGAGCGTTCCTTGGTCGCCAGGTTATTTTTTTAAAATAGTCTTTTATCAGTTGGCAACAAGGTGCGCGCTTGTAACGGTTGGGTGATGCCGGTTCTCATGTTCTCCTTTGGCATACTTAAGTGGACTCAGACTGAACTGGATGCCCTGAAACGGCGGGTTCGTACACTCTTGACGGCATATCGTATGCATCACCCACGTTCGTCTGTGATGAGATTGTATATCCCGCGAAAATGTGGAGACCGAGGCTTTCTGAATGCCAAGGCCCTTCATAACCGAGGTGTGCAACCTCAGAGAATACTTTCTCCAGGCAGATGTGGGATGTAGTTGCTGTGGACAACGGACTCACCCCGCTCAGTTTGGCTAAAAAGAACTGACGCAAGCCTGTAGTACTTAGCACTAACGATCCCAGGGATGTATGGCAGAGCAAGGAGCTTCACGGTAGGTTCTACAAGGCTCTATATGGAGCCGATGTAGACCTTTTAGCCTCCATGAACTGGATACGTTTCGGTGACCTCTTTGGGGAAACCAATGGTTTTGTCTGTGCTATTGCGGACGAGGTTATAAACACGAATAACTACCGGAGATATATCTTGAGGGATAGTACGGTTGACATTTGTCGGGCGTGCCATCTACCTGGTGAGTACTCAGGCATATAGTTGCTGGTTGTTCTTGTCTTGCTAACGGCGAGTACTTGCACAGACATAACCAAGTAGCCAGGATTATTCACCAGCAACTTGTTCTGAAATATAAACTTATAGATGTTGAAGTGCCGTACTACAGGTATGTAGCTGAATCAGTTCTCGAAAATAATCATGTCACGTTGTACTGGGATCGAACTATCATTACAGACAGGACTGTTGTGGCCAACAAACTTGACATTGTGGTGATAGATCGATCAGAGCGCCGCGGAATGATTATTTATCGATGTCACCATTCCGCTTGACGGCAATCTCGCGAAAGCTGAAAAAGATAAACAAATTAAATATCTCGATTTAGCTCGCGAGTTTGTCGACATGTGGGATGTAGATTCGGCAATCATTGTGCCGATAGTTTCATTTGTCATGGTCTAATAGCCAAGAGCCTCGATCACCATCTAAAGAGGCTCGCGTTAGGTGATTGGTTTGATGCAGAAGGCAGTGCTATTAGATACGGCACGCATTGTGAGGAGGTTCTTATCTCTGGAAACCTAACCACCGGCAGCTTGGACCCTGTTACCGATGCCGGTGGGGTAACATATCTTATATTTTTAAATGTTTTTTTTTTATATACCACGTCTACCAAAATTCCATGATAAGCAGGCACCAAAAGGACCTACTTAAGACTAATCGAGACAAAAAAGAGAAATTCAACCTTGATTTTTTTTCATTACTAAGAAAAATCTAATTTTTAATAAATGGTCACCCTTTATTATATTTTTAAGTACCATTGCTACAATTTTACAAATACTTCTGTGTTTTTTATTGTATTGGCAACATAAGTAGCACTACCATTCATCACAATTATTAAAAATTCCAGAATGCCTGTAGCTTTTACACAAAAACCAAAATGATGTTGTTTTCTTAAATTATGTAAGATTTTGAATTTCAGTTCACTTTCACTCACCGTAGTGAAAAAAAAAGTATTGTCACTACTATGGCAAATATTTTCAAAAATTGGCGCATCTAACTACAATTCCAAAATGGTATAATATTCTAGGCAAACTAGCCATACAAATATGCATAGATACATTTTCTAAACAACAACCACATTTAGCAAATTGTTAGTGTTGATAGTACTTTTACTATGTATCCAAAAGATTTTTTGTTGCAAGTTCTAGATAGATAGAGAGATTATGCGTTAGAGAGAGATAAATATATGTTCATTGTTCAGTAACATTAGTGCAGATCTGAAGTAGTTGTCCTCAGCAAGTTAGTACGCTCTACTCCTTTGTTTAGTGTACACCGTTCTAATATTCAATTAAAGTGGCTCTCGTAGTAACGGCTTTTGGACTGGCTTTCTGGACTGAATTAAGTGGCCTGCAAACTGAACAGACTGGCATTATTTTGGACTGTGATTTTGTGTTTTGTGAAGAAGATTTGCCGTATTTTTGAGTGTTCAGCATTCATCATGCCGGTACCATACACACCGTTAGAATACGCTAATATACACCTGATTTATGGAGAATGCCGATGCAATGCTAGCGCTGCTAGCAGATTGTATCAAGCAAGGTACCCTAATCTTCAAAGATATCCGGATTACCACGTATTTATTAACGTGCATCGAGATTTCTCGGAGGGCCGTATGCCATCTGACAGGAGAAACGCTGGAAGCCCTAGATCGGAATGCGATGAAGAAGTTCTCAATGAAATAGAAACCGATTCAACTACCTCGGTACGTGCCATACAAGCAGCAACGGAAATCCCAAAAAGTACTGCGCATCTAATTTTAAAACGTCACCGGCTTCATCCATATCATTACAGGCGCGTGCAGGCGTTATAACCGCGGGACTATCCACTGCGGGTCACATTTTGCCGTACGATGCTGCAAAAACACAGGGAAGATCCCCAATTCTTGGACAAAGTTTTATGGTCGGATGAAATAACCTGCAAGAAAGATGGCTATTTAAATCTTCACAATCTACATAGCTGGAACAATGAAAATCCGCACCTGATGAGACAAGACAAATCCCAATATCAATTTAAGGTTAACCTATGGACGGGCATAGTAAATGGAACGCAATAAAATCCGTATATAGTAGTTTAATTTCAATGAATAACATTCGCGTAAACAGAAGACAATATTACGGGCCCTTTGAGTTTACAAGGAAATTTAGATGGCAATAGTTATTTGAACTTCTTACAAAATGAGTTGCCAAGATTATTAGAAGATGTGCCCTTAACTGATTTACAAAATATGTGGTTTCAGAACGATGGTTGCCCAGCTCACTATGCCCATCCTGTGCGAGAATACTTAAACCAAGAGTATCCAGGGCGTTGGATCGGGCGACTTGGTCCTATCTTATGGCCACCCCGTTCACCCGATCTAAATCCTCTGGACTTCGTCTATTGACGTTGTCTCAAGAACAGGGTCTACTCAAAACCCATTGCAACGTTAGACGAGCTTCACCAAAAAATAATTCAGGCTGCGGATCACATGAATAGAAGAAGATATGCACGAAGAATAAAACGATCGTTTTTAAGGCGATGTCGTCCCTGTATTACTGCCACTAAGAAAGTCACTAAGTAAGTCAAAAAATAAAAACCCACCGCATTTCGAATGTGCCACCAAGATTAGGTTACTGTGATTATTTTATGGAAGTCAACCGACTAATTTAGCAGAAATGTCGCTATCTTGTATTTGACAAATGAACTTTGAACTTTGTTCACAGGAACAGATTGTAGTCACTATAAGGTGTACTGGGAACAGAAGCAGCCATGGGGTGGGTCATAGGACTCGACATATCTTGCGGGTGCTAGGTAAAACGCTGACAGCCTATATTCTGTTCAAATGGATTCATTGTTTATGTAATTACGGAAAATATCATTGTCCTCATAGACCACTCACGCAACATTTAATTCTCATCACTTCATAGCTATCAAGTTCTTCCATATAGTCCTGTATCAATCTATTCATAGTATGCCTCGTGCACAGTTGAGGTGTTCTATGAAAAGATGTAATAATATTGATGTAATAATATATGTATTATTTATATATTAATATATAATTAAGACATATTATAATATATACAGGAGCAAATCAAAATTAGAATTAAGACTGGCTCGTACATCCGCTTGCGTTTTCTTTTGCAAATATTTTTTTTATTTTGTCGCGTATTGCACATTTACACGTTAATTGTCAGGCTAGATGGCGTAGTGGTAAGTGTAACCGTCTGCCACGCCTGATGTCGCGGGATCGAATCAGGCACAAGTCAAACATGAACATGGATGTTTGTCTTGGTCTGGGTGTTTTTATGTATAATATGTAGGTATTTACAAAAAAGAAGTGTATATGTATGTATGTTTATCCATTTTCTAGTACCCATAGTACAAGCTCTGCTTAGTTTGGGCTAAATGGTGTTGTGTGTATGTGATAGAATATTCCAGGACACTCACCAATGCTATATTTTTTCTATGCATAGGTAACCGAGGCAGACGGGGCCGAATCGTAAATTGCATGTACCGGTATTTCTGAATCGCACTTTCCAAAGCATCCTTTACGGAGGTCAGGAATCATTGTACTGAATACTTACATCATTTGTCATATCATCCACCTCCATGCTGGCACTATTGCTCGTCCGCGTCGCATCAGGTGATAGCTGCGTAACTGCGGGTTGGATGCGAATGGCATGGCTCGTAGGCAAGTATTCTGAGCGTAGCCTATCAAGCACGGTATCATCCAACTGTCGATTGCGTTGGATAGCCCGCACTTGATCCGATAATCGCTGTGCTGAAATGTTGCCGCTTGGTTCAAGGGCCTGAAACAGAACAAGCATGCGGCTGCGATACGCAGTGAGGTTAGTTCCTACATCTGTAGCCCCAAAATATGCCCGCATGACGTTTTCATTAATGTATTGAGTCTATCACATGCGGCGCATATTACCACCGGCAGTGGGGGCCCGATTCGAGGTCGGTGGGCCTCGGGGTCCCAAGCGGGTCGGTGGCCAGCCTCTTCCCCGCTGATGTGCATGTGACGGTGACGAAGGCGAAGAGAAATATTTGTTGCTCGAGCTCGACACAACTGCAGCAGCCGACGATTCTGGTCGAGGCACCGACGGCTGCGAGGCGGCGCTAATCGTCGAACCCGGAGGTGATAGCGGTGCGGCTCTATATCTGGCTCTTGTTAAAATCTTGTTGTTTTAGTAAAATTAAATTCGGTGTCGGTGAAAATTTTCATTTTTGACGTTATCATTATATTTTAGTTTATTTTATTTTATTATTATGTTTCTCTTATCACAGGTACTTTCTAAAATATTATATTAGAAAATACCTGGCCCTTTGGGAGGCTTACACGGAGACATGGGTCCAACGTGAAGAGGCCCTTCGAGAGTTTTAATCAAAGGTGTGATGGAACATCTACAGCGGCACTAGCCACAGCAAGCGTAGGACTATTGCTACGTATGGATTCTAATATATGGGCTATAGGTATGGGTGTTTGGTGGACCGGTATATTGCTAACTATGGATGAAAAACGGCATCTGCCCTGAATACTCTTATAGCATCAATGCAATGGGCAGACGGTGACTCGCCAACTCACTAGATGGGCCCCCTGAATACCCACTATAGGCATACAAGCCAGCAGCAGAGGGCAACACCGGTGCGAGTGACTAGGGGTGTCGAGCGGTGCGGCGCCGGTTTCACCATCATGGGTCTCGTGACAACGGCGACCCGGAGCGGGTTTCCCCGTAGTTATGCCCTTGAAAATGACACTTCCACCCCCACGCATATAGCTCTAGCGTCCCCCCCCTGACCGGCCGACCAAGGCAAGCCAGAGTTGAGAGTCCTACGGGCGCTCTTGAAGTTCCACCCCAGCCAACCAGTAACGGCAAGCCGGGGACGAGGCCCTAACTAACTCTCTGAGGCATTCAGGACCGCAGTGTCGCCACTCACATTCAGCTCGCCACAAGCTGCCCTTCGGTTTTTGCGCTTTAATTTAACCTGGTGATACATTTTTTGCTTATATCACAAGGCGAAGGTGATAGTTTTAAAGCTAGTGTACTGTGCCCTCCGATATCGCGTTAGTCTCATGATGAGATAGCGACTGTCCCAAAGGGGTTTTATTATTATTATTATTATTACGTTGTAATTATATTTTCGTAATTTTATTAACGTACTAGCTGACCCCCAATTTCGTCAGTTTCACATAAAATAATGACCTAGCTATTAAAATATCTTATAAAACTACAACTAAAGAAAATCGAATATTTAACTATGTCTAATAACTTCAACTAAAGAAAATAAGTCTAACTACACCTATATATAGTTAATACTTAAAACTAACTACTATATCTAAAGAATAAAAGTCGCGCTGATAAGCACGGTTTGTTCACAATTGCTAAATGTCAATAAGAACCAACCGGGTCGTGCCGTGCGTTATGTAAAAATCAATAGTATAGCATACGTAAAGCACGACGATACATTCGCAACTCGCAAATCACCTACCACACCGTAATTACTTGAAATTTTATTTCATGGAAAGCTTGTGTGTTTATAAACCGATTTCAATCATTATTTTTTTATTACTTAGTTATATATTAAAGTCTACTTTTCGAGAGTGAGAATGTTGTGAAGTATCTTCTAGCTATGTATAATACGATTTTTAAATATTTTAGTACATTTTGAATGAATACCTCGATACCGAATTATTTTTTGGTGTAAATATCTTATAACATGCCCAAGATTAACAACTATAAGTGTACCAAGTATGATTGAAATACCTTCAGTAGTTTTTGATCCATGCGTGCACATACAAACAGATAGACCGACAGACAGACAAAAAAATTACTAATTGCATTTTGGGCATCAGTATCGATTGCCAATCACCCCACAATAGTTATTTTGTAAATATATTTAATGTACAGAATTCACCTCTCTATAATTTTATTATAAGTATAGATATCAGATCTCCCTTCTATTAAACGGAATCGGATGAACGTAGATTCAATTTTAAGCTGAACTCTACTATCAAGCGATACTATGATTGCACGGATACTATAGTAGCCTTAGTGGTCAACTCGCCATTGCCAATGCACGGTGTGTTGTGGGTTCGAGCTACAAATATGTAGTTATGCGGGGTCTCGTGTGTTCTTTGTGTCTGTTGTTTGTAAAGATCCCCGTAAAATGAAATTCATATCAAAATTCTTTGAACGGGATGCTAAAATAAACAAACCGACCAAAACACAAAGAAGAATAAATAGACCGTTCCCAATATTTTCCTAATTTCTTCATTACAGCTTTAATAGTATGAATATAAATAGGCATAATTGATAAAAAATGTATTCATAAATTACTCATATAATAAAAATTAACGAGCCACGTGCGATTAATGAAGGACGTGGAAATAATAACCTTTAATGTGGTTTGTCATGATATGAATCAATTAAAAACCAGTTATCATTTAGTAATTAAGTTTGGAATTAAGAACATTAATGTTTAGAATAAGTGTAATGTCTTTTATACTGACCGTGTGACACAGATCGTTGAATTTTCCTATATTGATTTTCCTCCATTGAGTTCTGATACCTTTTTTTTTAATAGGTTCAGTATCTATTATAATCAGTCTCTATTATTACGAGATTTCACAGCTCTCCAATAGAGTAACTATTAGTCGAAAGTCATATTTTGAAACAAGCTCTTTCATTACATAGCGCCTCTAGCGGGGAATAAGAAGAACTAATAAAGAAGGAACTGACGTGGCGACGCGACGGTATTGTAATATCTGCAATATCTCGCAGATGTGAGTTGGAAAATTCAACACCAAATTTTGTAATTTAATGGCGCTTTAAAACGAGTGGCGTGGCGGTGTAATCCAAGCGCGTTGTCGTAGACTTTTGCCTGAACTTAGCAATTAGGCTAAATGCAAATGTACGTTTTAGTAATTTGACACTTATAAACATAAGTGTCAATTTGTTACTAAAATAAATAATCAATGGGCTTTGATTTTAACGTAGAACGTAGTCAACCGATAACAATTCGGGTATTCTAGATTTTGTTTATTTGGTTTTCTATTTTCTAAGCAAAAGCAATATTTAAAAACTGTGCAGTAACAAGAGCAGCTATTCATCTGTTCAGGCAGATCGAAAATCGACTTGGTGACTGAAACAGCCATACTTAGATAGTGTGTTGGTACCAGCGCGCTACCATTGATAACAGATGTTTGAAAGACTAGAACAACAAAACGGCTAATTAGATAATATACAATAACCGCAAAATGTCTTATACTTATCATGAGAAAGCTCATAATATTAAAAAACAAATAGAAGATGGTAGTATCAACAGTACTATTTAGCAGAATATACAAAATCAGTCAATATATATATATATATATATCAAAGCTACAGTGAGCAAAATTTTTTCTTTTATGATATATTAAAATACATAAATATTATGCATCCGAAATGTCATAAATTGCTTACATTTCCATTCGCCCCGTACACTGACACTCAAACTAGTCTAGTGTGGTTCAAGGTCAAGCGGTAGTTCCTTTCCTACTATTATTACTAGTAATAATTTTCGTACTAGTAAATACATCCGGTTAAACTGGTAATCGATCACAGCCAGTATTTCTATATTATATTAATAGTAAATGTAAGTATTATGAGGTGTTGAACAAATATAAATCAATCGGGCAATAAAAATCTAATATGTACTTCACAATACTTCGACTTTGACATACATTACTTCATGCTGTATACTTCACATTTCGCTAGCATATACTAAATCTGAAGTGAATTACGTCCATATTTCGCTAGCTATGTCTACTAAAGCCTTACGTATACGGGGCGAGGTTATTGCCATTTACATTGTTTCAGACTCCGTGATGTGACTGTAGCTAAATTTCTTGTATCTGTATTTTGCATTTCACCTAGGCAATAGTCTAGCTAAGGAATTATAAATCATGAAATTATACGACAGTCTAATATAAAATAAATTTCTCATTCCGAAAAGTATTCAACAAATTGCAACTCTAGATACAAGTGGACTACGAAATATCGATAATAATAAAAGACAAGCCATCATTTATTGCTATAATATGTGGCTGCAATATCTACAGCCCAATCATCCCAACGGATACAAATGACATATCAAACATAATTTTCTGGCTATTACCATAGTCAAGTCAGGATATAAACAAAATATTGCCGTGCAATGTTACCGGGAGCAAGATTGGAGCCACACGCTGTAGTAAAAATAATGCAGGTTTAGAAAGCTACAGTATACGGTCTTGATTATTAATTAATACTGAATTAATTAAATTTATATTGAATAGAATATGTATATTGCTATCTTCTAAGCATCACATCGAGCAATTAATTGTTTTGGTAATAAACACGGTAGCATGAATGCAGTGAGCGGTAGCATGCACTTTATAGCTTACTTAGCATACGATCGCAAAGATTGCTGATTTAGTCCTATCAGCTTTTAATATTGGACGTGGTTGTACATTCCACCATTTCCTCTAATAATATCATCGTAATTGACCTGAGAACCATACAGACCCCTGTAGCCCATACCATATTTACGATGCAAGTTGCATATTGTATGCATCGTTTATGCTATTAGCACCTACATCGTGTACAAGCATCTCTAGTAGTTATATTAATATTATCTATATTTATATAACTACTTCATGATAATGTCTCCGAATACAATTATATTTTCCAATTACGTCTAAATCTCGATTAAACAGAATTAGTATTTGTTGTAATTAGAACAACTTTATTTGGCGTATCGAAGTGCTCCTGCAGTGTCAATGCCACTTCTGGGTTCCACTTCACGCCTCATTACCACTTTATACAGTTTCAAAACAAAATTAACACGTCCAAATAATAAGAATAGATTCATGTCGGATTAACATGAATTGAATTTAAGGCCATTTATATGACGACGCAAAGCAGAACGCATGTACACACACGTGGCTTCTGTAAGGAATTTGAACGTACCTTTGACAATGTTTATGCTGACGCGTATTACCAGTCGTTCTTTTTTTAGATGTATTGAACAGGTTCTCAGTTTCCTACAAGGGGTGGATAATATATACATAAATAATTATAATCGTGAACTGGTTTTCGTCTGTGCGTTTATGCGCGATATTGTCTATAATGCCTGAACCAATTGGAATGTGGTTTCAGGTATTTATTAAGATAAGCTTAGTTTAATATACAGTGTTTGTTTAATTTAAATTTATTGGATGACTAATTAAAAATTAACATTATGTTGATTTAATAACATAGTGGGATTCTTAGATGTTTGACTTTGTGTAAGTAAAGTAAAAGTTACTAGCTGTGTATTTGTTTATTAAATCTAATAAAAATTATATTAAATTTATTTTTGTAAAACTTACGAATTCGCAATTTCTTAAATCTAATATGAGTTAATTATATGCTATACTGTTTTATGACATTATGCTTTAGATTAAATAAAACCATTTGTTTTTCTTTCTAATTTGATAAAATAAAGGAATGCTGGTCTTTGTCTCTGATAACCAAATCGATAACACCGTTGCACAAGCGTTGAATAGAAATGTTTATTTCCAAGAAAGTTATATAATTAGCTTATAATTTCATATTATAAGCCTATACAAATACGCAGTTGAAGCATATCAATTGCGTATTATAACATCAGTTTATAAATATTTTTAAACGACGGTTTCATTGGTAAATTGTCCAAATGTTGGATCCTATCCACCCTATTTATTGGCACTCTAAACTTAACATTAAAATATAAGAATGCTTCAAAAAAATCTAATTCAACGAGCCAAAATTAAATGATTTAGAAAAAAGGCTACATGTTTTTAACGAAAAGGAATATCGAGACATTTTAGTACATCCCGATAAGATATAAATAATGTTAGCTGTGGTTGCCTATAACAGAATGAGCACAAGGCATATATTATTGTATCATCTTTTTTATTCTGTAAGAATTGTGTATCATTTGTTGGCGATCCTTATAAATAAATAAGTAAATATAAAAATCCAACCCTATCGCAAGTATAATGTCTTTTATAATTATACAAACATGATGGGTCAGATAGTCTCAGTAGACGTTGATAATAGGAAAGATACAGGCCGTGAATATTCTAGAATATAAGATAATATTCTTGAATTTATGTATTCTGGATAAATTCTAGAACCAATATTAAATAATTATTAAATATAAAAGAGCTGGTAAGGCGTATACCATGTGAAAACAAGACACGATTTATCGGAAATAAAAGAGATTTATAAAATAAAATTGTTCAGATTATTTTGACATGATTAAAAGCTGATGATAGCTTAACTAAAAGGGATTATTTTAGATAAATTACTTGCATTTCTATAGAATATTTTTTTTGCTGTCTACACTAAATAAATATTAAATCTAATGTAGCTGTGCGTCACAAGTATTTATACAATTGCTGGACGTTAACAACATCTTAGAATCATATAAGGCTTAAATACTTTAATTTGCACTAAAACTCTCATCCGTTATCCTGGCTTGTGCTGACTGCATCACAGATCTGCTCCACCAAGGGATAGAATTATTCGGCCAAAATATCTATGTGCGGCCGCAGCCACCCCTAGTTCAATAACGCCAGCAAGGATGCTGCACACCAGAAGCAGTCGGCATATTTAGCCTGGGATAGGGCTGGAAAGTGTCGAAATCCTGATGTCAAGGAGAGAAAGCGAGAATTTAATGCCGCTTCTAGATCCAGCAAGAAGGCTATTGCCAAGGCTAAGGCGGAACACGTTGCCAGAATTGGCGAGCGCTTTGGAAGACATCCTTCAGGGAGTCGTGCTTTTTGGGCGCTCGCCTAGGTTGCGTAAGTAAATTTTTGCCAGGTTAGTCTCCTACCACTGCGTAAGTCTGATGCCAGTCTGGCCCATAATGCAAAAGAGAAGGCCAATTTTTTAGTAGAACTCTTTGCCTCAAACTCGACTTTGGATGATGAGGGAGTCACACCACCTATCATCCTAAGGTGTGAGAGCTTTTTGCCTGAAATCCGCTTCAAGCAGCGCGCGGTTAGGCGTGAGCTCGAACTTCTGGACATCTATAAGTCGAGTGGGCCTGACGGCATTCCTGCAGTGGTACTTAAGACGTGCGCCCCTGAGTTGAACCCTGTTTTAATGCGCCTATACCGTCTTTCCTAAAATCGTACGTCTTTCCAACAGGATTCCATCTTCGTGGAATGTCGCTCATGTTCAACCGATCCCAGAGATCCAACCGGTCACCCCGGTTGGATCCTTGAAACTATAAGCCGATAGCTATTACTTCCTTGCTCTCCAAAGTTATGGAGCGGTTAATAAACCGCCTTCTGCTGCGGTACCTTGAAGATCATCAGCTGATAAGTAACCGCCAGTATGGCTTCCGCCATGGTCGTTCGGCTGGTGATCTTTTGGCGTACCTCACATACCGCTGCGTGGAGGCTTTGGAGGGAGGGGGAGAGGCTCTGGCCGTTAGCCTCGATATCGCTAAGGTATTTGACAGGGTCTGGTATAGGGCCCTTCTATCGAAGCTACCATCTTATGGAATCCCCGAGGGCCTCTGCAAATGGATTGCCAGCTTCCTGGATGGTCGGAGCATTATAGTCGTCATTGATGGCTGTAGCTCCGAAACGAAAACCATTAACACTGGTGTTCCTCAAGGCTTGGTGCTCTCCCCAACACTGTTCATCCTGCATATCAATGACTTGTTGTCAATCGAGAACATACATTGCTATGCGGATGACAGCACGGGTGATGCGCGTTATAGTAGCTATCAGAATGACCCTCAGAGCATGATACAGGAAAGATGAACACAACTTGTGTCTGAAGTTGAGGACTCTCTTGGGTGGGCCTGCGAATGGGGTAAACAGAATTCGATTCAATCACTCGAAGACACAAGTGTGCGCGCCCACTGCCAAGAAAGACCCTTTTATCATGGCGCCACAGTTCCAAGGAGTTACTCTCCGTATCTACGAAAGTATTGAGATCCTCGGCGTGGAAATCTCGAATAAAGTCCAGTTTGGGAGTCACTTGGAGGACAAAGCTAAATTAGCGAGCAAAAAGGTGGGTGTACTGAACAGGGCGAGGCGGTACTTCACACCAGGTCAATGTCTTGTGCTTTACAAAGCACAGCTCCGGCCGCACATGGAGTACTCCTCACATCGCTGGGCAAGTGCCCCTAAATACCAGCTCGACCATATTGACTCCCTACAAAGACGGGCAGTTCGAATCGTCGATGATCCCAATCTCACGGATAGATTAGAGTCATTGGAGCAACGGAGAGGCTTTGGATCTCTCTGCGTGTTCTACCGACTCTTTCACGAAGAGTGCTCTGAAGAACTGTTTGATTTGGTACCAGCGGCCCCTTTCTATCACCGAGTGGTACTCAACAACGAAGCAGGGTTCATCCATATCACCTGGAAGCGTTCATTTCTCCCACGTACCTGCAAGCTCTTGAATGAACTGCCTGCTTCGGTGTTTCCCGAGCGCTATGATATGTCCTTTTTCAAACGAGGTTTGAAGAGAGTTCTTCTTTCTCGGTAGGCAGCGGTTTTGCTGTGTCCACTCGTCTGCCACAAACAGCAATAAAAAGAAGGCAATACTAATCTAGAATTCATATTGTTGCTTAGAATTTTTTTGTTTGGTGTTTTATTTTAAAAGCGGTCTAGGAATAACTTCTTTATCACGGGGTACTTTACAATCATTCAAAAAACGGACATAAAGAACGTCCAGACACGGAATAATCAAATGTGGATCACAACAAGATCAAACTTTTGTCCCGTGTAGGATTCGAACCCACAAAACTCGGCGTAGTAGCATTGGCGATGCGACCACTTAACCCACTACGCCATCTGTGCAGTCAAATTCATTGTTGCTCCAGCATATACCAATAATATTGCAAAGGCTGCGGATTTTAGGAAAAAACGCCTACGTAAACCAAAACATACATCATCTATTTAGACGTCGTCTAACCTGTGAGTTATTCAATTTATATGAATACCCTGCCCCTACATTATTATAATACTACTAGAGAGACGCTTCTTAAGTTTGATAAATAATTCACGTACTACAAGAAACCAACCATTGCAGAAAAACAGACATACAAAAATCGCAAAAGTCCTAGCAATATGACGTGAGATCATCATAACTACATAATTATTGCAAAACAAAGTTCCTCGCCGCGTCTGTCTGTTCGCGAACGGATTTTCATGCGGTTTTCACCAATAGATAGAGTGATTCACGAGGAAGGTTTAGGTGTATAATTTGTTAAGGATTTGTACTATCAGTGCGAAGCCTCGTCGCTATTTAAAACAGTTTTAACGCTAAAAGAGGTTTTCAATGTACCTACCACTTGCCAGTTTCTGCACAAATTTATTTGCTCAAGACGAAGCGCTATTATAGCATTGCAGGCCTACTTACGTGAATTGTCAAAGCAAAAGGTAAATTACAATAATATGATATCCACACGACCACAATACAAAAAGATAGATGTCAAATTGCATATCTCTTGCATATTTATAAATGTATACAAACACGCAAAGACAACTTTTATAAGAAGTAGTTTACTCAAACGACAAACACTGAGTATGAATTCAAGGTGCACAATTGCACATACATAGGTACAAAATTTAGGATTTAGTCCTATGTCATGATCACGACTTGTCTAACTACTGCTATTTAGTCGGGAATGGTCTTAACACGTTATCAGCGGCACTCATTTTTGTATTCTTTTCATTCCATCGGTACGGGGCGTTTATGACCTCGTTTGAAAACTATCATTATGGCGGTAAGGGCTTTATTAGACCTTGTAACGTTTAAGTAACTAAAAGCGTTTCAAGGCTAAATTAAAAAGAAATATATTGTATTTTTGGCCTGAATCTTAAAGCGTACATCAGAGGGTTGGTTTATTTAGAATCTGTGGGTAAAAAAATGAGGGGTTTTATAGATCTCGTACCGTACTCAATAAGGGAAGTTTTACATAGATTTTAGTGAAGGGTATGTGGTTTACTTTATTTTTATTTTACTAATTACAAATGTTTTTCGTTAAAACAATTTAAACATAAAACAAAATTGTCATTGACATTGTGTGACGAGCTTTTTAATTTTTTGTCCGCCTCACGACTAGTTATTTAATTCTTTTCGTAATTTGGCGTAGCATCCGGCACATATTCTTTTATTTTCTTCTTCTTCTTTTTGATGCTGTTTCTGAAAAGATAAACATTAAATTCACTAGGTACATTATATAAAACAATTATTTCTGTCTGTCTGAATGCGATAAACTCAAAAAGTACCGAACGAAAACCAAGTTATGAAACTATAAAGAGGTCCGAGCAGTATCAAATTACAAAAAGTCCAAATGGCGCACGGCTCGCTCGACTTTTATTACAATGAAAATAATGTTTATTGACGACTTACCCGTAATTGTAGACTTGTCACCTTATCTTCTACGGTTTCTAACACATTTTTTTTCGATGACTTCTCGCTATAATTACTGTAAGCTGTTAAAACTTAACAAGTGTGCTCGCGGCCTGCACTTGCACAACACTGGTAGCGCGCGACTAGCGCAGGTTGCGGTACAGGGTCGGCGGGTTACGGGGTATTTTAAGCCCCGTTTCGCACTGTAAAAAAATGTTATTTCTTTAGTGCGGTACGAAGTCAATGTGAGCCCGTATTAAAGTAGATACACCATTGCATTCTGTTTTAATAGGACATCTTAGATATATATTTATCTCTTTCCTAAACTAAATCAAAGTGAAGTTACAGCCTCCGCACGGCAGAGAAGTCTATGATTTTCTTAGCCGCACCGCAAGGAAGGTACGTACGAGGCGTATTAGACCTCGTTCTAAACTGAACGTGTTAAAATGATGTCACTAATATTTTTTTTGCCCTTATAGCAATTTTGACCAGGTGATGAACTTTGCATGTTACTGAGATATACTGATCTATGTAGTTCATCCTATTCTGTTTGAAACAAATACTTCTTACTTGCAAAAGTAAACGATTACATTCTTCATACCGATTATACTATTCAGAAGTATCATAATAAATAGAACTTTAATGTCTTTTTTTTTACATGTTATCAGTAAACTGGTTTGTTTTAACAACTAATTCATCTAGGTTTTAAGTGCACAAATACGTCGTTGATAATTTTTTGGTGAATGTATTGGCTCGGCCGTATAATTATATCTATGGTTACAGGAATTTTGGCACTTTTGCAAAATTTCACCCGATTAGCCAGATTCCTAAAGTATCCAACCATATCTATCTGTTCCATTCACTGATCAAAAGACAGAAAGAAGTAGACATGTTATTAACGCACGTAAAGTGAAAACTCAGAGTTGTCCTAATTGGAAAATTATGCTATAAGTCTCAAACTAGATACAACAAAATCCCTTGCAAATCATTTGAAGCGCAATTATTCGAATGAACGCTATCTTTTTTGATATCTATTGCGATACTTATTAGTTCAATTTATTAACAGAAGTGCAGTTGTAATAAAATATTTCGGGTATCAGATTTTCGACATGAAATATGAAAGTAACATAATAATCTATACTTTACAGTATCATTGCTTTCCTATAATCCAATTTCCAATGCCATTTGCCTAGGGGTGCGACAACGCACGAGTAAACGCCCTTAGTAGGCAGGCAATAGGCCAAAGTTACCTAAACTTTTATTTTATCCCGCGCTTTGCATCGTCGACTCGGGCGAGTAGTAAGATCCTACATTAGCCGGCCAAACTACATTTATAATAACATAATTATTGTGTGAACAATATCGTATAATCACTAGAATTATTGGTTAGGCATTTAAATATTCACTGAACTAAAAAAAGAGTTGGGTTCAAGTCCGGTTACTAGTTCCTGTAATAATAATTTAATCTATATGAATACCGAGTCTATTAGTCATTACTTATCAATCATGTCGATATTTAAGCGCGGGGTTTTCCTCGACAATGCTTAATGCTTTTGGGGTTCTGTCTTATAAGTTAAATAAAATGTTACTGTACGTAATATAAGAATAGTGTATATTGTATGAAATCGTTGACATTATACTCCATTTGGTTAGATACTTAACTAAAGGTAAACTAACCAAATGGAGTATAGAATATTGTCTTCTGTTTACGCGAATGTTATTCATTGAAATTAAACTACTATATACGGATTTTATCGCGTTGTTTATTTATCACTGTATTACAAAATTTTGAAAATATTACACTACTACTACTATTGATTTTATTTTACTAATTTATAAGCTAATAAAATTATTTAAACTATTAAATCTATTTATTTTTGGTATACACTTTCCCCGACGTTTCGGTTGCTTTTCAGCAGCCATGGTCACGGGGAGACTAAGATGGTAGTTGTCTCAATGTTCCAGTGTAGTTATTTCAAAGTACCCGAACATAATATAATCATGAGTGTTTCTATTTACGCAGAATGAGGTCAAAGTATCATGAAGTCTAGCTGTGGTTTGTTTCTTCTTGGGTTTGACTATTTGAAGTACTGGATCCCAAGCTGGTGGTACATTCCAACCATCTTCTCTATTGAAATTGGGATGTTTTTTAATATCAATAGCCTCACGAAGCATCCTTGGTAGGAATCGGTGTTCTTTTGCGAGTATATGTGGTTTGTCAAATCGTAGGTAGTGGTTGGTCCCCTGTTGCACATGTTCACACACAGCAGACTTCAACGAGCGTTTGTGTTTTACGTCAGCTATGTGTTCTTTTATGCGGGTGCCGACATATATATGGAGGACTTCGAGGCTCGAGCTTTACAGACTGCCCCCATCACACCCAGGATTTATAAGAGGTTTGTAGATGATACTTTTACAATATTACCAACAGATAGTGTTAGTGTATTCCTAGAACATCTTAATTTCATTAATAACAACATCCAATTTACTATGGAATTAGAGGCAAATAATTCATTAGCATTCTTAGATGTACTACAAACAACGCGATAAAATCCGTATATACTCGTAGTAGTTTAATTTCAATGAAGTATAGAATTAATTGGTTTTATTAATGTAAAAATATTTGGAAATGTCTGTGCTATTGAATGTTGCATCTATGCTATTTAATGGTGATGACGTCCAAAATTTATAAAAAGTAATGTATCTACTACTTCGGATACATGATTCGGATATACATATGTGATATGATCGAAATGGTAACTACAGACTGTTTCTAATGTTGCTCTGTAACTGAGATGACAAATATTGTGGGTTTAATCCAACATTATATTCTCAATTTTGTTAACAGTTAAATTAGGTTTAAAGCCATAAGCGTAGTTCAATCGTGGTGCTATTAGTGAACTTATAAAAAAAAAGTACCTTGGATGCTCAATTTACTTATGACGTAAAATGAGAGGGTCCGGCAATTACATTTAATAAATAACTTTTTATTGTATACCCATACAAAACGGTATATTTTTAATTCTTGTAAAGTTTATTTTAAGCTGACCTTCTTGGATTGGTGGCGAATAAAATTTGTTACAAAACAACAAATAAATAAATTATCACCAAACCTTTGAAAAGGGTCACTTTCTTGTTCTGTTGCTTAATTTAGACCGAAATCCAGATTCAGAGGATCAACTTGGTACATTTGATCCAAACTTAGTAACCGAAATAAATTCAAGAATGACCCATATTTGCGTTCCTGATTTCGTCCACATAAATGTAAAAATATAAATTTGATTTAAATATCTTATGTTATTAACGAGTAGTTCGAAGGATGTAGCAATAAATATAATAAATACATAAGATATTTTTGAAACGTGACGTGGACCTTAGACTTGTTAATGGTGTTCCTCTTCGTTACCTTCTTACTTATATAATATCAATGTGCCATATTTTATGATAATAAGCTGCTAATTTCTGATTTAAAAGGAGGAAGGAAAGGAATATGAAAGGACTTTTCATCGAAACTTTATTGGCTAAATATTCTAACTGTTTGCTTAGACTTTTCATCGAATAATTTAACTACGATATTATAGTACGTAATGTAACACTGACATAAAGAAACTGTGTCACCAATGTTGTCGAACCATTAACAATTCGTAGATTTGGCGAGTCCACCAAATCGTTTTGTATTCTAGTCAAAGGTAAGGTCTCATCTATTGTGAAGGCTGAATAGAGTGTACTTAGGCCTTATGGAATATATTTTACTTAGATTAGAATACACAGCGTGAATACGAATGTTATGCATAATGAGGTACATATATTTGAAACATGTGAGAATGTGGCAATAGTTACGAGGTGAGAATCATCATGTAAGAATCTATTAAGGCATTGAATGTGCATACTCGAAGCAACATGATCAGTAGTTTATATACAAGCATCTTATCTTAACCTGATGAAGCGCCTTCTAAACCAGGTAGATATAGATATATACATAATACAACACATATGCTTGACATTAGAACACGAACAAACTGCCTAATAGGAAGCATATTCTATAATAAAATCAATCCGGCTATGGCTTGTAAGGTTAAATGCATTCTGATTTCATTTATATTGAATTAATTGAAATATTAGTATTGTGTACAAGCATCAGGTTTGGTTTTTAGAGGATAATAGGATTATTAGAAAAATACTTGCATAGAACTATCTTAAAATTGTGCCCAGGATAGACTAAAGACAGTGAAAGGATGACCATGGACTGTAGCAGAAATTTAGAGACTACTATATCCAGGAACAATAATCTTTTGTTGTAAATGTTGCATATCTCCACCAACAGGTACCTAACCCAAACACATAAATAATAAAATAACATATTCGGTATTTTTCATTACAATGGCCAATACTTTTCACCACGTTCAATCGGTTTTTGAGATACATTTTGCATGAATTAAACTAAATATATGTAAAATACCTATCTTATAAAATAAGTATAAATAGGTTATCAGCCCTTTTAAGTCTTCTCAACATTTTAGTCACATTCAAATAGTGGTTAAAGCGACTGTAGTACAGAAACATAATTATTATATCTATTGATTGAAGCATCAGGCACGCGGATATCCCAATACTCACAAATGTATTAAAGACTATTCGCCAAGGCAAGATAAATAACCATATAAGAGTACAAATAAACTCGTTATAAGAAAATGGTATTACACCTTATATATAACCACTATATACACGGCAATATTCGCATCAGTAATACAATTTAGGATTATTGTAGGTGTCGTAAAGGATGTTTATACGGAACTCGATTCTAAAATTGTATTTGTAATAACAGGAACTTACACGAGACCTCTGAGTCATTGTAGGACACACAATTACTTTTTGTCTCGCTACTAAGAAAGGCTTATAATTAAACGAGGTGATACTGGTATCTAACAAATGTAATACCATTTTACGGCAATATCTACTCATTATTTATAAAGTCAAGGTTCATTCAATACGAATGGGGCAGCTATGTAGGCCGCACTTAGGGTCATCTCTATATAAAATAATATAGACACATTTCATCTAATTGTCATATAAATATCTTATTTTGTAATTTTGTATTAACATTTCATTACTTTTATGTATGATACGATCATACAGTTTAATCATAATGACATGTTTAATCAGATCTTAGCAACCCTAGTTACATTCAACCTTGTAACTTAGGATTTACCGTTAGAGATTATTATTACGTGAAAATTATCTACGATCAAATAATTACGCCGTCAACTCGTACATTCTTGTAAGAAATTGTGTCAATCATTGTATTTGAAAACTTCCGATTGGCTAGACGGCCTACGTGATCGATCAAAGGTTTCCAGGAACAGCAGTTTGATTGTGACGGATGACCGTCAGCATGAAGATCGGTCCACGGTTCCAGAGCATGCTTTCTGGCGCAATACTTGGCATTGGTTTCGACAGATCAGGAAATATTTAAATTTAACCTTCAAAGAAAAAAGTTCGCGAGGCGAATTTAGTTCGGTACCTATTACATGTGTATTGAGCTGCAGATGTGAGGTCGCAAACGGTGCAAATAGATGTGGGTTTGTAGATCTCGATAACAATCAATTACATTTTATAGCTATTGACCATAGGTTTTAAAAGTATTGGTACTTAATAACCTAATTATATAGTTCCATTGGTAATCAATCCGTCTATTCAATCTAGTTTTCTCTTCATATTACATTTCAACCACTATAGTTTAACACTGTTCAGACCACAAGACTTCCTTTATGATACTAACATCATAAAAATAAGAATGGACAATACCAGTTCTATGCTAAATTGTATGTAGGTTTTACCTTGAATATAATTTAATTGTATTGCAACTTTTGTAGCCAAACTTTGAAAATATTTGGATACTATCGTTAAATAAACTAAGTAATATGTAATGATTAATCAAATGTTAATTACCATGCTAGGAATATAATTCACAATGATGTCGTATATTGACGCTCTGAATTATTTGGTATATCGATTATACCTGATACCTGACTATGATAAGTGTGTAAGACCAAAAAGGCAATACATATACCGTCAAGACCACATAGAGAGGATACAAAAAATAAACATATATAATGTAAATTGCAGAAATACATAAATGCCGTGCATGTATTCTATCTACTTTCCTATTAAGAAACACTGTTGAAGAACATTGCTACTATACGGTAGGTCAGCATGCAATCGTTGCGGCCGCGAGGGGTCGCGAGGTTATTGTCGTTGGTGTGTACTTCTCCCCATCAGGAGTCTAGCAGACTTCGAAGCCTTTCTCAACAACCTGCAGGCCTCGATATAATCAAGCCGCATCCTTGTGATGGCGGACTTTAACGCAAAGTCTACTGCGTGGTGGTCCCCCCACACGGATGTCCGAGGAAGGGTGGCCGATGCGGCGGGCCTCTGTTGCTGAACAGGGGCATCGCCAACACCTGCGTGCGACGGCAAAGAGGATCGATAGTGGACCTTTCGTTTGCTACCCCTATCCTCGCCGCACGCGTAAGGGGATGGCGTGTCCTGGAGGAGGTAGAGACCCTTTCAGACTATATGTATATCCGTCTGGATATCTCCCTCCTCCGGGACCCTAGCAGGGGTCATCGCCCGGTGGCGGGCAGAGCTCCTCGCTTTCTGCAGTGTGAAGGAACTGAACCGAGACTTACTGGAAAAAGCAGCCATAGTCCATGCTTGGTTGTGTCCTACACCCCCGTCTAGGGAGGTAGACACCGAGGCTGTCCACTTTTGCGACAGCATCCTAGCTGTTTGCGACACGTCGATCATGCCCCGAGTGTGACACCGGACCCCGAGAATGGGGGTGGTACCAGGAGCTAGCAGACCTCCGTGCGGCCTGCATTCGTGCCCGGAGGCTATATACACGCAGCCGAGGTTGTCGCTGCCGCGATGAGCAAGAAGAGAGCCGACTGTATGACGCGTCTCTGCAGTTGGCCATCTGTCGCGCCAAGGAACGGGTGAAAAGTGTGATATTCGAAGGTCTAGACCATGACCCCTGGGGGCGCCCATATCGCATGGCGCTGAACAAGCACCGTGCGTTCCTCTCCGAGGTGGTCGAGGAGTTATTTCCTGATATTGCCCGACTATGGCCCCATCGGGAAGCGGACCTCAGTGCTGCCTCAGTTACTGATGCGGAAGTGGGGGCGGCTGTCTTGCGTTTCCACTCCAAGACGACCGCCCCTGTACCTGACGGTGTGCCGGCGCGAGCTATCACGCTGGCCCTCGATCACCTGGATGTCCGCCTCAGTGGTGGTCATCCTGGTGTCGGGACGATTCCCTGGGTGCTGTAAGGAGGGGTTGAAGTTGATACTGCTGGCCAAACTGGGACGGCCTCCAGAGTTGGCCGCGGCGTACAGGCCTATAGTGCTGCTGGACGAGGTGGGGAAGATGTTTGGGAAATTCTTGCCACCCGCATCGTCCGGCACTTGATAACGGTCGGTCAGTTCGGATTCCGGCAAGGACATTCGACGGTCGGGGCCATTATGCGCCTGAAGGACTTCTGTTGGCGGTGTCTTTAGACATCGGTCTGTCATACAGCTGTGTCCAAGGGGCGCTCCGATATCACGGAGTACCTTTTTACCTGGAGCGGCTGGTGGCAGGGTGGCAGGTGGCAGGCTGATGGCAAGTAAACAAAAGTGCGGTAAAACGTGGATGCAATGTCTCATTGGATTTTTCAGTTAATAAATTGTCAATTAATATGGAATTGCGGCCGCCCGACTTCTGCTACCAGGGGTCTATAACATAGCTGCCGAAAAGTGGATGTAAGACTCTGCCTACCGGTTCGCCAGCGACGGCTCGGATTCGCAAGGATACTTTTCTCACGGATCCACTCCGCCACCTCCTTCTGCGAAATGACGTCTTCGCAAAAGGATGCGACCGCTGCCCGCTTTCTCTCGCTGTCGACCATGACTTCGAGCACGGCCGGCAGCGAGAGTTCACGGCGCTGCACCGCCCAAGCAGGACTTTGCTAGAGCGTGTACTGCGCCGTGTCTTCTTCAAACTCGCAATGGTGGCAGATGGGACTCAGTTCCCTTCTAGCAATCGTGTGCACGTATTTGCCAAAGCAACCGTTAAGCTCCTAATGCCACGGGGGTGTCCCGGGCAATGCGCAAGCTGCGTTGGCCGACACCGTGCGGTATCCTCGTACTACCCTAACCGCTATGACTCTCTGCGGTCTCCGCAGAAGAGTCTTGCTCTGAGCGGTTAGAGAGTACGCTCACACCGGTGCATCGTAAAGCGCCATTGACCGGATAACCCCCGTGTATAGTCGCCGGCAACCGACAGTGGGCCCGCCCGAGTTTGGCAATAGCTGGCCGAGGGTGGAAGTAGTGCCGAGAAGCTTTGGAGCGAGCTGTCTGAAGTGCTCGTCGAACCACCACCTTCCGTACAGGACCAGGCCTAGATATTTCATTTGGGCCTGGACCGGAACGCGCGTCAAGCCCACCATTATCGAGGCGCTGCGGGGTGGACTGCGACGGAGCCCATGAAAGCCCAAGGCCCCTGTCTTGTTAACAACCACCCGTAAACGGAAGAGAAAAAAAAAATTAAAAATCTAAATAATTAAGACTTTTAATTAAATTAAATGTATTCTGTGAAGAGCTATGCTGCTTAGTACTTTTTATATGATGTAATATTTATAAGGCAGTCGCTGATACAGCCATGTAAAATAACTTTAACTAATGAAATTCCTTTTTACTGTGCCAATTCAGTTCGTACAACATCATCTTTACCTGTATTCTGTGGTACTACTTGCTTTTTACACTCAATAATTATTTGCAACACAAAACTGTCTACCTTAACTATTGCAAGATCTTCAACCGTTTAAATTTACACCAATGACCGAACCAAGAATACACACGATATTATTGATTAAGTGAGAAGAAGACAGCGCTCATACTGAGCAGTGTAGCTTTGTCTCGTATTTGCGTATGCTATAAAGTACACTGCAATGGCTAAAGACAAGCTAAATCGCAGGTTAAACTTGATTTTAACATATGCTATCATACGCTCAGTCAGGTGCTCGTAACGCAGATAAATTCCAGTTCGAGACTAGAACAATGTTAAACTTTTTAGGTCACTTGCGATAAATCTGCATAACGATGTGCTAAATTACATAGCATGCAATGCCTAGAGCTCTATAGCCCATATTAAGACGGCGTATAGGTCACTTTACATTGGCCGGTTGTCCCCGGCTAATTGAGTTCGTCAATATTTCATTGGACGAAGGTTACAGTTATATTAGACCCATAAAATGAGTTTCTACTAAGTGAATAATTTCTCAATATTAGGCACTGTAATAATGACGCAACTGTTCCTACTTCGGTGTTGATTGATAGCAGTATTATGATGATTTTTGATCTGAATTTGCTTAGTATCAAATAACGATGATTATATTTTTCTACAATTCGTTTGTTACTAATTGAATAATCATTACCTTACCTTACCTAAAGAAGAGATCAACCAATATTTTAATTAATAACGGATTAATTATAAACTAAATCAATTCAGACACAAACACGGTTTATTTTTTTATTAAATCAATTTATTATATACGTCATACAATTGTCGTAGATATTACAGT
Organism: Catocala nupta; assembly: GCA_963675205.1. Taxonomy (NCBI): domain Eukaryota; kingdom Metazoa; phylum Arthropoda; class Insecta; order Lepidoptera; family Erebidae; genus Catocala; species Catocala nupta. The sequence continues at coordinate 18,443,408 of OY776078.1, forward strand.
TATTTATTTATGTCAATTTTATTGAAATCATAATTAAAATTAACGATAATTATTTCTTATTTATAATCTATTATTTAAAAAAATATGATTAAATTTCATCTTTTTTATACAATATCCGAAATTTACAATATTTTTTTAACAGTTGGTTTACCAAAATGTGACTTTCTAGTTTCCAAATGACTAGAACTGAATGTTCTTTATTTTTGTAATAACATTTTATTGTAAAGATTTATTTCTTCTGGAAATCGATTGACGTACTCGATGGCGTAGTGGTTAGTGGAACCGACTGCCACGCCTGAGGTCGCGGGTTCGATTCCCGCACAAGACAAATATTTGTGTGCATGAACATGGATGTTTGTCTTGGTCTGAGTGTTTCTATGTGTAATATGTATGTATTTACAAAAAAAGTATATATGTATGTTTATCCATTGTCTAGTACACATAGTACAAGCTCTGCTTAGTTTGGGCTAGATAGTGTTGTGTGTATGTGGTAGAATATTATTATTATTATAAATAGATCGTTACAGGAACCAATTTGTGTGAATTAGAAATGGATATGCAGGGGCATTAACATTTTAACTAGAGGATATATTAGTAATAATAATTTTGGTATATTTACAATGTAATACTGCTTATCATTTTTAGAAGAGCACTTCATGAATATTCATCCATTACACAAATTATCTCGATAGGACGAATAACATAACTTACTCTAACTGGACAGTATTACTTCCGTAAGTATCAAAAAGGAAAATAATACGTAAAGCATGTAAGACATTAACAGTAACGAGGTAACGCTTAATGTGCGTTCTATCAAGTCTATAAAACTTTAAAGGACATTACCAAATAGGGGGCCACGGCTGTATTAAAAAAGAAATATAAATTGTAAAATATTAGACGCCAATTAACGTCAATGACCTAGTTATGAGTTAGAAGATTGGTAGCAGCGGTGGAACCTTCGTTTAAAAGGAAGTGAGATAACGCGTTTCGCACGAGTCTTTAGTGGAGCGGAGCGGGGTAGGCACACACGTATACATAATTATATCCGCTAGATTTATTTTAATTATATCCGCACATGCGCCCAAAGGCCTATAACAACCAAAAGCATCTAAAGGTTTTATTCATGACATTGACGTTATGTGTAATTTGATTCAACTGACACACACTTACATAATTCGAGAATTTGGGTTAGTTCAAATGTTGTTTCTTTTCCATTAAGTTTGTTTCAAAGTCACTATAACTGTCATAAAGTCTGTTGTAATATGTTTATCCTTTATTCTATGATTATTAGGTATTATATTTAGTTATTCTGTTTAAAGTCTATTAAGCTCATCTTCAATACAATATATGTATGTATAACTGAAAGGTGAGTCTATATATGTATAGGTTTGTAAATAGTGCGCAAAAAACAAGTCATTGATACTTCAATATATGTATGTTTATTGATATTCTACTCGATTTACCTCTTTAATTTATTGGTGCTTATTCAATTAGCTTTCAACGTAAGCACACAGTACAAATCTCAGTTTAGTAATCAAATTTAATGGCCCTGTCGCTTGGACATAAAGCGGTTATAATACGCATGTTGTGGTACTTGCGTGCCAGGTCTACTTTGTGTAAACGACCGACGACACAAGCAACTTGCGCATGTATCCTGCCTGATTAAATCACGCAAGTATTCCGCGCGAGTAGGTTGCGCATGTAAACCGCGACAGCTAAGTGCCACGTTTACCTTAAAAGTGCTTTGTGTTTTAATCTACGATGAAGATAGACGTAACTTTGTAGAATTAATTCTCAATAAAAAATTCAATTGTAAAACTTATTAGATATGCTTACTAATCCAGAATGTATTGTATCAAAATATGACGGTCCGCTTTCTGCGTAGAAAAAGCCGCTCAAACATTATTCGTTGCCATAATGCTTGTAACTGGATTGTGAAGAGCGATAGTATTGTACAGATATCTATTTTACTTAAGATCAATAAGTATGTTTGTCTTCTTCTGAAGGTACTTTTGGCTTCGGTAAGGAGATCAAAAGACTTTACTTTTAGACCGTATGGTGCAAGCAGAACTTTTCCGCAAGATTGGTAAAGTGTGATCTTGATTATTTAGCAGATAAATGGGCGTATACGTCACGATTCATATGGATTTTTATTCCATCTTGGTAATTCTGTCAAAGATTTAGCTAGTGTCGTATAGTAAATATTAACAAAGAAGATTGGTTTAAGTAAGAAATGTTATTCAGCTATTGATACGTTAAGCTACAGCGAAAAAAAAATATTTTATGTATAGACATAAGGAATAATCTGCAATACAAAGCTTCTTTGCAACAAACACATTTTATTAAATTTACAACAGAAAATAACAATTAAAGAACATAAGGTTCTTTATATTTTCTGTTGTGTTACTAAGATGTGCACGCCTTGCAACTATATTTAAGGGACGTTCTGCTAGCAATAGTGGACCAGTTATCTTCGACCATTGAGCAGGCAGCACAGCCGTCAGCTTCGTGAAGGTTCGTCAATACTGCCCCTCTGTGAATTGTACCCGCTGTTGAAACAAGTTTACTAGACAAGCCGTATGCTTGCTTGCATTCCAAGTCCTACAGTCATTGAGTGGAAACTACGCATTTTGGATACGTCATTAGAAAAATATGTAGCCCTATACTTCAGTGCATATTTATTTTATTCGGTCATAAGGAAAGCTTTAAAGGGTTTGTTTAGGATGGAGTAAATAGATTTACCTAAACTTGATATGAATAAAGGCAGGCTTTGCCAGAATTCTATTATAAAGTTTTCCTCCTGTGTTCATTTAAGAGCCTCCGATATCCTGTTCTCAACCACAATTTAAAAAAAATCGTGCTTCGAATATAATTTTATGCACATTAACCAAAAATCTGTGAAAATAAATGTGGCCTAACAACATCATTGAAAATAAACTGCTCTTTTGGACTATACCTACGACATTATGTTAAGTATATCATAAAGTTGAATGCATATTATATTATTTCATTTTATTTAGCCAGAAATAAAAAGAGCATTAAAATAATAATGCACTTTACGAAAATGAATAGAACAGTTCGTATGCCTTAATACTGGTAAAGATTTAAAAAAATTGTGTCATAGTTTGACGCAGCTCAGAAATTACTGAGAAATCTGTAGATTGCACGGATGATTGTGAGTAAGAGTTTTTATCTGTTATATTTTTGTTATTGAAAGCACGGAATCTAAAAGTGTACCTGGTACATGGCAATATGCTCCTGTCTTATAACGTAATGCATCTTTGACATAACTTTTTGTACTAATGATTGTAGAGTCGTATTATTGCGTAATGTTAACTACTCTGCTTATAAGTACCATTCTACTAACTGGTTTACACAGACTCTTGCTTAAGGTAGTAATTATCAGTAGTAACATAAAAAGTTGTACACCACTGTTTTCCAATAACTAAGTAAACCTAACTTAGAAATAAATATGACATTTTGACGGATTTTATAGAGGAAATCAATATATCATTGAATTCACGACCATTAGAGAGCTATAAACAACAGAAAATGTTTGTATACTCCGAAAATTAACATGAAGCCCAAATATATGATGAATATTATAATTATATTATTAAGTATTATATTGATTTATTTATTTATCTTTTTACTACATTACATATCTTTATGATTGGCAGCAGCTTCCGCACTAAACGCGAAGTTTGAATCGCGTCCCTATTTAATCATGGTTTTTATTTTCACAAATATTTATATTAATAATATGGAGATATTATAATACTGTTACATTAAATATATATAACAATAACAGCGCCATTATTACGAAATCCCTTCGTATGAAGTATAAGAGTTATTCAATAATGTGTTACATTAATAAGTACAATGTAAACATATATTTAAATCGCACCTTGTTATCTTTAAGAAAGGGCCCTTGCGAAGCCCTAGCAGGTTTATTTATTACTCGTGTATAATTATTATAGGGTGGACGGAACTTCAAAGAGGCCGCTTATACCCTTTTACTGAACACGAGCAACGTTTTGACACTTATCAGACGTTGGAATTAATCTACTTTGTACGGATTTTATCGCTGCTGCTATTCGACGCTGCCTCATTGCGAGGTTTCGGTTGTTTTCCAGCAACCATGATCATGGAGACTAAGATATTCGTTCCGTCACCATGACCGCGATAAGCTACTGAAACGTCGGTGAAAGTGAAAGTATAATAAAAGTTTGATACTAATAATTGTACAGAAGTTAATTAGTTTAATTTTTTACCAGATAAATCGCTATAAGATCAGTATAAAGTAGGTACCTAGTTGAATTGTAATGTATCGGGCATGAATTGTATTGAGCATACAGAAAATTATGTATGATGTACAAAAGCTGCAATAAAGTACACTCAAAGCAAGTAAAGCCATTTACATTGTCCTATTTAATAATGGGAATGAGGGAACAGAGAATGTACTTTTTGTTCGCGTACAGACTATAATACCTACTGTGCAGATGGCTACTCAGAAGTTATATAACATACAGATAAAAACAAAAAATATAGACGAATAATACTAAATAATAATGTCCACCAGACCGAAATTCGTGTGGTCATTATTATTTTATATTATTCGTGTCATTATTATTTTATATATTTTTTTGTACATCATACATAATTTTCTGTATAATCAAGATCTTGGCTATGCTACGAAGAAAGTCACCTTTATTTACTGACTTACGTTATAAGCTTTTTGACGCTATTATGCCCGATCATTGCTAGACGACATTCGGGCAAAGACCACTGATCGATGTACCGATCGCGACGTATGTAGGCGGCTACCGAGTGCAATTGCGAATCTAAGCCATCCAGGGACCCATTCATACAAAAATAAATTCATCTGATTCGGTCCAAGACAAGACAGTCGACGATGACGGGGTCAACCTAAACAAAGATAGCGAGATGACATGACGTTTTCGAAATGGATTCGCAGGGTAAATCTCCGAACAGAGTGATTTGAAAGTCCAAGGAAGATGCCTTTGCCTGTTGTTTGTTCTGAAAAATAAAATCGGTTCAGCCGTATAGCCAGCCGCACACGTACAGAAGAATTATATATAGATATAAAGATTTAGGAAAATAATCTTTATATTTGTCGTAATATTTATCTATCGACAACTTTTTTATGGTTTAAATACCTATAATAAAAGAGGGCAACACCAAGTAAAAAGTGTTGACATAGAAATGTAAACATGTTTAGATTTTTATTTTCAACAAACTGTTTTAAGTTTACAATATTAACAAATGGATAAGCCACGTAATTTGTCTCGTGTTAGCAATAAACTTGAACTCTTAGTGTTAGAAAAGTACTTTCTAAGAAAAGCGAGATTACCGGCCACTGTGTTGTTAGGTATAACGTATGATAGGGGTCTAAGTGCGTTTCTAGCTTTCCTGACACATTCATCATGTCGAGTGGGGTGAGCTTATACCACGTATGTAGGTACTTACTTCTAAAACAGTAACTTGCTTTATTGATTTTTGTACAATGTGTTTCACACGTTGAATCTAGATATTACTAGTCTAGTTAAAACTAGATTTGTATGGGTGAAATATACATATATGAATTGGAAGTAGGCGGCAGGTACCTATCAATATTTTATTTTTTTATTACTCAAGTCCTAGGCGGTGTATCAAAATGCAAAAATCACCAGATTTTAAGTTAGATTTGCAATAATACAACTGTGGAAACTGAATTTAATTTTGTGCAATAAGTTTTGCATGACGTGCGTACAGATACAGATAGACAGAAATACCATAATCTAACAATTATAATTTTGGCTTCTATAGCTCTCGTAAAGACCTCACGCATATTTTTTGTACAGATATCGACGAGTTACCTGTAAACATACAATGTATGTACGCTAGCATTATTATAGCTGGGTATTAATAGATAATAATAGTTGTATAATGAAGTTTAATGCGGTTTATTACTAAATAATTGTTATTACGGTACGGCAAAAATGGATGGTAAAATATTGACTAATGAATAATAATAATAATATTCTATATTCTACCACATATACACAACACCATCTAGCCCAAACTAAGCAGAGCTTGTACTATGGTTACTAGACAATGGATAAACATACATATGTATATATACTTTTTTGAATGAATAGTTAAGGACAATGTGAATAGGACAATGGAAAACGGATGACGGAGGCAAACGTCATCTGATCGCAACAAAAACTCTAAAAAGGGCCAGGCTAAAAGTACCATGAACTTGTACTTTGAGAATCTTTGGAGAATGTACTGCAGGCAAATTAAGCAATCGATAAATCAGGATAGCGGGTGAAAATCCGTAGAGACTGCGGCGAAAAGTCATAAGCTGATATATGTACACAAGTATGTATTTCTCTAAAATGGATTACAAAAATCATGCGTGCACTTGGTCATATATAAATATTGATGTAAGGACAGACTAATACTTTATACTGTAATGATTATTCGCATACTTGGCAGTTAGACTTATATTATAAGTAAAATCGTCTGCAAGAGCAAGTTCTCCCTGGGACACTATCTTGCTGTTGCTTATGCCAGTAAGACCACTATCTTTGTTTTTCCAAGGTGGCAAAGAGTCGTACAGTCCTTGTGGTGGTAAGCGGTTACCGCAGCACATGATCCTTTGTGACATCAGGGCCATCAATAGGGTAAGAGAAAGTTTCCTGTAAGACGGTGATACTTTTCGGCAATACTGTCACCTAATAATTGATCGCATTCCACAAATGGTTATCTCGAGGCTGGGTGATGTTTGTGTCCGCTGCTTGAATGTTTGTAAAGTTCCCTGCAGCTCAGAATTTCGTTCTAGTGCGGCAGAAAAGTCTTGTAAAAATTATTGAGAATAATTATTGGCATTGGCAGGCGATTATTTTATATTTTGATACTATTATTTCAAGAGTTTTCTATAAAAGTAGTAAAGCCCAACACTATAATAAACTCAGGATAGCAACATTTGAAAAGATTCATCATTAATCTGTCAATTGCTGGAATGCCAGATATAATTGAAAAACAATAGTAGGTATGAAATAATTTATTTTGACACGTATTGATCTCACCTCAGGCATATATTATATATATATGGCATGGTATCCCAATACACGTATTGCACTAATACAAAATAATATATCGTGACAGAAAACTGTGCAATTAAAATATTTCCATAGATAACGAGTGTATAGATAACCTGTAACGCCAAAGGATAATAGCCGGGGTACGTCTCGAACCATGGCCGCGTTGTAAGCTGTAACATAGAATTAAACACTATAACATTATTAACGCAAATTAACAATAATTGCTATGCTAACGAGGGAAATACAATGACGACTGTATACCCAATACATAACATAACATGCCCAATACATAAAGTCAAAGTAAAAAATCATTTATACATTTAGGTGCCACTAGCTACACTTTGAACGTCAAAATATATAGGTTACCTACTGAGTTTACAAAGTTACTGAAGCTACATTTACAGCGGTTAAAACGTACATATATGACATTGTATTTCAATATGCTTTATGATAATAGAATGTTCGTCTTTCTCTCCCAATTTTGCCGACGCGGTCCATAATGGTTTCTTTCTACATTTATAAAACCTGTATATACATTATGGAGTGCAATAAACGAATTAAATTGAATTGACCTACCTCATCAGGTAGGCAGAGCTGTATTAGATCCACATATCGCCAATTATGTGTTTAACTAGAAGGCTATTAGTCAATTGTCATTTTGGTAAATGGGTAATAGACGCATTTCAACCTTTTTTTTTCAAACGTATGTCTGGTATTCTAAAGCCTATATTCAAAAAATCGTTGGCAGTGGTGTATTATATATATTTTCCATCTATTGTTTTGAGTCCCATGTAATACAGGGCCGTCTACCAGACACCATTCCAGACAACGCGCTACTATTTAGTAGGTATTTCTAGACAGAAATCTCTATTATACATTGCCTGAGCCAGGAAACCCGATAAATCATATTCAGCAGTCAAATTCATTACCTCTCTCTCTCCAGAAATGACATTTTATGGAAACTTGGTAGTAACATGATTTGCACGAAAGGTTTATGTTTACTGGTCACCTAGCTACCGCCAATGCGTTAAGTGTTACCTACGCGTTCGGTCGTAAAACAAACATCTGTTGAATAACAACAATTCGATGATTCAAAATTTCATATCTGTTGTGATATGTAATACCTACCTAATATGTTGAGCAGGGGCGTCGATCTTTAGTATAAAATATATTTTGGGGTAACCTTATGTTCTATGGAATAGAATAGTAAACACAAAATACATACATACTTTTGTCATGATCTTTCATACAATTTACATTTATTATATATTATATTGAATTATATACCTAGGTTATTAGGGAGGCCAAGTCCAGTCAATAATGCAGTTGGAAGAGGTCCAGTCTCGGCTCGGCCTTCAGTCCTCAACCAAAATTTTTGTAAATTTGTTTTCGAGAATTTGTGGAAATGAGTAAACAAAGCAAAAATTGGATACTTAACGACATTTTGAGTGACCTATGTTATGGAAAACTCGTTGTCCAGAATATTAGCATTTTCTTTACAACAATTCTAATATTTATTGCCGTTATTATTGATGTAATAAACACAAAAAAAACTTACTAATGAGCAGCATTTAAATTTAATTTATATAAAGAGATAGTCTTGACTTCTAGATACCGTCTTTTTTGCATTAATGCCTTTCTTTTTACTTTTCATTATTTTTTTAGCATTGTTATTTTATTTTATTAGTGCTAGCTTCTGAATCCCACGGCAAAATATGTATACCTGAGAAAAGTATACAATATGTTAATCCAGGACACGTTCTATCCGTGAGTGAAGTTTCATCTAAACCCATTTAGCCGTTTACGAATGATTGACCAACAGATATCCAGACATACGTATGATACTCATTTTGACCCAAACAATCTTGACTTACCCCCATACGATACCGATTTACTCCCGTTAGAGCATTTAAAAAAAAAAAAGTAAATGTATTTATGAACAAACTGAATTTAGATTAAAGATTTTCTGAACGGCCATGAAAATTTGTTTACTCAGAACAGTTTTTTTATTAATTGTTTTTTTAGGTGTTTACCGCAGATTTATACCTTGAACGAGCCTAAGTACGTGTACCTACCTAGTACCTACGTTTGTTCTAGATTTACAATAACAGTGGACACCTAAAATATTAAAGCAAGGCAATCTACTAGGAATACTTAAAATAAATATTGCGAAAAAAATTAATCCGGCATCTCTTTTAAAAAATTCATTATATTGTATGACATTATGTCATGTTGGGACGGTACTAACAATATTTAAACAAATGTTTTTATGTTAGTTTATTACCTCAGTAGATATATCAAACATAAACAAGTTATGCAGACAAAAGCATAACCTTAAGAACCCTATGACCCTGCTTGTGTGCTGAATTCTCAGACACAATAAAAAACAATGTGGCTCGCGAATTTCGCGAAATATCTGAGTTCCGCTGTCAATATAGCAAGACAGAAAAACGCGAGCCACAATTTTTGTAATTAACGTAATGGCTTTAACAAATGCAAGTAGTTAACTAAGTAATTGGCATAAAAACAATGAGGAGGTCGCTAGGTAGGTACTTAAATTAGTTGCGAGTTAGACACATTTTCAAAATATATTCAATGATGCCTTGTGGGCGTAATTAGTATTGAGCTAAGCTAAACAAAGTGAATCAAATTACTCACAGCATAATACTGTCTGACTAAACTTTGTTGCAAAATAGGTAAACCTTCGGTTACTTTCAATTATTTAAAAAGGGGCATTATTCGATGCATACTGCCATCTTTTGATTTTGTTTAGTACTGTGACGCAAGAACTTCTTGAAGATATAACAGAAACTTCTCACTATGACATCTATTAAGCAGCTAAGAACTAATTTAACTACTTGGTGATTATCAGACTTTTAAATGCTTATAGATTTGCTATTGAAACCAAATGTAGAGCGTTTTAGTTCAACAAAAAATCTTTTAACAGCGTCATCTGTGAGAAATATAAGACACTTTTTTCAAATGAAATCTCGCGCAATGTTTATTTTTTAACAGTAGACACTAGATGGCGTGGTTATTGTTTATTGTTACCAAGAATGTATAGATAGACTCATTCATTCCCCAAAACATTTCGGTGGTAAATAATTCGGTTAACAAGTAATATAAGTTGTTGTATAAAATTATAAAATTGTGCTACGATGATCAAATTATGTGAAAAAACAATTCTAAATATGAATAATATATTTTGGTGTATAAGTGAAGGTTTGGATTAGGACCAATGAAGAGTTATGACCAAATTTCCAAGCCGCTGGAAGGTACGTTTTACTTTATAAATATTATACTTACAAATTATCTATACTCTAATACAAGTAGGTTCGTAATATATTACTAATAATGTGAATATGTACCGGTATTATTATTTTGTTTATTGTAGTGAAAGTATGGAACGAATTAGTTGTAAAACTATGAACAAATTGATGTTTATTTGGGTGCAGCGCGGGTGAATGACCTTTGCACTATATCTGTGTGTAGGTTTATAGGCCGGGCGTCGTGCACTCCGTTGTCATGGTAACGAACCCCGGACCGCGCGTTGTTTCTTCTCACCAAATAGTGATTGTTATTTCATAGAATTAATTATTAATCAATTAGTATCATGTACATATTGAGTGTTAACAGAAAAATATTCATTTATTATTTCTAGTTAGATACTTACTGTATGTAAAAAGAAATGTTTGGCTACATGTATTTTATAATAGATTCTAAAATATTATGGTCTGATAAATACTAAACATGTATAGACCATATCTTTGGATATAGGTTTAAGTATTAATGAAACGAAAAAATGTTTGAAACAAACGTTATGTCCCTACCTAACGTTATTTTATCCATAATCACTAGCTGTCTATAAACATCGTCTTATACAAATAAGTAAAATAAAAGTAAATAAATCGTTTTAAAATATCTTACAGTCGTTGTGTTTTTATAAATAAATCGCATATAAAATTTGTATAGGACAGTAGTCTAATTTCAATGTAGGTACTATTGTACAATAATTTCTTCTTAGACAGCTCGCGCACTAAGAATAATTCTTGAATTAATGGGTACGTTAGAAGCAACGAATATAAAAAACCTTAAAAATCGAGGACCCAGGCTTCAATTAACTAGGTATGTAGGTAGCATCCTAATCGATTGTGGATAACACAACATTTTGTTCCGTGTGTGGAGAGCTCACTTAACTCAGCGTGCTGACTGTGGCGTGAAAACACTTTCATTTACTGTGCTATTTGTGTAGTTTTATCCTAACTAATATTATAAATGTGAATGAGAGCTTGTATATTTGTTTGTGACGCTTACCGCGACCGATCCTTATGAAATTCGCATACACGTTGCCAGGGTACCTAACAGAAAAGGACAAGGCCTTTCATCCAGGAAGAACATTGTTATTAACCTAACCTATTCGTGCGAAGCCGCTGACAAAATCTAGTTTGAAATATTAATGTAATGGTTACCAATATTAAAATACATTTAAATAATTTAAAACAATAATATAATGAATTATTTATTTGAACTAGTAGTCAAATTAATTCACAGCCAGTGGTTACCAATGTATACAATACATTTAAAATTCTCTGGTATTAGCATCTGGTCTGAACAAGGCTCATAACCTATTATTTCAGCCGGACAAGAATACAAAATTCCTACCTGTTGAATAACATCCTCCTTGTAATAAAGCCTAATTAGTAATTTAACGTGACAGTTCTATGATTTGTGTTATCCTTATTTTGCATCTGTCTTTGCATCGTCGGGCTTGTAAAACGGTGTTAAGTTTCAACCAATGCTTATTAATTATTACATTTAGGTCAAGGCAAGTCTCACGTACTTATACTTCTATAGTAAAGAGATGAAATACATTTTGTTTCTTAATAATAAACAGTAAAAAGTACCCGAAGGATTAGGCAGATATTGAATAGTAAGGTCACTTTTTGCCAGCCATGGTGAAAGCTACTGCCCTCTATCGACCTATCCAGGGCACTGCTCTGGACACTGTGATACTACTTCTGGATAAAACCCAATTATAGATAGTCTGCTTCGAAACTGAACTTGAGACATCATACATAGAGTCGTGTTCACTATAACTGCTGTGCCAGCGAGACAATCAAGCAACAAAATCTAACAAAAAACTAAAAAGTTACTTTTACTGCTTGATTGGTTATTGTAATTGTGAGTACTCGCCTAACTGCGTCCAAAGCAGCGCCACTGATGATCTTCAACTTCACTTGCATGCACTAGTGCCGGCTCTCTAGGGCACTCCAACAATATACCCTGTGCCCCTTGTTAAGTGATATAGGCAGTAGCAAAAGAAAATATTTCGTATGATATTCCATTGAAAATTATGGTTACCTAACTAATATTATAAATATAAATGCGAATGTGAGTTTGTTTGTTTGGTACGCTTTCACGCCTCAACTACCGATCGTCATGAAATTTCGTATACCCGTGTCAGGGAAACACATAAAAGTATCTACACCTTTCAAAAAGAAAAAAGGCAGTTTTTATCTGAACATTTTTTTTTACTTGCGTTCTTGCATTGACGCTTACCCCTACGCGTGGGCGGGCGGAGGGGTTATGTCGGTCTCACCGGGCGGGGTTAAAAAGAAAGATGTTAAAATGATGATAATGGACCTCCCGGATGGACATACCGACTAAACCTACCACGGTGTTCCTCGACAAAACCGCTATCGACGGGGCCGTGCGAATTACTTGCACATACGGTCGCGACCCGGCGAGGTTTCAGCCCGGCCGTATGAAACGGCATGCCACTACACGAAGATTATCTAACCTAAACAACCTGGGGTGTTCCATCTCTCACCCAATGTGGGAGACCAGTTGGGCGCTCTTAAAAGATTTATCCATAGCAGGCCCCCCCGCGTGGGTGCGGGCCGGGGCAAACGGACCCGACCACCTCTCGTCCCCAGAAGAGAGCCTCACTGCTCTCCCCTGTCGACGTTAGAAGGCGCGCGGGGACACTGCGCGCGCCCTCTCGGGGCTCTTAATTTACGGGGCTCCAGGTAGCAGAGCCTCAGGGGACCCTACCACTCGAAGCCCCTAGGTGGGGGGCAGGAGAGCGACATAAGCGCGAACCTATCCTACATTTAATCAAGCGAAGCCGCGGAAAATCTTTGCTTTTGTTTTTAAATAGGTACAGTAACTGACAACAGATTAAGTATTACACATTATTCAATTGAACATTAAATAGCTGCCAACCTGAAGTCCAATTAAAACCATACACCTCATTCAGCGTGGTAGACTATGGCCTAATCCTTCTCACACTGAGAAGAGGCTCGTGCCCAGCAGTGGGATAGTTTAATATAGGCCTGATATTATTATTACATCATTCAACTGATATTAAAAAATTAGTAAGCTTAGGTAAGCAATAGTAAAATAAGTATAAAAAAGAAAGAAGAAATACAGCGCATTATTTCAAACAATTTTCTTTAAAAGGGCGTTTTTAAACACTTTACTCGTATAACTATCGTGGCAGATATCTGTTTCAGAGCAAATGGAATTGTATTTTCTGCATATTCGTGAAATTAGGTTGTTAAATGAAACATTATTATTACTGTGGCCCATAGTAAAAAGTTGTGGTGTGCGCACAGATCGCGTTGGAGTCTTAAAGTTTAACATTTCAACAATCTTATGTACGGTACATAGGTGACAAACCTACCTTCTGTTTTCAAGAGTCATCATTTTAAACCATTGAATTCCATCATCATATTCTTTTATTTTACACCGCAATCCAAACCTTGAACATAATGTTTTGACAAATCGCTTCTGAATTGCCTCTTTTCGATTTGAGTCGCATAGATAGGCGCCCATACAGATGAACAATATGCAATAATACTTCTTACCAAACTGTAGTAAAATGTTAGTAAAGAGCTGGCTTGCCTGAAAGATCTAGCATTTCGAAGCATGAATGATAGAATGCGGTTGGCTTGACTGCAGACGTGGTCGAAATGACGTCTAAAGGAAATTTCAGAATCAAAAATTGCTCCTCAGTCGTGAACAACATTAACTCTCTCCAGTGCCAAACCCCTTCAGTGTGATAAATATAGTTGACTGGGTTTTAATATCATATATTGAAACCCAGTCATTGGTGCCAATTCTGTTGTCACAAAATTGTCTTATCTTAGCTAAAAATCTCTAAAATTTAGTTTAGTCCTGTCAAACCACATTTCGTATTCTGAAATCGCTACAAGTGACAGGACAAAATTAAATTTCAGAGATTTTTAGCTAAGATAAGAGAATTTTGTAACAACAGAATTGGCACCAATGTCTTTATAAAAGAAAGGAATAAATACCACTAACACCGAACCTTGAAGTCGAAAAAGTCGAAGATGCTGAGTTGCTGTGTCTATGATAACTTCCTAAGTATAGCATTACCACCTGAATGTAGGTACGTTGATCAGTTATGCTGATTACGGTCTCTTACTTAGGGCGTATCCCATCACCTCCTTATAGCTTTTGTCTATAAGATAAAAGTATCGTCATCTCCCTTTTTTAACCTAACAAGAGTGAGAGCATGCGATTTATCTTTCGGATAACTTATACTTGTTTTACTTGTGGGACTGGCCATTAGTGTTTTAACTAAACTTAAAAAGCTAGCTAACAAATGTTTTAGTTTTAGCGATAGGAGGGCGCGTAATCGTTTGGTTATTTTACAACAGAAAACTGTTCAATTTTGTATACAAGAGAATCTGAAGTCACAGGCGTTATATACAATGTTTGCTATCTTGGATTCAAAAGAAGCCTTTAGGATTTGACTAGTAGGTATATCAACTATCATATAGGGTCTTTCATTATATACGCTAAAAGTAATAATATCCATAACCTAGATAGTTAGCACTGTAGTGCTTGCTACATATTTAGGTTTTATGTATTGTTACCCTTCCAATATCTTTGGTAACAAACAACCAAACATCTTCACAAAATTTTCCGATTTCACTTTTATATTATTAGTAGAATTACAACCAGTCAGTTACGTTGAGAGATTCAACATAACGCTAGGTGAGAGAGAAATCCTAAAATATATATATGTATATATATCCATAATACAATCATTTGTGGATCACACAAATTTTTGCACCGTGTGGGAATCGAACCTACAACACTCGGCACGGCAGCAGTTGCGAGGCGACGACGCAAACCTAGTGGTTTTCCATCCGTGCAGGATTGTAACACTTACTTACACACAAAAGATACTGAAATCAGTAGGTACGTTAAGTTGTATATGATTACTTAAATTTTCAATAACGATTATGGTCGATTTTAGAACGCTGGACGTACACTTGTAAGTATAGATAGTAACAACGGCAGCACTGATATCAGTTTAGTCATAATCGTATTACCTATATTTATTTGTGAACCTTCGTTAGTTGTAAGTTCTAACACTGTAATATAACAGAAAGCGTTATCAATTTTAATTAATTTTTTAAACGGCTGGCCGATTTGGCCAAAGCCAAAACGACAAGCCGCGGCTTGCCGTTTTGGCTTTGGCCGTTGTCACAAGCAGAATAGCGCGGCGTAGGTTTCCGTATGTGAGGTATTTGTTCCTAAATCCACCTTAATTTTTTATTTTTCATGTATCGCCGTGTACAACACTTGCCATGTCCGTATTTGGCGACGTAGCCGAGTAAAGTTTTAAAGAGATAGTGCTATTTTAAAACAATAGCACGATCTTTCTATAACCCGTATGGAATCATCACAGTTAAACAAGCTTTAAAAAAAAAACTGCCTTAATATCTAGCGTGGTCGCGTTAATACTCAGTTTCCTTTATTTTTTTTATTTGGATCTCAATCAAGAAATACACATGACATAAAACATGAATAAATCAACACGTTCAGCGCCACGTATATGTCATTATACACCCTAGTACAACTCTCATAGGCTTGAGTATATCTGGTTATACACCTTGAGTAGTCAACTTCAGAGGCCAGTGCATCTGTGAGAATACACCGCACCTAATATTTTGTAAATGACTTTGTAGCCCTGGCTCTCACAAATCGTTTATTGTATCTGGGGTACAAAATATTCGGCGCCCTTTATTCACTAATACCCTGCTACTACCTCTGAAGTTGACTAGTCAAGGTATGTAACCAGATATCCACTGGTCTGTGAGCGTTGCACTAGGACATATACACGTGGCGCTGAATGTGTTAAGTATGCAAAAATATATTTTTATGTATGCAATATCAATATTAGTGAGTCTGAGTGTTTTTTATCTCATTACAAGAGTAATGAAATAAAAACATACACATACATACATAGATTCACGCCTGTTTCCCAGAGGAGTAGGCTAGGACTATGGATTTTCATTTGCAACGATCTGACACACTTCTCTGGCTTCAGTCACTTTCATCACATCCCTCATACACGCTCGCCGGTTTAAGGTGCTCTTAACCTGGCCTTTGTCTACAACGTCTCCGATCTGATCGGAAAACATTCGCCTAGGTCTTCTCCTTGAGACTGTTCCATTCACACTAGCCTTATAAACTTTTTTAGTCAGTCTTTTCTCGACCATTCTTTCTACATGCCCAAACCAGCTTAACATACCCTTTTCTATTTTTGTCACTATATCTACTTTCATACCGCATCTCTCTCTAATCTGTCCTATGTCCTATATTGTATATACCTATTATATAAAAAATATGAAATAAAATTAATATGAAGTATCTATACAAATATTTGAATTTATTGATCATAAGAATAAAGTGAGTATATAAAAAAACTTATATTAATTACGCAATGCAAAAGTATAAAAGTGATTATAGTTGTAACACTTATAACCATTGATTCATAAATAAATTATAATAATGATTTCCATAATTTTTAGACCAAGAGTTATGTTAAAATTGCCCTGTAATATACCACACAATGCAGTAAACAAAATGAATATAAAGATAAAAAACACATTAATTAATTTTGCCGTATTAAGTTGTGAACTTTAAAATATGCAACGATGAAGAACACCCACACGGACCAAACTTTTTCCATGGCGAACTTGTAGTAGTTTTGACAAAGTGGCCATTTATATTTGTTATGCTATCCATGCTTGTTCAATTATATTGTAATAACAATATCACAAATATAAATGGAACAAACTTCAATATAAGTTGACTGTGCAGTGAACACTTTTACAGTTATTTAAAGTAGACGAAACTTAAAAATAATACAAAGTTGGACGCTAGGGTGAAAGGGTGAGCATATTGCCAGATACTAAAATTTTCTCAAGATAAAATCCAAAAGCTCTTTGCCTGACTAGGCCTCAATCGTAGCAGTCGCAAACACTACCGCCACGCCACCGAGGCATTCCTGACTGACCCTCGAGCTTGTGCACGCGTACACAATTATTTTAAGCTTTTTAAATTAATTTTAAACACACGCTTACATTTAGAATGTTGCATATTAAAATTAAAATATTTTAGATAACCTTCTGGCCTTCAAACCACACATCTTTATATATGTAATTCTTCTGTACGTGTGTTGACAGTGAACTCCTCCTAAACGGCTGGCCCGATTTGAATGAATTTTTTTGTGTGTGTTCAAGTGGATTCGAGAGTGGTTTAGATATATACGGTTTTCTTTTCCCCTGTACAGGACAACGTTTGTCCGGATAGCTAGTGTTATATATTTATTCTTATGCCTATATCCTTAAAAGGTACTAACCAGATGCATATTATACTCATATTTAGTCGCCAATAGTTTTAAGTGCGTTTGAACAAAGGCTGCTTACCCGGCAAGGCGTCAGGCATAGTGTTACTTAGAATTTCTTAACAACATATCCCAATAATTAGCCTAATTTGAACATTCTGTCGGCCTCGATGGCGTAGTGGTAAGTGTAACCGATTGCCACGCCTGAGGTCGCGGGTTCGATTCCCGCACAAGTCAAACATTTGTGTGCATGAACATGGCTGTTTGTCTTGGTCTGGGTGTTTCTATGTATAATAAGTATGTATTTACAAAAAAAAAAAAAGTATATATGTATGTTTATCCATTGTCTAGTATCCATAATACAAGCTCTGCTTAGTTTGGGCTAGATGGTGTTGTGTGTATGTGGTAGAATATTATTATATTATTGAACTGAAACCAGATGCCCGACAGTGGTATTCATTACAAGTGCGCCACCAAATGTATATTGTATATGGCGGCCTCGATGGCGTAGTGGTTAGTGTAACCGACTGCCACGCCTGAGATCGCGGGTTCGATTCCCGCTCAAGTCAAATATTTGTGTGCATGAACATGTTTTTTGTCTTGGTCTGGGTGTTTCTATGTATAATATGTATGTATTTACAAAAAAAAGTATATATGTATGTTTATCCATTGTCTAGTACCCATAATACAAGCTCTGCTTAGTTTGGGCTAGATGGTGCTGTGTGTATGTGATAGAATATTATATTATATTATAATATTATTATTATATTGTAATAGCAATAGCAATATTACATTTTAATAATAGAGAGGCATTATTTCAGACGAGGAACATAATATTGTCTTATGTTTACGCGAATGTTATACATTAAAATTAAACACTTTATACGGATTTTGTCGCGTTGTTTATTTTACTTTATAACACCTTTATCACATAATTTAAAACTCTATATATTTAAGTTTACACTTTGCCCGACGTTTCGGTTGCTTTACAGCAGCCATGTCTGCCATGAGTTAGACTCCCCGTGAACACAGTGTAAACTTAAATATAAATAGTTTTAATTAAATTAAATAGCTTAAATAGTAGTAAAGTTCAATAATAGTAAGGATAATAATAGTAATAGTAAGTGTTAGAGTTTTAAATTCGAAAAAAAATTTTGAAAATATTACTCTACTACTACTACTGATTTTATTTGACTAATTTATAAGCTAATAAAACGGGTCTCCCCGTGACCATGGCTGCTGAAAAGCACCCGAAACGTCGGGGAAAGTGTAAACCAAAAACAAATAGATTTAATAGTTTAAATAATTTTATTAGCTTATAAATTAGTCAAATAAAATCAGTAGTAGTAGTAGAGTAATATTTTCAAAATTTTGTAATACAGTGATAAATAAACAACGCGATAAAATCCGTATATAGTAGTTTAATTTCAACAAATATTACTACACGGTGCAGCGTCAGTGGCGACTACTGTGGCGACTACTTTATGTTATCTGTGCAGCTGATGACGTGTTATTACTAATAATAATAATAATAATATTTTAATTATTACTAAAACATTGCTTTTGACTTAGTATAAACGTTTTTATGAACTAGTTCGAAGAATGGAGTAAAATCATTTTGAAAGTAAGTAACTCGTAGGAACTGCATCGGATAGACATTTTCATGCTTGCAGATCGTCAGTCCTAACGACTTTGTGGACTGATAATCTCTAAAAGATACCTGGATAGGATTAGATGCAGAAGCCGGACTTCTGCATCTTGGTGACATGGTGGCGGTAAAGGAGAGTACTCTTTGTGCAGCAATTTATTGTGAAGGGCTGATTAACTGATAAGCTTTATATAAGTTCTATACTTAGTAGTGTTTATTAAATTCAAGTACTTATTAATTCGTTTCATATACAAATATTGCTAATGCACATGTGTCAGACTACCAAAATGTAGCAATTGACATGTCACAGGTATTCCGTAAAGAACTTCTACTAGCAAAATTATATTTTCGTCGTCAGATACAAAACCTAGGAAAACTTTGTTCATTAAAAGCTCGTAAATAGTTCCAGCATCACGTTTTTAGTATTATTTTCATAGGTTCGTACTCCCTTCTCACTCCCCCTTTTCTCTATAACTGGTGGTACAAAGTCCTGTGGTTTTTTCCAATTACGATTAGCCTGAACGAATTTTTACCAGTATTCTTTATAAGAAATTACAAATTTGCGTTCGCCAAACTGATTTGCGGGCTGACTAAAAGGCTGAATAGCCGTCACACACCCCTTCCGCGCAGGTGATTTGGTTTTGTTTCAATTTGGGAAGTTCTTTTTAGGGTTCCGTAACCAAAATGGTGGAAACGATAACTGTTTGGTACGATTTAATCTGTCCATGCGTTTTGTCCGTCTATTTGCAAATTATAAAATATATTTTAATATATTGTTGTAACTCCGCTACAAAGTTTTCGACTTAATATGCAAAATTACAAAAATAAGCCGCTCGTTTACCTTCAAGCTGGTAGAGCGACAATTCTGAAATAATTAATTTATATTGATGGAAGTTTATGTTAAGATCAAACAAAAGATTAAATGATTTCATCAACCAGTACCTACGTTTGTTTTTTTTTTTTTTTTTTTGAGACCCATGAAAAATGCTTCATGCACTACCCGCCGGCTAGGGGACGGCACCGGCGGGGCTTGTGGGACTCCCAGCAAGAAGACGCGCTGGTATACCCACTAAAAAACCTGGGGTGTTCCCTCTCTCACCCAATGGCCAGTTGGGAACTTAAAAGATTCAACCATAGCAGGCCCCCCCGTGTGGGTGCCGGCCGGGTCATTTTTTTCGGACCCGACCACCTCTCGTCCCCAGGGGAGAGCCTGACTGCTCTCCCCTTTCGACATTAGAAAGGCGTGCGGCAACACCGCGCGCGCCCTCTCGGAGCTTTTAGTTTACGGGTGGCAGGGTCCCCTGAGGCCCCGCCACCCGGAGCCCCTAGGTGAGCGACATAAGCGCGTCTCCTGCGCCCCCTCCTCCGGCGGCGGACGTCCGGGGCGTAAGTATCGTCCTCACGCCCCCGCTCCGCCGCCTCCTTCTGCGAGATGACAGTCTTTGCGCCCCAGCACCTGTCGTCGCCGACCATCTTGGATATGACGGTCGGCAACGAAAGGTCGGGGCCAATCACGGTGACCAGGGCACAGCGCTCCGCGGCCCACGCCGGGCACTCCTCCAGCGAACCAGTACCTACCTAGGTACAGATTTCAAGGAATCAACAAATAAGAAATACAAACTACCCCATACCTAACTAATGCGGTCGGTATTCAAGCGGTGTAAATTATATAACTCCATATAATAAATGGCTTCGATGTCGCAATAATAGTAAATGCGATTACTTTGCATGCGGTCTCAGTTTCGATTGCCGATCGGGTAAATTTGATAATAAATTTCCTTGTCAAAGAAATACTAAATAACAGCACGAAGTTGGGCTTGTGTCCGTTTCAAAAGTCATAAATAAAAAATCATTTATTTATTTAGGTCACAAAGTAACACTTATGAACGTCAAAATATATAGATTAGTGAGTTTACTAAGTTACTGAAGCTACATTTAGGTTAGTTGCTAGGTTCAGGCAAAAGGTTGTGAGAAGAAACCTGCAAGAAACTCACGACCACTCTTTTAAATCGCCAATTAAATATAATTTCAGTATTTTACAACTCAGATTAACAAGGTGTTGCAGCCATTATGCCATATACTACTGACTATAAGAAACTAAAGATAATAACAATAATAACTTAATAATTTTATAGAGATGAAATAATTTGGGCTAAGGTATGTTTTAATATAAATCTAAAATAGACAGTAGTTTGTCGGCAATAGACTTGCTCCCTACTATTATAGGTAGGTACTTCACGGGACTTAATAATAATAATGACCTCCAGACTGAATTTCGGTTACGGCGGCCAATCTTAACGGAGATTGGCGCCATTTGCGCAGGAGATATAGTGCACAAATATGTACGCTAACATAAGTGCACTCTCTGTTCCCTAACCCTCATGATTCGATGGGACGGATAATCCGACACAACCGAAGATAGATCAGTGCTTTCCGATTCATGGGGGTGTCTAACACCGCCAACTTCTTAACTCCGGGCTCATATTGAGATTTTAACAGAAATACCCAATAACTTTTTGTTGGCTACCCGGGATTCGAATTCGAGACCTCATGCACAGCAGTCGCATTTACTACCGCTACGCCACGGAGACAGTTAACCACGGGACTTAATACCGTAGCTAACAAAACGAGAGTCTCGAAGAAGAAGATAGGGGTATATTTTCCCTTGTCTACTTCTTCGAGAACTTTCTATAAGTTTTATTCTATGAAACTCGCGCTGAGACAGTCCGACTTACTCTAGACTTGTGTTTTTTATCGTCAGCTAGCAAACCACCTAATCATATCCGATAAGCTACACTCACGAACATGTCTGCGTTTCCTAAGCACACAAAACAAAAAGAAGTAAGGCGTGCTGAGTCTGTGCCGTAGCTTTTTCCTGAAAGGATCGTTTTTCATTTACGTTTTGTCGCCGCCATAACTCTCGTATTCGTTCGGCACTCTACTTAGCCTTATTATTTCGTTCATCGGCATAAGGACGCCGACATGCAGGCTCTATGCTTTCATCACTAAATCTCAATATGGTTAAACTAGTAGGTTATGTTTAGAATAGGTATTTGGAATTTAAAACTGCTTCGATAATAAAATTAATGGCCAACCTATTAGGAGTCAGCAGTAAAAAGGAATGTTATAACGATAAGGGAGAAAGGATGGAACAGTTCTATCGCGGGTGGGATAGGTAGTGGCATCGATGCTTCCAGAAGCCGACGTCCCCTACCTAGGTGACGTCTGGAAGCATCGATGCCTTAGGATAGGTGGGTACCTATCCGAATCCCTTATTTGAACATTGTACAATCAGGAGAACTTTATGGACCCACGCCTATAGAGGGTCACGCCCAGAAGGGTATTACCTATTACCGTTTACTAGATATAGTTCTAGACTCCGTACGAAGAAATACTTGTCAAAAACCTAATAACACTTTTGTTGCCTTGGAATCGAGGCTTTTGCTGGTAACCTGTCAAGTTTTGGAATGCCAGACCTAACGGCAATCCTATCGTGTCTGGCGAACGGTGTGCTACTGCAGCTTAATTTTTAAAAAGTTCTCACTAGCTATATGGAGTCTGATAGTTTTCTTGATATACACCAATAACTTCGCCATCTATTACTTGGAACCAAAAAATTGTCGGTATATGTATTTTTCTACCCCTACGCCGACAAACGTGTGCCAGGATTTACTAATATGAGTGCAGCATATACTATTATTGTATTTATTTAGTTTAGAACTTGAGTATGTTTATTTGAGCATACATTGTCACGTAGGTACACGTACGGCACTGCGTCGAACGCCGCGTAATTTTATATGTTTTGTTACTAAAGCTTTCGCAATTTAGCTCTTGAAACAAAATAACGAACGAGTAAAATGTTGCAACATTTTTAAAGCGATTTTACAATGAACTATTCTACCTTTTTTATGTTAACATCATAAAAGTAGACCAACACCCTGTTTGTGAAAGCTTAATCAACGACGTGTCAAAATCAAAACGTGCTAATTTAGTTAGCCAATCATGTATGCACGTCAATGCGTTTAACCGTCTGTTAACAAATCTACCGCCCTATCAGAGACCGGGTGTAAGCTTTATATTAGGATATAATACAACGGTAGAATTAAAATCATAATATATTTTTAAATTACGCGTTTAATAATAATAAATACAATTGTCCCAGACAGGTTTTTTGTGGCAATCGTATCCTTATACTAAAGCTAACGCAATTTCGCATGCTTACATCTAATTTAAATATCATCCAGCTAGACCTTGTGACATCAACAAAGAATTACTAAAAAAACGTACCAACTGTAGGGCAGTTTATGGCGAGCTGGGTGAGAATCGCGATACTGCGGTGCCGAATTTCTCAGACAGTCGGCCATGGCCTCTTCAACGCTTTTGGTCTTGCAACCCAGCCGGTCGATAGATGCAAGCGCCTTTATCACATAACAGGCTGGTCTGGAACTTCAAGAGCGCCGGCTGGACAGTCGGTGGAAAGCTGCCCCAGGGTTATATATATGCTGAGCGGTGAGTATGTGATATGACTTAAGGGAAATAAATCTCAATTTTTCGTTTTTGCTAGACCCTTAATTATGCAATCGGCGCTGCACCGCTTGGTATCCATAGCCGCTCGCACCATTGATGCCAGCTGTTGCATTCAGTGGCGCCGGCGGTTGCTAATCAGTATTTAGTGAGTCGGCAAGTAAGCCAGCCCATCTGCCTTGATGCTATTAAAAAATTCGGAGCAGACGGTGATTTTCATCCGTAAATAATTATACCGAACCATGAAACGCTCATTCTCATTGCCCAGATTTACTAGGTTCCATATTAAAATATAGTTCCGCATATAGCGACTAGTATCTCGATATGTATGCCATCTCATTTTAGATTAAACCTTACAAGACCCTCTCACGTTGGTCTTATCTCTCTCTGCTCTCCACGTGTACCTACCGAAAGTCTGCTAACGAGACAAGTATTTTTCTATTTGAAAAGTACTCGTAAATAGAGAAACATAATAATATCTAATCATATGGCAAGCTAAGAATAATTAAGCATTGTATAGGTTTTACTGAATTACCTATTAAACAGCATTGAAAACCCTAACTTATTAATATTGATTCATAATTGCAGCGTTTTGCAGAGTCGACTAGTCTTAAAATTAAATTTAGGTTTAAAGCCATTTGTGTAGCCATTTGTATATAAGCTTTACATCACATCCATGACAACATAGGTAATAAATGATAATGTTCTTCATCAGATCATAGATAAAACATAATTATATACATGCCCGTCCAACTCATTAACTCACATTCGATTTTTTATTTATGCGCTATGCGTGCTTTGTACATAACTTTTATGAACTTATCTGTAAAAAGTAACTGAAACGTCGGACAAACTAAAAATATACAAAGTTTAAAAAAGTATCACTTAAAATATACCGCGATAAAGCACTCGCGTAAATCTCTAATTCACTCGTGCAGGACGGCATGACAAAGACTATTTATGCTCTTCGACTTATAATGATATCGCATATTTCCTATCCTTAATAATTGCACTGTACTCAATCCTAAGGCCGTACTAACTTTCCAGGCTCAAATATTCAAAACGTTCAAAACGTTAAAAGACATTGACATTTGGATTCAAAATACTAATAGAAATTACAACACTCTTAAAGCTCATTATTAACTTGTACATACTTTAACAGTGATTGTGAAGCTTAGGCAAGTCACATAAAGAGAGAATGTGATTCAAATCCGCTATATTTTGGTCCTAACATCGTAATCTAAACAGATTAAAATCTAAAATTGGTTTACAAAGTTTAAATAAAAATATAATGTCTTAAATAGTATATTCTTTAGATTTCGTTTTAACAATAGCACGGCTTTAAAACTACTCATTTCAATGATTTCCTCGAAGATTCTTTTAAAATACTTTATACGTTTATAGTTAATATAATATATTATGTATTTTATTTTAATTAAGAAGTACTTAGGTGTCCCTTAGACTTAAGAGAGAAACGATGTAGTGGAAAGCTGGCTTCAATCATCATACGAGCACTAGCGAGTAACGGTCAGTTGTAATATAACGCCTAATGCGGGGCGGTGTATTCTTTGTACATGACTCATCCTATTCATGTTGACTCATATTATAAGAAGTGCAATTCCAAAGCAAAGAATAATACTATGTATCTAAAGTATGTGTAGTCAACAAAGTGGGGTGACTGGTAAACATATATATGTATATATATATATAATGTGCTAAGCAGCATTGTATTGAGCCTTTCGCTACCATAATCCGTATTATTAATATTAAAATAATAATTAGAATTTGGTTGCAAACATAAGCGCAAGTAAACTTGCGTCGTGGGGAATATAATACTAATTTTTGCTGTTAGACCGGTATTTATTAGAGTCTCTTCTGTACAAAGGCCTTTGGAAATTCGAGAGCCTTTGTCTGTATACTTGCATTACGAAATTCTGCTTTTGCACGTCATTTGCACGGCCTTTATCGAAAGCGTCCAAGTCACACAGCCACGTCCGTTTATCTAATTCGAGCGAATATCAAGTGACACGTATAACAGGCTAGTTCGTTCCATGACATATAAAGTTTCGTTGTGTTATTCATATGGGTATGATACATATCGTTGTTGGTAATGAAGGTAGGTAACGTTTGATTAACAGATTATATTATTAAGCCTTAGATGTTTTTTTAAGATAGTCAGGCCCCGCGTTTATTATAGCCCTGTGTCGCGGAAATCTGTACAGACTGAAAAAATATTTGTGGATCATACAAGTTTTTGTTACGCGTAGGGATCGAACGCACAACACTTGACGCACTAGTAATGGTGATCTACCCGATTGAATTACTCCATCCGTGCCGTCAAACTTTAACAGCTTGGGTAAGTCATAGATTTACAGAAAGAAATGTGAGTCGAATCTGCTACATTTTGGTTCTAATATCGTAATCTAAACAGATTCCAAACCAAAATTTATATTCAAAGTTTAAATAAAATATAATGTCTTTATTAGTTTAATCTCTAAACCTAAATTTTTACAAAAGTACTTCTTTAAAACTACTCTTTCTACAAAAGTACGTCTTGAAGTCTATTCTTTTTACAGCAAGTAAAGAAATCTTCTAAGTATGATCGAACGTTGGAGCGCGATCTAAATATATTAAGACACGGTCGACCTTGGCCGTGAACTGTGTCACGAACTCGTGACACGATTACCCAAATAAGATTGTCTTCGTAAAATTTTAAATTTCTTATGTCATCGTTTATTGCTTTTCCCATCACTACTGATCTATTTGTTATAAAGATTTTGTATCCACATCACATAAACATTTCCTTTATAAATTAAATTACTTTATATGGATAATATAGTGTTTATAAAAACCAAACGATTAAACTATTTTTAACTTTTTTAAATTTATAATAGCAATAGAATGGTTAAGGAAAATGTATATTCAATTTCCTGTGGCTACTGAATACAACAGCCGCAGGAAATTATGCCTTTGGAAAGAAGAAAATCTTATATACCTACCTAGTTTATTAAACAATAGTGTGGTGTTTAGAAAACACAGATATTCCATATAAAAATGACTACTTTTATTAAATGCGCAAATGCCCGCTTTGGCGAAGCAGGTACATGAAAACTCATTTGTTGAAATTTTCATGACTTTCTTCATAATTACACTTTCCACGTTGCATTTCTTATTTCGTTGGCAAAACTTTTTACTGCATAAAATGGCGCCAAATTCATGTCTTGCGTAAATTAAGGGACGCTTAATAATTAATCATAAATATAAAAAATATAGGTACAAGCAGTTCAATATGTTAGTTGTTAGTTTTGTTCTTTATATTTTGTCAAAATTTGACACGGTGGAAGTCGCATAGATAGTACATGTCGTAACAAATATGCGTAACAAGTTACACTGAATCATAATTAAGTGAATGCAGTTTGTTGACGATAGCGAAGACTGCAAATTGCGCCGGTTAGCCACACTCGTATTTTCGACGTTAATTTATCATCGTTATAACACCGACAGCACGATGGATAGTGAAGTTTTGATATAACTCGTACATTATGCCCCAATCTAAGTTATAACAAAATACTCTTAATCCTTTCTGTGACACTGTTTCTATTACGTAGAATGAGCAGAGTGTATTAAAGTTTTGCTTTTCACTAGATGTTTTCATAAGAACAATGGCGAACGAGGCCAAGTTAAATTATCAGCTATATGAAGGTGACAATTTAGTCGTGAGGTATATGGCGATATAGCACGATCGCCTTTGAAGCGGCAAGCTATCGCGTTTTTAGCATCAGGGACGCGAAGCGGCTCGGCGCCGCGCCGGATTAAAGCACAACCGTGGAGGCAAACTGCGGTCCACAAAGTGAAGCTCCAACGGGATCTCTTGGAGGTGTGAAAGCAGCTCATATCGTAACCCAGTGCGGGTCACGCCACTATTGAGGTGGTAAGACACGAAAAGCCGGTGCTGCACACAGTGGAGGGTTGCCCATCTTGGACAGAGCAGCGCAGTATTTTCATTGCAGAAATCGGTGGCATTGATCGCTTGCGCGTGGGTAAGCCGTCACCTGCTTTTGCGAGATGCTGATGAAAGCTAAGTAGAAGACGGAACAAGAATACCCCGGCTGCAAAAGATACCCAGATCGTAGAAGAAGACCTGGTGATCCCCAGTCACCGTGAGCGTGGGCCTGCGGGTGCTGAGCTATGGGCAGTTCGTCGTCTAGTTCCAAAACAGGTGCGAGATGACAGCGCTGCTTTATTCCCATTGTGCCTCTTGTCATTTTAGTCAGTAGAAGTCTATCATACTCCTTTGCTCAGTCCGGTATATGAGAGATACAAAGAACTTATATTGGTTTAACCAAATCTTTGACGACACCTGGTATTAGTGTTTTTAGCAATTGTAATATAATAGTCTGCATACAAATCATATTTTAAAATGACCACTGGAACATACTTAAATATCTATCATTTGTTTTATTCCATTCGCTACACAACGCGATGTATTACATGACCTCGCAAATTAGAAAATAATTAAAAATAAAAAGTCTTCTTTATAAGATTTACCTATCTTGCTTTGCTGGTGTTACTAAACTAAACAATTCGAAAGATATATAGCATGAAATCGCTTGTTTTTTTTTAAGATTGTCTTTTGTGCATTAAACCTGTAGCCCTCTTTCTGTCTGTATGCCTTTAATTCCCTGTTGTAAGAAACCGTATTTAACCGATATTAGGGCAGATGCGTTCTTTAATAATCGGCAACTAATGCATATAATGGCAATACTCGAGATTTCAGAACTTAGTTCACAGGAACTAAGACTTATGGACTTTTTATGTAAGTACACTAGTTACTATTAGAAACAATGATAGAGTAGTTACTTCAATTCAGATAAAACAATATTGTGTCGTTTCTTGGATTTTGCATAATTTTTACTAGGATGGTAGCATTTGTTACTATTTCTATTTAAATCGCAAAGAATTTGGGCTCTATTTTGTATTCTTGAGGTTTACAACTATTCATTCTGATTACTAAGGAGAAATATTACTTATCATTTTTAGTCCGTCAAATCACAGAAGTGCGTCTTTTTACAAAATGCATCCGCAGCGTATAGGAAAGTAAGTGATAGATACGATACCCGTAAGACGCGTGCACTTCGCTTGCATACTGCAATGTATTGTAAAGGATAATAGAATACTTTACTTCGTATTAGTTAAAACATTGTATAGTTTACATTTCTCAATTCGTCTAAATATGCATAGAATCCTTTCTATACTAACTGATACAACAGTCGTAGTTATTACTAAATATATCCACAATATATTTTTAATTCTAGGTACATCATCGTTATCCTAACTAATATTATAAACGCGAACGTAAGTTCGTTTGTTACTCTTTCACGCCTTAACTACTCGACCGATCGTCATGCAATTTCGTATACACGTTTTCAGGGGTTCACAATCCCTACTTATAATATTATAAATGCGAAAGTAACTCTGTCAGTCTGTCTGTTACGCTTTCACGCCTAAACCACTAAACCGATTTTGATGAAATTTTGTTCACAGATAGACTAGACCTTGGGAAAGGGCATAGGCTGCCTTTTGTTGTAAAAAAGGGCCATGAAGGGGTTGAAATAAGGGATGAAAGTTTGTATGGGAATTCGTCATTATCGCGCCTAAGCCACTGAACCGATTTTGATGAAATTTTGTACAAAGATAGACTAGACCTTGGGAAAGGACAAAAGCTACCTTTTGTTGTAGAACAAGGGCATGAAGGAGTTGTAATAAAGGATAAACGTTTGTATGGAAATTTCTCATTATCGCGCCTAAACCACTGAATCGATTTTGATAAAATTTGGTACAAAGATAATCTGGACCTTAGAAAAGGACATAGGCTACCTTTTGTTTTAAAAAAGCGCATGTGGAGGTGGAAATAAGGTATGAAAGTTTGTATGGGAATTCGTCATTATCGCGCCTAAACCACTAAACCGATTTTGATGAAATTTGGTACAGAGAGAGACTAGATGTTAGTAAAGAACATAGGTTACGGATAATGGTTTCCGTCGGCCACCTGCCAGTTAGTAGGGGACCCGAACCTGAATACATCCTGCTTTCCCGAGTTCTTTTCCCCTGTTCCGCCAACCGGTGAAAATCTCGTCACGTAGTCGTCGTGCCGGATTGGGGACCGGAGTGGACCAGGCGGCTATGTACGGGGGGTCACTAGGGGCTCTTCCGTGCTTCGTATCTGCTTCTTGCATAACTCGTGGGCCTACCTCGCACTAAGACTTTGCTCTTTTTTTGGGCTTCGCTTCGACCTCAACCATGCATCAATGCATATCCCCTGATAAATTATAAATACCATGAAAGGTGAGAAAAAGAGCAAATTTTTTCACGGCAGGCACCCTTTCCACATTTCTCGTGGTTTTCTGCAATGTCAGGGGACTACACAGTAACCTCGATGCCGTCCACGATCCACATATGAGTTTTTATTGTTGTTATTTTTTTCATTTCTGTGTAATAATATTATTTTTGTTTTTTTTGTTTGTCCATATTTTAGTTAAGTATTGTTATTTTTCGACGTTTTACTCAAATAATAATAACAGAGCTTTTTCTTTCTTCTTTTATATATTGAGATACTGATGTTACATCATAATAATGGATGTTGTGACGCTTTAAAATGTTGTGCATTCAGCAATTTTTTAATAGTTTTATTTATAGAAATAGTATATAAATTAAAAGACATAGGTATAAATGTTAAAATGTGTCGAAATGCGTGAGCAATTCATATACCTTTATTTAAAAAAGGCAACTTGTGGCAGGCAACCTGTGTCGCAAAAGAAGATCCAGACTCGGAACCACCATTTGTGGATCACACAAATTTTTGTACCGTGTAGGATAACCCACTCGGCGCAGTGGGGTGGCGGGGTAACCACCTTAACCACTACATACACCAACCGGGCAGTTAATTTATGTATCTAAGCGGGGTTTGGCTAAGGCATAATCTAACATCTTTCATATCTGCAGATCGTTCTAGCCAGGTCCTAACCTAATGATATTAGCAATGAATACATTTGAAAAATATAACTATATATATTTAACTATAAGTTTTGTAATATAAGTTTTGTTTCCCCGATACTTGGATAACATTTGTCAATAATTATTTTCTAGATTATATGCATGTGGTGTTTACCTACATAAGTTGTGCACTTAGATTAAGCATAATACTATGTTCTGTTTTGTAATGAATGTTTTAGTGTAATAACTGCTGGTAAACCAATAAATAAATAAATAACAGTCGAGATTTTGCGCGCAGCTTCGCTAGCGTGAATGTCAATACATTGCTATCGGATGTTCCGGATGATAGGTACCCTATGTCCTTTTCTGCATCTCTGATATTAGTAGTTAAGGCGTTAAAGCGTAACAAAGAAATAAACTAACATTTATACTTAATATTAGTTTCTTTTTATTTAGCATTTATTACATAGCGTTCCAATCTACTTATCTAAGAACACCAAAGAAATATAAAAATTATACACAAATTATTTACAAGAAATATAAAATAAAGAGAAAAAGATCTTCAAAATTAAAAAGCGTCATAGTATTCCTCCGCTTCGTCGTCAATTGGCAACGTGCCCAGAAGACTGGCAGCATTGCCACGTTGAATGGCAATACTTACTCTTTGTGCAAAGTAAATACCAGCCCTCTGATCACGCGAAGCGTCGATGAGCCGCTTAGCTAGGACTCTATAAACAGACCTAGCACTTGGACCCCATGGTCCCAGCGTTTCGAAATCAAACGGCTCAAATATGTACTCACCGATAGGGTTTTGATATTTACGCCGTTTGAGCGTCTCCGCTGATGCAGCAGCAACACCAGCACAACCCACTGTGCTAGAAAGATGGGATGGCGCAAGGCTGTCGACACAAGTTGCGTCTCACACCAAAGGCCTACCCATTTTCCATGGCAGTAATGACATACCATCTCGTCTCTTGCCATCGTCGCGTACCAAGCCGTGAGGTTCAAGCTGAGCCGGAACGCCAGCGGTGACAAGAGCCCAACGGAGTATGTTATTTAGGTTAGCTTGTCGTGATATACGACCAGCACTCCTGCTGCATGACCGGCCATGGTGACCAAGAGAGTCGACGGCTTCTCCACAATGACACCGATGCGGAAAAATACAAGAAGTGTCTAAACACAAACAGGAAGCAATGCGAAAGGTTGTATTATCCAACATGGTACATATATTAGACGACGGGAGCGCCTGAAGCCAAAGGCCCGACTCCCACTCCCCCACAGCCAGCAAGCGGGCACGTTCAGCAGCATAGGACGAAGTATTTATGAGAATTTCTCGAACTATGCTGCATAACGGCCCATCCTACTATCTCTGAGAGAGTCGGTTTTCGGGTAAATCAGTGCTCGGGCAAGCAAGTCTCCAAGCGTTCACGATGTTGGTCATGCATTGCACTTCAGAATTAACCAGTGTAGGTGCCAAGATTTTCCTGTTTTTGAATTTCTCCGTGCTATGGACCGAAGATAGGAACGCTGGTAAATTAACATTAGTAATTTTTCGAATGCCGAGGCCGCCCAAGCGAACTGGTAAGCTCGCTTGTAGCCACACCCGGTCGTTAATGGCTACATTTAAAACTTTAATAAGAGTGTTCTGTTATAGTTTTAGTGAAGTTTTTCCGAGAAGTGTGTCAAGATCGTAGTAAATCGAAATCCGTAGTCTCTGCCTACCCCTCTGGGAAACAGGCGTGAATCTATGTATGTATCTATGTATTTATGGCCAGACTAAGTTTACACAATAATGATGCATGTTCATGCCGAAAAGTTCTTTAGAATTAATGTATATTACAGTCTTTTAAATTGAAATACCTAAATAAGAGGACGGCAAAATTTTCTTCCGCCCCAGGCGCCTTACACCCACGCTACGCCACTGGATAACGTAAATGTAGAATATATATATTCACAATATATATATATATATATATATATATATATATATATATATATATATATATATATATATATATATATATATATATATATATATATATATATATATTGTGGATATATTTTGTAATAACGACTGTTGGATTAGTTAGGATAGAAAGGATTTTATGCATATTTACACG
This sequence comes from Catocala nupta, assembly GCA_963675205.1. Lineage (NCBI taxonomy): Eukaryota > Metazoa > Arthropoda > Insecta > Lepidoptera > Erebidae > Catocala > Catocala nupta. The sequence continues at coordinate 18,476,474 of OY776078.1, forward strand.
AATTGAGAAATATAAACTATATAATGTTTTGACTGACACGAAGTAATGTATTGTATTATCCTTTATAGTACATTGCAGTGGGCAGCAACCGAAGTGCAGGCATCTCTCGCGCATCCTATCTATCACTTACTTTATCACATACTCAAATTCGCATTATATAGTGTAATATTAGTTAGGTTAGTAATAATTTTATGCATATTTAGATTAATTAAGAAAGGCAATATACCACGTAAGAATTAAAGTTCTCGAGTAATAAATTGGCGTCTACCGACCACAATCGCAGACAATGCGCTGCTTATGAGAATTAACAGCGAGAAAAACCCAATAACACTATACTCCACACAAGAGCCCAAACCGAAACCTCATGCATAGCAGCCGGATTTACTACAGAAGCATCTAACTGATAGTAGCTATAACCTATTGTCTCGAGTTCGATACCAAAGTGCGCATCTCTGAGTTTTCGAAGTTATGTGCATATTAAATTGTTAATTATAGCTCACTTAAACGGTGAAGGTGCTCAATGTTGCCGCAATGTGCCCGCACTGAGCCAGTGTGGTGGACTATGGCCTAACCCTTCTCACACTGAGAAATGAGGTGTGAGCCACCCAGCAGTGGAGCTGTTTAATACAGGGCTGATACTATTATTATACTCTTTACTTTAAATATTTTTAATATATCTTACATTTTTAAATACATATATAAAACAACATTTATATATTTCGTTTGTTTGTAAGGATTTAACTCTAAAACTGCAAAACCGATTTTAAATATTATTTTACCATTAGAAAGCTTTATCACCGAGCAACATAGACTATATTTCATCCAGGAAAAAGTACTGTTACTTATCGAAACCGCGAGCAAAAGCTAGTTATTATTATTTTAATAAGTACTTTTTCATACAGATCTAGCTGGCATGGCGGACACACAGAGCCACACGCCAGGTGTGATCCGCAGCACACGGGACTACCTCCAAGTACCCATGTCGCCGGCACCAGCGACGTCTGACGACTCAGAGGACGCCCATTTACCCTCACCCATCTCCACTCTATCTGGAGACGACGACTCTTCTATCATTTCAACGTCCAGGTAACGTTTATTTTCTTTTCGGTTCTAACTTGTAAAAGCCGTATGCCCCGTGAACACGGCTGCTGCAAAGCAACCGAAATGTCGGCAAAAGTGTAAATATATTATAAGTTGAGGTTTGAGATTCTTTATTTTCCATAAGAATTAACAAGTTTTAAGTTGCATCTAGCATTAAAAAATCATGTTAAAAGAAGTGTTTAAAAATAAACCGACGCAAAATCCGTAGAAAGCTGCTTAATGACAATATGTATAACATTGGCATAAAACTGAAGCAATATTTATATATATTTAACATCTGTGGCATACAAGATCGCAATGCGGCAGTCTCAGAAAGAGATATCGAGATCAGCAACTTTTCTAAGGAATTGGTCACAAATTAAGGTAGACCAGCAAAAGTAGAAGGAGGGATGCGAAGCTATTGCCCTGCAATAGGACATGACTCGCTAAATTATGTTTATTATATTTGATATTACTTTTTATATAAGCAATAATAAAAAGTAATATTAAAAAATTGCCAGCAGAACAAATTTCGGTAATAAGTATATGATATGCAATATAATAATACCTACTTACACTAAAATGCCACCTACCGATCGTGAGCATTTTAATTTTTTTAATGATAAAGGAACACAATACACTAAAGCTTACATAGGAGAAAACATCATTTGATTAAATATATATTTAAGGATAGAATCGTATAGTATACATTTTTAATAATAAAATTAGGAACACGGCACTTGTCTGTAATAAGTATGGTACTATGTCTAATCTGTAAACAACTTTCCGTAAAAATGACAAAAATACGTAAATTACTAACTGACTAATCTAAAGAATGTTGCTGATATGTTCCAGCCCACATAATGGCATGGCGGTTACCGTAGAGCACCCGCTGTTAGGGTGCTTTATGTTCTTAACACGCTTTTATTAGCTTGGTACATACCAAGCTAGATACATACATATGTATCTATGTAACGGAATCTTTGAAGGTGATTTTCATGAAAATATAAAATAAATAATAGATTAAAAAAACTTAAAAACACGCTATATTATTGAAATTAAACTACTATATACGGATTTTATCGCGTTGTTTATTTATCACTGTATTACAAAATTTTGAAAATCTCTCTCCTCGTGACCATGGCTGCTGAAAAGCACCCGAAACGTCGGGGAAAGTGTAAACCAAAAATAAATAGATTTAATAGTTTAAATAATTTTATTAGCTTGTAAATTAGCCAAATAAAATCAATAGTAGTAGTAGAGTAATATTTTCAAAATTTTGTAATACAGTGATAAATAAACAACGCGATAAAATCCGTATATAGTAGTTTAATTTCAATGAATAACATTCGCGTAAACAGAAGACAATAACACGCTATATTAAAAAATCCAAACTAAAAAAGGTAGGAAATAATTTAATAATTTTAATTTTAAAAAGCGTGAGGTGCTTTCTGATATACGCCACGCTTTTTACATGAAGCTCCATAATGAAAAATTATGAAGACGACAACTAATTAAAATTGAGATGATACAAATAAAATCGTTTAATTCTGAAATATAAGTACTCCTTTCTGATACACACTGTACAGGCGTAGTTATTCATTATACTTATGGTACAGGTGCAATTCAAAGAGAATATACACCTATACTGAAATTTTCTTATAGTTCATTAATAATATAATATCTACCAATGTCTATTTCATCTATAACCTGTAACCAACATCAATGCTATAACCTCACCATCTAACTCTATCCAGAAGTTCCTATGCAATATTATACCTAGCCAACACGTTTAAAGTGCGAATAAAATAATACTTTTCCATTGTGAATCGTGTCGTGGTGTAAACTGCGGGCGACCTTACAAAGTCACTCACTAGATTTATATTGAGGTCTATTTGACATTGTATTGATAGCATGCAGTTCGCCATTCCAACAAGATTGAATAAAGCCGTACGTAGCGGAGTAGTAAATATCAGTATAATAGATCTTTATCTATGAAATTGCTTTATTTATATTTACCTATAAGTATCAAACTTTGTGAAGCCCGAAAGTAAAATCAAATAAATCAGTGACTGTTTTAAATATGCATTGTGCTTTTAAATAAACCTGTTCATATTATTAATATTCTAGGTCAATTGATACACCTTGTTTAATGTTAAGTGTTTTAGTCTCTACCAGTTTAGTATCCCAGTTTCGTAGCCTAAATACGCATTAGTAACATGATGTCGTTTTATTTTATAAGACCTATGTTTGGCATAAGTACCATCAACTATACATACAAAATAACACCAAATACAGACCTGACATTCTTGTATCAATATTATACAGTAATTTTTTCGATTGATCGGTAGTAGTAAACTACCGATCCGCCCTGACATCGCATGTGTGTTATGTTATATCTCAAAGAGATTTTTGATGGGAGCTCTCAAGTCGCTTGACTATATAGCCGACGTCATATTTTAACCAAATTTCACAAAACCTTAACACATTATATACCTAAACTGAACTGTGAAAACTGTATAAAAGGCCATTAAGTATTTCTTGAGTTTATCGCGGAAATACAGACAGACGGACGCGGCGGAGGACTTTGTTTTATAATATGTAGTGTGGATTAAGTAAACAACTTGCTATATAATTAAACTAATGTTTTATTGAAAGACAATAATCAATAATAGCCAAGTATAACGCGTAATATAATTATCTCAATTAAAGGCAGTACGTGCGAAATCGCTGTACAATTGATGAATATTTTAACGCTATCAATTATAATGATTAAAACCTTAGCTTACAAATTCCACTACCAAACAATATTTCATTAAATTTTCACTGTGGCAAATAACTTTCCGAGATGCTCAAATTAGTGGTTACCGTATCCTTTGATCACTTGCAATACTGAAAGTATTACCAGTACGTTCTCGACTCTATGGTAAAGGACAAAGAAAAGAAAAATGGGACAATGGGAAAGGAATAGAAGTGGTATAGGTATGATCCTTTCTTATAATCAAGCAACTCGTTGTACCTGTGTTACGTATTTTAAACGTTACTTACCTATGAATCCAGTCATCAGCAAATGTAAACGTCACCGTAGTGACTTAGGTAACCAGTGTGTTAATCAAGCAACTCGTTGTACCTGTGTTACGTATTTTAAACGTTACTTACCTATGAATCCAGTCATCAGCAAATGTAAACGTCACCGTAGTGACTTAGGTAACCAGTGTGTAGACGTCGTTATTGTTGTGTGTCGAAATACCGACAGTATCCAGGCGCGTGCGCTTTATACGAGCAAATAAGCACTGCATACCCTAGTCCGCTGGCTTATGTAAATCTATATAATCGAAATCTATTTATTAAATACTACAATATAATATACAGATATATATACACACAAAAACATTTATAAATGAAATGTAGTGCTCTCGCAGAGGTTTCGGGTAGGGCGTGCATAGAGTATACCAGAAATCTTTGTGCACGCCCCTGACAGTGTCAATATAAATAATAGTGACCAAGTGAGAGTAGTTGCCGAAACCCGCACTTCACGAAGGCGCCGCTGAACTCACATCAGTCAACCCGTGACCACGATCGATGCAAGTCGGTCGAAACGTCGGGCAATTAATAGGTATTTATTACCTTTTAAATACTTTATTGCGAGTAAGACCCGTTGTCTAACATTATATTAAGTATGTGTACAAATCGCGATAGTCTAAAAACTTTTATAGTCTATATATTAGCTCAACTAAACTATTAACAACGGCTAGCTCTTTCACTATGATAACATGACTGAAGTCAGCCGTGGTAAAGCTCAAAATAAATTGTCAATACTGATTTACTCTTATAACTTCTGAGTTCCAAACAGTACAGGTCCGTAAACCCTTTCACCACACTAAGCTCAATTAGTTCGATGCCTAGAGCGACAACATTGGGATGCTTATTATCCATATCCACTAGAGAAAATATTTTCTGAGCCACCTCAAAGTTAAAGAAGGCCTTCATAACTTTATGCGTTTAAATAATTAATGTAGTATGTGTGTTTATATACCACGCCTCAATCTCTGAAGTGGAAGGCAGAGATACGCCTTTGCACCTCTCTTTGTAGGTAATACATTACATCCTCATTTCACCAGCTAGAAATATAATCATATATTCGAAGCACCTGTTTTCTTCCATTCGAGGATGGGTCTTATGTCTTTGTCCTCTTGTTGCGTTCTCTGCAGCGTTTCCTTCTAGTCTTCGCTAAGATTCGTCCTCAACATTCTCACTAGTCCTTCCTGCTTGGCTTCTTGCCTGGCGCAGTGCTTACACTGGTCGTGACACTTTCTACGCGACAGCATTACCACGTGACTTCCTACTGCGATGCTCTATTACGAAGTCGAATTCCTGTAGTTGTTCAATCCATCTTGATACCTGTTCTTCTGGGTCTTTAAACTATAGTAGCCATTTTAATGTAGCGTGGTCAGTTCGCAGGTGAAATTTCCGCCACAACGAATATTTGCTGAAGTGCTGCAATGTCTTTACAACTAGAAGGTCTCTTCGCGTCCCTACAGTAGTTTCTTTCAGGTTTGGATAGGGACCTTGCTGAAGTACGCTATTACATTCTCATGCTCTCCTTTACGTTGAGATAACACGCCAAGGTCAAAGGTGATTGAGGGCGAACCTATTGTTGTTTACTGGACACATCTCCAATAACCGTGCTGCTGTATCTACCTAGATTTCTTGTCAACAAAAACGAATAACTCTTTGGCCGATCCGGCAATTAAACCCAAGACCTCATACACAACGCATTCATTACACGCCCCTAAGGCTTAGCATTATAAAAGTTCAAGCCTATAAAGAGTAAGACTTTTCAGGCATTCGATGGCACCTGCACATTGAGTCTGGGTCGTGGTCGGTTGGCAAATAGTCTAAGGCGTCTGCTCCCAGTATACAGAGCAATTAAGTACTTAAGCGCTGCAAACTGCAAAAGCTTCCGTGATGGTAAAATTCGCTTTGAAAATTAAATTAACATTAACTAGATTTACATATATTATCTTTATAAAATGTTGCTTCTATTATCTTGTTGGCTATAATTATTATTTGTGTAGAGATAGTAAGTATATTACGTTTTTGAAACGGATTTGCAATGATATAAAGGTAATCTTAAGTGTTCTCAAATGGGTGACCAAATGAAATACTTCATGGTACATATGGATGTATATATTTACTGGTACCAATTATAATATGATAAATATATGGTTGAACTAGCTGAGTGGTTGCGGAGAGACAACTGCCGCGCGACGCTACCACATACTTGCGCCTGGCTACATAAAACTAAAGCTTCAGCAGTATCGTTATAATATTCCCCCTTCAACATAAGAATAATAGACTAAAAATAGTTATCTAATCGTTAAACAATTATCAGCTAATTATTTTAACGTTTTATTATATACTACAGCGTATCTCCTTACAAAAACATACTTAATACATGAAGCGATACTGCAAGCGCGATATGAATTCAAGTTACATTTTCGAGTAAATCGAAACAATGACATCATTTTAATATAACGCTATAATTCCTAGTGGGTTAAAATATAAAACAAAACAATTAAAAAAAAGAACAAAATCGATCTGAATTAAAAAATATATTACAGTACAGGTCATTATATTACTTTCCATTACTCTAGATTAAAGTACTGCACTGTATAGGTTCTCGTTTGGGGCAGCGAGCCTCCTTGCCGGATCGTTGCCCTGGGACCTAGAGGCCCGGCTCCTGGCGTTGCTATATCAATGGTGCCAGGAGGCACTGGTACGAGGTGAAGTGCTGTCGCATCGCGATACCGAGATGCGGCGGCGCAAGCTCCGCGAGGTCCTAGTGGCGGAATGGGAGGAACGGCTTGTCAATCCCAGCGCCGGGCACTCCACAATCGTGGCGGTAAGACCCGTACTTAGAGAGTGGCTGGAGAGGCGTCATGGCGCCCTCACGTTTCGTCTGACACAGGTGCTGACCGACCACGGCTGATTCGGTCTTCACCTGTGTCGAATAGGCAAACAAGAGACGCCCGGTTGTCATCACTGCGGCGACTGCCACGTCGTTGTCGAAGACACGGCGTTGCACACATTGGTAGGCTACCCTGCTTGGGCCACGCAACGCCGTGTCATGCACACGGCAGTCGGTAGGGTTGTCGTCTCGCTCGAGGCTATGGTTCTATCAATGGTTTCGAGCGAGTGGTCTTGGAATGCCGTCGCCGCCTTCTGTGAGGAGGTGATGTTAGTGAAGGAGGCGGCGGAGAGGGAGAGGGAACGTTCAATAACTAACCCTAACCGCAGAGCCGGGCGTAGAAGGGCGCGAGACGACCTCCAGCCACCTTGAGTAGAAGCCTGTGGGCGGTGGACCCATTGGGGCCGTCCACCGCCCGATCAGCGCAGGTCCGAGTAGGCAGCGTTCGTGTTCCACGCACGCCTCTCGATGTCGGATATTTTCATGTTTGTGTAAATATTATGTGTTTGTGAGTTCTTGTGAATTTATCCTGTATGTGTGATTGTGTGATGGTTGTGTGGGACCCGCCACGTCCAACGGCGGATCGAACCTTAGGCGGGATCGCGATTCGAATGCGAGAGTGATCCGCGCGGCCTCGCCATAAAGGTGTGAGGAACACCGCGGTGGTTTTAGTCGGTCCAAACCCATCTGAGGGGCTGGATCCCGACATATACCGACATATGTGTCTTGCACATTTACCAGATTAAAAAAAACCTGCTCTGTATAGATAATTTACCAATAAAATATGCACAATACATAAAACAAAAGATAGCAAGAAGTTTCGACTTTCCGTAATTAGCACTGCGTATGACGCTTATCGTAGAAGCTTTTCGGAGGAAGATGCTACGTTTGATCACTTTGCGATGATCACATACTGCCAGCGACTTTCAGTAATACGTTACATTTGAGCAATGATTAACGTGGAAAATTACAGGCTACGCCATCCAACACCTGTGCGCTATGTTGCCTCGCCCCCAGGTGTGATACGCGAGTACGACGCGTGCGCTGTTCCATCGAGTGCCACCGCTGTGTATACATATACACTAGTCCACCGGGTATGCCGCAGTCCTTTTCTTGGTGCGGAATGTGACCTCAAACCCAAGTTTGGATAGCCTTACGCCTCGTCCCGGAAATCCTATATTGCTCCTACTCCATAATGGACTGCTTTGGTCACTACTTGAGATTCAGCTAAGCAATACAGCCATGATGAGTGTGTTTGGTACCTAAAGTGGTCGCTCCTCTCGGCAGATGATTTGTTCTCACTGTTGCCGATTGAAGTAGGTTGTCGTAGTACCAATCGTCTCCCGATTCTTGCTTCGTCAAACCTTCGTGCACGTGTTTGGCTGCTATGTGCCATGTGCACGGATCCTATCGTCGGCAAGTCACATGCGCGTGCTTGCCTACCACGTTGTCACCGAAGGCTGCATGTTTTTAAGTTTGGGTCACTAATGTAAATGTTGTGGATGTTCAAATAAAATGCTTCGTTGTTAGATATGGTTATATATATTTACTGGTACCAGTTATAATATGATAATACATAATTAAACTACGACCTAACTGAGTGGTTGCGAGGAGACGACTGCCGGACGACGCTACTGCATATTAGCGCCTGACTATGTAAAATTAAAGCGTTAGCAGTGTCACTAAACGTTATGTTCTCCAATTTAAAATGATGATGATTAAAATGAAATATGTTATAATGTAATTAATTGATACATGAATAGTTATCTTTGTCATTTTGTATGTTATATCTCGACCATTTGATATGATAGAACTGTTGTATGAGCTTGCTTAACAATTATTCCCTACACAACTTTTAGTCACCGGTTTGAATGCGTTCCATATTCCTAGCTATAATGTGTTAAATTTTAGTTATGCGGCCTAAAGTTTAAGGTAACAGACTAACGATCAAGAAATTGTTGATTCCACACCCGCCCATAACACTACTGACGTGAACCCACTACAAAAATAAGTACCTATTTGGCTTCTCCGGAGCCGGTCAACACAAAAAACAGTAATTCGGCACGCAAAATATTTGTTAAAACGCATATTTTATTCGTTTCAGAAACGTGGTATAATTAATTTATATTTTAATAATTATTTAACTTTTTTATTGGTATCAAATGCCAAAATTTAAGTTATGCTTAAAGTCTAATACATCAATAGTGATTTTATCGCGTTGTTTATTTTACTTTAAACACTGTTATTACATAATTTTGAAAACTCTAACACTACTATTATTGAATTTTACTACTATTTAAGCTATATATTTTCTAATTAAAACTATTTATATTTAAGTTTAGACTTTGCCCCGACGTTTCAGTTGCTTTACAGCAGCCATGTTCACGGGGAGACTAAGATGGTAGCTACCATTATATACCATTGCGATTATAAAGGATGACACAAAGGTGACCGCCTATATTGAAAAGGAAGCCTTGCCTCACTGGCACAAGTATTAAAATGGTTTGTTTATATTATATGTTTGATCAAGCCGAATAAAAAATTACACAAATATTAAAATAAAATATCAGTTTCATTATTTTTATACTGTCGTGTGCACGCGTCGCGATTATATCGATGCTGATGATTTGTTTGCTATTAATGTTATTATGCTGGAATTGGATATTTCTATCTAGTTATCGACATTAACATGGAATAATCATTATTTTGCTAAACGAGTGAGGTTGTATTAAACCTACGTTATTTTATTGATGCGTGAAGTGAATGTGTATCTACTTACGTGTTTGGTTCATACCTACTGGGCTGATATTGTTCACATGATTGGATTGATTTTAAGTTCTTTGTGTAGTTTTGGTAAGTTGTAAAGTTTTCAATATGATATTATGCTGCGTCCTACGGTCGCTTTGTAATATTCTACTTAGGTAAATGTTATACGTAACGTAAGTAAGTTATTGGTCATATCCTTGGGAGTTTTGTGTAGGTAGTGGGTAGCGGTGTTGTTTGAAGCATTCATGTTTACGTGTGTAACCGTGCACTTTCAAATCTAAATAATACATGTAAGAGTAACTATCCTCTTATCATTCCGGTGAATGTTTGCGAGATAAGGAAAGTTTGTTTTCATTTGTCGTACGTAGGTATAACATTTAGGTATGTAGATAAACATAGGTTGATGTGTATTATGAATGTGTTGGTCGTAGAAACTGGTAATCTGTGTAAATTAGGTAGGTAGGTACGGTAGAGCTGGTTAGGAACTTCTTTGACCTCCAATATTTTTAAATGTTGATTCATAGAATTTATTTCTTTACAGAACAGCTATTGTTTTATTGGGTTGATATTTGTGTAAGTAAATATCTTGGGTACAACAGAGGTAGTCAGTATCAGGCAATGATTTATTAATCATAAGATTAAATCCAATCATAGATAGTTTTGTTAACTAACTGAGGAAAGTAAGTAACTCAGGTTATTCTTAGATCTCTTGGTTATCTTAATTGGTTATGAGAATGGATACCGCGATACCGCGCCGGTGCAGTGGTTGCGCAGCAGTGCCGGCGAGCGTTCGCCGCGAGCGTCGAGAAGGGGAATGTATGTAGGTCGCGGAAAGTACCGCCCGTTATTACTTACGACATTAATTATTGACATGTTATTTTTTTAATTAGTTAGGATGTAATATTGTCTCGGGTGGTTAACATATGACTAACTGAAACCACTTCACGAAAGAAACGATACATTATTTTTTCCAAAAAAATAATTCTAATAAATAAATTATATGGTCAGGGTTATTCTATATCACCAGTAGAATGCGTGGTTAAAAGGAATTACACGATTTCAAAATCAGCCTGTATATTTAATTAATTTCAAAATGGTTTTAGTTTGCAAAAGAACTTCTGAGACTTATATTAAACACTGTAATTTACATTACACACCAAATTAATTTAATAATACGAAGGTCAAAGGTTGTCCCTACTCAGAACGCTTGTTTTTTGTAATGGGATCGCTATTTTCTTGGCAACATTTAATTATGTGTGGCGGATAAGCGGTTACTTTAGCCTACGGCAGCTGTATCCAAGCTTAACGCGCGTTTTGCTGATCCGTCATAATATGCATCAGATTATACGAAGATCACGATTTACTTATCAAAAATCCCCATATAGTAAGCTTAGCAAGAAACTAATAAAAGTAGGTACCCACATAATTACAAGATGTCATTGAATACCACTTTGCTCGCTACTTCAACCGAGTGGCACGGTTCGCTATCGTCGTCATTCGTGTGAAACAAACTCTACGGCATATTTCTGTTCACAGGCATTTCATAGAAATTCCTAATAGGTCTATCAAAAGAATGTTGTCGGATACAGAGTGATACAGTTGCACAAAATATAGTTTTAAGAATAGTCTGCTAGCACGTAGCTTTAATCAATCAATTAGACTTTTTCTTCGTTTGACATGGTCATCACTTTCAGTATATGACTGCATTTCTTTCGCACCCTATTGAATCTATTTAATGATTTTTTTTAGTCGTCGATCATAAGGTTTCGTGTGTGACTCCACGTCGAAAAGCTTTGAAAGAAAATTCTCAGTAATAGCACGGCGTCTAGCAATGTCTGGATTGCCGGCATCGGCAGTTAACTCACTTCAATAGGTATAGGTGGCGAAATATATACGTAATACACTTTAACCTCACCATTCGACGAAGCCTATGCAAACGTGTGCATGTAATACAGCTATTCGCAAATATTGAAGACTCGCATTCGTGTCTGTGTTCACTAATATGACTTATCATACACTAGTTACATCTATGCGCTGATATAAATTAGTATCGGTAGTTTTATAATAGTTAAATTTATATTGAATAAGATCTTTGATACTTCGAGACGTATATAAAGAGGTGGCTGAGATGGAGAGGCAACAGAACCTGAATCGGTGATTATAAAAAATGTAACTGAGGCAATAATTTAGGCGGATTACCTTTTGAAAGAGTCACTTATATTTTTAAGTGAATTTCTGTATTATATTATATATTTACCTGTAAAACCTATATATCAGGTATTTACCTGTAAAACCTAAACAAACTTAAATGTCCTACCTTTCTAATTAATTCTCGAGATTCGTTGGCAGAAACGTTAGGAATCTAAAATCATTTTATATAATTGGTCTAATATAAAATTATTGTTATCAGTTTGGCCTGTGTAGATGGCAGTCATATACATTGTTATGATAATAATTGTTTACAAATCAAACCCAATACGGATAGGAATAATAATTATTAGTCAAATACAAGCGCAAGGTATTGTATCTGGCCGCTGGTGTAAAAATACCATTTATTTTAGGTTAGCTTTTTCACGGGACGCAGTCAAAATTCCAAATTCATTTCTCAGTTACTCGAATGGTTGAAAAATGAAGCTAAATAAAAGAGTTGTCGAGGGATTAAATCCTTTTGAGATAGAAAAAATATAGCAGACAGATACGCACGGCAGTGCACTGGGGATACAATTATATAATACAGTCATTTTAGCTACGTAAAAAGGTATTGCAAAAGTTTAAAATCCCAACCCTAGTATGCTGTCGGAATGTATGTAATTAAAAAGTGTACATACATACATATATATGCAAATATTTTAGTTTGCTTTATTATTTTGTAGTTTGCACAGCCTCGTCTGTTGTTACCATGATTACTACCGCAATGATAACTGGAAACTAGTAGTTTTTGGCAACGTTCATATACGAGGGACACTTCAATTGTTCGTAGGCTAACTACGAAAATAAATAGATAGGACTCTAGCTTTTATTTATTTTGCTACATATTCCGAAATTCAATACACTTTTTCTATTGATCAGATATACCCAAATATTGCACAGGTTTAAAATCTTTGTGTACCGCACACAATAATTATCTGCGCAGTGGTTACTAGACTTAAAATTTACAATTTTTTGATGATGGTAGATCGGGGGTTTACGAAATATTTGATAATCATTCAGAGCCACCTTTATTAAAAATAAAATTAAATATTATATTAATTTTTCACCAAGTTAATGCGCAAATCAGATGTTAGATACGCGCATTAAATTGGTGAAACTTTTTTCCGTCTTAACTCATCATAGACGTTTTACTTCAATTTCTCAACGAATATCACAATAGTAAGTAAGTTCCTAAGCAGAGTTTATAGTTTTTCTTTTGCTGAGTACTTCACAGCAATTATCTCCTTTACGTCCCTTTTACTTGACACCTTATCTTTTCTAACCGCTAAAACCACTCAACGATTTTCATGATCGGAACTTTATACTACAATAAGCACCTAAGCTATATTCCTAGTTACTAATCTATCAATAAATTTCAGTAGGTCGCTTCTCTTAGCCAGACGCTAAAACCACTCGACTATTTATATGATCGAAACTTTACTATTACTATGCAATGGTGTATCTGGGCTTCATATCATTACTAGTCTACCAATAAATTTCTGTTAATCCGATTTATACAATTCCAAACAGTGGAAAATCTTCAGTCATACGCGTTTTTACTAGATTTTTTTGCGCCTTCACTTGCATTAGTCTAGATTTTATCAATAAATGTCTATCCCTCGAAAGCAGTATTTTGTGGATGACACCTACATATGTCCTTTTTTATAACAGCGTGTATGCGAAATTTAATTAAGATATGTATTTATTAATAGTTTCTTACGTTAAATTCTTATTTCAAATACTCATGTTTCAAAAATAGTCACAAATTGGCCGACATTATCGCATGGGAAATAGAAATAATAATTAAGAATAAACAAATAATATTTTACTCAATTATTATTATGATAAAAAGGCTTTAAAACGAGCTATCTATAGAAATCGATGGTAACCTACGAACTTTTGAAAACCTCTACTAATATAATTTGTATCATTTTAAGTAAGTCTTAAAATGATGTAGCGATGTTCATTTGTGAGTGCAGGCACGACAGTTGTTTACACAGACGCTATATAACCGCAACTACAAGAACAAACTTAAAGTTGACTGGTTAGAATAATATATTATTTAAAAAGGAATACCTACTTAGGGGTAGTCTGTCGTTGTGGAGTATTTTTCTTGTGAGGGATTCAAAATCTACACCCGCGCATTTATTGTAGATGATAACATAAAGCGCAGTGTTGTTACTGCGATTAATTCTTATTGTCGCAGACGATTATAATCAGTCTTCAGTCTGGTTCATTGTGTTGACATGCTTACATTCGTCACTGGTATTCAAAAGTATAAATATTACGAACAACCTGTTCTATTTATTGTTTTGTCTGCCGCACTGTCTGAACGGGCTAATCTTAAGAAACGATAATACAATACTTCCTTCTGTTATTCTGTGAATGCAAACGTTACAAAACTTTGAACACAGATAAACAATGATCTAAACACAATCATGAACTCTGAACTTTCATAACTTATTTGTTATTTAAGCGATCCAGTGCAGTCCATCCATAATAATAATGCTGTAAATTATTGCTGAGGCGAATACTATGAATATATGTCCCTGTAATATTGTTTACACTAGCACAAGAGTAAGGAAATTAAATTATTAATGTAATATATAGAGTTCAGGCTCAAGTGCAGGGATAAAACACTGTTTGGTTGAATACTCTAAATAATCACATGTATGTTGTACGATTACTATAATTTATTGGTATCCTCGTATTTTTGTCGATCCACTAAATAATGAGATATGTGCTTATTTTTTTGTGATTCAGGGTAGTCGAATCTGCTAGCGCCATAAAAATTAGTCGAATACAAAACTTAAATTTTCGGCACCTGTTTTTGGGACAGCCTGTACATCTATACTTTTTTCTTTATTACTTTTTCATCCATAATTACGTGGAGAGCGCTAATAAACTGAGGCAGATATTAATTAGGCACGGATATTGGCTACTTCTCTGCGAGTTTGTATTAGGAGGCATTTCGTCTCCCTTTTTAAGTCTTGCTGTTCTTTCAAATCGAGCTGATTAGCTCCCCTTCAAAGGAAGAACATGACTTATATTGAGCCACCGATGGTTAATTAAGTAACTGCTCATTTCATTATGTGCATGCGGTATGAGTGTTATTTTCAAAAAGTTGCACCAATTTTACAAAAAATGGGAATTATTTAGTGAAAATTGTAAAAATGTGTTAGTACAGTGACAAATTTGTTGAACCTGAAATAAAAAAGTTATAGTAAATTAACTAGATTATTCATACTGCTAATCTGACAAAAAGGCTTGCCTTTTATCATATATGCATATCTCTAAATATACTACCTTCGTATTTGTACCGGACGGGCGAACTCGGGGTTGAGGTTACTATAGCGATGGTTACAAGATCAACCGACAAGTCGCTGACGTCCTATACATGATGTGTGGACTGTACTGTAGCGATTACTGGTTACGGTGCGGAGGCTCTGAAAACATGTCATACGGTGCGGGGTTCAGGGCTTCGAAATAATACACATCTTGACCGTTCGTTTCTTGAGGTTTCTGGCTGGCTCCGTTCGGTTCTTGAGGCTTGAAGATGAGGTTTCTTGAGCACACAGGTGACGACTACAGAGTCGACCGATACTGTGTCGCTTAGGTACCTCGGAACTTTACCGTAACGAGAGCCGGCCAGAAATCCCTGTTAAACAAGTTTATTTTTTACTATAAAATTATCACATTTCTGCTTATAACTATGGAACTATACTAGCTAGCGTGATTGTATAACCAGTGCCGCGTAGGGCACGAAAAGACCCAGCTAGTAATACATATTTTATCTGTCGGAAGTTAGGTCTAGGTATAAATATTCTATGTTATGTGTTAAAAATCTAATATGCGGTTACGTTTATATAAGGATAAAGTTTAATAACTTTATAACTATACTATATAGGAATATAATTCCTTCAGCATCTTGTAGCGCTTTTCATTGCGGACAAAATAAAATACACAGGTGAAACCTTTTATTAAAACCTTAGGACTTAGGTACCCTAACATTCCTAACTTCAGGGAAAAATGCACATTTTTATTAATAATGTTTACGTTTAACATGATATTCTTATAAACTATAGAAAATGTATTATTATGTTATTTACACTATTTAACTATACGATTTAGGTCTATATGTGACCTAATTCGGCACTATTTCAGAACTATAAACTTTATTGATACGGTATACTTAAATAACATGTATTGAATTTATGATCTTACGATTCTTAAACTAATGTTAACGTTGTCGCGAACAGTATTAATAAATGTAATTTCTGAAATTTGTTAAGGAATTGTTACAGCTATTAACAAATTTTCAATTCATTTGCACCTTCGATGACAAATTTATATCGATTTATTTAGCTCACTAATCAGCACACGCGCCGTCTTAGAGATCTTCAAAATAATCAGTTAAGGCTGTATAAATTCATATTATTCTAATGGCATATTGTAATTAAACTTGCGACTGTATCTGTTTAACAATAATAGTAACAGATAACTTAGGTACTTAAAGGAGAAAATCCTATTTTACTATACCATCTGAGTGTATCCCCAGATACACTCAAAATATGGCTCAGTCACTCCTTGATTGCTAACACCCTACCAAACCATCACTGAAGTCGGTAATGTCCACGTTGTACTCTGGTGACTAATTGGGATGCTTCTATCTTATCTTCTTTGAGCATAAACTCGGTCATTCTGCTTATTAAAACATTGCTCAATACTAATAATTATCTAGTCAGTAAATAAAATATTTCTGAGACTTTGTGAAATTTTGCGTTCCGCTTAAGAAGTTGTTTTGATTTTACGACCCTATTCATTTTTAAATTATCAGTTAAATAGTGACCAGTGCGTTTCTTATAGGTTGCAAGTCTCAGGTCATCTTTTAAAATACGCGAAGTGATTCTAGGTGCCATATTCATTTCCCAAGATAAAATCTTTTGCTTTCGAACAGGATTTTTTAAATTCTTTCCTTCACTGCTTTGATCGCCTTTTTATACGAATACTACGTGGACGGCCAGATATTATTGTGTCACAAACAGAGGAGGTTTCATTGCTCCTATCAATAGTCCGGTACACAAACATTCGACTAATAGCAAGCGGATGGAGAGTTTCAAAAATTGCATTTGGCTCCATACCTACTTTGTGTAATGCTATCACAGCAATTTGGTTCTCTTTATCACCCCACTCCATTTTAATATGACAAAAATATTAAAAACCGATTGGTGCGAAAATTTGAAAACGCTATGAATATTCATATGAGAATGACAGATTCCAAATTCAAATGTAATATTATGTTCTTTTTTTTTAATTGTAGCAGTATTTATGGCCAGATTAGGTAAATAAATTGGATATTTTCCCTTATAAAATAATTGGTTCATTAAATCATCATAATATAGATACCATTTTGTTGTTAGGAAAACATGCGCTCTGTAGTAACCTATAAGTTGTTCTGGGTCCATTTTGCAAGTTCATATTTTCTAAACCGTGCAAATCGATAGATACCAATTTTGTAAGTTTATACCGTGCGTCGCTCAAGTTACCACGTAAGCCAAAAATAGCAACTTTACAGGACAGTAAAACTGTATAGAGTATACAGCGTGGAATCGTATACAACCGAAAATCTTTAAGGTCACCAGGTTGTTCAATATTGACTTTTACCTTCAACGTGAATTATTAGTTGATAATTATATTATTTCTTTACCAACTTACTGTACACTTATCAAGTATGTACAACTAGGAGCCTTACAGTAAATATCAAGACAAATAACAATGAATGAGTTGATTGTTATTGTCTTGATATTTACAGTAAAAGTGAATTTATTACTTTTTTATTTTTTATTTATAATCGTTTTATTCACTATGCAGGTAAAAGTCAATGTTGTTCGTGTTGCACATAGTATAAGACTAACAATATCTTAAATCATAGATAAATGAAAAGACGTGACGTAAGAGACTCACATAAGCTTGGAGTGTCCCTGTCTCACGTCTATCGTCACGTATGGTCACCCCTTTTTTTTTAACGTAGTTTAATGCTTTGACGCATACCTCTCCGCGGGGCGACGGAGAGGTAATTTCGGACTCACCGGGGAAAGATGGTGAGTGACATCTCAGTAATACCGACTAAACCTGCCACGGTGTTCCTCGACATAACCGCAATCGGCGGGGCCGCGCGAATCGCTTTCACATGCAATCGCGACCCCGCCGAGGTTTCGGCCCGCCGCACTGTGGGCTGAAAATCGACCTCCATAGACATAGAAATGAAAGTTGCTAGATGTTCGTTTTGTTGACAGATATGGCTTCTATTAGCTATTATACACATAACAATGTCGTCTGAGCTAACTCCGCACAGAAGTGAATTTATTATAAGGTTTTTTCGAAAAAAATGTATGGAGCTAGCATGAAAAATCTGAATATCTCTGAACTTGCAAGGAAAACCGTAATATCCTCAGAGATGGTTATAGGACTAATTATTTGTGATTTTTTGACATACTTCATATAACGGTACCTGCTGCAGATTTTTTTTTAAAAATCACCTAATTTTTTATTAATTTTTTTTAACATTAAACGATTTGTTTTATTGTAAAAGTAAAGAAACAACACGTTATATGCATTTAATACTAAATCTTCGCCAGTTATTTGTTAAAATATCAAGAAAATTATTTTTGCCTTACATAGTATATATGTTTTAAAACAGGTAATTGGATACCATTACTAAACTTTGCATACAGGTAAACCACTGAATATTAAATTAGCCTTCTAATGAGTTCTGAATAAGAGATTAAGTGATTTGCAATATCGCACAATGGTAACTACGGAGTACACTAATTAAATTCTTACAGGTAAGTACATAAGTAAACTAATTAGTTAATTAGACATGTTACGAGTTCTAAGAAATATTTTCGACAACTGTCTAATTATTTTATTATTATGTCTAAATGAAGGTATTTTTTTAAATCATTAAATTCTACTAATGTCAAAGTAAAGATCAATCGATAAGTTAGTTATTTTATTAACGCTAATAATAGGCATTAAATAAAAAGAAAAATAAATTAAAAAGGTATTTTTTAATAGTTGATAAAATTTATATAAAACAAAACATAGGTACAAAAGTATGCAAAAATATAAATAGGTACAAGAATAGTAATATAAAATATTTAAAAATAAATCAATTGCAAAACATAGTTACGTACCAAAGCTAAAAAACGAAAGATCATGAAAAAATTACATTGAATAGAATTATAATTAAAAGCACAAAAAGTTTCTAGTTTTCCTTATCACTCTCGTCGATTTCTGAATCAATCTCTACACGCCCGTATAAATTGTATGGAATGTTTACTACATATTTCGTATAGACTAGATTTTAAAGAGTGGGCTGCGAGAGGTAACGAGCACAAAGAAATGCTAAGTAAGAGAAAAAAGATTATTCAAGACAAATTTAAAGACGAATTAAATCTATTGATTGACATTGTTAAACAAGGTTCCGGAACTACTAATGACGGCAACACTGCAAGAAAGTTTTCAAATTTCCCCATAAAACTGCAGCCATTACTGGGTTGGACGAAGAACTAATAAGATGATTTGCTGTGATTTTACAGGCAATAACTTCCGGGGAAAAAGTAGATATAATTAAATTTAAAGATTATGCCTTCAAAACAGCAGAGAGGTACGTGGAATTATATGACTGGTACTATATGTCATCAACCGTCCACAAATTACTTATACACGGGGCAGACATAATCGAGAAGAATGATGTTGTACCCATAGGAAGTCTCTCGGAAGAAGCGTCCGAGTCTCGCAATAAAGATTTTAGGAGGTTTCGGGAACATCATTCGCAGAAAAAGAGCAGGCAAGATTCGAATCATGATATCCTTAATATGTTAGTTGTTTCTTCGGATCCTTTTATAAATGTACAAAGGCCCAAGTTAGATGCCAAGAAAAAGGAGGATTTATTTCCTGAAACCCTCAATTTAATTCAGTTTCAAGAAACTGACTTTGAGTTTCTAGGCAATCTAGACAATCCAAACTCGTATATATCAGAAGATACGGTCTTTGCTGTTACTACACTCAAACGGTTCATTTCTGTCGGTTTTGCCAGACACAAATAGCATGATGAACTTGATCTGGCTTGAGACAAATACGTGCAGACTTTACCATCGATCATTGTCATCATTAGGTGATGATTCACCCTGTTTCTATTATTGCACTCTGTAGGAATGAGAGCCTTAAATTCTTCATCCATTCGTCGTTTGTGTTCGATGACTACTGCTTCGCTTTCCTTCACAAAAGTAAATTGAACTGGACGACAATACATTGCTGAGCATGGTTTTGGGTTCATCCACAAAGTATTGTCTCCATCAGTCAGTTTTAGTGGCACCAAGGAAGTCATGAAAATACTTGAATCGTCTTGATCGCTATCCATTTTCTGCTTGTATCGGCTTTGGTTTGATGCACCATCGAAACCCCATTTAGATATCAATTTTAAATCCTTATTTTGCACATCATCGTTAGGAAAACTTTGGAGGATTCTTTTGACCGTAATGTCGAGTAAAGCTTGAAGGGTTATTCTTGCCGATGAATCGGTCACTAACACTGATTGCTTCGGAGGATAGCATGCCAGCTTGGTTTGTTGCACTTTATAGTAGGATGGATAAATATCCTTTCTACCTTCCCGAATAGCTGACTCTCGTAAAGTGATGTATTGCCACTTTGATAATTTTAATGAAAGGAGTAATCCAAGTGCTTTTTCTGGTGTAAATAAGATAGTTTTCACCGGTTGCTTAAGCGTTTCCTTAATTTTAGAGGCTGCTTCAGGATGTTTCAGCATATATTCGATTACAGATGCGATATCCTCACAACCTTCTTCCTTAAAACGCGCTGCTGCTGTATATGCCAATTCACTGGGATTGTCAGTTTTATGCTCATCAGATCTTCTCTTCTTCTGTTTGCTTTCCAGATCTTCGAATGGTTTTCGTGACCTCTTTGTCATTGTACCAACAGAGTATGATGTTGAGGGTTCTGGAGAGATTGATCTTGATCCCTTAGCAACAGTTGGTTCTTGAGCGACTAAATTTGTACAACTTGGCCAATCGATAGTTGCTTGCAGCCAAATTTCGTATTGTTTTCTAAAAGTATCAAGAATTCGGTGAGATTTTTGCCACCTTTGTGATGCAGCTCGTACAAATCTCCGACAAAATTCTTTTAGAGTCACTCGATCTTCAACGGAAAGACAAACGTCTAGGCGGGATATAACTTCACTAAACAATACCTCATGATCAAATGAAGTACTCTTACATTTTAGAAGAACGAATAGGTCTAAATTGGTATTTAAACTTTCCATTATAAAATTTCACAGTGATATGTTAGGGGTAACAAAGCTTAGAATAAACTAAATTATGATGCAAAATGTTAACCATTTTATATTTCAGTCCAACATTAGTTAACGACCTCATTAGACAGTTGTCGAAAATATTTCTTAGAACTCGTAACATATCTAATTAACTATTTAAGTTACTTATGTACTTACCTGTAAGATTTTAATTAGTGTAATCCGTAGTTACCATTGTGCGACATTGCAAATCACTTAATCTCTTATTCAGAACTCATTAGAAGGCTAATTTATTATTCAGTAGTTTACCTGTATGCAAAGTTCAGTAATGGTATCCAATTAACTGTTTTAAAACATATATACTATGTTAGGCAAAAATAATTTTCTTGATATTTTAACAAATAACTGGCGAAGATTTAGTATTATATGCATATAACGTGTTGTTTCTTTACTTATACACCAAAACAAATCGTTTAATGTTAAAAAAAATTAATTAAAAATAAGATGATTTTTAAAAAAAATTCTGCAGCAGGTACCGTTATATGAAGTATGTCAAAAAATCACAAATAATTAGTCCTATAACCATCTCTGAGGATATTACGGTTTTCCTTGCAAGTTCAGAGATATTCAGATTTTTCATGCTAGCTCCATACATTTTTTTCGAAAAAACCTTATAATAAATTCATTTTTGTGCGGAGTTAGCTCAGATGACATTGTTATGTGTATAATAGCTAATAGAAGCCATATCCGTCAACAAAACGAACATCTAGCAACTTTCATTTCTATGTCTATGGAGGTCGATTTTCAGCCCACAGTGCGCCGTATGAAACGGTAGGCCACTATACAAATAGGCAACCACTAATTTTACTGTCCCCCTAAGGGCGGGACGGACACACTATACAGAGGCGCGCATGGCAACAAGCACGTCGCCTCTCGGACTTGGTACTGAACGGGTGGCGGGCAGGCCAACGAAGCCCACCACCCCCAGGTCAATCCTCAGGGTAGCTGGAGGTCGTCTCGCGCTCTCTTGTGCCCGGCTCTGCGGTTGGGGAGAGGGTTTAAGCAGTCCCTCTCCCGCTCCTTGATGGAAATTACTTCCTCACAAAAGGAGGCGACGGCGCTCCACGACCTCTCATTCCAGGCCATAGACTGAACTACGGCCGGGAGCGAAAGAGCAACCAATCCGACTGCCGCGATCAACTCACGGCGCTGCGATGCCCAGGCGGGACAATACGCCAAAGTTTGTAGCGCCTTGTCCACAACGACGTCGCGGCAGTCACCGCAGTGGTGACAACCTCTCTTGCCGGCCTATGCGACACAGGAACTGGCCAAAACAGTCATGGCCAGTCATTACCTGTGTCAGCCGGAAGATGAGGGAACCATGCCGCCTCTCCAGCCATTCCTCAAACACGGGACTTACCGCCACAATCGTGGCGTGCCCGGCGTATGGTCAGCCTTTTTTTTTTTTTTTTTTCTCGCAGGGGAATGCTCTTACGCACATCCATTCCTGTCGATGCGGTCGGAAAACCGCACCGGCAACAGCGGGTAGTGTCGGACTCACCGGATGTTACGGAATACCGACTAAACCTAACTGCGGCGCTCTTCCCGTCTATCATGGAGCGCCGGAGGATCTCCGTTCCGAACTCTCTCCAGCGCTCAGACGTTAGGAGAGATTTTTATGATTAGACGTTAGCCTGGCAGGGCTACGACCCAAGACACAACCATCTAAGGCGGGGGGAGGAGGTGAGCGTAGCGGCGTCGACTCCTCCCTAGCCTTGCTCGGCGGAGTGGGTCCGCACTGACGTCGGCCTCCCGTTCCCGCTCCGCAGCCTCCTTCAGGAGCATTACTGCCTCACTGAAGTCGGCAACAGCTTGCCAGCACCTGTCGCTGGCCAGCATGGTGCTCACTGTTCGTCCCAGCGACAGGTCCCCGCCAATGACGGCGGTCAGGTCGCTCCGTTGTGTCTGCCAGGCAGCGCAACTTTCTACTGTATGGCGCGCCATATCAATGGGCGCGCCGCACGACTTACAGGAGGGTGAGGTCTCCCTCCTGGCAATCTGATGCAGGTACTTACCAAAGCAGCCATGTCCGGTAAGCACCTGCGTCAATCTGAAAGTCAGCACTCCGTGCCGACGATTCAGCCACTCCTCAAGGTGAGGCCGGATAGCCTCCACTATTTCGACTCCGGCGGTGGGGGTCCTCAGTTCCCTCTTCCACCGCCGGATGAGGGGCGTATGGTCACCCTACAATAACCTCTTCCTTTAGGAATATTATAAGAACTGAATAATCTCATAAATTATATCATTTAGAAGAATATAAGATGAGCAAAATTTTAGTAAAACATTTTTACAATTTTGAATTTAGCATACGTTTGTCTCTGAGGTTGGATAAATTAAATAAAGGTCAAAATAAGGAACACTCAGATGGGATAGTAAAAAAAATTAAAACCTTTAATTCAGTAAATTAAAGGTTTTAATTTTTTACCGATAAATTATTTGTTACTATTATTGTTTAACATTCACAAGTTTAATTATAATATACAATAAGAATAATACAATTTTATACAGTCTCAGCTGATTATTTTTAAGATCACTCAGACGGCGCGCGTATGCGGATTGAGTAATTTAAATTAATCTTTATAAATTTGTTGCCAGCTGTGCATATGAATTGAAAATTTGTTAATAGCTTTAACAGATACTTAACAAATTTTAGAAACTAAATTTAATAATACGAAGTTGATTTTCCAGGTGATATACGTTATGGCTTTTTGTCAGATTAGCAGCTTGATTGATTAAGTAAGTTAATTGACTATAACTTTTTTATTTCAGGTTTAGCAAATTTGTCATTGCACCAATACATTTTTAAAATTTTCATTGTATGCTACCCGTTTTTTGTTAGTATTGGTCCAACTTTTTAAAAATAACACTCTTACCACATGCACATACCTATTTCGTTCCCGTATCGACCAATGAAGCAACTTTAGTAGAACTTCATACCAAAAATTTTATGAATCATTTCATAATTATTTTCTTCATTTTTAGCTTTTGCGCGCGTTTTCATTCTTATAGATTTTACGTATAAGTTTTATGTCCTAATCCGAAGGTATTTCAAAAACGCCTGAATCTGGTTATTGTTAAGTATAATTACTTAGTTACATGCTAAGTAATAAGATGAATAATTAATAAATTATATTAATACTTATTTTAATACGTCCAAAATGTATTTTTTAATTTTGCTGTCCTGTATGTGTCATTTCAATTTGTTTTACTTATTAGTAGTTAGGGCTGTTAATATTAGTTATGTTGTGAAATATGATTGTTACCTTTGTACGTGTAAATAATATAAAAAAGATAAACCTTTTCTCACATACTAAAGAAGTATCAATACATAATATACACAATCCCGTGTGTATTTCTTTGGTATACCTTGCATAATCGTAAATAGCATCTCTGTATAAAATTGCAACATATAAGTCAATAAGTGAGTCTGGATTTCCCTTTTATATACATATATTGATGTAACAATGACCCACTTGATGGTAAATGTTAGCCGCGCTCATTAATTTCCCTTATCATTAAAAAAACAATAGAGGAAACAGCCAAGTCGCTGTAAAGGGAATATTCTGACCTTCAGACAGAACAAAAATTTGCTTGGCGACTAAATAGCAAGAATGGTAGTCCAACTCGCCCGGTATAGCATTAAATGGTAAATCGCAATAAATATTGGAAAATGCTTATTGTTGCTGCAATGGCTTATTGTTTAGTATGGTGTGCTGTGTTTCGCCAAGCATTTAATACCCATAAGGCATGGCAGAACTACAATTTCACTGCATCGGTTAGTAAAATGGAATTAGATCAACATTTCACCGTCTCAATTACATTGAAACAATCTTACACCGACGCTATATTCAGTCTCTTACATGCACGAAACGATTTTAGCTGTGGACAAACTGGAATAATCCACGTCCCTGTTGTTTACTAAATTCTATAATAACACGAATCCACTTGGCAAACAAAATGGCTTCTGTTAATATATTATCAGTTCCTACACATCTAAACATGAGTGGTTACTAAAGAAACAGATTTAGCTAAAATTTCAAAGCTTAATATATGTAGTATCTACCTGTTACACATGCAAAACTTGTAATTTTTTTAAACATTAGTGCATTTTATATTGTCTTATGTTTACGCGAATGTTATACATTGAAATTAAATACTTTATACGGATTTTATCGCGTTGTTTATTTTACTTTAAACACTGTTATTACATAATTTTGAAAACTCTAACACTACTATTCTTGAACTTTACTACTATTTAAGCTATAAATTTTCTAATAAGTCTCCCCGTGAACATGGCTGCTGTAAAGCAACCAAAACGTCAGGGCAAAGTGTAAACTTAAATATAAATAGTTTTAATTAGAAAATATATAGCTTAAATAGTACTAAAGTTTAATAATAGTAGTGTTAGAGTTTTCAAAATTATGTAATAACAGTGTTTAAAGTAAAATAAACAACGCGATAAAATCCGTATAAAGTGTTTAATTATTGCATTCTTTAGTGTGGTCTCCTGAACGGTAGACACCAACAACATTGACCAAAGTTGTTCTTAGGTACTAATATTCTAAATGCGAATATGGCTTTGTTTATTTATAACGCTTACACGCCTTAACTACTCGACCGATCATCATGAAAATTCGGATACACGTTGTCAGGGGTTCAGAAAAGGATACAATGTACCTTTCATCTAGAAAGAAGTACTGTTCACGAAGGGTAAGAATTTATTGACATTTAAATGAACGCAAGTCTAGCGGACATTATCTAGTCATTTTATACATGTACTTCACTCATTATTAATGTTAGTCTTATCTTTGAATCGAAATAGTATAAAGACAGAATTTTCATAATTATCCTATAAAATTATTACCGCCGTAGTTTTGCGGCCGCGTCACGATATTCATCACATAAACAATGGTCATCAAGCCTATACTTGCATGGTATTAAGGAAAACCATGTGAGTTAATGAAGATGTATGATGAACATCATCATTATACTTAAGTAGATATTGCAACCAGATACACCTACCTATCTACCTATCTTATAAAATTATCTATATCTTGTACTCCTTAAAAATTTGTCTAGATTTTAAAAGAATAAGAAGTCTTATTTGCTATAGACAGGGTAGATACCAAGCCTCCTTAAACATATCATAGAAAGGCTTGATGGCAACGTTACACATATTATTTTATGGAACGATTCGTGTGGTGGCCAGAACCGCAATATAAAATTAACTTTAATGTTGAAAGTAATGTTGAATGAACATGCAACATTAGAGCAAATCAATATAAGATTCCTTGAATCAGGACATAGCTTCCTACCAAATGATTCAGATTTTGCAACAATAGAATGAGCCTTAAAACGACAACAAAGGCTACACCGGATGATCACATTCAAATTACGAAAACTTATAAAAAAATGGATCCTATGCATGTGCACAGAATGAAAAATAAAGATTTCTTGTCATCGTTGAAGTTGGAAAGAATATAAATAATAGAAAGAAAACTATAGACGGAGAGAAAGTTTCATGGCTCAATACTAAAGAAATAATGGTGAAAAGGGATCGTTCAAAATTTTCATGAAATTTGCTTGAAATTTGCTTTGATATAAAAAAAAATCGTTTAAGACTATATCTTGTAACAAAAAAGATAATGGAGTCACTTTGGCCAACAGGGAAACCTGTCCCTAACGCTAAGTTTAAGGATTTAAATAGCATCCTACACCAGATTCCGCAAGACTCGCACGATTTTTACGTGAAGCTTTTCGGAAATACTGATATAGAAGACGATCTTGAAGGATTTTCAGCTCAACCAGATTTTCATGTAGAATTAGATATAAATTAAACGATTTTGGTATTCAATAAAAAAGACAGTCTTTTTTCAAATAAAGAATTTAAGGATTATTTTTATTTGTCAGTAAACTTATTAAAATCAGAATGCGATCTTATATTTTTTCTATTTATTAAATTATTATTTACTAAATTATTCCATGGTAATAAATTAATAAGGAACGAACCCACAAACAGATAGGTCTGCTACAAGGATTTTTTAAAATTAGTATTAGATGTTAATGATTTTCTTCAATATTATATTTGTACACATAGAAAACATTATTTTGTACAATATTGTAAACAAACTTTAATCAAATTAACAAATAATTTTATTGTAGACAATATTTAGGCTAAACGGCTTTTTCTTAAAACTGTCATTGTGTGGGTTGGTGCCGTTTTGCGTAAGGATGATGATTACGAATAAAATTATATAGGTCAATTATGAATTAATTATCACTGGGGAACAAAAATATATTTTTTTTCTGCTGTATGAATTTTGTTACTGGTTTTAATAAACACATTCATCAATCATACCCGCAATGTATTTACTTTGTATGGATTGACTCTGTTTTTTAAGATAAAATTAAAAAGAATTCAAAGTAAAGAAAATAAATAAATTCGACATAAAGAACGGTTCCACCAGGACATTAGAACAATGAAAGAAAGATACCAAGGCCGATGGGACAGCTATATTATGATGGCAGACTATTGCTTGAATTTAATAAGTGATTGTCCGAAATATATACACAATAGAAAAGCTTACAGATAAAGATTATAATATATTTTCATGTTTTTTTTAATAACGTAATATAATAATGGCAAGAAAACTGAATACATATATTTTAAGTGTTCTTGTCGTTACTATATAGCCGCTTCTAAAATATATATTTAAAATGTAATTGTATTTTCATTTCAACCCTCGTTCAGTCATATAGTTATAAAATCTTATCTCATAAACCAGAGTCAATTTAACAAATCTGGTATTTTTCTCGTATTCAGCAAGTATGCTGAATTTAAATTTTGTGTAAGTTCTACTGAACTTACACAAAATTGACTTCAACTTACCATGCCGCAAAATGATTGTTCCCCAGTGTTATAAAAGGTATTTTCAAAAGATCTTTGAGGCAGTAGAAATTGCTCTGCATGAACCACCTAGGTAATTTTGTTAAAATGTATTTAGTGGTAATATTTTAAAGTATGAATAGCGATTTTAATATATATATTTATACTCATGGCGTATGAGTTATTTTGCAGCCGTCTGCTTCTCGGTATCATGTTTAGTTTAGTTTCAAATGAAGCACGGCTTCAATGAAGCCTTTGAAAATGTTACTACTTAATATGCAAAATAAATATAAATTTTGCCGATAGCGTAACCATATTCGTAATAAATAGTAAAAGGATTTTCCGTAGTACGTACGCTCGGAGTATATGTATCAAACAGGACATTATATTGCAGTGCAACTTATGCGGCAAAATCTGATACCGTCGACGTTGTTAAACTTCTCAGTTTAGTTTCAGGCCACGCCACGGTTCCCGAAACGACTAAAGAGAGTGTTTTATACGTATTTTATTCGGAAGTCATAATTATTGAGATTTTTATAATATAATAATATAGTAGTATAGAATAGTCATTTTAATCTAGATCATTAATTAACATTTCATCTTATTCTATTTAGTAGAAATTAACTATTAGTGAATAATGTGATGACTGTGGTCGACACAGTTTAAGGCGCGGCGAAAAACTAGTCTTTAAATATTATAAAGAGGAAAGATTTGATTTTTCGTTCGTTTATTTGTTTGTAAGGATTTAACCAAAAAATTACACAAACTATTTCAAATAAAACGTACTGTTACTGAAATAACCTATCCTACTTTTACGAGAGCGAAGCCGCTGGCAAAAGCTAGTATAGAATAAAGTTCCATCATAATGGCGTGGATTAATACAGTCCCTCTGAGATAAGACTGCAGAATATCACATTATTTTCAAATTCATTACCGCACTAGGGATGAGCCTTGTGATACGATGTCATTACAAATATTAAAGCACCGCGTAGGTCCATACGATATCGATTCACACGGATGGAGTACCTAATGGTTTAGATGGTCTCGTCGCCACTGCCGCCGCGTCGACCGATGTGGGTTCGATCCCCACGGGACAAACGTTTGTGTGTTACACAAATACCTAGTTGTTGCGAGTCTGGGTGTTCTTTGTGTCCGTTGTTTGAATATTTGTAAAGTCCCCTGCGAAACAGAAATTATTCCTAGTTTCCTAGAGAGTTGTCTTTTATAAAATAAAAAAGAAATAACTGTCTGTGAATTACGAAAATTTTCATTCATTTTGCGGAACTACAAAATGTGAAGACAACATTCACTTCACGTTTGAAATTGGTAATAAAACTATAAATACATCAACGCCTATTGCTTTCCATATCCACATCATATTTTTAATTTCATACCTTAGATTTTAAAACATGCGGATATCATAATTTATAGCCTTCACCTATGCACTTGTTTTTATATCCTACATCTAATTATGTGGTTTATGTCCAAATTGCAATTGCTATTTTAAAAATTCATCTTTTTATTCGAGAATAGACTAGATATATTATTAATAAAATGTTTTATTAATAAAGAATATCAATAATAGTATCTGCCCGTAGTCGTTGTTTCAATTCGAAATAACTATTTATTTTTAAAAAGATTTCTGGATATTTGGATTACAAATACTAGTATTCTTGTTAACCTCTCCAGCTAAGCTAGAATGTTAGAATAATTACATGATGGTTGAAGTTTTTGCTAATTTAAGACAAACCATAGAGGCCTCAATTCAAGCAACAAAAAATATATAGATTTCGAAGTAGCCATCCAAAAAATATTGATTAAAGAGTAAGAAAACCACAACATTACCGATTTTCTTCATACAAAGCAGCAACTGCATATTTAAACCCCCTATTATTATTATGTATATTGCTAAGAATACATGCTTACACACACATGTCACATAGCTGTCCGCCTTTGCTCAAAGAAAACTGTTTAGTTTTTAGGGATTGATTTGTCAATCACAAATCAATGCCAAGTATTTTCCTCTGGGTAACATAACTTCGAATTGCTCAGCAGTATATAGTAGATTAATTGTACTATCTAGTGTAGTTTATAAATATAAAAGTTTATAAATTTTCTTATTACAAGCGCTTATATCATGTTCATTACATAAAGGTAGAATACTTGATGCATTTAACAAATTTGATATCAAACTTAATTTTACCGAGAAAAATCGTATAAAGCTTGTAGAAAATGGGAAGCATCAACTTTACATAATTCAATTTAGGTTCATTTACCGTTCTCGTGAAACTACTAGGATAAACTTGCTGGTAACAATCACGACCAGAAAACAAAGTACATGATGTAAAGATTATAATTTTGAACTTATATGGCAAGTACGCCTGTTCAATGAATAATTTTCACCGAACTTGATCTAGTACATAGGTTCAAACAATAATTATCATAGAAATTGAGCTGGTATACCACTGGTAGACGATAATTATTCGCCGAATCCAATCTGGGCTTTACTACTATATATTAAAGCATCGTCATTGCATGCAATGACAATGTTTTAAAGTTTTTAAACCATAGCGGAAAAACGGACCCTGGTTCCAACGCCAACGCCACGGATGCAGCCGGGACAAACGCTAAGATGAAGAAGAAGAAGAAGTGATAAAGCCCCAGGTCCTGAATTTCTCTTTTCTGTGTATATTACGGCCGTGATTATTATAGCTTGCCTACTTAAACCCGTGTACCCGCGTAATTCTAGTACTCATTACGACCCGGTTCACATATATCAAGAAGTAATCTATTATTAAATTAATTTAATCATATTAATTTTTGTTACGATTACTAGAAAGATAAGATAATACCGTTTTTCTAAAGCCTTGATGCTAATGTATGGGATGAAGGCAGGATTTCTGTAACTACGAGTCCATTTATGGATAGTTACTATAGCTGGTTTCAAAGAGATCTTTTTTAAGATATGTACGAGTATACTTAACAAGTGAGCAGCGATACCTCAGTGGGGAGACCAACAGACTGCATTGCAGAGGGTCTCGGGTTCGAACCCACGTCGCGCACCTCGAAATTATGTGCGTATTGATTGACAATTATCGCCTGCTCCGTGCCTCGGAGAGCACGTTAAGCTGTCGGTCCCGGCTGCCATGAACATCTATGGCAGTCGTTATTGGGGAATTTGACACAAGAGATCCCACTGGGTTGAAGTGTCGCCGGTCGGTACAGACTGGAACCCACACAAGATAAGATACTTAACAAGAGGTAAATTAAGACAGTATGTGAATTACATGTTTTCTAGTTTCGCAAAAATACAATTCGGTTTTTTAAAACGAAGGTATGCATTGTAGAATAACACACGTATGTGTATATTTCTTATATTTAAAATTATACCTTAGAAGTTTTTCAAAAGCATATATCAAAGGCAAAGTAAGAAGCATAGAAGTATGCTGTTAACTAATACTAGGTACTAATCAATTCCTGGAAATCAATTATTTGTTAAACCAGAACCAGATCTATATGCTGCAATCATCCGAAAATATTGGCCAGCCAGATTAGTATTAATTAAATAGGATCGGCTTAATGTAATTAAATGTCCGATAAATCATGCTTTCACCATAAAATAATCTAATGTTCATGTTTACCTAAACGAACCGAGTTATATCGACTCTATCAATTAATGCAGCTGCAATAATAATTTATAATAATTCTAATCATTAGGTTACCTATCAGATTTACACTCACAGCAGATTTATGGGTAAACAAGGCGTGTTTTCATTTTGCAAATTTGTTACAATCATGTCACTTTACCTTAAATATTCGTTCAGGTCACTATCCATCCAGAAAATTTGCATGTTTAATGAAAATCACCGACTCACCGAATTGTGATGAATGTGGTGTTTTTGACAATAATGTGTAACACTCGTTAACGGAGTGTAAAAAGAACCATTTCCAAAGGGAGCTACTCATGAGACAGTACAATATAAAATGTTTAAGATGTGGGTATCATGCAATGTGCTTTGTTTAAACCTGGTTCGGAACTAGTATTGGCCATATATAAAATGGTCGCAGCCGCTCATGAATAACTCCCTAAAATCGTTAAGTTAAATATGTATTTGTGTGGAGGAATTCTATGACGCCTATTAGAGGGTTTTAGTTTTCTTTTTTATTTCTCTGTTTCATAATATTTTAGGTATAAGTTAGTTTTAAAGAATTGTTTATATTATGTATATAATTAATAATTTGTGTTATTTTATATAATAGGTTACGATGGCATTGGCATATCCGTTTGGATAAATATTCCTAAAATCAATAAAGAATTTAAAAAAAGCCTTATATCAATTAAAGGTACTTAATCACATCTAAAACGCGCATGAATCGTATTCCATTTTCCACTACCCCGTGACGTACTCAGTAGGTTATCAAAAAACCTCTTTTAACCCGTAACTATGTACACTGTATTTGATACTATAATTTCCTTGTATGGTAATTAAGTGAACCCAATTATTGTAAAAATAATCTCCAATATTCGAAATGTATACTACAAAAATAAAGCCGATGCATAGAAGTCCTATGAGTCAGTTGCTATGCATTAATGACAATAACCATATAATCAAGTGCGAAAACTGCGCAATAATGTAAACAATTCGCCTTAAAACTAAAAACTTGTAACTACTTTTACACGACATCAGCTACACATTTGCAATATGATTGGTCATCAAGTAGTAACGTAGCCGAGTGATTAATTAGTTAAGTGTGAACACGGCTCAAGACCGCCCTTTATCAGTAGCCGAGTAACGACGTACATCGGCCCGAGTGCCGTGAAGCGGCCAGATAAAGGATTTGCAGTTTGTTTATGCGTTGCACCGACGCACGGCGGGAGAAGCAAGCGGGGCGTCAGTGCGCGCGCGTTTCCACCGCCGCTGCACGCGTGTGCCGCCGGTGCGCAGTGCTCAGTCGTCCACGTCCTAGTGCAGACCATGGCTGAATGGTCGCTACCGGATCTCGACTGTCCGATAAACCAATTTGATTATCAATTCGCGACATACCCCCCGTACTATCAAGAAACGCCGATGCAGCCACCACCACCGGGAGTCCCGCAGTGCCAGCTACCGCCGCCTTCGCCGCCGCCGCAAGCGCAACCCTGTACCGCTCACCCGGCAAACATGGCTCTGCATTTACAACATTATGGCAACTCATCAGTCGCCCCTAAGGGGTAAGTACATTTAATTAACTTCCTTTCATTAGGTAGGACAGGATAGTTCTTACATAATTATTATCTAACATAAGTCTTTTTACTATTTAAATAATATACGTTTAATTATGTGAAAAATAACATAGAAAAATAAGGCGTAGAATATGTTTTTGTAGTGTAGCAATACTACATTTTAGCGGGTAATTTAAATCATTATGTATGGGTTTAATGAATGTATCATAACCATGTACAAAAAATAAATGATTTTTCTACTATTTATTAATTATTTAATGGTTTCTCATTCTCTAAAGTATTTTGTGTATTTATTTTGGTGGAACTTTGCTAGAAACATATGTATTCCGCTGGCAGAGTTAAGTTCCTTTAGAATTATTACATGCTTATGTAATATTGCTTAGCCGGGTCTATGGTATAATAATATTGAATGTAATCAAGCACCGTGCCTGCATACTAGTACATAAATTCAAATGAGACATAGGAATCCGTTACATTAAACAGGCATAACTGTAAGCGGTCACCTTACACCTAACGAAAGGAAGTTAATTAAAACTACACATTTAATGTATTTTACTGTTTTGCTTGCGAATCTCTTATTGATTAATAATATTATTTGGCTATAACTTATTCAGTCTTACAAAATTTGTTTTAATTAATTATGTTAACTGATTTAAATTAGGCCGAAGATCTCTGGATCTGTCCATAAACTTATCTAGTCTAGCCGAAGCTAATTCATGCAACTTTTAACAAAAGTTGACATGATTATTGGTGCCAACTACAACAAGCGCCATATGTTTTCTTGAGTTCAATAACTGTTGGTAAACCTTTCAGTTTGGTCTTAGTAATTCAGTCATGTTGTGCGCGTATTATAATATATACTTTTTAAGTAGAAACTTCTTTATTAAGAATATCACTAACTATTTATCGAATTTCACATTCAACGGTGAACTCAGGATTATCTTATTGCCAGCGTTTTAAATATGCTTATTAAGCTCTCATCCTCATGTACTTTTTCGTGTTACAAGTTGTCACTCTACCTAATTGCATCGAAATCTGTTTCGATCGGATTAAGTCACAAACATCAAATCATAGAAAATTTCACGGTTACCTTATTAGGGTGGCAGATTGTATTATTTAAAGCTACAGCCATTACCATTCAACTTTTTAAATATAAGCTAAGCGATTGAAAACACAAACTATTTTACACACCAGGATTAGGAGATTATACATTTGTTCTTTACTCTAGACGCCGCGCGCCGGTATGTGTCGGGCAGGACTATGTTGTAATAACTGGGTGACATAAAAAGCATTCAGAAAATTACAATTAAATACAAACTATTATAAGAAATGTCCAATGTGGTTACGCTAAAACTTTCAATCAAATATAATAAAAATTAATAAAGTCGGTACAGTTGTGCTATACTACAAAAATTAACGTGGTATATAAATTGACATAATATCTTTAAATTTAAAAAGACATGTAAATTTTTGTTCTTCTTTAACTTATGTTTCATTTGCTAGTCATACATACAATACGAGCAATCAAATTCAAGATTATAAGTCAAAATATGTCTAGTATCTATGTACTAGTATACATTTGTAATTACAAAACTTATTACACGTCATACGTGTGTTGTCGTCTTATAGCAAGATAGGATGGGCTTCTTACCTTCTTTTGGAAATTGAGAAGCGCACGGCATATTTCCTGCCGATTTTTTGATAAATTACGTCGCTCAAACAGCAAATTGCTCTATCGGGCGCTGCACTAAGCAGATGCAATTTTCATAGTAAAATGTATCTAAACTCAGCTTTAAGTCAAGACTATATTGCTTTAGACGATCGCTCGAATGTTCAAACGCACCTTCAAACGGACAAACTTTCCACTTATGATTATTGTGACATTTGTCTTTCATACAAACCAAATATAATTATGTATACATTGTTTACTTTCACATTGAACTCGTATCAAATTAATTCAGAAGGTATCATGAATGTCCAATGCTGCGTAATATGATCCTTCGCAATAACAATCCCTGCCTACTCCGTGATTACATTACCGATTTACTAACCTGACCACACTAACATAATAATATCATAGTATTTAGCATTATTTGTATACATAAATAACTAGATGTACTTGTCTGCCACGTACGTACTTAGTCATAATATTCTCTTTGTATTCTGAGAACTAGGTTATGTTTTGATGAGACTATAAGCGATTCATTTGTTTTAAAGGTCAGGAGATACAGACAGGTTCCCTGTTCGATGTATCACGTATAAAACATAACATAGATTTTCTATTGTGTCTATCACGGGACAGCGAAAGGGATCACATATAGAAAGGCTTCAGAAAAATTTATACCAGCCAGTTCTTTGATGAACAAGCATTTACAAAAAATATATACCTTATGCACTCAGAGTATTAAGCTTTTAGAAGAGTTAGTGGTAGCCAATTAAAGGGTGGTAACTATAGAATAGCCTTAGTATAAGCCGCATTTCCAAAGGCACAATAAAGAGTGGCAGCGATTAGAAGTGCGGCGGCAAGCCGTTGATAAATTTAGCATTTTATTGTATTAAGTGAGAATCAAAACGACTCGCAATGTGCTTTAAGAGTAATATAATAAAATAACAGATAAAATATTTTATTTTATATCTTGTAGGTGTACACGTACTTAATTGTTTGCTTAATTTAAATGAAATGTATCATACGAAATACTGTTTTTAACTACTTACTGGATTGACATAGGATACAATTTTTGGGGAAGAAGTGACTCATGTCTCTATATTCTAAGGGGTAGGCAGAGGTTTATGACACTAAATTTTCATCACCCATGGTTTAAAGCCTATTGTCGTCTCCCGGCTAGAGTGTCAGACTGCGTGCTGTTACATAAAAGGTTTTGTTTGAAAAATCTTATAGTTATTTGCCTGACTCTGGCATCGAACCCAAGGCCTTACGCAAACCTGCGTCGCACTCACTAACGCTACTCCATTGAAGCAGTCCGTGAAAACAGACTAATTATTTTTCTAAATTACTTGTTTATATCTAATATTTATCTCAGTTTATACTCGGACATGTATTTAGCGAGCTTTTCGGGTCACACAAACAAGAAGAAAGTAGCGCAGGATTGTTTTACTGGAAACAGTCACAAGTTTTTTTTGTTTGCTTTGTGTCGTTCCGTCGTCCTGCTGCCATGACATTTCAGGACGCCTTTTATCGCATACAAACTAACAGGAGGAACAAACACAAAAGGCAGGGGAGCAGGAACCACCCGAATATCATACTCAAAATAAAAAATCCAGCCGGTTTGTGTTTCATTAAAGAAACATGTATGTTGGTAGTTGAACCAGTGTTCCCAACTACACTGTAATAGTGGTAAAAACACTGTATTTTCAGACAATTTACCACCTACTGTAGACACATCACTATTACACTGTAATTTGACGCCAGCAGATTCATATTTTATATTAGATGAAAATTTTACAGTAGATATGATTTTACGAATAATAACGTTTATAAAATAAATTATATCAATGTTTTATATTACGTCTGGTAACATTATCTTAACGGGAAA
This sequence comes from Catocala nupta, assembly GCA_963675205.1. Taxonomy (NCBI): domain Eukaryota; kingdom Metazoa; phylum Arthropoda; class Insecta; order Lepidoptera; family Erebidae; genus Catocala; species Catocala nupta. Next base: position 18,513,536 of record OY776078.1, read on the forward strand.
TCCTCTTTGTTTATAACCTGAACTTTGCAATGATCGGCAAATGGAAATACGGCTAAATAATATAGATATGCATAGTGTAATGTTACGATAGAAATTGTAATATATTTATTTGGTTAGGCTACCACAGTATTTTGTTCTAATGCATGTAACGTTTTATTTGTTATATCTAAGTAAATGACATCAAAAGCAAGAAGCGCAATAAGTTATTGACAAAATCAATAAAAGGGAATCTTTTAAGTGAGCAGGCTGTTCGCAGAAACGGGACAACGACATTGTTATGCAGACGACAGTACCCTGCATGGGCGATATCTCGGACGTCCTGGAGCCAAACAGGCTGAGGTTGTGGGGAAAAGGCAGGATCTTGTCGTTGAACTTGACCAGACCTTGAACCGCATCTCTGAATGGGGTGCCAAGAACTTGGTCCAGTTCAACGCCAAGAAGACCCAGGCATGCGCGTTCTCAACAAAAAAGTCTCCGTTCCTTTCCCTCCCTTCTCTGAAGAACACTCCACTGGTGATACGTGGCAGCCTCTCCATCTTAGGTATGGATCTTTGCCGCTCCCTTAATCCCAAAACCTACATCGAGAGCGTCATTAGGCAAGCTTCGCGAAAACTCGGAGTTCTGAACAGGGTGAGGCGGTTCTTCGCGCCTGGGCAGCTGTGCCTATTGTATAAGGCACAAGTGCGCCCTTGCGTGGAGTACTGTTCTCATCTTTGGGATGGCTCCGCGCAGTACTTGCTAGACGCTCTTGACAGGTTACAGCGGCGGGCTGTCCGTATCATCGGAGATCCAGAGGTCACGAGTTCACTGGAACCTCTGCAACTCCGTAGGGATATTGCCTCTTTGGCATGTTTCTACAGAATATACCACGGGGAGTGCTCTGAAGAGTTATTCCACCTTATCCCGCCCTCCCCTTTCCTATCCAGAACAACGCGTGCTGGGCTCAGATGCCATCCTTACACGGTGGAGTCGACTAGAGTGCGTACCAACAAGTTTGGGTCCTCATACCTCTGCCGAACGATCAAGGCATGGAATTCTCTGCCAAGGCACGTGTTTCCTTCTTCCTTCAATCCTGGGTCCTTTAAGCGGGGCGTGAAAAAGCACCTTCTCAGGCCGTCAAAGTAGAGACCTCAACATCGCCTCGGCTGCTATGAGGACGATGTGGAGGCCACTGCTCTTAGACCACACGACTGCTTACCATCAGGCGGAGTGTGGTCATTTTGACGAGCAAAAAAAAAAAAAATAAAAAAAAAAAAAAAAAAAAAAACAACGCACGGGTAGTGGTTTTGTACCTTCAAAATTATACGCTTAAACCTTCCTCATGAATCATACTGTCTATTGGTGAAAACTGCATGAAAATCCGTTTAGTAGTTTTTGAGTTTATCGCGAACAGATGCCTTTAATTTATAATATGTAGTGATTTACCATCATGTTGCAGCGTTTGTTTAAAGCGGCCGTTTAACAATAGTGGTAGATTTTAAATAATGATTTAAAATCTACCAATATTGTAATTTTATTGGTCGCAATAGGTACTCAGTGTGTCTGTATTGACGAGGTACCCACTTAGCTTTACACGTTATGGCATCCAAGTGGACAACTCAACTGTTATTTTTTTTGATTATCAATTGCATCCGAAATCAAACATACTCGTATTGGCATTTTAAGCTAGGCAATCAATTAAAAGATTATAAAAACATCAGTGCTTTTCTACAAGTATTACTTGAAAAACTTTATTGCGCTTAGTAAGGACGGTAATCCGCTTTAGGTAGACGATATGTATTAGTCTAGGGCTAGTAGAATTGTAGATCGCCTCTCAATTCCGTAAGCGTAGTGTATATTTATGATTTTCATACTAACCATAAAGTTAGGAAACTTTTTTGCACTGGTAACACCAGAAATATTAATGGGGTGTAAGCTGGCACCCCTGCAAATAAGGAGTTATTGTATATATTCTTTTTATTTCCATAGACTTTGAATTCTAAAAATACAGTGTGACTTGCATTGCATTATAAAGTCAGATTGTCGACATTTGCGTGGGAGTGGAATATTGCTCAAACACTAGCACGCTACATAACGCGTTTCAGTAGGTGTGTATATACGCTAAAACATCGTAACACAGTATCACCGACCAACATACTTATATATAAGTGTTGTCATTCACTGCCCTCACAGAGGTAGGCAATGCGATTGCTTGAATGTTGTCTCGGGGACGGTTTCAGGGTCGGGCAGTGTTATAACGTTTCAACTCGTAGCAACTCGGGCTGTGGTACTATGCTTGGTATACGGCAATTATATGTTACGCGGAGCAAAAGCACTGCTGCTGAAATGTTTAATACACGTCTGTCTAACCTTTAAAGGTATACAGTAGACATATATTTATGTACATTATGTATTCTTTCGGATAAAATGGGGATATATCTAAGCAGATTATGAGCGATTTTAAAAATCGAAGTTACGTTAGGTAACCATTCTGATAATACTTTTACTATCAATAGCCCTCGTCAGGCAAATGGGCGCCTAGACAGGTCTAATTTTAACTTCAACTACCATTAAATACGTTTTGATATATAAGTCGGTGAATATTTATACATCATAAATGAGCTAATCAGTTTGACTTGTTTGCTTTTAATAATTATTGCAATGTATGGGCTGTTATTTTTAAATAAAAATTCTTTAGTCGATCCTCATGGATTTTGTCTATGGTAGACAACCTTTTATGGAATATTGTGTTTATGATATTAAATTAATAAACCTTTTTTATTCTGAAATGAGCCTTAGGGATATAAAGCTGCACAAAATTATTAGGATCTCTTTGTGTCTGGAGAAACAATTCTTTTTTTTATTATATCTTAATAATGCTTCTTCGCTACTTATAGTTCATGTGACACAGGGTCTTAAATTCACAAACATTTAAACAAAGGATTCAAAGAAAAGCTAGGCTCGTTTATAATATTTGTGGACTACAATTTTCTCTCGCGTGGAGATCAAATTTAAACGAATGACCAACTGAACGAATGTTTCTTTCGGGCCATCTCAATGAAGAACTTTTAGGCTGGATTATCGAGCATTGTGTTTAATAACCAAAAAAGAAAATCTTTCTAAAATAATATTAATATTTTGTAAATATATAGCTTAATCTCTACAGATATTGACAAAAGCTATACTAATACTATACAAAGTGTCCTAAAATTTAACGATAAGCGGGCACCAAAAAGTCAAGGTACTTATGACTACTCGAGAAAAAAAGAAAATTCTAACTTGATTTTTATTTCGCTACGAAAAAAGAAGCGAAATTCTTAAAAAATGGACACCCTTTATTATATTTGTAAGTACTATTGCTACAATTTTACAAATACTTCTCTGTTTTTTTTTGTATTGGCAACATAAATACCATCCATCACGATCATTAAAAATTCCATAATCAACAAAATGATGTTGTTTTCTTAAATTATGTAAGATTTTGACTATCAGTTCACTTTCACTCATCATGGTGAAAAAAAAGGATTGACGTAGTGTCAATACCATTTTTGCAAATTTTTTTATTATGGCAAATATTTTAAGAAATTGGCGCTTCTAACTCCGATTCCAAAATGGTATAATATTCTAGGCAAACTAGGCACAAAAATATGCGTAGGTACATTTTCTGAGCAACAACCATATTTCGCAAATTGTTAGTGTTGATAGTAATCACTTATACTATGTATCCAAAAGATTTTTTGTTGCAAGTTCTTAGAATTTGTGTGAGACATGTCAGTAGTCCATAGAATAAGTTAGAGAAAGAGATAGATAGAGAGAGATTATGCGTTAGAGGGAGATAGATATATGCTCATTGTTTAATAACATTAGAGCAGTTAGAGAAGTAGTTGTCCTCAGCAAGTCAGTACGCTCTGTTTGGTGCCCGCTTATCGTTGAATTTTGGGACACATTGTATAAGCAGCAATTTATAATATACCTACCTACTTTACCGCTTTTCTTAGATAGATCTGAGAAACTGTGAGCGTGTACCCACACACGCTCACAGTTCTTGTTTGTATGCAAGAAAACTTAGAAATAAATTTCTACATTTATAAAATTGCGAGGGCACTTACACAGAAAATCGATACATGTTATTGGATAGCGTCTGGCACTAAATTATAATTTGAAACAAGCAAATTATTTTAAAAGCTCCGTATAAACGATATCCTTTGGAAGGTTCGACTAAAAGCAATATGTGCAATAGTAGCGCAAGGTCGTATGCGCTAAACGAATAATAAAAGGCTCGGTGAAATAAAATTAAAGCAGTTTACCGCTACCAGTAATATATCCTGTACATATTATATTTAACTATATATTGATATATCAAGTACGGTATTAAGCGTATTAATAATATCTGTTTTGGCGTAGCTAATTGCTTTAGCAATTAAACTAACTTTTAACAATTAAAGAAAATGCAACGTTAAGGATATTAGTAAGCACATCTAATCCAACATGTCTTGTTTTAGTTTTTGCTTTCTATAACCTAGATGGCAACTAGGCATACGGTTTGCCTGATGGTAACCGGTCACTCAAACGTATCATCGTATAATACCTAAAGCTTAGAAAATAATTTTAAGATCGGATGAGCAGTAAACACTAGCATTAAACATAATTAACCTATTGAGTGGCAGCGGTACACCGGCGACCAGACTCAATAGGTTTTTAATTGTATCTGGCATTCCAACAATTGATTTAATGATAATTTACGGTCACTGGGATGAAATGAATAAGAGACAGCGGTATCTGAGTCGCCGTGTTCTTACTCAACAAACAAAATGCAGCAACCGCGTTACTAAGGCCGGGACTCTACCAAAGCAGAGATGTGTGCGGTGTGCTGTGCGAGAAGAGATGTTTTCCAGCTCGGGGGACTCCACCAAAGCGGAGATGTGTGCGGTGTGCTGTGTGCTGTGCGAGAAGAGATGTTTTTCAGCTCGGATGCGAGGCGTTGAGTGCTAGCAAGGTACTAGCAAGATGGCCGGACGACGCGCGCGCGGGGCTCTGCGGGTTGCTGGCGAGCGAGAAGGGGGAGGGTGACATCGCTCACTGCACGCCGCTCACTTCTCTCGTCTCCACTGCGCGTCGTCCGCGCACAGCTCACATCTCCGCTTCCATCGCGCAAAAAACAAATATTACACATCTCCGCACAGCGATCTACACTGAAGCTGAGCGGAGAGGAGATGTGTCAGTAACACAATTCTATTGGTTGTTTAAGAAACATCTCCTCTCCGCTCGTCTAGTCTCCACTTTGGTGGAGTCCCGGCCTTACTAGACTTACGCCTCTCGCCAGTTTCCTGTAAGATAATGATAGGTACTTCCGCGCACAGCTCCGCTCACCCGCTGTTACTCGTTCTAATGATTACTTATTTATTCCTACTTGTACAGTCTATTATACTAGTTAAGTACTTACAATTTTATTAGAATATATTTCTGGAATGCTTCATCGTGATTAGTTTGTATGACGTCTTTGAAATATACGTTTTTCACTTAGTGATATACGTATCTCATAATAGTGAAAGTAAAAAATCATTGTTAGTAATGTAATGTGTAAATGTAAACGTTGAAAAAGATAGACTAACAAATTCAGAGATGATGATTGTACGTGCTTTGTGTTATCTATTTTTATTCTGAGTAGGTACTTAGAGCCTTTTTCATTTGACGATTTAGGGCGAACGTAAACATACTACTCACGTATGTACATAACCTGTTAAATGGAGTTGTGTGATCGCTTCGGTTTCCTTTTCTTTTCTATAAATCGATAGGAATTTTTTCAGTTCTCTCAAATACAAATAGATACTTATAATACTTAAAATCAAAACGGCTTTTTGTTAATTCATTGTTTGTACATTACATAGACTTACAACATAACTGAATAGAGGTAACAAACGGCAAAATAGAAGAAAGAAGAGAAAAAAAAGAGGCAAAATAACTATAGGGACATACATATCTATACTAATATAATAAAGCTGAAGAGTTTGTTTGTTTGTTTGCTTGAACGCGCTAATCTCAGGAAGTACTGAACCGAATTGAAAATTATTTTAGTGTTGGATGGTTTTTTTATCGAGGAAGGCTATAGGCTATATAACATCACGCTACGACCCACGGGGGAGGCGCAGTAATCATAAATGCGGGTGAAACCTCGGCCACATCTATATTTGTACATATACGCTAGCTCTAAGCCGTGCGGCAATAGCGCAGTTGCAGCAGATGCCTTCATACTACCGCCGCTAAAGCGCTGCTTAGCCGCGATGCGAATGCTGTGCTTTGTAATTAAGTCGCACATATTGACCGCGTGAGTATCTTGCGCATGCACTCCATGCCAGCTACATGCGCCGTATGGAAACACCTTTTTGTAAAAGAATCTTTGATAGAAGCCTAACTGTAGCGAAACAAAGTATAAGTTTATTGCAAACGGAATTACAATGAACAGAGTTTACTGCACTACGAACAAATAGTTTTAGAGAAATACGAGTACTACAGAATTGTTGTTTAGTGTACAGTCTAGAGCGTCTGTTTATACTCAACAAAGACTTTTGCTATGACTGAAATTTAATTATAAATGTTATTTGAAATAATTAAATCATTTGGTATACATGAGTTTAGTCTATGCTATTTAATATTAAATTATTGGACACTTCGCATAATAGGTAGGATATCGATTATTTATTTAATATTCTGTCCTGTTAAGTCTTTGGAGGGCAAATGAATGTGACAATGGCTATAAGATCATAGTTTTAAGGATAAATTCTCATCATAAAATATGTCTAAAGTAGAGTTCTAATCTAGTCTAATAAATGTCAAATGTGAACTAAAAGCAATTTTACTTTGCACGGATTGACGCATATATTAACTTAGTAAAATATCATAACTTTTAAACTTTCGCGTTGCATGATATATATAATATATATCGAGTATTAACGCGACTCTGTATGTTTACCTTTTTAAAGCTTGACGTTTCGACAAGGTTACACCGGCCGTGGGTAGCTGAGTCAGCTTGTGACCACGGCCGGTAGCTTTAAAAAGGTAAACATACATGTTCGTGTTAATACCCGATACATATTTTTATATATATAAAATATAATAGTATTGATTTTAAAACGTTTTTATTAACTTGGTATGTATTTATGTATCTATGAATCTATGTAACGGAATCTTTGAACGTGATTTTCATCCCTTTAAAACCGACGGATTGATTAGAAATCTTGGACACTTATCGAGGACCGATTACAATACAATAATGTAGAAAACAAAATAAAAACGATAGTCTAATAAAATAAAAATAAATAATAGTTTAAAACTAAAAACATGCTTTGGTAAAAAAAATAGAAAATAATTTAATAATTTATCGAAACTAGGCTGTAACAACATTTCTGGTATTTTATTACAAGTAATGAACCACAGGATTTACTTATACACGATAATTGAATCTTAACGGTTGCTTCTAATAAAATGATGAAATATAGTTCTGTTTGTTAATTATATTTGCGCAGAGAACTAGGTGAACAAAATGTTGACTAAACTTAGTAGGGCTTGATAGCTTGCCATTTAAAGAAAGAAATAAGTAGTCGTTTTTGAATTGCGAATTGGTAGAGTATAAAAACTACGTAGAAGATTCACTGGTATTTAAGAATGAATGCAAGCTGCTCATAGTTTTGACGTACAACGATAAGCAAAATTAAGGACCCATTCAAAATACGCAAATGAAATATTTATATGATGTGCCTATGGTCCATATCACGTAGATATACGCTTCGCGTTGATTAACAAGTGCGCGAGTACCAATGAATACTAATTAATTATGATATACATTGTGTTCGGCTCATCACAGCTTGTATATTTGTATTGATTCCATACTAATAATAAACACCAAAAAATAATCAAATTGTTATTAAGGATTAATGTAAATGAAATATAAATGGGTTCGCCACATAAATACAGTCACCCATTATCCTAGGAAACTGATAGACATTTGCAGTTTCCGAAATGATAAGCAATAAAGTTGCACAAAAGCGTGCTAATCAAAAATAAATACGCTATTCTTCGGCATTTATGCCACCGTTGGTTTTTAACGGGTTTAACTTGATACTTGTGAAGAATTAGCGAGTAATGAGACACAGGCGTGAATTTAAAGTTGACTTGAGTGAGAGTCTGATTGCGTCAAGAAATAAATCGCACCGGTCGCTTTGATAGAAAAGTCAAAATAGGTAGTTGCATTTTTTTGTGACCTGCCCTAAGCGGTGGTTTGAAGGTTTTTTTAAAATTTAGTAGTGGTAGGTAATTTAAAATTCGCCATACATTATTTTGTACTTGCACGGGCAGATAACAACAAGGATTCTTGTAGTTAGGTATTAATTTAACGTAGCTACCCGTATTAACAAGCATTTTGTCAATCCATACAGAGTTACTGTGATATTAAAGAAACCGACATTCTGCACTGTACGCGAATCGCTAAAGTTAACCCATCCAGCGCACGACCTCGATCTGTTGTCGTTCAATTGTCATCGCCAAGGCTTCGTGACCAGATCCTGGCATCAGTCATAAAATATAATCGAGACAATCCTCAGGACAAGCTCAATTCGGAACACATGGGATTCTTTGGGCGAAACTCTCCAATCTATGTTGTGGAACACCTTTCACCAACAAACAAAGTTCTACATGAGCAACGAGGATTAGGGCAAAGGAAAAAACTATAAATATATTTGGGTAAGAAGTGAAAACTTTTGTAAAAAAAACATGAAATCCAATATATTATGTTAATTAAGAATAGCGATTGTTTAAGTAAAATGATGCATGCTTTTGTGATACTTACAATAAAATTCAAATGTTTAAATACATTTTACCAAAATTGTCGAGACCTACGAACCAATACTAACAAATTTTACAGCAACCTATGCTGTTCGAATTATTATCATCTTAACTGAAACTTGGTTTAACAGTGGTACGCTGAATGGCGAGCTTTTTGATGACAGATTCATTGTTTATAGAAGGGACAGAGAAACATCAGAATTCGAGAGTAATAAAGACGATGTCAGCGTGGTGATAATTGCTATATCAAAGAGATTTAATTTAACGCGTGTCGATAAATGGAAAAGTAAGTGTGAGGTATTTGGGTCACAATTGATATCGCTTTGGCTCATTCGCCTCGTCAGATGGCTTTCTGTGCAGTGTATCACCCACCACCTGTAAATCTCTCTGGGATTGAGTATTTTATTGAACATTGCAACCATGTATTTAAAATAAGTGACTTGTCAGTAACTACTATTGGGAACTTTAATTTGGGTAAGATAAATTAGAGCAAAGATGCAGATAACAGTTTACTAACAGGTGCTTTTCAGAGACTTCTTGAGTTCGTAAATATTTGTATTCTTACTCAGTATAATCATGTAAAGAACTGTTCCGGACGAATTTTGGATCTATTCTTAACTATGGCGCCTCCGTGCTGCGTGTCTAAATCTCTTAGTCCATTAGTCCCTATAGATAAACTACACCCCTCTTTAGAAATCATACTTTCAATAAATAATATTATAAATCTCCCATACAACACGTCTAATACCAGGATAAATTTTTACAAAGCTGATTATGAACAGATTAAAAAACATTAACGAACAAGATTGGAAGCAACTTTTTGATGGAAAGGATGTTAATGCTATAGTGAAGGTGTTTTATGAGACAGTGAAAACTGCCATTGATAATTTTGTACCAATCTGGCAAATAAAGAACCAGCGCTATCCTCCATGGTTTAACAAATCATTGGTTGGATTGTTGGAGGAGAAAAGGTTACGCTTCAAAAAATATAAAAACCCTATTAATAAAATAGAGCTAAAATTAGTTGCCAAAAGATGCCAAATTTCGACAAATGAACTGTATAATAATTACATGAAAGAAATTGAAGCTGGAATACAAAAGAACCCTAAATTGTTTTGGACTCACGTGAAAACTAAACGCAGAGGATCAAGTTCATACCCGTTAACTATGACAGACGGATATACAACAACATCAAATGGCTCTACGATCTCCGAACTTTTAAAGAACTATTTTTCGTCAGCCTACAGTCACGATAATGACAAACAAAACTACGACTCTACTTTATTTAAAAAGTACAATCCCTCGACACTAACAAGGACGCCGATAAGGCCGATCCAGACGGTATTCCACCAATCTTCATTTCAAAATGTTCGACAGCTCTTGCCTCTCCTTTGCTGTATATTTATAACGCATCACTGATCTCAGGTAGATTTCCATCTGAATGGAAGAAAACACAAATTGTTCCTATGTATAAATCTGAACAAAAGGACCTAATTTCTAATTATAGGCCTATCTCCATTCTTTCTAGTTTCGCAAAGATTTTTGAGTCCCTAGTTTGCCCCTACTTCCGTCGCCACTTTAGGTTATACCTAAGTGACCATCAACACGGTTTTGTTGCCTCAAGGTCGACGGCAACAAACCTAGTGAGCTTTACGGTATCTCTTATACAGGCTGTTGATGCAAATCTTCAATGTGACGTGATATACACAGATTTAAGCAAGGCGTTTGATAAAATCTCACATAAAATACTATTGAATAAGCTTGCGGCATATGGAGTCACTGGATCCTTACTGAATTGGTTGCAGTCCTATCTAAATGATCGAAATTTCTATGTAATTGTAAATGGTTTCAAATCAGCAACAAAAAATATAACCTCTGGTGGCATAAGGCTCGTATCTAGCCCCTCTTCTATTTAATATATTAATTAACGATCTTCCACACCACCTTCACCATTCTGAATGCTATTTATATGCCAATGACCTAAAGTTTTCAAAAAAAATCACATCACTAGCTGACTCTAAATTACTCCAAGAGGATCTAAACCACCTAGTGGAATGGTGTAACATTTTTTATAATTTAAATCCATATTATTATTCTTAAATAATAATATGGATTTAAATTATAAAAAATGTTACCATTTAAAATTCTCTAGAAAGCTCGGGAATATTAACTCTAATTATTACATCGGCAACTATAAATCCAAGAAGTTGACACTGTTAAGGACCTAGGCGCGTTTTTCTATTTGATAAAAAACTAACTTCTGTTCCTCATATTAAACACATTGTTAAAAAATCATCTAAGATACTAGGGTTCGTTATCCAAAATACGAAAGGTTTCAAACAAAGTTGAACAAGAGTCATGTACAATAGCCTAGTACGCAGTGTCTTGGAGTATTGCAGCGTCGTGTGGTGACCGCACATAGCCGCGCGCATCCTGACTATAGAGAGAGTCCAAAAAGATTTATATGGCACTTGGCATTTGCGTATGGGAAAGCGAAACTACTTTCCTCCTACATATTAAGCCGCCTGTAGTACTTCAAGATACAAACTCTATCAACACGAAGCAAAATAATCAATGCACTATATCTCTATAAGCTATTAAGTAATAAAATTGACTGCCCTAAGCTACTGGATTTTGTAAGTAAGATTTCGTGCGCCCTCGAGATATCCAAGACACCGCTTGACACCACTTTGTCCCCCACTGAGAAGAACAGTCCTCGGAGCAACTTCCCCAATACCTAGACTCGCCTAAGATCCTAAATCAGTGTAGTGACTTGATCGATATACATGAAAATAGTATCGGCAAATTTTATAAAATTATACTCAATGAATTCTCACAAATTTAGGTAACATAAACTTTTTTATGCAGCGTGCTCTGTACTATTTTTCAATATTGTCCAATTGTGCTTGGTTTCTACCATATTTGATTTGTTTTATTGTTATGTTGAATTATTTTATTATTATTTTGATTTTATTATTATTTTTAATTTGTTTTTATTATTATCTTTAATTTGAATTTATTATTAGTTTTAATTTGATTTTATTGTTATCCTTAATTTGATTTTATTATTATTTATTCGATTTTATTCAATTAGTTAATATAAGTAATTTTTTTAATTTTGTTAAGCATGCAATTTAATTAATCTCTGCACCCAATTTCTGACATAAATTTTGATCTTCACCATTCATTAATGTAAACTTTGATCTTCATTGAATTATTTGTTATGTACCTCTATAATAATAAGCGAATTATAATGTAATAGTTTTAATTTTTTTAATATTCACGAAATCTGTGCATTAGTTGTTAACCTGTAATTGATTAGTGCACTTATCTATATTTCTAATATTGAATATAGGATAATTTGTATCAGTATAACTAATCGTTGGTAATCACTGTGTGGGGTGGAGCAGCAAAGACATACATATTATATGCTGCCCTTGGAGCGGCCACAGAGGGCCGTCCTGAAAGTCATGACATTTAAGCCCTTCAGGTATCCAACGACAGCTCAGCTATACAACGATTGTAAGGTACTTTCCGTAAGACGGCGCTTTGTGCTTGAAACAGTGTGCAGAGAGCACACAACTATGAAATATATGTACATGTAATGCTACAAGTACATGGCGTTCGTATAAGATTTGTCAGTCTCAGCGCTTTAGGAGTTCATTGGCTCCATGACATCACGGTGAGCTTGCGGGCCATCTCTATAATAATATAAATACATTCTGCAATATCCACAGTTTTCTCAGACCCAAATGTCGAAAGATTACATCTGAATGGCTTTTGGGCAAAAACTATGAAGAGACCGACAACTTAATTAAAATAACCACTTTGTAGTCATACTGTCAGGCACGCACAATTCCAAAGCATACACACATACATACACACACGCACACACATACACCCTGATCATCTTCTATGTCTATTTTGTATATTGCATTAATTACATTCTAAAGATCATTATGTTTTTATAAAGATCAAAATGTTATTAAAATAAATTGAGAGGGGCTTGGTACCCATGACACAGGTTAAATCTTACTTTTGGTACCAGTGTTCGAACAGTTATCGTGTTCACCTTATATCGTTTTACTTTGATGTCTTTTATAAACTGTGTACTTACTATGGAAAATAAATTTATTATAATTGTTTATATTTTTCGGTTTTATCCTCGCTCATTACTGGGGCAATTCGCTAGAATTGCGAGTTTATGTCCAAAACAACTCTGGTGGTATGATAATTAATCTATAGATAAAAACTTTCTGACGATTCTGCATGTATTTAACATTACTGCTTTCTGTAGTAGAGTGTATGTGAGAGGATGAATGTTTAATGTTTTTAGGCTTGTATGGAGTGTTTTAGGTATTTCACTAGTGCTGGATATGATTAAAGGGATGGTTTTGACCGTATGAACTCGCCACTGGGTTTTGAGTTCAATGGTCAAATCTGCGTACATGGAAAGTTTGCTAGTGTGAGTGGAACCTAAGTTGTGTGTGTTGGGTATGGTTACGTCTATGAGATATACAACTTTATTTTGCTTGTCGTGTAGTGTGATGTCCGGTCTATTATTAATTATGATGTATTATTTTGCCTGTAAGTATAGTTCTGTCCCAGTACATTTTGAAGTTTGGTGAGTCTAATATAATTTGGGGTGTGTATTTGTAATATGGTGTTTTTTCCGGATAATAGTCTCTGTTTGTAGGCAAGTGTTTGGTGTATGACCGCTGCTACCTGGTCGTGTCTGGGCTTATAGTCTGTTTGTATGATTGATGAGCATGCGCCTGTGATGTGTTGAATTGTTTCAGGTATTTTATAACAATGCTGACATTGTTCGCTTGACCTTGACTTGAACTGCTGTCGCGAATGATGTACTTCCTGTATTTTTTTTGACTTTAACCTGGTCTTGGATTGCTAGCATAAAGCCTTCTATTTCAGGAAACAGCTCGCCTCGCATTAGCAATGCGTTTGACGGTATCTTGTCAACATTAGGGCTATTTAAGTCGAGACGATGTCGGCCATGTAGGGATTTTTGAATCCACATGTCTATTTTTTGTTGTTTAGTTATTGTGTTCATTAATTCAGTGTGATGAGAGAGAGTGGTGGGAATGTATCTGCTGCCTGACTATAGCGTTGTTTAGTTACGAATGGGGTGAACGGTTGTGAAAGAATGTCTTGAGTAGTGTAATCTGTTTGTTGTGAAGGTTTGTGATGTCGATGAGATCTCAACCACCCTCACTTTTAGGCAAAGTTAATCTTCGAATACAAGCTCTGGGGTGATGTTTCCTATGTTTAGTCAGTGTGGTGTTAATGTTCCTTTGTAGTATAGTGAGGTCTATTCGGGTCCAGCGGATGATTGCAAAATAGTAAGTTAATAAAGGAATAGCGAATGTGTTAATAGCTTTGATGGTGTTTCTTGCGTTAAGATGAGTGTGTACTATTTTGTGTAGTCTACTCCTAAAATTTTGTTGTAGTAAATTTTTGGTGTTTCTATGGTGAATTTCTTATGATTGGTAGTATCCTAAATATTTACATCGTTCAACTGGATCCACGGCATCTGTAATTTCTTGATTTGCTAATTCGTATGATGTATATTCTTTATTTATTATTATTATTAACGCCAATCTCGCTGCATTACAGTCTCCCCAGTGTTAACTATTATTACATATACAGTGTTAATTTCTGTTCGCGTGAATCCCATGGGAACGCTACCGGGATAAAATCTCAGTAAATATCCTATGTGTTAATTCTAGAACTTAGTCTTTCTGTGTGCTAAGCTGTATTCGAGTCTGCTCGGCATTGAATAAATCGTGGCTTAAGTTTTAGGTTGAATTTCAAGTTACTGAATTATTATTCTGTCATACAAACAAAAAATACCAATATAATTATATATAAAGAATGCTAGCTTTGGTTCCACACTACGCTACAGTAAAATTTATTGTTCAAAAATATAGCTAGCTACGTTACGGTTTAGTTATAGTTTAGATAGCAGCATGTCTGGACAGATTAATAAATATGTCTCCCTATCGAATTTTGGTTGTGGAAATCGGGCCCGCAAAACGGGTGATTCGTGCGCCCAGCATGTTAGCAAATGATCTAAAGCTCACACAAGCATATCGTTTACACCGAAAATGTCACTGTATTTGAAACAGCTATGAGTTTGTGATACCTTTGTAGCACATCCATGCCTTTGGTTCGAGCTTTAAGCTTTAAACAGTCTAGCTCAGACATGTAGACTAGTGATAGGGATTCTATAAAATAAATAGCAAAATGTTGCGTCTAATTTTATTTACATCAGTTAATCTCTTGCCATGTTCATAGTTATAGTCATTTAATTTCGTTATTGGACAGGGTCTGTGCCTGATCCCTTATAGCATTATTGCATGTGCGAGAATAAGATAGAGCTCGAGATACATTGGAAAGCCTTATTCCGTACTGTAGTACCGTATTATACAGTAAACAAAGGACTATGCTTGCAGCTGGGAAAATTTTATAACGAAATAATTGTTCTAACTTAATTCTGTTAAATGTAGAACACCCATAGACAATATAAAAGCACAATAATGTTAACTAAACAATACCTAAGTGTTCCTTTCCTGCACGTTTCCGAGACGTCATAGTCAAGTAATTCTTAACTGCACAGTGCATGGCTAAGATGTTAACAGAGAACTGAAACTCTCAACTTCATTAATGTTGTGTCTAAAGCATGCCATGAGATTATGAAATGCGTCGTCTTTTTTTTCTAAGCAATCTTGGTATTCGCTGTTTCAAAGGTAAAGGAAAAGAAGTAAGGGCGCGTCCATATCGCTTTATAAATGTGATGCGACGCAGCACTACATTGTTCTACGACATCGTGTTTTTGAACAGAGAATAGTGCCTTTACAAAATCTTCGTTGTACCTTAAAATATTAGTTTCCTACAAATGTAAACCTTACGAGAAATATTCTGTTACTATTGTTAAGCAGACGAATAAAGAACAACAAAACTTAATGAATTCGTACCGTTTTAATAGAATGATGATGAGATATTTCTAAAAGAAAGCCGGTGCCGCGCCCTGTGTTTGCAGGATACGGCAACGTAAAGTATCACGCAGTTGTAATGTGACCCGTATCTAATGAATAAATTAAATACTATTTTCTAAGTTTTTATCTTGTATAAAATACTATTTGTATCATTGCAAATTTTTAACAGTTTTAATGATCAAATCCTAATAAAGAGTAAATAAAGCTATTTAGTCATAATTTGCCGTGATGTAATATGCAAGTACAAAAATGTTTAATTTTGCACAAGTAAACGATTACGGTGTAGGGACTGCAGCGCTGAATTATTTTGTAAATAAGCAAATTTTAAATCGTGACATGTGTTTTAAATTTATTTTGGAATATTATTTGATCGATGGCAGTCCGTCGTATATGCGCTTAAGATGATTCCAGTTACACAAAAAATCTGGCTATTTATTTTCATTGATCTTTAAGATTGGTGCAAGAGCCGTTACACTATTCTATGTTCTTGAAAAAAACGCTTTCTATATATATGTATGATATCGGCTGACTCAGTAACTAACATTTTGTAAAATATAGGAGATAATAAATAAATGTATAAGACGCAAATTCGTGACTTATACCAATATTGAGGCTTAAATAGTCAGTTAGTTACCAAAAATACCTGTATGTAACCTTTGGTTATGGATATAATCAAATAAGATGTTTATAAAGATACACATCCAGGCATTAGAATAGAAATGATGAAATGACCAAATCGAAACACTAATGTCGTATTCCACGTAGATAGTAACATCGAAGCCAAACATTAAGCCAGCTTTGACCTGCACTTCAAACCAGCTTTTAGCCAGAAAATAGCAACGGCCTTATTACGCTAACAGAACTGAACTTCATACAAACTAATTTCGAATTGCCAATCATTTATTACTGTTTTGTTCTCTACAAATAGGCAAACGCCAATAGTCTGACAGCCAAATCAAATGGAACCCCTTTGTTTTGTCTGCCAATACGTACTATGCTGGAAAGTTATAAACAAACATCTAGATAAGGCTTTCAAATTAATCGTTGGCTGAATTGCATGCGGGTTTATCCATAAGCCAAAATAATGCACTTTCATTTACCCTAAATGCTCATTAGTGAAAATAAATATTGGCGTTTAGTCTCTAATCATGGTAGAATATGCCAAAGCCACATAATACAAAACGTAGTTCGTATAATATGATAAATTGGCCAGAATATTTGGAAAATTATAATGCTTGGTAAAAGTTTCATATTTGAATTCGGCCTAAAATGTTATAATAAACGTATATACCTATGTTTCATATAACATATTTAATAGTTATAAATTTGACTAAGGTTACAATAATTAAGCCGAAGTGCAGATTTGGGTAGACAATAAGATATTTGACGGGAAATATTAAACTGTCAGTTTATATCGAGCACAGCACCACCGTATCGAGACATAATGATGAAAGCATTGTGTCTGGAGGCTGGCGGCGACGGTACGGCACGGCTGATGGACAAATTAAACGCACAATGCACGACACGTCGTCGTACAAAGGGCTCGATCTCTGCTCGTACCCTGGCTATCCGACACAGACAGACTACATCTCATATTATAGAGCTCAATTAATCTGAAGCTGTAATAAACATATCAAAGCGAATCGGCTAGTTACCTAACCTATGTAGAAGAGAGTTAGGTAAGCACATTTGCCTTTGTCTTTAGCATAGTTACACAGTACGCCATTTAGATACATGAAACTACAAACATCTAAATAGGTATACACAGTACAGCTAAACCACTTGCATAGAAGGACTCTGTTTTTAAAACTTGGACGTACAAAAACTGAAGGATTATTTTATGTACTGCATGTTTTTCTTCTATTTATAGATGTCGCTGAAGGCTTAAGTTTACTCTGTTTAATTAGTTGTGGAATCATACATATTAACCTACCCAACAATCTTTAAAATATTTGACTTATATACTGATACTGAGGATGAGGAAGATAATTACTATACTGGACAGACAATATTATAAGTGCCTTTTTTAAAACAAAGCCGCAAACAGGCTTTTCATAACTTGCACTCTCCGCGTCTGGTATTGTACTTCGCGTGCAGAGGTATATCGTTGCCCATTCTAGTAAAAGATAAATGAAATGTGGATATGGGAACTGTATTTGATTTTTGAGTTTTGTTTGGGTAAATGAAACAAATTATAGGATACTACGACGTACAAGGCAGGAGTAACTATAGCGCACAAGCCGGGGTTTGTAATGCCTTTAATTAATTAGTAACAAATGGCTCTTCCACTTGTAAATTAATTAAGCATTTTTAATCAACTCAAATAAAAAATACTTTAGCTAAGCAACATGCACATGTCTTATCATATTATAATTAAATTCTATGGAAAACCTAAACGTTACATAAAATCGATCATTCTGATATATAATCTAATTCTTTCCTACATACGTCGTATATCTTCGGTGTACATAGTTCTACTCCTAGTATACATACACGTGTAGCATGTTTCACACACTCAAATCCCGTTTGTATACTGAAACTACATTACAAATATATTCAGTTACATTTTGTCGCTTGTAAAATATACTAAGAGTGGTTACTTTCTTGCAAGGATACGCCTGCGAGGTCCTACAACTTGTCATTACTTACCGGATGGTGCAATTTCAAACTCTATTCAATTTGGAATTTCCTTTTCATACTTAAGTATAATTAGACTATCAGCTTTTACTCATGCAAGTTTGTAAAGGCAGGTAAACTCATATTAGTTAGTATACGCAATGAATTACTGAACACTGTTCTTTTGAAAATTAGAATCTAAAAACTGGCTTCAAAATTACATTTAGTTAGCCACGTAGAGTTTTAGGTAAAATGTGAGAGCGAAATAAAATTAATAGTGTTGTTAGTGTGATATTTTAGTAAGACAAGTGAAAGTATATCAGTTGACCATCTGATACAAACATATTTGTCAATATCGATTGGGGCTGCGGTGCAGTCTACGCACAGCATTTTTAATTCATTTGTTTTGGATATTGTTCTCGTAAACCCTAACCTGTTTGAGGCTCGTATAGGCGGATGAATACGAGCATCGTTAATTACAGGAGTGTAGTGTGTAGTTTGAAATGTTTGCGAGCGAGTTCCGTAAAAAGAGAACTTGATTGCGTATTGTTGAGGTTATTTTAATTCGGGGAAAAGTTATTAGATACTGTTGTGGCAAACAGATTTTATATGCATTTGTTGTACGCCATGTTTTGATATTTACTATTGCGTTTTTTTTTAACATGTATGGAGTACAAAGCGCTTTCATTATTTATGGTACTCCTAAACCTGTGATCGTCATAGTTCTGTCAATCTGAAATACTTATGATGCAGTACCGATGGTCATCAAGACCATAGACTAAGATGGCGAAGGTACCATATTGTCCAATTGACATCATACAAAGTTACGTTTACATTTTTAAGGCAAATATGATATGATATGGTGAATCCCGATTATCTAGCGCAACCTGTAGCAATAAGTAGAAACTATTTAACGAGCACAAACAAGAAGTTCTCCGTGGTTCAAAGTAATTGAAACCTACGTAAACATTTGATAAACCCTAAGTTTCTACTTATCTAATAAATTATATACAATGTTATTTAAAAATACGCAAACCTGTCTTTTTTTTATATATAAAAAGTGAATATAAGAAAAAAGCTTTTGCCATTCACGGCGTTTTATATTTTTATTGAATCAGATTCCTTAACACTCAAGCTAAAGAACTAGTCGGTTGGTTTTATTTGTAAGAGCTGCAAATTGTAAGCTTCCATTGCTTAGCCAAGATCTTTTGATATCGGTAAAACTGCAGGAGCCGGCAATATACAATCAAAGAGTTATAATTCTAGATTAGCAAAAATATCAAACTACCATTTGCCTATCACATGTTATCTTTATATAAAAGTCTTGTGAACTTTACTTAATATAAAGCATACTTGCCATCTCTTTACCTCTTAACTGAAGTTTATTATTCGTACGCTTATCAAGGGATACAGAGTGCAGGTAAACTTTCTATCTAGCTTTATTATACTAGTTTACAGACTTGCTGGTTTAAAACCCTCACTTACGTCTACAATAATAAAGTGCAGACCTACTCGTGTTTTAGAAGATGCAAATATCTAATATTGATATACGGAGTTGTACCGCCAGCGTAGTCTGTCGAATTGCTTTGATCTACTGATGTAATGCCTGCACAGGTGATGCAGTGCTTTAAGTGGTCGCTTCGTCACACTACTGCACCATCTATGGTGAGTTTGATGTACACCTTGAACAAAAATTGGTGTGTTCCGCAAGTAGATCTTCTGAGCGCGGTTGTGTTTTTTGTATCTGTCGCTTAAAATATAATAAAGTCGCCCGTGACACAGGAAAGAAGAGCAAAAGTAGTATTTTCTAAACATCAACTTTATGCTTTCACGATTTTATATAAAACTTAGGTTCTTAAAATCATTAATTAAATTGACTCATATTTTCCAAAATTATGTTATTATACTAGCTTTTGCCCGCGACTTCGCTCACGTAAAAGTAGGTTAAATTATGTTATGTTCGGGCACGAGTGAGAGGTCGTGGAACGCCGTCGCCTCCTTCTGCGAGGAAGTAATCTCCACCAAGGAGGCGGCGGAGCGGGAAAGGGAGCGTTTGAACCCTCTCCCCAACCGCAGAGCCGGGCGCCGGAGGGCGCGCGATGACCTCCAGCCACCCTGAGGTTTGACCTGGGGGTGGCGGGCTTTGTGGGCCTGCCCGCCATCCGATCAGCACCAGGTCCGAGAGGCGGCGTGCGTGTTCCCACGCGCGCCTCTGTGTCGTGTCCGTCTCCCCTTTAGGGGGAGACAGTAGGGCTTTTATATTGTGTAGTGCCTATCTTGGGTAGGTCTTGTTGCGTAGTGGCCTGCCGTTTCATACGGCGGGCCGTAACCTCGGCGGGGTCGCGACCGCATGCGAAAGCGATTCGCGCGGCCCCGTCGATAGTGGTTTTGTCGAGGAACACCGTGGTAGGTTTAGTCGGTATTCCGGGAGGTACATTGTCTTTTAACATCTTTCTTTTACCCCGGCGAGTCCGACATAATCCCTCCGCCCGCCCCCGCGGAGGGATATGCGTCATAGCATTCCCCCACGTAAAAAAAAAAAAAAAAAAAAAAAATGTTATGTTCGGGCACGCCACGATCGTGGCGATAGGTCTCGTTTTTGAAGAGTGGCTGGAGGGGGGGCATGGTGCCCTAACCTTTCGGCTGACACAGGTAATGACTAGTCACGGTTATTTTGGCCAGTTCCTGTGTCGCGTAGGCCGGCAGGAGTCGCTCGGATGTCAACACTGCGGCGACTGCCACGATATTATTGTGGACACGACGCTGCACACGTTGCCGGATTGCCGCGCCTGGGCATCGTAGTGCCGTGAGTTGATCGCGGCACGGCAGTCGGAATGGTTGCCCTCTCGTTCCCGGCCATGGTTCAGTCTATGGTCCAGCAAGAGGTCGTGACGTTTCACGACCTCTCCTCCACCACAACGTCTCCGTCCTTCTGTGAGGAAGCAATTTCCATCAAGAAGGCGGCGGAGCGAGATAGGCAGGGCTTGAACCCTCTACCAACCGCAGAACCAGGCGCCAGAGGGCGTTAGACGGACTCCAGCCACCACAAGGTGCATTTGGGAGTGGTGGGCTTCGTGGACCTGCCTACTACCCGATCAGTTGCAGGTCTGAGAGGCGGCGTGCGTGTTCCCACGCGCACCTCTCAGTTGTGTAGCCTTGCTTGCTATAATGTAAGCCGTAGGGAAAGCCGTAGATGAAATTTATATCTAATAAGGAAAGGTAGTATTGTGTAGTAGTCTGCCGATTTATACGGTGGATCGAAGTCGCGATAGCATGTGAAAGTGATTCGCTCGGCCCCGCCATCTCTGCTTATGTTGAGGAACAACGTGGTAGGTTTAGTCGGTATGACCGGGATGTCACCATCTCTCCCTGGAAGAGTCCGACATAACCTCTCCATTATCCCGCGGAGAGGTATGCGTCAATGCATTCCATCTGCCAGATAACGCCATAACCACAAAATAAAATTAATTAAATTCAGATGCGAATATCACTTTCCTCAAAGGTAATAAAGTATAGAAGAAAATGAATCTGCATATAAAGTAATGATGTTGTCTAAAGCGTTTGAATAATAAACACTACTGTAACTATGAACATTGAAATCTAAATGTTATACGCATTGCCATTTAACGTGGCAATGCTGGCAGTTTCCAAGGCACTGTACCTACCAGCTGACTAAAACTGCATAGGAACGCTATATCTCCTCTTAAAGGATTGACTTTTACTTCTTCAACCCCTTTTTTATATTTTGTTTTCTAGTACGTTAACCTACGTTGGGTTATGTTAGTAACAGGACTTCTTTTTAAATAATATATATCCTATGTTACTCGGTGATAATACAGCTTTCTAATGAAGAAAGAATTTTAAAATGGGTTGAGCTTTTTGAATGAAATCCTTTCAAACAAAAAGTCAAATATTTTTCTTCGTATTATTAGTATAGAAGTTTAGATAGTATAGATAGAAGGATCGTAATGAAATGCAGATTTATTAAATATGGACTAATTGTTACGCATAAAAGTTCGTTGTCGCTCGGCTTGCATTTCTGCATTCTTCTCACATGCGACTGTTCTGGGGTTTCTGTCACTCTAATAGCTGCCCGCGGCTGGGCTTGTTCTTCTAAATGGAACTGCGTTTGAAGGGGGTCTAAAGTTAATGCTTTCATGGCTCTCTGGCGTTCGCCTTGTTCCTCCAACTACAATTGTTGTTGAAGGGGCGTCTCACCAGCTCTCATAGAAGCCTGGTGGGTGTGGCTTTGTCTATGAGAAAGAGTCTCATAAGCTCTTATAGCAGCTTGTCGCTGCCTCCTTAATTCGGTATAAACGATGATGATTTATGGGATTGAGGTATTTTTGTTGCCGGTGCCCACGATGAGTTCCTAGATAAGTTAGAATTACGTTTGCGAGTCATAACGAAAAAAAAGTAAATAAACTCTTAACGAAAATACATACATTAAAAATACAAAACAGTAATACAGGTTAGGTAGTAACCTAAAAATTTTAACTGATGAACTAATGCTTAAATATTAAACAGAAAATAAAATGAATTGTGTAAAATAGATTTAAAAGTAAGATAATTAACCTAAAAATAATATATGATAAACTATCGCTGAAAGAAAAAAGAACAATATAAATTGCAAACGTAAAACAATTACAATATTGTTAGGAATCAGAAGCCTAAAAAATAAATAACGAACGTACTTTCATTGTTAAATAAAATCATTGACACGTGACAGCCTCACGTTGGTAGACCTAACCTTAAAGGAGAATGATGTGATGTGTTCAATTTATTTGTAAACGCCAGAACCTAGTTCTATTACTTATGAGCAAACGAATCTTTATCCCACTTCTGATGTTGGGAACCAGAAGTGAAACCGCCTAAAAAAATTACAATCGTACTTTCATTATTAAATAATATCTTAATTTTGCAGAATGATTATTGTTACCGTTAATCAATCAATTAACAAGTTAAGTTAAACATAATAATGGATATCACCCAACAACTAACGTACTTTCATTGTTAAATAAAATCATTCAATTTTGCAGAATGGTTATTGTAACTGTTGATTAAAGAAATACATTGACAAATAAAGTTAAACATAATAATTGATATCACCTAACAACGATCACCGTGTCAAAGTGACTCGTTGAGTGCTGAACGCGCTTTTATAACCCGCTCGATCGGATGATTCGTGACGTCACTTGTTTATGACGCCTTCCCTATGGAAGGCCAATACCTCCGCTCCTGACGCTCTGACATTCTTGTCTGGAAGATGGACCTGCCTAATCAATGGCTGGCAGACCCAGTGTACAGTCTTAGTCTTCATTTTTAATTGAACATTGTAAGCATAGGCGTGAGTCCTGCATACCATATCGATTCAAACATTGTAGGCATAGGTTTAAAGTTTGCTGGTATAGACACAAAGTTCGCATACGACACAAATTCAAACATTGTAGTCATAAGCTCACAGTTTGCGTACCTCACAAAGACTGTTGACCAAGGCACAAAGTTAGCATACCACACAAATTCTAGTATTGTAGGCATAGGCTCAAACTTTGCGTACCTCACAATGACCGTTGGCATAGGCACAATATTCGCATACCACACAGATTCAAAATCAGATCATCCTTTCAGTGAACACGTGTAAATGACATCCGACAGCATACATTAATCACATTAATCTTGGTCTGTTCATTTCACGTGTAACCCTTCGGCTGTTCTCTATATTCTCTTCGAACCAAATGATTAAATAAAGCTCGCTTGCATAAAAAAATATTAAAGGATTATTTACAAACCTTAAGATTGTATCGGTCTTACCACCTCCTCAGTAGCCGCACTCGGTACTGAAGTACTCATAGCATCTGGTGTCACTATTACTTGTGAACTGTCATCCAACACTTTAAACTGTGAGACAATGGTCTCAAACGATTGACGGACAGAAGCCATAAAAGACTCCGCATACTCGAATGACTTTGTAGATTACGAAATACTCGCGATCTTGAGACGTAAAACGCGATCTTCTACCACAATCGTGCCCATTACGTGACAGCCTGACGTTGGTAGACCTAACCTTAAAGGAGAACGATGTGATGTGTTCAATTTATTTGTAAACGCCAGAACCTAATTCTATTACTTATGAGCAAACGAATCTTTATCCCACTTCTGACGTTGGGAACCAGAAGTGAAACCGCCTAAAAAAATTACAATCGTACTTTCATTATTAAATAATATCTTAATTTTGCAGAATGATTATTGTTACCGTTAATCAAAGAAATACATTAACAAGTTAAGTTAAACATAATAATGGATATCACCCAACAACTATCACACAGCACGTCCGTTTCGTCTGCCACTCGTGTCAAAGTGACTCGTTGCGCGCTAACGTCACGTCTTACATTACCAACAATATTATTAGAGTAGTATAAATTAATATTTATAAACAAATTAGTCTAAAACATGTATTGCTATTTCCCATCAATACGGTTCACCAACTTCCTTTCTCCAAACTTCACGATTATTTATCACTTTAATATGGCCATAAACAATACAAAATAATACTACGTTTTAAAATGTGTTTAGCGCCATCTATCGGATGTTGGAGTATATTAATTTTAGTTAGTACAACAACAGAAATCGATATCGCGCCATCTATCGAGTTATTATAATACTAAACGTTATAGGTTAATAAAAATTAAAAATTTAAAAACCCCTGACACATATTGAAGTTGTGAAAAAAATATGTAATTCGCCATTTTATGGTGGCGGCCATCTTGGTTTTGCAATTTATCATAGTGTATAGTAATCTACTGGTCAAGTCCTTTCATTTGATACCCATATTGAGGGAGTTGTGAAAAAATATGTAATCCGCCATTTTGTGGCAGCGGCTATCTTGGACCGATTTTCATCAAACATAACTAAAAACACTCCCGACTAATTCACCTATCAAATAAAAAAAAAAATTAAAATCGGTTCATCCGTTCGGGAGCTACGATGCCACAGACAGACAGACACACACACACACACACACACACACACACACGCACGCACGCACGCCCGCACGCACGCACGCTCGCACGCACGCACGCACGCACGCACGCACGTACGCACGCACGCACGCACGCACGCACGCACGCACGCACGCACGCAGAACTCAGGGATTAGATAATCAAAGCTTTATAAGTACTATACATATTATTAAATTGTTGGGCTAGGTAATTTTACAACATCAATCTGCTAACGGTCGCAATTAAACAACCCTGTGCCGAGCAAGGCAGGAAAGAAATTTCCTTTGATAACCCAGTACTTTTAATGAAAGGCTCGTTTATTGATTAGCCATTACTTACCTTTACTTGATTAGCCATTACTTACCTTTCATTAATTAATGTTAGCTTATTATATTGATTAGCCTTTACTTTACCGTAATTTATTAACCTTGACTACGCTATGATTGATTAACTATAACTTTTCTTTTACTGAATAGACTTTACTAACCTTTCATTTATTAACCTTTGCTCCTCTTTCTATTGAATACAGCATTGATTAGCTGATACTTTTATTTAATTGATTAATTGGTACTGTCTTTGATTAACCGGTAAATCTATAATTACAATACTACGTATTGTAATTATAGATTTACCGGTTAATCATCGATTATATAAATTAGTACTGACCAGACTATGCTGTAGTATTACATTAGCAACTTTATATTTTTGCTAATGGTGACAATTCTGTTGTAATTTTCTCTTAGCTAAAATAAAACAAACATTCTCTAATTTTAGCTAAGAGATTTCGCGTAGGGCATTCTGCTGTTCCATCGAACTAAATTTACAATTCGTTTAGACAGCACCTAATTCGAGTTTGACAATCCTAAATTGAATTGAGGCGGTGTTACCCGTATTTAAACTACATAAATATAAAGAATGAATGTGAGCGAGTTAATGAAAAAAACCCTTTTAAAATAATATTTTTATTTTTGTTAAATGCGTGTAATTGTTTGTGAACACTTCATAAATAATAAACGGTAAGTAAAATTGTATTTTAGTCGTTCTAAGTTAAGTAAATACTGCACAACAGAGAATGTTTGTGTCAGACAATATTTTTTTTTTAAATTATGCTATTTGCATTAATTTTGTATTACTTTTTAAGAGTTTTTTTTTTACGTGGGCGTATGCAATGACGCATATCCCTCCGCGGGGGCGGGCGGAGGGATTATGTCGGACTCGCCGGGGTAAAATAAAGATGTTGAAAAGATAATGTACCTCCCGGAATACCGACTAAACCTACCACGGTGTTCCTCGACAAAACCACTATCGACGGGGCCGCGCGAATCACTTTCGCATACGGTCGCGACCCCGCCGTATGAAACGGCAGGCCACTACACGAAAGACCTACCCAAAATAGGCACTACTTCACACTATAAAAACCCTACTGTCTCCCGCCCTAGAGGGGAGACGGACTCGACACAGAGGCGCGCGTGGGAACACGCACGCCGCCTCTCGGACCTGGTGCTGAATGGCGGGCAGGACCACAAAGCCCACCACCCCCAGGTCAAACCTCAGGGTGGCTGGAGGTCATCTCGCGCCCTGCGGCGCCCGGTTCTGCGGTTGGGGAGAGGGTTTAAACGCTCTCTCTCTCCCGCTCCGCCGCCTCCTTGATGGAAATCACTTCCTCACAGAAGGAGGCAACGGCGTTCCACTACCTCTCACTCCGGACCATAGACTCAACTACGGCCGGGAGCGAGAGGTTAACCGAACCGACTGCCGCGATCAATTCACGGCGCTGCGATGCCCAGGCGGGGCAAACCACCAAAGTGTGCAGCGCCGTGTCCTCAACAACGTCGCGGCAGTCGCCGCAGTGGTGACAACCGGGCGTCTCTTGCCGGCGTATACGACACAGGAACTGGCCAAAACAACCGTGGCCAGTCAGAACCTGTGTCAGCCGGAAGGTGAGGGCGCCATGTCGCCTCTCCAGCCACTCCTCAAACACGGGACTTACCGCCACGATCGTGGCGTGCCCGAAGTCGTTAAAAATGACAATTTATTTTAATAAGTATGTAGTTAAAAGTTTTAAAATAAATACTTTTAACCAATTTGTATTGTACCGGAGTGTCAAAACACTAGTATTAAAATGCCAAAAAAGCTGTGGATCCAGTTACCAAAGGATATAAAATTAAGAAATACATGGATACAACCAGAGTATTATTGTTCTGTGGATACAACTGGCCAGGAGAGATCCTAAGTCATTATCAACTAAAAGTCAACTATATATGTGTGAAGATCACCATGATGTAAGTTTAGATAAACCTAACATCAGTAATAAAGTATTAGTTATATTTATTATAATTTTCTCTATAGGTTATGTTGCTCAAATCATTTTTGTTTCAGTTGGAGAATGACATGGAAAACTATCTGCAATAAAAATTAATGGTTTCAGTCAAAGAATACGCCTAAAACGTCGTACCGTCGAGGTTTGATTGTCAACAAGATAGAAAACACAAAGCCACACCAACCGAACCTTGATCTGCCTTCAAGAAACGACAAAAGTTATCGCTTCTAGAAGAAATATATTCTGTTGGCCCTTCAACGTCTTTGTTCAATCAAGGTACAGGTACCTATATGCTACTAATTATTCCTACTTTCATTTACTACCTATGTAATGATTCTAATTTAGCTAATATTGGGGAAGTACCTATCTAAATATTCTTTATCATTTTATTTTAGATATACTGATTGAAGAAAACGAGTCTTCATGTCTTGCCTCCTCCTGAAGGGACATTTTATGATAAAGCAGTACAGGCTGTGCCACATCAGGAACATAAAGCTATTCAAGTACATGTTACACACTACAGAAGTAAAATGGTTCAGATTGGTGTAAATATGACAGATGTTAAATTACCAACAATTAAGTTTACTGTATCTACAGCACTCAGAAAGAAGATGATGATCAGAAGATGCACTCGATTATTAACTTAAATTATTAAAGGTTCTGGACTTAGTTATTACTACAGCCTGTGCTTTAGTAAATTTACAAGATGCACTTATCAAATAAAGACTTCAAGTACCTTTCCTTTTTCATTACTATCAATTTCCTATTGCTGAAGGATGAATGATATAAACTAATAAAGGAAGTAGCAGTTGGAAATAAAGTGAAATAGAATTTCTATTCTATTCTCTTCTACCCATACCTATCACTCCAAAAGAATGTTTCATAGAAACTCAATCACTGTAATCTATAATAATTATGAAAATGTACCAAGTTATAATATTTTAGTAAAGATATTGCATAAAGAAAACAAGAAGTACAACAACATTGGTGTGGGTTAACATTTAATATATTTATTAATCAGTGGCACAAATCACAAAGGGCAGGGTAAATGTTAGTTTCAGTAGGTACCTTTTGTTTGACTCATACTTGGCTTACATTCAATATATTATTATGGTGCTGATTTGTTACTTGTACTTGAGAAGCTTAACTTGTTGGAAACATTGGTTTGAGCCTAATATCAAAATTTATTTTAGCCAGCAATGAAATAGAATGGCCCATAAAATGAATTACACAGTAGATTCTTTAAAACTATTATACTAAGAAATGTAAATAAAATGTATAGTGGCATGCCACTATACATTTACATTAAATACAAGTATTTACAGTGTGTATAATTTTAAGCACATTGAGTTGTAATCATACAAATTATAAGACTTAAATGATGTTTTATTAAAATGTGTGATAATGCAAGAAATTAAGAAAGCTGTGGGATAATCCTTATAAAATATTATATTTTATGTATTTAATTAAATTTAATAGGTATAATGATTGACACAGAATGCTTAAGAACCAGATTTTTTTTATTTAACTGAATTTTAAATAGGAATAAGTTATTGTCAGATGCACTCGTCAATGTCTTCTGCGTTCAGGTGTTGCGGCAATTCAATCCCAAATCCAGGAACAAAAAACCCAAATTAGTTCCATACGTGTATCTCCACCTGATCATGTTCTCCTTGCTCCGGCATATCTGAGTCTGACATATAGTTTGAAGGCTTTCAGATCACCTCTGGTGATCCTTAGTCAGGCGTTTCAGGTGATACAAATATGTTTGGTAGGGATATTCCTTCCTTTCAAAGGTCGCCTTACATGCCTCACTTTTGGTGGCTCCAAGGTTAATGGTATAATTGACAGAACTTTTACGGCTCTTCATATATTTATAAATTCCACTATTTAAGCCTCAGCTACTAAATCTCTAGGAATACTAAACTTCGTATCATGTTTTCAGATGTCATCTAATATTAGTTTGAGATTTCTAATTTTAGATCATTTTTGACGTATAAGCCGTACAGCAGAATGCAGAAGTGACTAAACTAACTAAACCAAAAGTAACTAAACCAATTTTAATCCTGTCTCACTAAAATAAGTTTAGATCTGTCACTTTTAGCGATTTCAGAATACGAAATGTTGTTTGACAGGACTTAACTAAAATTTAGAGATTTTTAGCTAAGCTTATAAGGCGCTGCCTCTGGTCAAACAAAACTTAGCGAGTTCTATCAGCGCATAAATGTGAAGTATAAAATAGACAAACGGCAATTAAATAAAGCAAATAAAATGTGTGTAAAATGCTGTCTCTTTGCCAATTAAATCTTTACTGGATGGAAAAATGAAAACCAAGCACAAAATTCGGTGGCTTAGCTCTGGTTAAGCCGGGAGGTGAAAAGGTAGGGCTGGACAGACAAACGTCACCGTTACTGAAACATTCACATCTTTTGGTTAAAACTCTACATTACTGACACTAAACTGAACTGAAAAATAAAATAGGCACCAGCTTTATACTATTTGTTCGAGTTAACGCTGATTAGTATATTTCCGTGCCTATTCTACTGTTTGAATTTCATCCTCCATGGTTTGTTTTTATTGCTGTTATATCTGTTTAGAATCAATTGTAATTTTAGTATTTTCTAATTTTATTACCATGCTATTATCTGAAAGTGAGTGATCGCCGCAGGTTTTGACGTGTTGCCGACAGTGCTTGTCATAAGGTTGTTGTAATCAAATCCTTAGTTTAAGTATAAGAAAAGGTGATAATTCCCAACTAATATTACAAAAAACAATTGATATTTTGAGAATTATATTTCATTTTGGTAATACACTTTTAGTAATATATTACATTAATAATCTACATCAATTAATAATATTGTCTTCTGTTTACGCGAATATTATTACGGGGACGATGACCCCGTGACCATGGCTGCTGAAAAGCAACCGAAACGTCGGGGAAAGTGTAAACCAAAAATAAATAGATTTAATAGTTTAAATAATTGTATTAGCTTATAAATTAGTAAAATAAAATCAATAGTAGTAGTAATATTTTCAAAGTTTTGTAAACAGTGATAAATAAACAACGCGATAAAATCCGTATATAGTAGTTTAATTTCAATACATCAATTAATTTTTACGATATTTGTGTTTACATTTAGTTCTTTTATATAGTGTCTTGCCGGATTTGTGCCTTCAATTCGCCATAGTTACATCATGGTTGCAGTCTTTGTTAAGTTAGTAAAAACTATACTTGGCCTTAATTCAAGAATATGTATCTATAGGTGAAAGTCATCAAATTTAGATATATCATTTAAACTTTGAATGAAATAGTTTGTAGAAAATCACAACGTTATATATTTGCCTCATACAAAATGGCAACTTCACCTGGAAGGATCCAATATGTTAGGTGCACTTTGCCAAATTTTAGTTATGCAGTTAATTATTGCTGGGTAAGTGTGTATGCTCCTTTACATCAAATACAATGCGGATAGTGTTTGTGCGTTGCAATATGACCAGTCTCATCTCTACATGTTGGCGTATGTAATTTTGTGATCGTTGTGTAGGTACCAACCCCATTAATTGTTGTAATACGACGATGCAGCAAATAATGGATTGGTTTGATTGGTACGTATAATATTGCTGTGGAATTGACATTAAAATCATTCATCATAAACTTCATTTATATTTAAAAAGGGCCACGCTTGCGTAACTTAACTGCTAAAGTGAAAAATTGCCACAAGCTTGCACAATTATTAAAGCCTTTGTATAGTATTGACAGTTGTAATCAAATGATCTACATAGTATGTTGTCATCGTCTTATATTTCCATGGTTAAACTTTTAACTTTTACTATTATCTTGATGTTTTACAAGCTATAACTTTGAAAGTACGACTGTAAATAGGAGTTCAAGACATCAATCTTCTACTGTTTTATCAGTCGTTTTAGCTCAACGTGAAGATAGTGCATTCGATACTCAGGTTTCATTATAATTGTATATTTATCTCGATTGTTTGGCTTGATGTTGTAGAACATTATTCTTGTGAGGTATTCTAAACTTAGAAATATAAAGTTTGATCAAAACCAGTAATAATTGGCGCGTCGGACGATTCGATCGATTGCGGTAGCACTGGAGCATATGTACTTGCAATGCTATTAACTAATACTCTTATTTCATTTTGATATATTATAATTAAAAACCTGCCATCTTAATTTAGCAAAATTATAACATGTTCTAAAATGTATTCCGATGAATTCTAAATACCAAATGTTTATGATTTAAACAAAAAGGTGTTGTATTTTGGTGTCATACTTTGAAAATGTCTCTAGGCGGCGTAAAGACTCCATAGAGCGGCTGGTTGTACAGGGAAAAATGGAGGGAACCAGATTGCGTGGCAGGTCAGCAATGCGCTGGACTGACCAAATGAAGTCTGCAGTAGGAAACAGCATATCAGACTGCGTTAAACAGTCTGTCAACAGTGAGAGATGGCGGGAGATCGTGCGAAGAGCTGTGTCCACCTCTACCAACAATGTGGACACCTCACAGTGACCACGACCGCTCTGCCAAGAACGAAACGACAGAGAAGAGATTTTGGTGGTGATGTGGTTATCCAATATACGACGAATGCATGGTCAATACTCATGAATTGTCAAATAAATTGATATCCACGTAGACATTATCTTCTGTACATTAAACTAAATGTGCATAAAAAGTTGTATGTGGAAGTTTATCGTTTACCTGTTTACATAATAATAATTGTTGTTTAAATGGAAAAGTTTCAAAACTAATCGCTGAACAGCTGCAATTACTAGCTTTCTTCAAGGTAATAGTGGTCTTCAATAGAAGTGTTCGATGATTTCCTTGAATGCTAATACCATGCAAACGTCGTATAAATAAAAATAATGTAAATAATTATCTTGTAGGTACCAAATAATTTCAAGCTAACTGACTACCTCGATGTGTAGTGTTAGTAAATACAACAGCTATGCACGAAGTTACGGGCTATCAAAGTGGGTTTTCTAGGCGGCAAAGTTTTAATGGGTTTTTTAGTACAGAAATTAGTAGTAGCAACATCGTGTCTGGTTCTGTGACTGGTAGACGCCAATACCGTCTGCCCTATAACGTCGAACATAAACCGTACGTTACTTACGTAAAATACCGTACGAGTTTATTAAACAGGGAAGAATCGCATTACGAATAATTTCTGGTGTCGACCATTTAAACGACAAAGCAATTCATGTAGTCAAATACACCTTTTCTTACCACTTGGAAGCGATAGCTGAAGCTATTTATTTATAAAATATTACTAAAACCATATTATTAAAACTATATTATACATATTATAGAAAATTAATTGAAAATAATAATAATTATAAATATTAATTAAAAGACACCACAACACGACTACTCTTTGTGGATCACGAAAATATTTGTCTCGTGTGGGAATCGAACCCACAATACTTGGCGAAGCGGCACTGGCGAGGCGACCACTTAAAGCACTAAGCCATCCGTGTAGCCATAAATAATTGTTTATTGCTCGGTAGCCAAATTATCAAAAAATTTACGTAATTCTTACCGTTATGTTTTGCCCAACTTTCCATCCTCATGTCCCAGCCGTTTTACTCGAGCACTATGCTATTGGCGCTTTATATCTTTGAATGCACAGGGGTAGACTTGGTACAATAAAAATAATTTAAAGTATGAGGGAGCTCAGTTACATAAAAAGCTATCTAAAAACGTAAATAGTTGTTTATCTATTAATGTTTTTAAAAGTAGATTATAAATGTGCCTGTTAAACAAAAATGTTAACAAACTTAAACTCGACCAGTTGAATAACAAATGTTAGTATGTACTGTTATGTTATAATTGTTTAAAGTATCTCATATTTTAAGGGAACTATGTAATGTTCTCTTTTGAGAAATTACCCCTTTAAACCACAACAAAATCTTTTAAACCTTTTAGATGTTTGCAAAAGTCTATTTTCTATAAGATTAAAAAAGTCAACCACACTTACACACAACACATATTTTATTACATTTTAAACTATCCCTATTATACCTATTATCCAAAAAAGAGCAGCGATACCTCAGTGGGGAGACCAACAGACTGTAATGTCGAGGGTCTTGGGTTCGAACCCACGTCGACTTTCGGAAGTTATATGACTTTTCGAAATTTTGTGCGTATTGGTTGACAATTATCGCCTGCTCCGTGCCTCGGAGAGCACGTTAAGCCGTCGGTCCCGATTGCCATGAACATCTATGGCAGTCGTTATTGGGGAAGACGACACAAAAGATCCCACTGGGTCGAATTGTCGCCGGTCTGTACGGACTGGCTCGCACACAAGATAAGATCCCTATTAGAGAAACCTTCACAATGCATATACGTACTTGGCCCCGTTTTTCTATAGTAAAACTATAAACTGAACAAATGACAATTATACCTAGTCAAGTGTAACTATAGAAAAACTGTAGTCAGGCTAGGTTTTATCATTTGTTCATTAAACATATATCTACAAACAATATCATTGAAAAACGTGACTACTTTTTTAATCGTTTATTATCATGCATTTTCCATTGAAGAAAATCACTCAAATTACTTTTATGTATACAATTAAGAGCTATTAAGTGTCAATACTATGTACGTAATGAACTCATTATGTTCTATTTAATAACTTCTAGAATGCAACTGCATTCTAGAAGTTATTAAATAGAACATATTATATAAATGGGAGTAAATCATGATCATGACAATATTTCCATTCGTCACATGTGTTTCTAAACTGAACGAGGGTGGAAATTACGCCAATCGATACAAAACGCATTACATTTTAATTAGTGAAATTATCAGAAAATGCTAAATAAAATCGTAAATAAATAATGCTTTGTTTTTGCATTGAGTTAACGTGCCATTGCCTCAACCGTGAAGATTTCGCTGACATTTCAGCTACTTAAGAAAACCAGGCAATTGTAAGTCCAAAGTGTTTGTAGTTAGATTGATGGTTAGTTACATTTTTCATGACACTGTACTCGTAATACTCGCTACAATACTCGTGATATTACTTAAAATTTGCGAGCAATATTGTATAAGAGTGTGAGATCAGTGTAGATGGCTGCTTTAAACTACCTCGCCTCGCCTCGAGTGACTTTCGGTCGTAGTTGATTCGTCCAAGTCAAGGAGCCGGAGTCGCGATCAAGAAGCAGCTCACTATACAACTAGACTACTTCTACTACTTCAGTTGATAAATGTGTGTATATGCGGTCGGTGACGCTTTGTTATAATTTTGTGTTTAAATAGTTAAGGATAAAAAATCTAGTCATTTTTGCAGAACGAATAGTAGCGACGCATAGTTATCACCGAAAATACATATGTATATTGAATACTGCGCCAATTGTATGATTTGTAGTCAAATACTCGTACAATACGAACCAACAGTTTACGCTATATAATATCTAGAATTAACATTATGACAGCAGATTTTGATCATAATATATATTTAAAATTGTGGGATTAATGGTAAATAAATACAAGGCCTCAATTAATATAGGGATCCAGTATAATCATAATATTAAGCGTCCATTCCAGTCTAATTCGAAATAAACGGTAGAGTTACCCGAGTATAAGGAGTTTCACCCACACACTCGTTCAAATTCTCTAGGAACTCAACCACTGACGCAACATAAATGTCCTGCAAGCTGCGCTTGCACTCTGCAGTCTTACCTATTTCAACTAAGTATGTATGTGCTATGTATTTCATAGAAACGTAAAATCAAATGCAGAAAAAGGAGGTAGTGGATATTATAATATGACAACGTTCAAAGCAAAGGCTTCTTGGAATTACATGAAGCAAAGTTTTTAATTTTCCACCACTTATTTCTATTTTTCTATTAAATGTATGTACTTAGTTTTATCAAAATCAGTTTCAGTCATAATGTCAATATATGTTTTTAATAGCGTCAACTATTTGTCTATATTGTATTCAGTTTAGATCATATCATTTTTCACCATATTCGATACTGTACTAAGGTAATAATTATGCCTCAGCGTTGCATTAGACTGCTCTACAAAAGGTTTAGATTTAAAACAGCGACAATCTATTTTAAACGTTCTATTGACAAAAATCTTTTGAAGCGCGAGAGCATGATCCATTGGATTCTAAGTTATAAAAATATATCTGTATAATGAGAGATCCAGTCATAGACATCACTTTAAACATAATACAGATCTTTACAAGCGAAAGAAAGTTACTAACACAAAATCTCTTGTAAGCTTTTGGAGAACAATTCAGCTTGTGAGCTTGACATCGTCGACTATCCCCACGGCTTGTGTTCGCACCTAATTTAGAGGTTCAACCCGGTATTCTGGTGCTCCGTTTCAGACGTGACAACACAACTTCATAGCTTGAGCTTGCTGCTTATTTAGAATTAGTATTTACCCTGCAGTCGTACTTCACTGCTTCATTGCTTCACTCTAATGAGCACACTGAAGCTAGACGCCAACTTGAACTTATCTTGTAACTAACATGGAACTGGATGACACTTGTGATATCAATAACAATAATCCGTCCGTCCTCGGCGATTATAAAATCTATGATTTGGAATTATTGAAGTTTTCACAACGGTCTCACAGACTGGTGGCTAGATACTTGCGATTCGGACGTTCTGGGCAGTATTAAGGTAATATATTTGCATGGATTAAACACCTAACACATTACAAATACAGTAAATATAACACGCTCAACTGTTCTCTGTACTTGAAACTACTTACCCGTCAAGATCGAACTATTTTTATTGCAGAATAAGGAAGTTCGAATTCATCTTATAAGTCTAATGTTTTATTATCATATAAATATAGTCCAATATTTTATTCGACAATTTTTTATGAATAAATATGCATTAATTATATATCATAAATATTTGGATATTCCACACAGTGTATGCCTAGTAGAAGTTAGTCTACTTATCAGCGCTCTCATAAAATAGAAGTTGACTAGGAAGCAATTTACAAGTTTTAGTTTTATTGAAATTAATATATTCATAGATTCATATATTATTATGTACATTTTAAAGCTATGCCGTAGCTACAGGCTTACGAACGCACTAAAGTAATAATAGGGGAGTAAGCCTCACTGGCAGTGTAGTTACTAGCTGACCGCTTGATAACGACACGAACGTAGCCTGTATGCGATTGTTAGTTTTAGCCAGACCACGCCATCATTGTTTAGTACGTAGACGAGCTAGAGAATTGGCGTGATTTCCATACGTTTCGATTAATTCAGTAGAGTTGCCGCAAGAGGCGCTGCTAGAAAATGTATAGAAAGACATGCCAACTTTACTAAATTATCGAAAGATAATAA
This sequence comes from Catocala nupta, assembly GCA_963675205.1. Taxonomy (NCBI): domain Eukaryota; kingdom Metazoa; phylum Arthropoda; class Insecta; order Lepidoptera; family Erebidae; genus Catocala; species Catocala nupta. Next base: position 18,550,632 of record OY776078.1, read on the forward strand.
CCCTCGTACTATATGTATAAATATATCTGGTCTTTGAAGCTATTAAAACAATAATGTCATTTTTTATGTATATTGAAATCAAACCCAGCTCGCATGATACATGATGCGCCGATGCTCTCCTAGTGTTTAGTAGTCCAGGAGATTCTCTCTTAGTGTTTTCTTTTTCCGAGATTTACTCACGTGACTGGTGGTTAGCGGGAACGTCATTCATATATAATTTAAAAAATTACATTAATTATTACGTACAAGATTTTTTCCATGTGACTTGGCCATCGGCTGTAGTGTGTACACTATACTGGCTAGCGAGCCACGCTAAATTTAAATCTTGGCATCGCTTACGTACGCGATGTACTCTACATAAGCTTTAACGTAATAATGTACTTACAATCTTACTATTCTCCTATACTAATTGGTCTCATTATATTTATTAGATTGAGTATTTCATTGCGCCGCGTGTTTTCAGTGTCAATGCAAATTTATTACTTTTGGATCGAGACGTAAACCGGCTAAATCAAATGGGCAGTACTGCATCAATATATCATCTTCGTCGTTAACCGTTGTCTATTGTCTGCTAGCCAATGTTTCTATTTAATTCACTTCCATTTCCATTTTTTACTGAGACTAAAATATTTGATTAGTTATAATGTTGAAATGTATTTTGGTCGAATGTCGGGTGATATTGTCTGATTTTATAGTTATGATGTTTTCCATTAACATCTATATACCTATACATTTTTGTATTATATAAAGAATAATAATTAGTACTGATAATAATACTAATTATTAATTGAATTTAGAAAGCGTGTTAATCAAATAAACAAATTTTAAAATAATAAACATGCACTTTTTCTTGTAGAATAATATAACGAGTTTATTTTCTTTTTCATAGTTTAATTAAAAGCGGCACGTGAATAGATCTAAGTAACACTGGCGGCGTATATAGAATGCATCGTTCCAAAGCAAACTCTTTTATTTCTGGTTGCATGGATGCCAAAGAACTGAAATTTTGAAGGTAGGCATTTAGACATACATAATTATGTATCCGTAACGGATGGCAACGAGTGTCAATTCATGCATGTACTCGTAATACTTATTCATATGAACTAATTGACATACCCTGTGACTTGCCAGTATTTAATAATAAATTATCCAACCTATTAGGTACACTGACTTCGTTCAAACACCAATCGTTTAACGTTAATGTTGTTCTATACTAACCGAAACTTGATTGTTTGAGCTATCTTTCACAGCGTTTTTAGAGTAAAGTAAAGCTAGATCCTAAATCCAAGTAGACAGAGGCAACCAGACAAACATTACTATATTTTCATAAGAATGTTATATGTACCTCCGTGTTATGCAGTTTATCTTATAATGCGCAATGTCATTTTCAACTTTAAAATGCCGCTTTATATCATACAACAGTAACATCTACACTAATATTATAAAGCTGAAGAGATTTTTTGTTTATTTGTTTGTGTGATTGAACGCGCCAAGCTCAAGAACTACTGGTTAGAATTGAAAATCCTTTCAGTATTGGATAGCCCATTTATTGTGGAAGGCTATAGGCAATATTATAACATCACGCTACGACCAATACCTAGGAGCAGAGCATAAATGAAAAATGTTGCAAAAACGGGAAAAAATCTCTTATGGAAAGCAGCGAAGATGCGCGGGTCAGCTAGTATAAAATAAAAATAATAAATATATGTCTGATATATTTTAAGATTTATTTTTATTTTATTCGTAAGTTTCATTGTCTTTACCGCAGTTAGTATGCTCTATGAACAAAATATGAGGTTTAATTCTAACCCAGCGAATCGTTTGCCAAAACATTAAATATCGTCAAGCAGATGCATTTCCAGTAAAACAACATAACATGTTGTTTTACTTTTACTCCCGCCTGCCCTTCGAAGATGAAATGTAGTAAAAGCCAAAACACTACATACCAGAAGAGCCTAAAACAAAAACTCAGTTTTACATTTCACTTTATTTTATTGGTTTGGTGAACATCGTTTCTTTAGCTCTTTATGCTCTATAGTTATACAATTATATCTTTTGCATTATTTGTGGCGAGTTAAAGTATTACTTACACCACTATTTTTAAAACAAACTTTTTATTTATGCTACGTTATTCTCTAGGTAACAAAACAATATTTTCGCGACAATCATCCTTTTAAATAAATAGGTCAATGCAGGTCGAAAAACTGAATAAGTTTACATCAAATATTCATTTCGGTCAAATGACTTTTACAACATTTCATCCTCCAATATCGATAAGGGTTAGTCTTATTTTCACCAAAGGTCATGCAAGGAATATACTTAATGTGGGCGAGACTATTGTCCTCTACCAAATACAGACCCGAGCTGTTAGTAAAACTCTTTTGTCAGAAATAAAATCATAACGGTTCAATTAATTCGGCAAAATTAACCGGTTCAATACGTTTGCTTTTATAATAGGTATAATTGTTCTAATAATTCATTGCATTAGCAGCATCGTTATATTATTCAATAAATAATTTAAAGAAGAAACGAAGCACTGCTATCTATCTATATCTATCTATTATACGACATTAATTAGTACATGTGTTAGTGAGAAAGTGTGGATCGATAAATTTCGATATAATCTAAATTGGTAGTCAGTACAGGGAGTTATGGGTGTCTTTTTACTCGTCCGTATTTGCAATAATCAATCACGGAGGGTCGTAAACGTCCAGCGCTCGATTTTAGTGCTCTCTATATACCAACACTTGTGAGTGTTGTCATAATTGGCATGCTTGGCAGCCACACTTGGTCGCCGTAAATTGGTTAACACACAAACTGAGTGTCCGTTCTGTATCCGTTTCACGTAATATAATTCGTTAGACTTATTCCGCCGCGGGATTTAAATTGATGTAACAATGTGAACTGTAGTAAGTTAACCTCTTCACTGCAATTTACGTTCATGATTACAAACATATGTGTTAAAGACAATGATATTCTATACAGAAAAGAAGCAGACGTTACTAGCGGACAAAAGTTGAAGAGAGTTGTATAGTGAGTCATTTTTCTATTGTTCTCAAAACAAAATCTCTTTTATAAGAGTTAAAGCATAAAAATATTGTTCGAGTGATAGCTATTTCTTTCACGTGAACTCTTTTGTTATCTATTTAATTGCGCTACTTATTTATCAATTTGAACACAAGTGCAGGTATTAACCCTTTTGCTTTTCCGTGATAGACACAATATAAAATCATATGGAACTGAACCTGTTACTAAATAATTGTATGGATCAGATGTTTGACGTCTATTACTATGAAATTGGAATGGTTCCCTATTTATTCGCATAAAATTATATGTCATAATTTAACATGGCATACTTTTACTTATCCTAATAATAGTTACGCATTATATTAATTTGGCATAACTGTTTATGCACCATTTTTTAAGCATAACTACTTAAGCATAATAATTGTTAAGCTTTGTTCTAAAGCATAAATTTGTTTCTGCATAATTATATTTAAGCATAATATTTATAGGCATAATAATTATACGCCGCATAATTATAGGCGTAATAATTATTAATAAAATTATTCGTATATAAAATAAACATATTGGCGGCTTAGGCCACCCCCGTCGCAAACATATGTTTTCTTTTTTTACATGGTTGAATGCTTTGACGCATACCTTGCCGCGGGACGACGCCGACGGAGAGGTTATATCTGGCTCACCGAGGGAAAGATACCCCGGTAATACCGACTAAACCTACCACGGTAGGTGTTCCTCGATAACCATAGATGGCGAGGCCGCGCAAATCGCTTTCACATGCAATCGCGACCCCGCCGAGGTTTCGGCCCGCCGTGTAAAATGGCAGGCCACTACATAAAACACTTCCTCTACTGTCTGCTTGTGGGTGGACAAAAACACGACTCAGAGGCGCGCGTGGGAACACGCACGTCGCCTCTCGGACCTGGTGGTCTCGGGTGGCGAGCAGGCCAAAGCAGCCCACCACCCCCGGGTCAAACATTAGGGTGGCTGCAGGTCATCTCGCGCCTTCCAGCGCCCGGTTTTGTGGTTGGGGAGAGAGTTTAAGGGCTCGAAATCTCCCGCTCCGTCGCCTCCTTGATGGACATGACTTCCTCACATACCTACTAATAAACTAAAAATAAACTATTAGATGAAAACACAATATGCCTTATAACTTTATGCCAAGCAAAATTAGGGCTAAAAGCATTAGCCTAAATGATATTTATGCCTACTGAAATAGGATGCCAAAAACCAATTATGTCGACTTTACTAATTATTATGACAAAAAAATTATGCTTAACTCGACATGTCAAACTAAATTAGGACAAAAATAAAATAGACTAAGCAAAGGGATCCCAATTGGAATATCTAGGGTTGCCTAGGGCTAAATAAAAATGACTGCTTTTTATTTTAATTGTTTTGTTATGTTTGCAACCATTTGTGTATTAAACTGGGATAGACTACATTTATGAAAACAAATTAAACACATTGCCATGATTAACTGTAAAATGTGTTCTTTTTCAATAATACACCATTTGGGTGATAGGTGACGCTGAATCCATTTGATTGAAATGTGTTTTATTTGGTTCTCTATTGTGTTACCTAACTTTTATATCCATAATCTAAAGTGCCACAATTTTTTTGTCCTCATCGTCATTTGTCTGAATGATAACTTGCCTGAACTTAATGTCATATATTATTAATTGAAATCCCTAAATAGAATATGCCCTAAATTTGTTTGTCATAAATATTGCAATCAATAATATACAAAATACCTAAAACCGTTATCAATAAAAGTTATAATTTTATCCTAATAATGTTTTTAAAACCAATTTGTATTACAAAGCTTGGCTTTTGTCACGGCTGCGGCGCTGCGGATCACCGGCGGTCCCACGCGTGCTAATCGTCGCAGAAAATGAAGGTGGCTAATAATTCAAAGTGAGCCGTCGTCCTCACGTAACAAGGACTGTTTTCATACTGACTACACATTATAGTTTCAATAATTAAAATTATTTAATCCATCAAACAAGAATGAAGTGATTTTGTGTTTACATATACTTATAGTAGCTACATCACGGTTTAAATACACTAATCATCAAATGTTCGACATTTTTATAGACTCACTAGATTTTGTCCGCGGCTTCGCTCGCCTAAATGTAGGTTTGGTTACTTTTTCTGAATAAATTCCCTATGTCCTATTCTATAGTCCTGACAACGTGTATGCAAAACTTCATGATGATCGGTAGAGTAATTGAGAGATTGAAAGCGTAACAATGAAACCACACATTTTGAGAAAAGTTCTAAAGTTTCTATTGTGAAATTTTCATTGAGTTTATATTGTATTCCACGTATTAGAGGAGACAACTTGATAAAATTGTGTACCAATTACTAAACCAGTGGACTTAATAAGATTGTTTGAAACATAATATGTACGTTAGAGTGCAAGCTCTCTAACATACTTTGTCTGAGCCTGACATTGAGTGCATCGACACGTTTTAAGATTTAATATTTAAAATGTGCTATGATAATAAATTAAGTGTAGCGGTACTGCTTCATTAATTTTGCCTTTAAACGTGTTGTTACTGCAAGTGCGCAGACTAAGTGAGTTTGAAACTTTGCACTTATTTTACATACTATATAGGTACTATATGGTATGTAATGTATGATATACTCGTAAAACTGAAATGTTAATTCGACTGTAATTATAAGAATAACTTTTAATTGCTACCTTTGATTATTACTATGATTGTATAGAAGACTCTATAATTATCTCTTACGTTTACGCGAATGTTACATTGAAATTAAACTTATGTTCAGGTACTTTGAAATAACTACACTTCAAGACATTGACACAACTAACATGGCTGCTGAAAAGCAACCGAAACGTCGGGCGAAGTGTAAAATTAAATCTAAATATCCGGAACTGCATTTTGAAGCTCATGTTAACAAAGTAATGAGTAATTGCTTTTATAGATAAAAAATGTTGTACGGTATACGGCAATTTGTTAGCATGGATTTGCGGAAGAACCTGGTTGATACACTAGTGTTATCCAAACTCAATTACGGTGACGTAGTGTATGGACCATGTCTTCTGAAGCGTACGGAGGAGCTGCTGCAGCGGATTCAGAATGCTTGTGCGCGATTTTGTTTTGATATAGCGCTTAAGAGTCATGTGGCTCCATTTATAAATGACAACAAAATACTCAAAATGGCATTTAGAAGAGAATTACACTTAGCCACCCAGTTATTTGGGATAATGAGGAACCAAACGCCAAAATATCTATTTATTAAATTGTCTTGGACACAAGATAGTTGCTCTTATCCAATTAGGTCGTCAGTTCACCTCGTGAATGTACCTAGACATCGCACAACAGCGTTTAGGGAAAGTTTTAAATACGCGGCCACGAAATGTTGGAATTAATTGCCTCCACCAATGCGAAAATTTAAAACAAACTTAATATAGGTAATACATTTAAAAAAATATTTTTACTCATATTTTTACTTATATTTGTTTCATCTATAGTTTTATTTACAATAATAAAAATATTTTATTTATAATTCTTATTTATAGGTAGGTATAAAAAATTGGCATGTATATTTATTTAATTTATCTGTAATCTGTGCCTATTTATCTGTAATAATTAAAAATTCTGTTCCTTTTTTTGTATTTTAATCATATTAATTTGGATTGTATTAGATGCTCCTAATCACTATTGAGATGTTGTTGTAAATCAGCACTGTATCGCAAGTGGTGCGACATTATGCTGAGCAACATATGTATATTTTTAATGAACACTGCGACGCACATTGAACAGCAAGGACTCCATGTAAATGTGTATTCTATCTTTATATATATAAATCTTTTGTGCGTGTTTTTGTAATTAAAATTCTCCTAAACGGCTGGACCGATTTTGATGAAATTTTTTGTTTGTGTTCAAGTGGATTCAAGAGTGGTTTAGATTTGTTTTTTTTTTCTTGTTTTCAGTACGACGTCTGTCGGGTTCGCTTGTATTATATGTAACAATGTGTGTAATTAATTAATGTATTATAATGTAGTAATTCATATATGTATATAATAAAGTATATAAGTTTTATTTTTATTATTATCAATTTATAAATACGTTTAGTGTTACACACTAATTTTGTATTATAATAGTTTTGATTGTTAAAGAAGCATTGCAACACGCAATGCTTCATTAAAATAAAGCATTTATATCTACTTTCTCTCTCTTTTTCTTTCTTTATAATTTAAATATCTTATATAGAACTAAACAGTAACTAGTGAAAGTGCTGAAACCAATGCACATATTCAAAAAGTGTTGAACAATAGTATTTTAAAGTTTTAAAAGTATGTAATAATAATGTTTCATAAAAAATAAACTATAAAGTAATTTAATTTTAATAGAAGATTAATGTTAATGTGAAATCGAAGCAGAGCTTGATAGTGAGATTTTACACAATAATAATAATAATAATATTCTATCACATACACAACACCATCTAGCCCAAACTAAGCAGAGCTTGTACTATGGGTACTAGACAATGGATAAACATACATATATACTTTTTTTTTATAAATCCGTACATAGAAACACCCAGACCAAGACAAACATTCATGTTCATGCACACAAATGTTTGACTTGTGCGGGAATCGAACCCACGACCTCAGGCGTGGCAGTAGGTTACACTAACCACTACGCCATCGAGGCCGACATGGTATTGCATAATTTAAAATAAGAAGTATCATCACCGTATTGGCTGCTATAAATGTTTATGGCAATCTAAATGATGACGCTGAACCTATATAATATTGTTGATAGATAGAATACGTTCTGAGAGCTGTATGCACTCTTCGAAGGACGAAGAAGATTGCCCATTTTATAATTGTATATCTGCGGAAAGATTAGACCACATAAACGCCCTTGTTTGACTTGTAAGAACAATTGCCGTGCCGTGCAGATCTATCCGCCAAAATAATCGAAACCAAAATATAGGTATATTAAGAGAAGCAGCGATATCCTAGATTATTAGACTGTCTCGACTGACATGCATATATGACTTTTCGATGTTATGTGCGTATTAAATAGTAAATTATCACATACTTTAACGGTGGAAAAAAAAACTTGAGAGGTGTCAAGGGACACCCGGATGGAACGAAGTTCCTTTCGATTAATTAGTGAAGGAATTGTAATAAAAAAAAATTAATTAATTAATTTATAAATTTCCGAAAATCTAAAAAAAGCTATAAAAGATACACACCCTACATGGTGCGTGCATAATAATAAGAAGTCTGTTAGCTCGCAGCTGGCCACAAGGTCACGCGTTTTTTCCATAATGAAGTAATCTGCTGGCGCATGAATGAACAGTGCGAGCGAGATAGCGTAACTACTTACGCACGCCGCACAGCTTACAATAGCTTACTATAGCAAAAAGTGTCGTGACAACTTTTCGTAAGAATTCTTTCCGTCTAGCCCCCTTTCACAACGCGCGATAAGGAACTTCGTTCCAAAAACATCACGAGAAAACTTTAATGTATGATAGTTGTAGCTACATCATGTTTTTTTAAATGGTGCAGTAGTAACCATTTATCGATCAACCCAGGGAAAACTACTGTCGTGCCGTTTACTAGGATGAGAGATCTGACTGGCTTGGGAACTCTATCCATGCATGGTACACAGCTACAATGGTCCACGGAGGTGAAGTATCTAGGCATGACTTTAGATAACAAGCTAACGTGAAAACCTCATGTAGACAAAGCCATAATGAAGGCCCAGCGGGTCTTCAGTATGATTCGTTCTATTTATGGGAAGACCTGGGGCCTGAAGCCCAATATCATCAATTGGTTATACACGATGATGATAAGACCCATAATCATATATGGAAGCGTTGTCTGGTGGCCAAGAACCAAACTAGCAACATGCAGGAAAGCGCAGTCGAAGGTGCACCGATTAGCTTGCATGGCTATAACAGGGGCGTTCCCTACTACGCCAACGGCTGCTTAGAGATTCTGCTGGACCTAACGCCGCTACACATTGTTGTGGAGTTAGAAGCGATGAAGGCGCTACATAGACTATCTATACATGGGCTGTGGAGCGTCAACATGCCAGTAACTCGACACACAAACCTGGAGATCTCGAAGGATTTCAAAGAGATTATGAGCATGGGATGTGACAAAATGCCACCAATGCACATATTCAAAAAGAATGTTAAAATAAAGGTCTTCCCAAGGGATGAATGGAGATGAGGTCTACAATCCCCTGACAAGGGTTGTCTCATCTGGTACACCGATGGTTCCAAAATAGAAACAGGATCAGGCGCTGGTATTTATGCCAACGACTGCAAGGTGAACCAAAGCATGGGCAAATATGCAACGGTCTTTCAGGCGGAAACCTATGCTTTAATTGCCTGTGCGCAGGAGAATATTAACAACAATGTCACTGACAAGATTGTTTACATTCTCAGTGACGGTCAAGCTGCTCTTAAGGCTCTGAACTACTGTAGGGTGGACTCAGCACTGGTCCTGAACTGTGTTAAAGCCCTTAACAAACTTGGCAGGAAAAACACAGTCAGGCTGGTGTGGGTTCCGGGGCATGCAGGGTAATGAGGAGGCTGATGTATTAGCCAAGAAGGGCTCAGAGCAACTATTTGTGGGCCCTGAGCCATTCGTAGGTCTCTCTGAGTATACCGTCAAGGCAGCTTTGAATGCACATGGCAATGATAAACACAGGCTAGAGTGAATGGCACTTAGGGTAGGTCTAGAACACTCCAAGAAATTCATTGCAAACAGAGCCACGGACTTTACCCGGAAGTTCTGCGGGTACAACAAGGGCCAAATACGCCTGCTCACAGGAGAGATTACTGGTAATTTTGGCACCAACGACTTCCTGTGCAGATTGAGATTGTCAAACAATTCGATCTGCAGAGCCTGTGGTGAACAGGACGAGTCCATATCACACCTACTGTGTGAATGTGACGCGTTGGCCGGACTAAGGATGGGTCTGATAGGATTGGCATATCCGAACCCTGAAGACTTCAGGCTTCTCCCTCTGAAGTGTACGCTGCGACTGATGCAGTACATTCATAGGGAGATAGCTCAGGGATAAACCTCGGGGCCGACACAAAAGATCCCACTGGGTCGAAGTGTCGCCGGTCTACACTGACTGGCCCCCGAATCAAGATAAGATAAGCTACATCATGTTTCCGAAGTCTGCCAACACGCGCTGGGCCAGCGTGGTGAACTCTATAGTTCACCACGCTGGCTCAGTACGGCCCAACGGCCTAAAACGTCGCACACTGAGACGATAGCTATGCCCGGCAGTGGGACAGTTTATAGCTGTCTATAAACTTCCAGCTTCCACTGCCGGGCACGGGCCTCTTCCCATTTAAATTTATATCAGCCCTGTAGCTGATATTATTAAATTTATATTATATAAAATATATACATATTTATGGCATATGTTAATACCGCCACAAAATATATTTTATATACATTTTTGTAGGATAGGTAGTATTTACTGAGGACCTGGTATTGATATGTTATTACTCTTAGCATAATTTTCGCCTTTAATTTAACAGATCTCTGTACACGTGCCTACGGTAACAAATAATATCTCGTTCAAATCACCAAGAATACATCGCGTCTAAAGCAAACTGCCGCTATGTCCGTTCAATAACGAAGCAAACAAACTAAAATCGTTTCCGATCACATTTCTCTTTACAGTTTCCATTATTGAGAGAATTTTAGTAATACTCCATTTACAGGCTATACAATAATTGCTGGGAATAGAATCGTATTGTACTTTAATGAATTGTGTTATTTCTATGAAATTCTGCGATGCAGTGAGAAAAAAATTCGCTGTTTGTGTGTATTTGACATTATGACTATATATATATATATATATATGACTGCATGGATGACGAAGTGATTTGAGTGGTCGCTATTGTCACTGAATGTTGTGGTTTCGATCCCCATGCATAACAAACATTTTTGAGATCCATATGTAGTTGTTTCGAGTTTGGATGTTCTTTGCGTCCGTTGTTGTGTGTTTGATAAGTCATGACACAGCATTTATTCCAAGTGCGAATGTTGTCTTTTTGAAATCAATAAAAGAAAATTTATATCTGCTGCAAATTTGCAAGCTGAGGCTCTTTAGCGGTGTAAACGATCGAAGGTTGCTTCGATCCCCGCGTATAGTACCGGTATCATTGATTTATTGGTTCATGTAGCCTAAGCGTGTTGCTTGCGTATATCACTTCTTTTTCTAACCCCTGATAAAATAGCCTTTATCCGCGACTCGCTTCCGTAGTTCTGAAAAAATAACTGTCCCAGGCACCTAGCATTTTTTGGCCTATGAAACTTAAATCACTCTCTGACCTATAGAGCAGAGATTGGCATATGCTAATGTTCATAAAAGGCTCTATGCAAAAACAGTCTTAATAATAATAATATAATTATAAATATTTTTATTGGCATAAAATCTTTACACAGTAAATATTGAAGTCTCTGATCTTTGAGCTAGGTATTAACTACCTGTGTTACAGAAGTAATTGCCTTCTCACAACTTTAACACAAATAAAATTTTATGCTAGCGATAAGAAACTATATAAGTTTACCATAAAAGATATAATCAAGGGTAGCGTCGTCCTATATATAACATTATTGCAAAGTTTATCACACAATTTTATACAAACAATTCTTATATTAGTAAAAACCTTTATAAATCATATGCAGAATATGTTCCGTTTCGTCTTGATCTGTGATTTCATTGAATTTATAGTAGGTATAAATATGGGTTGTTAGTGTATTACATTTAAATATACCACTCAAATTATGCCTAAATATAGAGTGAAATTTATCTGAAATATGAATTTCTGATGAGTATCATCATCATTGATTGTTACGTGAAAAATAATATAACAATAGCAAGAAAGAATCTCGAATATTTGCATATAAAAATTTACTATTTTAACCGTGAAAGTACCGTTATTCCAGTCAGTTACCGAAAATATTATTGTCTTAACTTAATTATAAATATATGCAATATATTTTTTAAATAAAGAATATTGTAATTAAGCAGAAAATGTATAGACCCATAGATAGCTGCATGAAGAGTTATAATGAAAGGTATTATTGCAAAAGTGCAAAGTTCGAAACTAAAATCTCTAAGAAAATACGATAGCACTAGTTTCTCGACAGTTTTATTAGTTTACGAGTGTCTGTGTCTGCCATACGATTAGTAGTTATACTCCTTGCGCCGATGCAGCATTATAAACACGAGGTAGTAAGCCTCAGCATATAACAATGAAATATTAAACCTGCTCCAACTTAATGTTCCTAGAGAAAATTAAAAGAGTCAAGCTTTTGTAAAGAACTTTGCTTAAACACTTTACACTGTTTGTTTATTAGATTTACTCGTAATTATATTACAATGGTTAACATATTTTTCAATCTCCACAATGGCTTAACTCAGTAGTTCAGTTCTCAGTATATTACCGAAAACCACATTATGTGGCTTTCGGCTGTATTGAGATAGGTTTAAGCATTTAGTAATTATAGTTACTTTTAAATGGCTTGACCAATAATGCACAATAAAACCTTTTTGAACATTGTGTTGTAGGAACTACGTACTAGAGGACACATCTCTAGATTTTTTTTTTGTAACACGTGTTAGTATGCATGCTCTCTAAGTACCACAATCTGAGCCAGACGATTATTGGAACGACACGTTTGTGTGCAATATTAATTAAACAGTAGCCTAATGCACATGATGGCATCTTTAAAGAATAAATGTTTGCAATAATCGACTACGTGAGTTACAACTAGTTTGAGAACATGCATTCGAACTAGGGTTATAAAAAATTACTTAATACGTCCTCTTTAGTACGTAGTACATATTTACTCGATTATTTTAAACTGTATTGCTTACAATACATATACATAAAGTTTGCGAGTACCTGAACTACTACTAGTAGAGGAATATTAACGATTAGATCTATATAGAATGCACGTTAGACAAATGTAGGTTAGGAAAATTCGGTGTCTTCAAACATATTTAAGAGCGTTAGACAGGGAATATGTGTAAAAGTAAAAGCGTATTAATATGAGACAGAAAAAGCTCTAGCTGGGAAAATATATTTTAAAACGAGAATAAACTTGGTTATTCGTTTATAGGTTACATGTCTGCCATTTTATTTGGTTTATCGTCATCTTGCGATTAAACTTCGCTTGCCGAAGGCGTCCCGCAAGTAGGTAATCCGACGACAGCAGATGTTACTAAAAAATATAATTTGTCATTAATATATCGTTCATTAACGGCTCTAATATCATAAGATTATTCTTTAATCATAGTCAAGCTACAGAACGGAATTTGATGATATCTTGCATGCAAGTAAACTATGACCGATTTTAGTGTTGATTTTTCATCTTGTTAAATAGTTTTGACAAGATAGAAAACAAACGATTTATTGATTTCGAATTCGGAGTTACTTGGCGGAAAACCATACTAATAAAATTATTAGGTAAGGAAGATAGTGCTCTTCGATACAAAATCATTTTATAACAAATGATTTTACAATATGAAAAAGTAACACTACAATCTTGTAAAACGTTTTACAGCGCAATGTTTTACATACATATCTATGTTACATTGCACTGTAAAAATTTCAATAAATCATACTGTTATACATTTTGTCGTGAATCAACATCTATTCGAACAGAGCCCGGGGCAAAAGCTAGTGTTAAATATATAATAATAATAACTGATTCAAACATTAACCACACGTGAAACTGAGTCTATGGCAATAGCTTACGCACCTACACAAATGATTAAGACACAATAGTACGGAGTACAACATAGGTACGGAGCGCGACCTTGCATATTATGACAGTTGGCAACACATATAAATAATGCAGATAAATAGTATTGTACAATAAGTGCACTTAACAATGACATGTCTGCACCTGCCAGACACTGTTTTGTGATGAACACCTAAGAATGTAAATAGATAATATTTATAGCAGAAGATTAGAAATATTCTCTTCATTTTTCTGTTCAATTCTTTCAGTGCGTAATGTTTAGTTTTCGAGAATGATGTAATTCGTCCTTTAATGATGCATGTTCTCTGATCTTTAGTTATACACCAAAGTAGGTGTGACTGATAAATTGATCGCCTTGTTTTCACAATCAGTTTTCAAGTCAATCTAGACTATTTTACTGATTGTCTGTAACCAGAATGGTCGATTACTTTATAAGGAGAATCTATTGTTTTATTTAAATTTTATACATGGTTGGTTTGGGTATGACCACGATCTTACACAGTGTTAATGGTCGATGTGGTCGGCAATGGAACTAGGTTGTCTAGAAGGTCAACAATACATACAATCATATTAAACTCTTTAGTGATGACACTGATTAAAGACAGAGACAAAATTTTCCTGACAACTGTAGTTAAACTAACTTTGGCAACTCGTTATCTCTGGATATTCGATTGTTGCCTCGTTTCACGTATAAAATGGGCTTTGCCTCCTAATAAAAACTTGCAACCTAATTTAATTCCATAGTCTTTATTTAGTAGTTCATATACAGCTGTTCAACACTATCGAATGAGGTACAGATTGGTATATTATTATTATTTATGAAGCGTTTTAATTTTAAACAATTGTTAGAACACTAATACTTCAAATAACTGTCACTCTTAAATACAAAATTAAGAGAAAATTTGTATACAGGCTGTCCGGTAATTAATGGATAACCTTGAAATGTCTTATAGTAGAACTGAAATTCATTTTTTCTGAACGGCCGTCAATTACAGTTACATTACAATTACCAGGTTATCCATTAATTACCGGACACCCTGTATATATAATATATACTAATTGGCCTAAGTTACCTCACTTGCCTAGAGAACAAGGTCAAATCACAACAACAATCCAAATATACCCGCTTTAGTGGTCTTAAACTTGCCCACAATATAATTAGGTTACACAACAATGTAAATCTATATGCACAACATCAAATTGTCTTGTTTTCAGAGCAGGTCACACCACTCGAGCTGAGAATATATTTAAACTGCGCTGAGCTTTATTCAATAATATTACTAGACAGATTGTCTCTTGACATCTCTAATGAAAAATTACACTCTTACTGTAACTGCAACAATCCGTATGATAATAAGTCAATCTTCAACGACTTACTGCGGCATTTTTATCTATCGTTATAATGGCGATTTGCGTCCATATGTTAAAAAGTTTCTAAAATGACTAAAAAAGTTATTTTAAAAACAGAATCTCCATAGTAGTCATGTTCAATACCTCTAACTCTGTAAGAGCATACATTTGATACATAGGTCATATTGGCCTAAGTATGCTAAGAATAGATAGTGTTTTGAAATTGAATCTTCAGCAAACGCATATAACCTGTTATACACAGATTTTAAGCGTTTGCTAAAGGTTCAATACAAAATTGAAAATGTAAGAACATTTTTATTCTATTTAGATATATAAATGTATCGATTTCAACAACTTACATACTTTAATTTTGATCAGGGATGGAGTTATGCAGCATATTTCTTACTATTGAGCATGGACACGTTGGCCGAGATGCGAAGCGCAGCATTCCGTTCTTATAATATATTGCATCGCCACCGCCTCGTACGAAATAAGTATACTGAATAATATAGTAGGTAAATACGTGCCGTGTAGAACAGCACTTGTAGTAATTTGATGTTTACTAAACTGTTATAGATATGTCAAAAGATGTGAACTGTAGCTTGAGGTTTCGTTTTCAAACGTCGAAAGTAGGTACTAAAGATTGTTATTCATGTTACGCTATATTAACAGTGACTGCTGTTGAAAGCATCTTTTTTTATTACGGTTTCCTTCTTATTACCTCGACTTTGGAGCAAGCGTGTGTGTTTGTGAATGTATGTCACTTTCAGATTTCTTAATAATTTAATAATAGTGCTTTATCTATGAAATAATTATAAAAACTAGTGTCCGCCAAGTGACAAAATTCGATCATTATTTAAAATTAGAGATATATCAATTTACTTTTATACTTCTCCTTTTCTATTCTTTTACCTAATAAACAAAATAATAGACACGGTTAACAAAAAGTGCTAAAAATTTTCTTTAAAACTAACTGTTGAATTGTTTATTGATTATATTAACTTGTCAATAGCTACTAAACTAAAGAGGTAAAATCGGTTGACAAACAAAAAAAGGTACTAAACTATTTTGTCTATTTATATTTAGATAAGACGCTTTTCCTGGCCTATAAGAACATTTAAATCAGAATGGAATAATTATGGCAACGTATTTATAGGAATTAGAATAAAAGAGAATTAAATAATTGCATATTTATTAACAACAGTCTGCTTAATATGATCTTAACCTAAAACTTTACCTTACCTGACAGCAAGGTAATTTTAACTTCTAGGTACACAACACTGAAGTTAAGAAAATGTAAACTGCACAGTATGTACGATGTTTCAAAACGAGGAAATGTTTCATAAGAGTATAAAGTATTTAATACAAAAATGTTTAAAATTAAGCTTGCAATTCTGTCACAAATCCTAACCATAATATCCTTACTAATTTTATAAACGCGAAAGTTTGTATGGATATATGGATCTTTGTTACTCTTTCACGTAAAAACTATTGGACCGATTGCGATGCAACTTGGAATGTAGATAGCCGGACACCTGGATTCACACATAGGCTACCTTTTATCCCGATATTCTTACGGGAACGGGACTTACGCGGGTGAAAACTAGGATTATTATAAATGCGAATGTGAGTTTTGTTTGTCACGCTTTCATGCTTTAACTATACGACCAATCATCGTGAAATTTCGCATGTTCGTTGTCAGGGAATCAGATATGGATATGGAGTACCTTTTATCCAGAAAAGTATTGTTAGTAACATTTTTTTTTTTTTTTTTTTTACGTGCGGAAATGCTCCTGATGCATACCCTCTCGCCACAAGGGGAGGCGAGAGGGTTATGTCCGGCTCTCCCGTACTTCGGGCCTACGGACCAAAACCCCACGGTGTGCACGCTCGCTGCCTTGCATATTGGATGGGCCGCTGGCAAAATTACTACCTCAGCGACCCACCCAGCAGTCTACAACTCCTCGGCGACGCCCCGGCACTACATAGGGCGTCAGACCGACTCAATGGCTGGCGGACGGAAGATCCCCGTTCTCCCGCCCGCGGCCTTCATTATGGCGGCATAAGGCGCGCGTAAGCGCGCCTGCGCCGCCCGGTTCGCCGGCGACGGCTCGGATCCGCAAGGATACTTTCTTCACGGATCCGCTCCGCCGCCTCCTTCTGCGAGATGACGTCCTCGCAGAAGGACGCGACCGCTGCCCATTTCCTCTCGCTGTCGGCCATGGCTTTGATCACGGCCGGCAGCGAGAGATCCTCACCCACAATCTCAATGAGTTCACGGCGCTGCACCGCCCAAGCAGGACATTGCTCGAGCGTGTGCTGCGCCGTGTCCTCCTCACAATCGCAGTGGTGGCAGATGGGACTCGGTTCCCTCCTAGCGACCGTGTGCAGGTATTTGCCAAAGCAACCGTGCCCTGACAACACCTGCACTAGCCGGAAGGAAAGGGTCCCATGCTGCCGCCCTGCCCACCGCTCCAATACCGGCTGGAGGGCCCCAACGGTTCTGAAACCGGCCAAGGGCACCTCCAGCCGCGCCTGCCACTTTAAAATCATGCCCTGATGGGCTCGATTGCGCGCGCACTCAATCACTGTCGGGAGGGGACGACAACCCGTCTCCTCCCGCACCGCCTCAGTCATTGCAAACACTTCGGCGAGCACTTCAGCCTCCAAATCCCACGGGGGTGTTCTGGCCAACGCACAAGCTGCGTCGGCCGACACCGTGCGGTATTCGCGTATTACCCTGACCGCTATGACTCTCTGCGGCCTCCGCAAGAGAGTCCTGCACTGAGCGGTCAGGTAGAGTCGCCGGCAACCAGCACTGGGCCCGCCTGAATTTGGCAATAGCCGCCCAAGGGCGGACGCAGTGCCGAGAAGCTTCGGGGCGAGCTGTCTGAAATGCTCGTCGAAGTGCCACCTTCCGTCCAGCACCAAGCCCAGATATTTCATGTGGGCCTGGACGGGAACGCGCGTCGAGCCCACCATTATCGAGGCGCCGCGGGGTGGACTGCGACGAGGCCCATGAAAGACCAGGGCCTCCGTCTTGTTAATAGCCACCCGTAAACCCAGCGCCTCGATACGCCCGACCACCTGGGAAACCCCCACGGTAGCCAAACGGGCCGCCTCCTCGAAGGTACCCCCACGGGCTGTGACGAGGGTGTCGTCAGCGTAGCTGATGACGCTCAGCCCGGGGGGTAGGGCAGCACGTAGGACCCAGTCGTACCCCATGTCCCACAGGAGCGGACCAAGAACCGATCCCTGCGGGACACCGCACGACATGGGCCGCCGCCAAACCTCGCCTCGAACCTCGAGGAGGACACTCCTGCCTCTCAGATAGTCTACCACCAGCCGCTCCAAACTTAACCTACATTTACGCGAGTGAAGCCGCCTGCAAAATCTAGTAATAATATTATAAATGCTAATGTGCGTCATTTGTATGTTTATTTGTGTGTTACTCTTTCACACCTTAACTATTCGACCGATCATCATGAAATTTTGCATACACATTGTTCGATGTGCAGAAAATGACATACTATTCATTTAGAAAGGTGTACTGATCCCGAAGGATAAAAAGTTATTGACATAATCTAAATTAAGGCGAGCGAAGCCGCAGGGTAAATCAAGTAAAATATATAGGCGTATGTTAAGACTTCAGACTTGTCATACACACATCTATATTAATATTATAAAGCTGAAGAGTTTGTTTGTTTGTTTGAACGCGCAAATCTCAGGAACTACTAGTTCGAATTGAAAAACTATTTTAGTGGTAGATAGCCTATTTATCGATGAAGGCTATAGGCTAAAACATCACGCTGCGACCCGCGGGAGCGGCGCAGTAATTATAAACGCGGGTGAAACCGCGGGCACATCTAGTAGCGATATATTTATAGTCGATACATACCAGGAATCTGATGAGGTGCGATGGCGACAATGACACACTTTCTAGAAACGATGTGAACCAATATCCGATCCAAGTACTTAGCTTTACGTTGAACACAGCACACACTACACCCCGCTCACATTCCCGGGTTAAACTGTGTTCAAGTGAGAAACAACATTATTATTTACGTGCAGTCGTGCTTATAAACCGATATCAAATATTTAAGAGATAGTTATGTGTTAATTAGCAATTAATCAGAATAAACATTACTCAACGTTGAGTGTGGGACGAATAATAGTTAAGAAACAGCGGAAGGCCGTTGATCATAGGATAATCATCGAACATGGACTTGAGAGCTATTTAGTTGAAAGGTAGCTACGTATTATTTAGCGATTTTTCTTTAAGTTAGTGTATATGTGTGACAAGTTTCATCCTCATCCGTTCTACAGTTTAACCTGTGATTGTGTATCAAACATTTAAACATCAACAAGCTTTTAAATCGATGTAATACAAGATTTTGTCCGACCAGGTTTTCGTTAAATATGAATGTAGGTACCTATCTATATTTTTCCTTTGCATGTAAGTAGAAGCTAATCTATAGCAGTATAAGCATATAAATATAAAACATGCAACAAATTTTAAGCCTGACCTGCAGCAATACAATTGTAAAAAATGCATCAAATTTCGTGCAACAGATTTTGAGAGATGCGCATATAAACATACAAACAGAATAAATTCTGAAAACAATTTTGGTTTCTATATATAATCTTATACACGGTATTTAATCTTATGTATAGATTTTAGTAGGATGTTTCAAAACGTATACTGATTTAGAAATCTTACTAAATAAACAACATAAAGTTTACTTATTACTTCAATCAATCAATCAGCCCACCGCTGTCCACTGCTGGACATAGGCCTCTGACATTTTCCATTTTTATTTTTATTTAATTACTAATCTCAAAATTAAAAGAGTTGCCTAAGTATTACCTAGCCACGATTCAGATGAATATCACTTATAAACTAATCAACGTTAAGTATGAGCTGAATGATAGTTACGTAACGGCCGCGGGCCGTTAATCAAAGGTTAATCATTGATCAAGGACTTTAGAAATATTCAGTTGTAAGGTAGCTAAGTATTAGTCAGAAATATTATTATAAGTAAGACTTAGCAGGAAACCGTTTTAATAGTGTAGAATAAAGT
Organism: Catocala nupta; assembly: GCA_963675205.1. NCBI lineage: Eukaryota > Metazoa > Arthropoda > Insecta > Lepidoptera > Erebidae > Catocala > Catocala nupta. The sequence goes on from OY776078.1 coordinate 18,570,882, forward strand.
CATCCAAACTAATTAAATTAATTTTGTATTAGTGACTCATAGTAACTTTAGTGTGCGAACCCGAAAGGTTAATTTCTAAGTGAGCGTGTAGTGAACTTTTAACTGCTATCAATAAAATACAAGCTATCTTAAACTGTTCCTTTAAAAAGAAACGAATAGTTCTGTTTCTTATACACGACGTTAATGTCATGTGCTAACCGAGGTACTTGCGCGGCTCTTATGCAATATGCATACGACCGACGCGAGTCAACCGCGCGAGTAACTCACGGGGTCCACGCAGGCAGCTTGCACATGCAGTCCACGGCAGATACATGCGTCGTGTGCAAGTACAATTACCTTAACAAAGGCGCAAGCGTACTTGACGTGACCATTACTACTAAGAATGAAATTGCTTTTGTTTTATTAAAGACTGGCGATGAAGCCTTTGTTCATAAAAAGAGCCAGCGGTCAAACCTCATTCCAAGATACATATTTGCGGTAAATACTCGTTTTAACATTTAACTAAGCAGCTAACCACACCGGTATCTGAGCTCTTTATGTTACTTACCAAATTACGCGCGCGTCTCCGCTCGCGTTAATGTAGATTTTATCAATAAATTTCTTTTCCTCGGGAACCGTATTTTTATTTGGCTGATTTCACTATTTCATTTTCTGTGACTTGGACCTACACGTTGTATGGAAAATTTCTTGATGATCGGTTAAGCAGTTAATGGCACAAAAGCGTAACAAATAAACAAACTTACAATCACATTTATCATATTAGTACAGATTACTAGCAATGAAATATCTTCGAAGAGCCTACGTCTTTCCAAGATGTATGTTGTAGACACATTGCGATAGCTATGTTGTAGGTCCCGTGATAAGAGAGAAGCCTATTGACGTTTTCCAGGCACATTCTCAGAATCGGAGCTGAGAATTCCCTTACAGTGCCTTATACCTACGAGACAGTTTTATAACATAACTTACCTTGATATATATTATATATACTTTGTATTAAAAGCCATCATTTTATAATTTACTTTGTTTACTCGTAACGTATTTATAATAATAATAATGATTTTATTTACGAAATAGTGATTGTAGTACAAAATGAAAATTATACATGGTCTTACAACTATTTTACATACAATCCTGTGGGTGAAGTTCTGTTACCCTTGATTGGTTAGTTATTAATCTGTAGTAAGGATTAACAGTCCTCTTCCCTTCGGTATGTATTATAATTACAATTACAATTATTCTCTAAAGTATAACCATGTAATTATAATCCAAACTACAATTAAAAGTTTAACATTTAAAATAACTCCATGCAGTAAAAAAGTTAGTGTGTGTATTAGTGTATAATATGTAGTGTGTGTGTATGTGTATGTGTGTGTGTGTGTGTATTTGTGTGTGTGTGTAAGTGTGTGTCTGTGTTTATGTAATGATGTAAATATAAGAATAATGTGACTCATTTTAAAGATTATGACAGGAATGCCTCAGTTTCATCATAGGATTTGTGTAGGAGAAATGATTGGGAACTAATTTTAGAACCATATACCGCATATGTTTAAATTTAGCATCACAGATATCAAAACCAAGCAAAGCAGTAATTCAAACTATAATTAAAAGGTTAACATTTAAAATAACTCCATGCAGTAAAAAAGTTAGTGTGTGTATTAGTGTATAATGTGTAGTGTGTGTGTGTATGTATGTGTGTGTGTGTGTAAATGTGTGTCTGTGTTTATGTAATGATGTAAATATAAGAATAATGTTACTCATTTTAAAGATTATGACAGTAATGCCTCAGTTTCATCATAGGATTTGTGTAGGAGAAATGATTGGGAACTAATTTTAGAACCATATACCGCATATGTTTAAATTTAGCATCACAGATATCAAAACCAAGCAAAGCAGTAATTCAAACTATAATTAAAAGGTTAACATTTAAAATAACTCCATGCAGTAAAAAAGTTAGTGTGTGTATTAGTGTATAATGTGTAGTGTGTGTGTGTGTGTGTGTTTGTGTGTGTGTGTGTGTTTGTGTGTGTGTGTGTGTGTTTTTGTGTGTGTGTGTAAGTGTGTGTCTGTGTTTATGTAATGATGTAAATATAAGAATAATGTTACTCATTTTAAAGATTATGACAGGAATGCCTCAGTTTCATCATAGGATTTGTGTAGGAGAAATGATTGGGAACTAATTTTAGAACCATATACCGCATATGTTTAAATTTAGCATCACAGATATCAAAACCAAGCAAAGCAGTAATTCAAACTATAATTAAAAGGTTAACATTTAAAATAACTCCATGCAGTAAAAAAGTTAGTGTGTGTATTAGTGTATAATGTGTAGTGTGTGTGTGTGTGTGTGTTTGTGTGTGTGTGTGTGTGTGTGTGTGTGTGTGTGTGTGTGTTTTTGTGTGTGTGTGTAAGTGTGTATCTGTGTTTATGTTATGATGTAAATATAAGAATAATGTTACTCATTTTAATGATTATGACAGGAATGCCTCAGTTTCATCACAGGATTTGTGTAGGAGAAATGATTGGACACTAATTTTAGAACCATATACCACACATGTTTAAATTTAGCATCACAGACATCAAAACCAAGCAAAGCAGTTTATTGATAGCATACTCAGATCAGATATTTGCTTTATCGAAACAATAATTTTATAATTGGTATAGTAGCCAGTATAGACAAGATAAGAAAGTAAAAAACGCACGGTATCGCAGAAAACAGCTAGTTGTTCTTCGTAATGTGTGCCAACCAAAGTCATTAATAACTGTAGACAATATTTTTCATTATCTCAATGGCCAACAAACTGCATTTATTGCTTTAAAAACTACATACAGCTTTGCCAACATTTCTTGCTAACGTCATACCAAGCCAGATATTGATTAACCTCTCAACCAATCCAGTTATCAAAAATACGAAAATACAAAAAAGTTACTCAAACAAAAGAAGACTATCATAAAAAATTACGTTTAAAATAGTCTGGTTAAGCTTGGATGCAGGCGTACTAGCGTTGGTGAAGAGGTTGAAAAATGCAATCCATTTATACACTTAAATGTTCCTACTCAATTATTCGAATATAAAAATAAGACTAGACTAGCGAAGCGATAGCCCAATGGTATATATAGTGATGCGTGTGATTGTATTCGAACGACATTCGATTAAAGACAGTTGCATAACGCAATATCTACATTACGCATTAGACGCTGCGCACGTACTCACGTATAAATACTATCGAATTAATGTTTTTTGAATGGATTTGTGTTCATCGCCAGGTACTGTTGCCATTAATACGTTTCGCGTACGAATCCCACAATTGACACGAATCCTCTTAACGTAAGCATTTAGCCTGATTAGAGGTAGTTAACAAGTTAGTTTACTGGCACGGTTACATAGTGACACACCTACAGTACTAGCAAACTTGCAACCATAGTAGGTAGGTATAGTCTGCAAGAAATCCATATAGAAATAGTCAATTTTGGAACTTGTATAATACTTTTTGGTTTCGGTACTTTTATCTGTCCGTCTGTTTATTACTACTAATCTCTAAAACGTCTGGCCCGATTTTTACGGGACTTCTACTGGCAGATTGCTGATGTTATAAGAAGTAACGTTGCTTTTATGTTAGAAAAATATTAGGATACCGCGAGGTAAATATTTTTTGTTAAATTCCACACGGACGAAGTCGCGGGTAACAGCTAGTCTCCAATAAGTTGCATTAATAGTAAAATAACAGGCAATCTACTCGCAATTGCCAGAAAGATTAGATACATCATGTTAAGCCATTATCTCGGCAAATCAACGATTTCAGATATCCTACAGCCAATATGGTACAATCTAGAGTGCTTTAAACTTATAATGATATTACTCTCTAAGTCTCAAACTTCAGTTGACTGTTATTTTATGGTAAATCAAATTTACATTTGTGGTTGGTTAGTATGGAAGCCAATTAAAAAATATGTAGGAATGAATGTTTTCACGATTTGGACTAGATGACGTGCATTGCCTTTGAAGATATTGAGGTAATGTGAATAATGTTTGCAGACAAGATTTAGGTCATGGTGACCTATCTTGACTGAGATTAGCCATTTCTGAAAAAGATATTAAAACAGAGTTACTAAATATTGACACTTATACTTTGAGTAAATTATTTGACCAGAAAATACCATAACTTTCTTGTGTAAAGTAAATGTTATCTGTTATGTTTTGCATTAGCAATTATGTATTTTCATGATATAGATATACGCTAAAGGGGAACTTGAATACCTAATATAGTTGAGAACTAGAACTAGAACCAATATTCTCTATGGCAACATTTGCATTTGTTAATGTAACTTTGCAGTATAGCTAGCCTCCAGTTACCTTCTGTATTATAATTCAGTTATCTTATAAATTACACTAGCGTGGGCGTCAGTTCTCCCGCAACATAATTTACCCGAAGCACTATGCGCTACAACTTTAGTTATATTTATTGGAATTCGATAAAACGTTGCCCAGATTTTGAATTGAGCCTTAAAATACCAAACCATGTCAAAACCCTTTTAGTGTGTTAACGTAAAATTCGAACAATAAAATAGATATAAAAATCAGTTTCATATCCAAAGGCCTGAATTGGTTAAAGAATTAAAATGTACATCAGCGTGGTTAAATAGCAATGCATACTCTGATGTGTTTAGAGCATGCATTACTATTTAACAAGCTGAATTTCACTTTTATACGGCATGTTTTAATAAGTTATGGGCGTGTAATCCATATTTTCAAGTAATTACATTTAAAATAATACTGATCCATTTTTATAACATAATGATAAACTATTTTCAACGTGCACCATAATAAAAAAAGTTATGTAAAATGGATTTTTGGTGTTTCTGCAGTGCTCGATGGGATGCTTCACTATATAATAATTGTTGGCTGACACTGAGAGTAAAGCTGCTGATGATGTAACAAATAAGGCGAAACCATAAACAATTTTGAAACAACAGACACAAAGAACACACAGTCTTGGAACAACTATTTGCGAATCATACAAAAGTTTGTCCCGTGTGGGGCTCGAACCGAAAAAACTCAGCGCAGAGGCAAAGAGATGGTGAGACGAGAAATTAAATGACGTGTAGTCAAAGCTAATTCAGTTATAGGGCTAATTGACGGCATTAGCTGTGATGTGCACATGCAATCCAAGAGGATGGCATGCATCAGAGACCAATGTCTTTAAAAGTATCTAAGTAAGTCTTTATAAGTAAACTCAAGAACATGTTAGCTGATTCAGTTTCTCTGCAAACATAACTTTGATACGAAAATCAATATCAATGCAGCCGGAAAATGATTATATGTTATGTAACCCAAGATGTCAAAACAAGATAGAGGTCAAAGGATTCCGAATTTTACAATAACGGATGAGTGGTTCAGATCTTGTTATTAGCAGGTTTGTCTGTAAAATATTTCCCACAGATCATGCATGAGTCAGATTTGATATTAAGATTAGCGATAATTTAATTAAATCGGTGAATGATTTAGATAAATAAAATAGATTTTATTTCAATTACGAATGCATTACTGCAAGAAGACTATAAACGAGACACTTAGATGGCGCCACATTACTACTTATTTTATTATTAAGTGATACGACAGTAAAATAACAATTACAACACAACTTTAGCAACTAAAACACCGTGATCAGTATCACTATGCCTTTAGTATTTTAAGACATTTCACATATTATGTAAAATGTTCTCTCTTACCTTAGTAAGTCTTCATTATAAATTTGTACGTTTATGACGCGGTAGAAGGAATGTATAATATTTTATTATTTAAGCCGTTTCCTTACTCTTTACGATTAATATTGAAATTAGCAAGTATAACAGCTCATTTCACAACATTTAATATAATGTATCACTTAATGGATCGCTGTTAATAGAGACATACGTAGATAAGTGTACAATAATAGCTTACGGTAATTACAATAAGCCTGTTCTAAAAGTAATAAAATTTAATTGTGGGGAAGTCGTTGTAGCATCTTTAGCTAAACACCGGAACTATTAGATACAACGTTCTCAAAGAACACTTAGTTGCAGACGAAAATAGTATGCATTCAGACACTTTAATCATAATCTACACATCGAATAATGCAACTATAATGGAATAAACGTATCATAAATTACTTTCCTCACTATCTAACTTACAAATGGACAGTAGTTTTAAAAACCGAGCTGGATAAAGTTGATTTAGAGATGAAAAGTGCTAAGAATATGTAGGTGATATTTTAACAGGGGTATTTCGGTAGATATCTGAAGTCTTGAATGCTAGCGTACAGCGGCCCTCAAGTCACCAGTACTGTTTAAGACAATATCTCAATACAATAACATGTCTATCACGTAACGAATGTGAGTGACATTATACCTAATATTGTCTTCTGTTTACGCGAATGTTATTCATTGAAATTAAACTACTATATACGGATTTTATCGCGTTGTTTATTTATCACTGTATTACAAAATTTTGAAAATATTACTCTACTACTACTACTGATTTTATTTGACTAATTTATAAGCTAATAAAATTATTTAAACTATTAAATCTATTTGTTTTTGGTTTACACTCCCCGACGTTTCGGGTGCTTTTCAGCAGCCATGGTCACGGGGAGACTCTCGCTCAAACTGCAACATTATCCATGACAACCTTTGAACAAAAGTAATCGATGTGGTCATTTGAGCCTCAGTTCTGCCATTAGCGTAATGAATAGGTTAATAAGCTTAAGCTTTCAAACACGAGACTGACATATGAGCCGTTGCGCTATTACGGTTCCTACCGGATTTATACAATTAATTAATTATATCACTAAGAATATACTAATGCTTATTTACATTTAAAGTAATTAAATGTCTAACTAAGTTGCAATTAGGTAGTAACTATGCGAAGATGATATGATCATGATCGAAATTGACTTTATGTGGCACCTTTAATGTCGGGTTTATGAGTAAACAAGGTGATCAGACGAGTAGAATCACATTGCCGTAGGTTATCTTAAGTGTAAAGTCATCGCTAACGTTAAGTCACTTTCTAGTTATGTTTTCGAACATCTAACTTTGTCGCCTCGGCGAGTGTCTGTTTCAGTATTTTTTCTTGTTACCTTTGATACACTGAATGTAGAAATATATGGTTAGTATACAAAATAAACCAAAAATGTGAATAATTGGCTAACAATGCTGTATTACAAATAAATGTAAATACTTCTTAAAGCACCTTAAACTATTTCCGGGACTGCCTTGAGGCCACGGCGCAGTATACGCTGGACGAATGCCCAGCCTGGGCGGAAGAGCGCCCTAACCTCGTCACGGCAGTCGGGGTAGAACGTCTACCGGCCATAGCAGAGTCTATGGTCGCGAACGAAGAGTGCATGGGTAGCCGCCGCCTCCTAGTGCGTGGTAGTAATGTTCGCTAAATAGGTGGCGGAATGGGAAAGGCAGGCGTACTCCAGCCTCCCGGCCCGCAGTCGACGCACCAAGCGCCGAAGGGCGCTAAATGATCTACGGCCCATATGAACGCTGGCCTGGGGCGACAGACTAGGGCAGTCTGACGTCCGTGCAGAAGCAGCCCGAGACGGCGGCGCATAGTGTTCTGCGCGCCCCTAAATGAAGTATTACTAAAAATGTGACGAGACCGCCACGTCCAAGTGGTGGCCCAAATCTGCCGGGGCTGCAGGATAAATGCACGAGTAATCCCTGCGCCTCGGCCACAGATTGCGAGTAGGAACACCGTAGTAGGTTTAGTCGACCGGGACCGGGATTTTGCCATCTTTTCCCGGGTGAGCCCGACATAACCTCTCCGCCGTCCTTGCGGAGGGGTGGCGTCAAAGCATTCCACCACGATAAAAATGTCAAATATCAAAAAAATACTTTTATTATTGCGAGTGACGACATTATTTCTATAATAAAATATTACGTAGGTATGTTCGAAGGATATAAACAAGCTACGTTTGTTAACATAGTTATTTCCCCAGAGAAAACATTTTTCGCACACTATGTAGTGTTATAATTCAAATACAAGGTTTGTAATAAAGAACTTTAAATTGAAATCGTTAATACTTTGAACCGATAGAATAAATCAACGAGTGAGTTAAGTCCCTGGACGTTTGAATATCAGTATTTAGAATTTTCATCATGAATATTTCATCTTGAAGACCTCTTTGCATTTACGTACCCTCGTCTACTTTATATGCAGACTAAAAACAAGGTGATACGATTCTGATGCATTTTCTGCAGTTCACATTCATACGTATGATATGCTGTAAAATGTGAATAAAAGGAAATATAAACCATTTCTTTTGTCTTGTACATGTAAATACAATGCGCGCAAAAGGATTATTCTTGGGTCGGAGAGCAGTGGATTGGTTATAAATTTAATTTATAAAGTACTTCTATTCGTCACTACGAGATATTATTTGTATATATTGCCAATATTTTACTACGGTAAACCTATCTATTCAGTGGTCTCGTCGCCACCGCCAGTATAAAAATGTTACCACATTGTGATGGCGAGATAAACACCAGTCACTGTACCGTATTAGAATTTTTCATTTTACGAAGAAATAATATCATTGACTCGTCTCTTTATTTTTATATGTATAACCTTTGATGTGGGACTTCCAAAATAATATAAAACATTATCAAATGCCGAAATATCATTATTATTTATTTTCTAGCACAACATTGCAATAATTTTATTAGTTTGACAATAATGTATATGTAGCTGTGTAGATTCCACAATAGAGACTGTTGCCTGAAGCAGGTTTAAAAATCCTGTGTTACAGGTTTTCTATACTGCAATATTAAATAACATTACCCAGTAATAAAAACTGTTCCATATTAGCAAAGAATACCATTTATGATAATTGTAGTGCGGATTTGTTTATTTGTGGATAGTCGTGTCTCTACCACATTTTTTAATTGTATAGAAAAAAACAAATTGTAAAGAAAGAAACATTAGGCAGATATGCTTTATTAATCAATATCTATTTTTTGACATTGTATATGAGTTCATGGGCTTATTTGAAACGCTGTAAGTCTTACAAATTTTAATTAATTTCCTTACACTGCTAAGCGATTGGTCGAGCAAGTCCTCTGAACTGCTTAGACAGCTGGTTGATGAACAAATTTACTTATTGAGCTGCAGCGGTCCGCGGCTTCAGGCGGCCAGACACAATTGTTTTTCCACTACGATTACACCACGTTCTTACTAAAACTACCTGACCAACTGACTTCTTTATTATAATTGGGCTAAACATTCAAGTCATTAGTAACATTGAAACTTACTAATTTTAGCAAATCTTATCAAGAAACAACTCTAAATGCTTTACAAAAGACAAGAAAGGTCACAAGTACGTCTTTCTGTTTGCATAGTATTTATCTGACATTGTAATTGAGTTCCAATATCGCAGTTTTTGTAGATATTCCGATCACTACACTAACTAATTGTTAGTCGTTGTAAAATACACCCTAACGTTTATTTACTTTCACCCTCATATTATTACTAAGGATATCTTTTAACATTACTCAAGTAATAAGAGCGGACTAGAGAATGTAACACCGGAGCGAAATAAAATCCGATTTTTTTTTCAGTTGTTAAGGGTTTAAATCGGGCTTACGGTTGAAAATCCAGTTTCAATCAAATTTATAGCGATAAATGTAGCTGTATAATACACTTTATTTTAAAATTTCATTTATAATAGCTCGGTGCAAAGCTCAGCTTAAAATACAAAAAGAGGCGGTTTTTTTATTTGACAGTAGAGATGTTATTGATTATTTTATGAGTTTTATTCGACACGTTATGGTCTTATATAAATCTGGTATATCTATATTCTACATATAATGCTCAGTGTCGACGTTACAGCCACTAGAAAATTGAAAATCATGTACAAAATCTTATTCCCAAGTATTTGACTAAACCTCGTTCAAGTGATGTGATCATTGACAGTGACAATAAATATAGAGAATGAATAACGTTATACACAGCTCGTGCCAGAAACTATTAAAATATCTACCTGGGTATGAACATACTTTGTTGAAAAATAGCCCAACTGTTCCTAAAACCCATTTTTATTGAGTCACTTTTTATAATAAAATGTATAAAAACAGAGTACTAATATAATCTAACACCATATATTTACCCGCAAAATTATAAAGTATTAAATATTTAATGCATATAGGAATTTTAAATCATAGCGCAGTGAGTCACTTCGTACTGAGCAAGGAAATGCATATCAAGACGTACAAATCGTCAGTCACCAATCCGGTCGTCAAATTGTGAACAAAACCAGGACGGATTATTTCCAATCGCTTAATTATGTTCGTGAAATCACCACCTTACAATGTAAAATGTTCCATTAACAGGATGTTTGATTATTTACAAAACTCATGTATTGTAAACTTTCAATTAGGCTATTCCTAGGCGCACTAGTTTAAACATTTACTACCCACCCATACATATAGCGCTCATGGAGACTTTTTGTGCTCCAAGACCACCCATAAGAGAGATATAGTAAAACACTATACCAATATTGTCTTCTGTTTACGCAAATGTTATTCATTGAAATTAAACTTACACTTTCAGGCTGAAAGGCAACCGAAACGTCGGGGAAAGTGTAAGACTAAATATAAATAGTTTTAATAGTTTCAATAATTTTATTAGCTTATAAATTAGTAAAATTCAATAGTAGTAGTAGTAGTGTAACAGTTTCAAAATTATGTAATACAGTGATAAATAAACAACGCGATAAAATCCGTATATAGTAGTTTAATTTCAATACACTATACCAATTTAAAGAGGTCCAAAAGCGGTGTTTCTTTTTGTACATAATTATGTGTGTTTATAAATAATATTCTGCTAAAAGCCTATCGATAAGTATAATAATTGCAAATAAAATTCGGATTGTTTTGTTTCTATGTATCTTATTTCGTAAACTGATCAATCAGGGCAACTACAATTAGTGTACTTTTATACTATATTTATTAGAGGGAACTATTCTTTTTGTTTATCAGTTGATATAAGCGAGGGGCACGGGTTTATTAAAATTATAACCTAATATTTTGACGCCTCTATACACAACTGCATGCATTGCGACCTGTTCCATGTAAAGAAGGTATCGCGTTGTAAGCTTTTGTATTCGAATAACTTTCTAATCACTAGTGTTTAGTAGGTTTAAGAATGAAGCGACTTTAGAACGTAATCAGCCAAACTACAAAAGCTTATTTAACATTTTCTTCGCCAGGGACAATCCCCGCGAGATCCGCAATAGAGCTGAGAAGATGAGAAGGGACAGACTGAACAAATCGGTAGCGGATTTGGCTGCTATGGTGCCCCCAGTCGTGGCCGCGCGTCGTAAGATCGACAAAACCACCATACTCCGGCTGACCGCACACTATCTGCGAGCTCATCAATACGGTAGGTATACATTTATGTTAAAAAAATCTATTTCTGACGGTATATTTAGATTTAAAGCTCAGTGAAACTTAAAGCCTAATAATGCTATTACTATCTAATTATTTAAATGTAATAACTAGGTATTGTTTGTTCAAATAAATGAAGACACACTTAATACAAGGGTCTATTCTTGATGCAGCGCTTGACTTTAAATGTGTGTGAAATTAGTGAGAATTATTTTGTGTTGAGTATATAAAGTTTATTATTTGTTTTGTCCTATTCTTGTCTGTCTAAGCTGAGCCATGTATGCTGTGCTAGCGTTAAAAATTTTCCTCTGGAACTTAACTCTGAGCTCCACTGCTTAGATATATGACGCAATTTAAGTGTCCAGTGAGAGATCTAGTTCTACGCTTTAATTTGCAAATATTTTCTAGTTTCACCACATTCCATACAGTAATTGTTATGTGTTGGAATGCAAGCTCCACCCATACCAATTACGCGAGACATACACGACAAAAGTGAAGAGTGCATATGCGTACTATGATCATCTCGTAACAAAGGCGAATTGTATTTAGTAGGATATCCATCCGACGATGCAGGTGCGCACATTTTGTATCATGTTATTAATGGCATGTCATTTTCCACATACGACCGTATAACTTTGATAAAATAAGGAGGCACTAGTACATAATTAGAAAGTAGGTGTTGATTAACAATGTATTAGTTTATAAGTACCCAGCTGAGCCAAGACTGGAGGTGAAATAATATCGACGCCGTAAAGAAGGTTGCAAATAATACTATTAATAGACTATTATCATCATTAACAAATCTAAAATCTAATTTTTAGGCGAAACACACGCTTCCTAGCTGTAACTACATCTATACGTATCTGTCTAACTACATAGATACAACAATAATTGCGCAGAACAGGTATCTGAGTACACACTATTTATTTGCAATGTATTGACACAATGAGTCATCAAATTAGAATATTAATTTCATAAGAGCTATGTATGTGTTAGCTAGAATAGAGAGCTCTGATAATAAATGTATTTTTATTCGTGATTAATTATGTGGTTTTCTATTATTGTTAACATCTTCCTATCATATAATGTACCATGTAAATATAAATTAATATCTACTTACGGATGAAACTACATATAAACTGGTTAAAACAAGTTAATATCGTCAATGTATGAGTTTAATAAAAATGCATCTGGAGAGAGGAGACATTATGAGAGAATTATCATTGCATTTTAGTCGCGTGAGGTTTTTTATTGTGGTAATATTGCTTATAGAACTTGACAATATTGTCGGTGTAGTGTAGGGCTAGGTGCGTGACATTTCACTACACCGATATTTGCAGTACAAATATATAAGAGGGTGATTATGAACCGTTCGGTATGTCGAGATGCAAACCGTAACGTTACAATGTAAGCGGTTGATCTCGCTTCTATGAGGATCCCGTCGGTAACTGGACGAAGCCAATAAACTGGTGCAAAGTGCAAATCTATTCATAGTCCCGGCTCATACATTCATGACACTTTTAGTTTGCCTCAGATATGTAACATGTATTGCATTAACTGTGAGTTAGCTAATAAATTTTGCAATCTTATACACACATTGTACTCGTATGATGTGTTTTACGCTAATCAATAACAACCTGAAGTGATATTTGTAGGTACACTCAAAAGGAATCATGATGTTTTAGTAATACATTGCTGGTACCGTTATATAAATACATGAACTGGTTGTTTACGTAAAATCACAAAAAACTTGAAGCACATATAGATGTGAATGTTTTAAGTAGATACTTAAACAATTTATAACATGTACGATTTAGAGCAATTAGTTATTGCAATGTTACATATATTTGTCTATCAATAATAAACCCAATCGTGTGTAGTAACGTGAGCGCACCGGCGCGAGCGCACGTGCTCTGCCATGCTTCAGAGCTTAGGCCGTCCACACACTGCATTGCGAATTCAGTTATTTTCGTCGATCGTGTCAATGTGACTTTGCGTGAAGCTGTCATTACGCAGTGGCGTGGTGTAGCCATAACCTTATCCAACATGAGCAAATCATGTATTAACTATCGCTCTACGATTGTAATAAAATACTACTGAGAATCAAAACATACGATTATACAATAGTTACGTAGTTCATATTCGTGATTCAGGTTGCAATAGCGTTGTACTAGACAATTAACAAATTGAAATCAATCTAAGTAGAGTGCTTATGTTTGTTCTTGTTTACTATTGTAATGCGTTAGAAGTGTTTAAGTATTCGATAAGTCTCTTGATGACTCAATCTTGATTCTAGACATCCCTAGTGAGTTCAATACATTGTAAACAACCATGATGAAACTTAGAATTATCTGGCAATTGTATGTACTGCAAACCTTAATAAAAATATCATAGGTACAGATTACATTGCTCCATATTGCATTCGCTTCACGATATTTTAATTTAAAGCGTATGTTATCATTGAAACGTGTCCTCTGTTCCAATATACCTGCAGTGCTTGGTGCAGACTCCATTAATTAATTTTACTCAAAGCGACGCTGGAATCACTTTGATAAACAGTTCAGTTCGCAGGTGAATTAACTTTTGCCGATTCGTGTCAATCTGTTAATGTATCTTCACACAGTGTTTACATACTCGTGTGGACACTGTATGGTACAATATGTCTGATCGTGTGACTCTGTATATAGCTTACTTGAAATAGGGCTATATACACTTGAGAGCAATAAAATCGCACACCCCTTGTAGTTTATTACTGATTGTTTTCTAAAATCGAAAGATATTGAGTAAAAATCATTAGACAAAATTAAAGCATACAAGCTTAGCTTTAGAAAAACATAAAATTAAAATCATTGACCTTCACGTAACTTACAAAAACCGACCGTACACCGAATTCCCCAAATTCACGCGTTTGCGTTGTCACTACTTGCACCCTTAGCCGCAGGTATAAAAAGGTCAGTTTATTGGAATTTTTATTCAGTTGCATACCGAAGGTCAACGTGATAACATCTCTACTGGAAGCATACGGATTTACTGGAAAAATATGGATACCACGCCCGCAGAAGCCGCTCAAGTTATTGCCTTGCTCGAAGCAGGCCATAACCAAAGTGAAGTTGCTCGACGGCTAAATTTGAGCCGCTACTCTGTTCGTCGTGTATACCAGAGGTTCCAAGAGACCGGTGGCTACATTCGGCGACCAGGATCTGGCCGGCGACGCACAACATCAGAGCGTGATGACCGCTTTCTTGTGACAAGGTCTTTGAGAAATCGGCAACTGAACGCGGTTCAACTGGGACAACAGCTTCGAGAAGTTCGCAATGTCAGTATAAGTCGGTGGACAGTTCGAAGAAGACTAGGTGAAGCAGGAATGACTTCACATCGCCCAGCAAATGGTCCCAAATTGACCACAGCTCACCGACAAGCCCGGCTACAATTTGCTAGGGAACATTTAAATTGGACGTATGACCAATGGCGGGCTGTTATGTTCTCTGATGAGTGCAGAATGACTTTACATGGTCATGATGGACGCTCTAGGGTCTACAGAAGGTCATCAGAGCGATTTTCACAATGCTGCATAAGCGAACGTGTGGCTTTTGGAGGTGGATCGTGTATGTTTTGGGGTGGCATAATGTTGGACACTAAAACTGACATTGTATTCATCACTACGGCGAATACCGGCCCGAGATCGAGAAGTTTGACGGCTGCACGATACGTCGAAGAAGTGCTCGAAGAACATGTGAGGCCGCTTGCGTGGCTTATGGGAGAAGATTTTCTCTTAATGCACGACAACGCCAGACCGCATGTCGCTAGAACAGTTTGCGACTACATGGAAGATGTTGGAATCACCGCGATGGAGTGGCCAGCTCGTAGTCCTGATCTCAATCCGATTGAGCATGTCTGGGATGAGCTAAAAAGAAGAGTTCGAGCAAGAAGCCCTGCTCCTACGCGCCTCCAAGAGCTTCAACTTGCCATTGAAGAGGAGTGGAACGCCATACCACAAGATTTCATGGTGAAATTAATACGGTCCATGAAAAACCGATTAAGAGCTGTAATCAAGGCTAGGGGAGGGAATACACCTTATTAAAAAACAATTTGATCAAGCATTTTGAGTTTTATTTTTATTCTTTGTTAAGCTAAATTGGGTAATTTTATCCGTATGTTGGGTTTTGTGCCCTAAAACTCCCTATGGGTACTTTTTTTACACTGTATTTGATATCATTAGAAAGGTACTGAAGTAAACATTCAAATAGTGTAAGTTTTATTTTAATATGTATTCACATTTATGAAAAAAACTGCTTTAACAACAAAAAGTCAACGTGTGCGATTTTATTGCTCTCAAGTGTATATGAACTGTACATGTAGCTGTGAATATGTTAGGTTATACTAGTTATATGTTATGCTAAAGTGATCATATTTCATTAATTAGTATTACCATTTAATGTAACAGTGCTGAAGTAACTTTTACTGCAGTGTTCGGCGATTCCATCGGTCAGTCGACGCAGCAATTCTCACCGGCCTCCGTGTTGAAGGTTCTCAGCCTCTTCAATGGATTTTTGATCACCGTCACGTACAGAGGCATCATAGTTGTGGTCTCGCAGAATGTCCACCAATACCTTGGATATACAGAGGTAAAAATAATATTTTTTACTGTAACGTTGCTGTCTTAAATTTATATAAATGGCTTTTGATTGATGATATTACACCAAATTAAGGAAAGGATTGCACTTTCTATATTAAAATTAACTATGATTTAATCAAACATCAACATAGCTTAAAGGGTGCCTTGACACAAAACTAATTAACAATGTAATATGGATTGATTCAGTCACCTTGTGTTTATCCGAGCATTCTCATATTCTCTTGAGAAAGTCGGGATCACGGTAATACTATGTATGTACTGTGACGGGATATAGTGGTGTCCATAAAAGGTGTCACTACATATTTGTGCAATACTATGCGCTCTGACGTCACGCGTAAAGATCACACGTGGAGTCAATGCACTTTGTAATATATACATATTTTGTTCTGCTTATCCGGTTGCAATTAATAATGACGATAAGTAGTACACTTAAATGTTTATATATACATATATATAATAATTATATCAAAGATGATAAAACATTATGCATAAAAACCTGTAAAGTGCGGCATACCGGCGTCCGCAGAATGTAACCATCAGACCTTAATATGCAAATAAGATGCATAAACAAAGTATTTACGACTACTTGATCTACTATTTTTAATACGCAGTGCTTTTCTATTAAGCCTGCATTACATTAGATATTGAACGGTTGCGTATTTTAAGAATACTATTTTCTAGAGAACTAAGCATTAAGTTTGAATATGTTAACTGGTTTAGTTTTATTTGAAGGATTGCAACTGGTTTCATTACAAGTGCATTCATTAGACTCACTTCTAATAGAGGAAGCGCAGCCAGCATTCTACTCTTGTAAACTTATTTGCCTAATTTACGTATTACAGCAATTCTTTTTTATTTCAAATATTAATTAGGATCCTCTGCCTTTTTCCTTTTTTCTATTATTAAATTAATAATTAATGAATTTGTGGAATTAATTCAGTAATTCCAGAGGTTACTCCTACGTACAAACGAAGTAATATTCCTTGCTTTATTTTATTAGTTGGTATAGATTTATCTGTTTGAAATGCTATAATTTGGAATGGAAAGTTAGTCAGTGAAAATTTAAATGGAAAGATTTGCATTTTCTCAGTTGTAGTTACTCATGATTAAAGTAAAAAGAAAAATATGAAATGACATGCTTTTCTTCGTTTTTTATTCAAATTACGTCTCTTACTGTACTTTAATATGTCTGCGCAGTAAACCAAATTGATAAAATATAAATATGTACGAAAATAAATTAATGGCGGCGATGGCACATAAACTGCATGAGATTCGAAATTTAATTAAAATGTCATAATATATGACATCACAATTGATTACTGACAACAGTGGACTGTGCGCACAGCGCTTTTTTAATAAGTATATTGATCGTAAATATTTCCTACCTTTACTTTTATAAGTATGCAATTAATTAAAAACGATGATTAACAAACAATAGCAGTGTATTACTTATATTAAAATTGAACACCTAATTATATTGAATGCTGATTTAGATTTATGATCTATATTTATAATAGCTTCAAATAAGCATTAACAACAGTTTAAGTTGTGAATATGAAGATAACAAAAGAGGATTTATTTACTTTGAGAATGCAGGCAGCCTGTCTAATACAACTGCCATTAGACAATTGCATGGCATGCAGTTGCTCTTGCTTGTTTCGTTTTAAACAACACTATTTCCCTTTTAGAGTTTAATAGACTTGTCCAATCAGGATATTTTGGAAATGTTTAAATTTTATTCCTTGGCTTAAGCGTTTCTTTGTCATCGCCAATAATGCCTTTGCTTATTTTGTAAACAGATTACCAACTATCAATTTGGTAAACAAATGCGTTTTAGTTTTGATTTAATGCTTGTGTTAGTAGTGAGCTTACTTCGATAGTGTAATAGATGGGGATCAAACCTTAAATGGTAACCACCATTTCTTATTTTCGTAAGAAATCCTTATATCTAATGTCAGCACTAAATATAGGTTTTAATTTCACGGAAATTACGTTCATTAAGATTTGTTTTGATGCAGCACATTCAAAAATGAGTCCAAATGAAATAAATTCTATATGTACAACATTAAGTCCCTGCTAATTAAGCTCAAGTACGACTTTGTGAATACATAACGTAAAATTGAGAATACTTAGAAGAAATGAACTAACTTTAATACATAGATTTTTCTAAATTGCAGTTGATCTATTCCGTCCATAATAAACTAACGTCAGACTTGTTTTTTTTTAATGTATAGGATGCAAAATATATCGGAAACAACCAGGTTATTTATCAATTTTAATATAAAACGATGTTATCTTTACACAGCTTGATCTCCTCGGACAAAATCTTTTGAATATTACACATGAAGATGATCGTGCTTTGCTCAAAGACCAGCTCATGCCAAAGAGCCAGAATCTGGGCCCCAACGGCGAGCTCTTGATCCTTGATGAGCCCGGCGCTATGTGCGAAGTGGAGAAGGCATTAGCGCGTGAAAAACGGCGCTTCATTGTAAGGTAAACTAAATATTTAAATAATATCGTAAATAAAAATATTTTAATTGTATCTCCTTTACGCAATACAATATGGAATGGAATGAATGATGATGATGAATGAAAATATGGAGACCAAATTAGGTATCTGCGTCAGCTATTGTTGCAGTTGAAACTGCAACGCTGGTATTGTCGCAGGATCTATACATTTTGTGAGCAAATTACAAAAGATGAGCAACAAATTAAACTTGTTTTTGTTTTATTTGCTGATACAGATTACCCTTTTCATCTTAAAATAAATCAAAATAAAAATTGAAAATATTGTTTAATATCTGTTTTCAAGAGTTATTTCAAATTCGGTTATGATCTTTATTTAACTATAATTTCAGTCATACGCCTACACCTCCAAAGGGGTAGATACACATTGCCCAAGTAATAGGAACCAAGTCAAAGTCGCATAACTTTAGACTCTGTGCTACCTACTAAGAATTTCTTGGCCGAATAACCCAATAACACTTTGCCTAATCTGAGCAAAATTTTATTCGAATTCGAATAAATGCTACTGTGCCACCGAACGACTGCAAAATACTTAGTTCAGGGATTTAAGATGTTACTATATAGTTATATTACTAGTCAAGAAAGTTATCAATTTTCAGAAGTCAAAGTGAGATACTCTATTTCTCTCATAACATGAGAGAAATAGAGTACACGTTAAACAAAATGCAATAACATCAACAATTTAATGATTTTCTTAACAACGCTATTCTACTCTAACAGCAATATATTATCAAACTGGTAGATTCAGAAAACTCGGACAGCGATCAGAGCCATGCAAGTACGTGACTTGTCACGTCGAAGGATCACTGAGGAAATCAGACAGGGCTTGCGGCGGCTACAGCCGGTGCTGCCAGATCGTGCGTCGTGTTCGCGCCAGAACAGAGAATCCCTGTTCCAGTGGCAATGACATTGTAAGTTGAGTTATATAATACTAGACATTGCCCGCGGCTTCGCTCGTGTAAATGTAGGTTAGGTTAGATTAGTACTTTTTCGGGATGAAAGGTACCCAATGTCCTTTTTGTTCCGCCGACAACGTGTATACGAAATTTCATGATTATTAATCGAGTAGTTAAGGCGTAAAAGCGTAACAAAACAAACCCCATAACATAATACTAAGTGCATTCTTTTGGATAACCTCTTTGAATGAATATTACCAGGATCATTCATTTACAGCACCGAAAGTTAAATAGCTATTCATCTAGTAAGTATTTGGAGCTGAAGTATCCATGGAATCAATACATCTAATGTCTGGTCAATCTAGGAGTCCTAATTTCAATCTAAATCGGGATAGGATAAACAAATCGATAGCATAGCCTGTAGCAGTTTATATTGCTGCAATATGAATGAGTTGGTATATGAATGAGTTGGTATATGAACGAGTAAAGTTTGAAAATAATTTGCATCGCTGTATATAACCAAGCTACAATTGTGTTCATTGATATATACATATATATCTATATACTATATTTTGCCCGCGGTTTCGCCCGCGTTGATCCGGATTTCTTTATAAATTTCTATTTCTAGGGAACATCACCTTTTTTCTGGATAAAAATCCTTGACCTTTTCTATACCCCTGAAAACGTTGTGTAAAATTGCATAATGGGTCGAGTAGTTAAGATGTAAAAGCGTAACAATTTATATTTGTATTTATATCTTATATTAGTTAGAATTATAATTATTTGTATTAATAAAAATGTACACTTTACAGGCCGACATACCTTTTTGGAATTCGAAAAACTCATATACAACAGCTTTGTCCGTCTGTCTGTTATACAACTTTCAATTCAAGAACCGTAAGAACTAGAGACTCGCGGTCAACGCCATTCGACTCAGCATAGTCGATATACCCCAAAATGACTATGACCTTTGACCTCTGACCTCAAGGTCACGTGATACCATTTTTCGAAGTCTAAGATGTACGGCAATTCATTGCCATTTCTCACTTGTTAGATTATGATATTTTTTGTTTCTACTTGTTGGTTTTTATCGTATAGTATTGTTTATTATTTTATTGTAATTGAACTACATACTTCATTCGAATATATCTACTCAATTTTTCGTTACTATCTAACAATCATGTATCTATTTATTTGTTCAATCAATTATAATGGAACATGAACTGGGGATAAAAGGTTATCCCATTTCCGCAACATTAAAATAGCTATGTTTACATTGCGTAAGGTATCCCGTCTAGGAAAACTGACTGATAGCAAAAGTCACCTTCAAAGATGTTTTAATTATTTCGCATGTTTGGTACAAACGGAGTAACACTAAGTTTTATAGTTAAAATAAAGTCTACTGTGTCAGAGTCACGCAATTTGCAGGTGTTACATGACCTCGATAACATGTAACGAGAATGCAATTTAAAATCTATCAACACTTGTCCATTCTCAAGAAAAATCATGACGCTTCACATAAAAACAATTCCTTAGCCATTGTTAAGATTCTTACGGGTGAACGACAAATAGCCTTATTAATCGTAATTACTATAATTGGATATCTTTGTAGGTGTTTATAGGTATAGTTCGTCCCTCGAGTGAGACGTTCATCAACGAGAGTGCATTGGAGGGCTACCGCATGGAGTACCGCACTAGGCACTCAATCGACGGCCAGATTATTCAGTGCGAGGCACGCATTGCCCTGGTGACAGGATACATGACGCACGAAGTGAGCGGAGTGAACGCCATGAACTTCATGCATCGCGACGACGTGCGCTGGGTGATCATCGCGCTACGAGAGAGTAAGTGCCTGCGCTTCATACGTATTTCGAACTTCCTTAAGCCTGCAGCGATAGGAATGAGCACGCGCCACCTCACTTTTATACATTCAATATTATAAGCATTGTATATTGTAAGATTCTGCTGCACTTGAACGACGTTGATAGGTATAATTAGAAGTTAACACCAGAGCGTATGTACTAAGTAAGTTGATACTACTCAATCAGTACATTTCACAAAAACATTAAGATGGTGGTGGTATTTATAGTAGACACACGCTTATTTTCCGAAGGAGCAGGCATCGTGAAATTTATTTTCACTTAGCATGAATTCTCTACAGACACGTGCAAAAGGGATTTGAGCACAGAATTTATCACGTGTACCGTTCAAATAAAAACCAATACTGTTGTACTCACGTTATTACTCATTTCCCTTTCACAGGAATTTTCCAAGTATGCCGCTACGTTAGAAAACATCTAGCCCTTAGGAAGTTTTACACGGAAACAAGGATATTACGTGCAGATATCCTTTGAGAATTTTAATCTAAAGGATAACGGATGGCGTAGTTGTTTAAGTGGTTGCTTCACCACTGCTACCGCAATTACCGTGATCCACAATTACATAGTTATACCGAGTCTGAGTGTTCTTTGTGTCCGTTGTCTGAATCTTTGTAAATTCCCCGCAAGACAGAATTTATACAGAAAGCGTGATGATCCGTAAAATCTGGGCTGGATTGGGTTTGATAAAAATATGATATCTTATCTTATCTTATCTTGTGTGGGGGCCAGTCAGTACAGACCGGCGACACTTCGACTATTTGGGATCTTTTGTGTCGACTTCCCCAATACCGACCGCCATAGATGTTCATGGCAGCTGAGATATAATAATGAAACTATGATATACTTTCATAGTAATGGGTCGATGAATTGCCTTCACAAAATGGGCTGCTTGAATAGCTGCCGTAGGCATACGGGCCTTAAATTCGGTAGAAGGATACGCCGACGCGGGCGGCTAGAAATAAAAACCGGTGCAACGCCAGACTAGGCATTACGGATGTCGATATCGAATTCTACTTTTTCTCGCGGATATTTCCATAGTTACATATTTGACATCCCTGAGCTGATTAATATTTTAATGATAGTGGCGTATCAGATATTTATTAGTTTTAATGAGGTTTACAGTATGTTGTTAAAAACAATCGTATAATAGAGGAGCTGCCTTTGAGCTGAATAGGTATCGAGTGCCTCTTTCGTCGAAACAACACATGTGTATTAGTAAAAGAATGTATCGAACATCTTTAATGGTTTAACAGTAGCATTGTACAAACCACCAATATTTCTGAAGGTTTCTTCTTACGTTAATCTTATTTTAAATATGATCTCTGTACTGATAGAAATATCTAGTAAGCTTGTTAACCCTCTCACGTAAGCGAAAAATAGTTTTGTTAAAGCGAGTTGATTTCTGCTGACCTGTACCTTTTTCCAACGCAAGCAAGGGATGGTTGGGATTCGATCATACAACCGCATGTACAATATTTGACCGCAAGTACGATACTTACCACTCCATCGCTTCTATCCTTATTAAATTAAAATCATTATAAATTATACTATATTTACAACAAATTAATTAATAAATAAAACTATGTGTGGTCGTTATAGGGTTATTTAGGGTGTAGGACGTAGGTAAGCTAGTAAAGGAATTTATGATAATCAAAAACCGTAAGGAAGGAATGGTGCCTCTTCTTTACTCCTTTGTTTCAGTGTTGTGTGAAAAATTTTACGTTTTTAATTGTAAAATATAATTCATTATTATTTTATTAGGTATTGCTGTTCTGAAAGTATTATTATATTATTATTAGCAAAAGAATAAAAAATAAAATGTTCTCTTTAGAATATAAGATACGAGTTATGGTATTGATCTTCGTTAATTTCAAAGCTTTAGTTTTATAATGTCGCTTTTATAAAATATACTCGCAGATTCCACTTGAATCTTGCAACCGAGAAATCATACATACATACATACATAAATTCACACCTGTTTCCGGAGGGGTAGGCAGAGACTACTAAGCTTCCTCTAACAAATATGTACCTTCCACAAAGAAATACTTAAACCTAGAAACATTTTATGATAGCCTAGAAACGGTAGTTTCAACACTTCAACCCTATAACAACATAATATTAATAAGAGATATGAACATCGATATTAAGCCAGGCTCAAACGACAGAAACGCAAATGACTATTTAACTGTCTCAGCTACAGTTGGTCTGCTCCCAGTACACTCACTCCCGACTAGAATGGGTAATTGTCTTGACCATATAATGCTAAAACTAAGTAAACTGCTACAGTACTGGTTCTGGACACATATGTCACTGACCATCTTCCCATTGCCTTATTTCTAGAACTAAACGCTAGGGTTGAATTTGATAAGCAAAATATCGTGACTAAATATGACTATTAAGGTATTCAAACAAATTTTTAATCTCACAGAGCTGCTAACCGTTAATCTGCCATCCTTACGAAAAGTGCAATAATTCGAGTTTTGAGCCGAATTGAGTTAAGTACATATTCGGAATCAGCAGAATAAACTCTATATATTCTCTTTAGACAGTTTTTACGTATCTATAATGGAGTCGGATTAATACTAAGCATAACAGCAATATCTCTATAGATAGTATATCCGTGTTATATGATTTACTTATCAAAACCGACATAACTGTATATAGGAATAAGTTAGTTACGCTCTTAAGTATTTTTTTATAACTATATATGCTTATTGCATAAAGTAGATTAATTAGAATATTTCCTTATTTGTATTCTTCATTTACTAGATATAAGTGCATTTAGGTTGAATTATTACAGATATGTTGAGGAAGCTTATTTACACTATTAAGTCATTTTACTAACTATATCTGCAATAAGTATAGTTATTGCATTTTTAATAAGCATTCCTCGCCGGATCGATGCCATGGGACCTGGAAGCGGCGCTCCTGGCGTCGCTCTATCGTTGGCGCCAGGAGGCGCTAGCTCGGGGCGAAGGACCGGATCCTCCCGCTATCAAGGCGGCGAGGTCCGAGCTCCGCCAGGTCCTAGTGGCGAATTGGAAGGAGCGACTTGTGCACCCCAGTGCCGGGCACACCACGATCGTGGCGGTAAGTCCCGTGTTTCAGGAGTGGCTGAAACTTTGGGTAGGTCTCTTGTGTAGTGGCCTGCCGTTTCACACGGCGGGCCGTAACCTCGGCAGAGTCGCGACCGCATGCGAAAGCGATTCGCGTGGTCCCGTCGATAGTGGTTTTGTCGAGGAACACCGTGGTAGGTTTAGTCGGTATTCCGGGCGGTACATTATCTTTTCAACATCTTTCTTTTACCCCGGCGAGTCCGACATAATCCCTCCGCCCGCCCCCGCGGAGGGATATGCGTCATTGCATTCCCCCAGGTAAAAAAAAAAAAGAATTTTTAATAAGCATATTTCCTTCTTTGTAATTCTCATTTACTAGTTAGTAAATAAATGTTAACAACATTTTTACATTTTAACGCATTACAGCCGGCGGGCACAAGCCAGGTCCGTAGCTGGTAACTGTTAGGGTTGTAGATCAGCCGGCAGGCATAAGTCAGGTCCGTAGCTGGTAACCGTTAGCGTTATATTGAAACACGTAGACTGATTCAACTGAGAATATATTTATAATTTTTAAGCCTTCTTATATCCCATTTATTGTTCATGCAAGTAACGCTAGTACTAATGTGTACAATAATCATTTACACCAATCAGCGAGAAGTAAACAAAAATCCAACATTTACGAGGGAATTCTTGGAAATCCTTATGCGTGTGTGCGTGCGTATAAAATAGTGCCACGTATAAAACAGATGGTAGCTTCGCGCGTCGCCAGTTGGTGCGTTGGTTTCGGCGTGGCTAGACGTATGATGCTCCATTCGGTCGCCTTCGCGCATCGCTTGGTTTCGGCGCGGCTAGACGTATGATGCTCCGTTCGATTCCAAGTACCTCATAAACTTATATGTTGCTTGTGCGTATATACATACGCCACATCACTCTCGCCTAAGCGAAGTGTACGTTTTGTTTCACCGCGCGGCCGGATCTGCTGACGTAGGAATTTTGCGGTGAAGGTGATCAGGCTGTCCGCATTGGTGTGGGTGATCAGGATGTCTGCATTGGTGTGGGTGATGTGTCCGGGGCTGGGGCGTTTGTTGATGTTGTGTTTTCTGGCGAGTCTTCCTCGTTGAGTAGATGGGCTGGCTTCAACCTGTGGATTGCAATTACTGCGGTGCGAAGCAGAAGTTGCAGTGTGAAGTACTTGCCATCGGTTAAAGTACTTGATATGGTTCGTCGCATGGTGGTACGAGAGGTCTGCGCACGATGTCGTTGCACGTAAACAAATGCGTACATGTCCCGAAGTCTTTGTATATGAATGTGTTTGATCTTGACGCTTGCCTTGTTGATGTTGGTGATAATGACGACTTTGTTTCAGTCAGCTGACGGATAAATTCCGCATCTTCAATGTTCGGCTTGGTAGGTGCGAAGAAATCACATGGGACGCGTAACGGATCAACATCCGTATGTCATCAGGGCCGGGCTGACGATGGAGTCTTCACGTAGGGCGGTGCGAAGACCTATTAATACTGTAGGTAATTCATTGATCCATCTGTTATCGGTTGCTCTTGCTATCAGTGCCGCTTTCAGAGATCGATGCCATCGTTCGATTTTTCCATTAGCTTGCGGGTAAAATGCAGTAGTACGTATTCGAGTGACGCCTATTTTCTTCATTAAAGCTTGAAATAAAGACGATTCGAACTATCTCCCTTGGTCTGTAGTAAGTCGCAGGGGACATCCAAACCGCGATATCCATCCCTCGTACACGGCCTTTGCGACTGTTTAGGCGGTGACGTCACGAGTAGGTATTAACTCTGGCCAGTTAATGCAGCGGTACCAATCATAGTAACTAAGTATCTATAGTCATCTGATGGCGGGAAGGACCCAACTATGTCCACGTGCAGGTCTTCAAAACGGAATGATTGTTGAAACTCGCCGAGCGGGCTAATGACGTGTCGATGAACTTTCGCTCGTTGACAGCTGATGCACGCCTTGGCCCATATACCTGTATTTTTGTTTATCCAGAAAAACTTTGTCATTATTTTTCTTGTTGTACGAACGCCGGGGTGACTTAGTTCGTATTGTACTTTAAAGGCTACGACACGATAAGGCAATGGAAGGTATGGTCGAATGTTCGCTGTCGATGTTTCGCATCAAATAGGCCAAAACTTCAGTCTGAGGTTATTCATGCAATCACGTAGCTCGACGTCCGTTTCTTGTTCTTGAGATAGCATGTCGTAGTCCATCGTTGCGTTCAGTAGTTTGATTTCCGCGATACGTGACAACGTGTCGGCGTCTTCGTTCTTATCACTGTGAATGTATTTGATGTTAGTGCAGAATTGACTTATGTAATGAAATTGTCGCTCTCGATGCGATGAGTTACGTTGTGCTTAGTTGGAGTTTTGAGTGACTGAGGTCGGTAATGCGGTTGATGAGTTTTCTTTGATGTAGACCGACAAGTAATTTGTGCTTCGCTAAGAAATCTGCGCCTAGTATTGATGTTTTCACATCGGCCATGGTAAATTGTAGCTTCTGCGTAGACTTAGGTTGAGCTCGAGTGTGCGCTCGCCGTAGGTACGTATCTCCGTACCGTTCGCAGCAAACAGTTCGTAGGTACTTTCAGTCGGCTTCACGTATTTCTTATTTCTTGTGGCTAATACGGATATGTCGACACCCATGTCGACTAGAAACTTCTCTTTGTTGTTAAGATCGATAACGCAGAGGCGGTAACTTGGTTTGCTAACATCGACGCCCGCCATATTCGATGTATTTTCTAGATTTCTTGTTTTTTTTTGCGCACGGTGATTCACATCTACGGTTTTATTTCAATGGCGCAGTTGGTAAAAGCACAGCCAGAAGGGATCGCCGGGTTTGCGGTTTGAGCGGGAACGGTATCTCGAGTTCGATCGCTATCGGTTGTTGCTATGCGAACGAGTGGCGCCATAGTGGGTTGGGTGAGTTGGGCAATGTAGACACGACGGGCTTGATGGGTGCGCCAGCGTAGAGGGTGTATTGTGGAGTGCAGCGACTGTTGCGGGTTTCAAATGTTTAACCATTTTTTCGGCCATCACGGCTAAACATTCTAGCTACAACTCGGTATTCACATTGTGTGGGCAATTGGTTGAGCCACATAACTTTTAGAGCTTCGTCGGTTAGTAATTTAACCGCTCAAATCGCGCATCTTACGTAGTAACTAGCTAGGTTTCATTTCATGTCGCCGAGTTCTAGACCGCTGAGTAATTTTTGTAGCTGAGGATAGTCTGATTCTTGGTACGTCGGTATCAGTCTGTTTTTAGCGTAATATACTTGTTGGTCGATGGCGGGTTCAATATGATGTCGCTGATTTGTTCAAGGTCGCTACAGCCTAGCAACGAGACAACGAGGTTGAATTTCTGTTCTTCTCCCGTCTTGCTCGCGGCGACGGCGGCTTCAAACTGTGCGAACCACTATCATGGGTTTTGACGCCAGTATGGTGGTAGACGTGCAGGCAGTGAGATTGTAGCGACACCACCGAGGAAAGGGGTCGTTACTTGCTTGTCGGTGAATTCTTCAGCTTTTTCTTGTGCCATGACGATAAGGTAGCGTATTCGTACATTCTAGATTTGGCCGAAAACCAACAGATGTTGGGTGTCGGTTCAGTGAACCGATATTACAACAGCACTAGAACGATGAGAGGTCAGGGGTCACCAATTTAACGCATTACAGCCGATGGGCATAAGCCAGGTCCGTAGCTGGTAACCGTTAGGTTTGTAGATCAGCCGGCAGGCATACGCCAGTTCCGTAGCTAACCGGTTAGGGTTATATTGAAACACGTAGACTGATTATATTATCTGAGAATATATTTACAATTTTTAAGCCTTCTTATATCCCATTTATTGTTCATGCAAGTAACGCTGGCACTAATATGTACAATAAGCTAGATCAATAATCAAGAATCTAGCTAGACGTATGATGCTCCGTTCGATTCCAGGTTTCTCATAAACTTATATGTTGCTTGTACGTATTTACATATGCCACAACATTCATCACTTTCCCGTTTGTTACCAGAGCATAAAATTCGTTACTGAGTACCAAATAACCGAGCCTGGTATCAATTATAACCAAGTGTCATTAAAAAAGTATTGCAAGTTTCTTGAATAAATATTTATGTTTGACATAAAAATGTAACTGCAAAAATAAGACACTTAATGCACCTACGGTTAAGAAACAGTTATAAAAATGTATTAATCGTTACACAAAAATGCATCATGTGGGTTTCCTAACCATTAGTGTAATAAGATTTTACTTATTGTGGTTACTAGCCGTAAACATTCTTTCTACATACTAATAATGCTAAACCTAGGTAGATTAATTGTATTTTTATAGCTGAAATAAATGTATTTACAAACATTAAGTATTACATTATATTCACCATACTTTTATCTATCATGTAGTCAAAGTTTCAAGTCGATACCATGAACAGTGATGGAGATATAAACAAAATCAAAAATGAAATCTTTAACCGCGTTTTCCCTGAAATTAGCTTTAACTTAGTTATTGCACTTCTCGTAAGGACGGCAGATTTAGTCTCTATCACCCAAAGCATAATAGCCAAATACACTAGAACAATTAAAACTTCGAGAAAACTAAGACCCCTCAAACTATGGATGACTCCTGGTTTGGTCCGTTGTCTTCACAATCGCGACAAAATGCAACGTAACCTTAGAAAATCGCCTAGCGATGTTATTCTCAAGATAACGTACACACGATACCGAAATTTCTGCAATAGTCTTATAAAAAATCTTAGAAGAAGCTTTGGTAAAAATGAGTTAGTCAAAGCTAAAAACAATTCCAAAGCAACATGGAAAACTATTAAGTCGATTACTAATACTAATACTTCATCAAGGACTCTCAGTGAACTTCTCAAATCTTCACATAATGGACGCCAATCAGTTGTAAATGAAGTCAACAAATATTTTGTCAATATAGGCAAAAACCTCGCATTTAAAATTTGTCCCAATCCTAATTCTCCGAAGTACATATTTCAGTCCCCTCTATCTAATTCTTTTGCTACTTTACCAGTGGACGAGCTACAAGTGTATGGAGTAATTCAAATTCTACGAAGCGAATGTGCTATTGGATGGGACAACATACCTGCCAAAATCATAAAATACTCGAACGTAACCTTAACCCCAGCAATCAGCCACATTTGCAATCTAGCTATTAGCACAGGCATCTTCCCCGAAGCATTCAAGAGGGCCGTAGTTCACCCTATATATAAGAATGGAGAAAGACACAACGTCTCAAATTACCGACCAATATCTGTCATGAACTCACTATCTAAAATTCTCGAACGCCTTTTAAACAACAGATTCTTATAAATTACATTAATAAACATAAGTTGATTGCCCATAATCAGTACGGTTTTAGACCCGGCATATCCACAGAAGATGCTATATCAGACTTTACAAACAGCTTTGTGGACAGATTGGACAAATTCTAGATTTATCTAAAGCCTTCGATACTGTATCATTAGTTATTGTATGCCCGTATGTGGAGGAACGTATAAAACCTCAATACTTCGGGCTGAACGTGCACAACGTGCGATTCTTAAATTAATGCTTTCTAAACCACGTGACTACCCTACGGTAAAGTTATACGCTGATGCCAAAGTACTCACAGTTTGGCAACTATACATCCATCGCACGACACTACGAAGGCATTCTATGCTACCCTTAAATGCAGATATATTACTGAGACGACAAGGCTTCCCTGTATGCAGAACAGCAATTTGTCAATCCGCATTTGCAAGTCGTCACTTTGTTGTCCAAAGCTCGCGCATGTGTAATAAAATAGACATAATAATCCACATTTATAAACTCACTCGGTATGAAGTTAAATGAAAACTACATAAATAGTTACAATCCCTTACGTACGATAATACGGAATGCAAACTTAACATCCCATGCTATAATACACACTCGCACACAAAACTATATACACGCATA
The DNA here is from genome assembly GCA_963675205.1 of Catocala nupta. Classification (NCBI taxonomy): domain Eukaryota; kingdom Metazoa; phylum Arthropoda; class Insecta; order Lepidoptera; family Erebidae; genus Catocala; species Catocala nupta. Next base: position 18,601,281 of record OY776078.1, read on the forward strand.
TACATACACACATTTTACTTACTTTTATATATATTTAACACATACCATACGCACACAAACACTCTTAGGTACACATATATCCCACACACACTAAACTCATCCAAATATTTACACACTGCCACACTAACTCTTTACTATCAATATACAAGGTAAACAGTCTCAGAAATGTCACGGTTGTATCAATCTGTTGAAATCTTGAAACTCTAACTCCTAAGATACAGGTCTGCGTACCTAATTTAAGATTTAGATCATTGTTCACCAACTTTTTGATCTTGATGTACAACGTGCTGTATTCATGTGTCTTTGTTTAGTGTCTTTAAGTAGTAATAAACAATTATTATTATGTTTCTCTTATCACAGATATTTTTCTATCATATTAGAAAAATATCTGGCCCATTGAGAGGCTTACACGGAGACATGGGTTCAACGTGAAGTTTTTTTCGAGAGTTTTAATCAAATGTGGGATGAAACACCGACAGCGGCACTAGCTGCAGCAGGCGTAAGACTATCGCTACGTATGGATTCTAATATATGGGCTATGGGTATGGGTATTTGGTGGACCGGTATATTGGTAACTGTGGATGAAAAACGATATCTGCCCCGAATACTCTAATAGCATCAATGCAATGGGCAGACGGTGACTCGCCAACTCACTAGATGGGCCCCCTGAATAGCCACCATAGGCATACAAGCCAACAGCATATGGCAACACTAGCACCGTAATAACAGCGGCTAGGGGTGTCGAGCGATGCGGTGCCGGTTTCACCATCACGGGTCTCGTGACAACGGAGACCTGAAGCAAGTTTCCCCATAATTATGCTCTTGAAAATGACACTTCCACCCCAAGCATATAGCTCTATAGCTCTAGACCAAGCATATAGCTCTTTATTATTATTATTATTAATACAACGACACTTGGAACTAGGACTTACGAACTTGTATTTCTTTTGATATATTTACAAAATACTAGCGGACCCGACAGACGTTGTCCTATAAACACGAAAAAAAACATGCGTGGTAGTCTTTGAGGACTGCCGATAGAAGTGAAAACTAAGTAACTAGCGTGCGGTGACGATGACGCAAGTTTCACGCTTTTTGTTCACCCAAAAAGTACACATATATATATATACACAGTATACATATAGCTCATGGAAAACGTTCGGTGACCATGACGCGAGTTCCATGAATTTTGTTCACCCAAAAAGTGCTCAAGACGCCTAATGAGGTTTTCACTTAAAAAAAAACAAATCTAAACCAGTCCCGAATCTACTTGAACACACACAATTTTTTTTATCAAAATAGGTCCAGCCGTTTAGGAGGAGTTTAATTATAAACACACGCACAGAAGATTTATATATATAAAGATATTCGAATAGATATTTTAATGACAAAGCATAATTGAACAAGATAAAATTCTAAGACAGATACAGCATATTCAGCGCACAACATACATTTACATAGCACAATAGACAATGTTAACAGAAAATTACTGTTTCGCTAACTTATCCGTTCCCTCAAATAAATGTTCTTTGTGTTTCATATCATATACCATTAAAATATTGTGACAATGTTTTTATATATTTTATGCATTTGCGAATTTACTGTTGACTATTCGGCCAATTGTTAATAGTTGTAAACCATCATAAGTGGTGAAAACTTTCCTAGACCGTTCCGTTAATAGATTTTTACATTAGTATATGTAATCATATTTAACAAAGTAAATATGTACCTAATCATATGAGCATATTATCTGATGCCACTTGTTTACCGCCTGCACATCTGCCATGTCTATCGCCATTTCATAAATTGTTATTACTAGAGATAATCACTTTCTATTTTTCCATTGAACTGCATAACGACAGGGTACATATAACAATTAATCAGGACTTATTTATTATCAGTTGACATTAAGTACCTATATACTTAACCCCATGTAGTACCTATAAATGTGCATTGCGATTTTTCTCATAATTAAAATAAAGCGATTATTTATTTGTATGCTGCCATTGTCTAGAGAATTGCAACGCTATAATTGTACGCAAACATTGTTAAATAAACAATGAATTAAGTGTTGAATAAAATTTGTTTTTAGTGTACGACCAGCATCGCATGTTCGGCGAGTCCTGCTACCGTCTAATGACTAAGAACGGACAATTCATCTACATGAAGACCCGTGGCCGCCTTGATGTCGACCAGGATTCTCGAGCGTGCACGAGCTTTGTTTGCACCAATACCGTAGTCGATGAGAATGAAGGCAAACATTTGATCAAACTGATGAGAAAAAAGTTTACTCTTATGGTTAATAGCAATGAGGCCGCATCTATCCAAGAAGCAGAAGAAGATATAAAAGATGTAATTATCACATTTTATTAAAATGTATTGTATTTATTGTTTCACTATAAGCTGATTAGTAGCCAATGAGCTATTATTACAACATGAAATGTAAATATTCGACTAGAGCGCACGCCGGCACGTTTGAATCCCAACATATCAATAATAACTAATTAATTTAACGTATATTTCATTAATTTTTGTTTAATTCATGTTCCAGGAGGTGAACGATAATCAACCTGTACAGGTTGAGGATCCGCGTCGCTTAGAAGAAGTCATCTTACATTTGGTCACAAACCTACCATCACCTCCACCAGATGATCCAGAAGAAGATGCACGATCCTCAACACCAGAGAAGAGCATGTCACCCACAAATCGTATCACTATTATACCGCCTAACAAAGAGAGGATAGTTAGCGCCATTGAAAAGATATACGACGTTATCAAAACTCTTGAGAAGGATCAAGATGTTAGCATTGTTGAAGAAACTAGCAACTTAGAGGGGATTAATCGCCAAACATCGCCTGCCATCTTCGATAAACATTTTGCTGGTACTTCCCAAGCAAGTACAACTCCTGAAGAGGATTCAAACGAACCAAATAAGATATTTAACTTTGGCCAAACTTCTAATAGTCCTATGAACGGTGCTATGTTCCCAAGCAAATCTGAAAATATTATTAACACAGAATCTCAGTTAGATTCTGATCTTCCACTGGATTTGGAGTACTGTAATAATTCACCTGGTGATCTTTCGAACATTGCTTCTATGTTCAGCAATTTAAATCAAAACACCGAAGTTAATTATGATGGGCGACAAGAATTTGAACCACAATTCCATGCGACAGATCCACAAATGATATTTATGCCAATGGCAAGATCAGCAGAAGAATCAAGTATGATTCAACTGTTGCCCGAATTGAACACGAGCAACTTGACGAGTGGAACGAAGCGACCTAATGACTTTGAAGATGAAGATATGATATATAAAAAGAAAATCACAGATATTGTTAGGTCTAGTGAGCCTAATTTTGGCCTTGATTCGCCAACTCTTGAGAGCTTTTTTGATGAAACTTGTAAGTAATATTTCAATAACCATCAAAGCCTATAAAATTCTAATTGAAAACATTTAATATGCATTATTAATTCTGATACTCAGTACTCACGAGCATTTCTTTTTTCAGTGTTGAATACTCAGATAGAGACAGCGATCAATTCTCTGGAGTCTTTAGATCCGACTTTTCCTGATTTATTAGTAAGTTCATCTTGAATCATTCAATTTATGTTTTACTTAAAAAAGTCGCCTATTGTAGGAATGGTCATCATCAATTTTGTAGTTTAATAAGTAGGTTGTTCAATATGTTATTTATAAAATGAATAACACTGCATTTAATAGTTACCTCTCAAAATTAACGCTGGATCTTCAGTTGTCCTTACAAACAAAATATGATATTTTGCAGATCTCGACAGATGTGCAAGACATCTTGGGACAGCTTGAAAATGAACAACAAGATGACTTCCATGACTTCGAATAATTAGCATGTAGTGAATTTTATTTAATTTGGAACAAAAACTTTACGTCGTCTTTTAACTAATAAGTTATTTCTATCGGTAAGTTAAGAATTTGCAATTGCTGTAAGATGCGGTCTTGAAAGTTATTAATATCAGCTGTGATGGTGATTTGTTCATTTCGCACTTGATCAGAAATAATATTTCAAGGTCATTCTATTATTTACATACATAACTTTTAAAAGTACTTTATTGTAAAGTCATATTACAAAGATCTCTAAAATTATTATTATTTTGTTTTATATATATATTAATGGTAGATCATAAGAAGTTATATAGTAACATTACTACGTATACATGGAGTAACAGAATTTTAGTGTCACGCGCCCATAATTTCAAAGTGTCAAAATTAAGGGTTCTTGTTGTCACTGTTAAGTATACTAGAGTGTAAGCAAATTATAATTATTGGCATTTAATATGTAGAATCATATGATTCTTCAAATTAAACGTAATTTTTTTAAATTTATTGTAAAAATATATTGTAAAGAATGTGTCATTAAACCAAAGGCAGACAAATTACACAATGTACCAGGCACAGATCTAATCTTCAATATTTATTGTAATTAAGTTTATAAGTAGCGTGATAGATTTTATAATTATAGTAGCTATATAACGTAAAAGTAACTCTGAAACGACATTAGTTCGATATATCTGTCTGCTAAAATACAGTAAGTAATAAGTTTTTTTTTTTTTTTAATATGCTAGATGCCAGTTGGCTGTACTCTCATACCAGATAGCGTATTCTAATGAGAGTGCTTTCTGTAATCCATATTACCAAAGTAAAACTAAAATATCAAACTTAAAACCTAGTCACATCAACCAGTTACTTTTTGTAAAAGAACTTTGAAAATTAACCAAACAAAAGGAAAGTCTTTCGTGTAAAACGGAACTTAGAATGTCTAATTATTTTTCACGTATCGTAAGACTGAGTATTTTTAATTATTGTTGGATTTCATATTGTAAATATGTTTTAAGTGTTTATTTAGATTATACATACAGCATTTTGTAGGTGATTTTTATAGTTTTTGTAATCCTTACAAGGGGATCTATATTTTTTATTATCTTGACGACGATTTATGATATCACTTGGTCGCTCATCATTTCTTAAAATCATAATTTTACATGATTTGAAATTAGTTTCAAGCCAAAACAATATAAGAAAGCTTAGATTTTTGTTTACCTCTACTTTTCAGTAGAGGTTGTACCTCTAGACGACAGAGTGACTCTATAGCGATTTTAATTTCATTTCATTAAAAAAAAGAAACAAAATTAGATTTTTATTGCACAGATTCTGAAAGTCATTAAACATTCTAAATAAAACGTCTATACATATGTATATGTATAGTATAAAACACTTTTGTACACGACGCGGTATCATGTCATGTGCAAGTTGAGCCACTTACGTGGTTTCAATGCATAGTATAAATCGTCAGATTAACGCGCGCATGTAACTAGCACACGTATCTTGCATAGGCTGCCCATGCCAGCTACTAGCGTCGTGTAAAAGAATCATAAATCTTATAAACGTAGTCACGTGGTATCGATAATTATTTTCTCGGTCGGGTCATCTGTATAAGATCTATTTAAGTTTTCACTCAGTCGCGCTGTTTCGTTTAGTCACATCGTGTTTCTTCACTAAAATATTAGACAATGAGCAAGTGATACATAATTTTTCTTAATAAATGTACGATGATTGCGCATATGCCAAATATTCTCGTCATCTTATGTAGTTAACTTTTTAATGTCGCCATTGGGTTATATTTCTAGATTTTACGGTCGAATACCTGACAACGTGAACGGTTTTATCCGCTGGTTTCGCTAAAATAGATCTCATATTACGATATTCATGTTATACACAAACATATTTTATTAATGACGTATTTATGAACAGTTAGATTTTAGTATTCTTAATCTATGAAGTAGGTAAAGTTAGAGTACTCAATTTGTTTTCTGATAGTTGCCATAATTGGCATAGGCAAAAAAGAATTATGTTGAAAATAGCGGCCATAAATTCTAGTTGATCATGTAAATACATTTATTACAAGGTAGGTTGGTAAGTGAAATAATTAGGATGCAATGTATAAAGTGCCAATTTCAATTTTCATATTATGTCTTATCATACTAACTCATAATCACAAGAACATATTGTCTATCGTACGATTTTAAGATTTGTCACTACAAACAAACTGCACAATAATCTCTCAATATTTGTACTGTCACAAGTAATATAATGAATAGTTACTGTTCTTGTACACGACGCGGATAATATGCATAAGTTGAGACACTTGCGCGGATTGTATGTATGTACAACGTGCGTCGGATACAAGTTACGCGTACCTGTAACTAAACGGCGCATGCACCCGCGCGACTACTATACGCATGTAACCAGCTAATTGCGACGTGTACAAGCAAAATAAGGTCAAATACTATTAGGGCATATGCATTATTTCGTATATAATAAATAAATACTCTTTATGTATAATTAGGCTTGTCGTAAAACTGGCTGTATTGCGTAATATAATCTTTATGTCTATATATTATCTAATATAGATGTATGTTATAGTGGAAGAGCCCGCACTCACCAGTGGGTGATGGTATAGCCAGCATTTTATGATTGCAAATTCATTTATTATTACTCTATAGTAATAAATAGTGATTAAAATTGCTGTCTATTACTGTTACTGCAGTAAATTATGAAGGAGTTACCATTATTGTGTACAATGTCAATGTTTAACGACTTATGTCACTGGCTCTACGAGTGAGCCGGCTCGCTTGGAGGAGTATCACTCTCTTACACGACACCGATGTTTGCCGATAAGTAAGGATGCCGAAGGCGCCATCTTTTTCACTGCTTACCCTTTATTCAATGTAAAGCCACTCCCGCCTAAGATAAGTAACACGCGAATGATTCCTTTGACAAACAACCTTAGTTATGGTCCCCGCCTTGATTGGCACCTTGGTAATATATAAAAATTGTACCTTGTATAGTTAAAATTTTAGGTTTGCAGAAATGTTGATAGATCCACGATCGCAGAGAATGTTCTGTGAATATAGTAAATCAGCTATCAATTCCTATTTCGCCAAGCTAGTAGAGAAGACCTAAGCACGTCACAATAGTGGAAATAAATCAACGAATAAGTAAACTGGCCACAAAGTACGCGTACAAGGTAGACTGTGACTGTAGATACAGATAATTTATATACCTATTTACATCGAATTTTCTACCAATTACTTGATAATGCATCATTTGCCCATCGTAGTACCTACCTATTGACTGAAACTTTGTTCGATTTCATTATTATGATGTTTATAAATGTACGTAGATATCTATTTATAAGATGTTAAGTGAAAAACATATTTAATCAAATCATGCAGTTGACGTTTGTTAGATGACGTAATCAGTTTATCTGCAGTTTTGCTGGAGGTCGGTCGAGTCAAAACCTCATTAAAATTAATGCTATGTGGACTACTATGTTGTTATTTATAAACTATGTGTCTAGATAAACAAGATATACCAATCGCTTACATATATATCTAAGTGTATCGTTAGGTAGTGTAACTAAATGTTATGAACATATTACCTATAACTGCAACTTTTGAAATGTAACTCTGTAGCTTTTATTCTGGCATTAAATCCAGGATTTCTTAAATGTCTTAGAATGGTATTATAGTTTATATATCAGTCATAACACGACGTTTTGAAACAATATATTACACTGAAATTAGCATCTAGAATACAGGCACTTGGGTAAGTTTGATTCGTAATTGATTGTTAAATGAAATAAAACAAACATTGCATGGTAAAATGAAGTAACTTAATGTAGATCCCTATAATTTTAATATAATTATGTTTACTCTATTGTTTTACTTTAATCTTGTAACAGAAACTGAATCATTTTAAAAATATATTAGTGAAACTATCATGTTTGATAGATAATGATCGTAGAATTCGTATTCGAGAACTGAAATAGAATGACGAATTTAGATGATAAAATTGGAATGTATGAAAACGATTTTTGTAAAGAGTGTGATTTATATTTATATAAATGAAGAGTTGAGCTATTTTGAACGGATTTACACTTTATGAAGTATTTTATACCTATAAACGCTCAAATTATGGTCATTTTTGCTAAATAAGCGGGTTATTTCCCTTTGGCTGGGTGTAGAGGTTCAAGTATACTAACAATTGAGCTATTCTCGGAGCCAATAACAATTAACTATTCTCTTGAAAGGGGAAATTTTAAGCAATGTAAACGGACAAGTTAAGGTAGTGATTCAAACACAGACGTGATGTGCACTGCTTGTGAAAAGATTTTCTGAGAAATATCATTCGCTATGTATGTCATGAATATAAGCAGCTGTTACATGCAGCTGTGTAATTCTGTGCGCAAACCAAGCGAACGCATGTGAGCCAAAGCTGACGATCTTATGCAAACTACTTAGTGTGAACTAAGGCAGATGAAACTTTACGAAAGCCTTCACTGACGTTTGGTTATTTCCTACTGAGGCGGTAGGTGCACCAATCGCACTTCTAGGACATAACAGTGAATCCTCTCGTTTGCCTTTGCTTGCCTTCGTTCGCTTGGTCTACCCAGCATTACTAGGCTGGTTTGCACAAACTGTTTGTGTATCTAGTTTTTGAGAGACTCGTCGGTTCAATTATTTGCGAGGCAGTTAAAACATTATGTTTAAATATGAAGAGTTATTTGCCTTAATGGTCCTTGTACACGATGCAAGAAGCCGCGAGCAACATGCGCAAGATAATCGCACTGGTTACATGCGCAGGCAGCTCGCGAGGCCTGTACACAATACATACAGCATGCAACTGCTTTTTCAAATTATTACTGGTGTCGTGCACAAGAGCCATTATTAAAAATAACGAAATAAGAACTTATATAGACATTTTTCGTCACTTGACTTATTTGGTAAACAAACAATCTAATTAAAAACATTGAGTTACTATTTTCATACTATATTCGTTCTCTAATAAATAAAGATCTCAAAAGAAAGAAAGACACCAAATAGAGATGTATAGTGCTGTCTCTAGATAATTGTACGCCGAGGAAAGAGAGACAACACTTAGAGGGTTAAAACTACACCATAGAGATGTATTGTCTCTAGATAATAGTACGCCATACTTGTTTACCAAATAAGGCAAGTCAGCAGAAATTACTACACCAAATCTTATTTTAGTACCTGACAAGGTATTAGCGATTTAGAGAATTTGCAGGCACTATTTCATAGTATATATATATTTGTAGTTTGTGAATTTTCTTTACTGTTTTTGATAAAACAGCTCACATCTGTGGACGTAGTCTCAAGTCAATCACTAAAAGGCAAATCGCTAAACAGTTCGATTGAATTATTAGGAAGGCATATTATTGTTTCGACGCGGGAGACGTGTATGTACCTATACTTGGCCTAATCTTAATATTATAAACTACCTACGATTTCATTTATGTATACATATTATTCATGTAGTTATGTATTTTGAAACTGATAATCACAATGTACACAATTCATCAATAGCTGTAACTTTGTGGGTAGTAAATAAAATACAAAAAATACAACATCAGAGTTTTATTTCATAATATAAATATAAATGAGATAAATGTCGCTAAATATAGTACCACTATGTGATACAAAAAACGTATATTAAAACCTTAACTAGGTTGTCTTAGGCGCTATGACATTCTTCTGGAGATGTTATCCAGCTCGAAAGTACCGATTACCAGGGCTCTTGCTCCTGCACGGTCGTAATCTAAACTAATAAATTGCAGATCATCTGAAAACATTCCTACTTCTATATTTAATCAAGTTTTAGATCATTGGATATATGTCCCTAATAGTAAAACTCGACCACAACAACACACACCTCAAACTGGTCAATGATGGCTGCGAAGCTTCCTCGACGTGTTCATGCATGCAGCCTCAGCCGAACTAAACATGCAATAAACGCACTTAACATATTAATTACCACTAATAAAATTAATTTTATTTTATAATCGCCGGTTTAACCGGCTCAGTTAAATTTATACGTTACATACCTACATATTTTACACCTTAATTTTATCACCTAAATAAGAAAAAGGTAAATCAGGGGACACCCCACTATAAAATTTGGATTAAAATTTACGAAAAATATTTAAATTTTCTTATTAAGAAGTAAGACCTAATCGGCTATTTTACAAGCCCTAAAATCCAATTAAAACTACTGAAGATAAAAGAAAAGTTAATTACATTTTACGTATCGAGGTATGTCTTGTTGCAATCTTTCATAATTATAGTTATTAGTATTACTTACTTTATATAAAATATAATCTTAAAATAACAAAATTTTGCATGCATGCAGTTCCAAATCTTATTATTACTAGAACTACAATATACATGTATGGTGTATGTATGTTGAATTGCGATTAACATGAATAATTTGTATCTTAAATAATGAATAACATTTTGAATCTTAATGTCGCAACTATCCTGTTATGTAGATCCTTATCGGGTGGCTGTACGGTAAAATCACATTTCGGAATTGAATCAACGTCTCATTAACTAATAATAATAGGATAAATATCAAACATATCTCTAATATAGGTATTATAAACTGTACTAATGAAACATTGAAAGGATAATATCTTAAAATTAATAGTGAATACGTTAAACGTGTAGCAGCCATAGTCTTTAAAATGTAAAACAACCTAAATTACTAACAAGATTTCCAAATAAAAATCAACAACACGTAGAAGCTCGGATTCACACAAGCGGCAGACATTTAACTTGTTTGCAAGGGCTGATTTCCAAAAATGTTTATGTTATGTGCTAATGCAACTAAGCGTGGGAACAGATAAGCGTTAAAATAAAGTATATACCATACACGGAAAACACAAAGGAGAAGAAAACATATCCAGTAAAAGCTATTGACGGCGCTCAGCATGTTCTCGCTCGCGTGAATCGCGGCTTCCATTAACAAGATTTTAATCAAATTTAGTAACTTAATCTAATCCGCTTTGGAATGTTACATAAGATGTAAATAATGTATTAATAATATAATTTAAACGACTTAGAAGCGACGTTTCTTCAACACCGTAGAACTACTGCTACAACCGCTTGTAGAAGCACCCGATGAATGGGCCTGCGAAATTAGATGTTCATTATTACTTCTTATACATAAGGTAATTTTTCTATTACTCTTTTCTGAAAAAGAAATAGGTATTAAATGTGATATCTATATTTTAAATGAAGTTATATGACATTTTTTGCTGCAACGCCATCTGTTAAATTACAGTGGAAGTTTTGAAACGAGGCTTTTGCTCCTTACATGTTACGTCATGTGGTATCCTAGAAATGCTACTCTCGTGAAATGCCTTATAGTGAAAGAAAAGATAATCTGGAGAGGTCGTTATGGGTATTTTCTCTTTCACCAATTTAGCTATCCCAAACTATAATGAATTTAAGGTTTCACCTGCATACAGGCACACCAAGCAAACAGCCGTGGCAATCTTTAAATGATGCCAATATCCTGCCGGACTACATAATCAAATGATGCCTACATTGATTATGTTTAACCTGGTGGTAGTCACCCGGTGACCAACGACGCATTCTTTAGATTTTTGACATTACATTAATCATTGCAATAGGCTATAAATACCAACAATATTTGTCTTATGTTAAATCGAACCCACACGGCGCACCGGCAATGGTGGGGTGATCACTGAAATCACTTTGCCATCAATGCGATCAATTGCGCTACTCATATGTAATTACTTATCTATAACGGTCGGATATGCGGATGACTTGGTGATACTTGTCAATGGAAAGTTCCCGAGTACGGTATCTAGTCGCATGCAGAAGGCCCTGATTATGGTGGAAAAATTTTGCAGTAGTAATCATTTATCGATAAATCCAGTGAAAACTACTGTCGTGCCATTTACTAGGAAGAGAGATCTGACAGGGTTGGGAACTCTCTTCATTTAAGGTACGCAGTTACAATGGGCCACGGACGTTAGATAGCAAACTAACGTGAAAACCTCATGTAGACAAAGCCATAGAGAAGGCCCAGCGGGTCTTCGGCATGATTCGTTCTAGTTACGGGAAGACCTGGGGACTAAAGGCCAAGGTCATCAAGTGGCTATACACGATGATGGTAAGACCCATACCCACGTATAGAAGCGTTGTCTGGTGGCCAAGAACTAAACTAGCAACATGCAGGAACGCGCAGTCGAAGGTGCAGCGATTGGCCTGCATGGCTATAACAGTGGCGTTCCCGACTACGCCAACGGCAGCGTTAGAGGTCCTGCTAGATCTAACGCCGCTACACATTGTTGTGGTGTTAGAGGCGATAAAGGCGCTACATAGACTATCTGTGCATGGACAGTGTACCGTCAACATGCCGGTAACTAAAAATGGAACAAACATAAAATTGGGGATTTCGAGAAATCTCAATTGGATTATGCGCATGGGATGCGAAAGAATGTAACCAATGCACATATTAAAAAAAAAAATTATAATAAAGGGACGAATGGAGACAAGGTTTACAATCCCCTGACAAGGGTTGTCTCATCTGGTACACTGACGGTTCCAAAATGGAAACAGGATCAGGCGCTGGTATTTATGCCAACGACTGCAAGGTGAGCCAAAGCATGGGCAAGTATACACCGGTCTTCCAATCGGAAACCTATGCTATAATTGCCTATGCTCAGGCGAATATTAACAATAATGCCACTGACAGGACCGTGTATATTCTCAGTGACAGTCAAGTTGCACTCAAGGCTCTGGACTCTTGTAGGATGGACTACAGACTGATCCTGAACTGTGTTAAGGCCCTTAACAAACTTGGCAGGAAGAACACAGTCAGACTAGTGTGGGTTCCGGGGCATGCAAGATGCAGGGCAATGAGGAGGCTGATGAATCAGTCAGAAAGGGCTTTGTGCAACTGTTTGTGAGCCCCGAGGCATTCGTAGGACTCTCTGAGAGCACCGTCAAGGCAGCTTTGAATGCACATGGCACATTTGATAAACACAGGCTAGAGTGGATGGCCCTTAGGGGTCTGGAACACCCCAAGAAATTCATTGCAAACAAAGCCACAGGCTTTACCCGGAAATTCTGCAGGTATAACAAGAGCCAAATACGCCTGCTCGCAGGAGCGTTCACTGGCCATTTTGACACCAACGACTTCCCGTGCAGATTGAGATTGGCAAACATTTTGATCTGCAGAGCCTGTGGCGAACAGGACGGGTCCATATCGCACCTACTGTGTGAATGTGACGCATTGGCTGAATTGAGGACGGGTATGATGGGATTGGCACATCCAAACCCTAAAGACTTTAGGCTTCTCCCTCTGAACTGTACGCTGCGGCTAATGTAGTACATTCATAAGGAGATAGCTAAGGGATAGATCTTGGGGCCAACACAAAAGATCCCATTGGGTCGAAGTGTCGCCGTTCTGCACTGACTGGCCTTCACATAAGATAAGATAAAATATCTATAACAACCTCCCTATCCCGCACTCAACCTTATTGAGCTGTTACAATGTATTGAATACGTATTTACCAATCAATATATGAACTACTATCGATACCAATCGAATACGTATTTACTAATCAATATACGAACTACTATCGATAATAATCGAATAGGTTAATCAATACAATCTGACTATTTCTAAGCTATCAACCCTGGTTAACGCACCTGCATTCACGACCAACGTTGCTGCAAGCGGTCTCTCTCATGCATGAGGAGCTCAGCCTCTTGCTTCAGGCGCTCAGTGGCCTGGCTCAGCCATTCGCGGTCCTGCTTAGACTCCTCACGCTCGCCCTTCAACTTGGTCAGCGCAAACACCATGTCTGGAACAGGTTGGTTGAACATAAAGATTATTTCCAGAATAATACGAAAAGGTTATCGCTGACTCTGATCGCCGCTATTTTCTTATAAAACCTTGTACAAGGACAACTGTGCGAGTTACTCTTAAAATGTATAGAACTGAAATCCAGAGCTATGGCCTATAACTTTTTTATTTTATAAGATAACAGCAGCAATAAATAAATACTGTGTCGTAGGAAACTTTATAGACATCTTAACAGCGGATACAGCTTACAGAACATCTTAGAATCCTTGCAGAGACTCGCTGAAAGCTAGGGGATCCGAAAGAATAACGAAATACAAGAACTAGTGATAGAACCGAATATAATCGGGAGATGAAAACGCACCGGACACCGACGGCTAGAAAATGAAGAAGAATGGGAGAGGATCGCGAATCTAACAGCTTACATGAAGGTCCTGTCGGTTATCTCAGATATTGCTAGATTCTATTTTTTATCCTTGTTAACCCTTTCAGCTAAGCTAATATGCTTGTATTATCAGTGGGTTCACGTCGGTAAAATGTGTCGGTGCAATGGGTGAGATCCGAACCCCTATTCGAATATCTTTTGGACTACCTACTTGGAGTTGCGATCTTTGGTATCGACGGCCTAGACGCACTTTAGTAAGTACTAAGTAAACAACCGTGTTCAGCAGAATAACATGATATTAGTTTGATTATAAAACGTCGATAATCAAGCTTTCAGAAACCGGATGTCAGACTCGGAACAATTATAAATGGATCTTATAAATGTTTGTCTCGTGCAAGGATCAAACAGGCTATACTCGGCGTATTAACAAGATGACTTCACCATAGCGCAATTGACGCACCCTTTCCTTCCGGCTGGTGCAGTAGTTGTCAGGGCACGGTTGCTTTGGCAAATACCTGCACACGGTCGCTAGGAGGGAACCGAGTCCCATCTGTCACCACTGCGAGTGTGAAGAGGACACGGCGCAACACACGCTCGAGCAATGTCCTACTTGAGAGGTGCAGCGCCGCCGCGAGCTCACTGAGGTTGTGGCTAAAAACCTCTCGCTGCCGGCCGTGATCAAAGCCATGGTCGACAGCGAGAGGAAATAGGCAACGGTTGCGACCTTCTGCGTGGACATCATCTCGCAGAAGGAGGCGGCGGAGCGGATCGGTGAGGACAGTATCCTTGCGGATCCGTGCTTTCGCCGGCGAACCGGGCAGCGCGGAGTGCGCTCGCGCGCTCATGCCTCCATAATGAAGGCCGCGGATGGTAGAACGGGGATCTCCTGTCCACTAGTCACTGAGTCGGTCCAACGCCCACTGTAGTGCAGGGGCGTAGCCCAGGAGTTATAGCCTGCTGGGTCGCTGAGGTAGTCTTTTTTTCAGCAGCCTCTCCATTATAAAAGGCAGCAAGTAGGCACACAGTGAGGTTTAGGTCCGTAGGCCCGTAGTACGGGAGAGCCGTACATAAACCTCTCGCCTCGATGATATGTAAAGTCCGACAACTCACACTGGGCCAGTGTGGGTTGCCTAACCCTTCTCAGACTGAGAAGAGGCCCGTGCCCAGGATTGGTATAGTTCACATGATATTATATTATTATTCAGTTGATATTATATTATTTGTGGCGTATGTATATACGCACAGGCAACATATAACTTTACGAGAAACCTGGAATCGAACGGAGCATCGTACAACTAGCCGTGCCGAAACCAAGCGACGCGCGAAGGCGATCGAACAGAGCATCATACGTCTAGCCGCGACGATATCAACTTTCAAACTGGTGACGCGCGAAATTTCCCTCTGCTTTTTATACGTGGCGCTACTTTTATACTCGCGAACAGATTTCCAAGAAATCATTCGTAAATGTTAGATTTTTGTTTACTTGTCACTGACTGGTGTAAATAATTATTGTACACATTAGTGTTAGCGTTACTTGCATGACTAATAAATGGGATATGGGTGAAAAATTGTAAATATATTCTCAGTTGAATCAGTCTGCGTGTTTCAATATAACCCTAACGGTTACCAGCTACGGACCTGGCTTCTGCCTGCCGGCTGTTAACGCGTTAAATATTACTCGATTGAAAATTAACAAAGTTACACAGCAATCATCAAAATATAATAAAGCCTGCGTCTTTGTAACGGTTATATGTTAACATTCATTCGGCGTTAAGGAACACAAGTTGTACAAAAGGTATCAAACCTAAAAATGTCAACAAATAGTAGAAAAGTCGTTATCCACGTTTGTACTCTATTTGACCGCTTATTTTTTTTAAACTACACACTGGGTTTCATTTGTATTTTTCATTGTCCAAACACAATGTTTTTAAAATATGTCTCAACATGGTCAAGCTAGAGGATTTTGCGAATGTTGGTGTAATTTTTTTCAACAAGTATTACGGCACTTTTGTATAATATATCCTTACTAATATTATAAATTCAAAAGTAACTCTGCCTGTCTGTTATATTTTTTCGGCTAAACCACTAAACAGATTTTGATGAAATTAGGTACAGACATAGTTTAAATACTATTTATTGACGTAGGTACCACGCGGGCAGAGCCGCGCACAAAAGCTAGTAATACAAAACAATGCGCAATACGGCTTACTAAGCGACGGTATATGTCTATATCCTTTACATATAAATAAAAAATAATAAAAGTAATGTACGATGCTAATTTGACTGTTTAACATAACATAATATATGTTATATTTTTAAATATAGTAATTGCCGTACACATTTGAAGCACACCGAAATTCTCATTTACTTCTTCTAATTAAATTAAAACTTAAGAAGGTACCGCACATTCATAATTACGTGCCACAGTCATTATGAGCTGTTTGCGTAAAACCTGTGAAGGTGTGAGAAGCTGGGGTGGATCTGTAGTATACATACCAAAAAATTTTGTTTTACAATAGTGGCTGGATGGTGCATCAGTGATGAATGCGATTGCTGTGCGTGAGATCAAAGTGTTCTTAAGTTCTTCTGTGCACAATTATTGTCAGTAGCAGCGCGGGTAATAGTCCCGACTATGCCAGATAGATGGCGATAGGCTCGGCCACTACAAAACCATAGCTAGTAATATCAGTAGTATTAAACTGCCCCACTGGTTGGCACTGGCCTCTTTTCAGTGTTTGAAGAGTTAGGCTAAATTCCACCACGTTGATCCATTGCGGGTTGGAACACTTCACATATTTTCAAGAACATTATAAAAAACTCTCAAACATGCAGAATTCCTCACGATGTTTTCCTTCACCGTTAGGGCGAACGATAATTAACTTTTTAATACGCACATAACTTCGAAAAGTCAGAGATGCGCGCCTCGGGATCGAACTCGCTGCTCTCAATATAACCATAGCTTAGTTAAGCTGTAATACACCACTGCATATCAGTTCAAGGATGTATCCTTATATTTCCTGTAGGAAAGGCAATGAATATATAAATTCATTTCATATTTAATGATAGTTTATCATGACCTTATTTAGTATTTCAACGTGTTATTTATTTATTTATTATTATGATTTATCAACAGCAAATGTTTACAGATTGACATCAAATAGACCGCAAAGAAAATATGGTGGCTGAAACATTTGCCAATTATAGATTGACCAGCATTCATCTATAGTTGTGACAATATTTATGAAAAGAACAAAATAAGAAATAAAATAAGAATAATGTAGAACATGATGCAACTTATATTATTAATGATTTTATGTGACATCGTAATTGCTATTGTTGGACGTATTGAACGTAATCTAGAATGTTAAGCTTAGCATTAAAGATTATTTCTGTCTTGAACAGCAAAGCAACAATTAACGAGAAAAGGGGCTTACCGCTGGCTTTGTATTCTAAAAATAAAGTAAAGGTGAAACATGTTGATAAAGGGAACTTCAGTTGATGTCCTTAAAAAGAAATACAAAGAAATTGCCCAGCACAGAATTGCATCAGCCAGTCAGTCTTAAGAAAATAAGTGAATACACTGTAAATAAGATTCTTTGTGTAACAGTTATTTAAAGAGTTTGTTTAATTAACGCATTCTCTAAAAATTTATCAGTCTTATTTAAGTTACGGTGAAGAGTAAAATTTAGAAGCATGTTGTCAACCATATTGTCGAAGATTACGTTCACGCACGCCTCTACGTGAAGGTAATCTTATTATAAGAATAAGACATCCTGTGTTGCCTAATTACATCAGTCCTTTTAGTAAAATAAACAAAAAAGTGGTACTTAAAAGGCGCATAAACGTGAATGTGAGAAGTAGGTTAGAATTGCTTCGGAAAGTATCAGCGTCATCTCCACCTTCCGTTTATTCATTGGGTGGGTTAATCACAAAGGTATGCGACAGTGTAAACCTCAACTATGGCTTACCTCCGTCGGCCAGCGAAAGTAGGGTCGCCAGGGCTTCATGCTCTCTCTACATGATATGTTTAGGGTTAAAGTTTTTCAAAAATATAAGTACGATATATGTAGGTACCACAGCATAATTAGAGGTAGTTCTACGTTTTGTGGTAATGTACCTATTTACCGATCAGCTTGCAACAGTATCTTGTGACTCTACATAAAGAAACAAACTTTTGTTATTAAATATAATGATACAGAATAGTCTATCTGTAGTCAAAAATAAATGTAAATGTAATGCACTGGTTAAGTGGTGTCTTCATTGTAATTCGGTCCATATTATATTCTTTTCGGTAAGTATTTCCTTCAAGTAAATTCGTTCATGCGCACTTATTTTAAAAGCACTTGTTATTCGCGTAAATCGCCAGCGTGTAATATAGAAATTGTGTTTTCTACATTATCATGTACAATATAAATTATACTGTATTTTTTTCTTATGCATCCGTTCGGCAAGTTCAATAAAATTTTTATTAACTAGTTTCAAAAACTTTGTATTGGAACTAAAACTAAATCTGTTAAAGCTACATTTACAATTTAAAAAAATACTTACGATCTAGTTCAAAATAATGAGCCTCGTGCAGGAGTAGTTCCAAATAGGAGAAGTCGAGCGGCAGCAAGAGCTTCTTATTGCGCAAGAAGTTGAGGATGTGGCGGAACATGCCCCCATCGCGGTCGATGAAGTAATGCTGCTTGAGAGTGTCCAGCACAATCGGGATCGTGCCGTTAAACATCTTGCCCAGCCGTGACTCCGGGTAACTGCATCCAAACAACACGACGCCTCAGTACATGCACATATATCTCGTCAAATCGATGCATCCGTCGCTTAACAATACATCTCGAACGTTCACTGGGATCAATTCTGGAGTGTTGCAAATTGCTCGTGCGTCAGTGAATTGTTCAATATTACACTCGTTTGTTGATTCAAGCGAACTAGATTTTAAAATTGCACGACACTAAGTGCTCTATAACAACATTGTAAGCCGACGTAATCGATCAAAGAGTCACAGTGTGGAACCAGAATATATTATTTATAATATTTTGTGAAATATTTTAACACCAAGGTGAGGTTTACGTTTATGTGCCATGGAGTGAGTTGGTTAAAAGAAAAAGTGGCGGGGGTGCAGGCGGGGTTGCGAGCGCGGAGCGCGGAATATACCGCAGGGCCTGGGGCGCCGCCGCCGGCGTTCCACCCGACGAACGCTCTCACTGAGAAATAACACGCTGAGTTGAGATAAAACAAGCTTATGTACAATACTAGCTAACTATGGATATACCAAGCATTATATAATCACATAACGCAGCTACAATTGCACTGGGACCGCGATAGTCCGCATCCGGCGTAACTCCTGTCAGCGCTGTCGTCGTTGCATCGGAAAACTGCTTGCCAACTTTATCATTTATTTACTACTGACTGTTCAAGTTTTCGTTTGTTCAATACTCTTAGCTAGTGTTTTAATTCTAAAACATTGTGCTCTCCTTCAAGTAACTTTTCTAGGGTGACAAGCTTTAATGATTATGGACAAGCCCTCATTTTGCGTGCATATTGAAACATTCTGTACTTAACCTACTCTTAAATCTTAATCGTTGAGACGTTTAATCGAATATCAAGTACCTACTTGGTGCTTTTTAGATTGGCGCTCTCTACACTGAGTGGGTTTATTTGTTTATAAATATTGTAATCCGTAATTTGTAAACCTTATTGACATGAGTTCAAATTTAATAAATATAATCGTTTATACAGTATAGATGATACTGGTTTGAAAATCATGTTTGCTTAAATTAATTGGACCGCTTGGATGGCTATTCAACCTGAGTAGGTATTTATGTATTGATTATGAGTTTATCTTTTGATAAAACGGTGTCCACCCACGTAGATTGCCGTTAAAACTGCCGCAACAAATGTTATTTCTAAGCATTGGACCGATGGCGAATTTAACATCTAAATTTTAAAAACTAGAACCGATAAATATGAGAATCGATAGTGTATACATACTGAATTAGACAGAAAATATTCAATTCTTGTACTAGTTACGAGCAAGTATATATGATGAAAAACAATCGCTTTATTCGGTTCCATAGTGCAACGCAATATGCGTTCCACTATAGAACCAACTAAATCGTACCGAATAAATCATATGTAAGTATGGAAGCACAATACTTCGTTAATAGTTCAAATCGCTCTACAATGCAAACTGCCAGAGGAACCATTCTCGTTACAAAAATACAATTGATCTTTAGTATCAAATGGTGTAATCCTACATTACATTATACTTTAAAGAACCTTCCGTTGCATTTCAGTTCGCGTTTGGCGTTTATAAGACTAGATCCATAATCTATTTTTGTACGTATTTTGTGACGAGAATTGGCCTTCTAATCGTAAATCAGGTTATCTTGCCTTTACAGAACTGCGGCCTTAGCCATCAACTATTCATTATACAAACGAAGAATGATGAATCAATTAGTCGAGATGATCAAGTCTAAAGTAATATTCGACGAACGTCTCATATCTTATCAAAAATCAATAATTATTTAGGGAGCCTATGATCTATGTTTACATTATACAATATCTTTTACTTGATCAAATTCCTAATTAATTTTATATAATCTTTATGAAACAGTCGTACAGCAGATTCATTAATTATTTGGTGCCTAGCATGGATCCAATACATTCTAATAATTTATTGAGTCATAATTGGTATTACTGAAGTGACTTTAATCATGCTTAAAATACTGGGTCCAATTCGGACCTTAATATGAGATCATTCAATGTCAACAATATCAAGCTCAATCAAAATTCTTGGTGAAATATGACGGGTGTACAGTTCGACATTACTTTACTTATCACTAGAAATTTGGTTACTGCAACCCAATATCCTTTCACGTACCAACAATCCTTTAAAAGAATTTATGTGAATATTGTCTCATATTTTTAGGAATCCGTGCCCAATGGGTGCCAACGGTATTGAGGAGTCAAAAATACACAAATAATATGAATACCGAAATTTTAGAAATTGATTCAATTACAAAATTAGCGCGATCTACGACTAGTCAGAACTGATTACACAACCACATCTCAAATTTTAATTGACAAGCAATTACATTATTTTATCTTATCTTTGATTTCATTATTATGAATTCGTTTAACTATATAGTTAATCACATTGACAGCAGCGTAACTATAGTTGTTGTTCATAATACGAGAACCGTTTGTAAATAAGCTTTGCTTCCCATTTTAGGTAACCAACTAAATATACTAATTTATCTACCTATTTGATAAGCTTGCACCATCGTGTTAAACAGGAACCCTCAGCTAGTACTACTACTATAAGTTACTGGCTTTATTTATGTTTACACACAGATATTAAATTTTTATTCTATAGCAATACTATTCTTGGTTCATGAATACATAACATGTATTAGCCCCCTACTACGGATCGTTGAAATAAATCATATAATCATACGTACGCAGTGAGAGTCTCGAGCGAGGAAGTATAAATAGTGCCCCCCACATCAATATGCACTGGAGCATTGAACTTGGTAGTGGCAGCAACGCGGGGGATCCCTGCGATCAGCTTTTTCTCCATCGGACCTTCGTCGGGCTGAGGGCTGCTTGGCTTCACAGGCAACATCTTGCGATAGAACTAAAAAAAAACAAAGTCATAAAGCAAAGCGAAAATTCTAATCTATCAAACTTTCGTCAAGATCGCTTTGCTATATCAATTAACGAAGTTACACCGTTACTCAGTGTATACTGAGTAGATAGAAAGTATTTTCTATAAAGCTTTTGATATGGGACAATCCTAAGGTCCGCTATCAGAAATTTACAGACTGCATGTTGCCGAATACCTATTGTATTCGCTATGCCCCTTGTTCCTAGCAATTGTACGTCTGCCTTCAATTACTTATTCGGCCCTAAGCGACCTGAAACATAACACAAGCGATTTCAAGAGCTTTATACTTTGGACTATAATTTACCATTTAGCTTACTCCCAGTAGTTGCTATAGTTTTGTATACAATTTTAATTTATTGTATAATAATACAGCCTTAAGGCTATCAAGAGAGTGGCGGCCTAAAGGCATGACCAGACCCGTTTCATGAGGCCACCAGTTCTCTACGTTGCCAGCGGCATTACGCTGCCGGCGATACGAAATAGGAGCTCGTAATAAAAACGTATATTGTATTTCTGCTACAATACAAGTCATACGAATGTTTTAATTATGTTGTGTCGAGTGCATTCAGCAGCAAACTAAGTTAAAAATAAATTATAGAACGGTAACTGAATTAGACTCATTGCTTTATAAAAACACAATACTCTGCCAACAAATATATTACAGTAGTTATGCGCAACGTTTATTTCCTGAACATTAACTAAAAATCATGAGTGTACGTTTAATACGGGGATGAGCCGAGGCGTTCACGAATAGAACGCGTTGCAATAAGCCGCGGGTATCCATTTCGATGATGTTTCAAAATGTAAAAGTGCACCGAAGACGTGAGTCTTACCGGCCGTCAGCGTGGGAGCATCCCGCGAGACGCGACCCACTGACTCCGCTCCCACGGCATCCTTCACACACTATTCATCAATAAAATTCCATGGAATACAAAAATAATTTTCTATACCTTTTTCTGCGTAATGATTTACAGAGCCGAAGTAAACCACAGTTCACGTTCAACAATAAAAAAGTATTCAGACGTGTCACTAGGTGTGCATGGCTACAATATATAATTGTAGCCATGCACTTACACCGCGTCGGCGAGAACGGACTACTTAGTACGCGAACAGTTATGCATTCAGTTATAATAGCATATTACATATCCAGGACGTAAGTAACAAATTGCTATGAAAATTGTCATTTGTGATGTCGTGGAGCGTACAATGCGCTTGAGGGCATCCACCGGACCAAGTCCGACTTCAATTATTTTTTATCTCTTGAATGCATCTCCGGCGCAGTCGTCTAGTAGCCTATCTCCCTGGTTTCACACCTAGCGCCCTATTCACGTGCTAGACTTATACTTCTGTGAAAGAAAACGCTCTTTATTCGTCACCGCTTCCTTATTCTACACATTCACGAGATTTGCTTTTTCCTCGTTATTTATAACACGTCATTTAAGTACCTAAGTTATGTATCCAAGTGATTAGCAAACCTATTTTACTATATTTGATATTTAATAAGTACCTATTATTTAACTTAAATATTCATTTAACTTACTTAAGTATTTACTATCGTTAATGCATGTTATTTTATTATAATGTTTATTTAAATCATTGCATGCATCTACAATTACGTAAATGACATCGTTACTAGTAACATCGTTGAAAAGAATATTTAACTCATCAAGACGTTTTTATAAATAAGTATAACCGAGAATACTCAGTAAAGAGGTCGAAAAACGAGTTGGAAATCGAGCGAATAAAGACGGCTACTGTATACTTGTAGTTACAGTAGCGACCCGCTAGGGGGCGTAACGTCGCGAAGCAAGCCACCACTCTTACCTGTCTGGTTTCATTATAAATATGCCGCTGGCTGTTTGCCTGCTCCGCGACAGCCCAAATACCTAATCACTGGATACCAACCAACGTAATAAACATATATGAATTCAGATTGTCGATACGTGTGTAAATACATAACGTTATTTACAATATATAAATATTAGAGCAGAGTTATTGCTGAACATGAAAACGATCAACGTACATACGTTGGACGCGAAATTATACATTGGATTAACGTTTTGAAATTAAAACTTTACTAGCAGATGTGTCAATCATCCGATTTTAACAGAGTATTAATATTTTTGAACAGCCTAAATATCGCTAAGTTATTATTGTTAAAGAATTTCAGTGATGGTTAAAGTGAACAAACCGTTGAATATTGGACAAAATCATCTCGTATTTGGAGGTGATAGCACGCATGGACTCTGAATCTCTGACATTTCGAAATTAGGAGAAACCGTATACATGACCAATAATAGGCCAGTTTATAAACGGGACTCTACTAGTCCCGTTTAAACTGTATTTTCCCGTATTATCATAGTTCTACTTGTGTATGTTTACTATTATCGATTGTATTACGAATACAAACGTGTGTGTTTGCATGTGCGCTTCTTTTATTTCCTAAAATTAACAAGGCAGGATAAGAACTTTAAAATCTTAGTGTGGAATCAGTTCATCGGCCTAGTAGTAAAAACATTTAAAGCTAAAGTATACTTATAAGATATAAGATACCGTCGTATTTGCAATAACTACTAGTTTGGATAATTCCATGTTGAACTTAAAAGAATAAACGTATACGTTTACTTGTCTTGTTAATTAATTGTCCCTATAGAAGAACTAATTAAGTCGAAGATCAGCTGCTATGAAAATAAATTGGCGGTAAGTACCTACTTGTTTTGTACGCAATATTTTTTGTAAAGCGTAATAATTTATTCTGTTTTACTTTTATTATAAAATGTAATTTGACAATCACATCCATTAGAATCAACTATGTGATCAACTATATTAACTAAGCGCCGAACACTAAAGCTTATCTATTATATATTATCTAGTAATACTATTAAAAAGTATTGAAATTAAACACTTTATACGGATTTTATCGCGTTGTTTATTTTACTTTAAACACTGTTATTACATAATTTTGAAAACTCTAACACTACTATTATTGAATTTTACTACTATTTAAGCTATATATTTTTTCTAATTAAATCTATTTGTATTTAAGTTTACACTTTGCCCCGACGTTTCGGTTGCTTTACAGCAGCCATGTTCACGGGGAGACTAAGATGGTAGCATCATTCGCGTAAACATAAGACAATATCTATTAAAAAGTAGTTTGGATGTTTGTGACTCGTAAACTGCGTAACAGATCTAAAAATAAATCGCGGTATAACCTGGCTAAACATTTAAGATACTTTACTTCCATGTTTCAATTCACGCGACCGAAGCCGCGAGCATTGTTTTTATGTTACTTCTTAAAGTAATATATAGAGATTACTACAGTATCTACATACAAGAATTTTATATTGTTGTGACTTTGCGTTATAAAATTTCCGCTTCTTAGTAAGCTGGCAATTTCTAGCGTTCCACTAACTGGAAACGTTTCCAGCTCTTTGAAAGCTTAAAGACTACCAGATAGCAAATAGTAGGAAGCATGGAAACTGCTTTTCATGAACAAAGCACTTTCTGCGTAAAGCTGGAATGTGCATTTCATTTTTCAATTAAATACGTATTTCATTTAAATGTTTAAATTTAATTGCTATGTTGAGAGCATTTCATAAACGATGGCGTGCTAAATAAACGAAGAGCATTTCTGATTTAATTCTCTTACTATACCATATACACATAAGGTATTCATAAATTTCACATGCGATCTGTAATGAATCTTTGTGAAGAGTTTAGACTATTCATTACAAATCATTTAGAATTTACATTCGTAAGATGCAGTAAAAATGATTGCACTCCTATTACAGTCTCCAATTACAATTATTGGGCAAGGAAACAATTTACAGCCTTATGACCTAATTGGTCACTGAAACAGCATATGTTTTATTTTTATTAATCGCGTAGACTAATAAATATCTAAGGTGACTAAACAAGTAATACTTGTGTGTCCCTATATATATTGTGTAAGCATGCTTGTATTCGAATACATTTGTGCACAACATATTAGCTACTCTGCATGGACAGGAACGTAGCGAACATACTTTAGTTGGTATAGTGCTGTAACGTATACGAATACAATTCGAATAAAATAGTACCACAATCATTCAAGTTTTTAAAAATTACAACAATCTACGATTATATAATTATAAACAAAGTTAGCATTATAACAGTTTATAGTTACAGCGGTATATCTTAAAAAGCAACTTTGGCTGCATTCTTTTCACCGTAGCCTAAGTCATTTACGTAACTAATAAATATTACAAATAGATCTCAAGTTTTTCACTTGTTCAATCACGAAGTCAAAATCTTTATTTCCATTAAAATGTACAAAGAATTCTTAGACACGTCAATTAACTATTATTAATATAATAGTTTATTGACGATTTTTTTATTCTTCCTGTTTATTTTTTATTAATATAAGAAATTAAAATAAATAATAAGATACAAAACGTTTGCATTGAAAAAGCCTGTTCGACGAGTACAGCTATCATGAGAAGAAGCAGACAAGAAACTCGTGGCCACTCTTTCTAATCGCCAAATGTTTATAAGAATACAATTAAATTTTATATTATTTTCTTATATGAGCTGCTGTGTGTAATGCAAGATATACAATTGGGACATACAAGCGCAAATTAAAGCTCTTGCGTGGGTTATATGTAACATGTCATGGGCATAAAGTTGCGCTTGTAGCCCGCGCAAGTACCTTGCACATGTAGCCCATGCCACCTACGCGCTACGTATATAAACGTTATCCAGTCACGGCTTTTAAATTTAGTATTAAGATTTGTCGAAATGCTTTTATTAGCTTGACTTAAAAGTAACTATTGATTAAACTTTGTTATAGTAATAAAAATAAAATCCTTATTATGCCAATATTGAGATCTTTAACTTCGACCGCATCGCCCGCCGCGCAGAAGCAACGTGATAATTTATTTACCGCACATTTTACACCGTCCCCTCAAGTGTACAGGGAATTTAAGCACATGTAAATGTAAATTTAACCTTATAGCATTAAATTTGAATAATTATTACACAAAGTTAAATGCATTTATTTAAATTATTATTAATATTGTGTGGCCTAAATCTACTTATATAAATATCGGCATAAAGTATATTTATTTCTGAATTAGTTTACTACAGGATGGATAAAAATTGTCGAGATAATGGTGCCAATTCTGTTGTTACAAAATTCTCTTATCTTAGCTAAAAATCTCTAAAATTTAGATTAGTCCTGTCAAACGACATTTTGTATTCTGAAATCGCTAAAAGTGACAGGACTAAACTAAATTTTAGAGATTTTTAGCTAAGATAAGAGAATTTTGTAACAACAGAATTGGCACCATTGTCTGGGCCAATCAAGTCATTACCTTAAAAATTGATGTTTATGTCCTACATTTAATTTCGTGAATACTGTACAAAATGCAATGGTTATTTTATAAATTTATTAATATTTCGAGAATGGACTATATATATTATTATAAAATATATTACCGATAATACATATTAATAACCGTTTATACAATTTGTATTTGAAGTGATATCGCTTAGTGTCGTTAATTTTTGTTTTAATTCACCATAATTACATGGTAGTTGTTGTTTTTGTTAATTTAAGACAAACCACAGTGGTTTAAATACAAGCAATGATACATGAAAAAGAAACATAATATCCGAAGTAACCATTAAAAAAATATTAATCAAATAGTTAGTAACCTTTCAAAAAGCAGCGATAGCTCAGTGGGAAGAACCCACAGACTGCAATGCAGAGGGTCACGGGTTCGAACCCACGTCGCGCACCTCTGACTTTCGGAAGTTATATGACTTTTCGAAATTATATGCGTATTGATTGACAATTATCGCCTGCTCCGTGCCTCGGAGAGCACGTTAAGCTGTCGGTCCCGGCTGCTATGAACATCGATGGTAGTCGTTATTGGGGAAGTCGACACAAAAGATCCCACTGGGTCGAAGTGTTGCCGGTCTGTACTGACTGGCCTCCACACAAGATAAGGTAAGATAGTAACCTTCATTATATAACAAAAAATTGAAAATTGAAATTGTATGAAAAAGACAGATATTCTTGTGATTTTCATCTAACTACTTAATTAATATTTATTTAATCGGTAAAAGCCAAATCAAATTATAGTTAAAATATTCATAATTTTGATAATTTGATTTGGCTATCACTAACCGGTTCAGTCAACACTTACCGACTTGCCGCACCGCACACTTGCGATGGACACAATCGTATTCAAACGATATTCGAATGCAGTTATGCACAACGCAATACCTAGATTGCATAGCAACAATGCAATGCACATACTTAGTGTTATCAATATATTTGATGCATACATGCCTCCGATTACGCGCAAGTATAATATTCTGCCAACGACTTTAATTAGAATCTTCTATCTAATAATGTATTAATATCTACAAATAAAAAAGATTCCAAATTGTTTCTGGCAAATTTCATTAATAT
Source organism: Catocala nupta (assembly GCA_963675205.1). Lineage (NCBI taxonomy): Eukaryota > Metazoa > Arthropoda > Insecta > Lepidoptera > Erebidae > Catocala > Catocala nupta. Next base: position 18,629,533 of record OY776078.1, read on the forward strand.
TTGTTTATAGATTTAGACGTGATACGTTAAAACAGACAGATAATTATAATAAAATAAGTATAAAGATAAAAATATCGGCGAGACTATCCAATTATCCATGCATAAAATATAGAGATTTCCTAGAAATAAAGAATTTTCCATGCTTAGTTTGGAATTAAAAGTTATCTTTTACTTGTATAATATTAAACTACGTAGAACTTACGGATAAAAATGTAACTGAATGTCTTAGCGAGTATGCCGGCGCGCCCGCGCCGGCGCCGTCAAAGGCGTAAGCGCCAGCGGCACTCGTGCGCCTGGCCGCGGTCACTACCCGCGCCTTAGACTACAATCGACTCGCACAATAAACTTAAAAAAAATATTCTAACTACTAACGAGTTGTTGCTGTATATAGTAACAACATATAAAATATAAAGAACTATCATTTTCATAGATAACAGGCAAAATATAGTTATATAGTCATTTTGAAATTCAGATTTATATTATACTAGCTTTTGCACGCGGCTCCGCCCGCGTGGTAAACGTACATCAATAAAAAGCCTTTGTCCTTCCCCTAGTTTTAAACTATCTCTGTGCCAAATTTCATACAAATCGGTTGAATGGTTTAGTCGTGCAAATGTGACAGACAGACATAATATTAGTAAGGATTAATTTTAGTAACAATATTAATGCATTATAAGTTACGTCTTGTATCTTGAGAATATAATTATAAAATAAGCTGGATATAAAAAATAACACCATATCAAGTTGATCAAAAGACGAAAGCATATATTATTAAAAGTTAACGTGTTGGTTTCTCCCCTAAATAATCTTCGTCGCAATCCTAGTGAAAGAGTGCTTGGAACTGATCTCACAACGTTCCTGTATACACCTTGTTTAATCAACTTTTTTTATCACTTATGCAGCGCAGTAGCGTTTGAATGTAATTTAGACTCCTGCAGTTCCTAGGAACTACTTCCTAAATCACTAGGTATTCACAAAAGCGTTCTTTTTATAAACCAAATTTTATCAAGATCAGGTTTTAAGCATGTAACAATTTGTGAAATTAACTGACCTATATACCGTCTACGATTTTATACAGTTAACTTACTGTATACCTCGTTCATTTGAATCATATTTATTTATCTATAATTGTGAAAGAGAGCTGGTGCTTTTGTTAGAATGCAACAAAAAAATTACCATGATTTTCTCCCACTCGAGCCGAGCCACTCACGCAGGTAAACCTTGCGCACATAGCCCGCAGGAGTAGCCTATGCGTGTAGCCCGCAGGAGTAGCCTGTGCGTGTAGCCCGCAGAAGTAACCTGTGCGTGTAGCCTGCTCGGCAGACGGCACACTTGCGTCATATTTGTTTGTTAGTTGATTTGTTTGTTGGTCTGTTTGTTTATTACACTTTCACGCCATAACTACTCGAACAATACATGCTGTCAGGAGGACAAAAAGGACACAGGGTAACTTTCGTCCACGAAAAGTATTGTACCCGAGCGAGGCCGCGGGTAAAAGCTAGTAGCGTATAAGTGCGATTAATTAGGGCTCGTGTGAGTACACGTGTGAGACACTGAGTAGTGTCCCGTATTTTAGAAGACTGCATACAGAAAATTACTTACATACTCAATTTCAAACTTGTGGGCTAAAGTAGAGTTCAGCAGAAGTATAAGACCCATATTTCGCCAGCTATCGTCGCACAGAAGGTTATTGAACTGTAAAATGCCCGCATAACTAAGTTTGCTTGAAATCGATATTTGCTGATTTATTGAAAACTATTAATTAAAGACATTATCTGTTTTACCTGTAACCTTGTACCTGTGTCTTTACTTATATTTCTACCAATAAAAATTATTATAGATTTTTTAGTTCACAAGCCTTGGAGCTTTTGGTTCATAAAGTGAGGGCATAGATTATTTTATCATAATTGATAAAATAATACTATGCCCGATTCTTCACGATAAATGTTGCAGATTGTTTGTGCCTAACAAACTATTGTAGTAATAATAAGCACCGATTGCTGGCGGTTCTAGCGTGTCGTATTACTCGTAAAATGGCACGCTTTAACTCATCGATACCTCGGTCACTAAAGCAGCCTAACGTTCTCTTGGACTTTAACCCAGAAGTTGATATTTTTGCGGATGAATGAATGGATATTATTATATAATGTTTGTACTGTGAGCAGAATGCGTGTATGCTAAATTTCAAATTTATATTATATTATTAAATAAATAATTCACTAGTTTACAAAATATAATAAATTTCATGTCCTTCCAGTGAATTGCATATCGTTTTATTTAGTGACAATAACTAAACGCAAACATATACTTATTTGTTTTATTTTTATTACGTCAAAGAATCAAGTTATCAACACATTTTATTTGAAGACTACCCACAAGTTTGTTCTGAATTAATTCTAAAATTTTGCTGCATTGTAGTGTTCAGTTAAATAAATATTTGTTTTTAAAATGTCAAAAAGGTTGTGTAAAGTACATGCTGACCATTTTTGTTACGTTTCTGGTGAACTTATTATATCTAACAAAGGATATCCCATAAAGAAATATCTGAAAGAAGCATATTTTTGTTATTTCAAAATTTCGGTCTCTCACCAGGACAAAAAATGGGCTCCTCACGTTTTTTGTGAAAGATGTAGAAAAACGCTAAGTGTCTGGGCTGCAGGTGCAAAAAGATTTTTGAATTTTAATATGCTAATGATACGGAGAGAACCATCCAATCACGAAAATGACTGTTACTTTTGTCCCACTAAGACATTTGGTTTTAATCAGAAGAATAAAGATAAAATTATATATGCAGATGTTCCTTCGATTACTAAACCTATCTACAGCTCAGACAAGCAGCAAATTCCAGAACCTCCCGGTTGTTCCAGCACAACATTGATGACTAACACGGAATCCAAAGAAGTTCAAATACAAAGTGATACAAGTTCAGATGAATTGGTTGATGTTCATGAAGAACCACATATGATAACTCAGTCTGAACTGAATAATTTAGTGAGAGATTTAAACTTATCTAAATTCAAAGCTGAATTACTAGGTTCACGACTGCTACAATGGAGGTTACTTGCTCCCAACACAAGAGTTACTATGTATCGTAAGCGAAGTGAATGTTTTACAACATATTTCAAGAAAGAAAACGAATTTTCTTACTATTATGATATAGCTGGGCTTTTCATAGAAATGCAGCAACCTTATAAGCCAGAAGAATGGAGGTTATTCGTTGACTCCTCGAGAACTAGTTTAAAAGTAGTCCTTCTACATAACAGCAACAAGAAGCCCTTAATCCCGATAGGTCACGCAGTAAATACTAAAGAAACATATGAAACGATGTCAACATTAATTGAACTTATTAAATACAATGATCACAATTGGATTGTCTGCGGTGATTTAAAAGTTGTGGGTTTACTTTTGGGCTTACAAGGTGGCTATACCAAATATTGTTGTTTTTTGTGTTTGTGGGATTCGCGAGCCAAACAAGATCATTATAAAAAGATAGACTGGCCAGTTAGAAAAGAATATAACCCTGGTAAACTGAATATAAAGCATGAATATTTGATACCCCACAAAAAATTGTTCTACCCCCGCTTCAAATAAAATTAAGATTGGTAAAAAACTTTGTCAAGGCTTTAGATAAAACTAGTGTAGCTTTTAAGCATTTGTGCTCAATTTTGCCTAAAGTTTCTGAGGCGACCGCAAATCAAAAAAATGTTGAAAGATGAGGTATTTGAAAACAGTCTTTCGGATACTGAAAGATCTGCTTGGAATTCACTACGACTTGTTATGAAAGAGTTTCTGGGCAACAAAAAAAATGAAAATTACAGACAGTTAATTGCTGATTTATTACATAATTTTCAACGAATGGGTGTCAACATGTCTCTGAAAATTTATTTCCTTCATTCGCACCTCGATTTCTTCCCTGAAAACCTCGGAGAAGTCAGCGACTAACATGGAGAGCGTTTTCATCAGGATTTGGAAATTTTTGAACAAAATTATCAAGGATACTGGCACCAAGCCATGTTAGGTGATTATTGCTGGTCTGTTATAAGAGACACAGACACAAATAAATACAAGAAAAAAGCTAAGGCAATACATTTTTAATTTTTTTTAATACTTATTTAGGCATTTTTTTGTAAATAAAAAGTAATAAATATTTTGGAAACGTGAAGCGTTTCATATTTTTTTTAAACTCGATGCTACCCAAATGATTAGAAAAATCATTTTCATTTCAAGGACAAAAACCATGTAAACTAGTGTAATGATTAAATAGTGTAATTGGCGCAAGCCGTTCTATTTAATGTAAATTAAATAAAGAAATAATAGATTTCATGTGAAAATTAAGGACTATCTACAGTATGTCAATGTCAATTTAATTAAGAATATAATTCCAAAAGAAAAATGATTACGAAAACCGGATATTATTTTTACAATCCTTACTTTGACGATACGTTACCTTGTCTATTAATGTACTGTGACGTGACGGTACTCCGAAATGTAAATTCGACTACATTATACGGGTTATATCGCAGTTTCTTTTTATATATACAGGTATATTATAGCTACAGTGCACTCAACTAGTTGTTACAATCTAAATTAATGTTATTTACTTTATAGATTTATGGCTCACATTGCTTGTCCTCTATTAAAATGCCTGTTTGCTAAGATATCACGTCGTTCGTGTTTTTATGCTATACGAATCTAGTTTAATTATATAAAAACTATTTACAGTATATTTAAAATCTTATAAAGTTGTTCACACGGTTTAACTTGTCAGAAATCGTTCAAATCTGCTCAGAAATCTATAACTACATCCGTCGGATACCTGTTATAAAAATATATCTTTCATTAATATTATTGGTCATTTTATCGACGTGGGCATACTCATCATAATATGTGAAAAAACTACATATAATAATGTTGAGATAAGTAATTTATAAAATTCTCTATAGAAGGTACATATTCGTTTTTACTGAGTATGAAATACTCTTTATAGGCGATTAACGGCATGTAATTTTTTCCTATGCTCCTGTATTGTACTAGCTTGTCACCGACAATAGCACGGCCGATGTTAATATGAAAGAAAGAAATAAATCTTTATTGCAATACAGCTGCGCACAATGTGTATAAAGATAAAAATAAATAACTTAAATATTAATAATAAAGGAAGAAATATAAACACAGTAACATAAATTACTCATGAACATCCTCACATGCGTTCCACAATTGCAGCAATCAGGACTCCAGTTCAGCGTTTGCCTGGTCTCAAGAACCAGGCACTGGTCTTCCACTGGAGCCTGTTATTGTGACGTACAGAAGCCAATAAGTAAAACGATCTATGCATAGATTAATAATTTAATTAATTAACATTAATATAATTTAATTAATTAACATTAAAATTATATATATCATTTAATTTAATGCCTATGGATAAACTCGTATCAGTGATCTATTTCTAGCACTTTATCTGATAATAACTACCTATTATGTAAATGTGTGTTAATTATAATAATCAATTTGAATTAATTATAAGAATTTTTAAATAATTGTAAGAATTAGTTATAACAATAATTAGTCTATAAATGTATACAATGTCAAAGTAATATAAAATTGTATTAAATCTCAATATATAATAGTATTAAATTTTATTTCAAATTAATCTAAACAGGACTAAATGATACCGATAAAGTCGTTCTCAAGTTATGGCGTGACCAACGGAAACTGAGATCCATTTTTATATATATAGATTAAACGATGGGGTAGATGTCGGTTTTCAAATTAAATGTAATGTATTTGATATCGTTAACTAGAACGCAGATCGAGATAATTACATGATGTATATTTAGTCATACTGCGTTAAATCGACCATACCGAAATTATACAAAATACTAAATTAAATAGACATAATATACAGTGAATGCACTATTAATCACGGGAATTTATTTTATTTATATTGAACATTGAAATTTATCTACGGCCGATGCAAATGTATTTTAGCAATATCTGTATCATTTACTATTCATTTATTACTTAAAATAAACTATTTCAAAAATGTATACTTGTTACATATTCTTGTACATATTCAATTTATTAGAATTAATCATAGTGAATATCATGATTAATCAGATTGAATGTTATGATTAATCATATTGTATGTTATGTTAATCCTAAAAAGCTCTACTGAGGGGTCTGATCGCTCTACAGAACACTTGGTTTAACTACATACACAAGTAAGACCGTCAGATAAATATACCTATTTTAGTAATTTTTACAGCTTCATCATGTCCTATGACATATTGAACTGCGGTAAAGTAGCTGGTATTAAAAAACATAGTTCAAAATTGTAGCATTTTTAATTTAGGCCCACGGGTTTCCTTGAAATAGTAATTAAACGAATAGGTACCTATTCATTAAACTAACACTAACGTTAGTATTATTTGAATAAATTATGATTTATGTTATGAGGCAACAGTATATTCTTACCGGTGTTTCAGAATAAGCCTTATGCTTAACGTTCTTATTTATGTAATAACGTCATGCTTAAATAATCGTGCTATTCACTACTATTATAAATAAGTAAAGACGTATATGTATCTCCATAGCATCTTATACACGAAGTTCACAATGCAGATGAGAGACAGCGGTTTTTTAATTAACTACTCATCGATATCCTATATTCACCGTTATTTTATTTAAAAGTGATGTTATGAGTAAGTCAAGGCGGTTATTATTCAATTAATGATTATTAAACGAGAAAACTCATAGAACTTATAGGGTTGTTCCATGCAGGACTTAAACATTACCCGTCTTACTTATAAACCCATTTTAAATATATTACAGATAGTTATCTACTATATAGGGACTGTTTATGAGAAATCTGACTTATAAACGTTAGTTAGCGCTAAGAGTAAGTTTATCAATAGCTAAACAGTAAAGAAATATAAACAGCGGCGGTCCCTAGTTTACATAGCTAAGAGACAATTTGGCAGATTTTTCGATCAGGTGGGACAGATTTGACATTAACGTCAATAGTTTATGAAAATATTAATTTATAAAAATGAAATGGCTGGTATATCGATATATAGATTAAACCTTTTTCAAGGAAAAATTATTGTTCAGCGCAGCTTTCTTCGTATTGCATGATTTTCCTAGGTATAATATCAAATAATTAAAAATTTTGCAGCTTAGCAGAAGATCTTTCTAGTGTGGTTGAATCTACTTTAGGATTATTGCGATGCAGAGTTTCGTAAAAAAATGAAATCTTTTATGATAATATAATATCTGATACGAAATTCTGTACTGTACAATAAGCACATATTATGTACTATATGATTGAAATTGTAAGTTGTGATTTGCTAATATACTTTCATCATGAGTATCCATTCGTGATTTGTAAAGCTGCAAATAATGACAATGATTCGATATCTACATTATAATATTAAAACTAACATATCATGAAATAGGTTAACAAAAACATTGCAAAAATTTAATCGAACAAAGATATCGCCTGGTTTGTATGATACAAATCAAATTTCAACGAAAATAAATGATTTTCTTATAGTATGCTGAGTATTATATTTAACCGAACTGATAATATACTCTTTAACAATCAAACTCTTTGAAAGCTAAAGAAAAATTCTGAATGCCATTTGTTACAGACAAGTTAAAATCACCATGCCACAGATTCTAAAACCTAAAAATTGGTTTAATAAAGATGATGTAACATTTCAATAGCATTATTTAGTAAATTAGTTTGGTAATGCTCTATGCTGACTTGTGACAAATGTTGCATGAATTAAAATTGTATTTCGTGTTATGCGAGCTATCACCTGAGAGACCGTTAAAATTGGTTTATAAGTAAAAAAATGTTATTCATTCATTAAATAGCTAGAGATATCTAAGCAACGTTTAGCGGTATTTTTATAAGTAAGGCTGGAACATGAGTTTTTATTATATAAGACAATTTAGTAATGTAAAGCGAATATCGCGATTATTTAGTATGTACATATCTATCTTGCTGCCTTTGCATTTATCACAGAGCGTACATGTATGCCATGACAACTTGTATCATAAATTACTACTATTAAATATTACTACGGAATCTAACTTGATTCATCCCATTAGCATGTCATTTTTTGGAACGCCAGGCATAATTGAAAATCTATTACGCCTGGCCGCCGATGTGCCGTTGCCACTTAATAGGTGTTTATTTATTTTTACGGTCAGTGATATATTTTTATATTTGCTAAAACACAACTGCCGCAATAGGAATATTTTTTATGTCGCGGGGTACTTTAGAAACATTCCAACAACGGGCTTAATGAACATCCAAACTATACCAACGTTTTATAAATAAATTCATTTTGTATTATGTGTGTGAATTCTATGATGTCGTTAAATCAAATATATTTTTATTACTGTCGCCATAGTAATAATTCCTGTGTCACCGGGGTCTTTCGAAACATTCAAACAACGGTCATAAAGAACACCCAGAATTGGATAAACCTTTTGTGGATCACACAAATTTTTGTCCCGTGTGGGGATCAAACCCACAACAGATGGCGGCTGTGGCGAAGTGACTCCTTAAACCAATACGCCATCCATACATCAGTATTGATTAAACGTCCTTGCAAATATACTTTTAAAGAAGACCGGTCCTGCCGTCGGTATTTATTTAACTTAGCAAATATGAACTTTCACAAGGAAGGAAACAGGGTTCGTTGGATAAGCTCGGGAAGAAACCTTTGTGAGCAACGGGAAGGATTAACCTAAAAATATTAATTCCTAAGCTGACATTCAAACGCTGGTTTGCAGATACCATGCTGTTCGTTGAGTTTATATATAGGTATACTGATTTATTAAGGAACCTGTATTTTAATTTTAGTAGGTTTGGCAATCTATTCGGTATTTAATATTATTTATAATAGAAGTATGCGATTTGCGGTGACTTTTATATTGATAAAGACATATTAATATTAAGGGAAAAAGAATATATAGGAGCCAAGAAAAAAGCGTACTCCTTTTTAAAAGGCCAGCAACGCACTTGTAACTCTTCTGGTGTTGCGGGTGTCCATGGGCAGCGGTAATCGCTTACCATCAGGCGATCCGTTTTCTCGTTTGCCTTATATACTTTAAAAAAGAAAAGGAAACATGGCCGATATATCCCCGATAGGGGATATATAGGGGACAGCAGAGGTGTTTTACCATAAGTAGAGTTACATATTTATAAAGTTTCTATTCTGAACATTTCTAAATTATAGAGCTACTACTGCTACTACCCTTTACACGAAAACCCAAAAAATTTTCCCAAGCCGGGAATCAAACCCTAATGAGAAATACCACGTGACCAACGATGCAACATTTATACTGCTCTGACATAATATTTGCAAATACTATATGAACATGTATACATAGGTGTGTTTCTTATACGCCTATATCCGTAAGAGGCAGGTAGAAATGTGTAACAGCCATATTCCATTCCACGTTTTAAGTCGCCTAAATAGTTTAAAAGTATATATATGTGCTTGAAAACTGACTTACTCAAGATATCTTATGCAAAAGATTTCTAAAATTCCTTGAGCTTTATGCTGATAGCACTCACTAAGTGCCATTCACTACAAGATTTCTGTGTAAAAGCACCTGTCCCTTTTATGTACCATCACAAAAAATAGGAGACAGAATTGTTTTATTGTTAGTTGTAAAATAGACACATTTGCTATTTCACTTATCACATTTTACAAAAAATATCGCCATCCTAACGGATAGATATAATATTATAAATATGTGAATGTGAGTTTCTTTATTTGTACCGCTTTCACGCCTTAACTAATCAATCGATCATCATGAAATTTCGCATACACGTTGCCAGAGTTACAGAAAACGACAGTGGATACCTTTCATCCAAAATAAATTCTCTTCCTGAGGAGTAGAAATTTATTGTCAAAAGGAACATGCCCATTTCTGGGCCTACGTGTTAAAGCCAAATTTTTTGCTGCAAAACAGCGTCATTTCATCATTAAACAAAATAATAAAAAACAAATTGAATTTACAATGGTTAATGGAAAACAATGATGTTTATTAATAACGACTTAATTTGTAGTTAAAGTCATATCATATTACATTCAATATTTTTACTGTAAAATGTTTGTTATTTTATCAATACACAAAATCACAAAGAACAATATTTAATTTACGATGGTAAAATAATATTTTATGGTTATTAATTATACTGCATTAATTATATCCCGCTAAAAAGAAACGGTGTCATATTTTTAAACTTCAAACTTCCAGTTTGATAGTTACGTTTAACGTCAAAAAATCAAAAGTACCTACATTATTTCGTTTGTGTTTGCGCCGGTAATGGGTTCTGTTATGTTATTCTTATAATATCGTATTAAATATTGGTACTATTGGGTTTCTGGTTAGTTTCTCATTACAAATCAGCTGGAAGAATAATTATTTTATTTTTAATGTATTGCGACTTGTAAACTTATCCATTAACTAACCTAACCTTGTTACACATTCGAATAAAAAAAACTCATTATTGCAATTGCCAATTTTCATGAAATAAAGCAGAAGTATAATTAGTGTATTTCTCTAACAAAGGCCACCAATTTTATGACTGTAGCCAGTAGGCCCAAAAATTTAGGGAAAATGGGGGATCTCCTTTACGTACGTACGTAGTTGTAAAATAGTCATGTTTGCTATTTAGTAACGTTATTTCAGTTCATATTTTCAACTGGACTGCAGGTGCACGACGTCATTTCACTTCACATTTTTCACTGTACTGCACGTTTGCGACGTCATTTCACCACAACTAAAGTAATTTAAATGCTTGATCGTCATCATTACTGCGCTCCAGGTTCGCCTTCGTTTTCCTTTCATTTCAACGTACGATGTATGTAAGGTTTAGTACACATATTACGCAAAAGCTCACACCTTGTTACACCTTGCTAATGTTATTTAGTGATGGCGTGGTATTTGTTTTATACCACTCATCTCTTTTAGTAAACAGTTTTCCAAACCCAGTCATCAATTATTTTGCACTACACAGATCCTGTATCAGTGTAGTAGGTCTCCAAAAGATTTTACCATGGGTTAACCAAGAGTAAGCATAATGGCGCTTCGTGCGCCACAGCGCGCCATGGCCGTCAGGTTGATTAGAGGTTACCGCACGATCTCATTCGAGGCTGCGAGCCTCCTCGCCGGATCGATGCCATGGGACCTGGAAGCGGCGCTCCTGGCGTCGCTCTATCGTTGGCACCAGGAGGCGCTAGCTCGGGGCGAAAGACCTGTTCTTCCCGCTGTCGAGGCGGCAACGTCCGAGCTCCGCCAGGTCCTAGTGGAGAAGTGGAAGGAGCGACTTGTGCATCCCAGTGCCGGGCACGCTACAATTGTGGCGGTAAGTCCCGTGTTTGAGGAATGGCTGGAGAGGCGGCATGGAGCCCTCATCTTCCGGCTAACACAGGTAATGACTGGCCATGGTTGTTTTGGCCAGTTCCTGTGTCGCATAGGCCAGTAAGAGACGCCCGGTTGTCACCACTGCGGCGACTGCCACGACGTTGTTGTGGACACGGCGCTGCACACTTTGGCGGATTGCCCCGCCTGGGCATCGCAGCGCCGTGAGTTGATCGCGGCAGTCGAATTGGTTGCCCTCTCGCTCCCGGCCGTAGTTCAGTCTATGGTCCGGAGTGAGAGGTCGTGGAGCGCCGTCGCCTCCTTTTGTGAGGAAGTGATTTCCATCAAGGAGGCGGCGGAGCGGAAGAGAGAACGCTTAAACCCTCTCCCCAACCGCAGAACCGGGCGCCGGAGGGCGCGAGACGACCTCCAGTCACCCTGAGGATTGACCTGGGGGTGGTGGGCTTCGTAGGCCTGCCCGCCACCCGATCAGCACCAGGCGTCGTGCATGTTCCCACGCGCGCCTCTGTATCGGGTGTCCGTCCCGCCTTCAGGGGGATGGTAAAATTAGTGGTTGTAAATTTGTGTAGTGGCGAAACCTCGGCGGGATCGAGATTGCATGTAAAAGCGATTCGCGCGGCCCCGCCGATTGCGGTTATGTCGAGGAACACTGTGGTAGGTTTAGTCGGTATTACCGGGATGTCACTCACCATCTTTCCCCGGTGAGTCCGACATAACCTCTCCGTCGCCCCGCGGAGAGGTATGCGTCAAAGCATTCCCCCACGATATATAACAAAAATAAAAGAGTAAGCATAATGCATAATCAGTAACGAGAGCGGTTGATAGGCTTGTGTTATTTTTAATGTCACGTAAGACGTTTAAAAATTTTGGTATGTCTCCATTTTATTACATCGGGTTTTCTAAATAATATGTGTGTCTATTATTATTCCAAATATGACTTCTCAACGTGGTGTATTCAATACTGAAGGCCTGCAAACTTGTATGATACTGATGATAATGACATTGTCTAACGATTTTAGTGATTTATATAAAATATAATATAGCTATCCCGTGGGAACAATACTTTTTCTAGTAAAAGGTATTCTACGAAATATCATGATGATCGGTCATAACGCGTGAAAGTACAACAGAAAACAAACTTACATTCATCGCATTTATAATATGAATTAGGATTTCAAACTTTTTTTAAGTATGCTGTGGATAATAGCTAAGTAATACGCGTAAAGTTAACATTAAAGGTTTTAATTATTTCTTACCTATTATTTTAGATTATTGTACCGACGTTGGTAGCTCAGTGGGGAGACCAACAGACTGCAATGCAGAGGGTCTCGGCTTCGAACCTAGGTCGCGAACATCTGACTTTCGGAAGTTATATGACTTTTCGAAATTATGTGCGTATTGATTGACAATTATCGCCTGATCCGTGCCTCGAAGAGCACCTTAAGCCGTCCCGGCTGCCATGAACATCTATGGCAGTCGTTATTGGGAATTCAGAGACCTCTAATATCCTGACATTGGTCTAGCCTTAGGGTATCGTTAGCCTTCGGGTTGCGGAGGTCAGATGGCAGTCGCTCCGTGTAAAAACTGATATCCAGTCAAATCTGATTAGACTAGTAAGCTGACCTCAAATGACTTGGGAATAATAAAGGCTAGGGAGAAGAGTTGGTAGCTTGCTTTAGAGACTATGTCTTATATATAAGAGACACATTGCTAATACATCAATAGGTACAAATGACATAGGTTTACTACTAAGTACTCCTCTGAAACAACTAATTGACCGACTACAATATCACTGAAACTCAGGCTGTTGGATATTGGATACTTTCGATAATACCTAAGCGTTATTGCCAATATAACCTAGGTATATATAGGTTAGACAGCCAATAGTCTACATTCAGTAATTACGAAGATGACAGCAGATAGTGGTACTGAAACAAATAAACAAATCAAGTGAAAGCCATTTATTCATATGGGTCACAAAGTAACACTTATGAATATCAAAATCTATCGGTTAGTCAAAATCTATCGGTAGGAATGTCAAAATCTATCGGTAGGACTGTCAAAATCTATCGGTAGGAATGTCAAAATCTATCGGTAAGAGTTTATGAAGTCACAAAAGCTACATTTTAGGTTAGTTGCTAGGTGCTTGTATTTGATTAATACCCCGTGCTAAAGAAGACACCATATTATTATGATAACAGTAAATATATATTTTGAGTTGTAGAGCCACGCTGATTTCAGCATGAATGAGCTGGCTCGACCGGGGAAGTACTTCCCTTTCACAGAATATCGACGTGAAATAGCAGTGTTCCTACTGTTGTGTTTCGTTTGGTGAGTGAGAATGCCGGCGGCCCAATCACCCTCTTTCCCCCTTCCCGCTCCTTCTCCTTCCCACATTTTGTTTCTAAAGGGTCGGCAACGCGCAAGTGATGCCTCTGGTATTGCAGGTGTCCATAAGCTACGGTAATCACTTACCATCACGTGGGCCGTATGTATGATTGCCATCATAGTTACATAATAAAAAAAAAGAACATACGATCCACGTGGCTTTAGCATTATTAATATCCTTTTATTCATATCAATATATCCACCCTCAAATCATAATAACTGTGTACTTAAGGCTAATGATGTTTATAATAATATGACATAAGCTTGTTTGTATATTCCCAAAACATTCCAAGAGTGATCACTAGCTCATTTTGTTCGTTATGTTTCTAAGTCCCCGCCGCGCCGAGCTTAGTCTTAGCTTAGCTACAAGCGATTTATAATCAGATATTCTAAAATAAATAATAAGGGACTATTGCGGTTTCTGTATACCCCGCCGCATAGTTAAATTAAATTATTCAAAGCGCTAGAGAAATACAAAACAACTGAGGTAGCGCTTAATGGAGCGTCTGTTTGCCCGTCAATAAACGACTGTTCCTACCTATTGATCTCTCTCGAAAACACAGGCGTAGCTAATTATATCTAACTTTTGGTTTCAACCAAATATAAATTAGAGAAATCCAACTAATTATTGTACATTCAGGTAAGCTGTGAGAAGCTGCTTGAACTTAGGATTTGTATGTGCAATATAAATCCTCACTAATATTAAATGTGAAAGTTTGTGAGATGTATGGATGTTTGTTACTCTTTCACGCAAAAACTACTAGACCGATTACAATGAAACTTGGTATGTAGATAGCTGGAGACCTGGATTCACACATAGGCTACTTTTATCCCGATATTCCTACGAGAACGGGACTTACGCAGGTGAAACCGCGGAGAATAACTAGATAATAATAATTTTCTTAAATTCAACCTGCATCCATCTGTTACGATATATCCAACAGTGCATGTACTATAATAAGTAAATGATAATAACATGGCTTCTATATAGCTATTTAATATTTTATATAATTACAGATATACACCCAATTTTAGTTTTGCGTTACAAAGGGCGGCAGTGCGCCGGCGGTGTGGCCGGAGGATAGGCCGCGTTTTATTCCAATTGTAATTGCTGGCCCGGGGCGAGGTGGGCAAGCCGAACAACAACCCGAATTAAAACTTTATTCTGCCCAAAAACTCAAAGAAAGCTCCCTCTGCTCACGCTTCATCTATTTCTTTTTAAAACTGTCACAATCTGTCTTTCATAAGTCAACTTTCTGCTTAGTAGGTCCTAGAATGACAATATTTAATTACCTTCTAAGATGAATATTTATTTGTTAAATATTTTAAAAGGTTTACAATAATTTTGTTTGAACAAATAGAAGCTTCATTATACAATCAAATACTTTCGTACTATCATTAGCTTTCCATAAAAATACATCAAAATGCGAGCATGAATGGCTTGTTACTAGGACTATTTAAATACGTCATATTCATTTAAGGCTTAGGTAAGACAGAATAGTGATCCCATGTAAAGAATTATATAAACAAGTAATGAGTATTGTGCTACAACACAATTTGTAATATTGTACCTACTTAAAGGAACGTACATGATAAGCTATATGAAACGCTGTGGTGTTTGCATTGGTAAAATGACCACCATAATCTGCACAGTGTTGGAGTCCTGTCTAAATGCTAAATGAATAAGTTAATCAGTAGGCACACTGTAATCATAACTCAAAGCAATCGGTCAATATGTCGAAGATGTAAATTCTAGAATATCAAATGTTCTATATTCTATTTATAGATTTAATATCTTCTACGTATTGACAGTATCGCTATTCGTCACATTAATAGTTCTAAACAAGTCGAATTGACATGGGGGCATGATAATAAAGAGTTTTCTCGAAATTATCAATTGCAATTTATTGACATCACATCAACAGCCAATCGATCAACGGACACAAGACACAATATATTAATATGCAAGTGACAATCAACCTCTTGTCACGCATTGATCGAGAAAACATGTTTCTATGAAACCTATACACATGTACCCTAATACTCGAACGTTTATATACTTTCAACAAAGAGATTTTAGTATATTATTATGGCTTTGAGCACATTTTCATATAAATATTTTAATCTGTCGCATGAATTATCGTGTTTTAAATTGCAATACCTCTTATTAACATATTTAAAACGTATTTTAGCTATCGCACGGTAGGTCGCGTTATTTACAAATTGGTGATAGAAGTGTTACTATATCAATATGAAGGTATCGGTAATATAGTTGAAGGTAACTACGATGCAAATATTTTAAAACATTTGACCAGTTTCAAACGATTTGTAAATAAGAAGCAAGAACCAATGAAGTTATTTTACCAGCTTTAGTGTTAGCGTCCAGTAGTTACCAGGTTTAATTAGAATCTGCTCTATAGAAGATAGGGAAATGAACCTGGCAAACATGATTATCGTATCGGATCCGTATAAAGGTTATTTGCCTGATATAGAAACTCTGACATACGGACAGACAGATAGTGCACTCTCAACAAAAGGGTCTCGTGGAATCCTCAAACACTTATTTCTAGGTACGCTTTGCTAGGTAGTCAATAGTAAGACGTAGTGTAGTTTTCTATTTTAGTAAAAAATACTTCAATTAATTTGTAATTGAGTGCTTGTATAGGCTTTTGTTAAACTATATGAACACAATTTGACATCTTTTAAGGACATTAGACATATAATATACAAGCTATAATATAATTACAGTGGTATAAGATACAGAAAACGTCCATGGAAGAGATATAGATATGTGTATACTGATTATTAATTTGTTTGACGACGGCGTCTAATATAACATTGGCATTATGCTTTTATAAAGACATTGCAATTTAGTTAAATTATTTTAGTTATTAGAATTTTTAAATCTGTGGAATTGTTTATTTATTGTTTATCTATATCACACAAATATTACCCATAACACAAATCGATGAACCACACCACATCTCTTACAACGCAGTAGTAAAGCAGTGGTAAAGCTATTGAACAACAGAGGGCGTTTTTACAATATAAGCAAATGTTCCAGAATTATTTATAGAAATCATTTAAGTATTTGAATCTATTATTAAGTAATGGTAAAATAATATACTGGCGGAAATATATTGAACTTCGTTTTACTAGAACAAGATTTGTAAAATTAGGATGTTAGGTAAATTCGGTTCACTTCCTTCAGAAGAATTTCCTTTTGTCTAAAGTTTTAGTACAAGAATTACACACGACGTATTGCATTAAACTGAAAGACCTTTTATTATAATTATAGTTGGTAACAAATATATTATTAAACCACGATTTTGTTTGCTTTGTCGTCTATCACTAGTAATATTTTAATGTCTTTGACTTACAATAATATATTGTAAATAGTTAACAATTTAAAAGAGTGACTTGCCTTATGTCTCTTATATGAGCTCTATCGCAAATACCGGATTTTATAATAATAATCCCTTTTTCAGAATAGAGATGTTATAATCTGAATTATTATAGTCAACGATTATAACTATTAGAAAACAATACAGTTGATCTATTCGGTCAAATATTTTATCTGAATATACATAATTATTTGACAATGAGCAACGTAAACAAAATACTGTGTGATTTACCTCACACGAACTTCAGCCCGCGGTGTTGCTCGCTTACTAAGTATATCATTAAAATGCAGCCATAATTATCCTGGGATAATGTAGCTTTTTATGAGTAATAAGGTTTTTAGAATCGTTTCTATAATTCCAGCGATTAAAACTACATGTAATATAAGTTTGTACCTTTGCCCATAACCTTGTCCGTGCTAACTTTTGTTCACCCAATATGCCTTTTATGTGGACACCATACACGCTATATCTGGAACTAACAGACATAATTAAATAGATTTAGACTTTATAACGAAATGAGACTTAGCTTGGATTTTATATTGAGCCCAAAGTTATCAAACTTTAAAAACCGCAATGGATTCAACATTATGTAATTTTTACATGATGCAAGAATACATTGACATACAGACTTGGGTTCCGTTTCTACTAAATATCAATGACAAATAATTTTATAAAATATCTCGGAAAAGCAGACACAGCCTTGTTAAGTTTTTATAATTATACTAGACTTTGCTCGCTGCTTCGCTTGGCTTCCGCCTTGCTTCGTAAATGAAGGTTATGTCAATTTTCTATCTCTCAGAAACAGTAGATTTTCCTGGATGTAAGGTACCTTATGTCCTTTTCTGTAACCCTGACACCGCGTATGCGAAATTTCATAATGATCGGTCGAGTAGTTAAGGCGTGAAAGCGTAACAAACAAACAAACTCACATTCGCATATCTAGTATTTGTTTGATTAGTATAGATATATCTGCCCGATTGTACATTGCATCTTTTAAATATATTTTTTTAGTTTTATAAGCATAGAGCTAAGCAAGGGCCGTATACAGCACATTTAATTAAATAAAGAAGAAATACGAGAACCTTGAGGTAGAAATAGATAATTTAATTCGTTTGTTACTTGTAATATGCAGAATGATATTATTTCATTTTAAGTTCTTTGAGCCTGCCAAACAAGTTTAAATTAAATATATATTACTCTTGAATAATATAACTATTCTATTTCATTATAAATCTCCGTTTGGTTTTTTCTGTTTGGAACTTTTAGAACATTATACGTAGTTACACAAATTGACGCTTATTCTAATCTAATGTAGAAATAGATTTTTAAATATTGGACCTGTATGAGTTGCTGCTAATTACTTAAAAATACATGTACTTATACTTGAATTGTTGTTCTAATCTCAAGAAACTATTATAAAAGACTAAGTCAACTCAACAATCACATGTGTTTTCACAGTACAAAGCCGGAACCGAATAAAAAAAATATATTAATAGATATTAGTTTATTTTGATATTATACTGTTATTTGTATCTCTGAGGGACATTCCTGGAGTGTCATAAACCTACAGTTAATTCAAGTCAGCTACATCTGATGTGGTATTCGCGATATCGATATTTTACCAAGACTATATTCCCATTTCCAGTAAGTATAATTTTGTATATGCTACGATATTGTACATGCCTAAAGAACTTTAACCAAAGAATTATATCAGCATTAAAATTACAGGAGTAAAATACAAACATTTAGAATCAAATAAGAGACACACACAGCAGTCGCCTTCTCTACGACTATGTCACCAAGACCATATAGTAGAAAGTTATTTATTATTATTAACGGCTTAAATATCATCATCATATATCAATTGTAATAAGTTTAAATTTTTACATAGTTAATCGTGATAAAGGGAGAAAATGATCAATTGTTTGTTATTTTCCATCATAAATTGCAACATATACAATACATAGATAAGAATTAAATATAATTTATAATGTCCAAGTAAGGATTATGTTAACTAAATACTATGTTTTTATTTACAATCGTTATTTACATATACTGCTTTTAGAACGAAAGTTAATTATTGATAATTATTTTTAACAGAGGCGTTATGAATTATTCCTGCATCAACTCATATTTGTGAACAATATACGTACCTACATATTTAATGTCCCGCGTGAGTATCGATCCCCAAACATTCGAGGCACTGGCAATGACAGTACTTGCTGACAATGTGATGCAACAGTTATTGTTGAATTTATTTAATTACGATATATTTTGAACACACTGGTTTGACATAATTATATGCGCCGAGGCTAGCTCCTATACAAAACATCAGTCAATAATTCAAATGCTATTTGGTTTGATAAATATAAAATGATTAGTAATAACTTGTACACACAGTGACGCATCAACCTAGACTGTTTGGACTTTGAACTATTAGAAGTTGAACGCTGCGCATCGTGCGAGAGAGTGCGTTATATTTTTGTTACGCTTTATCCTTACCATTACATCGATACCACTATGCACTGTCCCTTGCCGACAATTCTCTATTTTGTATGTAGCGTAGTTATGCGTATATAGGGTGTCTAACTTGATGTGTAGCCGTGTGTACATTACCAATATTCTATGAGTAAGTTCACGGAGATAGCACTATCGCTTGCATTGTTCCTCTGTTGCTTAACGCGTACATATTCACGAAGTGGTTGGCAGCAGATATACGTCTGCCTATGTTATAAGACTCACGCAATAAATTGGTCTGCCACTATTGCTGGCCACAGATGCGGCGGCATACACGCTGCTAATAAATTTTTTTATCAGACAAACCAAATATCTCATTTGACCAAGAAGTCTGTAGTTCAGTTTAATAAGTAAGTACAAAAGCGCTTATAAGCTTCTCTTTCCTTTTTTTTAAGAGAACTCCCGCACTTGGTACAATTCCTGTGTCGCGGGCGACTTTACAAACATATTATATAGTTATTTGTCAAATAACGGACACAAATAACATCCAGACTCGGATCAACCATTTGTGAATCACAATTTTTTTTGTCCCGTGTGGGATTCAAACTCTCAACACTTGGCGCAATGGCAGTAGCGACGAGACCTCACTCAATCTGCCCGTCAGATGGTCAGATGTTTTGTAGAAGGGTGAGAGAGCGGCACGTCACAAAGGCGACGCATTCCTATTATATATCTGCAATAATCAGTGCGGCCAGATCATGGTTCAAAATTTTCCCTTCCAAAGACGAAATAGCACGATGCGTAAAGCTAGAAGAGGACAATTTGTACTCATAATCTGGCGGCACTGGGTATAGTATAGTTATTTTAAGTAAGTAGTTTAGTTCTGTAGTTAATATTGATAAATAAGTACAACAGCCCTATAAGTTCTTAGAATTATAAAAATATAGTTAAGTTACAGGTATATTGTAGGAACAAGAATTATCGGTGTATACTCAACACACAATAGAGAGGTCGTAATACAATGTCGTGGCCGCCGGCGGCACTCGCGGAGCTGCAGGCGCCCTTTCCGTTTTATCAATAGTTTATGTTTGTGCCTCGGGCCACCTCGCCTCTAAGGGGCTTGGCACACCAACAATTTTTTTGTCAAGCAAGTACAAAATCATTGGCATTCCTAACCTCTGCATATTTCTAAAACAAACGTGGTACAGCTATGAACCGTAGATTTAAAATTATTATTATCGCATTACTCTTTGTAAGGTGGTCTGCACGGATGGCTTAGTGGTTTAACTGGTCAACTCGCCACTGCCACCGAATCGTGTGTTGTGGGTTCGATCCCCATACGGGACAAAAAATGGTTCTTCCCGGTTTGAGCGTTCTTTGTGTCCGTTGTTTGACCGCGACACACCCGTGACAGAGGAATAACTAAAAACGGGGGAGCGGGCTATAAATAGCATATGTATACCTACATGTATTTTTGCTACGCTGCATACGGCTAGTCTGACAGTATGCCTTATAATACTCACCTTAGGATGATGGAATGAAGCGAAAGAAATGGCAGATGTGAGTTTGTGAGCCTTCGGAATACTTAGATATTTACCGAGCGAAAGGCAGTAAAAATGCTACTATTTTTACCTACACCGGTTGCCTGCTGCAATAGGCTGGTATTACCTCAGGCGAGCAGGCATCATCATTAGTACCATCACCAACCAATTTGCAACAATCTGCCAATCATAATAAGTCTTACATTTAGTACTTATTACTTCTTTTGTGAGTAACTTATTGTAGCCATCACAACTCATTTATACAACTATTATAAAGAGGAAAGATTCGATTTTTGTTTGAAGGATTTAACTCAACCGATTTAAAAAATCTTTCTCTATTAGAAAACTATATTATCATCGAGTAACATAGGCAACATTTTATTTAAAAAAAGTCTGTGGTTTACTTAACCCAACCTACTTTTACGCGAGCGACGCCACAAGTAAAAGCCAATACTAAATAAAGCTAAAAGAAAACATAAGTTATTGCCTAGTTTAAAGTCAAAGGCGTAAAACAGTTATATTAACATCGAAAGAGCTTCATTACCCGACTACGGCGAAGCCAAAGAGAAGGGTAATGATTTTGGCAGTCTGGGTATGTATGTTTGTATGTTCCACCGTAGCGCCTAAATAAGACGCCTCAATAGATTCGTAATAATGGCATAGGCTATATAAATTTTAAATTCGTCCGTTTTAGACCCCTTTTTTTACGTAGTCGGGTTATAGTTTTCAAACTTTTATTTTTAGTTTGGATTCTTCGACGGCGTTCGCGTATGTACCTATTAATATTTACTTATCAGTCAGAAACTTACACAGTCAGACTGAACTTAAAGTGAATGTCTGTGATGCTCGACAAAACAATCATTTGTATACATACTAGATTCTTCCCGCGGCTTCGCTTAATATAGGTTAAGTAATATTAGGAACTGTACTGTTTTCTGGATGAAAGCTACCCTCCGTTCTACTCTGTTACCCTGACAACGTATATGCGGTTAAGCAGTTAAGGCGTGAAACCGTAACAAATAATGTCACATTTGCATCAAAAGTATTAAGTAGCACAGTTGTTGCCAATACTTTTTAACTGTTTCCCATACAAAAAAGCAGCTGGTGTGGGAATCTTTGAAGGAATATAAAGCACTGTAATCTCCACAATGTAACCCAACTCTTTTAAGTTGCCACCTGTGCATATTATAATATATTATGCATGTGAGTGTAAATGTACGAAAAGAGTGCGTGTTATTTGTTCAATTTCATAAACATTCAGTTCCTTTGGTACACCTGGTTTTGTTTTCCTACTATATTATTTAATTGTTTGGTAAACCTTCGGTCCCGCTACTTTGTTATTTCGATAAGCTACTTGCTTTAATACAGTAAGTTTTTGTAAACAATGAAATCAACGATGTGATCAAAAAGGAAATTTAAATTATTATTATTCAAATGTAAAACTGTCAATCTATTAGCATAATCTTGCTTTAAGGAATTATTCCTAGTATGGGTGGCACTAGCAATAATGACTTAAAACAATAGATACCTATGTAGAACATAGGCCAAACTCGCCATTTATCCCTGGTGCTAAAGGATTATTCGTAGAGCTACCGATAGATAAACTCGACATTATTTCAAGTTGATCACGCAACACCCCAACACCTACCAATGCTTGAAGTGTCGTGCCAGGCAGGCAAGCATTTGTAGCAGCCCTGGGTCATCCATATAAGTCGTAATATATATGCACGCAAATACAGACACGCCTATGTACTCCTTCATGAAAGGATTACAAAGCGTAACATCGCACCTACGTATATCCAGCCATGTTTAGATTCCGCCTAGAAGCGACTTAGGGCCATCTATCAAGCCCATTGTAAAACAAACGATAGCTGAATTAAAAGACTTTGTCCATTCGACGCGGGCATCATAACCGAACGCTCACAATTAGCAGTTCTACAGCAATGAAGCAATCAATGAACTTGTAGCAGTACACTGTTACAATTTAATTATTGTCACGTATATGTGACACATATAATATGCTTAACAGAGCGAACAAAATGCCAATGTATCATGGCCTATCTAGCGCACCGGTGGACGCCGCACAGCTTCGCAAATCTAATTATCACCTCAATGGGTCATACAGGGCGGCTCACTGAACCCTTATCATATTAAATAATTACTAAAGCTGCTTCTGAAGCTGCCGTATTCGTTGCTAATTATACGTTCATAACTAATAATCAACCTGATACGGAAAAAATACATTATACAGGCATTTAAAACCAAATATTTCTTCGCCGATCTATGGGTTTTAAATATAAATATTTGATAAATTATTAAGTTCACCCTTTTTCACTTGCTAGATTCAAGTATAAAAAAATAAAAAGAATATTTTGTTTTAATACTTAATAATTATAATCTTTACATAATTAGGCATATCTATTAGTGCTCTATTCGGCAAATATTCAATTAGGCTAGGAGCAATTATCACGATTGTGTATCATTCAGCTTAAAACCCTAGGCACGGTGAATAAGTTGCATTTTAAGGCGACTATACAGAGCTTAGCAAACTTGCTAGCAATAACTGTTTCAACGTTTTGAACTATGGATCTTATCTCGGATTAATTTATGATAAGAGTATGGCTCTATGACAAATTAATAAGTCCTAGAACACGTATTCATATATTTCTTTATAGTGCACAGCATACAATAGTTTAAAACAAAGCAAAATAAGATTTACATGTTAATAAGTACCAAAATCATGTTTCACAAAATGCCCAATTCTTGTAGGCAATTTAAGTGGTCGTACGCTGGTCATGCGCTACATCACGATTCACTCACCGCCTTCGGCTCTGTATATAAAACGCACTGAGGTCATAAATTATTATTTAGCCACATCGGTTGCGAAGCTTACATGCAAATATGATTATTTTATATTTTAAGGACGGTATAATGCTGAGAGGGCGCGGGCGGGCAGGCGGGCGCGCGGTCGCGCGGGGCGGAGTAGCCGCGGGCGTCGCGGCGCTGCTCACCGTCGCCGCCAGCGCTCAGCCGCCGCCGACGATATTAAAGCACACCTAGCTCTGCTTTTGATACCTCCGGCAATTTCACAATTTCACTCGAGGCGCTCATCTACAGAACAATCATTTCGAAAATTATTTTGAAACTGCCTTAAGCATCCGAGACTGAGTCATCGAGCGTTCGATTTACCATCGCCCGCGATACTGCTTTATACATAAATAGTCATTATATTGTTTGAGTTCACAGATGAATACTATTTTTCATTGAGCTCTTCGATAATGATTTCTAGTTTCAGTACCCGGTCTTGTTGATGCCAAATAATATTATTGTCTCAAAGATTATTTGTTTTAACAAGATTGTATAAAGTAATATAAACTAATCCATATAGAATCGAAGGATTATAGTCTTCACGTTATTTTAACCCAGTTTATTTGATTTACAGACATTCAAAAATTATTTATATGTCATATGACCACAAACGTACAGTTGTTCCTTCGTTTCTCCTGAGACTTATTATTCGACGGTTAATTGTGACAGCTGTTCTTTATGAAGCTTATTCGATAAACTAGCAAGTTATAAATCGATATAATCAATCAAGTCTTAATTTTATGTCTTTCGTATTGATATGCGAGTCCGATCGTAGCTTTAATTATCTCTATATACATATATATAAGTACAAGAAACTTTTAACTACATGTTATAATTATATTAACATTATATTATTATATTTAGTAATAATTGATATCAAGGAATATAATAATGTTTAATGGTCCTTTGTCATATCGTAAGAAATATGTTTTATTTTGCCGAGTTCCTAGTAGGAAGAGATAACTAAGGCCCGTTAATCAGTCGCCACATCAAATATTTACTTTACTTACATAATATACAAAGGTACATTATGTGATTCCTGCATCAAATCTTGTTTCTAAATATCACTATAGTCATCAAATCTTTTCGAAATGCCTATGTCTTTTGTAGTATTATGTTGTTTTGACGGAATAATATTTAATTATTAACGATGACTTTTGGGGTCTGCGGGATATGATACATGCTCCGTAAAGAATAATCGTCTATGACAGCCTTTGATCACTAATAAAACTATAAAATAAATAGTTCTTATTAATAAGCTGACAGTCCAACTGGTGCGGTCTACAAACACAAGCCAGTCACTCGGGCTACATGTGCAAGTAAACCATATAGGTTACTTTCGAGGGTGGTTCGCGTACATCGTTCACACAATGATTACAATTAGCGCAAGGCTGGATTTTTCATGGCTTAAAGAATCAGCATTACCATTCAACGTGGCAATGCTGCCAGTCTTCTGAGCACTTTACCAGTTGTCAGCGATTCTGAGGAATTTTATGGCGTTGCCTAAACCAACCATTTTATATATTTACTATCATACATTTTGTGCCGTTCCTTTTTATTTTGTACTACTTATAACTCTTATAAGTTAGTTTTGTGAAAATTAGTTAAGTTAAGTTACGAAGTAAAAAAAAAGTTGTAATCACATGGCAATTCTAAAATAAAATATGTTAAACAAGTCTAGTCATCAAGCGAGATTACTTAACAAGTATGTCAACCATTATTTAAACCGATAGCATTTTAGCAAATTATCAATATTTGAGTAATTAAACAATTGTGACAGGTAATATTGAAGATTTTTATCTTATGCATACCTTTTAGGAGCCCTATTGTTCACGAAAAATATGGACACGCCGCAAATATTTTTTAATTTTCATTTTTCGGTAGACAGCTTAATATCGTTCATTAATCCTTCAGTAGCGGGAATACAAAGTAAAAGATTTGTATCTTGCCTTCGAAGTCTGAGTACTGGCCGAGAAATTTAAAATCATAACAACTCTTACGCAAATTAAATTATCCTAGGCGCTGGGTTGTCAACCTTTACAGAATCATGCCGAAAAAACATTACTACCGCAATGTGCCTTTGAAGAAGAGATGCAAAGGTCCAAAACGAATAAAGCTTGCTATTCTGTAAGATTTAATTATCAAACCTGCTTTTAAATTCGAAATGATCTATCTATTATTCCTATTCGACTGTACAGTTAGCGTCTCGTCCGTGGCAATGTCCTGACAGTCGTGACTTTGATACCCACATAAGATAAGATAAACAAATAAGTCTACAAATTTATATTCTGACTAATTATGGGTATTCTTTACTACAATATCTGTAAAGCCATGTACTCTAATCAAATGTTTCTGTGAATAAATCTATTACATAAAGAAAAATTATATGCCTATATATTATTTCAATATAATGAATCAACATACTGTTACACCCAGTGTCATCTCTCGGCATTGTGGGGAAGACTCGGCAATTCCGACTAATAATTTATTACAGCGCCATCTATTGAAGTTTTAAGGAACTAAGTAGTTCGTCGGTACGAGTAGAGTAGAGAGAACGCTGGCACATTCTCGAATCTTCGTACTGTTTACATACCGGGTATGACGTTTCTAGAAAACTCCGGAAACATTTTAACCGCGTATAATAGGAGAAGGCCAGCGCTCGCTAAATCAGGTTACAACCATAAGCGGTCAACTTTACATCGGAGCGAACGGATGCGTAAATACTACGGAGTGTAAAGCTAGTAACAGTGGAAAAGTGTAGTATAGTGTGTGTTGTGTTTTAAGTTTAATTGTGTGTTGGAATAAAACGTGTTTTAGTCGGTAATATTGTTTACATTCTTATCCCTCGAACTTAGCACATAACAATACTAAAGCAACAACACCGACGATAGTTATTCAACTAAACAATTTTATTCAGTTATCTGGTTTGGATTCTAAACCACATATCTTTAAATACAAAATATTATATAGTTTAAAACAATTCTCGCACATCAGATCTGATTACTAATGGACTTAGTCTGTAGATTTATTTATTTATACATACACAATGCAATCAGTTGTCGAAATTCGAAACCAACAATAAAGATAATTGTAAAATAATTCAGTTCTATTCACTGACCAGACTCTCGGTTAGTGGCTGGTCAATAGTACTATGTGAGTGGTGCAGTCTATGGCTATAACCAGCGTAAATCTATCCTAAATATATCCTCGTTGTTGAGAAAGTATACATAAATTTATTTGCTTTAGTTCAAAACGAGAATTTTCTGTGATCGGAATGGGGATTTCAGAGGCTTTACATACAATACCTACATCTTAAGCTAGTAGTTGGAGAGTTAGAGTAGAATAAGATCACGGGCCTTATTTCACTCACCGACTATCCCGGGAACTCGGGATAATCTCGAAATTTAGGATAGTATGTAATACATACAAAACGTATGTAAAATTCGTTGTTTTAATTGTAATTTAACTATAAACTTAATTGTATGTTCTTACACAGCAGTAATTAAAAACAAACCAGGCTTGAATTCACACAATTACAATAGTTTTCTACCAAAATCAACGGTATCAATATTATTATGTAAACAAATCCTTAATCGTCCAAATCATCATTTTCACTGTAAGGGTTTTGGAAATTTTATAGCATTTGTATACTGTACAGTTTCTAACTTTAGCAATCATGAAAATCAATGCAAAAATACATACATAATGCGTCTGTAAATTATTATTTTCAAAAACTATGTTTCATAAATATCCTCCAGACCGAATATCGGCCACGGCGGCCAGTCATAACAGACACTGGCCAACTACGCAGGATATATTAGGTATAGTGCACAAGTGTGTACGCAAACACATGTGCACTCTCTGTTCCCTAACTCTCATGATCTATGGGATGGTAATCCGACACGACCGGAGAGAGATCAGGCGCAGGACCAACAGCTTTACGTGCTTTCTTATTAGATTAGCTATTGAGATTTCCTAACTGGAAAACCCAATAAATTTTTGTTGGCCCGACCCGGGATTCGAACCCGAGACCTCATGCACAGCAGTCGCATTCATTACTGCTGCACACACGATGCACACTGCACCATAAAAAATACCTTATTTATCAATGCCCAAAATCCCGCGCTTGGAAAATGTTATGTTGATAATTTCGGTACTCAAAATGGATGAATCCCGACATGCCGAATTTCAGTTTCTCTAGTCATGTAGACTCGATATACATATGTATAACAATAAATCTTTTTTAGTTTTAGTGGAGATCATCATTACATCTCCCTCTTTTGATTTTTATTGGTGTAAAGCAACTTGATCTGGAAGACTATTTGTTGAAGAGAATGCAATTTTTTATAATGTGACTGAGATTTTATCGATAAAAGACATTTTAAACCAGCTCAGAGTAGAGTATATATGTATATAGTCACGCTTACGATAATAGTACGCCTGTAATAGTAATAATAATTTTTAGTGTACTTATAGTAATCTTGTCCTTTACTATAAGTGCCACGTAAGTACTTTATTAACTATGTACTGTAATTATAAACTAAATGCAACTGTGGCTGATTATGCAGAATGCAGATACTTATGGCTATGTATCCTATCAGTCAGTACTGAGACTAACACATGTCGCCATTGATCGATCAAGCTAAAAAGTCTAACAATGTTATGCACTTGGCATATAACTTCCGAGCATACATCGCTATGTTACGATCTCACAAATCTAGTAATCCCTTAATCATTCGGAATTGGAAAAGGACCCAGGGTGGCGCCGCGAGGCAGGCTACCCATACAATAAAATATTTACCGCTACATAGCCACAGGCTAAAGTCCCTCAGAATAGGTAGATACCAATCAATAATTTTAGAAGTATTTACTGTATCCATAAAAGCCCCAAGGGTTAAAAGAACCCAAAGTTTATAACAGCTTACATTGAGATATATACCGACGTTATGTAACAAAACTCCAACACATAGATACCGATGCTGTTAGTAATTTTGCCCTCCGGTCATTTCGATTGATCAAATATATTATCAGTTCACTGTTTACTTTACATTGAACGATACACTTGAAGCAATTTGTTCTACTCGACACACTTGTACCGCGTGCGGATGTGTAGTTGGCTGCTACTTTGTAAACATCTTTAGGTACTCTATATTGTTCATCACGGCATACTGCATTTAGTGGCGTGTTCATGATGCTATCTTATTATTTGTGTTATAGTTTCATATGCTTTAGCCACGAAAATATCGTTATGCCCGTAGCGTCAATTCGCCATCAACGAATTTTTAAAGTGTTAAACCACACACATGGTATATTTTATTTCGCTTATTGCGGAAGCATATTTGTCTAAACTAGCGACGCGCTCTGGTACTGCAGAACGTTCTAGTACAATTGTTCTACTTTCTAAAAACATCACTTTTAAATCGTGCGTGAGTTGAAACTACTCTCGAAATTTTGCTGCACAACTTTGTGGATTTTTGTAATAAAATCACACATTTTATATAACGTTCCGCGTTCACCTATAACAACATAGAGCGTAAACTTGTAGCCAATGCTTTGGAATAGTCGGGTTTAATTTACTACCTACTAATTTCTTTTTAAAGAGATTAGATCCTCTTTAGTACGCTCTTTACTCTCACACTTAACGCCCAGACCTAACCAAAAGAAAAGAATCCAGAACTGATTGACTGCACGAATGGCAACAAGTTCTGAACACAGGTTTAAATGCTCGCCTCATCACTGCCGCTGCTCCAAATGTTATATGTAGGTTTGAACTTCAAACGGTATAAATCTTTGTATGTACCTCAAATAGTTGTTGCCAGTTTGGGTGTTCTTTGTCTATCAAATGAATGTTCCAGTCCTCCACGTAAAAAGGTGCGAGAGAAATCTTTCTAAAATTTAAAAGAAAAGAAAATATGCCACTTCATGTCTCAAATATAATTATGCCCTGTGCAGGCATGCAGCCCGCCAGGCAAGAGCTTTCGGTACATTGATGGTATCTCAGTTGTTTAAGTGGTCAACTGTGTTTCCAGCGTAGTGACATCCCTATTTACCTACCAATCAGACCTCGAACATTCTTACATGCATGATAATAATTGGTCTCCACGTTCTATAATTCAAACATAGGGTAGGGTGGTGTAAGATTGCGCAATTTACAATCAACAGCTATGTGCTGTTGATTGTAAATTAAAATCATCAATCAAATCTGAGATCAATCATTTATTTATTTTACCTTATTATTATAGCAACATATTATTAAAAGAACTGTAACAAAAAATATATAATCTTCTTAGCAATTAAACTAAAATCACAAATCGGGAATTGCGCAATTTTGTACACCCTAGTGTGTAAAATTGCGCGTTGAGATCGATAAGATTGCGCAACTATATTATTTGCAGCAATCGCAAATAAAAGCGCCGGCGCCATTATAATCTGAGCATTTTTCATGCCACCACTCCTTACATGTATTGCAACCGATCCAGTCTTCTTCTATTGGCTCCTTATATAATTCGTTGCATCCTCCACATCTCCAAATCTTCCTTTTGTTATCAGTATTTGGTTTCGCTACTATTTTCTTTTTTGGATTTGTTTCACATTTCGGTTTATTTTTCTGTACATTTTCTATCTCTAGTTGACTTTTATATGGTGAACTGCTAATCACGTCTGATTTTTTGTGCTTACGATTAGAACTCCTCTTTTCTATAGATTTTGGAAATGGAATTAGTTCTGACAATGGTGCTGAACTTATTTGAAGACTATACCTCGCTCCCACAATAGGTGATGGCGTCTCAGATATCGGTTTGGCTGCTATAAAAGTTTTTGAAGGAGGAAACAAGACTGGTTCAGCGTGAGAAGGCCCAGGCTGTGTTGGATCAATTTCAACGGTTTCATTAAACACGCCTACTAGTTGTACTGGTGAAACAATCGTTGATGTATACTCACTCGCTCTAGAAACTGACGACATCTGATGAACAGATTGAGTATTTTGATTCTCTTCTGGATTTTCCCTTTCAGTAACATCGCTTGACAGGAAATCAGCGTCACTAAAAATGTCAGGATTCCATGGCACAATACCAGTGCACTTAAAGAGTTCTACTCCACGGCCAGTTGTTGCAGCCTGATAAAAAGCGGGTGTAAAAATTGAAGCTATCTGATAGACGGTTATAGCTCTCCCTGGGTGATTACGGAGCCGCCTCGATAGCCTCATCAGAACAAACCTGGCGAGCGGTTTTCCTTTCTCTTCTGGACATTCTGAAAAAAAAAGAACAATATATTGCGAAACAAAACAAAAGCAATAAATCAATAATTAATCAATCAAAATTAAAAACAAAATTTAAAATCTATTATAATTATATTATATAAACTATGGCTAAATTATCCAAAAAATACTTTTTATATTTAACTACAAAAAAGGGACGTGTAAGATTGCGCGCGCAATCTTACATGCACTCAAAGTGCGCAATTTTACACATTCCAATACCACTCTAAGCATTTCGATATTACTGCCATCTCTTAGAAAATGATCGAACTACTTCCTATGAGGTTGAAACTTGAATGATACTGCCGCGACAAAACATTAACGAATTACTAAAATTATTAAGATATTTTGTATAGTAACACATTCATTTCATCGAAAAATTAGATAAAAAGCGAATAAAAACTTTGTACTTACGTATCTCGTGTGTTCTCCACTTAATTACAAAATTTTTTTGGGAGCATGTGGTAGTTGCGACGGCAAACAAAACACAACTGAAGTTGGCTACGAAGATCACTCCGTTGTCACGTTATGACGTGTGCGCAATTTTATCGACCGCGCAATCTTATACCACCCTACCCTAAAGCAGCGCCTGTATATTCCTTAAAGCATAGGTCAACGTATATTCTTCTGTACATGGATATATTCGCATATGCATATGTATTTATGTACTCATGGCTTAATATACCTTTGTAAAATTTAATTACGTATATTGAGCTGAAGTTAAATAATGGGACGATATTAAATTGCATTTATGTGATATTAGCGAGGACGTGGCAAATATATACAAATCGATTTTGTATTGGTAAATGGTTTAACATAATACATAATATAGAATGTGCATTGCACATATTTGTATTAATAGATAGACAAAAAGGTTTAAAATAAGCGTTTTAAAAAGGCTTTTCATAAAAGCTTGTTGGATATGCAGGCAGCTTGCGCTTATAGTTGGCTCTACATACAAGCTTTAGCCAGTAATTATTCATCAAACGATCACTGTTCTATAATATTAATTAGTGACTAATTACCTAGTTACATTTCGCGCGACAAGATTAATTTAAAAAGTTCCTTAAATGTCATGATTTGTTACAAAGTTAAAAAAATACACAATGTATTTTAGTTATACATACATACCGTTTTATTCGCGCCACAAACGATTGGTTTGTTATGACGATCATGTATTCCTATTAAAGTTTAACGTAAATACAAAGTATCTAGGCCGTACTATTAACCGTAGAGTAGCTATCCCTTGAGAAAACAATCCTAACTGCAAAATCGGACCGTATTTACACCCTAAAATGTGGATAAAATGTTTGCTGAACCGATTGGAACGAATTGACCAAAACCTGGCCAAAAAAATCATGGTTAAAAGTTAAATAACAACTAGTAAAACGCCTAACGAAAAATAAAGGCATGTATTTTCAATGTGTACAGTATTTGAAAGATATTCAAACGTATCGAAAACATTTTACTTTATACACACATACTCGTAGGTGTGCGCGTTCCGCCCTGAACTATCCAAAGTACACGTGTTCATAGTTTTATTCTCGAATATTATAAAAATGTGATCGCGCGCGTCACTGGCACATATGTAAATGTTTTATAGATAATGCTAACAGCAAAAATCAGCAAGCTTTGATGGCAAAACAGAAAGCTAGAGAGATCAACGAAAGCTACATTGCTCAACAATATAATATGGCTTCATGGATTAAAATCAGTTGTAGTAATACAAGACAAAGACATGCCTTACGCCAAGCAGTCGCTGTGGGACCAAAATCGGTCTTCAACCATCATTAAGATTATAAAATGAACCGCCGCTAGCTCTAGCCTTATAAAATACTAGCGGTTACACGAATAGACTGCCTCGTTGGCCTGAGGAATAAGTTTGCAGATCTTTGTGTTGCGATCGTGACGTTGAGGTTTGACTCCTGGGACGGGCAAAGTATTTTCGTCTTTCTGTTAGGCAGTTCTCAGCATAGGGTTAGGAAATGTGCCCGGCTGGTAGACGCATTTGGCTTGTTCTCTATTACGTCAAACCTAAATATATAGCTGGAAAACTATGAGTGTTAATCGGAATATATGTATAGACCTAATTCTATGTATCCAAGTGTCTAGTGACAATGGACCACGTACGGTTTTTAGGTGACCTATGCTTTTCGTCAGTTTTAAGCCATGACAAATTAGTCAAATGCGGTTCGGCCGTTAAACCGTGAAAATGGTATTATTCCGTTTGTTCGGCGTAACGAATTTCAAAGTATCTAGTCGTCCACTAAACGGACAAATAACATATATTAGTCGTCCACTATACGGATGAATGAAATCGGATGATTAGTTTATTTTATACGTCCGATTAGTTGACGAATCATTTATGTTATTCGTCCGATTAGTCGACGACTAAATTATTTTATATGTCCGTTTAGTAGACGACTAGCACCAGCCAACGAATTTAGAGTGAACGATTCGTTTATATTATATTATATAGATTCACATATATATCAGATTGATTATAAATTATTCTATATTGTAATATTTTGAAGCTGACGAATTTCTATATTTAATCGCGGAAAATTAGCAGAACTAGAACATTTTTATTTAATTTCATTAAATAAGAATATATCATTGATAGATAAAATGTGTGTTATTTAAGAGCTATATAACTTTCTCCCCCGACTTAAATTGTTATATAAAGTAAATTAACTCAAATAATATGCGAGTTACAGCTAGTATGAAATAAACCCCTTTAATATTTCAAAAACAATAATTCAACTAATGTGAAATATTTTTAATTATTGTATTTGATTCGTTATATGCACACCGCGCTGCTATAAAGTCATATCAACTATGTACCTCAATTACACAGTTGCGGGGATAGTGCCCCTGACAACGTCATGCCTGTAGGTATTACGTTACACATATTAGTAATCGAATATCAATCATTATTCGAATGTCACATCGCTACCTCAAAGCCTTTCATTAACCAGGTGCTATTTTGCACAACCTGAAGATTGTCTCATTTAATCAAAAATAACATTTATTGAAGCTTTAATTCACGTAAGTATCTGTTTCATAAAGCGATGTGTAAGACCTATTATTTTATGCTTTGAGTTCGAAACTAACTTTCAAATAATGTGATATTATCACTTTATTCATTATATATTATATATAAGTCGCGGCAGTCTATTAATGGACGGAAGCCTATCCTAAAGTGCGCCACTAAGCCGATTTTCTGATCTCTTATGAATATTTTATACCAATTCCAGACTGGTATATTTAGCCACTCCTATATAAAGGGTGTCTGGTCTCGATGACCAGACAGACGACAAGGTAATACTTTCCCAGTTCTATTCTTAGTCAACGGAACTCCGAATTAATTAAATTAAAAGCTACAGATGTTTTAAATAGCTCTTAAAGATAGTTGGTTAGTTAGTTAGTTAGTTATTTTTATTTCATAAACAAATATACATTTGTGTCGAAATATTTGAATACACACATAAAATACATTACTATCGCGATTACACTTTACCAAATACATAAATCCATTCTCATTCATTAAAATAATAGTATTATTATTTTAGTATTATAACGAAAATACATAATGTCAAATGATATGAATTATTGGAA
Source organism: Catocala nupta (assembly GCA_963675205.1). NCBI lineage: Eukaryota > Metazoa > Arthropoda > Insecta > Lepidoptera > Erebidae > Catocala > Catocala nupta. Next base: position 18,664,473 of record OY776078.1, read on the forward strand.
GTCAGAAATACTATTATTGATATATTAAATTATTGCAATACATTATAAAATTAATCATTACCAATTATAATTTATTTTTGTCCTTACAAAATTCGTCAATACTGTAATAACACTTCTGAATCAATAATGTCTTGAGTTTATTTATAAATATGTTCACATTCACAATATAAAGAATATTGTGAATGTGAACATATTATGGTGGTAATTTGTTGAATATGTTTACAGACTGCACACTTGATGAGTGCTTTACAACATTAAGCTTTGCTTGGAGGATAGTAGGCAGATCTTTTCTCCGAGTTTTTACCCTATATTCTCTCTCAGTGTCAGTCTCAAGCTTGTTTAGATTTTTATATAAATCAGTAAGGAGAATTAAAATATAAAGGCAAGGTGCTGTTAAAATACTTAACTTGATAAAATGTTCCCTACACGATTCAGTTTGGTCTAAACGAAGCATGGTTCTCAATACTCTTTTTTGCATAACGAAGGCAGCATTTACGTTATATTGGTAGCTGTTTCCCCAAAATTTAATGCTGTACCTAAGTTTAGATTTAACTAGGGCAAAGTAAACTGTACGAAGTTGAGCAATTGATAAAACATCTCTAAGAGATCTGATAGAATAACATGCACTACTTATTACATTTGTCACTGAATTTAGCTCTGCCTTCCAGTTGAGGAGAGAATCACATGACACATCACTCAGAATGCACTCCTAAAAACTTTAGATTATCTACTATATCAATTCTATTTCCCAAACATAATACATTCATATGCAAGCATACATTTGGTCTTTTTTACATTCAGTTTTAAATTATTTATAGAAAACCAGATTTCATAGGCAGCTAGAAAGCTATTTACTTTATATTCTAAGGTTATTATATTATGAGCAGTTATAACAGCACTGGTATCATCAGCAAACATAACTAATTTAACATCAGGTAAAACACTTTGTATGTATGCAGTTAAATCATTTACAAATATTAAAAAGAAAATTGGGCCCAGCACTGAGCCTTGAGGAACGCCTCTATTAATAGTAAATAATTTTGATTTATGAATTTGTTCCACGCCTTCTTCGACTGTTTTAATTTCAACATATTGTTTTCTGTTTCTTAGGTAAGAATTGAATAGCTGTATAATATTTTCCCTTATGCCGTACTGCTCTAACTTGTCCAGTAGAATGCAATGATCTACGGTATCAACCGCAGAACTTAGGTCTAGGAATAAGCCTGCAAACTTCAGTTTAATATTCAGATTTTTGACGATATCATCAACTAACGAGTCTATTGCATCTAATGTTCCTATACCCACTTTTTTGATATCCAAACTGATTATAATGTATACTTTTTTGATTATTCAAATGTCTGACAAGTCTGGATTTGATCACCTTTTCAAACAGTTTTGATAAAACCGAGAATAATGAAATGGGTCTGTAATTGCATGGATCTGTGTTAGATCCTTTCTTATAAAGTGGCAGAAGATACTGACTTATCGACAGCGATGCCGTATCGCGACGTTAGATTAGTTTATTTTAAGTCACCCTCTTAGTTTCTGTGATTTGTACTGCTGAATTGTACATCTGACAAGTTGGACAAGACTGTTCAATCGATATACCATAGGATTGCAGCAAGTGCAAATTATAGTCTCCGGTAAACAGGAGTAAGTCTATATAAACGTAGGTATATACAGCCTTGGCCAAAAGTATGGAGCACCCCTATAAAAACTGCATTTTGTAAAAAGTTTTGTATAGAATGAAATGAAACAACTTGTGTACATTTTAAATGATCTTTACTTTGATATAAAATCAATATTTCGTCGGCCACCCTTAGCCGCTAACACAGTAGCTATTCATCTTGGCATAGAGCCTACAAGATTGTTACATTGTTCTTCAGTTATGGTATTCCATTCTTGGCGGAGGCGTATTTTTAGTTCTTCTTTTGTTGTTATTGTGTGGCGCCGGACCTTACGCTATAAGATTCCCCATAAATGTTCTATAGGATTAAGGTCCGGCGACTGTGCAGGCCATTCCAGGAGCTCAATGGAATTTTCACGAAACTATGACATTGTGCGGGCTGACTTATGGCATGGTGCGTTATCTTCTGGAATTTAAGTCCATCCATATTAATGTCACCAAATAGTGTATAAACGAAGGCAATAAAGCTGATTCCAAACACATTCATGTATTTTGTAGAGTTCCTTCGGCCCTCATACACAAACATTTCGCTGACTCCTGTATCAGACATGCAGAGCCAAGTCATCCCGGTACCTGCGCCATGTTCTACAGTCGGGACCACACACTCTGGCATAAATTCTTCTCCCCCACGGCGACGCACGAAGGTAGCACCAGGGGTTCCAAAGACCAAACAAAAATAAAATAAATAGAGATTAACTAATCATGAAAAGACAACAGTATAGCTATTTAAATTTCAACAATACTTATTTATCCATTTGGACATTCATATTATCTAACTTACTTCTAAGTTTGATTCGTCTGACCACACAATATTTGACCAGTCTTTTTTAGTGTAATGTTGGTACTTTAAGGCCCATGCATAGCAAGCCTTTTTATTATTGTCTGAGATCAATGGCTTCTTCCTGGTTTTACACTCTTTGAGACCAGCTTCCTGAAGTATTCGACGAGTCGTTTTGGCAGAAATTGTGTTGTTACTCGCCACTGAGAACTCAGCAGCGAACTCAGAAGACATTTTTGTCCTGTTTTTCAAAGACTCTCTCACAAATTTTCGATCTTCACGGTCACTGGTAATACACTTTCGTCCAGTTCTAGGCATATCGTTGTGCGTACCGGTAGTGGCGAATCGCTCAATGGTAAATTGCACCGCTTGGCGCGACCACTTAACAGTTCTGGATATCTCAACTTGGGATTACCCTTGTTCATGAAAAGGTTGTATTTTCACACGTATGTCAAGAGATAGTTCGGATGTTTTAGGTATTGTGTATCGAAATTAATATAACTGAACACAAAATAATACAACAAGTGCGCTACATGACGGTATGTTTATACAACAACGCAAAATAGTAAACGGAGTTAAAGATTGGAAATTACTAAACGGATAAGATGCTTTGTATCGGATGTTTTATTAGGCCTAACTGGGTACACTATTGTTTCAAATATCTTTTTAGATGCCACCTAATCCATATTTAAATAAAATGTATTGTTTTCTATTGCAAATATTACGCACGTAAAAAATACATGGGTTGCTCCATACTTTTGTCCAAGGCTGTATATGGTCCTATTGCGTTGACATTTTATATGAATACTCTAATAACTTAATAATCCTTAACCAATCTCAATAAATCTAAACGAAATGGGTGTTCTTAGAATATAGCAAAATTTACATAGATAGAGTTGTATTAACTAATTTGACACTATTTCTATTAACTAAATTGAATTTTACTGTGACCCCTCTTATTCCTCGTTTATATAAATGAGCTACCGAATATAATTAACCATCTATGCGTTATGTATGCCGATGATGCGACAATTTTTATCTCAAATCACGATCCAAATGATCTTCAAAATAAAATAAATAATACGTTAGTAACTGTACCTGACTGGCTACAATCGTTGAATTTAAAAGTTAACTTATCAAAAACAAAATTAATGCAATTCAGAAATTACAAGAGTACCTATACTATTAAACATAACTGTTTGTAATACCAAGATATCCAGCGCCTGCTATGCATTATCGATCCTGTCTGAAACAACAAATATAAATGTAACCAGAAATGTGTATTTTGGAAATGTTTATCCCTTATTACTGTATGGTATAATCTAGTGGGGAAACTCGACAATCATTCAATCTACATTTATTCTCCAAAAAAGGTGTATCAGAACAATATATAACATATAGAGACCTTACGAAATATTTTTAAAACTGAGGGTTACCTTAAATTAACTAGTATTTGCATCTTAGAATTAAGTCTATTCGTGAAAAATAACACGCAATATTTTAATTTTAAATCTGCTTCAAGGAGCAATATCCGTAGTAGATATAAGTACAATATAAATCTTCCAACAATAAATAATATGATGTTCTATGAGAGTACTTATATCAGCGCTATTCGTGTCTTCAACAAATTACCAACAACTATAAAGGAATTAAATGGAAATATATTTAAAATTAAGTTAAACAGTAGTTAATTGAACAACATTCAAGAGTTTTTTGAAAAGCAATAGTAATTATATGAAATGTATTTATAATATTATGTAGTGTTAAGTTTTGTTGCATTATGTCCTATATGTTGCATGTCCGATATGGACAAACTGTAGGGTCCGAAAATATATGTTTTATTTATTTGCAAAAAGTTATACAATATTTACACTTTGATTATGTACATTATATCCTTAAATAATAATAAGAATTACATGAACTAAAAAGTGTTATGTTGAACTCTGGTATTAATATGATCAGTTACTGTACACAGTTATGCAATAAATAAATTTATCTTGAAACCACGTGAGTGTGCTTAAAAGGTGAATATTGAGCGTGTATAACATATGTATGTTTTTAAATCGCATAATATAGCAGCGTATTTTCAGGCCAGGTCGGCCTGGGTACACGTGGGCAAACTTTACAAACCCTAAGACTTATTTTTAGGAAATAAAGTTATAATATTACCTTTATTTTATACTATTTATAAATATAATGTTTTATTATATTATCAAAATACACAGAGAGCACCTAAAGAACTAGAATAGAAGCGGCGCCTTGCAAGTCGCTTTTTACATCGCGTCGCAATTCATTCAAACGTAGGGCAATGTAAGAGAGCGTTCATGCAGTTCATCACCCACAACGTTTTTTTTTTACGATGCACAGGGTGCAGTCATTGCAGAAACGACGCGACAATTTGTCTTTGAATAATATTTGAATGAAGATACATGCTCGAGCTGCATTTTTGATTACGCGAACTAGGTATTGCATTTAAATGAATTTTACACCATTGATGCGCGATATATTTCTTTATTAATATACGTTTTCGAGCATGAAAACGAACCCCTCGGGCATTCGCCGAGGCGCTGTGGCCGCGAGCACCCTTGCGCCGCGGGCCTCGTACGAGACGTCGCCCTCCGGCCGCAGGCGTCACGTGAACGCGAAGCACCATATGAGGCGACGCGCAAAGCGGCATGTCTCCATAAATGAGCCATGCCAACTAAACCGATTAAGAAATGGCACCACACGCACACACATAAGCGATGCAATGTCAATTAACGATGTTAATTTTAAATATCTTCATTACCAATTTTTATTTTGTCATAAATTGTTTTTAATATTTCCTATATGTCCCAAAAACGTACCGAAAGAAAAATTCAATCATATTTTACGTTAAGCGAAACTTGTTGCTATTCAAATGTATATAGCATGACACTAGAGCCTAGTAATTTGCACCCTCATTAGTATCTACAATTATTGCCAGAACTGCATAGTTAGCGACACTATTGTCCGAGCCTCATTATTTATATCAGGTCCGTAACTATAAAACTGCCCTTTATGTCCTACATCGAATTTCGTGGTTCCCGTACAAAATGCAATGGTTATTTAAAAACATCATTTATATTTCGAGAATAGACTGATATATGTATAATTAATAAAAAAATATCAAGACCCTATTATATATTGTGTATTTGAACTTATAATGCCGTATTTGTTGTTTAATGTCGCCATAATTACATTATGGTTGATGTTTTTGCTAATTTAAGACAAACCATAATGGTCCATATACATGCAACTATAAATAAAAAAATAAAACACAATACTCGAATTGGCCATTAAAAAAATATTGATGATATAGTTAGTAGGAAAACTCAAAGTCAGTGATTTTTATTCATACAAAGCGGCCATATCATATTTAAGTCCTATTATTATTAAAGTTAAACAACAAACGAGCACATGTAAATAATATTGGAAATATTCTACTAAATATATTTTAAATGTAGTCTCGCAATTGTGTTTGTCCGAACAAGCGAACAAATACATGAAAAACTGTCAGAATGTCAATAATTCGGGATGTCTATCATATACCAAGTTCCTGATGTTTTCAGGATATTATTCTCTATAAAACGAAATTGATATGTCTACGTTACATATGCCGTTTTAACCTGATCGTGTCATATTGTAATTTCGATCCCATATCCTATAGAATAAAATGGCTGCGGAAATAACATTATGCAGTGAATAAGTAACCCTGAGCCCGTTCAGCAGATGTAACAGTGCTTTTATTCCTTGCTCCTTGCAGACAGAGCCATATTGTAATTTTGCAAGGTCGACTATGAGAGAGTGACAGCCTTCACTTTGCAAGTTTCCATATCCTTCAGTTATCACTTACTATTGATGGACTATACGTTCGTCTTATTTCCTTTGTAATTAATAGCGTTTAACTAATTACGTTTTTGCTTATTTAAGTATTCAAGCAATACATTATTGTTACAATTCTGATGGCACCTACTTTTAAGTATGCGATTGAGCAAAAATATAAATACATTGACGGCATGATTTCAATTGTAGGTAACTGTTACCCGTTGTATAATACCGCGTTGAATGTTGGTAACCTATGTCCTACATCAGATATTTCCTCCCAAATTACATTAAAAATTGGTTCTGTAGTTTTGCGGTGAAAACAAAACGAACAGTCTTCGCATTATTATATTTGTATGTAATATTGTCTTCTGTTTAGCGAATGTTACGTTTGAATTGTATGTGAATGTTTGTTGTTAATAATTAATTAGCTTAAAATTAGTAAAATTTAGTAGTAGTATAGTAGTGTTTCTAAATTATGTAATAGTGTTAAATAAACAACGCGATAAAATCCGTATATAATAGTTTAATTTCTATATATTTGTATGGTTGACAAAAAGTAATAGTAGTAGGACATAGAAAACTATTACTACATACTTCTACTATTCTTACATACTTCTTCTCATGAAAGCTCTACTCCTCGAACAGGCTTTTTCCAACGCAAAATTTTTATTTCCTTTCATTTTATTTTTTATTTTTATCAATATTATAGATAACATATAAAAAATAACATTGACATGTCCAAGAATTGCTTGCATATTTTTATGGAAATAAAGATTTTTGACTTTGACTTATTACTTATTGTATATACTAATGTAATATACTAACAGTACATTATGCATTTGCTGGACTGTGCTATCGGATTACATATTCTAGATTATATTATAAGTACCTAACATGTAACGATAAATTCACTATGTTACCGTGTCTATGAATATTACGTTAACTGATATCCGCCTACAGATTTAGGAACAAAGACAATAATATTTCTGTTTAATAATAAAATTACACTTATGCATTCAGTTACAGACCCCGCAACTGAATGCGGGGATACAATGTCATTAGTAGAAATATGATTTTATTGAACACTAAGGCAATAATAGCTTAATATTGTAATCAATATGATATAGTTCTATGATGCCTAAACCATTTTTGTAAATTTAAATTAAACACTTTATACGGATTTTATCGCGTTGTTTATTTTACTTTAAACACTGGTATTACATAATTTTGAAAACTCTAACACTACTATTATTGAAATTTTACTACTATTTAATCTATATATTTTCTAATTAAAACAATTTATATTTGTCGGGGCAAAGTGTAAACTCAAATATAAATTGTTTTAATTAGAAAATATATAGATTAAATAGTAGTAAAATTTCAATAATAGTAGTGTTAGAGTTTTCAAAATTATGTAATACCAGTGTTTAAAGTAAAATAAACAACGCGATAAAATCCGTATAAAGTGTTTAATTTAAATGTATAACATTCGCGTAAACATAAGACAATATTACATTTTTGTAAATATTTAGTATTATAATTATTTGTGTTTTTGTAGCTATGTTAATACGTTTGTAAATATAAATACTTTTGTTAGAGTCGATTAAATAAAGTACCAATAAAAGTTTCATTATATCCCAAAAAAAATATGATATATATGCAAAATCTGAAATAAATATAAAATCTTAAAAATTGATATCTTACAGATTAACACAATATTGATATTCAATACTATCGATAAACAATTAAAAGTTATTAATTATTTGATTTAAATAATTTGGTCTGAAAACGATTTGAGTAAATCTGCATGGTTTCCTATAATAATAGTTGTTATTTACAAAACAAATATATGCCTATACCTATACACGTAAACATTACAAAACAGTTATTCGATTATAGAGTTTACATTTTAAGATGAAATTAGGTAGACTTTATTAAATTAAATTCAGTTAAATATTAATTTATAAAAACATACAATAAAATTTTATTATTAGTAAAAAGATTTCACATCAAAATTTTATTTTATTTAGGCACACTAAACAGCAGTAAGTACTTTATCCCTTTTTGATAATACTATTCTAGTTACATTTTACTAAAGATTGTACATTGAAAAATATTTAAAAAAGATATAGATACTATATTAGTTTATGTATGTACTGTATTGTTAGCAAATTAATATTATTATGCACGATGGCGATTATTTATAATGACATATTATATACACATTTAAATGATATTAACTCGATTTTGGTTTATTCCTCTCTATTACTTGTCGCCCAGATGAACATAATGAAATATACCATTGAAATTTACCGGTAAAATTTAATTGTTTGTATTAAATTATTAGCGAAAACTAATCTATACTTTTTAGATTTATAATACCCTGGATAAATTATGTCGATCGAATCGATCGACATAATTTTACATTTACACTAATACGACCATTTTTATATCAAACATATTTATGCTTGTATATAAATATTACGTGAAGATATTTCTATCTGATAAAAATTAAATAATATGTTAATATGTAAGTACATTACTTTTGATTTTAGACAATATTTCTTCATAGTCATGTAATAAAGTACATATTTATAATTTAGTTTCCGTTTATATTATCAATATTGTTAATTAATTTCACTAACATATTGTTGAATATTTGTCTAATATAGAAATACTTGTATTAAAACGAATGGCAGAGTATCTTCATCATAAATTTCATAAGATTTTAATAATAAGTGGACATAACATAGAATTAATAATGGTTTCAATGAAAATATGTGTAAGTAATAATAATAACACAATAAAATATTAATATGCGATCGCCATGGCATCTACCTACGCTATTAAATATCGACGCCTTCCAGCCTTAAGCTCTGAACATTTAAATAATTGAATAATAAATTTAGCAGGGACTTCAATAATATGTCACAAAATTATATTTTCAAACACTACAATTAGATGAAATTATGTGACTTGTAATAAGCATTATATTTTATATAGAGTTTACGCAGGAATCATTATTTAACTTCTTCTATGGATAAAAAATGAATGATGAAATTTCACGCACGCACGAGCTACAAACGCAAAAAAGCTATTACTTAAAAAACATGTACAACACGGGAATTGTTATACGATAAATCATGAAATCTAAAGAAAATAAAAAGGGCAACCGACGGGCGACGGAAAACAAATAAATCTAAAGAAAATAGTCCTGGAAAATAAAATACAAAACATAATTCGCTAAACAATATTTAAAATAAAAACAAAGTTAAGATTGAGTGTAACTTACGTTCGTCGTGGAGCTTTGCGAGGGCTGGTAAACGTAACTTGAGCGGCTGTAGCGCGCTGCCGCAGTCGTGTCAACTTTCCGAAGTGAGCTCGCGGACTGACGCGCCGGGCTTTGTGACTCGGCTCCCATACCCGCGGGCTCGAGCCACCGCGTTTCCCGCCGCACACGGGGTTGCCAAACCCTATACTTACTCTCCCCTAAGTTTATAAACAAAAGGATGTACCTACTTTATAACCTATTTTAACAAATTCTATATTTAACATTTCATTGCTTGTAGAGAACATTCTATAAAATAATGTTATTGATTTAAAATTATTTTAGCTATTTCTGTTTCATTTCTTCTCCCTAGCCTTTATTATTCCCAAGTCACTTAGGGTCGGCTTTTCTAGTCTAACTGGATTTGACTGGATATTAGTTTTTACACGGAGCGGCTGCCACCTGACCTCCGCAACCCGAAGGCTAACGATACCCTGAGGCTAGACCAGTGTCAGGATATTATAGGGCACTGACTTACCAATAACGACTGCTATAGATATTCATAGCAGTCGGGACCGACGGCTTAACGTGCTCTCCGAGGCACGGAGCAGGCGATAATTGTCAATCAATACGCACATCATTTCGAAAAGTTATATAACTTCCGAAAGTCAGAGGTGCGCGACGTGGGTTCGAACTCGATACCCTCTGCATTGCAGTCTGTCGGTCTCCCCACTGAGCTATCGCTGCTGTTCTATTTCTGATTCATTATTAGCATAATTATAATAATTTACTTATTTAATTTATTTATTAGATCATCATAAACTGGTACTGAATCAGTGGTAGTACGCTGAAAGTGCGAGTTTCAAAAATGAATACGTTGTGAAGTTTTCGTATTTATTTGCTAAAAACAATTTTAAATACTTGATAAAAGTTTATTGTTATACGGAGAAACTAAAATATACCAACCTATAGGGACTAAAAAGCTAGGCGAACTTATTAAGCGATGGTAGCCGATATTTACAAGGAAAGCGGCAGCACTTGTCAACTAAGCAGTATAAAAGAACATAATAACATGACAAAAACAACCTGCCGACAAACTGTTAAGCAGTTTGGTGGGATTTCAATGTTTAAATTCATATGTTTTGGACTCAATAAATATTTTATTATTATTATTATTAAGTATACAAAAATTTTGGCAGCTAATCATGAACGCGATATGTTATTATTCACTGTTTGATTTCCTTTCAAGACAAATATCTTGTCATGTTTCTTTGACTAAATGGCATTAATTAAGAGAATAAGCTGAACATTTTCTGTAGTGTAGAATTTCCATCTAAATACGTGGCGAGTTACGCTTGGAGGTACTGGACTACATCGACGATAAAACGATACGTAATGTATGTAGAAAAAGTAACTTCTGATGAAGGGTATGCATCAACGGTTCCTTTATTCGAATGCCAAATTGCTGCCGATGTGTCGTTTGCTATATACTAGGACGGTTGGTATTTCCTAAACTTTAATACAAGTAGAATGTATAGTTATATGTCGAAAACAATTTCTTTTTATTGGTGAAACTAAAGTTATACACCATTCCTAAATAACGATTCAGTTGCGTAAATGATATGTAATGTTGTAATCAATGCCACGGTGAAATTAAGTAAGTATAAATAATATTTTTAGTATAGGTATTACATCGAAACACTACATACCACCACACACCACAGACTCGACTGGTCACACACTGGTAGAGCGGCCAGAATTTTTTATCACATAAAACTAAAAAGCAGTATTTAGAAAACTTTACCATAAGGCTATGCAAAGCTATCTATCTTATTGTTATATGGTTTACTTACTTGATGAGAACAATAGACATAAATAACCTATAATAACGTATACACACAAAAAGTAAGACATAAATAACAAACCAAAACCTCTTTAGCCGTGTCAACAATAATCAATCTTCAGTAAACAAAGAAAATGTTTTATTATTTCATCGTCCAATGTACCACGCTCGACGCGAAATTTCCCCAGTGACACTCTAGTTGTCAAAGGGTTATTGAACCATTAGATGTGTGCAATAGAATTCAACGATGACATCGTTACATACTCATCGATTATGAATGAAACAACACTGTATTCCAGCATTTTCCTCCTACGAATTGTAAATGCAAGCTTATATATTTCCATTTTACAAGAGGTATTGGTATATTCAATTCAGGTCATATACAGAGATGTAAACATTTGTGTATGCAGAGACATCTCTCGCACCGTACTGTTGTTTATCCGCCGCCGCCTTCGTAGAGACACAAATAATAATAAGTTTTCAAGCAAATTACAAAAAGATAATTAATAATAGAAGGGCAAAGACCAAAACAAAAGTATCAAATTAGCCTGCGTAACATGTCATATAAAAACATACCAAGCTCATGAGAAAACGGTATGTCCCACACCGTCTTAAAATTAGCAAGGCGTGTAATTTACTCTTGCCACAGTTCTGTCATATTGAGCCAGGAATATGGCAGGAACGGACTTAGACTTTGCTCTTGATGAAATTCTTGCGTAGACTACTGTATGTATAGGTTATTAAATACAGAACTAAGTTCTTGAACAGTTTGATGTTTACAAAGAGTTTTAAAAGTTGCTGTCGAATCTGCAATGAAGTATTGAATATTTTAGCGCTACACGAAGTAAACACATCCACTGACTGCTAGCTGACTAAACTACTAAACCATTAGCCCATAATCACACCTGTATAAATACACGCTATATTAGATATCACGGATGATGGCGTGGTGTTTTAAATGGTCGCCTCAACGCTGCCACAGCGCCGAATGTTGTGGGTTCGAATCCCACAGGTGACGAAAATTTGTATGATCCACAAATGGTTGTTCCGAGTCTTGATGTTCTTTGTGTCCGTTATTTGAATGTTTGTAAAGGGGTCTTTGCAACACCGGCATTATACGTTATAGATTTTGATAGTCTTAAAAAAAAAAATTAGTAATTTATTTTATTTAGCTTTTATTATAAGGAACTGCACCGCCACTATTGAGCGTACAATAAAACTATACTTACTGATATTATATTGCAATTGTGTGGCTGCAAATGTTTGATCATATGCGTTGTGTGGGTATTTAAATATTTTAATAATATTGATTGCTTTATTTAATAGTGACCGTATTATAACATGGATTGTAATAATGTCTGAGGATCAATTCTCGTAATTAAAACTGTTCAAAATAGAGTGACCATCTAGTCCCAGTAACTATATCTATAAAGTATTATTTGTGAACTTATATTACTTGTTTATATTTGAAGTTCATTAGACTATGTTGGAACTCTATTTTGAACAAATTTTAATACGAGAACCGGCCTTCTGATTGCAATGATTATTCTGTTACCATTCTTTTAGTGAGTTAGGTATAGGTTTTATCGTCATCAAAGGTCGATTGTTGACCATCACCTATATTAGTTAGTGGTAGTCGCGAAAATGGCAAATATTAAAGGTAGTCTTCTCTTTTTGGTGGCGATAATCAGTCCAGCGTACTAGTACTATATAGACAACTCAACTAATCCTCAAAACACTTTTGCTTTCCATTTTGTGATAATATGACATGGTGGTGTATTAATAAAGGTTTCTTTTTAATTTTATCTCATGCCTAGCCTCAGTTTTACAATGCTCATCGATGGGATGTATCAGAAATTAAATATAATAAGACCAGCGCAACACTACATAGATTGGAAACGCCTGCAATTTGCTAATACGAACTGTTCAAGTTCGTTATCAAATTATACAAGAAAATAAATAAATATGTCATATTTAAATTTCAATGTATCTATGTATACTTTGCCAGCTGATTATTTCGACGATAAGAATCGTGAGATGGTGATCGATGGTGATCTGGAGACAACAATATTATTTAAAACTAATAAATACTTATCTAAATTCAATATTTGGCACCTAATATTAAACTTTTAGATAAAACCTCACTTCGCCTCCTTGGGTCGCTAAATTTAGATGAAGGTTTTGATAGTTTTATAGAAGAGAAAATTCAATATTTTTGATCCTCAGACAGATTGTGCTAAATTAATATACATTCGGCTTTTACGAGTCCTCCGACCCAATTATTCGATACTGTCTTTTCGTCCCTAAATTTACGCATGCCCTTCGATCTTCACACTTTTGGAAACATTTGACACTTTTAGCAGAAATTTATAAAATTATAAAGAACACTCCTATTAAATTTTTAAATGTGGCCTTTAACGACCGGGCGTGGCTACAAGCGAACTTGCCAGTTCGCTTGGGCGGCCTAGGCATTCGAAAAATTACTTATGTAAGTTTACCAGCGTTACTATCTTCGATCCATAGCACGGAGGAATTGACCAGGAAAATCTTAGCACCTACACTGGTTAATTCTGAAGTGCTGTGCATGACCAACGCTGTGAACGCTTGGAGACTTGCTTACCCAAACACTGATTTACCCGAAAACCGACTCTCTCAGAGACAGTGGGATGGGCCGTTATGCAGCATAGTTCGAGAAAATCTCATAAATACATCATCCTGTGCTGCTGAACGTGCTTGCTTGCTGGCTGTGGGAGAGTGGGAATCGGGCCTTTAGCTTCAGGCACTCTCGTCGTCCAACATAAGTACCATGTTGGACGATACGACCTTCCGCATTGCTTCTTGTTTGCGCTTAGGTACTCCTTGTGTTTCTCCGTATCGGTGTCTTTGTGGAGAAGCCGTCGACAGTCTTGGTCACCATGGCCTGTCATGCAACAGGAGTGCTGGTCGTATATCACGACACACCAACCTGCATAACATACTCCGTCGGGCTCTTGTCACCGCTGGCGTTCCGGCTCAGCTTGAACCTCACGGCTTGGTACGCGACGATGGCAAGAGACCAGATGGTATTGGTCATTACTGCCATGGAAAATGGATAGGCCTTTGGTGTGGGACGCAACTTGTGTCGACACCCTTGCACCATCACATCTTTCTAGCCCAGCGGGTTGTGCTGGTGCTGCTGCTGCATCAGCGGAGACGCTCAAACGGCATAAATATCAAAACCTTATTGGTGACTACATATTTGAGCCGTTTGGTGTCGAAACGCTGGGGCCATGGGGTCCAAGTGCTAGGTCTGTTTATAGAGACTTAGCTAAGCGGCTCATCGACGCTTGACGCGTGACCAGAGGGCTGGTAATTTCTTTGCATAAAGAATAAGTATTGCCATTCAACGTGGCTATGCTGCCAGTCTTCTAGGCACGTTGCCAATTTACGAAGATGCGGAGGAATATTACGAAGCTTTTTAATTTTGAAATTTTATTTTACTCTTTAGATTCTAGTTCTTGTAAATATGTTGTGTATATATTATGTTAATTATTTAATTACATTGTTTTAGTTGATAAAAAAATACAAAATAAATATGCAAAAGAAAACAATGAATGTAATGTATAGGTACTTACATTTATTTAAGTATTAGGTTAATATTTCTGACATTAAAATCTAGTATATAACTTACAAACAATATAAATTTTATTACTAAATAAATAAGTAATTCTTACAGTAACTTAATTTAAATTATTCTAGTTAAGTTTATATGTATAGATTATAACGGTTACAGCCGTTAGTACGCGAGGCTTTGTCCAGACAGCTTCACAACTGAAACAAGAAACGTACCATAATAAAAAACATAAGATTTAATATATAATTCAAATAGATGTAGTAACATTATTAATATTTATTTTTACTTGCAGTGCCTGCGATTTTATACATTCAAATTGGTGAAATCAAATCGTCTACATATTAAGTAGTTTAAAATTGAAATGAATTTATTATTGTGCACCGATTTGAATGCAACAATAATCTTTTTTCAATATATCACTGATAACACATTCAAATTAATTCAAGCATTATGGAGATTAGTGTGCATAAACGCACAGGCGAACTGACACAAACATTTTTATGATTTTATTGCTTTAAATAATTGCTCCATCTACGTTTAATATACATGTATATTCTGTATTCTTATTAAAATTTTGTATTTAAAATAACATTGTTATAAATATATTATCCTAATTAATATTATAAATGCGAAACTGAGTTTCTCTGTTTGTTACGCATTCACGCCTTAACTATGTACTCGACCGATCATCATCAAATATCACATACACGTTGTCAGGGGTACAGGAAGGTTATAGGGACCTGCATCTAAAAAACGCGAGCGAAGCCGCGGGAAAAATATAGTACATTACAATAATTTTATATTGTACTATTATTCATCATTTTTATTAAAAGAAGGGACAAAATACACAATTTTTTTTATATTATTAATGTGTTGTAGCCTTTTTCATCTGATCGTACATCACTTAGCCTAAGAGCCTGTAACATGAAGTGTATGACGTATCTATGCGGGATACTAGTGCAATTTGCTTTCCAGTGCAAAGAAGGATTATGTATCTTTCACTCAAGCTCTTGAAACGTGTAATACGATATTCTATTACGCACTACTGCACTGCGAGCAAATGAACTTTATGACCCATAGTTTAACTTATATCATTGTAGATCGTACCGAGTGCCAATTTAAATAATGACTATGAAAAAGCTCCTGCGTTATTTGTATTGGCAGTATTGACGTATGGCTCGGCTTTTGTACCGATCCATTGCTAGTTCAACCGATTGCGTGGATTGTATGTACCGTGTAAGCAACAGACGCGAGCCAATCGTGCGAGTAACCCCTATGATGAACTCTCACATGTAGCCCGCAACAGACACTTTGCCAGCCTCGTGCACAAGTACCATAAGATGTTATTTCAATACCAACTTAGGTTCCTTAACTGTTCTATTGCCAAAATCTGCAGGATATTACAAAGATCCAAGCTTAAGACCTATCCCCAATTTAAATGCTTTGCTAAAGCATTACTCAAGATTTTTATAGACATCTAAAGTAGATCTGCTGATGTCCAGTTACCGACTATGACAAAAGACACGAGTCTCCAGTCTAAGGAAAATTAACTAATAATGAGATGAAAGATAAGGAATGGGAGAGGTAGGTCCAGCCTCTACAATTACTTAAACAATTTGTTTGTGGGTTTAAATGATGAATTTAGATCCTTCCTGACAATTGCGTATGCTTCATTAATTCGTTCATCATTTAAGCAGAAAGAGAGCGACTGCTAGACATAGGCCGCCCCAAAAGTATACCAGATTATTATTTATCAAATTGGTTACCAGATAAAAAGGTAATGTCTCTTTTAAAGTAAGTTCAAATACGTAGACAGTTTGTATAAAATCTCAGATAGGTATTGCATAAATTACTTCATACTACTTTATACGAATTTTATCGCGTCGTTTATTTTAAAACAGTGTTTACATAATTTTGAAACTATGACCCTACTATTAATGAACTATACTCCAATTTAAACTAATTAACTTATTAAAACGATGTATATTCTGGTTTACTCTTTATCCAACGTGTCGGTTGCTTTTTAGCAGTCATGTTCACGGGTCATGGGTTCAGTCTCCCCATGACAAAATTTGTATAAAGTAGATTAATTTCAATGTATAACACTCGCGTAACTGTAAGAAAATACTTCAGTTGAATATGTAAAATGAATGTTGACTTACATAGCAACACTGAACTCCAAGATGTTGCTGGTTGGGGCACAGGTTCTGGGCTGCCTGCACCAGGCTGTCCGGTTGGCATTCATTGTAGCGCAAGCAGATGCCGCCTTGTCGCACACACGGCTCCTCCAGCGCTATAACTACAAAAAACAGCTCTTTATTATCAAAGTTTCCATTCATATTACTCTACGCTCTTTCTGCAGCGAATCTACTAATTATCAGATAATTCGTGAGGTAACAGGTAAGGCTATGCATTGAAATTAAACTACTATATACGGATTTTATCGCGTTGTTTATTTGACACAACGCGATAAAATCCGTCTATACTAGTTTAATTTCAATGACTAACATTCGCGTAAACAGAAAACAATATTAGTTAAGGCTATGTATAAAACAAATATAAGTATATGTTTAACTAAATTACAGATCATGTAAGATGTTGAATCAGTCAGTACCGATGTTTCTACGTTGTGAAAAGTCAAATTTCACATTTTATATCTGGAATATTCCGAATTCCACACAACACGTGCTTGCTCGAGCTGGCAATATAAATCAGGATGGTACGCATTTAGCCTAGCCTACGTCTAGTCTTTAATATTTAACGAGCTACTGCTCGCAGCTTCGCCCGCGTGAAAATGTGGCTATGTTTTATGACAGCCATCTATCGCTAAACTTAGAACTAAAGTGTTTTCATAATGATAATCACATGTTGTTTCCATTACCGAGATAACTACGCTGCGTCCAATAATCTTATTCGTGAATGAAAGGCATGATTTAATTATATGACAAGTTTCATCTAAATCCTTGAAAAGAACTTTGATGAGCTGAGTAACAAACGTTACATTTTTACAAACATTTACATTACCTGGCAAGTACATAAATATGTCAAACTACATATATTTGACAGCCAATATATACGTTAAAGATAACTAAACATCTATTACAAATAATAAAGAAATCATTAGATAGTAAAAGTAATGTCGTGTAAACCGACGCCCAACTGTCTATCATCGTTGCCACCTCAATACATCCGCACTATGCCTGATCGTTTCGATTATCCTAATAGCAGCTAACAAATTGAGTTAATGTATTGCCAGCCTATAACTAGGCACTGCACCCATTGTGTCCTATATAGGGTTCAAATAGTCAACTCGTTGTACATCCAGCAGTTGCATGATAGTAAAAATTATTATTTATTCGGCAACGAATGTGTTATTATCTAAAATGTGAATTGGTGTTGATAATAGATGCACACACAGCCTTGAAAGGCTAGTCAGTGGTTAACACACCCGCATCTTGGCAGGTAAAATTTGAAGTAGGAGCCAGCGCCGCCTACCGTGCCTATAAAAAACTTAATAACGCTTTGCCTGATCCTGAAATCGAACTCAAAACCTCATGCACAGGAGTGGCATTTACCACCGCTGCTCTACCAAGGCAGGTACGGTACGATAAGCATACCAGATTATAACAATGTTATTAAATATATTTTTGCACTCGCACCAGTAATTACGATAAAAATAAAATATATAAATGGATTTTACGCGTTATGTAACCTAGTGGTTAACTATTATATTATTTGCGTTTAAAAGGTAGTCATAACTTTGCGTTGTCTTCTCATGTTCCACCTGCAATTGCCTAGATTCGGCTTTTTTTCCTATCCTGCTCAATTATTAGTTTGTTTACTTTCATATATTTTTATAACCATGTGTTTAAAAGATAATAAAATATATTTTGCAAGTAATTAATATTGACTTTAGATTACAAATAATTATTAAATTTTTATTTATTTACTATATTATATTTTGGGTCATTCCTTTTTATTTTGACTTTCTTATAAGTCAGTTATGTTAATATTAGTTTAGTTGTATTTGATTATTGTTGCCTTTTAACAAATAATACAATAGCATATTACCTATATATATATATATATATATATATATATATATATATATATATATATATATATATATATATATATATATATATATATATATATATATATATATATATATATATATAGTGAATTAAAATCACATTTGTATTTATGTACGGATTAAGGATAAAAGCGCTTATGATAAGTAGTATTAGGTATTTATAACGCATCGGGCACGCCACAATCGTGGCGGTAAGACCCGTTCTTAGAGAGTGGCTGGAGAGGCGTCATGGCGCCCTCACGTTTCGTCTGACGCAGGTGCTGACCGACCACGGTTGTTTCGGTTGGTACCTGTGTCGAATAGGCAAACAGGAGACGCCCGGTTGCTATCACTGCGGTGACTGCCACGTCGCTGTGGGAGACACGGCGTTGCACACATTGGTAGGTTGCCCTGCTTGGGCCACGCAACGCCATGTCATGCACGCGGCAGTCGGTAGAGTCATCCTCTCGCTCGAGGCTATGGTTCTGTCCATGGTTTCGAGCGAGAGGTCTTGGGATGCCGTCGCTTCCTTCTGTGAGGAGGTGATGTTAGTGAAGGAGGCGGCGGAGAGGGAGAGGGAACGGTCAATCCCTCTCCCTAACCGCAGAACCGGGCGCAGGAGGGCGCGAGACGACCTCCAGCCACCTTGAGTAGAAGCCTGCGGGTGGTGGACCTATTGGGGCTGTCCACCTCCCGATCAGCGCAGGTCCGAGCAGGCGGCGTTCGTGTTCCGCGCACGCCTCTCGATGTCGCAAGGGGGACTAGGTCCCCCGCTTTGTCTTTGTCTGTGTTTTTGATGGTTGTGTGGGACCCGCCACGTCCATCGGTGGGTCGAACCTTTGGCGGGGTCGCGATTCGAATGCGAGAGCGATCCGCGTGGCCTCGCCATAAAGGTGTGAGGAACACCGCGGTGGTTTTAGTCGGTTCAGCCCAAATCCATCTTAGGGGCTGGATCCCGACATATCCCCATCGCCCGCCCCAAAACCGGCGATGGGGAATGTGACTTGCACATTTCCTCGCGTAAAAAAAAAAGGTATTTATAACGCATATGACAGTAATTCTAATTATACACAAGATTATTATTATCATTAGGGAATTTACTTATGTTATTTATTCCACAGGTATCTTCGCCCTTTAATTAAGCTCTATATGTGGTTAGTTAGTTAGACTAACAACATATAGAGCTTAATTAAATATTTATTATATTTAATTAAACTCCGTTTTGCGAGGATAATTAACATTTTATGCCTTATATAGTTACGTTATGTCATTTTATTCTAATTTGATACAAGATCTTAAGTCAACCATTGTTTATCATTCCTTTGACTTACACCTAAGTCAAAGGAATGATAAACAATGGTCGACTGTCAAAGTATTTATGTAAAACAAATGCAAATAGGATAATCGAAGGGCTTACCCTTAGATTACCATGGGATCTTCGATCTTTCAGTACAAGTTTTTACCCAAACCTACTCAACTAATTAGCGCAATGACAGCACTAAGGAATTAAAAAGTGTTTAACCTTTTAAATTGCTTAAGAGGCTTAAACCCTTTTTTTACTGCGCTATATGACTGTACTCATTACAACATAATATATTATTATGGGTCTTCAAAGAACTGCTTCGAATGGCCAATACAATCAAATGTTTTTGAGTTTGTCGACCTATAGATAAAAACATTGAGGGAAAAATAATGCCAACATTTATTAACTGCATTCATAGCCATTTTTTTTATAAAATGAAGAAGATACCGATAATAAACATTATATTAATAAATTAGCCCTTTGTTATGACAGTTATTGATATCTGTCTATCCAAACTTGACGATAGGTACAATAAACGTATCTTGTTACCAATATTGACGAAAGTGACTTTGGACATTGTATGTCATGACTACCCTTTGTCCTCACCCTTAGTTTGTACGTCACTATTATTGACAGCGTAGTATATTGTTGAATATAATCTCTATACAATATCGCAGACGATACATATACTAGCGGACCCGACATAACATAAGATGTACAAAAGAAAAATATCTGAACCATTCTCGAATCCACTTGAACACACACAAAAGAAGTCATCAAAATCGGTCCAGCCGTTTAGGAGGAGTTTAATTACAGACACACGCACAGAAGATTTATATATATAAAGATATATAAGTAGCTGTTCCCCGCAGCTACGCTTGTGTGGATTTAAACAATAAGTAATTGTGGATTGAATCAAAAGGTATTTTAGCATCTCCACCTACGTTCCCTGGTCTAGGACATTCTAATTAAATCTCGGTAGACGGTCACGCAGCAGCGAAAGCCTAGTGGGAAACCGTTGGACTGCCACACAGAGGTCTCGAGTTCGAACCCAAGGCGCGCATCTCTGACTTTTTGAAGTTATATGCGTATTAAATAGTTAATTATCGCTTTCTTTAACGGTGTAGGAAAACATCGTGAGGAAACCTGCATGTCTGAGAGTTCTCCATAGTGTTCTCGAAGATATGTGAAATCTGCCAACCCGCACTAGGCCAGCGTGGTGGACTACGGCCTAACCCTTCTCACACTGAGAAGAGGCCCGTGCCCAGCATTGGGTCAGTTTAATACAGGGCTGATATTATTATATTATATAGACGGTCACCATTTTGTTTTAGCACTGATAAATATACAATGAAAATATGGAATAAGTTACAAAACATAATTATGTTACAATAGTAAACAACTATCAGTAAATTTTAACTAAACAGTTAGATTATGTTGTGAAAATGGAATGACAACACGAAATAATTTGTAATAAATGTGTTATTATTGCAAATTATTTGGTATTTTCATTGTGTTGAAAATACAAAAATTGTAGGACTGCGCTAATTATTTATCGTACTTGAGTGTCCGTGTACGATATTTACGCGCTCACTTACAATTTATTTTTGGTTTGCGATTGACTTGATTGTCCTGACCGAAGAACTACACCCTCACAGAAAATCTAAGTAAAGTAGCGATATACGTAAGTATGTAGATTTTGTTGCATTTCGCAAGTGAGAGCGCCGGAGACCTAATCACATCCAGGAACCCTTCCTTCCCATCCTTCCCCTACCCCTTTCCACCCGTCCCCTTCATAATATATCCTGTAACTGTTTTCTACCAAGCAGAACATGACCTTGTTTGCCACGTACATAGATGTACCAAGCATAGCATTGTAACTTGTTTTTGGATTGCTTCAATGATGTCACCATTAGTGACAGAATAAAAATTAATAACAATAATTGTAATATGATCATGACGATGTTGCCAGAGAATACATAATATGCCACGTAAGGTAACCATAGTACGATATTTTTGTTGCAATCTTTTGTAAGAAAAATATGAGAAAAAGTAAAAAATAAAGAAAAATAAATAAAAATTTTAAAAACGTGCCATTGCTAGTCTATACTTTTGACTGTCTATCTTAATTATGTTAATGCATAATTCATGTTTAATAATAAAACAAAAAAAACTGATGGAATTCATTCATTTATGGTCGTAGTGTGCAAGAAAGTTAAATATGGTAATTAAAAGAAAATCATATCTCAGGTAGTAGTTACGATAGATTGCTTTTCATATTTTTTCTGAACGGTCCTCAGTTCTACTATAAGACATTTCAAGGTTATCCATTGATTACAGGACACCCTGTATATCGAGTTTCAGGTTAATTTGCCAAAAGGATACATTTTATTAATACAAATTCCACCAGTGTTACAGAATTGATTATTTGCATCAAGAAGTATTTGTACGACGGTTTAAGCTGCTATGCTGATGGAATAAAATTTACGTTACAAAATTATAATCCATTTATATAGTTCTATCTATGTCAAAATAGGAATCCGTTAGTCCGTAGTCAAAAAAGTATTTAAGTTAACCGGTTTAGCTGGACAGCTTATACATACATGTTTCAAAGGCATGTAGAATGTATTTTAACTCTTTTACCTCCAAATTTTCAGACGCTCTACCATACATATTTTTAAATTCTAACTGAAAGGTTACATATCGCGTTGCATGTTCCCATGTAAAATTGAAGGAATTTCCATTTAAACTTTCACCCCCTATTTAACTTCTTTAAAATATTTAATACTTTATTATTATTTTAATTGAAAGACAAGACAATGGAAAAATGCTGAGATTGTTAGATATTTAAACTTCCTATAATCCAAAGTACAGATAATAAAGATTAGGCTATTCACCCAATGTCCTGAACGTGTAAATGAGTAATGAGTTTCATATACGTCTATCGATACCTATCGATTGATGTAAATGTAGAGTAGTAAACAAATTTTATGCGAGCTCCCAAATATTAATATAATGACGGTAAACCGATACTCTTGCACACAATATGACATAGTTATTTTAATGCCGAACCGCATGCCGTACTACGGTCTATATAAATTTATTAAATATAAAATACTAACGCATTTAATTATTATTTGTTTACATTGGAGTATAGTAATAGACTCATAGGTAAACAATCTATTTTGATGTGAAATATAAAACGTCTGGCTACATATTAGCTTACAAAGCTTTGTTTGCAATTAATTATGTACCTACGCTGCAACTTGTAAAGATGGCAACTGGATATGTAATGCCTTCCAGATATATCATTTTAATGGAATATTAGGTTACTGACTACGCCTCACTTCGTACCTTATGACGTGGTGGTAAGAATACAGAGAGAAACAGATCAAGAAAAACCAATCTGTACGTAAAGGTAAACACAATACAGTGGCACGCACCGTTGTTGAACATAATCTGAGACCATCATAATCATCCAACTAAAATAATGAATCAAAAAAGTTCTTTGTCAAGTCCATTATAGGGACTTAAAAATAAACAAACAACTTGACACTGAACAATAATGTACAAATATCGAAGTGTTTGGATCACAAATCACAAATCGTCCATTGTGACGACTGCACATGCACCACTCAATCCCTCAGCAAAAGTGACAGCCAAGTCTGTGCGCAAACTTTCTTTTACATGGAGAAATGCGTCTAATGCATACCCTCCGCCACAAGAGGAGGCGAGAGTGTTATGTCCGGCTCTCCCGTACTTCGGGCCTACGGACCAAAACCCCACGGTGTGCCTACTCGCTGCCTTGTATATTGGGTGAGCCGCTGGAAAAGAGACTACCTCAGCGACGCACCCAGCAGACTACGACTCCTGGCAACGCCCCGGCACTACAGAGGGCGTCGGACCGACTCAATGGCTGGCGGGTGGGAGATAGCCGTTCTCCCGCAGCCTTCATTATGGCGGCATGAGGCGCGCGAATGCGCGCCTGCGCCGCGCGGTTCGCTGGCGATGGCTCGGATCCGCAAGGATACTTTCCTCACGGATCCGCTCCGCCACCTCCTTCGGCGAGGACGTCATCTCGCAGAAGGATGCAACCGCTGCCCACTTCCTCTCGCTGTCGACCACGGCTTTGATCACAGCCGGCAGTGAGAGGTCTTTACCCACAACAACTCTTTGTGCCACCTGGTTTAACAATCCATTCTACTGAATCCTTATAAATATACTTCTAATATTTTAATAAAAACAGGTCCTACAAACAGTAAGTGCTCAAATATTTCAAATCTTCAAATTATAATTAGGTACACAAACCTATAGTTTTCATAAGAAAACTATGATATCATATTTGTATACAATCATCGAAAGTGGAGCAGCCCGGTTTTCATATGAAATACATTATTTTATTAAATTAGCATTAGTATTTTCCTAGTAACTTTTAAAGTCTGCTATAGTGTGCAAGTATGTTAAATACATAAATGTAATGCGCTATTTAGAGCGTCATAACATCCTCGCAAGATTCAGATATATTTGTAGCAATGGGGTCAATGTCGATTCTGTTTTATTTCACGTCAAATCCGTCGGATGGTGTATAGACGTATATAAAACTGCGTGACATTGACCCGTTTAAAAATAATATACATATACAAATTTCTTAAATACATCGTTATCTTTTTAATACATTAAATCGAAGATACCGGTTAATTTAGGTATTTTGTACAAGCATATAACGCCACACAATCTTATCCGTGATTTGCTGATGAATTATTCACGTTACGTTATGTAATTTAGTTAAAGTACCTAGCCGTAAAATTAAACTGCATTTATATATTAGTATGACAAATTACTTGTACATACCTACAATAAAATTTAACTATCTAAACTAGCGGATTTAGACAAAGCTCCAATACAAGACCTGGAGCACAACAAGTAAGTAATGGTTTACTTGTACCCGAAACAAACATTAAAAATAAGAAGTCACGTTGAGTTACACATTGCTCGGGGGTCTCGCCAACTTAAGATGTTGATAACAGCCACTATCATCTGGATCACATGATGTCATTATATAAGTATTAAATGACAAACAATTCGTATAAATTTAACATTACGTTCTGGTACTGATAAAGAGTGGCATCGTTTATTTGAAATTTATTTCACGTGATCGGACGGACATAATTTACATTATGTCTCATGATTATATAGCAAGCTGTGATTATAACGAGTTCACAATCAACGCTTTGTTGTTGTTATTCATTTTGTTGTTCAGATTCGGTTATACGAGTCGCAGAACAGTTTGTTACGCTTCTGTTTTCTAAATATGGAATTAGTATTTATGCCAAATGTGCTTTATAAAAATATATATATATCTCTATATTAATGGCAATGGCAAAATGGTATGATTATTGCAATAAATCTAAGTATTTTACTACCAGTTTAGAGATGAGCTTAAATTATACATTTTTTGCTTCTTCTTTTATAGACTGCTACGCATTATGAATAATGCCTGTATCGCAGGAGACTTTACAAACATTCAAACAACGGACACAAAGCATAAATATAAAGTATTGTATTGTTCACATATCCTATTTATGTATCCGATTATTATTACCAATTTATTTAGGTTATTAATAATAACCTAACACAATTCAGTTCGAGCGTAATAAGTAAAGCAGGTTCCAAAATTATTAAACATGTATTTGCTTTTATAGTTACTGAGCAATTTAAAATGTAAACTACTTTTATTAAATTCAAAAACTACTTACAACTTTGTTAATTCCTTGATTTATTTAATGGGTATACATCATTAACAAAGAATAAACGAACAAGTATATCAAAGAGAACCAGTATTACCTATATTAGTAAGATCAAATACTTTTTATACTAAAAGGGAAAATTATCATCGAATTATATACGATTAGGTCCTTAAAACATGCTCCAATATAAAATTTTGAAATACGAGTGGCTTGGTCACCCTGAAAGAAAGGAGTCGTAATGCTGCTAACCCATGAAATAAAAACTGTTCCCCTAGTAACAACACAGTGCATCTTTAAGAAGTTATAAAAAAAACATTTACCTCATTAACTTATCACATTGAATTGCGATCTTTTGTAGCAAGTACAAATATCTGAGACTTAAATAACATTTAGAATAATTATATTGTATACTGTACTTGTAAATCTAAGTTCTGCTAGACATATGTAATTAAAATGCTGTTGTGTCTGGCCACCGGCGGCGCGATGTTGACTACACAGCTGCTGATAGCACTGAGTATCAGGATTCCGATGATTGCGATTAAATTAAATAAATCTCTATTGGTATATTAGTATAAGTAGATAGATAGTAAGTAACTACCATATTAAAATTTAAATAAACCTACATGTACATAACAGTTTTTCTTGTTTTACTAGATATTTTTTGTATCTACATAATTTTAGTTGATTTTTCTTATTTTCCAAATAAATATTATTTTTATTAAGAAATAAAAATATATTAATATTTTTATTTCTTCTGATTACCCTAAATACCTGAGAAGTCCTAATTACATGGTAATTAGACTGTCTATCACTACTCTCACCGCACTGACAATCACTTCTAATGATATATGTTACATAAATATGTAGAAAATAATTAAATATAAATCCTTAAAGCAAAATTTGAATTTCCTTTGCTTGTATGGAACGATCCACTGTGCAGAGTGTATCGATGCGATTACTTATGTTAAAAAAGTGACTATAATGTAGAGAGTTTTCCATGCGACCGCTGTGTTATCCAAAAAATAGCTAATAATTTTAAAATTAACTGGCAATAGAGAACAGAGAACTACTTTCTCGAAAATATTGTTACAATGTATCATAGTTTGTAACGAAATCCCATCAAAACTTAATTCATTGACATTTTTATTTTAATAATTTATTATTTGCTTCCATAATATTAACTACTGAAACTATTTATTTATATGTAAGTACTTACCTACTTTAAGTAAGTATTTGTAAAATGTAGCAATTGAAATGATTGTATTAAATCGTATGACTATTTTATTAACAATATATATTCTGTAGTTTTTGTTCAATGTAATATTATAGCTTAAAATTATAGTCAATTACAATATTGATGCCGCATTAAAATTACAAAATTTGATAAAATATGTGGTAAATTGCATAATATACCAATTTTTTATGCCTCATAAAATAATAGGTACCTACTAATAATAAATATTAACAGGCACGCAACGGTAGAAATCAGTGTGTTTATAATTAAATGTTTACCATCGTGAGTTAACCTGCGATAAGCAAGTAAGTGAATCTAAATCTGAAACGCTTACATGATATTCCATGTGAAAGGCGACATAGGTCACCTAGTTCATCATAACAAATCTATATATTTTTATGTACCTATGTGCATAGATATTGAGAATAGAAACAAAAGGCATTCCCTTTAGTTAAACTCGAGAAGAAGCAAATATAAAGCTAATAATTTACTTGAATTGAAATACTACAAACCGTACACATGTTTAATGATATAATTTTGATTTTAAGGTATTCTTAATTTTTTGTATAGGTCCGTTTAGATGTTTTATTTTTTATGCATCATATTTATATGAATTTACTAGGACAATAAAATGAAGGTTCATTTTAATAACATTAATGTTTTGGAGCTACATTATAAGCAATGTCAAAGAGGCATTGAATTGCGATTTTCTATCCTGTCATATTAAGTAAAATTAAAACAGATTACTATGTAATTATATACATATTTTAATATAGTTTTAATACAGTTAAAATATAATTTAAGTTTATGAAAGTCATATATCAAATAAAACGTTACTTTGTATAACTAGATAAAAAAAAATTGCATTGATAATTAGTTAAGCATGGTAAAAATAAATTACTTTCGCGCATCAGTAACATTTCAACGAAAATCACGTCATCAAGAAATATTTTAAATAAATCCCCGTCTATAAATACTCGAGCTTAATATTAAAGCTTAATATATAATAAAGATTTGAAGATATATAAGTTTAAAATCGATTTTCTTTTCTCATTTAACCTTTAATTAAGTATCTACATTATTGTCTAAAAGTAATGTCAGACAGGTTCGGTCAACGACGACCTACACCTATACACGTTCTTTTAACGTGTCTGACTTCTATTAAAAGTATCTAAAAAGTTGTTTAAAAGCTAATCAATTTGTTAAACTTTATGAAATATAGAAATAGAATATGCCGAAGATTAAATAATATTGTAGAAACCAATAACTTCCTACGGCGGATGAAAACATGAAGATTTATCGAATTGTAACCAATTCACAACTATAATTTTAATGTATTCTTAAATATAATTAATTATGAACTTAATGTATTTATTATACATTTTTTTGTTTATATACTTAACATAAATATAGGAAATTTTTTGTCATATGTAATTGTTTGACATATTTACAATAACTCACAATATGCAAAGATTTTGTAGAAATTAATTAAGCCATAACTTACATAGTTTAATTTTCAATCTAATTTAATATTTCGCTGCATAGTACCTTATTAAATTAAATTCGCAAGCCACTTTTCCTGACTTTATCAAAACATAGCAATAATTGAATTCTGAACTATATTTGAATTTTCTAGCAGTGTCTTGTAAAAACTTAAATATTAAAATATAGTACGTAGCTATCAAAATATTGTTATTTGTAACAGATATTAAATAGAACATGACAAGTCACATACCTACAAAGTTTGTCCATGACTGTACCGGGCTGGCTCTGACTGCCACCAGAAGTATTGCGACCAGCGCAAACACAACAAATTTAAACATTTTCATTTTTTGAACTTTTACTAATCGCTTGCGTCAGTAGCGTGGTTTATTCCGGTAATGTATGAGCACGCCGGTTCGATCCCACGTTTATATAGACGCGTAATGATAAACAACTGCCTCATACTCATAGCATGCACAGTCCCACTTTGTATAAGTAGCTACAAAAATACGTACATTTCACTTTCTTTCTTATTATATCTAATAAAATGCCCAACATTTCCTATTTTCTTCTCTTCAAACATGCTTCCTATAATACTCTCCTATTCTAAATTACAATCTTTCGCGAGAAAACTGCGCATCACGTGGTTTGGTTATCTTTGAATGAAGTTGTACCTACTTACCGACATAAATATTGTTTTGATTACATGTATACTGTACATAAACATTTACGATATGAGTTTATAGTAAATATAGTACCTACCTATATACATATTTCGTAGTAGAAACATTAGATGCAGATTTCTCATTTATTGAATTGAATAAACAAGTTCCACTAGGTACCTACAATCAAAATTATCCTCTTTCAATAGATCTTTGAACGAATTTCGAAGAATTGTATTGTATAATTAATTTGGTTATGCTTGTGAGAGACATTATTATTGAATTTTTTAATGAATACCCAATATTGTCTTACTTTTACACGTAGGTGTAAAAGTAAGACAATATTGGGTATTCATTAAACACATTGAAATTAAACTACTATATGCTAGTTAATTTTATTGCGGTTTATTTATAAATCACTGCTTTTAAATCACTTAAAGACTTTTAAACTACCTACGAGGATTTTAACGCAGTCTCTTTTACACTCATCATGGATAATCCACTTTGCTACTATTAGCTATTCAGTTTAACTTAGGTACATAGCTGAAGTAAATGAGTAGGTACCTACAACACTAAAGAGATTTACTAATGAATAATATTAAATTCTAGTCGCAAAACAAGCTGAAGTAACATTGTAATTATAGGTCACTTTTATTGAAAAATACCAGCGACATATAAAACAATTGTTAGTAACAAATTGATTGGACGGGTTCGCACTTGACCTTGAACAAATTTGTTTGTCGCGTGGTGACCTGTGGACCTTCCCACTCATGTGACGCTTTTATTAAGCAATTTATATAGTACATGTAGATTAAGCATGCGCCTCGCAGTATCATTCCAGGAACTGTTTTGTATCAAGTTTCGCTACACTGAGCTGACGTGATCGTTTGAACAAACATCGAGGACATGATACCTATCACTCCTTAACTACTCATTTATTTTTTTACTTCGAAGGTAACACATAAATAAATGTACCACCCGGCTAATGGTGAAGAGAGTCATTTGCTTATTGCTGATCCTGCAGAAACATAAAACGATATCTATGGAAGGAGAGTTATTCCACAGCCCAACGACCATTAGCATTTCTTCTTACCATTTTGTATTCAATTACATATTTTCTATTTAGCACTGCCAGTAGCGAAAAGTGCGATGGTTAAGAAAAGTATATATATAAGATAATATATAAAATTATCCTCCGTGCATGGCAACGTATAGAGTCGAAAGTGCAAGTTCAAATTAGGCAAAATATGTATTAAGTTTGCCAGTTAATATAGAATAGAAACACGATTTATCCAATAATCAAAATATTAGCACTAGTTATTTTCCTGAAGGGGCCCAACATCTGTAAGTATAAGAATGGCCTACATACCATTCTAAAATTTGAGTTAAGACCTTACACCCACCCTAGCGTAGGTAACACCTATGCAATTCAGACGTAGGCACGGACATCGTAAGCATGTTTAGATACATACATAAAATCCTGTATAATTTTAGAATGTGCTTAATTATATTTGCAATAAATATTGCAAATTAAACAATACTAAACGGCAATCGCTATTTTAAAAAAGGTAATTTTACTAGATCGTTATTTTATATTATACCTAACATTTATAACACATTGTTTAATTCATAGGCGGTACCTACTACATACAATATTTATAAAAGTTGCGAAAACTCCTTCGCTTGCGGAATTAGGTCATGGCTAATAGATAAACTGCAGTAGGTATTTTTAAAGACTCTGTGGATACGACGACTGTTTTATAGATATTTAGTAGATAGGTAGGTACATGCACAATTATTTGTCTTATATTTTAATGTTTAGTCTTCTTTTGTAGGCAACTTTTGCGGGCGTGCATCAATGCTTACTTATAGTTACAATGCATAAATGTTATCTAGAGGAACGCAATGCATTCATTTTATAATCTTAGGCATACCTATAGTTTGGAAAAACCAAGATGACTATTTACTACTATAAATTGTTTTATGTGATCCTATAATCTATATCTGGGAATCCCATCACCTTGGAAGTCTAAAAAAATACCAATTCCATGTGATTATTGCTATTTACTTTATTTACGATCTCATCTATATGGACATTAGTACTAGTAAAATATAATACACCGGGTCGAGCAAACAAAAAATTGTTGAGTTATTTTGTTCAGAAATCTTAATAGCAGCCCCGAGTTAGGAATTAGGCTGTGTTAGACATCCCCTTGCCTCGGAAAGCACGCCATTGGTCCTGCGCCTGATATCTCTCTCTCCTCTCTCGTGTCGGATTACTGTGCCATCGGATCATGAGATTTAAGAAACAGAGAGGGCCATATGTGCTTTTGCGCACACACTTGTGCACTAGGTATAATATCTCCTGCGCAGATGGCCAGTCTCCGTTAAGATTGGCCGTCGTGACCGAAATTCGGTCTGAAGGACATAATTATAATAATAAATTAAATAGTTTGTAAAACTTGTACGGTTTAAAAAGTTTAGACTAAGTGAACCCAAAAAGTATAGATAGGTACTTACCTAAGAATAGACTGCTTTTCTTTAGTCAAATCAGGCGGACGAAGACCACAAAAAATATTCAGACGATCTTGCGGATTAACCAGAAATTAAAAACAGAGGTTGATTGTATGTCATTCATTTTTTATTCGATGATGAGTATCAGAAATAATTAGTGGTAGCTATTCTAAAATAATTAATTTGCTATAATTACACTTTTATAAAAAATACACCAAATATTACACCTGCCATCTAAGAGTTCCTGGTATACATATATACAGTTATGAAACGCTGGAATAAAGTAATAGATCAACTAATCAATGACCTTTCTAAGCGACACTAGCAATGATAGGTAATCATTTTTCACAATAAATTTTAATAAACAATGTACAAAAACGAAATAATAAAAAACAGGGCTCGTCTTCATCGCCTAACTAAATTCCCGAACGAATATAACCAATTTGAACTTCCTATAGGTACAAACAGCCAACAAAGATGAATCAATAAAAATGGAAACAAACGAATTGGTTTGCAGCAGCTAAAATATTGTCTTCTCAATAGTTCAATTTATCTGGGAGCTTAGTTATAAAGATATACAGGGTGTCCGGTACCTAATTAATTGATAACCTGGAAATGTCTTATAGTGGAACTGATGGGCGTTCAGAAAAATATATGATAAAAATCTATCCTTACTACCTGAGATATGTGTTCTTTTTTAATTACTTAACTTTCTTGTGTACTACGACCATAAATGAATAAAATCCACCGGTTTTTGTTATTTTATTATTAAACAATAATTATGCTAATAGATAGACTGTCAAAAGTACGCTATGCTATATTAGCTTGCACTTTTTAATACGTTTGTTTTTTATTATTGTTATTTTTCATTTTTACTGAACAGCCTTCAGTTCTACTATAAGATATTTCAAGGTTATCCATTAATTACCGGATACCCTGTATGTAGTTTTTACTTTTCAGCGTTATTATTGAATGAGTTATGTAATTTGTTGAAAAGTTTTTAATTGTCCTGAAAAATCACGAGCTAGTCTAAAGTTAGTAGCACCCGTTTGCGTTATTG
The DNA here is from genome assembly GCA_963675205.1 of Catocala nupta. Classification (NCBI taxonomy): domain Eukaryota; kingdom Metazoa; phylum Arthropoda; class Insecta; order Lepidoptera; family Erebidae; genus Catocala; species Catocala nupta. The sequence continues at coordinate 18,697,582 of OY776078.1, forward strand.
CAGGCCAAGGTCACTAACATAGATCCTTACACCATTTTTGTCAGTTTAATGCCCAAAATATACCACAAAAAGAATCATAGCATCAGCCATTTCCTTTTGCTAAATGTTTGACCAGTATTTTGGCTATTATAACACTTTCAGTTTTCACCACAAACTCATGCATTGTTTTAATAGGATTTTAATTCACGGAAATAAAAAGCATATTTATTAATATTTCACATTTTATTTATTAACAAATTCGTTTTCAACACACAGACTGATACTGTCTGCGCATGAATGGTATAACACAAGTCAGTGCTAAATAGTCAAATAAAATACACATATTTACAATTAAAACTTAAGTTACACAAGCTTTAGGATGCATTAAAAGACTATTAAAGGTTGTGAGACATACATTCAAAACATATAGGTACGAACGAAATGTGTGTTGTGCATATTCACCTACTTTAGACTCAGCTTATCAGAATTATTTGTGGGTTTTGTAGAATTTCAATCGCCAGTATCTAAACCCCTATAGCACCGGTCACGCAGAACTTGACCCGGACGCATAGAAAAATATCACACCGCGGCTATGTAAGCTTAAAATATGCGTATATGTATGCAGTATGTTGGCCGAAGTATAGCATATATACCTAAGTATGTTATACGATAAACTAAAATAATCATAGAGAACTCCTTTGAATCACGTTAAAGTATCGATCAAAACATCAAGTATGTTAACGAGATTCAATAACGTTATCTATAATTATTTTAGTGATACCAGGCCTGAAAGGTTAATTGTCAGGACAAAGACCAAAACATAAAAACATCTCCCTATCCACCACGATTTTTACAAAACTAACAATAATCTAATCTAAATGTAAATCTACAATAATTTAGATCGGTTAAAGTCTGATATACAATTTATTATCTAAAGCTCTCTCCCTGCTTTTTAAAATAATAGATACACGCAGCTGGAGGCCCGGGGACTTAAGTTCCTGGTGTATATGTATACAATAAATCCGTGATCTACACTTTTATACCAAGCCCACACTTATTTCCGATAAGATCCAGAGATGTACTCTCACATTTTCTGGTTTCAATAACATTACTTAGGCCCACAACTATAATGTTAGGTACGTAAAATTACACAATAATTTAATCATCATCCAAATATTAAGTCTATTTATTTTGCAACATCAAACAATGATTTTATTATGAAATGAACACTGAAAAGATACATTTACTTAGGTACTTATTACACAATGATTATATCCTAACAAATTTAGGTATACTTACTACATAGGTAGGTACTTGAAATATTGACGACACAAAAGATTGTGAAACATCGGCATACGACATAAAAACCCACATTTATCAAATTACATACTAACATGTAAACGCGGCAATCTCCAGCATATATACCATGTAAACTTTTGCCTATACTGTAAGATTGTGTATGGCGACTGTAAATGGAACTATTCATGTCTTTTACTCGCATTAAAATTAATACTGTCAAGTTGTGGTAACTTCGCTATTACTATACCTAATTATACAATCATATCCGAGATATCAAAACATTTATCAGTTAGCAATTAAGAAGTTTCAATTCGCTAAGTGCTTGTGATTTTACTTGTGATATTGGTCGCTAGTGGACACTTAAAGTAATAATAAGACGCATACGTCTGATAATTTATAAAGCGTAACGAGGTTTTCCATGACCTCATTTAACTAAAACGTATTTTGAACAATTTGGCAAAGTAATGAATCAAGTATAAGCAAATGTTATCAATGTCAGCAAGTATAAATATATTACGCTGTGGTGTTAAAATAATACTTTAAAAAGTAAGAACAATAACATTAAGTTCTATAGTAGGGATTCATTTAGACCCTAGTACCTACACGAATAAAGCTGATAGGTTAATTGCAGATCTGACCTAGATAATACAAATTTGAGTTATAACCCAATTTGGAGCCCCGCTATCGATGCACATAATGTTAAGGGCTTGTCCCACCACCTCCAAATAGCATTTATCTATAAGATAAAAGTCTTACCATCTCCCATCTCTAACCTAACAAGAGTGAGACAGCATGCGATTTATCTTTCGGATAACTTTTACTTGTTAGTTGTGGGACTGGCCATTAGAGTTTTATTTAGTCCATCTATTAATCGAATAAACATAAATAAAAGTAATAAAGAGGCGCACTTATCGAAAAGCATAGGTACTTACTACGAGAATTCATCATTACGAATATTTTAATAACATTACATATGAGTCACGCATATAGTGATTAGTTTTATCTAATTTTATAGAATAAGCAGAGATAGCAAGGCACAACATAGGGCATTTATAACTACATGACATTATAAGCGACAGTCATCTCAATGTCATTATTAGACAGAAACGAGATAAACATATTTAGTTGTGAGCTCATTGGCAGCTCGTGTATCGATATTACATCTATATAGAGCTAGTATTAAGGTGTAGGTTTAAGGCAAACTACGGGATATAACTAATTGTGATAACTATTTAGAAACGCATATATTAAGTATATACATTCTAGAGGGTTGGGATGTCACGAACATAACTAAGATTGATTACTGACAAAAAATAATACTAATTATAAAATAAATTTCGATCGTTCGTAATACAATTACTGATTTATATAATCACCGAATCACCGATAATCAGGGTGCCCACATAAATACAGTGTGAGTTTTCATAAAGTGCACATATGAAAATAAGTAAAACTAGACATAATTTTATCGGTAGAAAAAAGAAAAAAGAAATCTTCGATTTATACCCATTTACATTTTTTTTAGTAGCTGATTTTATTCCAAGAGAACCTTGTAACTTTTGAACCAGGTGGTTAATCGTGTTGAAACAGAAACAATAATAATAGTGAATGTGTAGGCAATACCGACGCAATACTATTCACACCCAAAAAAATGCAGGTGAAATAAAATAAAAAAAACATGTTACAGCAAAACTGACATCCGTACAGTATTTTTTAAACATCGCCAGTTTTCACAGTTTTGCCGTAAAATGTTCCTTAATTTTATAATGAATAGTATTTCGTCGGTATTGCCTACACAATCACTATTATTATTGTTTTTGATTCAACACGATTAACAACCTGGTTCAAAACTTACAAGGCTTTCTTGGTACAAGGTCATTAACTACTAAAAAAATGTAAATGGGTATAAATCAAAGTATTTTTTTTTAAATCATTTATTATTTTCCTATCGATAAAATTATGTCTAGTTTCACTCATTTTCATATGTGCACTTTATAAAAACTCACACCGTATATACCTGCTTTCGATTAATTAATTATTTCCTTTTATGTATCATTAGGATGTACTTATGTATTTCTTTTACAAAGATAGTAATGATCCTTCCTTGCACCGCGTGTGGCTAATTGTTAGTGAAAAAAGGGTAGACGCAGGCAACGATCCGTTCAACTGTAGTAGCTTTTGCCAATAAATTATGATCTTGATCTCTGTCCTATAGCCGTCTGGTATCGCAAAGGTAATATTTGTATTAAAATTATTATTCTGTATGTATTTAACGAAATGTACGACACGATTGTAGAGACATCAATATATGTTTGATATATCTTTGGTCCATTATTTTGAACAAATGGTAGGACCTTCTACGCTATTAAATCAATAGCGTAGGGTATATTTTATTTGATCAGCCCTGTTTATTATGGAACTTATATAGGTCTTAAAATAACAGAAGGTTAGGTATTCATGATGATCTATATAATATTACTAACTTATTATTTTTAGCTCTGATGACGTACGCAGTTACAGATTTACAGGGAACTTTGTTCATTAACCGAGTAACCAAAATTAAATATTATAATTAGATATTATATGATATGCGCCCACGCTATAATGTCTGTAGTTTATAGATATCAGTACTATTATGATAAATTAATTAGTCTTTCAAGTGACAGCTAGACAGATCTAAATTTATATTAAGACGGTACCCTGTTCCTACATGAGGGATAAGCCCTGATGAACTATATACATAGTTATATTATAGTCTCGTACTTCACGAATATAAAGGCATTTTAGGAAAATAACGTGGTAGAATGTCTATATAATTTGTAACGGGTATTGAAGGTAGGTACATAGAGAAATAAAAATCTACAAGTGAGGATGGCTGAAGTTTTCTGTCTCACCAACGGAGATATGACAACGCTGAACCAGTCAGCTTGTGACATCATTATGTATGATCGCGTTAAAACCCGTTACGAATTATATATATATCATGCAACGCAAGTTTAAAAGTTATGTGGTGGGATAGCTGTACTCGCAGAAGTCATAGATAACACACGACAGAGGTGTAGGCATGGCAACACCTGCGCTCCGTTCTACAGATGGCGCTTTAATTTAATTTCAAGAATCTAATTCTAGACGTCCACGAAGTTTCTTTAAATACTTTGTTTAGTCAATTACGTATAACAACACCTACTAATTTATATTTATGAGGCAAGTTTACCGGCCGCAAGATATTTCACGATTGACTTAAACGTATTTAATGATTTCAGAATGTCTTATGGACCACAAATCTGAGGGGATTTAATAAATAATTTGCAGTACCTATGCAGATTGAATCAACAAACTCGAGAATTATAATTCTATATAATTAAGTACCAATCAATTAGTATTAGTGACAGGTATTAATAAAGTGTTATGTTATGATAATTAAAGACAATAAATATCAGTAGGATCTAGAAAGTCTTAGATATTATGTAACACAATACATAATCTCTGAGATATGTGAGTCGAGACGAGATTCTGTCATTTTTGCGTATGTTATTTTCAAATGAAAGTGGCGCAATATGTAATGCGAGTGTAAGGATCGACAGTGCATTGAGTAGACGAGCTACGTCTTGGTAATGGCCAGCAATGATATCTTTCTAGAATATGAATTCGTAACAGCCAGCTTACAAATAGTTAACACTCACAAAAACATCCCCAAAAAGTGAATATTATATTAATGTCTTAAGCCTTTTAAATGTCGATCTAAAATTACATACATATAATAGGGGTTAAAGTATGAAGTTGCCGTTGTATAGTAATAGATACATTGAACTGACATAAAATCTTCATGGTGTGAGATTTTCGAGTGAAACTTTTTCACATGATACCTATAAGGTTCTTCTTTTAAAAATGTGCATCATTCGATTTGCGACTTTCAATTGTTTTTTTATTCAGCTTAGACGGGAAAGATGGACAGGTACTTCGAAAATTCAAGTCATTTTTTAATACGAGTTCCAATGCGGTATTAACGCGGCAGAAACGATGACCATCAGAATGGCGGGTCACTACCCATATTTATCCGACTGCGTCAGGAGGGTAATGTTTTTCGAGCGTATGTATGTATGTGTATATGTATGTCCATTTCTTTGGCACGCCCTACAGCCCAAACGGCTGGAAGGTTTTTGACATATGAGGTGTCGTTGAATTCATCAGAATTGTGGTAGTGACATAGCTTATATAAATTTTCAAAATGGCGCCCGCAGATGTAAAAAAACGGGGGATAGGTTGTATTTGTCCTACCTTAGCAATATGGGTATCAAATGAAAGATCGTAAAAAGACCATTTCAAAAATATATGTATCATATCACGATTATATTACTGTTTTAACACAAATTGACAATTTGTGTTAAAAAAGCGTATCAATTTTATATCGGGACGCCCGAAGTATCATTTTCTAGCTAGAATGTATTCAAGTTAGGAATGACATTAGCTGTACTTAGTTATATATTAAAATGAAACTCGTGTAATAAAACTAAAAAGTCTGAAATAAAATTATTATTATAAAAACAAAAAACCCGACTGCTTAAAAGTAATGCACTGAAAAGAGAAAAACATCAAATAATGAAATAACTACATATGTATATTCAAATTAGTTAAACTAATTACTTTATGGTGCCGCATGCGCATACAAAAATAACATCACCGCAACAAATTTCACAAATTAACGATATTTTTTCATTGCTTTAACCTGCTTTGCACGGTATAATAATATATTATAAACATAAATTACAAAATGTATAATAGATAACTTTAAAACAAATTCTTTGATGTAAGTAGCGCCTGCTTATAAAATACCCGTATTTGATTCCAAATATGCTCTTTTAATTCTACAGGCGTTTAGGCATCAAAATAGTAAATTGATAATAACTTTTATCCTTAAAAGCTATGAGTCTCAAAACCATGTATATAAAGGTAGCAGTCTACGAGTAGTAGCAACTATTGGTTGAAAAAAAATCGATTAATTTGCGCAGTTTGTTCTCAATGGATAGGTGAGAATGGCCGTCCTGAAGTCAGAATAGCCCGTCATCTTTAAAAGTAGTATATTTAAAAAAAAAAACAGGGTGTCAATTATATGACGATTAGTAGCAACTAGAAGCAGGTAGTAGGTAGTAACTTTCTATAATTATTTTGATGTAAAATATGGGTAGGTAGTGACCTGTCATTCTGATGGTCACCAGAAACGGCTCGCAATATCAACTCAACGTTTTGAGAGGAGACGGCTAATGAACGCACCGTGCGTTTTTTTATTGTGACATGTGACGAAAACTGGATTCTTTACGATAACCGTAAACGAAAAATGCAATGGCTGACCCCAGGTCAAAGGCCGCAACAGGCAAGCAAAGCTTACCAATAAAAAAGTGATGGTAACTGTTTGGTGGTCTCTTCATGGTGTTATTCACTATAGCTTTCTCAGGTCTGGTCAAGCAATAACAGCAGATGTTTACTGTACCAAACTTTGAACGATGATGGCGAAACTGGCAGTGCGTTTCACTGCCAGTTTCACCATCATTGTCCGACTCGCCCCGACTCGTGAATCGATCTTCACCATTATTGCTCCAGGATAACGCAAGACCTCACACTGCACGAGAAACCGTTTTAACTTTACAGGAGCTGCAGTTATAAACCATACGTCATCCTCGATGCTCACCAGACCTTGCTCCAACGGACTACTATTTTTGTCGTGATTTGGACAATTTTCTACGTGATAAAAAATTTTCTTCCCAGGAGGCAGTGGCAAAAGGCAAAATGCTTTCATACAGTTTCTCGAATTTAGATCCCCGGAGTTCTATGCATAGGCATAAATAAACTTCCGTTTAGATGGCAGCAATGTATAGATAATGAGGTTAAATATTTCGATTAAATAAATATGGTACTACATCTTAGAAAAAAATGAGATTAAATTTTTCTGTACAAATCGACAATTTCATACTTTAACCTCTAATATATTAGTGTTGTGATTTTCAATATATGATACCTACCTAGACATAATGGGCCAACTTCAATAGCTCCTTTATCTACTTATCCAAACAGTCTTCGTTTCATAATGACGTTTGCTCGACAGTGTAACTCAAGCATTGATATATCTTCTTAACATATTAAACCAGCCTTTTCGCATACGTTCTACACATTCTTATGAAACTATGATAATGAAAAACTAAACTCACATAGGGTTTGGGCAATTTGTTAGTACATGGGTACATTGTTAATAAAATATATAAAAACCAAAATGAAGACTGACACATTCATGTTTTCTGTAATAATCTTATCCATACTCATTTATTCGCAAACAATATTTATAGTATTATATACTTTTTGATATTCAGAATGTTTTACTCTAGGAATACATTTATAAACAAAATATGGGTTTATATAAGTCCAATCATTAAACCAAAAAATCTCCAATTTCAAACCCTGTATTTTCAAATATGAATACATAGATACCTGCTATAAATAATATACAGCTATATAGCCGTGCCAATCATACCTTCTAAAGCTTACGTATAGTTCATAGGTACTTACGCTTAGCATTAGGGGAAAGGCGTACAAAATGACATAGGCGGGTTAAATGACACACTTACTTTTCTCCGAAACTACTGACGAATTAGTTCTGACGATTACGTGTAGGTGGCCGTTTAGTAACCTATCACAACCTGTCGCGTCGCCAGTGGCGTCCGTCTGGCCGTGTGAGGTGGACAGTTGTTTGTTTGATTTTTACAGTCACGAGTTTTACTCAGATGCATTTTGTTTCTTCGTAAAAGTAAGTATTTCATACAGTTCATTTGTTTTTATTGGCGTTAGTTAATTGCAATTTTACTAAATTACGCCGAGAATGTGCAGAAATCACAAATTTGTTATTACATTTTTAGTTATTGTTTTCTAATGTTTGAGTTTATAAAGTGGACAAAATGGCATACCCCTTGTTCGGGTAAAATGGCATAGTATGTCGTTTAACCCACCAATTTTCTTCTTCCAGATAATCGAACATCATGCCTCGCAATTATTCTAGAAAAACAAACCGACAACTTGGTTAAAGAGCCATCCAGGTAGAGTTGTTACTCACTTTCAAATAGGTGCGATACAAAGTGCAAAGTCCAAACTGCAGTCAATGGGTATCAAAATACAGGTCTCTGGCCTGTTGATCTAAACATATTTCCGGATTATTTGTTTGAGGCTGCTCAGACTACAAACATCCCCATGCAACAAGATCGGGTAGAGCCCCAAGAAGATTCGACGGCAGCAGTAAATGCATACCTTTAGCAACCTCAGCAGGCCCATCTCAGGTTGAAGAAAGCAGTTCGACATCACTGATAGTTGCAAGCACATCAGCTTTAGGCAACCCACATACACTCTCAGCAGCCTAATCTGGAGACACAGCTAATGCAATACCTACGGCACCCACATCATCTAGGTCGATACTCCAAGACATGAATATCAATATTCCAGTCAGCGTACTATCTTTAGTGCCGAAAGGAGTGTATGTAGCTGGACAAGGTAAACGGAAACCACGCAAAAAACCAACAGTCTTGTTGATAACTTCAACGCCAAACATAGATAAGTCTAAAGAAAAATCCGCTCTTCCACCTATTCTAAAGAAAGGTTACAAAAGTTTTGGATATTCGTTTGGACAGTAAAAATGATTTCTCTCCAGTACAAGCTTACACTGAAGCCAAAGATGATGATGAAGATTGCCCCTGCATTTATTGCAATGACCTCTACTTCAGGACCAAACCAAGAGATTCGATTAAAATGCTTCAGCTGTAAAAAATGGGCTCATGTATCATGTGCATATGTTCCCAAAAAGACGAAGAGGCTTACGTATGAACTCTGCAAGTAATGAACTGATTTTCGCTGCAAACTTGGTATGCCATTATGTCCGCATCAAGTATGCTATTTTACCCGCCTAGGGCGGACAAAACGGTTTTTGTTCGAGTTTTTAAAAATGATTAATAATTCTATTTGTTTCGTTTTAATTTAATTGATCTCATTATTTCTAGTAAGGTAATGAACCAAAGAATATATAGCTACCTAAAATGTAAAAAAATATTAATAAATAAAGATTTTATGACTAATTATATAACTAGTATGTCATTTTGTACGCCTCTCCCCTACGGTTCTAGCGTATACGCAACTAATCTTTACGGATACTATCGTTTGCGTGAAGATTGAATTACGCGTACGCTACTTTACAACTGATCACGTTTTCTTATAATACTAACTTCATACTTTTGTTCATACAAAATAATACTTGATACATAACTGATGAATAAACTATTACAAAATTATAGCCCTATCGCAGGTTACAATAGTTAAATTAATTCGACAGAAATATTACACATAAATACAGATAATACGTTAGTGTATTATACCTAATGCTTAATTATTTATGGCCGTTAGAGATTTTTGTATAGTGTCAGACTTTAATAATATGGTAATCCTTCAACTGTAGATTTTGAATAAAACACATTGCGAGCATTCTTAATACCCATTTGTTTCCTAAAAAGTACTGCCGCCGGCAAATCAAATTTAATGATTCGTTTCGATTTCGTTTAATAACGTTTCGTTTAATAAAGCCTATGATGTTGGGGACACTGAACTGCTCTTATACATGCCCGTCAAGAACTTAACAATGTTTTAAAGCTATTACTGGCAATAGCTGAAAGAATATATCGTGAGGGTATTGCTGAACTCGATTGATATTTAACAGTGGTTCAAATTGACGTATGACAATTTCAAAATCAACGCATTCAACTACAACCACATGCACTAAAACTTCCCATAAACAAAATAGCATGTTTATATGAACAACAAAACGTATTTTTTTAATATCTCGCTTTGTACTGATGGTACAACAATAGCCCTGTATACAACAGGCATCCCATAATCTATATCACACTATTTGTAAACATAGACTAAGCTCATGCAATATGAAGTGGGAAGAATTCAATTAATTTTATTATTATTATAACTATATCTGCATATTTAAAATTTTGGTATAGATTGATTACCATGATATTTGGATGCATATTCCGAAATCGCAACTCCAAATTATCCGAGTCACGTCAGTCACGTTGATAGCATTTAAAGGTCTACTGACTGCGTGAGCGCTTGATAAAACCTATATTATTAAGGTATGACACATACATACAGTAACACTACAGTCACAGTATAGCCAATGCTTACCTAGTATTTTGCTCTGAAACTATTAGCATATATAAGGACGCTGTCCTCACATCCCAGGATGTAAGGTTTCAACTCTAAATTCTAGGGCGGTATGTAGGCCATATTTCTGGAAAATAACCTTAGATAAACCAATGTCCGCAACCTTCCTTGAACGATTGCTTTACTGTGACTGTGAGCAGACTTTAACAAGACTGTGCGCAGTGGTGACAGTGAAAATAATCTAGGAACTCTCATTTAAATTTATAATTATGTGATACTTGCATTATAAAATATAACATAATACTGATGGAAATGGCATGTAACATATATAAGTATTTTTAAAGTTATATTTTGGACGTTTAGTAATAGTACATTAAATTTGGTACGCTTAATTTTATTGTATGACAGCTTTATATATAATAAATCAGCACATTTTAACCTCCAAATATGAATATCGCCAAGGGTATCACCAGAGATGGGTAGAGCCCTTGGACCATCGAATTAATTAATCACATTTCACTTTAAACACATGTTAGTTTACTTATTGCCCCCTTCATAATTACCTTCTAAGTGACCGAATCATATTTTTTTTATCGGTGCACCATGCACAACGAAAATAAAATAAACCTCATCTAAGACATCTAACAGAAAGCCGATTCACTGAAATTCGTTGGAAAATCATAAAGCTTATCATATATATACATAGCATATCATAGACAATAATAGTGTTGAGCAATTAACCCAATATTTGATAAATATTCTTATATTCAACTATAAAAATTATTTCCATTTGTATTTATTGTTTTCTTTTTTTTATGCTTCACGACGCAAGCGAGCGTATGGATCGCGATGGTAAGCGATTACCGCCGCCTATGGACACCCGCAACACCAGAGGATTCACAATTGCGTTCCATTTAAATTTGCCCTCACCATAAGGGGGGCAGGGGCAGGGACGGCTGGTCCTGCGGTACCCTCACTCAAACGACGAAACACAACGCTATTTCACGCCGGTTTTCTGTGAGGTCGTGGTATCACTCCGGTCGAGGCGGCCCATTCGTGCTGAAACGTGGCTCTCCTACGGTTATTTTATTGTGCCTACAATTCGTATTACACACACATCTTGTGGGGAAGGCTCTGCCGTAGCTCTGACGGGTGATGCCCTTTGTAAGAAAGGTGAACGGCAGATTTTGTACAGCATACTTTTTGTTTTACTATATAATTTGTACCATATATAAATAACATATATATATATATAAATAATACAAACATCGAAATTATAATAAATTCTTTAGAAATATAAATAACACAAACACTTATATATTATACCTAAGAATGCATAATTGTTACATAAAATCATAATAATAGTTGACGATTTAATAATTGATACGAATGTTTTTCGTCACCAATATTTTTTTGTTCATATGGCAATTATTTATTGACAGGTACAGGTACAGGTTTGCTGTTGTTTTGGATTGTGGTGTGTGACTGCATCTGAGCAATTTAGCGAATTATTCGGCCATTTTACGTTGAGTATTTGCTCCTCCGTACGCTATCTCTTGATAGTAGTTTCGCGAAACAACGCTTTATTAACAGAGAACCCTGCTAAGCAGAAAAGATCCAACAATTTGTCAAAAATCGAGTTATATACGTATATAGTAAGAATCTACAAATCAAATTTTATATACGCACAAAAGATCCAAGCAGTCTAACATTCACCAAACAAAACTCTATGACACCATATGTACCAACACACATTTAGCATTAAAATAAGAAACAAAAAAGGAAAAAGCACACGGATGTCAAAAAATAAATTATTATTTTTGTAAACCCAGGCAGGTTGGATCCCTTCCGCAAAATATTTTTCTATCATTTTTAATATAAAGTAAACCATAGTTTTGTTAAATCTTACTGACAACATAGGGAATACGGCTCTTAAAAAAATGAGATCTGATTCTGTTACTGACAAACGGGGTAATAACAGAGGCCACAATAAAGTCCCTGCTGAGTGCGAAGAATTTTTAATTAACTTGATAGCAAAACTACCTACTTATGTTTCTCATTATTGTCGCCAGAAAGCAGGAGATTTCGACATTTTCAAAGATTTACCACCTTTACTGTGAAGAAGCTACTTCTGTAGGAATTAAGCTCATTTCATACCCAAAAGTTAAACTAATATTTTTAACTAAATTTAATCACCGCACTAAACCATTAAATAAACATACCTGCAATACATGTCATTACTATGAAAATAAAAATAATACAATTACGAACGTACAAGAAAAGAACAAAATTATAGAAGAACATGAAACTCATATCAAAACTGATGATATGATTCTTGCTAAAATAATCCTAGTTTAGAAACTATAACATTTGATATGAAAAATACACTGCCACTGCCGCGTATCCTAACAAACATTGTTTTTTACAGACGCCAAATATGGTTGTATAATTTGGGTATACTCGTATATTCATCGTAGCAGTGGCCTTGATCATCAGAATCTTCTGATGATCAAGGCCACTGCTACGTCTGGGTGGAAAGCGAAGCAGGAAGAGGCGTACAGAAACTTGGATCTTGCCTCATCAAACACCTGTCAGAGAGACAAAGTTATTCTGTGGTGTGATTCCTGTGGCGGCCAAAACCACAAAAGCTTACTCTAATGCTTAAAGCTTTTTAGAAGACCACCCAACGTTGCAGCAAAGAAGTATGAAGTTTTTAGAATCGGGACATAGCTATTTGCCGAACGATACAGATTTCGGTAAGGTGGCAAATGCGTTGAAGTACCAACAAAGAGTGTATTCGCCTAAAGGATTACATTAATGTCATGAGGATATACAAAAGACATAAACCTCTTCAAGTTCACCGAATGCAACCAACAAATTTTCTTAGTTCACGTCCACTGGAGAATATTATAACTAATAGAAAAAAAACACTTTCTGGAGAAAAATTCTCCTGCATAGGAAAGAAATTTTATTAAAAAAGTAGGCAATTATTTCTTTGTTTATGGGGTACAGTCAAGATGATTAATTTGTAGAAGTAGATCTGACAAAAATTGCCGCGGTAGACAACAAAAACTCCAATGCAAATGCTTTGGCCTGATGGTAAGATGATACCACAAGCAAAGTTGAACAACATCAGAAGCCTAATGCATTTGATCCCACGTGATGCTGAGCCATTCTACAAAAAAAATTACTGGTGACAATAGTATAGAAGATGATGTAGACGGATTTTCGGGGGAACCTGATTTTGATATTGAAGTGGCAGTGGATCCCAATCCTATATCTTGATTAGTGGTACGTATCCTTTCAAGAATTTCAACTACAACAAAACGTTACGGACTTTATAGCGTTTTATTTGCTTTTACAATTTCTATTTAAACCGACATTTCGGACACTATTCAGATTCCTTTCTCGCGGAGAAAGTGTTCGAAACGTCGGGCTAAATAATAAAGTAAAAGTAAGTTATTGTTATTTTATATAATTATATTACCTATAATAAATATTTTTATAACTTCATATATTCTTTATTTGGAACCCCCGTGGAAATGTTACCGGTGATTTTCTTTTTTGCATAAAATAAACGTGAGTGGATTTTTTAAGAAAATCAGGAAATCTGTGTGCAACTAGCAAGTGGCATTACATTTAAAATAATGCTAATTTAGTGTGTTACCATTAGTAACTTTCCATTTTTGTATTCCTCTACCTGTTTGTTTTATATTCACTCCTAAATTTCAAATCGTATTTCCTCAAAAGTAACATCATGTTGGTTGGATTTTGTCTGCTTAACAGGGTCCATGTGTTGTGTATTTGTACGTGCTTTAATTAAAATGTCGAGCTTGCAATATTTGAATGTGAATAATGTTGAACGCTACTCCAAATCACTATATTATTTCTAGATTACACCTGCTGACCATATTTGCCATGCATGCTGACAGCTAGCTACTCATCCATATTCATCTGATAATGTGCCAAGAAGACGAGTTGGCCATCAAAGTGTTTGTGTTGTATGTGGACGATCCATACTATGAATTAGTCGATGCAGGATTTTGATTGAAGGGGCAAATTAAGAAGAAGAGAAAAGGAGTGGCTAATACAGTTTCTACTTGGATCCAATCACGAGAGGTATAAAAAACATGTACCTACTTTAACTATTATAATATAAATTAGTTCCTACTATCACAATGCATGTTTGAATGCAAGCTTTTCTTTAATTATATTTTTTATTTCAGCTTCGTTCTGAAGATGAAGCTGTGTGAGCCATGTTGGCTAAGAGCTAGAAGAACTAGGATTGCTTCACCACTTGAAGACATTCAATCCTCTTCACCTGATCATGTGGATGGTGATCTTTCTGTTTTAATGTGTGCTGTATGTAGAAGGAGTCTGTCCACCACAACATCAGATGAACAGTGGAATCCTGACAACATAGCCCGTTTGTTGGAGCTTCAGCAGGTATATATGAGATAATATATTCATAGTAATTAGCTTATGAACACTTGCCACACAAAGGGCATTAATTACTTATATAAATATGATGCCAACTCTGGGACACTCAATGCTGTTAGCTCTACTTTCAGAAAAAGGATACTGGTCCATCCATTGTCAAATGAGCTCTTCTCAACGCCAATGAGCAATAAACTTATTCACTCATACTAACACAAAATAGCTATTCGGTCATGATTTTATATAAGGTGAAGGTAACCAATTATTTACCTCTGAGTCTTCTTTGAAGAGGTTAATGAAAGCACTATGTGGATCTGTCTTTTATTGACAGACATAGCTCAGGAACCACTGGACCGATTGACATGTAACTTGGTGTGCAGACACCTTGGGGTCATCCGTCGATCGAGTTTGAATATGGGCCCTGTGGGTCAAAAGACTCTCGAGATATAGGGGTCATAAGGTCAGGGGATATCCACCAACAGAGTAATTTGGAAGTCCAGAGTGGAGAGGCTTTTACCCAGTAGTGGGACATTACAAATAGATGATAACAAAAAAAATGATGAATTTAAAAGTTCATATGAAGACGAAGAGGTTGAATCCTGGGTTTTTACACTCATGTCGTTATATCTCAAGAACCATTCTCCAGCTTGGGTTGCTCAAATTCAATCAGGAATCTCTTTTTTGTTTGTGTTTCTTTTATGCTTTAACATGTTGGGGACAACTTATGCCTATCGAACTAAGTGTTTAATTTATATTTCATCAATGCTATTCTGATATCCATGGCCATCTCATGAGATGAATTATTTACAGATTCATCACAGTCATCTATGAATAAATTTTGTGGAGTTTGCTGGGATCAAACTCGTGATTTGAGACACATTCCAGAAGGACCACAAGGCCCCAGCATATTGTGTTGTCCAATATAAGAAGAGCGGCTGAACACCAGGGCATTGCATTTTCTAAGAATGCATGGAACCAGAAGTAAATATTGTGCCCGAAGAAACCAGGCGAGAAGTGTTAATAAGATATCAATATGATATACCAAGAGGTGTTCGTATTTGTTCTCATGCATAGACAGGAGGCAAATTATGAAACACAAACACACAAAAGATCCCACTGGGTCGAAGTGTCGCCTGTCTGTACTGACTGGCCCCCGCACAAGATAAGTGCAGTATTTTATAGGCATAAGTAAACAAGCACATAAAGAAATATTAGAAGCAAAACCCAGGCTTAGGAATATGCGTCGGGGTAGTCTTGCATTAACAGCCTTTTTGTGCAAGTTAAGAACTGGAGATTCGGGAGACAGACCGTCGTGCTTATTTCAAGTGCCAAGGAGGACCCTTGAAACATTAATGTATGTAGCAAGAAATATCTTGTTAACAGACTATGTTCCACTGTATCTCGGTTTTTCTCATTTAAGAAGAGAGCAGATGGCAGCTAAAATTCCTCCTACATTGCCAATCACATTTTTGGTGACCCTGATGCACCAGCTGAACAAAAACCAGTAATTACAATAGCTGATGCAACATATATATATATACTCAAAAAAAACAGTATTACTTGTTCCAAAAGGATACATATTCCCTTCATAAATATAGGAATTTATTAAAGCCATCTTCTGTGCCTGTGATGGATATATCATTGAGGTACGCGGATATGAACGATTTATTAAATGAAACAGAATTTAATGATTTTTATAGAGAAAATGATGTTTTCATTCTCGATAGAGGTTTTCGTGACCGCATGGATAGTCTGCATGAGAAAGGATAAATAGGTCATATGCCTGAAACTAAAGAAGCCAGCCAATCACAGCCAACTACTCTTGAAGCCAACAGATCACGCTGTTTAACTATAAACAGTTGGGTTGTAAAAGGTGTGAATGGTCGTTTTAAGAGATTCTAAAATATTCCGCCATGAATATTTTAACCGTGGTTGTCGCAATCTAATGGCAGATTTTAAAATAGCAGCTGCTCTGCTGAATGCGTTTACTCCGCCATTCGCAGACAATATACATGCAGAGCAGTTTGTTTCAATTATATTTGAACGCCTGTTCTTAAATAATACCATAGCCTAATTAGTTATGGAACATAATTTAAACAGGCGCAGTTCCTGGTTTGTATCCATAGATGCGACAACTCTATCCTTTCCGCGGCTATCCATGGAGGAATTAATATTATTTGCCTGTGGTGTATACCAAATTCGCCAGGCCCGTTCATATGTGGGTGAGCATTTCCGCTTTCATGGAATATATACATACATTAGAGGTATCCCGAGATAGAATAAATGGTTTAGAGGGAATAAACTGAATGTTGCTTCGAGCTAAAATAAAGACCCGCCATTCTTCTGCTAAAACTTATTTTGTATCTATAGTTGCAGAAACAAATATGAATCAGAAGTTATTGCTGTAACTGCATTGTAGGTTTAAAAACAGTAGGATGCTGCTCACATGTGATGAGCATTATTTGGTACCTAAGTTATTCGCGCCATGAGGGTATTACTCGACCTGCCCCTTTCTTAGATGAAGTCATATTAAGAATTAATTAATTGTAAGTACAATAAAATAAATGTACTTACAAAAACAAAGTATGTATTGTTTTATTTACCTACACTCAAAACCCCACTAAAAATTCATCATTATCAAACTGTTGCAGTCCGTTACTGGACATAGGTATCTCTTAATGCACCCACTCAGTAGGTATGATCCATATCTCAATTTCAACTAGTGTCTGCCAGCCACTTCATCTAACCCGAGGGTGACCTAAGCTATGTTTGTCAATATGTGGTCTCTGCTTAGAACTCGCCTCCCCCATCTGCGTTAGGTTCTACAGCTAATACGAGATCTAATCCAGCTCTTGACGTGTAAATACTCTATGTATTTACTTAATAGTAAGTAAAACACTATAAAGATAGCGACAAGCAGTCTAGAATATTTACTTTATCTCCAAAACAATGTTAATGTACCTATATGCAGCAATCAACATTGGAACACTAGTACATAACCTTAAAAAATAAGACTGGTTATAACTTTGACGGCCCAAGTTCTAAAAATCTAATCATTTAAAAAGGGGTTGTCTATCCTATTAACTAGCGATTAAAACAAAAAATAACCCAAAACACCAAATTATATTAGCTGTACGAAATTCCCATACAAGCCTGCCGTTCACCTTTATAACATTCGTATTAAATTTCACTCTCATGCATTACACGTGCAATAAATAAATCTTTGACAATAAGCCTTTAATACTAGATATATTAAGTAACAATTAAATTAAAAGGAATGTAAAGGTATATGCATACTGGTGAAATATTTTAAAGGATAAAAACGAATCGATTGTCACTCAGTTCCTGACTACTTATGTTCAGATCACAATGCGCGGTATCCACCAAGAGAACAGAGGTTTTTGAATAACCAATTGGAACAATACTCATACATATAAGGTACAGTAGCCAAACATCGAAAACTTCTTGAAAAAAATTTGAACAAGCATTACAAGTAAAACGTCAAACATTAGGTACGATACTCTTTTATTCTTAAGAATGATTTTATAAAGATAGCTGTATCGAAAAAGTAGAAATTCGAAAATATTTTTTGGTCTCCTAATTCGATACCACGGATTTCTTTTTCTGCATCCTCAATTTCTTGTTGATGCGGTAAGGTTGTGCTTTTCATGACTTTGCCCGTCTAGCTAAGTTTGAAGGTGTTTCGATAATTGGAACAAGCTGCACATCTGCTGGAACTATAAATGAGGATAAAGGGTTTCCTGATAGTGATAATAGAGTTGGTGTGTTGGTCTTGACCTTGTGTAGTCCGAAAGTGATAAGACGCCATTTACCAAACATTTTGTGTTGTTTGTATCGGTTGAAGAAGGTCTATGTAATGAGTGCAAGTAGAGGAATGATATTAGGAATCTGCTACTGATTAAAAACGTCCATCCAATAAAAAACACATGTCATAACTTTAAATTTTTCTATCGTTTATAATTATATGTGTAACGTTCATTTTAACAAAACTTTCGTTTAATAAGTCAAACATCCATAAATTTAACCGAGTTTATTAATATTTGAATCCAGAACTCACGTTGAGCAGTTTTTCTTTTTTAAATATCTTGTTGTAGAAGCGACATTCTACTTCGACTTTTTTGGAGTGTCCTACCGAGATAATTAACTTTTGATCCGGTTCATCAAAACAAGGTTGCGGGAATTGGAAGATAAAAAAGGAAGATACGAAATTAGGTTCGGGAACGAAATTTGGCGACTGTACCTTACTTTCCGCTAGCATTAGTGGACCTATATCCACTCCTCTGCTTGAACTATTTCAAACAAAGGAAAACAGATGTTAGAAATTGCTTTAGACAAACTCAGTAGAGATGAGAGAAAATATAATTAAACATCTCTTATCTCTGTGGTAAAGTGAACTACGTCACTCGAGTTACTCTTCATGCATGTCTGGTTAGTAGATACCAGCCATAAGAAGAATTAAGAACTCGCACACACCATCATCAAACAAGTTTCTTCCTTAATGCTCTAACACGAGCAGCTCTTACGTACAATTATATATTCTCGTGCGGCAACCACGAGGTATTGTATCAGTCTGAAATGACGTAACCGTTTAATAAATACTGCAACATGTATAGGTATTCCTTACATTTATTTATAAGCCTTTTGGTTTATGTGCCTTTCAATTACAAATATTTTAATGCAAATCATTATGGATATAATTATACGCACTGTTATTTATTTATTAAGATATCTTCTTTTAGAATTCAGCGACAATTTTACCTAATGGACGATGTAATTATTAATATCAATTTAATAATTACATCGTCCATTAGGTGAAAACTTTTACTTAGCAATTGACTCTGTAAAATGGTAACCGTGTCAAAAATGCTTTTACTATATTTTAAGTTTGAACGGCTCAAACTTTAATAGATTAATTTTGAAACTAACTAAAGGGTGTGCCTTAGTCGTATGTGCGACAACATTACAGCTAAAATAAATACAGCTGGCGTTTCTATAAAACAAATATTTTACTTTGGAAAATATTATTACCTAGGATACGTAATAACAAACTAAATAATTACGTATATCATTGTTTCTGCGTCGTTTAATATATGTAACTTCAATAATAATATGGTATATGAGAGATTCAGGTAATAAGTAATAATAGCCTGTTGAGTGCTGGCGAAATTCAAGACTCATGCATCCCCATCTGTACCGCAGACACTCAACGCCCGAGAATTTAATGAACATGTGTGTTCACTCCACAATCAAGAGGTTATGATCAGAGGTCGAGCGTTCACTCTCGCTTATAAGATACACGCCCCTTATTAAGTATCGGCATCGAATAAAAGGCTTACACTAAAGAAGTAAAATATCGATACAGAGTGAAATAACGCATGCCCTAAGTTTACAATTCAAGGAACACGCAAAGATATGTATGGTGTATGTAGTTTACTACAGCTAAAATAATCAAATTTCACGGACATCAACTGCTAATACGGCGAATCATTAATTATTATGATAATCGAAAACATTTTAAAATTCACAAGCATGCAAATGCACATTTAGTAACAAAACAACAAAAATATCTTACTAACATCAAAGTCCATAATTAAGTTTTAAGACTTAAATTCTTTGGCTCGGTGGAAATAAAAATGGCCAATATTATAAGATATAACACAATGGTATGTTGAAATATAAATTAGCGTCATCTTTTAAATTTGACAATGACTCGAGAAGCCTTCACATTTTAGCACCATTAACAAATACAAGTACAAGATATTATTACTAGCAAAACGACGCCACCGCCGGCTCACCAGTCGGAATGCCAGATCCAAATTTGTGCCGCCGTCGTTTTCTTAATCAATGATTGAAATTTGCGCGAACCCTATCAGCGTTTTATCGTCGAACTGATCGTTAGGGCCAGCTGAATTCTGAAACGTAACAGTTATTTATTCATATCATCTCTACGTAATTCATATCATTTGTATAATCGTATAATCTAATCGTATTTTTGCAAATATAAATATCTTATATATATTATTATCTTATATCTTCTAAAAACTGTGTTGTTGTGTGTAACTGTCTAAAAACTGTTCGCAATACAAATATGAAAATGTTGCAAACCGGAGCCTCAATACGAATAAAAGTATATTAAATAGAATGTTAAATTGAATATTCTTACCAAATGGAATGTAACAGCCTTGGGAGCCGCTGGACCTGCAATTGGCTGGCTTTCTAGCAGTTTAGCCAAATTCTCGGAGATGGGCACTGTATCATGCGGGTCCACTAAGCCAGCACCCACTAGCTCCGCCGCTATGCCTGCAGTAGTATCTTTCCCCGTAATAAATTCGAAGCGAATATCATTTAATTCGCGACGTGCGTTCCTAAAACAAAAACATACAACGTTTTATATCTCTTTTGAGCACAACCGATGGATACAATTTTAATTAAATTTGAATAGTCTTGAGTAGTTTTCCTGCAATTCTTAGGGTTTCTTCTTATTTATTCGTGCTTTCACAGCGAATTATGATATCATACTGAATCTTAATTTGACGTTATATGGTTTAAAATTGCTTTCTATAAATGTAATTGTTTGTTTAGTTTAGATGTTTTGTAAGGTTTCGATTCAGGTCCGGTTCCTATATTGAGAAAAAAGTTGCTTTAGCTAATGTTAGATAAAACTTGACATATTTTTCATACAATTTCTGTCTGTACAGTAAAAATTATTATATAATTTGTTTCTATATATTAAATATCATACTTGTCACTTCCCAAGGCAAGTAATCTGTCTAAAAGTCTGGTTCCTATATTGGAAAACCAGGCTTCAGACATGTTTTAAATTGTAATCATGGACTAAAGTCGTTTCACTTCAGAAAATATGGTTCATAACGTATGTGTAGTGTCAACTTAATGAAGCTTAACCATTTGTTTAAATATGTATTTTATAGTCTACTACTAGCTTTTATCGGGGGCTCCGCTTGTGTAAAAATAGGTTAGGTATAAAAGTACTTTTTATTTAATAAAATATAGCCTACGATACTCCGTGATAACACTGATAACATAACTTCTAACGGGGTACAAATTTAAAAAATCGGTTGATTTGTTTTTGACTTAAAACCTTACAAATAATTAAACAAAAAACAAACATTCCTATTTATAATATTAGTATAGACTAGTTGCCCACACAACCACGGTCTATTTTGGTTCAGTCTGATATTTATTATAAGGAAAGCAAATAATAGTACTCTATTGCTCGTTCCCGTGGAAACTTGCCCATTTTCCTTACTTAGTAACCTATGCGTATACAACAATTCTATGTTTGTTAATCCATGGACGAAATATCTAGTTTACGAACGCAAACACACGGCAGCTGAACAATTTTAATATAAGATGTAATGCATTAAAACTAACCTCAAGCGTAATACTAAGTTTATCACAGTTTCATTGCTATCGAGGGGTTTTAATCCAAATGACTTCACCTTCGGTGTCTGATCCTGAAATAAATAATTAATCTGCGTAAATATAAATATTTATACTAAAATCTAAATTATGATCATGAAGTTAGACCCTTTGACCGGCACGTCGCAAAAGCAAAAGCGTGCTCCTGACGTCAATCCTTTAATTTGTCATGTAGTCATGACCGTGGCGTGCTGAATATATTTAGCTTTGACTATGGCAGTCAAAAGTAGACGTATTTGTATTGGTCCGATTTTGAATTCCACCAAACATTGCATATGCAGTACTGAAACTAATTTATACGAATTTTACTTCATAATGATAAATATCACGTATCAGAACTACAGCTTCTTCTATTTGCTGAAGACTTCACTGCCGTTAATGATCTGTAGAACATTACACAAAACGCAAATATAGCGCATATTTGCATTTTAGCTTAATTTTTTTTTATTTTATTTTTAGTTTGCTCTATTTTCTACTTTGTTCAAGGTCTACGTTTAATACCTACCAATAGGATTGTTAGTTTGCATAGCTCAAGTTAGATATTATGGACAAGGAACAACATATAAAATAAATGCTTTTTACAACCTCACTGAAGCAAGGGATGCGTACCAGTAGTGCAAACGAGAAATCCGAGAGCTCTGCTACACCACTTAACATAGGTTCTAATATATTTATAATGTAATTTCGTAGCTAAGCATAGCTTTAGCTCAATCTTTAGCTCAAATATACAAAGTCAGTCTAAAATCAGACTCATTAAATATGGGTCTTAATGTTTAAAAACGAATCGTTTTTGTTACAGTTTTTATTTTAAGACAACTTCCGCATTAGGAATTACTACTGTATCGGACTTTACAAACATGCAAATAACGGACACAAAGAACACCCAGACTCGGAACAACCATTTGTGGATTTCACAAATTTTTGTCCCGTGTGGGGATTGAACCCAAAACACTCGGCGCGGCGGCAGTGACGAGGCGACCACTTAAGGCACTATACGATCCGTGCAGTCAACAGATAGTTAAATCCTTACTTAATATTATAAACATTCGAAATTAACTCTGTTACCTTTTCACGGCTAAACCACTCAACCGATATGGATGAATTTTGGTATAGATATACTTTAAAACCTGGGGAAGGACATAGGCTACTTTTAATTGATATAGGTACCAAGCGGGTGGAGCCACGCGCAAAAACTAATTTTGACATATTATATTCAAAGAATGTGTCTAAAATTAGAAACATATTCTTTGAAAATATGTAGTAGTAAAACGATTCGTTCCTTGGACTTTGAATGTGGGTAGTTACAAGTTTGTACAGTTTTTCACCTCATCATTGTCGCTGCCACTAGATTCAGCCTTCTGCAACTCATTCATCGGTCGCTTGTCGTCTGTTAACGAGGCCTCCTCCTCAGAGTCATTGCCCTCCGCCACGCTTTCATCGACGGCTTCATCCTCTTCCTCGCTCCACACCCATTCACCTGTCACCGTACGGTGCAGCCTGCCTGATGCGCCTTGCCGTTTACTTGCCTATAAAGGTACATGACCAATCATATAGATTACAAGCCTTTGCCTGCGTAATGTTAAGATAGATTATATTAGTAACAGTACTTTATTTTGAATAAAATATAGCACATGTTACTCGGTGATAATATAGCTTGTTAGTGGAGAAAGAATTTTTAAAATCGATCGCGTAGTTTTTGAGTTACATTGTTACAAATAAAAATTCAAATCTTTCCTATAATATTAGTATAAATGAGATTACTAAGATCTTTTATTTAAAACAATTATTAGACTTAATAAATAGCATCTGCAATCTAAAGTATTTAAACATTAGATTACCTTATGCACTCTCGTCTCCATGCTGGGCCCGATCGCCACAAGAGTTTGTGTTAAATATCTCCTGTCCTTTGCTTTCTTAAAGAAAGGATGCTTCAATAATTCTGTGGCTGTTGGCCTCTTTGAAGGATCTTTTTGCAGACAGTCAATAATCATTTTTCGAAAAGTCTTTCCATAAGCTTTGTACTGATCTTTTTCATCAGAACCTAGAACAAGCAAACAATTTATAATTAGATATGCGTTTTAGCCTTTATCTGCGACTTGTTCGCGCGTCCTATAGAAAGCATTCATTCTTTTGAAATAAAAAGTAGCCGATGTGACTTTCCAGTCTATACACTGACAATTTCTATGCATAAGTGGAATCCCGCATTCGAGCAAACAGAATTCTAAAGTTTAAATTACTCCAGCAAATGTAACAGTTCATATGGCAAGTCTGACAAACGCATCACAAATGTGATGTTTTTGTGTCTACATTATGTACCTGAAATTATAAGATTTGTTATAATGCTGTTAATTCACTAGTTCGTTTGTGTCCAATAGAAACTAGCATGATTATTGAAGACAGTGAAGCAAAGCGTATAGTACGCACGTGCTGATTTTAAATTAACACATTCTACTATACACACAATTTATTATGTTGCGATCACAACCCAAATATATCATGTATATGCAGCATAACAAGTTGAGCTGGCTGACAATGACAGATCTTAAAGTCTAGCCGTCTAGTCTTTGGTCGTGATCTTTAATTCATAAACGTCAAGCATTTTAAAATATGTTAGATATCTGATACAGAAGGTCAAGCTGTCGCTGTTGCTATATACTAGTATCTGGTAACATTGTAATGTAAATTAACCGATCTGGAACATCAAGCAAGGTTCACATAACAATTGATTACAATATCGATAATCTTCGTCAACCAGTCATGTGCTATTGCGTTTTTAGAATCCTGTTACATACATATCTACTAATATGTGCTAGTATCTAATAACAATACATTATGGTTTGATACTCTTATCTTATGTATCTTTAGCAATTAATGGATAAGCAACTAACAAACATCTGCTCGCGCCTGCATCTAGAAAACAATAGGTCACACAACAAATCATTATAGGTACTTATAAAGCCACATACATAAATTCACGCCTTTATATCACCGTATAGGCCATATGCCATATTCTGCCAACTACGTTTTGTTGTCCACGTAATGACAGGTGGCGGGCCTACTATTATCTGCCATGAACGATACCAGAATTAGTGCTGCTGCTTTATATTACGCATGTATACATACAAATATGTATGAATATATAAAATACAAAGTAGCTTCAGCCAGATAAAAATAACAATTTTGAATCTGATAGAATTTATATTGTTTGTTCATAATACATAAACGTTTTGATATACACATAAACTACTGACATTAACTACAAGATCCCAAATCAGCCACGTGAAAAAAAAAATTCTACTTATCTAAGTGGCATGTGTAGACAAACGTCAGTGTATATTTCCATGGAAATCAAAATATTTTATAAATAAAAACGTTAAAGAACGAAGTTTATGATTATCAGAGCTTACGGTTTTAATGTAACAAATTATCTACATGTTTATCTTTCTTTATATCATAGTAGCTTAGCGCAAAGTACGACAAAAGTAATAAATCAATGTTTTATTCGACATAGTCGAGCAAACAACACTACGTTCGAAAAAGGAGGTCACGACTCTTATTAGAAGCACTATTTTTAAACTATTCCCACACAAATCAATACGTTGGACCAAGTCGGAGGATTAAAGGCAATAAATCTACTATTTGTCTAGTAAAAGGCGAAGACAGGTTCTCCACCATCGTGATCAATCTTGATATATATACCAAATGGTGGAGACAAGGTGTTATGGTGTATCACAGTCAATTTTGAATTAGGTATCTGCATATGTTTGCTGGTTTTCTTTAAGAAACTTCATAACAATGAAGAGGTTCTCATGTAGATATTGGTATTTTTATGCTTAGCACCTCTAATCGCCATCATTCCGCAACTTATTTAGATCAATCTTTTACATTACATCAAATTTCTTAAGTTCTAATAGTCTATTAGATCCAATGTCCTATGACATTATTAATGAATCTCAATGTGTGTGTTGTGGGCTATGGCTTACATATTTAAGGTATACCCCGGGACATCTTAACAATAAAGTTAACCAAATAATAATGTTAGCACATGTGTTTTATTTACAGAAACAACTAGATCACCTTTTCAGAGGTCTTAACTCTCATTGACATATAGCCAATTTAGACCCAGTGCTAGATGAACAACCAACAAAGACTATTCTCCTGTACCAACTACCTCTGGAGTGGTTAGTTTAGATTATAAGCTTAGATAAAATTTGTTGTATGTTCATTTGGTTTTAATATTCTGTTTACCTAAGAGGTATTATAATATAATAATCTTTCTTATATAAATTCAATATAACATTTTCCAAATCAATACACAAGCCAGTGTGTCCCCAATTTCAGTAAGAATTGAGTGCATGGCTAGTGTGTATATATTAGACAAACCATTTGGAGTTACTTTTCACACACTCATAACACAGCATTAGACAACATTCATAATGTATTATAAATACATTATGAAGATTAAATCATTTCTCTCAATGTTGGTGTGGGCTATGGGAGTAGACTAGAACATCATAATCATTGATGTAACTGTAAACTATTCACAGTATAATAAGTTACTAGAGAAGAGAGTGGTAAAAACGTGAGTACAAAGCTTAGCACATAGTCTTAAAAGCAACTTCTTCAAGAAGAAAGAAGAATTCACCACTGCTTAAAAATAATAGTTTTATATAGTTGCTGTCTTACCTGTATCCAAGTTCGGTGGATCATTCTGTAATGTTAGCATCAATACTTTCATTGGTGGATACTTGTGGTATGGTGCAGTACCCGTCGCCATTTCAATGGCTGTGATTCCAAAGGACCAAATATCAGCTTTAAAATCATACCCGTGATCCTGGAAATTTATAATTGTATATAATGTTTGTTAGATTTAACATACTTAGGAACAATATAAAAAGATAATGTGAGGCTATATAATGTTATATAGCACGGGTCTGAAACCCATAAGTATGCCGCTCATTATTGGACTACCTGCATTTGACACATTCTTAAGTCTTTATGTGGCTTGGTATGCTGTTCCACACAGCTACATATAGATAAATGAGTAGATAACAATACTAAAAAAACAATTGTGCTCTTACTTTCACTAGCATAGTGCACAATTGCATTCGAATAAAACTCGAATGTATTGACAATATACCTACTGTGTAGTCTATAGCTGTACGTACTCTGACTGCCTCCGTGGTGCAGTGGTAGTGAATGCGACTGCTGTGCATGACGTCTCGGGTTCGAAGCCCGGGTTGGGCCAACAAAAACGTATTGGGTTTTTCTGTTAAGAAATCTCAATACGAGCCCGGAGTTAGGAAGTTGGCGGTTTAAAGCACGTAAAGCCGTTGGTCCTGCGCCTGATCTCTCTCCGGTCGTGTCGGATTATCCGTCCCATCGGATCATGAGGATTAGGGAACAGAGAGTGCACTTGTGTTTGCGCACATACTTGTGCACTATAATATCTCCTGCGCAGATGGCCTGTCTCCGTTAAGATTGCCCGCTGTAACCGAAATTCGGTCTGGAGGACATTATTATATCTATATTTAAATGATCTTTCTATACCTCCTTTTAAACTTATAGCTTTAATACTAGTACTCTATATTACATTATAAAGCTAAATTTTAAGGATAATTTACGTATAATAAGCTAAGAAAATTATTGTATTAATTGTAATAGAACTGTAACAACCAACAAAATAATCTCACTTGATCCATAACTTCTGGCGCCATCCAACATGGCGTTCCAACAAATGTGTGTCTAACTTTTTGCCTTGATATGTCTCTACCCGTGGCCAGCCACGCAGATACGCCAAAATCAGCAATTTGTACAGTACCATCTTCGCCTAATAATATATTTCCAGCCTTTATGTCCCTGTTGAAGAAAGTCATTGTTTACAAATATACCATTGAGCTTATTTATGCACACAAGACATTGTTTTGTTCATACACAAGCAATAAAGAAATTAGACTTTGTTAAAGTATAGGTGGTATTTAAAGTAGCAGTAGCTTATTGATTAATACACCATTCTCGCGATCGCAAAGCCGTGGTTACTACTTAAAGTCTATAGGGCTTATACAAAGCTAATAAATTGCAACATACACTGTAGGACATCTTTTAAAAAAAACGTCAGGTCGCTTAGCACAGATTCAAATATTAATTGCATTGGCAAAATTACATTTCATAAAGTGAATGAGACATGTTCACATATTTTAAAAATACATAGCATTATTGCAAACACATATAACATAAATGGAACATATAAAATGCTAGCAAATTTATGATCTGGGCATATGTAACTTAATCTAGACTATAACTTGATCTGATCAAGTAACTTTACAGAAACTGATATACAAGTTCTGTTCTGAGAATAAACAATAGCAAATATAGCTGCAACGTAAACACAAGCCAAATTAAAATTTATTAATATATAATTCTGAGCCATTCATTATTATTAAAATAAAAAAACTACTTGGCATAATATGTATAGGAGGCAACATTTTGAAGTAGAAAATTTTGATTTTAAGTTCCAAGTGTAACATAATCACATGATAATATGTGGATGCAATTATGATATGCTACAAATCAAATATAGATACTTTTGATTATCATCCAAACTTATCAGCCATATCATGATTACAATAACAGGCAGTATTATATATGTTTCACAAGAACTCAAATATAGACAGTGGCTTGGCATTTCAGTATAAACAACTCAGACTTATTAATTAAGCACTTAAAATATCATACAAATCAAAAAGTTATAATATAGCTCCAGTGAATATGATATAAAGTTAATATGAAGTTTTAAGACCTTTGACTCACAAGCATTTTAATAGTAATAACTGAAATGCTTGGAGACTAGGTTTTATATATAACTTTAATATTTTATTACCTGTGAATTTGTCCATTACTATGAAAATACTCTAATCCCTTGAGTACTTCCTTCAGTACAGTAGCAATAGTTGCTTCATCAAAAACACCATGTTTGCAGTTGGATACTTTCATTTTATGTTTTATCACATCAAGTAAACTGCCACCTACAAATATGGTTATAATAAAATAAAAAAAGGGTTACCATATAGCATATCCGCTACACTTATTTAACCCTGGTCTGTGTCAATAATATATTCTAAGTGCAATCATTTATAAAATAGTAATAAACAGATTTATACCTTCAAGGAGCTTTAGCACCAACCACAATTCATCCTGCACTACAAAACTCGTATAGTATGTCACTACATTCTCATGATTACAACTCGACATAGCCTGAAACAAATACAAACAGGATGCAACATCAGTTATGAGAATAAAATATTCTTAAAAAAGAAGAAATTTGTGAAAGTAAACAACTTTCTGTTTCAAGTATTATTTATGTTTACCATGTTTAAACATAAGTACATATATAACATCACATGCAAATATGTTATTATTTTATTACACTGTTCTACACATCTTAAAATATTGTATAGAATGCATTTAATACACAGAGGTATAGAACTATTTATTTGTTTCCAATTGACCGACTACCATGATGGCTGGCCTCAGACTGGATTCTTGTTTACCACCTCAATAGATAAATAAAAGAGAGTTCAGAAAAATCACATCAAACAACAGCAAATAACTTTATATTTTTATGTGCACTCAATAAAAAATATTTATTTACAATCATATAACAATACCTCAATTACCCGTTAATATTGTAGAAAACAGATGTTTATTTAGCTATATGGTATAAACAAAACTTCTACCTATATGCTATTGTCTTCCTATGGTTATGATATTGTACCTATCACAAATAATTATTTTATACCTGTATTTCTTTCAACAATTCATCCATGGATGTGTTCCATTTCTCTAAGTTGATACGTTTTATGGCACATTTCTCATTGCGTGGTTTACACAAAGCCGCATGTACCACCGCTGTGGCTCCAACACCTAAAAATTTACATCATAATACCGCAACCTTTGATTTCTATATGTAATGCTAAGCAATATGATTGTAGAAATTGAATAAAAATAAACTATGAACCTAGCCTTTGTATCAAATATATTTGGATAAAATATTAATTAGGTTTTTAATTTGTTTACATTACTAAATAATCTAATAATAATGTATATAATAATAATATAATGTATGTTATATTCTATAATACCTATCGTAAAACTATGCAGAAGCTCTGACATTTGTCACATACATGCAATTTGGAGTTTGACAGAACATTGTCGCTGCTATGCTGCTTTAATCTACGCTCTTTACACTTTTGTGATAAATTGAATACATTTTCGTCATGGCTTGTATTGAATGGTACTTACCGATAACATCCCGCAGTTCATAAAGTTCTTGGCTATTAGACCATGGACACAAGTTGTTTGAAGTAGTCGCCATTTTGCGAGTGAATAAACTACTGATTCCAGCCGCTGCCGTTCCGATCGACAGGCGTGCGGTTCGCGCATATGACGACAATGCGGTTTTTTGACGATCGCATGCCCCGAATGATTTCTGAATTTAGAGGTACAAAATTAATTGAGCAAAATAATAAAAAAATATTTTCGTATTAAAGATTATATGATTACCTATGTTTTAAATAACAATATGAAATAAATCCTTTTAATTAGTTCACATGCAATAGTAACGTCATCTATGTGTTGAATAAAAAAACGTTTTGCTTTTAAATATTGTTAATATTGGCATAGTAAATAACAGATGGCGGGTCTTTCTGAGCGGGAAATTAAAGCAGGTATCAGATGATTATGGAAGTTTAATAATTATTATAACCTCTATTATTCTGAGAAGTAGGTATTATAAATGGAGATCAAGATCATCGCGACATTCATGTTTTACTAAAAAGACTCACTATAAAATAAACCATGGAAATAATAAGTAGGTAGTTACTTAGGCACAACAGGAAAGTTGACTGTTAAAATCAAGACATAAAATCAATTCAATTTACCTTACATAAACCTAAAAGGGTATACATATGACATTATTATCTACTCACGTTACCTACGTAAGAAATTCCAAACTTATTCATAGGTTCATTAGATACATACAATTAAAGTGTCCATAAACGAGATGGGTGTAAAAACCCAGGATTCAACCTCTTCGTCTTCATACGATTTTTTTTTTCTTTTCTCAGCTTTTTATTATGTCCCACTGCTGGGCAAAAGCCTCTCCCTTGGACTTCCAAATCACTTTGTTGGTGGAAATCCCCTAACCTTATGACCTTATGACCCCTATATCTCGGGGATCTTTTAACCCACAGGTCGAGTTTGAATATGGCCCATATTGAGGGATGACCCCAAGGTGTCTGTACACCAAGTTACAAGTCAATCGGTCAGTTATTTCGGCGCTATGCCTGTCACTTACAAACTTTCTCTATCAGACTGACACAGTTCCACATAGTGTTTTCATTAACCTCTTCGAAGAAGATTCAGAGGTTAATAAATTGATAAGTAGGTATTAGTTAAATATTTGAATTTATTGCAATCACTGGTTCTTTCTGTCAAAAAGTACCTAATTAACGTACTGGCAAAGCGTGCTGTAGGTACATATCTCAGTGCTATTTATATATCGACGGTTCCCCGGCTATTTGAGCTAAGCGACATTTTGAGAAAGTTACAGGAGAGAGGTTTACAGTTTGGTTTTTCGGAAAAATCATTATAAAGAATCTATAGAGTGGCTTTAGTAAACTTAATACAGTATTTCTATAAATACATACTGCATCTTACTGAGTTAATATTGCAAATATATGGGTATTATTTTCTAAAATAAATGTCGCTTATTTCAATATGCGATATGTGCTTTATTTTATGGAGTAAAGCAAAATGGCTCAAATGCCTATGGATTGAATAGTGATTGAACGGCATATACAACAAACCTCACAATGAATTACATAAGTCAAATGAGTCGAAGCAGGATGTAACATTGAATCAGACTAGTGCACCTTGATAAAGACGACGATCGGTGCTCAACCTCACTCGAGTAAAATTAACTTTTGCTATTATAAAATTAGAGATAGGTTCTTAGTTCAGTTCTAATACAACTCTAATGGACCTAACCATGGATAATTTGGTAATTAATGATAATTTTAAAATTAAACTGTTTTATTTTAATTAAAGTTTTATTCTTAGCGATCAGCAGAACAACTTTTTTAGGAAAGTTTGTTCATATTATGAAATTCAGTCATCATCATCTCAAATGAAAGACATCCGCAGCTGGACATAGGCTTCCCCCAAGGTCTTCCACACAGACCGGTCTTGCGTCACCCACATCCAAACGCTTCCCGCGTCTTCCTTCGCGTCGCCTTTACCAGGTCGTCAGTCCACCTTGTAGGAGGCCTGGCCTACCCCTACTGCGTCTTCCGGTGCATGGCCGCCACTCCAGAACCTTTTGGTTCTGGGCGCTATGTGTCCTGCTCACTGCCACTTCAGCTTGGCTATCCGGAAAGTTATGTCGGCAACTTTAGTTTTCCTACGGATCTCCTCATTTCTGATTCGATCCCGCAGGGAAACCCCGAGCACAGCTCTCTCCATCGACCTCTGAATGACTTTGAGCCTTCTGATAAGGCCCATAGTGAGCGACCACGTCTCGGATCCGTATGTCAACACTGGCAACACACACTGGTCAAAGACTTTTGTCTTGAGACACTGAGGTGTATTGGACGCGAATATATGTCGTAGCTTCCCGGACGCTGCCCAGTCGATGTGAATTCGACGATTGACCTCTTTCTCGAAGTTGGACCTACTATATTGGATCATTTGTCCTAGGTATACATACTTGTCGACAACTTCGAGAGTAGAGTTCTGAACTTTAATAAGAGTAGGTATAACATGGACGTTGGACATGATTTTCGTCTTGTCCATGTTCATTTTACGACCTACTTGTCGGGAGATTCTACAGAGGCCATGGAGCATTATGCTAAGGTTCTCCATGGTCTCAGCCATGACCACGATATCGTCAGCAAATCAAAGGTGAGTTATGTACTCGCCGTTGATGTTAATGCCGAGTCGGTTCCAGTCCAAGAGCTTGAAAACATCTTCCAGCACGGCGGTGAACAGTTTCAGAGATTTGCAATCTTCCGTCTTACCCCTCGCTGTAGTTGTATAGGTTTCGAGCTCGTGTCTTGGAGACGGACTGACATGGTGGCGTTTTCGTACAAACACTTCAACACTTCGATATAACTATAGTCAATCTGGCACCTTTGGAGGGACTGCAGCATCGCCCAGATTTCAATCGAATCAAATGCTTTCTCATAGTTCATAAACGCCACGCATAAAGGCCGGTTATACTCTTCCGACTTTTGTATAACCTGCCGCAGCGTATATATGCGGTCTATGGCATTGTAGTCTTAACGAAATCCGGCTTGTTTGGGAACGGGATTCGACTGGAAGTTGTCTAGCCTACTCTCGAGACGATTCGTGATGACCCTTGAAAACAGCTTGTAGACGTGGCTCAGAAGTGAGATGGGTCTGTAGTTCTTTAAGACGGTTTTATCGCCATTCTTGAAGAAAGGCACCACCACACTTCTGTGTCATGCCTGTGGCGTTTTACCTTCGAGTATGACGGAATTGATAAGCTTCCGTAGAACTTCCATAGCAGTTTCGCTGCCGGCTCTCAGAAGCTCAGTCGTAATTCCGTCATCATCCGGCGCCTTGTTGTTTTTAAGCTGTTTAAGGATCATGCTAATCTTCGGCAGGCTGACGTCCAGGATATTGTTTAGTCGTGTATAGCTGTCTATAGAACATCTTGATCTCCTCCAGGAGCTGAGGTTTGGATGATAATATTCTGCCATCCTCCGTCTTCAGCTTTGACAGCTGGTTCTGTCTGAAGCTAGCCAGCAGTTGGCCCCGCGAGTTTTGATATCCATATCCAAATTGCCCCACTCTTTGCTCATCACCGCTTCATTTGCTCAGTTTCGCGTTGAAATCTCCAATGACAACGGTGTATTGGGTCTTGGTACTATGTATAGCCCGAGATATGTCCTCGTACATAGCTTCCGCCTCTTCATCGGGGTGCGCCGAGGTCGGAGCGTATACCTGTATAGCCTTCAACGAATACCGTTTTGATATTCTGAGTTTAAGGTACGCTACCCTACTCGACACACTCGCGATCTTTACCACGCTGTTCACGAAAGATTTGTGGATGATGAACCCGACACCACCTTGGAACTGTTGGTCGCCATTCCGGTAGAAGAGCAAGTTACCGGATTTGAGGATTATCGAGTCCTCACCCTGTCTTCGGACTTCAAATAAGACTATAATATCCCATCGTAACTTGCTCAATTCTTCTTCCAGCTCGACAATCTTCTCGTCGGTCCGCAGTGTGCGCGTGTTGAATGTTGCCAGGGCCAATTTTCGTCGTTGGTGGTAGCACGATCTCTGCCTAAGGTTCTTAGCACCCCTTGCCCCGCCGTTAGCATAGCCGCTACCTGAACCAGGACTAGCGAAGCCGCCGGGGACTAGGGGCGGATTGTACATGATTTTTCGTCAAACAAAAAAATGTCATAATGGCGGCCACCAACAGTTCAAGTCTACGTCTCTGATTTCTCCTGATGTAATTACAAATAGATCACCGTTTCAGTGGGTAGCATATAGGTAGTAAAAATGTAAATAAGTCACTATCTACTGCGACTTGGTGTTTCGTGTGGTTCCGTGACTATAACGTCAAAATGGCGGCACCAAAGTTTATATTTTAAATCTTTTGAACGAACTAGGTACCAATTTTTTAACTTAAGGTATTAAATATTATTAATTCAGTAGTATTACTGACAATACGAAATTTCAACATTAAGAGATTGGTCCCGTGATCCTGTCAGGGTATATGTGTTCTGTGCCTGTGATTTTCACGCTAATTAAAGGGTAACTGCATTTTCGCTAGTTTAAAAGTGGGAACGAAATAATAATTAATGTGTTTAGTTATTATTCTGAGGCAGCGCCATTTAATTTTGGTGTTCCTTGGAACTGCTAATACTTCACGTCGGTCTGTCCGCCAAATTGCCACCGGATCCCGAAGACATAATTAGGCGTTTTTTTTTTCTTAAAATGTAATTTTTCATAGTGTCCCGTTTCATATCCACTGACCAGTTCAAATAACCAGCACGTCCCACGACCCGTAGATGTCACAAGCGACGTTGAGCGACATAGCGCGGGACACGTTTATTTCGTGTCGAGCAACAGAGTCGTGGAACAAATGTCCTCTAGTGAAAACGCGGATTAAAGCAGCGTTTTTACTAGGGTCATGTCAGGGAGACATATCGCTCAACATTTACGTGGTAGGTCTTTGCGACTTTGTGGGACAATGTCGCTTGACATTTGTCTTATTCACACTAGCCAGTGATGAACAATATTTCGCCCGAGGAGGACTACCTCCTCGGGCGAACTAACAAAAACGAAACAACACTAGTTGTTCAGTGCGGCATGACAAAATGCAATGATGCAATGACTCGAAAGACTACAAAAAATAACGTAAATACATAAAAAAAGGTGGTGGATTCGAGAATATTTGCTACAAAGGGAAACGTCAAGTTTAATAAGAAATCTTCGAATGCGCGACGGATCTTTCGAAAATTTGACTAGAATGTCTTCCACTTCCACTTCCAGTAGATACTCGCAATTTTTTTTCCCCTCTCTGAGAAATTGAGACCGTATGTTGTGTATTTTTAATTCGACGTCTTTTCTAGGAATATTCAATGTAATCGCGATAGACTACAATTTATCATTTTTTTAATTTTTTTATTTATAATCACGATGTGAAGTATCCCACAATAATTGAGAATGTTGGTACAAAGAACTCGATGAGGGTCAATACGTTCTCGTTGGACCACACTGCTACCATTTCGGAACACAAAGCGACACACGTCCTCACCATTCAAAGCTTGTCGGGTGACTGTCGAGGGACACGGGAGTCGCGCGTGTCGACGTTCCCAGAGCGTCGACTTGCAGCAAGTCCCGCGACCCGTAGATGTCGCAAACGACGTCGGGCGACATCGCGCGGAACACGTATATTTTGTGTCGAGCAACAGAGTCGCGGGACAAATGTGCCCTAGTGAAAACGCGGCTTTAGGGTATTATTGCTTAACATATCTAGTTCAGGATAGTTCAACTAAGTATCTATACCTCGGTGTCACTGATTTGAAAGCATTTTTTTTTGTATGTTGCAAACTCTAACTTATTTCGCCAATTATTGCAATGACACGTTTGAGTGTAAAATTTTAATATTTAAAACATTCCTACCATTATGATTGTGAGTTACGCTAATGCTTAGTTAATATTGCACTCAAATGTATAAGTTCTATAATTGCGTGGCTTAGATTCAGTGGGTAAGAAGAGAGCTATGAAGAAGTATTTTAATGAAAACTGTCTAAAGAAAAACAAGATACAACATATTTTTGACATTTCTAGCCATGTTATTATGATTAACTTCTTCAACCAAGCTATACGTTTATGATGGAGATATGTTCAAGGAGGTGTTCATAGAGAGAGTAAGATTCGGACCCACAACTTTTAGGTTACAAAGCCATAATTTTTCTTCATACATTATTTTAATTTTATACAAAAATATTAATATATTTTACAATAATCTGAAATTTTGCGTTAATTGTTAACCCGTTGTATATAGACTTTAATACCGCTCAATATATTGAATGCGAAAATATTGCTTACATTCGAAACATTACTAGGAATATCGATAAAATAGTTTGAGCGATGTTGAATTGATAGGACGGTGTACGTTCTATATATTACTAAGTATAATTTAACGTATAACATCGCACATGGCACCTCTACCACGTTTCATGTGCGATGTCAGACAAGAATCAGGCAAATAACTCGACATCTATAGCTATCCTATAAAGCCGATACTTTTTATGTACCTACCTATTGCATCGAGTAATCAAAATAGACAATATTACGAATTTGATATAATATGAATCCTACCTTAATATTATAAAAGCGAATGTAAGTTTGTTTCCGACCGAGCATTATTAAATTTCGAACACACGTTCTCGGGGGTAAGTACAAAACATGACATAGCTACCTTTGATCGAGAAAAATACTCTTTCGAAGGGATAGCTAGATTTTACATAATTTATTACCATTTTCTCATTGATAAGCAATAGTAATATGACATTATTAAAATAGCCACTTGGGTCTATTACACCCACGTAACGACTATTACTAGAATTTAAACGCAGCCAGATAGATTAAATTAAAGGGCCCTAGTAACCAGATTACTAATTAATAAAACTTTAAGTGGTACCTGTCTAAAAAGTCCATGAGCTCCGGACGAGATTATATCACCGGGCATGTTGCTGGAATAGAAACAAAAGCATTTATTAGTAGGTGACGATGATGACAGGTTTCTTTATTTATCCCAATGCTAGCAACATCCTGCCTAAAAAGTGAGGAGAGTAACATAAAGCGGGCTAGTATGAGTAACCGTCGTCACATCGTTTCATCATCAATCATGTGCGTTTTGAATAGATACAATATTCGAGAACATCATAAGAATTCAGACTTGCTGGACTCCTTGAGATATGTTTCTTCATTGATATTGAGAAAGATACTTAATTAGGTACTTAATTATTTTTAAATACGCACTTCACATTGGAAATTCTAAGATGCGTGCTTTATATTGAACTGGAAACCGTTGCGTAATATGGACTACCCCATGTGGCCACTAGCGAGCCCAGGTTGTCCGAATGAGATAAGCCTAATATATAAGGATTATCAGCAGTTAATAAAGTTGAGTTTATCTTGGTCCCATTTTATTCTTCAATAAGAGTTCCATGTCGTGAATGATGAGTTCGTCAAAGCACATTAAAACCATTACTCCATGCGGGATTGAATATAATAGATGTAGGTATAGGCAACTCTTTATGAAATAAGCTGTAAGTGAGCTGAGCTTTGGTCAAAAATTTGTTACAAATAAATCTCTAGTCAGCGGTAAACTACGAACCACGAAAAAATATTTTCAGGAGTAAATATTATTTGTTTAGTTTTTAATACCATCTATAATAGGGTATTTAACTCTCTATAAGAAAATCTAAAATATATTATTGAGATAGCTTAGGCAAAAAGCAGTCGGGATACGTTAGCTTTAGTTCACAAAATAGAAAATGTTATTCCGTCATACGGCTGTGTAAACTAATAAGTGTCAACTGTCAACAGTGTCAACTGATCAGCGTACCTTTAATCTCTATATTATGCTTTTTATTATTGTTATTTTTGCGTTTATGAACAGCACACCAACGATACGTAGAATAATGATTCATTTTTAAAATATAAACAATTAACATAACATACAAAATATCACTACATCTGTTTACAGCCAACTGACGTCATGACCACAGAGCAATAAGACGTCCACTGCGTCCAGCATTTTTGTCAAATTTCGCGCGTAATTTGAAAATGTAAAATTTAAATGCACTTTTATGGCAGCTATGGATTGAATAAAAATATTGTGATTTTTTTTTTATTTCATTTGCAATATAGTATCTTATTGAGACACTTTTAAAAAATGGGTGTAGTACCCTATTCCATGGTGACACCTCATAGCGATTATCTAGTAGAGGTATGAGGATCAGCCGCCAAAACACATCTTGACAAATTACAAATAGCACAAAATAAATTAATGTAGGTCCTTTTTCACTACAATCATTTAACCCCAACCGGCAAAATTTACAAGGATAAAAAATTACTTAATATTACACAAATCTAACACTATAATATATCTATCTTAATTCGAAAAATATTAAATCACACATCTAAATTCGTAAAATACATACACACATTCAGTTCAAGACGTGTCCATAACATAATATTGTATTTATAAACCTTACAACTAACCATGGAGCAAAGTGTATACCTTTTATCAAGGAGCACAGATTTACAACTCATTCCCTAAAAGTATAAAATACAGTTCGTTGTTATTGTCATTTACAAGATTATTAAAAAAAAAACACAGTATATTTAAAGGTGTAAATAAAAAGTAAATAATTTATTAATTACAAAAATATTAAATTGACACGTGTAAACTGGTGTAAACGGTACCCTAAATTTGCTCAACTGTAATTAAAGCTCGTTATTAGGAAAGATCACAAAAGTGTTTAGATTTACCTACATGTCTGGCAATATTAAATACTAGATTTTGCCCGCGGTTTCACCCACATAAGTCCTGTTGCCGTAGGAATATCGGGATAAAAAGTAGCGAATGTGTGAATCTAGATCTCCAGCTATCTATATACCAAGTTTCCTCGCAATCGGTTATGTAGATTTTACGTGAAAGAGTAACAAACATCCATACATCCTCACAAACGTTCACATTTATAATATTAGTATAGATATTTTAAGAATACCGTCATAAGTATGCGCGTTAAATAATTTTACACTTTAATTTAGAATTTATTTCTTCTTATAAGTAATTTCTGATCTTTGAGAAAATTAAAAAAATTGCAGTCTCTTTAGTAACAATTTAGTTGATAAGCAAGTCTCACTTTCATTTAATAAAAATCTAAATAATAAGGTACATATACATATTAAGATAAATAAGCCATATACTAATATGGTTACTGTGATTATGGTTTAGCAATACTGGCTGATTTAAAATATACTTCTACATATTTAGAAAACCTATTACAATATGTTCTACTAAAGTGCAAACACTTAATTTGAAATATAATAATTTAGGAATAATTTGGTATGTAAATTTGAGAATGTTCATATTGACACGTTGAAATCGATATACTTCTATCTAATTAGTGTCATTGTCGGTTTGCAAAGAGCCAATTACGAAAAACTACGATAACAATAAGCGAAAAAGAAAAAAAAAACGCATTTAATTACTAAAGCTAAGGGTCGAGATTCAAAGAAGAAAGTTACATTATTATTACAGTCCGGAGCCAGTAACTTAGTAGTATTACCAAATTTTTTTTTTTTATTAATTGTGACTACACAAAAACTATAAAAAAAGCGGAACGAAGGATACTCAATGAAAGGCATTCCAAAAACGTTTAGAGTAAAAACATGATCCTCTTTATTAATATTTTCAATGAATGAAAATGGAAATGGTTGAAATAATTTGTTTGGAACAGCATTTGATCTAAAAATTCGTCGACCTTTTGGATCATAAGTTAATACAAAAAATAAATATCGTTTAGCTAATGGCGCGGCTCATGTTAATTTTGTTTAAAGTCTGACATTATTGTCGGGTTAATCAGAGCAGTTCTAAGAGATAACACCATTCTAATCTCACTGTTATAAAAACCGACGACTAATATAGAAAATTAAACTTTTGTTTTGGTCGCATAGTATGGATATGACTATTAATTTTATGAATATTGAAATCAGGATACCTAAATACATATTTGATAAACACGCTGTTTCTTTACCATTATTACTTTCTAATACAGGGTAAGTATTAATTCCTGTTTACTTGATAATAAAGGGATACTAACAACTTTATAAATAGTGTAACTGTCTAGAAATTGTAATATTATTGTCTTCATTTAAACTATCTACAACTAATAATTAAATGATAAACAAATGTACTTACTATCGATCTTGCAAATATCGTCGTATC
The DNA here is from genome assembly GCA_963675205.1 of Catocala nupta. Lineage (NCBI taxonomy): Eukaryota > Metazoa > Arthropoda > Insecta > Lepidoptera > Erebidae > Catocala > Catocala nupta. The sequence continues at coordinate 18,738,521 of OY776078.1, forward strand.
GGCAACAACTTATGTGTACTTTTTGTACTGACATAAAAAAATCATCATATTTTTCTACGACCCACTACCTGGATTAGCTTTTGTTACTTTTTTAAATAATGAATATACCCGATCCATAGTAATCCCAACACTGAGATTAACGTAAACATTTTTAATAAAACACTCGGACAATTGTAACTGATTGAGATAATTTGTGATATAAAAAGAGGTTTCGACTAGGGAAACAATTCAAATAGCCGTCCATTGTGGAGCGGTGACGATCGTCATTTCGCAAATATAGTATTCGGCCATGATGTCTGTCAGGCTCCTCCTAATTAAGGTACGTACCATTTTATTCAAACTACCTTCTTTTCATAAATTACTTCGCTCAGCGTTAATTTAAAACGATTTTAGTTGTTATTCTTGTTAATAACAATCACATAATAATTGAATTGAATCAAAACGTATTTTCATGTATGTATGTATATTTATACGGATTTTATCGTTATTTATTAACACTTTTATGACATAATTTTGAACATATAACACTAATACGGAAACTATTATACTATTTCAGCAATTAAAAATTATTAAATCTATTTAGATTTAAATTTGCACTTGCCTCGACGTTTCGACTGCTTTTCAGCTGCTATGTTCACGGGTAGACCGAGACTGAGTCTGCACGTGAGAAACAAAAACGCAATAAAAACCCTAGGTACTAAAGTTTAAATACAATAAATTAAAAAAAAAAATACTTTGTTATAGCTACAAATTTTTATCGTCGATTTAACATAGTTATGGTAAAGTTGTACTTAACTATACAATATATCTTTATTTCTAACCGAAAGATCAAATACAAATTCAAAGGATTTAATTAAAAGTTGTAGAATTTTCATACGATGGATGGATTTTCTCTCCTCTTTCCTCATAAATTACGTAAATAAAACCTATTTTTAGCGAGCGTTTGCTTCATGTTAGAAACCTACGTAATGGCCAACTTCAAAATCTGGCTTCAGTGATTTTAACGTCGATATTTAATAAGTCTGAACATAAAAATTTAATATATATAGAAAACTATTCAAACCTATTTATGAAACTCATTTCATAAAAATGAGGGGTTCCAACGCAAATAATAAGAAGTAGCACTTTCATTGGCAATAAAAGTGGCAAGTGTTGTACCATTTTGAAATCTAGACTAAATGGGCCATCTTTTGAAATAACTTTCCAAGGCTAGGATGGTACATTTTTTGCAACATGGAGTGTCAAAGTTAACTAATAACAATAGACAATAATTTTGTAAACCATAACTCGTCAAAATTTTACTTGGATTTGTGATTGTGTTTTATAGCACAGATCTTCGAGACTAAATTATTAAAAAAAATAACTGTAAGATTGTGAAAATTGTGATCACAGTAATTAAAAATGCGACCAAATCTATTATTGCTTGACTAAGTGACATAGATTTTTCTTCTTATTTTTTCGTAACTGGTATACCTTGGGCTCTCACCCGGCATCAGGATATCGTTGAGTTTCGGGACACCCTGTATACTAGGCACTCGTACTAGCACTTATTACTTAAAACCTAACAGCAAATTTAGACCGTGCAGTAGGAAGCCGGACCATAACATTAGGTATTGATTTGTCAAAGGGTGAAACTTTCATAAACATTATGCATACCATGATTATTAGCTCGATTAAAAACTTCTAACATCAAATAATTATACATAGTAGTTTGAAATATTTGATGTTCGGACAAAAAAGATAAGGAATATAGTGATAAATAATGATCGAATCTTATAGGGGTGACTTGATAATAATAATGTGGTAAACAGTAAAATATTTTGCGGATCAATTCTCTCTCAAAAGCTTATCATTGCAACTAGTTTAATAAAAAATAACTGAGCATTTCAATTACTACAATAATGAATCATTAACCTCTTAAAATAAATACTAAGTGTGTTGTGAGGCTTTTACAAACATTCAAACAACTCTGAACAGCTATTTGTGGACAGCACAATTTTAGTCCCGTATGGGAATCAAATCAAACCCACAACACAGGATGCGGCGGCAGTGACGAGGCGATGACTTAAACCACTACGTCATCCGTGCAGACAATTTTAATTTTAATTTAAACAAAGTTATCAATAGTCTACTATACCAACTGCTTTTACTTTAGTTAACAAACTGTAGTCAAAATAGATTGTACACAGCTACTCACAGCCATAATTATACTGAATGTAGAAGTGGAGTAAAAAGTGTAGGTGTGGTACTGTATCGATACACTTACCCATCTCCTAGTTCACTTGTTGTGAACACTTCTCCGGTTTCAGCCACCGGTTCCATCCTGAACGTGCCTCGATGTTTCCTTCGCATTTTCAATTTGCGAACACTAAAATATATATAATATTTATTAAACAAAAGCCGTAGCATATATAAACTTATTGAATATCACTTTATAATTTATCAAAGGTAAATTATCACCATTTAGCCACCATTTTTAGGTTTTAATTACTGAAATAATACACCGTAATTTTTCTTATATTATATAACATTGCAAATTTTCACACAACCTCAGACCATGTCGTGTAGGTATACTGTGATGTAAAATTTAATGAAACGCACTATGCAATATTTTCGTAAAGGATCGGGACAAAATTATGTTTACTGAATTTTACCTGCATACACAATTATTTTTTATTTCTTGTCGACTGAGGGTCCGTATGTATGTACATGATATTCACTCTAATAATAAAATAATACAACTGGCAGGAAGAGGTCACGTCATTCGTCTATATCTATTCAATTATTCGCTTTGTTTCTGTTCTCTAGTTGTAATTGCGGACTGTTATTATTTATATAAGACTATCCAGGTTAGTGCGCATTATATTATTTGATATGTATTTTTATTTAGTTACAAGCATTATAACAATACAACGTGCCTATTGTTGAATAGTACAAAACATAATATAACTACTTAAGTGGTTTGAAATTTAGTTTGCGTTTATTATATGATGTACTAGCTGACTCGCGCAACTTTGTCTGCTTCATATAAGATAAGAGAATTTACCCCGCTTTTGCAACATTTTTCATTACTCCTCCGCTCCAATTGGTCGTAAGGTGATGTTATATAGCCTATAGCCTTCCTCGATATGGGCTATCCAACACTAAAAGATTTTTTCAATTCGAACCAGTAGTTCCTGAGATTAGCGCGTTCAAGCAAACAAACAAACAAACTCTTCAACTTTATAATATTAGTATAGATGATGAGCGTTAGTTTATTTAATCGCACTATTGGATTGTTCCGTCATATTGTCGATTTTCCTCTCGGATTTTAGACATTATATTAAAGTATATTATGTTCATAAAGGACATAAAAACAAATAAAAACAGCAACAGGCGACCTGCAATAGTCTCGAAAAGATAATTATGTATATAGTTTACCAACTTGCACTGGGCCAATGTAATAGACTGTAGCGTATACTAAGAAGAGACCCAAGATAGTCTTTATGTGTTCTTAGCCATTAATCCTAGGACTTATATGAAATATCATATTATATTTCGCATAATATAAACGTATAAAGTTACATATTTCGGAAATAACGCAGGCTATGCAAAGAATATAATAATAATGATATTCTATCTATTCTATCACATCCATCTAGCCTAAACTAAGCAAAGCTTGTAATATAGGTACTATACAATGGATAAACATAAATATACAATTTTTTTTTTGTAAATTCATTCATATGATACATAGAAACTGGGTGTTTCAAGACCAAGACAAACACCCATGTCTATGCACACAAATGTTTGACTTGTGCGGGAATCGAACCCGTGACCTCAGGCGTGACAGTTGGTTACACTTAGTACTACGCCATCGAGGCTACCATGTTATTTACGAATGTACGAAAGGTAGGTCCCAAATTTGACAGCCAACACGTTAGGTCTAGCACGGAACAGGAATTCCGTGAGGTGTAGCATTGCGCAATGAAACAAAACGTACATAACACTGTACTAGTAATCTGTTCAAGTACTGCTTTACATATCAACATGTTCTTCTTCTTTGTGGGGTTCCATACCAAAGTCGTGAAACCATTACGGTACGACTTTGACAGACCATCCGTTTTGTCTGTTACAGCTATTTATCTCAGCAACTAGAAATTTGGCATAGATATAAATAAAATTATATGATAGACCAACCCCTCGCATGCTCGTTGCTCACGTTGATTGTATTGTTTGATACAACATCAATGTATTTATCAAACGTTAATACGGTTGAAGATTTAATTATTTGAATAGCCCGGGTCATCCGATTTTATTTTGTAAACCATTTCCACACTGACTTCGAATAATCAATCTTAGAAGTTGTAAACCTCTCGCAGAAGGAGGCGACGGAGCGGATCCGTGAAGGAAGTATCCTTGCAGATCCGAGCCGTCGCCAGCGAACCAGGCGGCGCAGTGCTAATATAATAATGATAATGCCGCCATAGTGAAGGCCGCGGGTGGGAGAACGGGGACCTTCCGTCCGCCAGCCATTGAGTCGGTCCGATGCCCTATGTAGTGCCGGGGCGTCGCTGAGGAGCTGTAGACTGCTGGGTGGGTCGCTGAGGTAGTAATTCTTGCCAGCGGCCCATCCACTATACAAGGCAGCGAGCGTGCACACCGTGGGGTTTTGGTCCGTAGGCCCGAAGGATGGAAGAGCCGGACATAACCCTCTCGCCTCCCCTTGTGGCGAGAGGGTATGCATCAGGAGCACTTAACCAGGTAAAAAAAAAACAGTATTACAACGTGGCTATCGTAACTTCGTGGCCACGGCGTCAACCTATTAATAAAAGAGTAGCTATATGTACTGCAAACGCATGAGACCAGCTTGACAATGGCGCAGCTAACAGGACACCATTCGCTCAAATACTCTGAAAACCATATATTTATAATATTGTCTTATGTTTACGCGAATGTTATACATTAAAACTAAATAAATTTTATCTGTATAAGGTTTGTTTAATTTCAATGTTCTGTGTATAAAGTTTGTTTAATTTCAATGTATAACATTAGTGTAAACATATATATAATTTAAAAGAATACAGATAGGTTTTAATCATTTATATTTACACAATCATTTCATACACGCTAAAATTTGTCATACACGCAATATTTCTTAAGCGATGAGGCACAACTTTACTGTCACCTTATCCTGGTAACTTGCTCAGATCAGAGCAGCCTGATAAAGGAAATAAGTAAGCGCTACAGAAAATTGCTGCCCACCAATAAAATTATGTGTTAGGAGATTTCCAAGTAGATTTCACAGTTAGATATATGGTTGAAATTAAACAAACTTTATACGGATTTTATCGCGTTGTTTTTTTTTTATAAAACACTATTATTACATAATTTTAAAACTTTAAACTACTTTTGTTAAACACTTTTACTAGTTACTATTTACTTCAATTTAAGCTATTTAAATTATACAACTAATTAGATTTAATTTTACAATTTACCCGACGTTTCGGTTGCTTTTCAGCAGCCATTGTCACGGGGAGACTAAGGTGGTAGTTGTCAACTACCACCTTAGTCTCCCTTTCTTAGTTGTTCTGTCTTTAAATAGCTTAAATTGAAGTAAACAGTAACTAATAAAAGTGTTTAACAATAGTAGTTTATAGTTTCAAAATTATGTATTAATAGTGTTTTATAAAAATAAACAACGCGATAAAATCCGTATTCCTTTATCAGGCTGCTCTGATCTGAGCAGGTTACCAGGATAAGTTGAAAGTAAAGTTGTGCCTAATCGCTTAAGAAATATTGCGTGTATGACAAATTTTAGCGAATATTAAATGATTGTATAAATATAAATGATTAGAACCTATCTGTATTCTTTTAAATTACTTCACAGCTTATTGTGGCTTCGAAAGTGGCAACTAATAATTTTGTCGTGTTACTTTAGAAAATGCTACACTCTGCAACGTAAGAAAAATCACTCGCGATAAATAGCCATATACCGTGAAAATGTTATCGGCTAAGAATTTGCGCGACGTACTTATAGGCATTATTCATATAAGTTACATAAAACACTTCACAGGTAGTTCGGTTTGTATCCATGTAATTAAATAACAACGGTTTACTCTTTCCCCAAAGATTCGACTGCTTTTCAACAGTTCCATGGTCACCGGGAAACTAATTTCTTTCTTGAAGTATCACAGTTTTAATTTAATTAAACCGCGATAAAATCTGTATAAAGTAGTATTTTCATTATGTAACATTGGCGTGAACGAAAGACAATAATATAACATGTGTAGTCAACTTATATATTATTATTATTAAAAAGACAACTCGCGGGTTGCGAGGAACTTTACAAACATTCGAATTACTGACACATAAAACACCCAGACTTGGAACAACTATTTGCGGATTCCACAAATGTTTGTCCCGTGTGGGATTCGAACCCACAGCATTCGAGGCGGCGGCAGTGGCCAGGCGACTACTTAAACCAGTACGCTTTCCGTGCAGTTAACTTACTAAGTAGTAGTTATATTGATGTCAATTCTGTTGTCACAAAATTCTCTCAACTCACTAAAAATCGCTAAAACTTAGTTTAGTCCTGTCAAACAACATTTCGTATTTTGAAATCATTAAAATTGACAGGACTAAACTTATTTTAGTTCGACAGGATTAAAATTGCTTTACCGCCCCAGGGCCCGACGGCATTCCAGGTCTTGCATTGGCCCTGGTTCTCGAGGAGTTCGCGCCCCGACTCAGGGGGCTCCTCAGTGAGTGTCTAGTGCAGGGCCAGTTTCCGCGCCAGTGGAAGGTGGGGAAACTGGTCCTGATTAGGAAGGAAGGGCGCCCGGCGGGCAGTCCGTCTGCCTTCCGGCCCATAGTGTTGCTGGACGAGGTGGCTAAACTGTTTGAGTTTATTATCGCGGAGCGCCTCGTCTAGCATCTGTCTTCTGTGGATCCGGATCTGGCGGAGAATCAGTATGGTTTCCGCCGCGGGCGCTCTACTAAAGACGCAGTCCTGCGTGTGAGGAGCCTGGCGGAGGATGCGGTGTCCCGGGGCGAGGTCGTCTTCGCGGTGTCTTTGGACATCGCGAATGCCTTCAACAACTTGCCCTGGAGTTGTATCAGGGAGGCACTTATTTTCCATCGAGTGCCGACCTACCTCCGCCGCATAGTCGGGGCATATCTTTTGGAGAGGGTAGTAGTCTACCCGGGTCACGACGGTTGGAGTCGGCGAGAGATGTCGTGCGGTGTTCAACAGGGATCGGTTCTGGGTCCGCTCCTGTGGAACATCGGTTACGACTGGGTGCTGCGAGGTGCGCTCCTTCGTGGCGTCGGCGTCATTTGTTACGCCGACGACACGCTTGTCACGGCGAGGAGTAAGTTGCACCGGGCGGCGGCCATACTGGCGACCGCTGGGGTCGCACAAGTTGTTGGTCGTATCCGGCGGTTGGGCCTCGAGGTAGCCCTGTCCAAGTCCGAGGCCGTTTGTTTTCACGGTACTCGGAACCGGCCACCTCCAGGGGCCCATATCATGGTAGGAGAGGTCCGCATCGGCGTCGAGTCAACCCTAAAGTATTTGGGTCTCTTGCTCGACAGCCGATGAGACTTTACAGCCCATTTTCGTCGTTTGGCCCCCATTCTTCGGGGCGCTGCAGGCGCGCTCTCGCGCCTACTGCCCAACCTTGGGGGGCCAAACACCTCCTGCCGGAGGCTCTACGAGGGGGTCGTGCGGTCCATGGCCCTGTACGGGGCACCAGTTTGGGCCGACAACCTGACGGCCCGAAACATTTCGGCGCTACGTGCGCCACAGCGTGCCATGGCCGTCAGGTTGATTAGAGGATACCGCACGATCTCGTTCGAGGCTGCGAGCCTCCACGCCGGATCGATGCCATTGAACCTGGAAGCAGCACTCCTGGCGTCGCTCTATCGTTGGAGCCAGGAGGCGCTAGCTCGGGGCGAAGGACCGGGTCTTCCCGCTATCAAGGCGGCAAGGTCCGAGCTCCGCCAGGTCCTCGTGGCGAATTGGAAGGAGCGACTTGTGCACCCTAGGGCCGGGCACGCCACAATTGTGGCGGTAAGTCCCGTGTTTGAGGAGTGGCTGGAGAGGCGGCATGGCGCCCTCACCGTCCGGCTGACGCAGGTATTGACTGGCCACGGTTGTTTTGGCCAGTTTCTGTGTTGTATACGCTGGCAAGAGACGCCCGGTTGTCACCACTGCGGCGACTGCCGCGACGTTGTTGAGGACACGGCGCTGCACACGTTGGCGGTTTGCCCCGCCTGGGCATCGCAGCGCCGTGAGTTGATCGCGGCAGTCGGATCGGTTGCCCTCTCGCTCCCGTAGATCAGTCTATGGTCCGGAGTAAGAGGTCGTGGATCGCCGTCGCCTCCTTCTGTGAGGAAGTGATTTCCATCAAGGAGGCGGCGGAGTGGGAGACGGAACGCTTAAACCCTCTCCCCAACCGCAGAGCCGAGCGCCGGAGGGCGCGGGACGACCTCCAGCCATCCTGAGGTTTTACCTGGAGGTGGCGGGCTTTGTGGGCCTGCCCGCCATCCGTTCAGCACCAGGTCCGAGAGGCGGCGTGCGTGTTCCCACGCGCGTCTCTGTGTCGAGTCCGTCTCCCCCTCTAAGGGGGTTTTAAGCGTGTAATGCCTATAGGGTAGACTTATTGTGTACTGGCCTGCCGTTTCATACGGCGAGCCGAAACCTCGGCGGGGTCGCGACCGCATGCGAAAGTGATTCGCGCGGCCCCGTCGATAGCGGTTTTGTCGAGGAACACCGTGGTAGGTTTAGTCGGTATTCCGGGAGGTCCATTTTCATTTCAACATCTTTCTTTACCCCGGCGAGTCCGACATAATCCCTCCGCCCGCCCCCGCAGAGGGATAGGCGTCAATGCATTCCACCACGAAAAAAAAAGGGTTAAAATTGGTTTATTTACTCAATTTTCTCCTTTCTGCATTCTGCTATACGGCAAAAATGATCTGAATTTAGGAATATCAGACTAATATTAGATGAAATCTGAAAACATGATACGAAGTTTAGTTTTCCTAGAGATTTGGTAGTTGCGGCTTAAACAGTGGAATATTTAATAAGTAAAATAAAAAAAACAATTGTAAATAATATCTAATATGTAATATAATAATAAAATATATATAATAATAATAATTAAATTAAATTTATTATAATTTATTTATTAAATAATAAATATAAAAAAATATTATATAATAATATATATGTACTAATAATATATAATAAAATATTATTAAGTTAAACATAAATTAAAAATATTATTATTTATAATATAAAAATAATTTAATTTGATTAAATATATTATTATGAATTAATAATATTTTAATATATATAATAATAATGTTACGGCTAGTGTCATCTGTCAGCACTGTGAGAAAGACTCGGCAGTTCCTTCTAACAAATTATTACAGCACCATCTATAGACATCTTACGGAACTACGTAGTTGTCGGTACGAGTACAGTAGAGAGAACGCTAGCACATTCTCGAATCATCGTACTGTTACATACCGGGTATGGCTTTTCTAGAAAACTCCAGAAACGCTTTACCCGCGTATAAATAGAGCGCACGAGCACCGCCGAGTCAATTTACAATCTTAAGCGGTCAAGTGTTCATCGAAGCGAACGGAAGCGAAAATACTACGAGTTTGAAGCAGTTACAGTGAAAAAGTGTAGTATAGTGTTTGTTGAGTTTTAAATTTAATTGTGCTAGAATAAAACGTTTTAGTAGGTAATATTGTTTTATATTCTTATCCGTCGAACCCAGCACGTAACAATAATAATATATTGTAAATAATAATATGTAAAATAAATTGTATTTTATAATTCGTGTAAACAATTATTTTCATACACTTCATAAAACTCAAAAGTATTATTTTATATTTATTTTTCGTACCGGTATTATCACTGCCTCTGTTCAATTTAGGATTGTCATAATCGAATTTGGTGGCGTCTAAACGAAATCTAAATTTAACTTGATGGAACAGCAGAATGCCCTACACGAATCTCATAACTAAAATTAGAAAATTTTTTACTTATTTTAATTAAGTGAAAATTACAACAGAATTGGCACCATTTTCTTAGATTTTCAAGAACATATTATACTTTCTGATTTAGGTTCTAAATTACTAGTATTCTTGTTATACCATCTTATCTAAAACCCTTGTGTTAGGAACGGATTCACATCGGTAATGCAAACGGATTTGAACCTACGACCATTCTATCGCATATCGAATGCCTTATCCATTATTAACGTCTCGAGAACTTTCGTCTGTCTAGGATCGATAAGTGTTCATAATGGCTACATGGCTAAAGTCAAAATCAAGTCAATAATAATTTATTAATTTAGGTCACAAAGTACACTTATGAACGTCAAAATATATGGTTTAGTAAGTTTACTAAGTTACTGGAGCTACATTTAGGTTAGTTCAGGCCAAGGGTTGAGCCTATGAGAAGAAAAAGAGCAAGAAACTCAAAGCCACTCTTTTAAATCGCCAATTAAATATAATTTCAGTATTTTACAACTCAGATTAACAAGGTGTTGCAGCCATTATGCCATATACTACAGACTATAAAAAAACTAAAGATAAAAACAATAATAACTTAATAATATTATAGAGATTAAATAATTTTGGCTAAGGTATATGTTTTAATATAAATCTAAAATAGGCATACACTTACACTTTGTGACAATGCTAAGGCAGTCCGTGGCTAAATGCGGTTGTGCATTTATATTCTTCAATAATAAACAAATTAAGAAACAAGTTACTTGTTAACATCACAAATAATCACGAGGTACCTCTATATTACTAAATTGACTTAAAAGTAATACAGATCTTTTTAAATCCTGTATGCAACAAGCAACTAGTTCCATGAGCTTTTGTCATTTATGTAGTCGTTGACTGAATAATAACCCTTCCGAATAAGTTGTACTTTAACGGCGCTTTAAATTTAAAAGCTTTAAATTTAAAGTAATAAAATATATTATATTTAGGTAAATTTATCATATTAATAGGTAGTTTATTAAAAAAACGTATACCGAGTCCCGCAAATGTATTGTGAACTTTATGTAAACGATGATATGGGCCTACTAATTTATGCTTATTTTTAGTGTTTACGTTATGGATATCACTATACTTATTATATAAGTAAATATTATGTTTAATAAACATAATGTTAGCAAATATATATTGCGACGCAACAGTAAGTATGCCTCTTTCTTTAAATGACAACAAACAGTGGTCCTAAATTATAAATAATACGTACTGCACGCTTTTGAAGAATAAAAATTGTCTCGATATCAGCTGCCTTGCCCCACAATAATATACCATAGGACATGACACTGTGTGAGTAACTGAAGTATACTAGTCTCGCGGTATCTACATCAATAAGCTGTCTTACTTTCCGAACTGCATATGCGGCTGAGCTAAGTTTCCCTGCAACTTTATGACCTAACATCAAACCTAGAAAAACTGTTAATTGTACGAAAGTAATAATTTCATTATTTAAATTTATATTTATGTTAGGACTCTTTACATTTGGCAATGTAAACTTGATACACGTTGCTACGTTGTAGTTTTAGTAATGTTAGTATTGGACTAAGGTATGTGTGAAGCGGTATATAGCAAGATTCGTAATTCAATATAGAGGAGATTCAATATGTGATGATACTGAATACCATGTTTCTAGTCTAACCAGTTTTGGCAGTTTCTTAGAGCGCTCGACTGCGCAAACCTATAGGGATAACAAAAGTACAGACCTGTGAGCATACCACTATCTCTTATACCAGTATTATATACATTTACGAATACCTTGTTTATGAGATGTCGAGAGGCTGAGTAATGAGCATCCTCATATAGGCATATAGGATTTAGATGTCAAACAGTAGGTACCAATGACTTTACTTCTAAACGAAATAGGTAAGTGGAGGTGCGACTTTTTGTAATGGTCACATGTCTAAGAACGTAACGGTGGTTCTTTTTAATTGTTTTTATATATCTTAGTTGGCAAATAAGCATACGGGCCACCTAATGGTAAGTGGTCACCGTAGTCTAAAGACGCCTGCAACACCAGTGCCATCACTTGCGCGTTGCCAACCAGAAAGAAAGAAAGAAGAAAGAAAGTGGGAAGCAGGAACGGCTAGGGGGATAGAGAGTGATTGGGTCTCCGGTAACGTTGGTAAATCGATTAAGTCTGGTTGCGCCACACGTTCGCGCTGCGTACATTCTCTTTTACGTTATTTCGGTACCATGAAACAATATTAGGACCGCCATGCGTCCTAGTTGCAACGTTTAAAAATTGTGTGCGGATTAAATAATATCTATCACAATTTTGTGTACCTTTGTCCGTTTTTAATATAAATTTATTTATTGATATAAATAAATGATTAAATTGGCATACAGTGTTAGTGCTAATTTTGTTTCATTTTATTTCTCTAAATTATTAAATAAATTTATGATAGGTAGGTTTGTGTAGAAATCTAGTGCTAATACCTACTGCACAGTAATAATTCACATTTTTAAGATGGAACAAATATATTTAATTGGTTATGATTTTTTGTTCTGGATCTGTTAAATTTCTACGCTGCTTAATGATTATTCAAATATAGTGAGATGTTTAGCCGGCTACAAATGACGGGTCAATACATTATTCATTATCTATTAATTTGTTAAATCTTAGAACACCTGACGTAATTACTAATCTATGGTGGCTGGAAGCCGGTGTTCCATTGCGACTCCATAGATTAATACTAATATCGTTAAATGTTCACCCGGCTACCAATTACGGGTTGCGGATTACAGACGGGATAGTGAAGTTAGGACAGAGCATGGATGTGTGAATATATTAAATCTACGCGATAGACAGAATACAGAATGGGCTTTGGCTTAATAGTAGCTTGACACAATTAGGCATGGAATCCTTAAAATAAGCGATTTAATCAGCATACAGAGATTGACATAAAATATATGTTCATCTTAACACAGAATAGATATCAAATACAAATTTTATGCCCATAAGTGCAAACAAAGCAAGATATTATTATATCGCATTATAGATATATAATGCGAAATAATAATATTTATACAAGGATGAATGGACTGGCAAATTTGTTTAAGAAAGCCTATATAATAAGCCTATTATAATATGAACATCCAGTAACAATAACTACATAACAAATCTAAGAAATAAAATTCATTTTGATAATGTTATTTCATTAAAGAAAAAGAAATAATGATGTATACCAAAAATGTATACATCACATTCGATACACGTCACACATACATAGCTGTTTGTGTTTGGGTCCTCATACGAGCAAACAAACCTCACTTTTAATAAGTGCTTATATATCCGAACAAGATAATACTCTGATAGTATCCTGTCGTATATCACAGTAATCTCTGTAATCAGACAGAAACATAAAACAAAGGGCAATGGTTTTGAAATAGTTAATCAGGCCACAAATGCTCATGCTTTTCAACTCGGTATTGCGGGATCAAGTAACAGCTACCAATAAGTAATAATTATTATGTAATTAATTATTAAGTGGGCTTCGTCAAAACATTATATTTAATATATAATATCAGCCCTGTATTTAAACAGACCCGCTGCTTGGCACAGGCCTTTTTCAATGTTAGAAGGGATAAACCATAGTCCACCACGCAGGCCCAGTGTTGGCAATTTTCAAATATCTTCAAAAACATTATGGAGAACTCTCAGACATGCAGGTGTACTCATGATGTTTTACTTCACCGGTAAAGCAAGCGATAATTGACTATTTAATACGCACGTAACTTCGCAATATCTGAAATGCGTCGAACTCGAGACCTCTGCGTCGCAATCTAACGGTCTGCCACTAGGCTATAGCTTATTATACTTAAAACAAACTTTTATATCAGTTAGCCCAATATTGAAGTAAGTTTAAAAGCCTTTATATATATAGCAGAATAATAATTGACAAATCACCGGCGCAGCAAAAAAACAACGCGGATTTATCTACATCCACTCCAACAAATCTTATTTTAGTCTGACAACGACTACGGATGATACGATGCGGCTATTAGATGCTATATTTAGTTATCACAAAGGGGCAAGCGAGCAGTTCCAGTTGCCTGCAGGATACGAGGTCCTTGATCATTTGAACTGAATAGAACTTCAATGAAAAACTATTTTCAATAGTAGATACTAGCGACCTTAATTTGGTTCAAAACAGCGTGGGGAATTATTGGAACTCTACATATCAACTGTACTTAATACCCGTTCAATGATGTCTTATCACAATATTAGGTATCTACATAGTAACACAAACAATAGAAATATGTTAATACGAAAGTGTGTTCCATCTCCTTCCTACTCTTGTATTATGTCTCCTTTTCACGTCAAGGAGGGTTATGTATACATACATAGCTTAGTGAACAATAATTTAAAGGGCACTTCCTTAATAGTAATACGTAAACCAAATTGCTAGTAAACTTCTCAGAATATTTTTTCAGCTAAGCTAGAATACTTGTCTTAGAAGTGGATTCACGGCGGTACTTAGAAATGGGTAGAATTCAAACCCGCGATACTAGTCCAAGGCCTTATTTATTGGGTTACCGCCGCACTCTCAAAGTTGAAGCTATCCCTGTATACATTTAACCATAATCTTTAAAATTGTGTAGCAGTTAAAATAAAGTTACTTACGCTACAATTAGATTAATATGCTTTATACGTAAAAAGCTTATGGCGTTGCAAGCTCGCGAGGACGTTATCAAATGGAAATATCAGAATATGCTGGATTATATACATATACATATGTATACCTATACGGAAAATGCATTAGAAAATATTTTATTAGATAGGTTAGAAGTATTACGTCGATTTCGATTCTTAGGATTATGTTCTATTATCACTTTTTAAGGATTCTAAAAAGTTACTAGTCTACTATTTTATAAAATTATAATATATTAATTTCATTTTCTTCGAATTCAAGAACGTTTAAAAGTTTCAGAAACCTTGTCTGATTTGGGTTCTAGAGAAAAGCATTTAGTAGTTTAGTAAGTTACGCGGTGTTGTCTACTCATCGTGGACAATCCATGTCCGTTTTTATTTTCTGATGGTATGATCTGGATTTCCTAAGTAAAAAGAAAATATAACTATAACTAAGTTTGGGATGTTTATTGATAAATAAGCAGTCGCCTGATTTTATTTTTAAATACATCTATTATAATTGATTGGTTGTTGAGCCATATGTATATTTTGTTAGCATTTCAATAAAATCCATCATACGACTAAGAATAATTACCCACAATAACTTTCGTGTCAATCTGTTAATAAAGCATCGCTCGCGTGTACGTACATAGCTTTAGTCTATCCAAACAAAATGAAGTCAGTATTACAAAGAAAATGTATAAAAATGGTACCTTACCCTAAACCGTTTCGGCAATCATTCGTATGCATCGACTGACATGGGGGACCTGCCCAGCCGGTCAGCGCGCGTTTCCGTAAACATTCACATGTCAACTCCACAGTGTATAAACCATGTTGTCATTAACCTTTTTATGTAAAGCCTAGTCTAGGCAAAGACGAAAGAAACAATGAGATAGGTGCCATCACCACTGCACGAATGTAATATTGGCTGTAATATGAGTGAAGAGTACAGAGAGGAACCCACAGGTCAAAGTTGTGACCGCAGGGTTTAACAATCATTTGTTTGATACGAAATATCAAAGCGATATAGTATAATGGTATTTTGTCTTTTTGCATAGTAAATTTATTTTGAAAGTAGCATTCGGTCGCCACATTGTTGCATGTAGTATAATTCGGTCACGACTTCATGTGCCAGAATCACAGTGTGATTCATGAACTGCCGAACCGCAAATAAACTGGGCTTCATACCTCCAGTTCTACTGTACAGTAGTTTTTAAACAAACAATCAAATTTAATAATAGCTAATTTTAGGTTTAGTTTTAATTAGGTTCTTATAAAATCTAGCTTTTGTTCGCACCTTTGCCGCGTGGTATTTGGAAATGGGTATTTATCTATAAGTTTTATTTTTTGCGTAGAAGAAGCTGATCAATATATCTAGATATATACCTACTAAGTGCCGTATCAAAAAGTATTACGACTTCCAGGCAGCTATCTAGCAATACGATTATGAAAAATGCATTCAATTTCGTGCTGTAGTTTCTGTGTGATGCGCGTAAATACATACGAATAGACAGACAGGCAAACATTCTAAAAATATTTGCACTATCTTCTATAGCTCTTATAAACACCACTGACATTAATTTTGTCTTAAACTTCGCCTATATGCAGTTACAGCTTTATTGTATTTATAGATATCGGTATGTATACCGACATGAGATAAACCTATTCCTTTATATTGACCACTTGGTTACAGTCATACATATTATGTCGTTATATGACGCTGGTGTCTGTATTGTATTCCGATTATTTTCAAAATTATGAACCGTAGAAATATGTTAGAGCAATTGTTGTTAACCACTGGGTTCCTGGATGATGCGGCCGAAGTAGAGATCTCTACGAATGACTGCCAATCAGAGCGCGGCCGAGTGCGACTAATCAAGTGAACGAGTTGACAACGTGACGCGCCCGCGCACGCCGGCCGCGTCATCTCATACCTCGTAATACTTACGCATAGTCTCACGCCTGTATCTCCGACAGGGTAGGCAGAAGTATACTACATTTACTTTTCGCCAGCTAATACTGTAAGTCCTGTGTAGTAGGGCCTGTTATCGTCTATCGGGTATAGTTACAGACACCGTGCTACTTTGAGAATGTCATAAAAGAAAACCTAATATGAACCGTGTGTCAAAGATTCAGTATTGATGCGCCACTGCCTTCGTAATGTGTGCATGCCGTAAATAATCAGTGAAATGTGATAACTAATACGAATTATCGTATTAGTACTTATCACATTTCACTGATTACTTAAAAGGGTTTTAAAACGGGGAATATTAATACTGTAATATGTGGCAGAAATATCTGCAAGATTTAAAATTTGAGTGAAACGGTCATTTTAAACATACATATTTCTATGGTTAGCTATTTTATTATGCAAAATATTAAAATGTCCACATTTAAATATATACTGTTAAATGTGTCATACTTTCTAACGGTGACATCGAATAGTACGGAATTAAGGTTCACATCAAAAAAATTTACTAAAATGTACGAAATAGTACGCTCAATAAAAAAATATTTATTTCACTATAAAGCAGTTGAGTTTTCAACTTTCATATAAATCAGAAAAAAAATTCTAATAATGTACGTTTTTAGGTATACATATACATATAGGTAAACGTAGGAACCTAGTCTGAATACATACACACATCAACAGATATTTTATATTTCATCAAATATATAAAAATCTATGAAGAATTTTCTGATAAAGTAAATGGAAGAATGGTAGATTATTTTAAGGTCTTCAATAAAAAAGATTAAGTGACATATTAGTTTTAAATAAAAAAAATTTTTTTTTTCGCCCTACCAAATTTTTATGTTAAAAATTTCATTTCTTCTTATAAAAGTATCAATTTTATATAAAATTGAAAAAGTCTTATAGAATCTAATTATTAATAAAGTCAGTGTTGCCACTTTTTACATTAATTAGACATCGACATCGATTGTTCATATTTAAAATTAAATTGTCAATGTCTTGTTGCGGTATGCGGTCCCATGTTCTTTGCAAGTGTTCGTAAAGTTGTTATTCCGTTGTCAAATTTAGCGGGTAATCTCTCAAAGCTTTTCGTTGTAACATATCCCAGGCATGCTCGATAGGATTTAAGGCGGGCGACTGTGCAAGCCAATCCAAAACATGAATATCGTAGTCTCGGAGAGCAGCCGACACCAGCCGCGCCGTATGGGAAGGCGCATTATCGTGCATGAGTAAAAATTCCTGGACCATTTTGATTCTGTGTGGAACAATAACCAGCTCTATTACTTCTTCGTAGTATTTTTGTGCAGTCATGCTACCTTGGATCCAAACGAGCTGTGTTCCTTCGCCAAGATGAATTCCTGCCCACACCATGATTGTCCCGCCTTGGTATGAGTGGACCTCCTGAGGGTGCCGTAGACTGCTAAATCTCCCTGGAGTTCTCCAAATGCGTTTTCTTCGTGAATCCGGATGAAATCCAAACCGGGACTCATCGGTGAAAAACACCGACGACCATTGTCCGTCACTCCATGGTAAATGCTATGGAGCCTACAAAAGCTGCCGACCGCGATTGCCACGTCGCAATGCTGGAACACATAGCGGTCTTTGAGCATGAAGACCAACTTCATACGGCTTCTTACGCACGGTTTGGCCGCTTACCAGTAGCTGGTGGTCCTCCTAGTGCCTTTGTAGGTACTAGTTGCATCGCTGTGATTTGGGTTGTCTTCTAGCGATCATTTGGAGAAATCGATCCTGTCTCTGCGTAGTAACACGATATCGTGTACCGTTCAACCACATCCCCAGTACTGCGATAACGTGACCACAACCTTGATATAACGTTTGGGCTGGTGTGTAGGGCCTCAGCAACGACGCGTTGAATAGCACCATTTTCTAACATGCCCACGGCTCGTAACATTTCATCTCAACTCAAATTACGACATGACATGACTCTCAAAGCTCACACGGCACGTTAAATTAAAAAAGAAAACAATCTAATCCCTTTTCATTACTTAATATCAATAAATCAATTTTAATTTTCTTGGTGTAACGAATTACTAACAATTTTGCTGCCGTATCTTGTTTTCTTTTTATTTATATTTTTTTCAATTTTGATAAGCGTTTAAAAGTGGTTTCAGTCGGTATATAAAATTAATATAGCAACTAAAAAGATTTTAAGCCATGAAGCCGTAAATAATTTAGGATTAAGGTATTAGGGATACCCTAATCCTAAATTATTTACCCTAGATTCTATTGATGTGTGATGTTCTGTGATGTACTGTGAATATTATTACAAGGAGAGATTTGATATATATAGATATATCATAGATGAAGCAGATTATTCCAAAGCTGTTAATCTTCTTTCCGACAAAATTAATAAATTCAATGGAAGTGTAGGCGAATATCTTGAATATCCTTGTGGAAATAGTTTGTCACAAACATCGCAACTTTTTGTCGTGTATGTACTATATACGTTTCCACAAAGAATTGTTCAAGAATACTAGTAACATTGCATAATTATGCAGTTAATCAACGTTAGGTTTTCGTTTTTTATACACTGATAGTGCTGAGAAACAATATCAGTGCGCAATTTCAATCCTTTCTAATCATATGACAAACTAGTTTATAAATGTGATTAATTCGATCTAATAAAAATCAAAATATAACTGACTGTCCAAACAAGTCTCTGTAAAAGATTGAACAATAGAGTCAAATGCACAAGTATTTTTGACAGTTATGTTGTCTATCTCCATTAGGTAATAACTGTAATAAGTCAAGTTGAGTACCCCTGTTGTGGATTCTGTTTTCTTTTAATCTTAATAACCTCTCGTCTCTATTAGCTTTATTTCTCCAATTCTCTATTAAAGTAGGTGACTTTGCAAATACCGTCATAGGGTACCTTTAGGCCTGGAAAAAGTACTGTTACTAACATAAACATTTTTATTTTTGTAACGTTGCGAGATGCATTGACGCGTACCTCTCCGCGGAAAATGGAAGCGGAGAGGTGCAAAGTAAACTTACTTAGGTTTACTTTATAATAAATATTCTAGTTAATGGAATCTAGGCATTGTATTTATTTATATTTGTAACTGATCAAACCACCCATGTTCTATCAAAATGCTTATGCATATTAAAATACGAGTACATACATATATGTTTGGATACCTAATAAGGCTTTGAAACCTGAACGTACATTTATCGAACATTTTTTTCTGATTCCTAAGAAAGTCGAAAACTCAACTGCTATATAGTGAAATAAATAGGGGATTAAATATAATGACCACCAAAAATACTAATTGCGCAGCAAAATATACTTACTAAAATATATCATAACGAGCATATATACGCCTCAAATCACTACTTCCGCCGCGGAAGGGTTAGGTTATGTTAGGTTCCTTCTTAAACCCACCCAGAAATAGGCGCCCTGCGAAGCGGGGCGCCGTCGACATATTTTGATCTCTTTAAATATATTACGGTTTTAATTTTGGTGATCATTTACTATTTTTGACTGTTATATTTTACTATATCTGGTGATAAGTTAAACATAAGCCAATAAATAGCGCCCGCTAGAAGGTATGCTTCCTAGCGGTGATATTTGATCATTGTTTTCTCGAAAAATTTTTAATGAGCCATTAATGCCGTTTATTTCTACTACATTTTTTTGATGTAAGTCTGAATTCCACACGATGCCATGTCACCGCTAGAAAGTATGACACTGTTAAATAGCTTTAATCGCAGGTCAGTAGATATATTACAGCCATACCAAAAGCCGATTAGAAGCCCTTTACGTAAATGATTAATGGAAAGTTACCGATGTATGCATAATTCAACTGATAAGCTAACCAAGTCAGCAGTACAGCAGTAGGTATTAGTTTAAACAAATAATTAATATCTACTAATAATGCTGTGATAATTGGAAATTACCAAAATTTTGAGTAGTTGATAAAGAGACAATTAAATATCCTTTAATTACTAATTAATATTGTCTGTCGTTAATAGTACATGATTAAAGAAGTGCATTGAAATATCGATATAAAATATAACAATGGATTCTGTAGTATTTTTATATCGATCATTAATTATATTGCTTGTTTTGCATATGGGTACTTCATTATTTATTGTTCGTTGTCTGAATATGTTTTTAAACTTAAATGTACATAAGAACTAGCTATCGCGCTAAATCAGTACTTTTTTCTGGATGTAAGGTATGTCCTTTTCTATACCCCCGACAACGTGTATATATTTCATGATGATCGGTTGAGTAGTTAAGGCGTCAAAGCGTTATAAACAAAATCACATTCGCATTTATAGTACTTATAACCTTTGATGTAAAGGTTTTTACTAAATTACTGTCGAAATTATAAACGATTTTGGTGTAGGGTAACCGCATTTATTGCTGGAACTTCATCAGCGACCCACCCACCACACAAAGTAGCGAGTTGGTACAACGTCGTGTTTTTAATAAGTAGGCCCGAAGTCTTGAGAGAGCTCGACATGAACCACTCGCCTCCCCTTGTGGCAAGGGAATGTGCATCAAGAGTGTTTCCCAAGTTAAAAAGAAAGGTCAACCGTATTACATCATACGCGTATTAGAATAAACTACCTGGCCCGCACATCTTCGTCTGCGTCTCATACGATAATGTACCCAGGATTGGGAACATATTTCATTGATGCGCCGCTCCTACTAGTAGTGGCGTGATGTTGTATAGCTGATAGCCTTCCTCGATAAATGGGTTATCTAACACTAAAAAAATTGTTCTATTCGAACCAGTAGTTCCTGAGATTAGCGCTTTCAACCAAACAAACAAACTCTTCAGCTTTATAATATTAGTATAGATAAAAGGTTGTTATAGCCTTACGATTAATATTCTGTATTCTAAAAGATTAGTATATTCGGTCAATCGATATGAATGTGTACGGGGGTACCTACTTGATATAAATAACTGGACATCACTTGACCTCGTGGCTCTACGAATGCGGCTGCTACTACGAATCTATTAATAAGCCTTCATTTTTTCTCAGTCGTGTATTTATGGCGTAATCCATCAGACTTTAAAGCCATAGGCAAAAAATCTCTGTGATCTGTTTAGGGTACCGTAAAATAATTGTAAAAGTGGGCCATGGCCGTATTTGTGCATCCGTCCGTATATCACAGTCACAGCTGTTAATCGCAGCAGCTACTTATGCTATTGACTTTCGAAAATAAGAAACCCTAACTTATTAATATTATAAATGCGAATTTGAGTTTATTTATTTGTTTGTTACGCTTTCACGCCATAAGCGCTCGATCGATCAACATGAAATTACGCATACACGTTTATAGGTGTACAGAATAGGACAAAGGGCACCTTTCATCCAGGCAAAAATACTTTCACGAACCTACATTTACGCGAGCGAAGCCGCGGACAATTTCATTATTATTTTATCTTTATTGCAAAAGAACCTGAAACGGTAACAATATATTTAAATTACATGATCACTTAAAGCATCATACGAAAGGTGTTCATTTACATACTATAATAGTTCTCTAGCCTCTACTAGCGACTTTGCCCGCGCAGATTTCGATTATTATTTGTTTTTGGACCTTTTCAACTTACTGCAATCATCATCATCTCAGCCGAAAGACGTCGACTGCTGGACATAGGCCTCCTCCAAAATTTTCCACACAGACCGGTCTTGGGCCACCTAAATCCAACCGCTTTCCGAGACCCTTACCAGGCCGCCTGCCCCTGCTGCGTATTCCGGTGCGTGGCCGCCACTTTAGAACCTTTCCGCCTCAACGGCCATCGGTTCTGCGTGCTATGTACCCTGCCCTCTGCCACTTCATCTTGGCTATCCGGAGAGCTATGTCGACAACTTTAGTTTTTCTGCGGATCTCCTCATTTCTTATTTGATCCCGCAGTGAAACCCCGAGCATAGCTCTCTCCATCACCCTTTGTGCGACCTTGAGCCTTCTGATAACGCCCATAGTAAGTGACCACGTCTCTGAGCCGTAAGTCATCACTGACAATACACACTGATCAAAGACTTTCGTCTTGAGACACTGCGGTATAATGGACGAGAAGATATGTCGTAGCTTCCTGAACGCTGCCCAGCCGAGTTGGATTCGACGATTGACCTCTTTCTCGAAGTTGGAACTACCTAACTAGATCGTTTATCCCTACTTGTCGACAACTTCGGGAGTAGAGTTCCCAACCTTAATATGAGCAGGTGTGTCATGGACGTTGGACATGATTTTTGTCTTGTCCATGTTCATCTTAAGACCTACTTGTACTTACTGCAGTACACTCCTATATATCGAAAGACTTATTTAGTTCAGATAATTATATAGGCTTTTTATATCTTTTTCAGAGAAACAATCCCACCATAATATATTTGTTCGTGTAACTCTAACAGTTAATGCACCGTAAGCCGAAATAGCTCTCCAATAGCAGGATTTTTGCCAACTTACTTGACACTTATCGTTGTAATTTAGCTAATTAACTCAATATCATTATAAATTATAGCCTATATGTTATTCTGATGTATAAACTTTACTGTAATGTTTCATCAAAATCCGATCAGTATTTTTTGCGTGAAAGAGTAACACAACTCACAAACTTACACATTTATAATATTAACAGGATTATTATGCTGCATAGTTTTCAACACAATTATGATAAAAAATCATTCATTAGGGAGTATATGGTTTCTTCCAAATAGATTAAATAATTAATATTTATTTAATTTATGTAACAAGACAGACGAAAATAAATTACGTTATATCTTTAATTAATTAGCACAGGCTGCCACAAATATGTATATATGTATCTATCGACTACAAACAAACTCAGTTATGTGCTCGGTATTCAAATGGTGCGAATTGTTTAACTTGACTTGATTTTGTACGTTTACTATTAAGGTACGGAACCAACAGAAAGCGGCTTCGACTCGAAATTAATTTCAAGTTTCATCTTATATTCACAACGACGAAATTGTATTATAAAAATTCAAGGTTGATGTTGTTGATAATCAAAAATTCGTAATTAACGCCAATCTTTGGTTTTTAAATTCTTTTTTTGGACAAATATTCATACATTTTAACAACTTGTAATATCATAGGTCTATAAGAACATTCAAATAACAAATATAGACTAATTTAAGTGGGAATCGAACCTCCAGCTTCAGAGGCATTAAGTGACGATTATTGTATGGTGGATGATGGTAGACTTCACAATTCATATATCTTCGAGAACATCATGGAGAACCCTCATGCAGGTCTTCTCGCAATGTTTTTCCACGTCGCTAAAACGAGCGATAATTAAATATTTAATACTCATATGACGTCGCAGTGGTTTAAATGGTTGCCTCGCCACGACCATCGCGCCGACAAAAATTTGTGTGATCCACGAATAGTTGCGGAGTCTGGGCGTTATGTCAATAATGTTTGTAAAGTCCCCCGCGGCACAGAAATTATTCCTAGGTCTAATTAAAAAGAAATTAAAACTACATCAAAATAGTTGCCTGCCTTGGGGTCGAATTCGCGACCTCTGCGTACCAGCCCAACGGTTTCCAATAGGCTATTGTTACTTCTGTAATACATAACTTACCTTTGTTATATTTTCAGGCGCTATGTGTGACTCTGTGCTTGGCTTCCTCGCCATCATCTAATGAAGAAATAGCGCGAGACTTCATAGAACATTTTCTCAAAATTCCTAATCCAGACAAAGTTCTGAACTCGGTGCTTGGCAGGCTTGAGAGGAATAGGCAGCAAGGATTGAACAGTCAGCGAGTATCTGAAGAAGATTGTGAAGAACCATCTGAGGTAAACTTACTAAACGATCAAGTCACAGGCTATTTTACTGTATATCGTTTATTATATACATGAGATATTTTAATATAAAACATGAATATAGTTATCAAAAAAAATTTACAAGTTGTCGAAACTGATTGTTATTCGTTCGATTGCAATACTACTGAGAAAGTGGCTGGCGTAGTTATTCAAGTGGACGCCTCGCGACAGCCGCTGCCACTGCGGGTGATGTGGGTTCAAAAGAATCTCAGCTTTTTTTCGCCTGTGGATTCACTCGTGTGTTGCGTCTACTCTTTAGTTTAAGATAAAGGGCTAGCCAACGTCAAAAAATCAATTTAATCCCTTGCTAAATCATGTTAACTACAATGGGTTAACGCTAAAATTAAATAAAACTTTTAACTTGCATAACTAAACAGCTCACAAATCAATAAAACTTCGTATATATTTAATGTCAGGTCGAAGTTAATTTATTTATATGATTGTAAATTTTTTAAATCCATGTATTTTGGTAATCGATTTTATTGCTACCGCAAGATTATGTAGCTATTTTTCTATGCATTTAAATTCAGTTTAAAGACGATATCTAATAGGACACTTCTAGAAAATCTTTAGAGGAGGATGATCCAAGAGGATGTCGACGTTTAAATGTTTTACTTGACTGCACCGATGACGTAGTGGTTTATTTTGTCATCTCGCTAGTGTTGTGGGTTCGGTCCCACACGGAACAAGTTGTTCCGAGACCCGGTGTAATCTGTGTCTGTTGTGTGACTGTTTGTAAATTACACCGCGATACAGGAAGTAATCCTAGTGCCGTTGTCTTTTTAAAAGAAAAGAAAAAAAACTATTCCTTTTGTTTAAGCGTCATACGGTGCGTTAAATGCATTATGATTACTACGTACTATTTACATATAAAATAATTGTTACGTTTTGGTGTTACCGATGAACGCAGCGTCCATTGCCGTGTGAGAAGCACTGTCGCTGAGGCAGTAAACGCTGAATGTGTCTTACGCACCGTATGACGTGTAAACGAACCAAGCAGTTATCGTGACGAAGTGTGTCAAGCGCAATTGAACTCGTGCTAGACGTTCAGTTACTAATAAACTAAGGTTTGTATATTCGTCATACAGTGCATTGAACACATTGCGATTACCACGTAATAATTTAAATATAAACTAATTGTTACGTTTTGGTGTTACCGAAGAACGCAGCGTCCTTTGCAGCGTGAGAAACTTGCCATCTTCAGTGTCGCTGATTCGGTAAACTCAGCGAATGCCGCATGTGTCTTACGCACCGTATAACGGGTAAATGAACCGAGTAGTTATTGTGAACCACGAACTAGACCTTCTGTCTCCGATAACTATGATAGGTTTATTGTAAGTGTAGGTTATGGCTATTATGTTACTAGTTTTATATATGTTTTATATTTTTTAGATGTTACATGAGTATACGGAGACACTGCAAGGTTCCCGAGACCGTGAATTGAGACAACTGGGCGTGCAAGTTCAGGTAATATTATTATCTATTGAGTCTTTGCGGTACACCAGTCATCATATTTTCTTATCGTTTTACTGCTAATTGAACTATCCATATACAAAATAAAGATATTTAATATAGGTAATTCAATCACAAATAAACACAAAGATTTGCTTGAAACGTCATTTATTATCACGTGAAATGTCGCAGGTGCGTTGGACACACGAGATAATGACGTTTAAGAAAATATGATTATAATAATATTATATTACATACACAAACCATCAAGCCCAAATTAAGCAGAGCTTGTACATAACATATATTATTATGCCAACCAAAAAACAGGCTTTTATTTTATATTAGTAGGTTTCACAGTCCACCTGACGTTGCTTATTAAATGTAAAAGCAATGATATTTTAATTTTACATTGAATAAATATAAATGTAGACCAAAATGTAATATTGAAATTACGCTCATAGCGCAATAGTGATAATAGATGTCTAAATGTCACCCCTAACTATTATCTGAAAATTAAATAAGACTTACTTACATACCGATAGAATGCCGAGGCGAATTACACTCACACTTAAGCCCCACATAATAGAATGCGAGCCTATTGGTCTTTAGGATTTTAGCAAGAATTTCTTTACCGGAACAGCCAATAACACTTTAGCTCGACGCGGCACTCGAACCCAAAACCTCATCCACGACAGTCCCCATACACTACTGCTGTGCCACCCACTAGCCAAAATTAATATCCCTTGGCCTATGAGAGATAGATATTACATACGACCTCTTTGGAGCGTCTGATAAATGGAAATACAATGCAAACCTACTAAGTAATACTCTCACATTTATTCGTGTGTGAGAACCACTTAGCGCTTGTTAATTGCCCTTAGATACGTAATACTTTTAATATCTTAAGTAATATCAATCACAAACAAATTTTCTAACACGCCGCTCCAAAAATAGAATAATTTCCACCGCTATAAATAAACATTCATATAGAAATAGCAGTTGGTACAATTTAACACGCAGTTCTTGTGCAATGTTGTGAACGCGATGACGAAAGTACGCCCAAACTATTTAACACATTGAAGGTACCGCGATCGCGTAGCCAAGGTGAACGCGAGAACCTTCCTTGACTAAGTAGGTACCTACACGCCATACTATGCCATAGTAGCTCGCCCACGCCTTTTGGGATATAAATGTGCGAATATGTGTCTTTGTACTCGTTATTTGTAAGTTTGTAAAGTACTCCGCGTCACAGGATTCATACCTAATCCGGAAGCATTATTTTTAAAGGATAAACAACAGTCGTCACCAAATCCATTAAATGTTTTTGAAACCGAAAATTTTTAGGGTAATAATACTCAGCCCATTTGTTTTCAGTTAGCTAAACGAGTAGTTGCCTGACCTCTCAAAACCAGTTTAACTTTAGTTTACAATAATATTTAAGTAAACTTGTTCTTTCTACACATCAAAGAATGGATTAAACTTACAATCAAGTGTATTATCATTTATTGGTTGGAATTCAAGCTATCTGACAGAACAAAGTAATTGTAAGATTAAAATATAATATGTATTCTATAGCCGAACAGAAAATATTTCTACGTGATCATATCAAAATATTGCTAAACAAGTGCTAATGGACAATCATTTTCAATGACTACCTAAATATTTACCAACTAATAAAGATAACACGACTTAAATTTTAAACTAACAAAAATGTCCTTTCACGCTTCTAATGCGAATATGAACAAGAAAAAACTTCAGAAGAGTAAAGTAAACAACGTTCAGGGATTTAATAATACTAAATTCATAAGATTGCTTAATTTTCCCCGCGTCTTCGTTCACAGTAATCTAGATTTCGTTAATAAATTTCTGTCCCTCGAAATGTACTTTTTTCTGAATGAAAGGTATGTCCTTTTCTGTTGCCGTGACAACGTGTATGCGAAACATGATCGATAATCATGAAATTTCGAGCAGTTAAGACGTCAAAGCGTAACGAACAGACAAACAAACTCACATTCGAATTTATAATATTAGTTACGATTTACACCTAGCTAAGCGACCTATTCCATACAGTTAACGTATGTAAAACATAATAGAATAATGCCAATCCTGTTTCTCAATGCTACGCAGATTTCACATACCTTTGAGAACATTCTGGAGAACGTTCAGACATGCAGAGTTCCTTACGATGTTATCCTCATCCATTAAAGCGAGTACTAATTAAATGCTTATTTAATAAGAAATATAATACAATAGTTTCATGGAATAAATTAGTATAGGTATTAATACATGTAATATGCGTATGAACTCAAAAAAGAACTTACACAATGTAGAAATTTTTAATCTTTATTGTCAACACAATATATACAAACATATATAGCTGTAAAAATATTTTGAAAGGCTTAAAGCTTCAGTTAGACTACCTAATAGAGGTGGACTTATTGATAGCCGTTATCTTTGAATCTAAAATCTCTTTTAAGATCAAACTTTCGCTGAGTTGCGCGATCAAACTCACAATAAGCATTGTAGCACTGTAGTGATGGGTTTAGTTTTGTTTTAATTCTGGATGTTCTCAAGATGTCGGGAAAAGGGGCAGTCGCGAATCGATATTTCTGGACCTCCTAGGTTTTCGAGACCTGAGAGAGAAAGAGATTTAGGATGATGGTTATTTTGATATACAGGGTGATTTTGAAATCGTGTAATTCCTTTTAACCACGCATTCTACTGGTGATATGGAATAACCCTGACCATATTTTTATTTAATTAGAATTATTTTTTTTGAAAAATTTATGTTCCGTTTTTTTCGTGAAATGGTGTCAGATAGTCATATGTTAACCAACCGAGGCAATTTTAATTTTTTACTAATTAAAATAAAAAAACATATTAATAATTAATGTCGTAAATAATAACGGGCGGTCCTTTTTATTGCCCCCTATTATTTACGACATCAGTTATTGTTATGTTATTATTTTTAAATTAGCAAAATCATAAGATTGTGTCAGGTGGTTAAAATATGACTATTTGAAATCATTTCATGAAAAAAATCTGTACTCTAATTTTGCCTAAACCATTATTCTAATTAAGAAAAAGTATGGTCAGGGTTATTCTATATCACCAGTAGAATGCGTGGTTAAAAGGAATTACACGATTTCAAAATCACCCTGTATATTTATGTGAATGCCCCCACTACTCATAAGTCCTTGGTCGCAAGGTAACTTTACGAACATAAAATAATTAAAAACACCAAACAAAGTGTACAGTGATATCTGTGTATGAACCATACTTTGCTTAGATATGTACCTAACCAGAGTAGATATCACTGAATCATAAAAATTCAATAAACGGATGTCCATCGAAATCTCCCGTTACATAATATAAAATGATCAATAAAATACAGAACAGTGTCCACATCGAGTGAAAACAAAACCGACATCATTTTAAATAAAGCACTTGTTTAAAATGACGTCTGTTTTGTTTCGCCTTAATATGTAGAAAGAACTAGAAATATCCATTAATTAGCAATGCCTGTTTATACAGAATAATATTCCGTAATTTAAAAATGTTACGGCCTTGCATTTGAATTGCGATAACAAACATTCAAATAACGATCACATAGAACACCCAGTGTCGGAACAACTATTTCTTTATCATATTTTTGTCCTTTGTGGAGATCGAACCCACAACACTCGACGTAGCTGCAGTGGCAGTGCGACCACTTAAACTAATACGCCATCGTAATAATATTGTCTTATGTTTACGCGAATGTTATACTTGAAATTAAACACTTCATATGGATTTTGTCGCGTTGTTTATTTTACTTTAAAACACTGTTATTACATAATTTTGAAAACTCTAACACTACTATTATTGAACTTTACTACTAATTAAGCTATACAGGGTGATTTTGAAATCGTGTAATTCCTTTTAACCACGCATTCTACTGGTGATATAGAATAATCCTGACAATATTTTTTCTTAATTAGAATAATGGTTTCGGCAAAATTAGAGTACAGATTTTTTTCATGAAATGATTTCAAATAGTCATATTTTAACCACCTGACACAATCTTAATATTTTACTAATTCAAAAATAATAACATAACAATAACTGATGTCGTAAATAATAAGGGGCAATAAAAAGGACCGCCCGTTATTATTTACGACATTAATTATTAATATGTTTTTTTATTTTAATTAGTAAAAAATTACAATTGCCTCGGTTGGTTAACATATGACTATCTGACACCATTTCACAAAAAAAATGGAACAATAATTTTTCAAAAAAAATAATTCTAGTTAAATAAAAATATGGTCAGGGTTATTCTATATCACCAGTAGAATGCGTGGTTAAAATGAATTACACGATTACAAAATCACCCTGTATATATTTAATTAAATACTAACTAAACTATTTATATTTAAGTTTACACTTTGCTCCGACGTTTCGGTTGCTTTACAGCAGTCATGTTCACGGGGAGACTAAGATTGTAGTTGTCCCAACGGCAACGTTCTGAAGTGTACCTAGTTATTTCAAAGTACCCGAACATAATTTAATCTTTGGTGTTTCTATTTACGCAGAATGAGCTCAAAGTATCATGAAGTCTAGCTGTGTTTTGCTTCTTCTTGGGTTTGACTATTTGAATGACTGGATCCCAAGCTGGTGGTACATTCCAACCATCCTGTCTATTGAAATTAGGATGTATTTTTTAATTTCAATAGCCTCGCGAGGCATCATTGTTAGGAATCGGTGTTCTTTTGCGAGTATATGTGGTTTGTCAAATCGTAGGTAGTGGTTGGTCCCTTATTGCACATGTTCACACATAGCGTCAGCTATGTGTTATTTTATGCGGGTGCCTATGCTTCTCTTGGTTTGACCAATATATGAGAGTCCACAGTCACAATCTATTTTATAGACCCCTGCATCTTGTAAAGGTAATTCGCACTTGACGGATGGTAAAAATTGACTTATCTTCGTTGGCGGCTTGAAGTATGTGTTGATTGAAGCTCGCTTCAAGATGTAGCCAATCTTGTCAGTGACACCCCTTACATATGGTAGTATGGCATGCTGGCGCTCGACTGTGGCTGGCTTTTCTCGGGATCTGTGACGGCGGCGCGGCTGTTGGAGCTTGTAGTCTTGCAGTACTTGCTTGACATGTTGAAGCTCGGCGTCCAGGTGTTTCTTGTCACAGATCCCGTAGGCTCTCTGAAACAAAGACATTCCCACGGTAGCTAACTCTTTAGGATGGTGGTGAGATTCGACGTTTAAAACTTGTTTGTATGGGTATTATGAACGTCTTACACTTGAACTCTTTATGTCACATTCCATGAATATTAGGCACTCGCCGCTCTTTGAAATGCCATCTCCAGTCAACACTTACTGACAATTTACAATAGGTACACTGATTTAGTATTCAGTCCTTCGTAATTTAATTTAGCTGTTAACTAACTTTGTGCATAGAGAAGTGTGTACCATGACTACCATGGATAAGTAGGTCAGTATCTGATAGTGTGTCGAATTCATTGTTACAAACATTACCACGTTGGTAATTGTCTTTGGTGAGTGCATACTTTGGTAGGAATAACAAAATATATCTATACAAATAAATAAAATGGAAGCGTCTTTTTGTAATGTCAGAATAACAGCTTTTCACTAAATGCATATGCAAGTACACGGTACATGAAAAAAATCTATATGCAAAAATGTTTTGTCTGTTTGTCTGTTTGTTCCGACTAATCTTTGAAATTTTCTCTGAGATTTATTTCTGATTTTGATGCCTATGTTATAAGGAGTAATTTCGGCTACTTTTATTTTAGACAAAAATCTCTGCGAACTGCACCCTTTTTTATTCAATTCCACGCGGACGGAGTCGCGGGTAACAGTTACGCTGGTTACGCGACTCGCACACTGCACTGCATTACGCAGTGTAGCGCGGGAGGGCGTGTTCTTACGTTGCTTGAAAGTATCTCAATTGTCGGCCTCGATGGCGTAGTGGTTAGTGTAACCGACTGCCACGTTTGAGGTCGCGGGTTCGATTCCCGCACAAGTCAAACATTTGTGTGCATACATGGATGTTTGTCTTGGTCTGGGTGTTTCTATGTATAATATGTATGTATTTACAAAAAAAAAATGTATATATGTATGTTTATCCATTATCTAGTACCCATAGTACAAGCTCTGCTTAGTTTGGGCTAGATGGTGTTGTGTGTATGTGGTAGAATATTATTATTTATATTTTATTGGTTTTATCCTCGCCCATTACTGGGGAAATTGGCCAGAATTGCGGGCTTTTGGCCAAAACAACTCTGGTGGTGGGGTAATTAACTTTCTGACAATTCTGCATGTATTTAAGATATTTTAACTGCTTACTGTAGTAGTGTGTATGTGAGAGGATGGATGTTTAGTGTTTTCAGGCTTGTATGGAGTGTTTTAGGTATGACGCCTGTGCTGGATATGATTATGGGGATGGTCTTGACCATATGCATTCGCCACTGGGTTTTGAGTTCAATAGTCAAATCTGCGTACTTGAAAAGTTTGTTAGTATGAGTAGAACTTAAGTTGTGTGTGTTGGGTATGACTATGTCAATGAGATATACAACTTTATTTTGCTTGTCGTGTAGTGTGATGTCCGGTCTATTATGATGTATTGTTTTGTCTGTGAATATAGTTCTGTCCCAGTACATTTTGAAGTTTGATGAGTCTAATATAATTTGAGGTGTGTATTTGTAATATGGTGTTTTTTCGGATAGTAGTGTGTGTTTGTAGGCAAGTGTTTGGTGTATGATAGCTGCTACCTGGTCGTGTCTGTGCTTATAGTCTGTTTGTGTGATTGATGAGCATGCGCCTGTGATGTGTTGAATTGTCTCAGGTAGTTTGTGACAGTGCCGACAATGATCGCTAGTTATTATTATTATTATTATCTCTCTTTGTATTGAAACCATGCGTAGTGCAACACACAGAAAACGCATGCACGCACAGTGTTTCGCGTTTGTGCGAAGAAATCTGTATGATGATGCAAATCTGCACTCCCGCAACCACGCGCGTGGCTCCGTCGCACGCACGCACCCCGCAGCGTAGAGCGGGTCAGTGTGGGCGCGATTCCATTAGGCAACTCTTGCATGCATGTATGATGTCACATTTGCGTACACATCGCTTGCTTGCGTTGGAAACATGTTTTCGAGAATGTGCAAATTGCATGCAGGTTTCACTTGCATACAAGTAAAAGAGAAGAAAAAAAACAAGAAGAAGAAAAATATTTATTTTGGCACACAAGGGCACGCAAAATATGAAGAAATCAAAAAAAAATTAAGAAAAGAAACCTAAAATATTCAAAATAAAAATAAAAACAGAACAATTATAAAACTAGAAAAATAAAACAAATACCAACATTATAATTTAAATTTCTGCTCACTGGCAACACCACACCTTCCGCTTAACTAATCGAAAACTGCCTCCATTCAGGTCAAAGCTAGTATTGTCAGGGTCCAGCAATATATACAATATTAAAGTATTAAATTATTTAAGTATAACGTAAATTTGAATTAAATGTAAAAGTGTGTGTCCTGTCAGTGCCAAAATTTGGACATCGCTAAGCGTACGTTGCGATTGTTAAATCGCAACACTGGTATTCTGCGAAATCCAATTTGGTGACGCCGCGCCGGCGCCTAGTGTCTAAACATATGAAAATAAAATATACATAAATATGTAAATATGCGTGTAAATAAGATATAAACATAATGACTAAATAGTGTAAAAATGTGTGGAGTAAGATAATATGAACATTTGAGTGTATTTTTAAAGCAAGCGTCAGTGTGATATAGGTACCTATGTCGCATCTGCCCTATTGTCATGTTCAACAATTGAGTAGGCCATCATGGATGGAAGACTTGGTGCTGTGGTCGGTGCTGCTTGCCGAATAATTTCTGAGATAATAATATATTACCAATTGAATAAAAAAGAAACATACTCGCTGGCGCTATTTAGTGTGTTCGAAATTGGATTCACAGGAGAGATGTCCTTGGTGCATCCAATAATTTAGTGAGAGAATGGTCTGCAGAAGATCTAACCCGATAGCGAATTCATTCGAAACGTGCAACGAACGTTTGCGCATTCAATTTGCAAGTCGCTTGAATATACATATGTACAAGTTCAAACTACCCCATAAAAGTTGTAACTTGTATGCAGGTTTTTACAAGCTGTATGCAATTTGTAACTTGCATGCAAGTAACTTGCCTAACGGAATTGCACCTTTAGTGTATTATAAAAGTGACAAGATGCGTATT
Organism: Catocala nupta; assembly: GCA_963675205.1. Classification (NCBI taxonomy): domain Eukaryota; kingdom Metazoa; phylum Arthropoda; class Insecta; order Lepidoptera; family Erebidae; genus Catocala; species Catocala nupta. Next base: position 18,772,732 of record OY776078.1, read on the forward strand.
CGACATATGAACTTTTAGCCCGCCAAAATCATTCAGATGGCATTTATAGAAAAATATGCTGCTTTTACCAGTTTACCTTACTTAGGTACCTACTCTTTGAATAAACGACACTACTCAATGTTAATTAGTAGTTCGGCAGATTATGTCGTAATTCAGGCATATATTTAACTAACATTAATTTTTCAGCCTTGCAATAAACTTTAATTATTTACTATTTTTTTAATATAAGGCGTGATACAGGGTGAGTTTTCATAAAGTGCACATATGAAAATGTCACTCATTTCGTCGTAATTTACATGTATGTACGTTGGTATACAAGTGTATGTGTACAAGTAGCACTCTTAAAGTTATCGACACAGTCCATAACAATACAATAAACGTATTATTTTCTCATCAACGCGTGTATTCGAATAGATCGAAATTCAAATGCAAGGCCATAACATTTTCGAATTACCAGATATTGTTCTGTATAAACGCGCAATGCTAATGTTATGTGCGTATTAAATAGTTAATTATCGCTTCGGTGAAGGAAAAACATAATATTGATCTCGAAGATATGTGAAGTCGGCCAACCCGCAGCGGGCGAGCGTGGTGGACTATGAACTTTAAGCTAATTCACGTAATTTGTTAACGCGCCGATCAAATTGCGGTGCAGTTGCAATTAAGTTTATGTAAAATGGTATTCTTGTAATTGTTTAGCTGCACGTGAGCTGCATGTAAGCTATGCGTAAACTGCGCGTGTGCTGACTGCTGCGCGTCAACTGTACGTCAGTCGTATGTAATACTTTTGGCATGGCGTTCAGGCTTTTGGGCCATTACAATTTACATCAGTTAATTTTACCCACGGTGTGGCCACATGAGGGAAATTAATTTACTCCCTAAGTAATCGCATGGAATCGATTACGTTTAACGTTTAACGATCCATTTGCGATCTGAATCACGCACATAAAACGCGCAGCAGTAGAATACCTTAAGCGCTCGTGTGACGCGAATTTGACGCGAGCGTATCTGACAGCGGTTGTCAAAATTACGAGAATACGAAAAGGGCTGTTTTGATCGAAACCTAACTGCAACTGCACTGCAACAGAACTTATTTAATTACGTGAATTAGCCTACTGACCCTTCTCAAACAGAGAAGAGGCCCGTATTTCTTTTTTTGTCTTTGTTGTTTGTTGGCCTCAAATGGCCTTGACAACTTTACGCGGACTATGGGTGAGCGCAGAAGGCTCCCAACACGTGAAGAGGCCCGTGCCAGTGGGACTGTTTACAGGGCTGATATTATTATTATTATTATAAGGTGGAGATCTATTGCCACTCCTACAATTAACAAGTAAAAGTTATCCGAAAGATAAAATGCATACTGTCTCTCTCATGTTAGGTTAAAGAAGAGACATGGTGAGCCATTTATCTCATAGATAAATTATATCTGGAGGTGGTAGTACAAGCCCTAAGATGAACATATTCTGTTTATTGCATTTTTATGGTACAGTGATATCTATGTATCTAACTATAGTGTCGTACTCCAGTAAGATACTTCGATCATATTAAAATAAGTAGAATTTTATTAAATAAAAGTGATGACTGATGATTGATGAAGCACACAACACAAGATACCTACTACTATGCACAAACCTAAACAAGACTGGAACTAGGTACACGAAATGATGGCTTTAGATACAATGGGAGATATATCATTATTTTCTGGTTTACATTACAATCTTAATTAAATATCCTCTTATTTAAATAAAGACAAATTGATGTTGTTGGGGTTATCTCGTCGTTGACGGTAACCGGTAGATATTTGTATAGTTGTAGGTTCAGTAAATAATTCACAACGCGCCACGCAACTTTACGTTAAATTGTTTATTTCACTATAAAAAATATATGTCTACGGCTATGTTTAGGTATCTGAGTCGCACTTTATGTAATAGTAAGTTATTATTATAAACAATGACATATGATACACATTAGCGCGTGACGAATGTTTAGGTATGACAAATTAATTAATTGTTTGGTTGCCTATGCATAAATACGAATTGTGCTGTATAAGAAAGGGTGAGGTATCAAGTACATACTCAGATCACCAAACTGTTTTACAAGTTAAATAGTTCCTTACAAATTACAAATTCGTTAATAATAAAATGTTATAAAAATATAATTGATATATTAAATCAAAAAGTATTCAACATGAAACAATAGTATTTATAATTGAAATCTTGTTCCATCCGAATGTTGTGACCGAATTTTGTGCCTGGAATGTCTATCTTCTATTACTGCGTAAGTAGGAATCACTTCACATTGGTCAGCCGGGAGGCGTTTAGGTATAGGTATATTGCGATATAACGTGTATTCGTCATCGCTCAGTAATGGGATATGTAGTTTAAACAGTAGGTATTGTTCTGTCAGTCGAGCTTTGATATAAATGAGTTTGTAGATGTTTTGAATGTTCGCTCCCTTAATGTTTTTAATAGGTAGCTATTAACTTTTCGATATAATCCCATCAATTGTTCTGATAACTGTACTGGTGTAAATAGTTTCCTATCAAGATTTCCTTAATAGATGTCTGTCAACGCATCTAAGAGCATCTGTTGGTTTCGCCGCAATACTGAAAGTAGCTAGCTGACAGTTAACGCTCCAGCGTCAACGTCATTAATTGTTTTCATAATTTGAAACCTGTTTTCCAAGACGGTTGTTCTACGAGTATATTCAGTTGCGTTTATGAATTGCTGAATTGCTTCCAGTTGTGATTTCATGAAATTCTCGTTTTTTTCTTAATGATATTGTTTTCTGACTCGACGATAAGTGTTTTATTTTTGATGAGTTACAGTAAATATTGTTCATTCGTTTGGATTTTTTGTATGTCTGCGTATTTTCCAGCAAACTTGCTACCTATCCAGTAAACCGAACAAGATAGGTACGTGCAAGGTTTCCTACGCCGTCGCCACTGTGTTTCGTCCAGAACAAGCCAGCTGTCAAAAGTCATTGTTAAATTACCTGGAATTTATTTCCTGAGGCCAGATTATTAGGGATAACTAAAACGAATGAATGTTGGATAAACACTGAGTATATTTGGATATAGCAACAGATTTTATAATAGAGATTACATACATAGAGATTACATATACGTCATAGCTATAGTTAAGTATTACATCTCACCTCTCCCGCAAAAGGAAAATAAAATAAATGTAAATTTATTTTATTTTCGTTCGTACAAATCAAATAATGATTAAATACACGTTCAATATGATTGTATACTGTAATATAAGCAATAAGTAATCACCCCAAATTAAAAATAAGAATACACGTTACATATCGTTTTCTAACAAATAAAAACAATTTAGAATATAATTGAATAGAATAGATTAATTAGAACTAGCTGGTGTATACAATTTGGTCCTATTCTTATGTACTAAGTAACTTTTATTATTCTTAACAATCTCTACATTAGGTGAACATTCCTTAATAACAATATATGGACCTGAGTAAATACTTTGGAATTTATCACCTGTCTCATTTTTTAATAAAATTAAATCGTTGGCTTTATATGATACTGGGTTAATATTACGATCATATTTAATTTTTCTCATTATTTTACTATTAATTAAATTTTCTCGTGCCTCTTTTTGGGACATTTGTATTCTATATTTCAATTCTAGAGGGTAACTATCAAAGTTATACACTGGATCAACTTTACCTGAGTTCAAATTTGATGGCAAAATACATTTTTTTCCAAAAACTAGCTCAAAAGGGGTAAATTTTGTTGCACTATGAACAGATGTATTATGGGAAAAACACCAGAACGGAAGCCAAGTACTCCATGACTCTGTATGCTTTTCTGTTTGTATCCTTAAATAGTTACCTAACTGCTTATGAGAATTTTCCAATGCTCCAATAGACTGGTGATGATATGCTGTTGATTGTAACTGTTTAATTTGTAATAGTTTACTTACCTCGTTCATGGTGGACGATACAAACTCGGTCCCCCTATCGGTGGCAATTTCTTTCGGGATGCCGTATCTAAGGATAAAGTTATGAACAAAACTCCTAGCTACCTCCGTAGTTTGCTTAGAAATTAACGGGTATGCTTCAATATATTTGGTCAATTCACATTGTATAGTTAATATGTATACGTTGTTATTATAATCTCTTTCCAGCGGACCTACCAAATCCAAATAAACTTTTTCAAACGCTGAGTGCGCTGTAGTGGTTATAATCATAGGCTCTTTTGTATAGTGTGATGAATGTTTTTCTCTTTGACACTTATCACATTTTTTAACAAAAGCTGTCACGTCAGCTTCAATACCTGGCCAAAAATAATACTTTTTAATATTTCTAATCATTCGCCGTATTCCCGCATGACCGCTGGTGGGTAAAATGTGGAAGTCATTAACTATTACACGTTGATCGTCCTTATTATTTATTCTTTCTACATCTTTTAAAATACAAAGTCGTGGCCCTGACCAATTATTTATTTTACTTATTTCTGATACCATCTTGTGTACAAAAATATTATTATTATTGTTTTTTATAAAATATAACTCACTTATTCCAATTTTTATACAAAATTTACTCAGCTCCCTCACAAATTCGCCTGGCGATAATTGTGATCGAGAAGCCAGATTAATAAAAATAGAATTTTTTGATGGTACAAATGAAAAGCATTTACTTTCATATTCTATTAATTTCAAGTTATAATATTGCTTGTATTCATCATTTTTTATAAAACGTAATTCAGTCAAATATTTAGGCTTACTCTGCACTTCAACAATTTTCAAATTATCCGTTATCGGTTGACTATCGTGAATAACACTAGCATCTTGTGCTCGTTTAGCCCTCTGACCTCGCGTCATTACATTCATACTGATACTTCGATTCATTTCCTTTAGATCATCAGACGTTATGCATATGCGCGACAGTGCATCAGCAGCTGCATTATGTTTTCCTTTTAGGTATTCTACTGTAAAATCGTATTCTTCTAAAATGATCCTAAATTTCATTAATCTACTTGAGGGATCCCGCATACTGAATAAAGATATAAGCGGCTTATGATCCGTTTGAATTTTGAACTTACGGCCGTACAAATAAGGTCTAAAATGTTTTATTGCCCAAACAATCGCAAGCAACTCTTTTTCTATGGTCGGGTACATTTTCTCTGCTTTGTTCAAACTTCTACTAGCGTATGCTACCGGTCTACTATCGTTATTACACAAAACTGCGCCTAAAGCGTGACCTGAAGCATCTGTTTGTAAAATAAACTGATTGGATTCGGAAAAATTAGGGTACTGTAGCACGGGGTGAGAAATAATGCTTTGTTTCAATAAATCGAATGACTTTTGACACTCGCAGTCCCATTTAAATGTTATGCATTTTTTTGATAAGTTATTTAATGGATATGCCTTCTCTGCAAAATTTGGAATGAATTTTCGGTAATAATTAACGAACGCGACAAACCGCTTGACTTCGTCAACATTTGTAGGTACGGGATAATTTTTTACGACACTTATTTTGTTTGGATCTGGTACCACACCCTTGGCAGATACAACATGTCCTAAATAAAGCAATTCTTTTTCTAAGAAGCTGCACTTCTGGGGATTTAATTTTAAGTTTACTTTGCGTAAGCGTTCAAATATATCCTGTAAATTACTAATATGCGTGGTTAAATTTCGGCTAAAACATACCAGGTCATCTTGGTATATTAAACATTTTTCATAATTTAAGCCTGTCATGGCCATTGTCATCATCCTTGCAAAAGAACTCGGACTAGTTTTAAGTCCCATGGGCATCCGAGTCATTTGAAACTGTCCCGAACAAAATGCAGTGTACTTGCGACTGTTAGGAGCTAAACTGACGTTGTAAAACCCTTGATGTAAATCTAAATGCGAGAAATATATACTACCAGATAACGAATCTAATATCTCCGTAATATTTGGGAGTGGAAACTTATCATTCTGTATATTGTTATTCAATTTTCTGTAGTCAATAACTAATCTCCATTTTTTATTTTCGTTATCTGATTTTTTAGGCACCAATAAGATAGGACTTGACCATTCACTTTGACAGGGTTCTATAATACCTTCTCTTAACATATTTTCTATTTGATTATTAATTTCGTTTTTTAATGAATGAGGTAGCCTGTATGGTTTTGAATATATAGGCCTAACATCTTCTTTTAGCTTTATTGAATGTTGATAAATGTCTGTCGTGGACAATTTGTCGCCTTCCAAATAAAATACATCCGCATATTTTGCACATAAATTTTCTATATTAATCTTTTCTTCTTTATTCAAGCGATTTAAATTTAATTTCGAAAATAACTGCTTGACGCGCGTTGAATTATTCGAACACTTATCAAAGGCACAAATATTGTAATGCGATGCACTTTGTGTATCAAGATTTAATTCTGATAAGGTTACGTCATGATCCGTGGAATTTAAAACGCGTATTGGTATTCTACCATTAACTGGTGACACTAAAGAACTTGCTACGAAAATTCCTTGTCGTATTTCTTTCGCACAAACTATGAAATCTTCTGTCAGGCATGTTTTAACAAAATGTATAGATTCTGACCTAGCGGGTAACTTCATTAAATATTGTTTTAAAATAGTAAGCGGTAATATAATTTCTTTTCTATTATACAATAATCGTAAAATATTATTGTTAAAATCAATAACAGATCTATACTTGCCGAAAAAGTCTTGGCCTAAAATTCCATGCGCTTTACAAGGCAGGTAATTGAAAACATAGAACTTATGATTAATACATTGTTCATTTAGTGACAACTGTAAATAAACGTATCCAATGGCTCGGACTTCGCCTCCAATTCCATTTATGATTATGTTTTCTTTATAAATTGGAACATTCAACTGCATTACGTGTTCATATTTTAAGGCCGATATAGAAGCGCCCGTATCAACTAAGAAACTACATAATATACTAGAATTATCGATATAAAGTTCTATGCAATAACTACTTTCACTAGCTAAAACAGTATAAGCTTTAACCTCGAAAAAACTCATTTTCGCTCTCTTCACACTGCTCAAATGTACCAGACTGGGCTGGTATCGATTCATTGGCTGAAGGCTGTGATTCTCGAGACAGTAGCTGAATATTTCCCCTAAACGGGTTATTATTTGTAATATTATTACTAGAGTTACCTCTGTAATAGCCTCTACCCTTGGGTACCGCTTGTGCTGCCGGCTGCTGGAACCACTGCCTGATGCGCGGCTGCAACCAGTGGCCCGATCGGCCGCGCGGCTGGGGTCCGCTGTTATACGCACCTCTACCGTAGCCTCTCTGCGTGTTGTAAAAAGTTGTCTGCCTGGAATTGTTATTAAACTTATTGTTATTAATAGTACCACGCCTCATTGGGAACATTTCACCTGCTGAGTTTGATGATGAGCAATCCTCATCGACTGCTGCTTGAATTGCGTTCTTGAGGTCATCAAATTTCTGAGCTGCAATGACGGTGCCAATCCTGCGATTACGCAGACCCTCACAAAACTGTTTAATAGCCTGATTCTCATTAACAGATTTTAATACGTCATATTTTACCGAATCTCCACCGGCCTGTGTAATTGTAAGATCGACAAACATTTCCGACAGTCTTTTCCCATAATCATCTATAGATAAGTCGTTCTGTCGAAAGTTCAATAATTGTTTTTGTAAAGCACTAGCTGATTTTTGTGGCAGTAAAACACGCTTCATGTCACTCAAGAGGGCATCGACAGTTTCATAATTTTTAGATAATTTTAATTTCGCATGCTGCGATAATCTACTTTTCAGCACAAACGTAATCAATTCTTTTTGTGATTCAGTGTCAATAACCGAACTATAATACTCAATGCCATCTATAAATTGTCTTGTATTGCAAATCTCATCGGTCATCGCAGGTAATAAATTCAAAGCAACTTTTAGGTCGAACTTGCCCATTTTTCTTACAATATCTTTTTCCTGGCACAACTTAACTATTTCTAAATGAAGTTTATTAAAATTTTCACAATACTTTAATAATAAATTTTCTCCTCTTATATTTATGCTTTTACTTATACTATCAATACAAGAATTATATTTTTGAATAATACTCTTAGCCTCACTCAATTTTTTCTCTAAAATGTTTCCAGTCCTACGAGAAGGGCCAATTTTTATTAAATATTTTCTTACTTCTAACAACTCTTCATACAACTTTTGTAAAATTTCTTCGTCCATATAGAATATAATTTTAATATTAATCCCTTCATAAGTACTTAGTAGTAAAATTTACCAATATAAACGAACGTAAGTACCTTAATTAAATTATTTAGGTAAAGTTAAGAAATACGCACCTAAGTGATTTACTGGATAATAATTCCTTCCATTCTACTGTTTACTTACATGCCTGCGTAATGAATGCTTATATAGTATATCATATTATGCATGTATTTATTACCAATATTGCAGCTGAAATGAACCAAAACATATTATGCACATATAAAAGTTATATAGAGCCGTAGAAACCGCACTGTACACACCACAAGTCCGATGACCTTTTCACGAGACACACATTTTATATATCATGGCTACACTTGAATATCACACGTCGGCGTCGTTTATCTTCATATCTGGGTACGCAGCACGTCTACGAAAGAACGATCTTCTACTTGCGCTATTCTGAAATTCTTGGCGTGCCCAGCGCAAGTGGCATTTCCGATACATGCGAAATGCTAAATAGAGTAGTATGCAGGCTGCTATCAAGACAAAAATCAACATCAGTATATTTGTCGTCGATAAATGGTATCGCAAATCTTCTAGCGCTACTTGGTTCTGGCCTCCTTGTGCTGACTGAGCAATTACAACTTCCTTCGACTCAGTCTTACCCATTTTTTGCAAAATTTATACGTGCTGTATGCGTCAACAAAGACAAAATCAATTATAATGAATTCAAACATCATTAAAACTTGCACGAGCACATTAATGTTTATGCATTGCGTTCCTTATTAGGACACCCGTCTCGAATTCGCGCACTCTACATAACACCTTTAGTCACGGTCGCCATGAAAAGGCCAGATTATTAGGGATAACTAAAACGAATGAATGTTGGATAAACACTGAGTATATTTGGATATAGCAACAGATTTTATAATAGAGATTACATACATAGAGATTACATATACGTCATAGCTATAGTTAAGTATTACATCTCAGCCACATACCCACGTGTCCCAATTCTAAGAATTGTTTTGCACTATTGTCAACTACTGAAAAGGTAATGAGGTTAGTATAAAAAGAAAGTGTTAGAAGATAACTTATTAATTGCATTTTTGCGCCTACCGAAGTAACATCATATATCAGTGAGTTTATGTTTTTTGAAAAGTGTTAGTGATGGATCTTCAAGTTTAAGGTATGTACTTTTTATTACCTACTAATAAATAAATGGACACAGTTTAACCGCATTTTTTTTAATACCTCGAGTTTAATAAATATTGTTAGATTTTGATGATTTTCTGAATTCATCGGACTAGAAGGTACTTGTACCCTCATGTACCCGGGCTAGAAATGATATATGTCATAGCCATATCTGTTAGCTTTGAAATTTTGTCATCTAAGTCTGCGCACTTGAGTACAACTTTGTCATTTTGTCTGTTTTTCAGAATACGAATTCTCAGTCTCAAAAATCGAGATTTTTGATGAATGGCAGAAACATCCCAAAGAGAACCGTAATAAGTAGACTATACGATTTTCTAGCGATAAAACATGATCTTGTAAATATCACGGAAGCATCTGTGAGGGAAATCAAAATGACAATTGGAAGATTGTCATCCAAATGCGCAGAAAAATGGGAAAGTTCTGGGAAGCGCCGCGATCGCTTCCTGACTAAGAATTCTGAGTGGATGTCTGGGGATTTTACGTTCAGAGGATCCATCCACCTCTCAAGTAAGGCTTCAATTCCTGGGCGCCCATGAGTGAATTTCATTGCAGCTAGTGAAAGAACGAAAAGAAGGCGCGTGGAGGACCTTCTTCATACGCGGGATGTAAACCAGTTAGTAAAGGCTGCTGAAATATCGGCGCGATTGTCCGGACATCGGAATTTGGCTTTTGTAATTAAAGAAGCAAGTTACAGCAGTCTGGAAAAGTGCCAAGTAATGAAAAGAAGTGTAGGTGTACGCGAAGAATCGAGATTTTGTCGAAAGAGGAGGCTTTGGCATATTATGTAGACGCCAAATCTACAAGCCACTCCTATAAACAGACGAGGCAGTGGAGCATCAGGGCAAGATATCAGGTATTCCCATCATTTTATAGTGTTAGGCAGGCAAACATTTAATTTTACCCTCCCGATGAACAGATTTTTATAAACGAAACGCGTGCAGACATTGAACTTCAAGCGGTTAATAAAACCGCTGAAAATCTAATTTTTGCACAGCGTGAAGTTTTAAAATCTGTACATCCTGGCTCATTACTCTCCCTTGTAACCAAGTGGGGATGCGATGGAAGTTCCGGTCATAGTACTTACAAACAAAAATTCACAAACAGTGAAGACACAGATGAGTTTTTGTTTGTGTTCTCATTCGTACCACTTCAATTACGTGACAATAGTGGTAACTTTGTTTGGCAGAATCCTAGACCATCTTCTACTATGTATTGTCGACCGATTAAGTTTATTTTCTCCAAAAAACTACAGATTTTACTGTAACAGAAACCAATAAGATTTTGGAGGAAATAAACCAATTGGTACCAACAATAGCTAATGTAGATGGTATAGAGGTATCAGTCAAACACGAATTACTATTCACGATGATTGACGGTAAAGTGTGCAACGCTATGACTGAAACTTCATCAACACAAAAATGTTACATTTGTAGAGCTACTCCTAAATTTATGAATGTTGAGTCTAGGGAATTTGTGATAAATAAGGAAAATCTCGGTTTTGGTATATTTCCCCATCACACTTGGATACGTTCTTTTGAATGTTTGCTTCACATAAGCTATCGTCCTGAAGTTAAGAAATGGCAAATTCGAGACGAAAATGACAAAGAAAATGATAAGCAACGTTCGGCTCGTATCCAAGAAAGGTTTAAGGTTGAAATGGGTTTCATTGTAGATAAACCAAAACCAGGAGTTGGTAATACGAATGATGGGAATACTGCTCGTCGGTTTTTTGAGAATCCTGAACAGGCTTCAGATATTGCAGGTGTAGATGTGATACTAATTAAAAACTTTGGCACTATCCTTAGAACTTTAGCTTCGGGTTACGATATTGATGTTGTTAAATTTAATTCTTTTACACAGGACACAAAAAAATTGTATCTTGGTCTCTATTCGTGGTATTACATGCCTGTTACTGTGCACAAAATTCTTGTGCACAGTGTAGATATTGTGAAATCGGCTCTTCTACCTATCGGGCAGTTTTCTGAAGAACCTCAGGAAGCGCACAATATGGATTATATAAGGTTCCGAGAGCACAATACTCAAAAAAATTCACGCACTGCCAAGAATAGGGATTTATTTAATATGTTGCTAATAACATCTGATCCAGTAATAAATGCTCTTAGAGAAGTGTCCAAAATACCGACAAGTAAACTTCCTTCTAAGGTTTTAGAATTAATAAAATTAATAATAATAAATGTAAATTCTAGTGTTAGTCATAATAGTTTTTGTCAAAATATTAGTATGTCAGATTATAATGTAGGAGATTCTTCAGAAGAAGAATTTAGTGTCGTAGAATAAATAAGAGTTGTAAATAATATTGTACTAATAATTTTTTTGAAGCTGTGTATCTTATCTAACTTTATTATTAGTTGAAAACATATTGCATTTTTTTAATTGCATGTTGTTTAAGTAAAAAAATAATGTTAATGAGTAGTAATAATGTTCCATTATGTAATAAGTAGCTAGGTTATTAGTAATTGAGTATTTTATGACTGTTGTTAATTCTTTTTATTGTTGTTATTTTTAACCAAGTGTCTTGACTTGTCTTTCAATATACGAAATAGCTATTGTAATTTTTTGTTTTGTTGGTACACTTCTTTTATTTGGGTGTTATGTGCTAATACCGCATTATAACATCATAATAAAGCCGTACGAAGCAAAACACCTCAATAAATAATTTTGTCCAGCTAGCTTGTTCTAATGAAACCAGTGTCGACGTAGCCGCGACGCTTTCTTTGCTAATGTTGCGACAATAATAACATGTTGTATTCGTTCACCTGGCTCATTTCGAACTTTAAATGTTGTATGGTAGAGTGACATGGTTCAGTAGGCATAGTCTCGCATAGTTGAGCTAAACAATTGACAAATTTCTCGACCTTCATAGTACTTTGCCAAAAGGTAGTCAGATTATAGTATACCAAAAGTTTAAGCTTACCCCTACAACCCCATAAACATTTTCTTTGAAGTATTTGTTGTCCCTATTGGTAGTCTCATACTTACTAATGATCTCATAATTTGTTCGAAATTCATCCCAAAGGCAAGTAAAGTTGTAAAGTTTCGATGCGCTTATTAAAGTAGTTTATGAATTTTCTACTCATAGAATCCTTTTTAGTTACATTGCAGAGCTTTGATTTTTTCATAGCTGCCTTGTTGTTTGTTTATGAGCTCTACAAACTGGACTTTCTTTCGACATCCTTGATGGTACAAGTAGGTGAATCGTTGATGTATACTCACGCAATTTCACTCAGTTTTTAAAGTTGACGTGACAGTCGACGTCGTCTCTGCTCAGTCAGGTGCTATAATTATTTAGTTTTAGTCACAGTAGACGTTATCTCCGCTGACTAACTGTTGTTTCCTCTGCTTGTTTGTCTCTGTGTGTCCTCAGTGCTGTCGTCCCTCTTTTACGTTATGTGCAACTTCTCAATGTTGCTGGTGAGATCCGCTTGTGGGAGGCCAACAACACGAACGATTTGCTAATGAAAATAGGAAATACAATGCTAAGTTTTCTGCTAAAAGTGACACACGACGTCTCAGAGGGTGATCTGTCGTGCCAAAACTGTTTAGGTTTCTGAGTCGCACTTTACGTAATTTTAAGTTATTATTACAAATTATACACATTACCGCGTGACAAATGATTACGTACGACTAATTATTAATTGTTTGGTTGCCTATGCATAAATACGAATTATGCTGTATGAGCGTTATTGGCTCGTACAAATATTAAGCAACATAAAAACCAAACGTTAAAATGCTATCATTATTTTAAAGAAAAATATATTCTAGCAGCATGTTATTCGGGGCAGCCACCCTACATAGATATCACTGTACACACTGTTTGGATAAAAAAAATATAACTTGTATCTACATTTAATACATTTGCCAGATTACGAGATAAATAGTGTCCGTAAATTTATATTATAAGTCTAAGATAAGCATATTAGGAGCTACGTATGTATGTATGTTCTTACAGACGATGTAAACCTGCTTAAGTTATAATAAAATTAATCAGATAAGCTTGAAGTACTATTATTATTATATACTAAATCAGGCCAACGAAAAAAACTTTAAAGAAGGAGTTAAATAATTATTATCTAAAGGCATAAAAGTGACAAAAAATGTTTCTCGAATTAGTTAACGATCGTTAATGATTATGTTGTGCATCAGACACGCCGATTTATCATTTCGTTTACAGATATTTATTTGGCTCACATTTTAAGTTCTAGGCATAAGCAACACAGAAATGGTGTCTGGTTCTGGCTTTGGTGGTGAATACGCCTTATGAACGCCAGCGCCATAGCATGCTATTATATATTGCTATTATATACATTTATGTGGTTTACGTATATATTTTATTCGAAATTAAAAGAAATTTAACATATTAATAATAATTTATGCGCGGGAGTTCTTATGAACTACCAAAATGTTGCTAAGCGTGCTCGATTGCTTGCTGTGGGAGAATGTGAATCTGGTCTTTGGCTTCGAGCGCTTCCATCATCCAATATAGGTACCATTTTGGACGATACCACTTTCCTCCTCGCCACTTGCCTCCGTTTAGGTGTTTCGTGTATTTCTCCGCATCGTTGTCTGGGTTGTTTGGATAAAATCGGAAGAGCCTATTTCTAATGTATTCTTTATTTATTAACTAAATCTAATTAGTAGGTACCTGCACTAATATGAAACAGAGATATTATTTGTGGTATTTTTATATTTGTTTGTAATTAATAAACTCCAAAAGTAAGGAACTGATTTAAAAATTATTTCTCCATGTGGAAGCTGCTTCATCCAGAAGTAACATAAGCTATACAGGGTGTCCGGTAATTAATGGATAACCATGAAATATCTTATAGTGGAACTGACGGCCGTTCAGAAAAATATATGAAACGAAATCTATCCTAACTACTACCAGAGATAGCTGTTTTTTTTAATTACCATGTATAACTTTCTCGTATACTACGACCATAAATAAATGAAATCCATCGGTGTTTTGTTGTTTTATTATTAAACACTAATTATGCTAATAGATAGACAGTCAAAAGTATGCTATGCTAATATAGCTTGCACTTTTTAATATATATATACATATGTATTTTTTTTCATTTTTCTGAACTGCCTTCAGTTCTACTATAAGACATTTCAAGGTTATCCATTAATTACCGGACAACCTGTATACCTAACATCACGTTACGAGTCGTGGGAGTGCAGCAGTTTTCATTAACGTAGATGAAACCGCCGGCGACAGCTAATACATTACCTACGTTTATACGACGCGAAGAAATTGCATAATTCTATTGCAAATATTTATATATATATTACGTAGTAAGTGAAATGGCTCACAATCATGCATATATTTAAATATATAAATGAATCATCTCAATAAAAAAGCATTCCTTTTTTAAATATATTAGCATATAAATTAATTTATATTCGGCACTATTGCCGAGTATAAATAAATATCAAGCCAATACTTGCCGTACGTGTACGTGCGGGTAAAACATAGCTAGAGGAATGTGGTTGTAGGACACCTCTACCAATCCTTTCGAGGATATATGTACGTGATTATCTATCTATCTATACTATAATAAAATTCAAAGAGCACTTTGTCTGTACATTAAATATATTCGCGAAATTTCAATTGGAATGTATCATATTATCGGTATAGAACACAAAATATATTTTTATGGAATTTTCGTCTGTCTGTCTGTTTATTTGTTATACTATCACGCAAAACCTGTGAACGGATTTTGAGCGGGTTTTCTCCAATATGTTAGCTACCTGAAGGCCCGACCATAATCTTAGATAACAATCATGACGCTATAGGAACCAAACAGTGCTATTTATCAAACTTAATATAGGTATATGAATACCAGCATCACATTTAATTGTTAAATTGATAAGCATAGTATGTGTCTTGGGTCATCATTTAGTTTTTGTTTCATTAATATCCGGTAATTCGTATCGTATATATTCGTATTCGTATATAATATCCTAAGTTATTCTAATTTAAAATTTACATAAATTCGTTACACGGATACTAGATGGCGCTCTGCGAAACATTTTTAGTTTAGATTGTCTACATTTCGTTTAATTACATTTAAGTATAGCTATGCCATATTATATCTAAGCATACAAACTCTACCATACCTACTATAACCTTAAAATTCAAATAGCACTTTGTCTATACACTGATTATATATTTTTTGATTGTATCATAGCTTAGGTATCTAGCGATATAAAACACTTTTTTTGTAATTATTGTCTGTCTGTTTATTTGTTATTCTACAGATTAGATAATAATTACCTAGGAAGTTATACTATCATGCAAAAACCCGTAAATGCGATTTTCGCCAATATTTTGTCTGAAGACCCGACCATAATCTTATATACTTAACAATTATCACGCTATCACCTATGGCCGTCGAGCAGTGCCATTTATTAAAGCATCTTTAATTTAAGCACACTAAATTGATCGTAATGAGATATTAACTAAAGCATAGTGTGTATCTTAGGCTAACCCTTAGTCTTTATTTCATGAAATCCTTTATTTCTATCTAAACTTATCACAATTTATTATTTAATATTTTGATAATATCAAAATGTTGTTTATAATTTCAAGTAAAAAAAAAGAAAAATAAAGCTAAACATGTTTGCCATAATTATATTCTTTGCGAAGAATCTTAACTTCGGCTTTTAAAAATGATGTCATTTGGTCACTGCTATTTAGCGGTAATAATATGAACCAGTCCATGTATGCTTTGAATTATATTCGCTACACTAGATGTCACTCACTAAAGGACGTCACTTTTTAAAAGTCGATATTAATATTTTCAGAGAGTATTATAAATATTATGACAATAGTTACTCGGCGTCGGCTAGGTGGATTGGATGTCTTGGTTATTTAGATCTGATTTGAAATTATTGGTTTTGTGTGTTATGTATTTGATTGCGTTGTTGTTGTATGTTGATGTTGATTGTGTGGTCGGCTGTCGTTGTGGAGTAAGTGAATTCGAGGTCTTCACAGGTCACTATTGTCCTATTGAAAGCTCTTGCTCTGCGGAATTTCATGATTTTCATGCCGATAGACACACTAGGAACTTACCTACTAGTTTCTGTCATCATCTTACTAACTTTGTTGCATTATTGTTTAATAAATTAGTTCTATTTTATTAACTGTTCGGTTTACTAGAAAGAATCGGTACCTATATTGTCTAAGGCCATTCGGTATTAGAATAAGGTAATATTGATACTAGTACTAGGTATATAAATACATAAAAATTAAAATGCCTACTCGAAAAAAACAAGCTTATCGCATACTTCTAGAAGTGCTAAAAAAACTACAAAGATCCCAAGAGACCGATAATGAGTGTGAGGCTCGCTTAACTGCTAAACGGGAAAGACGCTCAGCATCTCGCTCCACCGGAACTCTTACTCACCACGAAAACTGACTGAGGGTTGCCAGGGAACGACAATCCTCATCCCGGGCCGCTGAAACACTTAGTCAGCGCGAAGCATGACTAACAGGTGATCGGGATCGCTATACAGCATCTTGGGCTTTGGAGACATTTACGCAACAAGTAATGCGGCTCACGGCTGACCGAGAGCGGCATGCGCAGTCTCGCGCTTCAGAGACATTTACGCAACATGACATGCGGTTCACGTCTGACCGAGAGCGGCATGCGCAGTCTCGCGCTTTGGAGACAATTACCTACTCAATATAAAACGCGACTAAGTGCTGACCGAGAACGTCATACAAAGTCCCACGCTTCTGAGACGCTTTCCCAGTATGAAGCTCAGCTCATGATGGATAGAGAGCGCCACAGAGTGTCCCGGGCTTCAGAAACGATTACACAGCGTGAAATTCGAATGATGCCTGATCGAGAGCGTCACTCCAAATATTAAAAAGAACGTAAAGCCTGTGTCACTAGAGATGATATAAGGATACTAATAATACCACATATCCAAATCTGTTTAGGTATTTAGAAGTTATGGTGGAATGAAGAAACTCACATACATATATACATACTTAATTAATTACATACATATATGAACCCTAAAACATTACACTCCTCTTTTTGGCAATCATGTAAAAATTATCGCGAGGACACTTACCTACCGAAAGTCAGTGTGCTGCAAACAGTTGTAACAGTCGTTAAAGAATGAGATCAAAGGTAGAGCTAAGAATTGAAGCCGTGGGCACAACTAATTTATTTTCTAATACTTCTTACTAACATTAAAATGTGATTTTTTCAAGCGATCATCGTGTCTTTGCATGCAAATAGTCAGGGGTAAAGAAAAGTACATTGTATATCGATTTCCCTGCGGGCGAAGTCGCGGACACAGCTAGTATTATATATGTATGATTTATGTAATAGAAGACAGACATTACAGCGATCATGCTGTATTTACATACCTTTTTAAAATGCTAGATGTTTCGGTCAGGTTGATCTGGCCGTGGTCACAAGTGGACTCACACAAATTCAAAGAGACACAGTCAGTCTGCTTTCAGTCTGCTATAAAAGTTATTGATATAATAAAACCATCATACTTAGGTTCTGGCTCTAGTTGTGTCAGCAAAGCTCTGGTACAAATAGCTTTAATAATATACATATCATATCAATAAAAAAATAAATGATTTTTATTTAAAGAGCACCAACGATTCACGTAGTTCACTATCGAACCTTCATTACGAGAAGTGGTTTCTGTTACGCGCTGTTTATGCCCAACCACATCAATCGGTACACACGCAATGATGATGGTAAATTACTTAAATTATAGGCTAGAAGCATAAGTTCAAGTTATTTTGCATTTTATTGCGATGGAGTGAAAGTCGCAATTTATTAAAATGTTTTTATTCTGTTCGTTAATACTATTAGAACTTCTAAGTGAAAGGTCAATGCAAAGAGATTTTACAATTTTGTTAGGCTTGTCGTCTGATACAAAGTTCATTGCCTTCTTCTCAACCTTAAGAAAGGAAGGGAAGGAATATGACTATTCAATAATTTAAATAACCTTATTCTTTTACATTTAAATATGAACATTTTACTTTACATAATGAACTGTACTCACCATAACACATATACTCTCAACGATACTTACATCAACAACAATCCCCATACACATACCCTTGCTCTTACATACATCTACGAGTATTATTTAGCTCACACGCATACAAGGCAAACACTAACAAAGTCATACAATCTGTCATACCGTCTAAATCAGCAATCGTGACTAAGTAGTAAAATAAAATTCGATAACATAGAGTCACTTAATAAAATAGATGGTTTTTTTATCTCTGACTCGGCCAAACGCGATATTGATGACTGCCACAAAGGTATTAATAAACCGGAACGTTTTCTAAAATTGGTAAATCAAAATATCAGGAGCGTGACTTGTAATTTCGCCGGACTGGAAGCCCTATTAGCAAGATCTCGAATAAATTGGGATGTTATTGTATTGACTGAGTGTGAGCTATTAGGAAACTCTAACTTACCCATGCTGCAAGGATACAACATTTTTTACACAACCTTAAATATATTACAAAATTATGGCATAGTAATGTACACTACAGACCCTTCCCTCCCTTCAATAGTCGAAGAACCAACGCTTACAGATGCAAATAGTCTTGTAGCCAACATTTTTCGGGACACTATAATAATAGCCATATACCGTTCGTCATCATATAAAAATATTTCTAATTTTCTGACCTCATTAAATAACATTTTACCAAAATATTCCAGCTTTAAAACTGTCTTACTAACTGGAGACATCAATCTTAACATTAGGGGTGAAACTTTAGACGATAACTCTTGGGATTATTAAACCTAATAGCATACCATGGCCTACTCTCGGCCCATACTCTACCTACCGAATAACAACTGTCTTGATCATGTTCTCATGAAATCCAAGGCCCAAGCTCTCACGTATGTTGCACAAACAGACTACGAAACGGTTTTATTATTCTTAAAAACTAAATACAGCAGTAAGAATGATATAAAAATTCTACAAAAGTTATAGATCACACGGGACTTGCGCTAAGCCTCAATAATTTGGATCTGGGTCCACTTTTCAACTCAAATAAAGCAAATTTTATTTTTTGACAGTGTCTATAGCTAAGTCCATTATGTGCAATTCTAAAATGATCACACATTCAAAGAAGAAAGTCCTTTTTTGTTTTATTTTAATTCTCCGTAACTGTAAATTTTGCAACATCAATGTAAATTTGAAATGGGGCCTGGTTCTTTATCACACACGTTTTTAACCTAGTTTGGAAACCAGTATTCCACTGCTATGACATCAAAACAGTGAATACTTATTTTTGTCAACTGGGAGAAATAAATTAATATTATTATTCTCTTTATTAGCACATCTTACAGTAATAATTATATTTTTATTATTATTATTATTATTGCGTACTACATTGCAACCTGATAATACATCAGATATGTCAAAAGTGTTACGCATTTCTCAGCGGTACATTGTTTACATATGCGCACAAAAAAATCTGCGTTATTTCATATTCCCACACATACTTTTATCCTGTTCATCCAATATCCATTGTAATGAGAACAAGTTTGAAGACCACTTTAAACAAAAATATTAATTAATGACTTAATAAGTTACTTACTTTGTCCTTGTATTATGTATAGCCCGTTTGTGGTGACCTAACATTTTACCTACAAATTTAATTAGAGACTACATACGGTAACAAAGTGATTTCGTTTATAACATAATGAAGATCTCGTTTCATTACTTATTTTTTGGTAAATATTCATTTTGCCATAACATATTGCCATAGTTACCAAATGGACAAATTAACGAACTACTCTAAACGAATATAATCGGTTAAACCAAATGCTGTTGACGTATTGGGTTACCCAAGTTTAATGCCCTCGGATTGCGTCGGATATTTTGTGATGTTATAAAAAATTTAACTAATAGCGTGTACTAAGCTAATAATCAAGAAAATTTAATATTTTACAAATAAGTACTGTACGGTACCTACTGATGTGTTAGGTACGTGTTTTGTATTTTTACGGCAGTTTTTATTATTAATATAACCGAGATATGGTCGCGGCTAAAATCAGCTAAATATTGGGCTTACAAAATCGGTTTCGTTTCTCGATTAAAATGCCAAGATTCTCGGCCTTGTCAGAGACATAAATTTTACTAAGCATATATTCAGTCGCCGGTCGCATGGCTATTTATTTTGATTATTATTAAACAATATTGTTATGAAATATTTGTTCATTTGGACAGTATTTATTATGTGATCTTGGCCGATAAATTACATTTGTCCCAGTCTCGATCGAAACAAACTCTGATTCTGTCAGTCCTTGTCTAATTAACATGAAGTGTACAATTTGTATGGCGTTTCTTTACGCATCAATAATTATTGTATGTAACACTTAGTTGAATCTGAATTAGCAATTACTTATTGCCTCTTGTTTGACTTTCAGAAACATTACCCTATCTGCCATCTGGAAAGGAAGATCAAAAAGCTGAACACAAACGAATACGAATATAGGCCGGCGTACTACGAAGAAGTTCGATGCACTATGACGCCAAGCGAAGAGACTGGAGTCACTAATGAGGTATCATCAGATATTATTGAGACATCCGCGACCGCGTGCATTGCAATTATTCATACATTTCTATCGTTTAACTGTTTCATTGATCATGCTTTAAAGAAAGAAACTTTATTGGAACCTACGTGTGAATCTTATAATAGTTATTGCATAAAACTTCAAAGGCCACAAAAGCAATAATTAAAATTGTAATAGTGCAATATATGCGTTTGTCGTATTGATGCTGTTCTCTACTCAGTCCAATGCCTAATATAATAGCTTCTTGTAGCCTACAAATCTCCTCGAAACAAACTTATAATAAGGATCCATTAGTCATGCCGAGCATGTGTTATGTGTCATAATTAACACAATTATCAGGTGACATGTAATTGCCCATCGAGATAATGCGAATTAAAGCACTGAAATTTATTACATACGTCACATTTGTGAAGAGCACTGAATCCGAATACAGATGTACAAAACTCTGCACCTACTTTGCACGCAAATACATTATCACATATATTATTATATATGATTTGCCTCTGCTTCCACGAATACTATAGTTACTACACAGCGAACATATTTATGTATAGAGTGGTCAATACGTTCGAATATAATTCGAACAAAAATGTATACATAGCCAAACTTCGAGGGACTAGAGATCAATAATTGATCTGGACACTTTTCTAATGCATAGAAAAACATGTTACTTAAAACTACAGTAACTCATACTATATACACATACAGTTACATATAAACACATTTTGAGAACACACAATTGAAGCAAATAGGTACAATATGACTCTGTTTTATTGTCTATTGTTAATTTAAGCAAATAAGAATTGCGTAAAGTCTCTACTTCAATATATGTATATGCTAATTTAATATATAATTATTATAATATGCAGCTGCATATTTACGCAATTCTTGTTTTAGGCATGCGATATTACTATTGAATAAACACGTGGTCAAGGCGTATGATGCACATTGACCTAATGTTTTAATATATTTGCATCTGCTTTGTAAGTAAATAGTAAATTAAGCGATCACATCATGCAGCGCTGTTGCACTTGAACATATAAGGTTAAATATTAAGGTCAACCACTATTGTTATGAGAACACTGTCAACTATGCCATGTGTTTGACGAGAATTATTTTAAGTGGAAAATGTATAGATTCGCTCGTTAAAGAGCGCGTGTTTAATTCATTGAAATAAATTTTCTTTCGCTGTAAATGGAGACAGTTGATAGAGGTGATAAAGTCAATAAATATGAAAATATAATAAATTAGATTTGATAGATCGCTTTTCCATTTTCATATCTGATAGATTTTCTATGTAAAAGAATGTTGAGAAGGAGACAGCAACATAGGTATTCAATGACTTTCTTTTTCTATTACTATGGTGACAAAATGCATATAGCACGCCTTATCGTAATAAAATCACGATTACTGTACCTACTTGTGAATGACTCGCGCATGCGTATTATATATCACTAGATGTGCCCGCGGTTTCACCCGCGTTTATGATTATTGCGCCACCCCTAGGGTTGTAGCGTGATGTTATATAGCCTATAACATTCCTCGATAAATAAGCTACCCAACAAAAAAATAATTTTCAATTCGAACCAGTTGTTTCTGAGATGTTTTGTGTCGTGTCGTGTTCAACCTAACAAACAAACAAACTCTTCAGCTTTATAATATAAAGCTTTATAATATAATATAATATAATATAAGTATAGATTTGTCCTGCTGACAGCACAGTACTTCGTTCCGGAGCCTGAAAATCCGACTTACCGTAAAGTTATTCTGGTGATATTTGTAGCATGGAGACACTTTCTTAGTTGAGCAGCAGCCCAATATATCGTCATTTTCGTAGATAGTACCTGGACTAGGTACTTAAACAGGTTTGGTGTGGCCATATTTCTGGTTATTGTCTCGTACGCTTCTAGTATTACCACAAATTATAGCAAGAGATTATTAGACGGACATATTACCTTGCCAAATGACTATCTTAACTTGCTTACCTTGCTAAACATCGATCTCACAATTCCGTGCTTTGTACTGTTTAATTTACATGTTTGTGATTGATACATATGTTAATCTTTCTAGATTTGTTCCAGTCTTGGATTTGCCTGTGTCCAGTGGAACAAAACCATCCATTTAACTAGAAGGCGTTACTCGAGGTAAGTACTGAGTAGTGACGGGTCCACAACTTTAGTTTGAGAGGGCCTAAGGAGCTTAACCTGTAGGTAGTGTAGTACCTATTAAGAAAGTGGCTAATATAAAGTTACATTTTGTGATTTGTCATGTGTGGATTTAGTGCTTTTAGGGCTCGAGCCCCTCACTCCCACTGGATCTGCTACTGTCGCTGTGAGTTTATTTGAATCATGAGTGAATTATTGTTGTATATAGTTTATCACCTATAATTATACCTGATATCCATGTCCACCACATTTGTATTTCAGCAAAATAATAGGCAGAAGTGTAACGCACCAACATTAATTCGTCAATTAAATATAATAAATATAAGACCTGGATCTTTAGAGATTCAAGTCCTGGATTAGTCTACCTGGTACAATTCTGCCGTTTTAAGGGTAAATACGTATCTACCAGTATTTTATATTTAATATAAAAATACTGGCAGATGTGTCTTTTTTACTGTTTTCAAATACGTAATAAATTGAACGCCAAAAAAAATTTGTGTACGTGTTTTTCCCTTATGATGGCAGAATTACAGTCCTTATGTTCTTACCGAAAATAAGTTAATAATTGTGTCAAATGAACTTGACTCGTATCGGGACATGAAACCTTTTTCTTAGCATACCTAATGAACGAAAGCTTACACTATTGGACGAACGAGGCCGTTGAACCATACATAACGTTATATATTTATATATACTAGACTGCCCCGCGATTTCACCCACGTTTTTGATTACTGAATCGTTCGCGTAGCTCATAGCGTGATGTTTATATTCTATATCCTTCCACAAGCGGACTACCTCATGAAAAAGATATTTTCCAAGTCGGACTGGTGATTAACGAGATTGGCCGTCAAACAAAATACCTTCGGTTATATAAATAGTTATTTGTTAATATGTGTTCTTGATTACACCTCTCGATAACTCAAGAGGTGTGTAGAGGCGAGTAAGATACCTCTTACTCTTTTCTACTAATTCTTAGAATGAGGTTTATCTAGCCTAGCTACATATACATAATTACAATAGAATACCTATGTAATAGATAAACTAGTATAATTATTATTGCAATACATTTCGAATCTGTCTGGTGAATAATTTAATTATATCTGTAACATTGTTTGTTCAGCCGGTTTCACAATGACTACATATTGCATTCTACAGCACAGTTATTAAAAATAATACAAATAAAAATTCATAATTTGTGTAAATAAAAATAGTCTTATTCCGAAACTCTTTTGAAAGTACGTTACGTACCTATCTACGTATTGGGTTAGAGTAGATCACACCTGCATTGCATGCGCATGCGCGGCCCCGTCGATAGCGGTTTTGTCGAGGAACACCGTGGTAGGTTTAGTCGGTATTCCAAGAGGTACATTATTCTTATTCTATCTTTTCTTTTACCCTGGAGTCCGACATAACCCCTCCGCCCGCCCCCGCGGATGGGTAAGCGTAAAAGCATTAAACCAGGTGAAAAAAAAAAGAGTAGGTCACACCTAATAAGTCTTAAACCTAAACGTTCACCATTAAACTGACCATGAAAAAGCTGTTCTGTGGCTCGTCAAAATGGTCATTCAAAGACCTTGGAATTTATTGAATGTTTTGCTAGCTTAGTTTTTGAAAACCGCATTCTTTTAAACTCGAACAGATGATTCGATTAAGTTCTTGAATTAAAACCTACTTGGTACTACGTCAGCGATTTATTGAGTCTACAACGTTTTATGAAATGGTTATACTTTAAATTTAAGTTCAGTGTACAGGTAAAGATTTCGCCATGATGTGGAAGGTACTCCAATTATAAGAATGAACACATACCTTTTAGCATTTTACTCTCTAAGATGTAAATGGTCAACGAGTTTAAACTATTTACGAATTCTACAGGATAATTAACGCTATCCACCGTTTGAATTACACAGATTTAAACAATTTGTTATGAAACAAATTATTCCTCGATATTTAAACAAGAATAGTAATTTTTACAACTGATCACGTAGACTATATTGGCTATCTATAACATAAAAAGTTACCCACAGCAGTCCGACTTGGGTACCTACATTTTAAGGTTGGCATAAAATCACCTGACTAGAAAAAGTGCCTTGCGGTCAGAGTGCTTAGTGTGAATTGCTTTTACGTTAACGCGATAGAAACATTTAACGCGTTTTGCTCTCTGATTGGTTAAGAGGTTGGAGCGGGCCAATCGGAGCGCCGAACGTCATAAACGTGTCGATCGCGTTAACGTAAAACAAACTCGCAAATCGCACTAGGCACTCAGTTCGTCCAAACTAGTCGTCACAGGCAGATATTAAGACCTTTTATGCGTCAAAAATGATTCGCTGTGGACAATTGCAGTCATTGCACCGAATTAAAGTTCATTACAGTTAGTTTTGTTAACTCATTTAACAAATATGATCAGTCTTTAAAACTTGCTGATATTGGAATGGTTATTCATAATAAGTACTTCTAAATTTAAGTGAACGATATTGGAATTCTTTAGTTGCCTTACTAAAATCAAAGCAAAACAATCTAAGGTTCGTCTCATACTTAAGATTTAACTACTTTCTCCATTTATCATTATCTTATAATAACAGGTCCTCCTTATGTACCCGGTGCAAGTCTGAGACACCTGCAGTAACAATTTTTAACAGATCTTGTAACAGTTATACGGATCCGTTTATTGCAAACGAGCTACCTCGTGTCCAAGTCATTAAATAGCCGCCTTCACCCCTAATTCCAAAAGTGATACTAATGATAGCTTCTCAGCTCGCCAAAAAGGCCGTCTTCTATTTCTCCAGTATGTAAGGGAAGCTATAAGGCGTCCTAACTGCAGTGGCGTAGCGTGAGTGACCGCCGCCGCCGAGTTCCGGGGCGGAAGAAAATTTTGCCGGCCTCTTATTTAGGTATTTCAGTTTAAAAGACTATACGATATAGTAATTCTAAAGAACTTTTAGACAAGAATAGTCATCATTATTGTGTAAATATTTGAACTGTACACAGTTCAAATATTTACAAGATATTATTATAGTTTATTGTGAAATTTTGCCGCCCACCTAAAAGTGCTTCCCAGAAAGAGTGAAATAAATGACATGATATGTAATGTTTCCGTAAATTGTTCTCAAGAGATTAACATATATATCATATATACAACTATTTATATTTACAAACGTTTTAAAAAAGATAACATGATTACAAAAACACAAATAATTATAATACTAAATATTTACAATTAAAATTTAAAAAACCTCCGACACAATATTCATTTGATACCCATATTGAACAATTTTAATTTGTGGAAATTTGTAATTTTCTGTTGGCGGCCATCTTGGATTTGAAATTTATCATAGTGTATAGTATTCTACTCGTCAAGCCCTTTCACTTGATACCCATATTGAGGGAGTTGTGAAAAAATATATAATCCGCCATTTTGTGGTGGCGGCCATCTTGGACCGATTTTTATCAAACGTAGCTAAGAACACTCCCGACTAATTCACCTTTCAAATAAAAAAAACAAAATTAAAATCGGTTCATCCGTTCGGGAGCTACGATGCCACAGACAGACACACACACACACACACACACACACACACACACACACACAGACACGTCAAACTTATAACACCCCGTCGTTTTTGCGTCGGGGGTTAAAAATGGTTTAGGCTTCGTAGAATTCTTCAGCATCGCTGGCATTGCCACGTTGAATGGCAATTCTTTGGGCCAAGAAAAGACCAGCCTTCTGATCACGCGAAACGTCGATCAGGCGTTTTGTGATCTCCCTGTACAAAATACGAGCGCTCGGACCCCATGAACCTAGGGTTTCCACCTAGGGTTGCCAATTTATTAGAAAGAAATAGAGTATATCTGATTTCAAAGGAGGTAAATAAAGAGTACGGACTTCCAAAAAAGAGTATCATTTATTTTATATTTTTAAAAAGGTACTTTTTCGTACTTTTTGCAACACATAACAATTTTTCATGGTTTTTAAAAGAATTGTATGACTCCAAACATTCTAACTCTAAATTTATATAGATCAAATGCTCATTTTTAATCAATTTCAATGAAGCTCTGTTTCTCTCATCCCGCCACTTCACATTCATGACCGAACAGACTCTCTCAGTAAATGCTGAAGTGGGGAGAATAGAGTTGTTTGTTTAAAAAAAAACTATTAACTATATACTATAATAGCTAATAGTTTCTTTTAAACAAACAAATTCACCAGAACATTTTTTTTTATAAATTGCCCTTTTCCTGCAGTGCACTTTTGCGTAAAATCTGTGTTATTTAACAATTCACCTTGGAGTTCTTTTAAAATTATAACATCTGAATATAAACTGACCATGTGTATGTTTAGTCTTCGTAAATTAAGACTTTCTTCTATAATTTGTTCTTAATAATTAAATTCAATATTAGTTCTTAAAGATATTTTATTTAGTGAAGAGAGCCAGTTATCACTACTAAAATCAAACCATTTTTGTAAATAAATCAAACATTTGTCTATACACATTGAAAAATTCGTATTAATTTTATTAAACAAGTCAGGTGATGATTGTTCAAAAGGTTTTAATTTCTGTTTTGTTGTATAGCCAATATAGTTGTATTTTTGTCTCTGCAGTAATTCTGATTTTAAATTTTCCATTATACTAAAAACATCTACAATTGTGACAGGAGTTACTAACTCCCCGTGACCATGGCTGCTGAAAAGCAACCGAAACGTCGGGGAAAGTGTAAAATTAAATCAAAACAGATATAATGATTTTAATAATTTAATTAGTTTCAAAATTAGTAAAGTTTAATAGTAGTAGTATGTAGTGTAGCAATTTTTTGGTTATGATAATGGGTTTGCATAATATTACATGACTGGCACTAGTATAGTAAACATTGTGTTAAAAACAGTATTTCAGCATACTGTTTAGTGTTATAGATTATAGAGTACGCCTACATGATATAGAGTACAATACTCTATTTTAGAGTACGGTTGGCAATCCTATTGCCAACCGTACCCCAAACGGCGCAAAAATGTAATTTGCGACTAAATTACTATATTTTCGCCGTTTGAGGGTTTCCGCGGTTGCAGCAGCAGCGCCGGCACATCCCGCAGTGCTTGGAAGATGTGATGGCGCAAGGGTGTCAACGCACTTTGCGCCCCACACCAAAGGCCTGCCCATCTTCCAAGGCAACAATGACATTCCGTCCGGTCTCTTCCCATCGTCGCGTACCAAGCCATTGGGTTCAAGTACAGCTGGAACGCCAGCAGTGACAAGAGCACGACGTTGTATGTCATTAAGATTAGCGTGGCGAGAAATTCGATCAGCGCTTCGGCTACAAGACAGTCGATGGTGTCCGAGGCTATCGACAGCTTCTCCACAGTGACAGCAATGCAGAGAAACACACGAAACACCTAAACGGAGGCAAGTGGCGAAGCGGAAAGTGGTATCGTCTAACATGGGACCTATATTGGATGATGGAAGCGCCTGGAGCCAAAGACCAGATTCCCGTTCTTCCACAGCCAGCAATCGAGCACGCTCAGCAACATTGGAAGATGTAGTAAAAAGCTTTTCTCTTACAGAGTTGCTAAGCGGCCGGTCCCACTGCCGCTGGGAGAATAGGTTGGTTGGCAAAACAGAATTCGGACAAGCCATTTTCCAGGCGTTCACAGCGTCAGTTTTGCACAATACTTCTGAATTAACCAGTGTGGGTGCTAAAATTATCCTGGTTAATTCGTCCATGCTGTGAACCGAGGACAGGAACACCGGTAAACTAACATCTGAAATTTTGCGAACGCCGAGCCCACCAAGACGAACAGGCAGAGAACCCTTAGCCAAGCTCGGTCGTTCAAATCCACATTTAAAATATTTTTTAGAGTATTTTGAATAATTTTATAAATTTTTTAAATATTTATATATGTATAGGCAACGAAGTGAATGGAACCCGTTGTGTATACATGATATATAGGGAAAATATATGCATGATCTAAGCGAACGTTCTCTATGCCACGCAGACATACTAGATAACGGCCAGGTTAAAATTATTATAAATGGACGAGAGAGAAGAGCGAATCAATCTTGAGATAAATTAAAGGATAGTGCCTACTCAGCACAAATCAACAGAGATCCAAAAACCAGCGAATTCCCTAAAAAAATTGTGATTAGAAGACAACGCCATTAAACGTGTGTTACGAAAATATTGATACATAACATCAGCCTATATTCACTTATTATAAAGTCAGCAAATTAACCAATTATTACAATTATTTTGTAAGATTATTTTAAAACATTACAATCTTTAAATACTGTAAATATTACACAACAAATATTTCGGTCAATACAACTGTTTTAGTTACCATAAATTTAGTTACTATTCATAATACATAATCTTTATATATATATAAATCTTCTGTGCGTGTGTTTGTAATTAAACTCCTCCTAAACGGCTAGACCGATATTAATGAAATTTTTTGTGTGTGTTCAAGTGGTTTCGAGAATGGTTCAGAATTGCTTTTTTTTATTATTGTGTACAGAGCGTCGCGTCGTCTGTCGGGTCCGCTAGTATGTATATAATACGTAACGGGGTATTAACGCGACCATGCATAATGCTTGACGTTTCCATAAATAAAAGTTAGAGATTGGGGCTGACTGAAAAAAACATAATTAGGATTTTATTGTTTTAGGAGAGCATACTGAGGAATGTATTACGCAATTCATAATTACCATAAGTACTGTGAGAGTAACGTTAAAACGAAATTATTATTTTTAATTATATAATTATTATTTTTAAATTATTATATAACGACTATGTTATGATCTAAATATGCAGAGCAGTAAATAACAACGTCAATTAATGCGGGTGATATCACGATGCATAGCTAGTATATTATATCGGTATAATCTATTATGATAAAATTAGATGTCTTTATTAGTCATGACAAATAAGGGATAACATAATTTGACTGTAAGGTCATGACCTCACAGTCAATTTATGTTATTCACGAGGCAGTAATTATTGAGTTACGTTAGATAAAAGGGAAGTGGTTTGAAAATGACGATTATTCGAAAAACGAATCACTATCGCTACATACATAAACAAAGTCCCACGCCGCGTCTATCTGTCTGTCGTTTCGCGATACACCGACGAGTCGTTTGATGCAACAGACTGATGCGACACTGACGCTCTGCTATCCGTGTGAAGCGCGGGCCGGTGGCTAGTATATTAATAAGTTAAATTCAGTTATATAAATATGTATACACAAAGGTCGTGCGCGTTATTTTTTCAATAAATTTTATCTTAACTGTCATAAATATGTAATAACTAGTTTTTCCCGCGGTTTCACCCGTGTAAGTCCCTTTCCCGTGGGAATATCGGGCTAAGAGCCTATTTGTGAATCCAAGTCTCCAGCTATCTACATAAGTTTCATCGCAATCGGTCCAGTAGTTTTTGCGTGAAAGAGTAACAAACATCCATACATCCATACAAACTTTTGCGTTTATAATATTAGTATGGATGTCGCTAGCACACCTTTTTAGCATAACTTACAGGATTTTTAAAGAACCAGCTATGATGAATGTTTAGTGCAAAAGTAGTATTATTAGATAAGTTTTAAATAATAATATCGATTCTTTAAAATTACCTCTCGTTATTGAAGTATCTTATCTTATCTTGATCCGGGGGCCAGTCATTGTAGACCGGCGACACTTCGACCCAGTGGGATCTTTTGTGTCGGCCCCGAGGTTTATCCCTGAGCTATCTCCCTATGAATGTACTACATCAGTCGCAGCGTACACCTCAGAGGGAGAAGCCTGAAGTCTTCAGGGTTCGGATATGCCAATCCCATCAGACCCATCCTTAGTCCGGCCAACGCGTCACATTCACACAGTAGGTGTGATATGGACTCGTCCTGTTCACCACAGGCTCTGCAGATCGAATTGTTTGACAATCTCAATCTGCACAGGAAGTCATTGGTGCCAAAATGACCAGTAAACGCTCCTGTGAGTAGGCGTATTTGGCCCTTGTTGTACCCGCAGAACTTCCGGGTAAAGCCCGTGGCTCTATTTGCAATGAATTTCTTGGAGTGTTCCAGACCCCTAAGGGCCATCCACTCCAGCCTGTGTTTATCATTGCCATGTGCATTCAAAGCTGCCTTGACGGTACTCTCAGAGAGACCTACGAATGGCTCGGGGCCCACAAATTGTTGCTCCGAGCCCTTTTTGGCTAATACATCAGCCTCCTCATTACCCTGCACCCCTGCATGGCCCGAAACCCACACCAGCCTGACTGTGTTTTTCCTGCCAAGTTTGTTAAGGGCTTTAACACAGTTCAGGACTAGTGCTGAGTCCACCCTACAGGAGTTCAGAGCCTTAAGAGCAGCTTGACTGTCACTGAGTATATAAACAATCTTGTCAGTGACATTGTTGTTAATATTCTCCTGCGCACAGGCAATTATAGCATAGGTTTCCGCCTGGAAGACCGTTGCATATTTGCCCATGCTTTGGTTCACCTTGCAGTCGTTGGCATAAATACCAGCGCCTGATCCTGTTTCTATTTTGGAACCATCGGTGTACCAGATGAGACAACCCTTGTCAGGGGATCGTAGACCTCGTCTCCATTCGTCCCTTGTGGGGACCTTTATTTTAAAATTCTTTTTGAATATGTGCATTGGTTGCATTTTGTCACATCCCATGCTCATAATCTCTTTAAGATCCTTCGAGATCTCCAGTTTTGTGTGTCGAGTTACTGGCATGTTGACGCTCCACAGCCCATGTATAGATAGTCTATGTAGCGCCTTCATCGCCTCTAACTCCACAACAATGTGTAGCGGCGTTAGGTCCAGCAGGATCTCTAACGCAGCCGTTGGCGTAGTAGGGAACGCCCCTGTTATAGCCATGCAGGCTAATCGCTGCACCTTCGGCAGTGCTTGCCTGCATGTTGCTAGTTTGGTTCTTGGCCACCAGACAACGCTTCCATATGTGATTATGGGTCTTATCATCATCGTGTATAGCCACTTGATGACCTTGGGCTTCAGGCCCCAGGTCTTCCCATAAGTAGAACGAATCATACCGAAGACCCGCTGGGCCTTCATTATGACTTTGTCTACATGAGGTTTCCACGTTAGCTTGTTATCTAAGGTCATGCCTAGATACTTCACCTCCGTGGACCATTGTAGCTGTGTACCATACATGGATAGAGTTCCCAAGCCAGTCGGATCTCTCATCCTAGTAAACGGCACGACAGTAGTTTTCCCTGGGTTGATCGATAAATGGTTACTACTGCACCATTTTTCTACCATACTCAGGGCCCTCTGCATGAGACTGGATACTGTGCTCGGAAATTTTCCATTGACAAGTATCACCAAGTCATCCGCATATCCGACCGTTAAGTACGGACCTTTGTTGAGTTGTTCTAAGAGTGAATTAACCACCAAGCACCATAAGAGCGGTGAGAGTACTCCACCCTGAGGGCAGCCTTCGGTGGTCATTGCAGTCATTTCATCCCCTAACAACTCAGACCTAATAATTCTTCCTCTGAGCATACAATCGATCCACTTGCAAATGATTGGCTCTATGCCGTGATTTGCTGATGCCACACTAATGGCATCAAAGGTGGTCCGATCGAAAGCTCCCTCAATATCCAGGAATGCAGCAATGCATACTTCCCGGTTATCTAATGCATGTTCTGCCTTATTTACCACAAAATGCAGTGCCGTCTCAGTGGATTTTCCCGACTGGTAGGCACATTGTAGCCCGTGGAGGGGAAATTTTCTCAATGCTCCCTCCCTGATATGTCTATCTACTAACTTCTCCAGGGCTTTCAAGAAGAACGACTCAAGGCTAATAGGTCGGTATGCCTTGGCTTCTTCGTAGTCTTCTTTGCCCGGCTTCGGTATGAATTATGAGTTATTGAAGTATAGAAATAAATCAAAAATCAAAATCAAAATCAAAATAAATTTATTAAAGTTAGGTTACAAGGTAACACTGATGAATGTCAACGTTACACGTAATTTTTTCTGTGAATTTACATTTACTGCCACGTTCAGCAAAGCAAGGGTGTGGGGCTCATGAGAAGAACGGACAAGAAACTCATAGCCACTCTTTTTAATCACCAAGTGTACAGTAACTGTGCTGCAACCATTTCTCCATGAACTACTACTCAACATACTCAAGCATTTGATAAAATTTGATGGTAGCCTCTAAAGCAGCAGTATGGTAAATAGGAGCATCCACTTACATGTACATAAATAATCAAGACAAGACATGATTGTAGTCCGTAGTTTAATCTAACTGTTTAAATAAAATGTAGTAAGTAAATTATCGAATTCCACGAAACCAAGGTCGACCAGTCACCACAAGTAGCACCCGTTCACGAGTACGACGCATGGGCCAGCCATTGCCTCCTTCGCCATATTGAAGGGAAGGAAACGACCCGGTTCATGACGCCACCACAAGCAATGACATTTGAGTGAGCATGACGGTCCTTGGCATGCGAACTCAGAATAAGACTCAAAAGAAAGCTTAACGGAACTGTCCATAATCACGATTTGCCTTCATTGCACATTCTTCTTGACAATATGGCCATAGAGCCCGACCCACGGAGGCGGTAGTCCGAGATCCCAACCACTCTTTGTGATGAGCGTTAAAATCGCCAAGGACCAGCAACTCCGTGGATGGGTACCTCTCCAATATTTGGTCAGTCCCTTCTTGGACGTTCTCATGTAGCTGAGTTGACTCCGAATCACTGGCATGGGACCTGTAAAGGCATGCATTAACTCGGGTAAGACCCCCATGGTCTACGCGTAGCCATAAAATTGACAGGTCCATCGGGACCTCAAGGCTCCGAAGGCGGCGGCAACAGATATCGCCCCTGATGAACACGCATACCCCCGGCTTTACGACGGAATGCTCCAACTCGTAGCTCGGGTATTTTAAGTACGAAATGTCGTCAGGGCGCATATCTGTGTGTCCGTTAAAAAGAGCAGGGCAGACCGCACCGTCTCGAGATGGTGGTGGACGGCATCGAGGTTACTGTCTAGACCCCTGACATTGCAGAAATCCACGAGAAATGTGAAAGGGGTGTCCGCCGTAGAAAATTTGCTCCGTTTCGTACCTTTCATGGTTTTTATAATTTATCAGAGAGGGGATATGGATTTATGCATGGTTTGAGGTCGAGGCAGTGTCCAAAGAAAGAGCAAAGTCTTAATGCGAGGTAGTCCCACGAGATATATGCAAAGTGCCCCACCGCACATAGCCGCCGGATCCACTCCGGTCTCCCAGTCTCAGGATTTTCGGCGGTTGGCGGGACAGCCTCCCGAGCAGGATGCATACCCAGGTTCGGGTCACCAACTAACCGGCAGGTGGCCGACGGAAACCATTCCCACCGGGTCTCCCTGTACACTGCACCGGGCCCCCACGCCTATTGGACTTTCCAGGCATCACACTTCGCTAGTCTCGAGCCCCGCGCCAACCCCGAACACCACCTAGGAAAAGAAGAAGAAAAAAATGAAGTGGGAAGGAGAACGAGCGGGAAAGGAGAAAGAGGGTGATTGAGCCTCCGGCACACTCACTCACCGAACGAAACACAGCAGTAGGAATACTGCTATTTCACGTCGATATTCTGTGAGTGGGTAGTCCTTCCCCGGTCGACCGGCCCATTCATGCTGAAATCAGCGAGGCGCTACTACTTCTATGTGGCTCGTGCCTCCTAAAAGATTGCCGACGGCTGGGTTAGATTAATAACAGTACCTTTTCTGGATTAAAGGTTGCCCTGACTCGACCGATCATCATGAAATTTCGCATACACGTTGTATACGAAATTTCATGATGATCGGTCGAGTAGTTAAGGTGTGAAAGAGCGACAAACAAACGAACTCACATTTCCATGTATAATATTAGGTAGAATTTCTTTAATGAAGCAACTCCAGCAGTAGGCATCATTTGTGTATGACTTTACAAACATTCCAGTGCGGATAAACCGGCCTCGATGGCGTAGTGGTTAGTGTAACCGACTGCCACGCCTGAGGTCGCGGATTCGATTCCCGCACAAGACAAATATTTGTGTGCATGAACATGGATGTTTGTCTTGGTCTGGGTGTTTTTATGTATAATATGTATATATTTACAACAAAAAAAAGTATATAAATACTAGCTGTCCCGGCAAACGTTGTTTTGCCACAACAAAAAATTCTGACCAAAAGATTTAAAAATAATATTAGGGTTGGACAACCCTTATCACTAAGGGGTATGAAAAATAGATTTTGGCCGATTCTCAGACCTACTCAATATGCTCACAAAATTTCATGAGAATCGGTCAAGCCGTTTCGGAGGAGTACGGGAACGAACATTGTGACACGAGAATTTTATATATAATATATTTATCCATTGTCTAGTACCCATAGTACAAGCTCTGCTTAGTTTGGGCTAGATGGTGTTGTGTGTATGTGGTAGAATATTATTATTATTAAAAACCGAAATTGTGTGATCCACAAATGCTTGTTTTGAGTCTGGGTTAACACAATTATCGTGTATGTGTTCTAATTCGAACTTGCCACTTAAATTAAAGATGCGATCATTTATACTACAAGGCTATCCGTGAAGTTTAAGGAGTCTGCCCACTACACCGTCTCATACCATGACCGTACTAGGAAAGTATAAATAAAATTAAACAAAAAGAAAATATCAATTTGTATTTTCTTTTATTTTGTAAACACTGTCGAAATGTTGGTATACACTTCAAGTCCTCAAGCTAAGTCTTTGGCAATACAGACGCGGTGATAATACTGGACAAGTTTGCTTGGTATCGTGCATCAAACAGCTTCTGCTCTGAGGCTGCTTGATGCATCCTTGCTAATATTTCTTTTTGTTTTAATAATAATAAATTTATTTGTTCTCAAAAATATACAACTGGCTCTTATTCCAGCATATAAAGTAATTTGCGATGCGCACAAACGAGACCCAAACTACAACCGGATACAATCATATACAGGGTGTCCGGTAATTAATGGATAACCTTGAAATGTCTTATAGTAGAACGGAAAACGGTTCAGAAAAAATGAAAAAAAAATATATATATTATAAAGTGCAACCTATATAAGCATAGCATACTTTTGACTGTCTATCTATTAGCATAATTAGTGTTTAATAATAAAACAACAAAAACCGATAGATTTCATTCATTTATGGTTGTAGTATACAAGAAAGTTATACATGGTAATTAAAAAGAAAAACACATATCTCAGGCAGTAGTTAGGATAGACATTTTTTCATATTTTTTTCTGAACGACCTCCAGTTCCACTATAAGACATTTCCAGGTTATCCA
Organism: Catocala nupta; assembly: GCA_963675205.1. Lineage (NCBI taxonomy): Eukaryota > Metazoa > Arthropoda > Insecta > Lepidoptera > Erebidae > Catocala > Catocala nupta. The sequence continues at coordinate 18,809,187 of OY776078.1, forward strand.
TTAATTACCGGACAACCTGTATATCATTTAAGCGAGTTAGTAGTGTTGTTATTGGGTTCGCCTAAATGCATCCATGCACATCGCTAAGCACAACCATGAAAATGATATTATACAAAGAGTAAGACGTCGTCGTTGGCTGCTATACTAGTATAAATCGTGTCACAACAGCCAGCATCTTCCACTCTGTATGACACAACATAATATCATTTAACGTAAAAGATTATTAAAAATTATATTATAAATGTGAATGTGAGTTTGTTTGTTTGTTACACTTTCAAGCCTTAACTACTCGACAGATCATCATGCAATGGCGAATGTTGTCAAATACACGTTGTCAGGAGTACAGAATAGGACATAGGGTACCTTTCATCCAGTATAAGTACTTTACCCGAAGGATAGAAAATTGACATAAAATTTACGCAAGCAGAGCCGCAAGCATAATCTAGTAGGTAGTATATAAAAGACTAGCTTTTGCCCGCGGCTTCGCTCGCGTAAAATAATGTTTAGCCTATGTAACTCGGTGATAATGTAACTTTCTAATAGTAAAAGAATTTGTAAAATCGATTTAGTAATTTTCCAGTTAAATCCATACAAACAGACAAACAAAATAACAAATCTGTCCTCTTTATAACATTAGTAGGTATATAAATTTATTTTTCTTTTTAGTGATTGCTGGGAAACGAGGACGATGGTGATACCAGCGGGATGTGAATGTATGTGGCCAGTCCACCGGCTGGGTGACATGAAACTACACGTCTAAAACTTGCATTAATACTTTTTATTCCATTTATAATGATTTATCAATCAACAATGTTCATAGTATAGCAAAGTACACTTACGTAATCCTTAAAATACAATCAACACTATTTACACGTGTTTATCAATGTCAAGTTTTGGAGAAGGAATCAGGGGACTACGATACGTTGATTTTTGTACTTTTAATAGGTATTTTCGGTCCAGGCTGCAGTTGTCTCTATCGCGCTCTGCGGGCACGGCGCGATAGCAATAGATTTTACAAATACCAATTTTTCAATTCTCTTGCCCTTAGTGTTTCCTCTTAAAGGCAACGATGTTCCAAAATTAAACTCGTATCAAGCGATTTGATTGGCTGTAACCAATCACAGAAGTTGACATGCCTTTGACCGTCGGTTAATTATTTTTTGTGTTGATGCCTCTCTGAAGTCGGTTGTAAGTCTGTATGTTAGTCTAAGTCTTATACAAAATGTAAGTTTAAACTTTAGAATTAAATATTTAGCTTCAAACAACATAATTTAATTAAATATTAAATTATTAGGATTAGCAAGTATTTAAATTATAAAGTACTCATGGGTACTATAAATATGATACATACCAGAACAACATGCTAGTAAGTACATACTTACATTTTAAAGCCATTGTCGAAATTCTGGTCCAGCTCTTTAATTGACATTGCAACCATAAGCGTTTGTTAGCTTGTGACGTAATGATCTTAAATGCTATAGCTTCATTAATTCTATCAAAATAATGTTTATTCAAAACCGATAGACTTACCTTTTCTTCATTATATTTAAGTATTATGATGTTAATTTTCTATTTCACATAATTATAACCATGTCACATAACAAATTATACACCATGTAATTTCATATATAAAAACATTGTAGAATTATTTTACGCTTGTCGATATTTATTAATAAATTAATGGACTTGTTATTCAACATTAGCTTTTATTTTTACCCCATAACCACTATATTCCTTTATTCTAATCCGGTACTTCATTACTGCATTATAGGCTTATATCAATTTCAGAAGATATACCTGCAATAAACTAGATGCCTGCACAAAAACGACTTAACCGCCATAAGCCGGAATAGATTTTCTTTTTCCTGGTTGTTAGCCTCAGATGGCCTTTACAACTCTACGCGGGCAATGGGTGAGTTCAGAAGGCTCCCAACCCGGAGTAGAAATTTACTTGCAAACTTAATTACAAGTTGTTGTACTTGATTATAAGGAAATATTAAAGTCTTGTACTTGGCTTGTTATACTTAATAAATTCAGTATATGCGCCTTGGTAATACATGTAACTATTCATTATAATATTTAAAACCTTTATGTGATTGACCTCGGAAGAACGTCGTTTGGCATAGTTGGAACAGCACATGAGAATGTTAGCATTGACAGATCAATATGACAAATTTAAAAAAAAAGATTATTCATTAATTAATTATTTATCAAAAAATCTCATTAAAAGCTGTCACCTCGCCACTGCTGCCTCGCCGAGTGTTGTGGGTTCGATCACCACACGGGACAAAAAATTGTGTAATCCACAAATAGCTGTTCTAAGTGTAGGTGTTATTTGTGTCCGTTGTTTAAATATTTGTAAAGTCTCCCGCGACACAAGAATAACGTGAGATGCGTTGTGACATAAAATAATTATGGTTCCATTATTTGCTGCCATAACTGTCCAATAACACTCCCTATATTTAGAATACATGTTGGCAAACTTAGTTGGCCCATTCTTCAATCGTCAGATCAGTCTCTTTGAAACATAAATTTGATAGGATGCCTGTATCAATCGTCAGATTAGTTATTCTAGTGATAGGTTGCCTGTATAAAAATATCGGAATGTCAAAGCTTAATTGTTAATTTTACATACATCAAGTTAATCTAATTGGATTCTTTGCGTACATATTTTCATAATATACAGTTAGGTATGTTTTTATTTGCAGTGGGATAATCTAAGATTATATCAACAGCTTTAATATAAATTGTGGTTTCCGGTAAAGGTATTTATACTATAGAGTTAATTGTAGTATACAGTTTCATTGAAAACACTATGTTATTAGTATGTTGTAAGTTGTAACTTTTTGTCTTACGATATATTATTGTATTTATCCAGCAAAAAATAGGATGGAATTTCGGTGCCAATGTATTGAACCTTTTGATTTCAACTGTTAGTGTGTAAACAAATCATGTTAGTGTGTAAACATATCCGCCATCTGTGAAATTTATTTGACACTTTGTTTACAACAAATTTATTAAACTATTTAATTGCATTGATAATATATATTCCTCCATTCTACCTAATATATCTTAAAGGAATGCTTACATGTGTAAATCTACAATGAGTATTCCCATGATACTATGTTGATTTGCCGCATATGCCGCAGGATGGCGCAGTGGCTTAAAGTCATTTCACCGCTATCATTGATTGTCCGCAGGATTGCGAATACATCTAATTGAGTAAAAAATAAATTATTTAAAGCTTATTGTACCTCTTTTTACACTAGTAGCGTGAGGGTACATTTTAAGCTGAAATTGTGCAGTGCTCTCTGCGTTCAGTACAATGATGGGCATCATCATCAGGGTGCTGATAGTGCTGCGTCGCTTCTGTTGCGCATCAGGGATATTTGCAGAAATGCAAGCAAATTGTTTTTATACTGTGATGGGAAGAAATGCGCATCCCTGGTGTGCTGGTTGCGAGCCAGCTTCAATAGCTTCCTAGCCATAATTGCGGATAGGCTGGACTGTCGTGTTATTATTCATTGCTCCAGAATTGCGGCAGGCATTTTGAAGCAGTGATTATTAATAATAATATGACTTATATTTTTAATTTTGGTATTAATATATTAATTAATTATGGTTACTAACCCATAAGACTTCTGTAGTTACTCGAGATAAAAAATTATTATTATTTCGATAAATGGTGTGGGAACACGCAGGCAATAAATTTGTGCGATCAATCTAAGGATGGTTATACAAAGTCTTGGTCTATTTTATTTGGTTTAATTTCTTTTAAGTTAGAAATTGAGGATGTATGTACATGCTTATTTTTGTATTAAGTAAAGAATGTATGTAATCAGTGAAGATAAAGATATAGTGTTGTTTATATAACAGAAAATTTTAACAATCACAATGCAAATATAAACTATATCTCAAATAATATTTATTCTACTGGCATCGCGTTGATAATCTTTATTTTTTATTACGATGGCATTCCTAGGCTTTTTAAGGATGCGCGTGACCGACGGCATTATATTATACACCAAGATTCTTATCGATCAATCATCAATATATTAATACGTGAAGCAAAAACTTTTTCCCCCTTTTACGAAAACTGCGCGGACGGAGGAATATGTAATTTGGCACAGTTAAAGTTTATATGGAGAAGGTGGAGCGAATCCTAATATTTATATAAGATATGCATTAGAAATACATTAAATTAATTGAAAAAACACTAGACGCACACAACCATGCATTTGACACACGTAGTCGAATCGCGTTCGTAAGTATTTCGGCATTGTTATATCTTACAGGCAAACTTTGGGCGAATTGGAATGATATATTATATACTATTTACCTAATAAAGAAAAAAGAAAACCAAGTAGCAAGCTTACCAATATCGTCAATTAAAGAGTATAGTTAAGTAAATAATAAATTGTTTGGAAAATATAGATAAATTAACCTGTATAGATCCTAATCTAAATTAAATGTGATTATAAGGCTATATATAGTTCTAGAAAATTAAACCTCAATAAATATCAAACTTAAAATTTAAGTCAATTATGGTTGAACTTCGACCACTCGGCTACCGCTAGTTATCATAAATATGTCAGGATATAACAAAGTTTTAAAGATACATACATTGAATTACTTACATTAAATACAGTAAAGATAATTGACTGCAACAGGCCTATTGATGTCTAGTACATCTTTAAAAAAATTGAAAAAGAGACTTTCTACCAGAGACTTTCTAGAACAGCCCCTTCTTTTTTAAAATCTTGTTAAGTATAATTATTTCTCTTGATAAATCTCGACAATACGTTGATTCTTTTTTCGCATAAACCATTAAGAATGTCGCAGTTATAACAAATTTCAGTATCGGTATGCAAGTTATCTATTGTATTTAGTTAGAAGATGCGTACACATTTCTTCACATTTGGGCATCGATTCATATTTCGTGTTTTATTCTCAATCCTGTATCACATCTATTAGCATCCAGTCAATGTTTTCTTTCAAAAACAGCATGAGATAAATTTTCACGATTTCATTTTTATATTTTAAATGCATATCTATGTAGCACTCTATACGGTAAAGGATGCTTACAACCGTCAATATAATATGAAAGGATGCTTATTCAAGTGAATGTGTGAGAAGAAACGCATCTACGACTAGATAGATCGAACTGAGCTAAACAAGTTCAGCTGCGTGTGCAGGTAGACAGACCGAAGTAATAGATTGGTGACTGAGAAGGCAGAAGTAAGGGTGACTTTACATTTTTGTCATTGGGATTCATGTGTCAGGTTTAGTTAAAACCAGCACCTCTCACCTGCTTATGCTGAACTGCACTCCGGGTTAGTGTACGTATAAAACACATTCACTTACACAATTATTTTGTATTTTAATTGTTATAGTTGCATAGTAGGTAACTCAAAATTTAAGTTCTGTTTTATATTTGAATTATCTGTTCTTTCTTTCTTTCATTCTCTTCCAAAATACAAAGTGTTATTTTATCCTTCTAGCAGAAAAGATCGTTAGTACATCTGCATGACTAAGAGTTCTCTGTAATGTTTTCGGACATATTATGTATAGTTTTCCAACCCGCACTGAACAGTCCTGGTGGACTATGTCCTAACCATTCTTACAATAAGAAAAGGTCTTGCCTAGGAGTGGGATAGTTTATATACAACAGGTCTGTTATTATATACAGGGTGTTCGGTAATCGATGGATAACCTGGAAATGTCTTATAGTGGAAGTGATGGCCGTTCAGATAAATATGAAAAAAATCTATCCTAACTACTACTTGAGATATATCTTTCTTTTTTAATTACCATGTATAACTTTCTTGTATACTACGACCATAAATGAATGAAATCCAGCGGTTTTTTGTTGTTTTATTATTAAACACTAATTATGCTAATAGATAGACAGTCAAAAGTATGCTATGCTAATATAGCTTGCACTTTTTAATATATATATTTTTACATTTCAAGGTTATCCATTAATTACCGGATACCCTGTACATATATTTATTTACTGTAAGTCGGTTCATAGTATGGCCTCTTTCCATTTCCACATTTTAGCTGCCCAGATGTATGACAGGTATTACAAAGTGCAACATGCAATATTTAGCAATGATTTAGATAAGACAACATCGTTTGAGTCAGATAATGACCACGAAGCTATGCATACCTAGGTATAGCTTATTAACATAATATATTCATCTAAATTATCATTTTCTATAAATATTTGAAGATTCACTTTCACGCATAAAAGCAAATAATGAGGTCATAAGACTATCATAATACCAAATCATTTAATTAATATGACATAATTCATTTAATAAAGACACTTTATTCTTAAGCTGATGCAATTAATACTAGCACAATGCAAAAAAAATAACAGGTTTATAAGCGTCTTACTACTACTTTCCATTTTTAACTGCAACGTCTTTTATCCATTGAGGTCGATTATATTATGAATGAATAACGGTTAACCGTTTTTTTGAGATGGTCTGGAACTTGTTTACAAAGTCTTTTATTTATTATTTTACAATTCAATAGTATAAATGCTAAAAGACAGGTTTTCTTTCTTATTTAGATTTAAAATCACTTCCGTGAAAAAAGATAAGATCCGATATTGCCCCAGTAAGAATAAGAACACGACTAGTTCTTTTCTTTGCATCTTTGACAATAGTGCATGACTGGCTGAATATAGAGCCAGACTTAAGCTGTAGGACAGACTTCAACGCTTTAGACATTGTGCTGTGATAACAGAACAAAATAGCGCGGTAAATGGTTATGTAGCCATCCGCTCAAAATAAAGACAAATTATTTTATATAATATGACGTAGTTCACTTTAACTCACCCTAGCATTCTAAATTAGGTTTAAAAGTAATTGATGATTCGTTATTTTGAATCCTGTTTAAATAGTGTTTTACTCGTTATGTTTGTACAGTGACTGCAGTTTTAGGCTGTGCTATTGCTATTGTTTTGTACGACATAAGGCATCAAATACATTGAAATATGGATAATTACAACGATATAAGAACCACTGACTTTTATGCAGTAATTATACTAGATTTTTCACGCAGCTTCGCTCGAAATTAGATTACCTTTGTAACGGTATTTTTTTCTGGAACAAAGGTACCCTGTGTCCTATTCTGTACTCCTGATGACGTGTATGCAAAAGTTTATGATGATCAGTCCAGTAGTTAGGGTGTGAAAGCGTAACAAACAAACAAACGCATACTCGCTTTTATAATATTACTTAGGTTGAATATAAATTAAGCTAATAATATTAAGCTAAATATATTAATATACAGGGTGTGGCGTAAATAGTGGTCCAACGTAAAGGAGTCGATACACCGTGTTCCTAGCTAACATATACCGGGATATTAATCATTTTAAATAAAAGGTCTCAAAAAAAAACATTTTTTTAATTTTTTTAGAAAATCGTTACCTTGCATTACAAATTTGGCTGTATTTTCGACAAATATTATTATTTTTTCATTCTGTTTTTTTATTATTACTGCTAATTACATAAACCAACTTATCCAAATGTTTTTTTTATTATCAAGTTCACAAGTAATAAAAAAAATGAGTTTATTTCCAATTTTCATTACTCACTCTAGCAAATCATGTAACTTTAGGTGCGTGTCGTGTAAAAAAATTGTACTACACCGTCAGTGCCCATTATTTAAAAAAATAGATCACTAAATGCAGATTCTAAAATAGTACAATACTAAGTGGTGGAAGTAAAAACAAGAAAGTTATTGGCATTTAAAACAAAAAGGAGCTGAATTAGTTTAACACCATTTTTTTAGTTAAGCTTTAAAAGTATTGCAATTTTGTATGAAATCATTCATTGTAACATTTTAAACATTTGACATCAACAGAGTGTAACATTAGCTCACCCTTAAACGTACCGCAGGTAAAAAAAACGTCAAGTTTTTTCTAGGAAATGGGTAGCAGAGCAGAAAACAGAAGCCCATTGGAATGTATCGGCGTATTACCACAGTATATATTATAATAATTACCGTGGTATTACGTTATGGGGAGTGAAAAGGAAGGAAAAAAAGAACTCAAACAGGAAACAAACATAGCCCAGCTAGCCAGTGCAATACCGTACGTCGCATGCGCTCCTCGTTTTTATCTGCGTTATCTCTGCCGTCGATTTGTTTTTTCTTTCTGGACTCTGTTTTGCTTGTGATATGGACTCGTTGTTTTGGTGATCCCTGCGACTTTGCTTACGTTATTTGGACTTTGAAATTCTTGACGATTTGGACACACGTGCAGTGTAGTGGAGAATTAGCAATGTCTGAATGCACACCGCGAGAGTATGCCGACATGCATCTTATTTACGGCGAATGTGGATGCGTCGGAAGAGAAGCAGCCCGAGTGTATCGGGAGAGATATCCTAATCGTCGACATCCGGATCATGGTGTGTTTGCGAGAGTGCATAACGCCTATACCGAGGGGAGGATACCCGGCACGGGCGTAGGCGGCGCTAGTGAGGGACGACCAAGGGTGTACAATGATGAAGAAATATTGGAATTAGTCGAGGAAGACCCAACAACGTCGGTTCGTACCATAGCACGGAGGACAGGTATATCAACGAGGACGGTACATCGAGTTCTACTACGACATGAACTCTACCCTTATCATTTTCAAAGGGTACAAAGTTTGTTGCCACGAGATAGGCCATTAAGAGTTTAATTTTGCCGAGAAATGCTTCGTAGAATGAGGGAAGACCCACAATTTTACGATAAAATACTGTGGAGTGACGAATCGTCGTGTAAAAAAGATGGTTATTTTAACATGCATAACCTTCATAGCTGGCAGCTAGAAAATCCTAATTTAATACGGACAGCCAGATCCTAATATCAATTTAAGATAAATTTGTGGACGGTGATCATTGGTGGGCAAATAATTGGGCCTTTCGAGTTACCTGAAACTCTTAATGGTGAGAGGTATTTGAATTTCTTAGTAAATGACCTCCCTGAATTAATGAGAGACCCACAACTGCGAGAAACAATGTGGCTGCAGAATGATGGCTGTCCAGCTCACTATGCTGTTATTGTACGGGATCATTTGCATGCGACATACCCAGAAAGATGGATTGGGCGGCTAGGTCCAATGTCGTGGCCACCTCGTTCACCGGATCTCAACCCCCTGGACTTCTTTTACTGGGGGTGTTTGAAAGAAAAAGTCTACAAAACTGAGATAACTTCTATCGATGACTTACGCCAAAAAATTCAGTATGCAGCTGAGGAAATAAATGCCAGCGGATTTGCACGCAGGCTGAAACGATCTTTTATTCGGCGGTGCAGAGCATGCATCGCCGCTAATGGTGGCCACTTTGAACATTTAGTTTAAAAAATCAATGGTTTTATTAATAAATGCTTATTGGTTGATTTTAAATTGCAGTTTTTATTTTTAAAATCCATTAAAACAACTAAAAAGTTAAAATAAAACTTACTGCTAAATCTAAAACATTTCACAATACTTGTAACTTACCTTACTAATAAAAAAAATCTTACCTTAATTCAGCTCCTTTTTGTTTAAATGCCAATAACTTTCTTGTTTTTACTTCCACCACTTAGTATTGTACTATTTTAGAATCTGCATTTAGTGATCTATTTTTTTAAATAATGGGCACTGACGGTGTAGTACAATTTTTTTACACCACACGCACCTAAAGTCACATGATTTGCTAGAGTGAGTAATGAAAATTGGAAATAACCTCATTTTTTTTATTACTTGTGAACTTGATAATAAAAAAACATTTGGATAAGTTGGTTTATGTAATTAGCAGTAATAATAAAAAAACAGAATGTAAAAATAATAATATTTGTCGAAAATACAGCCAAATTTGTAATGCAAGGTAACGATTTTCTAAAAAAATAAAAAAAATGTTTTTTTTTGAGACCTTTTATTTAAAATGATTAATATCCCGGTATATGTTAGCTAGGAACACGGTGTATCGACTCCTTTACGTTGGACCACTATTTACGCCACACACTGTATAAAACTATTTAAGAATAATGACAATAAAGGTTCTAATAAACAAACGTAAGCTAACAAAAATAAATGCTTAATTTCCGATGGTCTTTCTAGTTTAGTTATAAGAACCGTGGCATCTTATTTCAGTTCCCATTATCTTATTTATGCTTTTATGTTGTAGTAGATAACTACTTATATCTATATGAAATTTACCGACCCGTCCAACAGTTTTAAAATATCTACGTAGGTTTATATACAAACAGGCAAAGAAAACAGTTCAATACTATTTTCTCCACTGTTTGTGAACCGATTTTCTTACTTTTTTGTTTTGTTAATACTTAGGTATCGACGAGATGCAGGTCTATAAATAAAATAAAATGGATATTGCTTTTTTATGCAAATTTATATACATACATATGATTACCTCAAATTTTGGAGAATGATTATTGTCTAATTTCGACCATTGGGCGAATATTACATACTGGCACATATAATATAATACTATACCAGTAGTATACAATATAATAACATAGTATTAATAATTATATAGTAGTTTACAGACGTGAAGCTCGCCTAGAAGCAGCTTTTGGAAATTTTAAGCTTAAGTATGTTCAATTCAATAGTTGGCAAATGGTATAATGTTTGCAGCTGTTACAAACATAATTTGTGAAACAAGCGGCATTGAAAAATTGGCGATTTAAAAGAGTGGCTGCGCGTTTCTAGCCCTTTCTTCATATTGGTTCTACGCCCTTGCTTTGCTGAACGTGGCAATATGTAAATATAAATGTAAACTCATAATAATATGACGTTTAGTTAGTGTAACCTTGATGTTCATAAGTGTTACTTTGTGACCTGAATGAGATTTCTGCTAGAATCAGAAAGCTCATTCTCGTATGAAACAATAATGTGACCTGGCTCCAACAAGCTTGTTGAAGACAATGTTCATTACATTAGGTCAATCGATTTTACACTACTGTATCTTGGCTTGAGGTGGTATTCCTCCCACTTGATTATTCTTGAAAGGACTCAGCATGCAGTGCTGGAAACGATGTTGAAAGCCTTTCCGATACCCAACCGTTGAACTCTTCACTGATGCCCAGATCCTAACTGTCAAGCGACTATATCTTAGAAAGATCATCCTCCTAACCCATAAGGAGGTATTAGACTCAGGAACTTTGATAATTAGACAAGGTCAAGAAACGCGTCTTTAACTCGAAGAGATTTTGCAAATATAATTTGTTTTTAACAATATATTTTTTGTGCAAACTTTAATATACTTCATTTACTTATATAATAAAACAAATAAAACTTAACAATAAAATTTATGAACTAATGCAAATATAAAACTAAGTAAGACATTATTTACCTTGACCTTTACCTACATCGAATCAGAAGACCTTTTTAAAAGTAGTTAAATATTATTGTCCTGTGATTGTTAGGTATTATGGCGTTATTATTCAATTTTGTTTTATTATAATTGGACTTTCTTTTTTGTTATTATTTATCTTATTGTGTTTTATTTCAATTGTACTTTTTATTTATGTCAAGCAGAATACGTTATTTTCTTATATACATACTTATTATTTATTAAATAAAACTTTTTACTTGATCTACTTACCTTGTAATTTATATTTCCAGTTCAAAACCGATTTATATAAAATGTTGCATTTGGATAACGATTTATACAAATGCAAAATTTTACATAAAGCGGGATTTCCCGCAGAACAGGCTTAGTTTAGCTTACTGTGGGAAATTGCATCGATTCGGAATAATTAAGCACTAAAGCAAATTTGTTGTTATCATGTTTTGTATTTTATAGTAATACATTGTATTATTAATTATTTAAATTATATTTCGATATACAAGGGAGAAAGATTTAGGCTTACCACTAGCGCATCATATTCCGTGCACAATAAGTATATAATAAATTTTTCATCTGATATTAGGTCGTAGCCTGGAATGGAACTGATGATTGACACCGCGATACCGTACGCTCGCAACTATATTTCTCTAGGTTTTGCATTACAATATTACTTACAAGTTTTGTATGAAAATTATTTGAAGTGCGTTATGATTCCATTCTTTGGCGCGGCGCTTCTATGTGGCCTGAACTTTAAAGTTGAAAGAAAAATTAGCCTTGCTGTTGGCTGCATGTATGTAGCCGAAATCTTTTAACGGCGTCGTCGCTCGGTCCGCCTTCAGTCCGCTGCGACAGGTGCGCGAGAGAGGCTGTCCCTCACCAGTCTATCCTCAACACTCCACATCGACATCAACAACCAAAGTAAGTTCGTTTTTCACCGTTACTATTTGTTGTTATGCAAACAGCAACGGGGCGGAACCATTCGAATATTTGGCAATTGATATTTGTACCGTGTTATTGTTTATTTATGTAATTACTTATTTGTCGCGTAAACACTGATGAGTTATTCACCCTCGGACAATAATAAGTGGTTCATTGTGCCTAGACTTGATCTTGGACATTCGTCAGAAGCTTATGTAAAGTTTTAATAGAGCAACAAAGTTGTGAAGCATCTCTATTATTGACGTGAAATATTGCGTTCGTTTAGTGTAACGAATTCTCATACGATCCGAATTTGTATAAAATACTTTGGAATAGTTAAGCTAAGGTTTAAAGCTTTACAATTAAGATATCTACAATATTCTTGTTAGTCTCACAAAGCTAAAGTTAATAAAACTCATTCATGTTAAATTTCGCATCTGTTCTACATACGTAAGATGTAAAGTAGGTATCTCATTACTTAATGTGAATTAAACAGATACCGTTAGAGTGCCCTTCACTGACTTAGAATGTGTTGTTATACTTGTATCAAAATTATCGTCTTAAATAATATTCAATAGGTAGGTATGCTCATTGAGTCTTTTTGTGTCATATAATGTATAAAACATGGCTATTAATTTGATTGATTTATGTTATTGATTGTGTGACTCTGTTGATCAAATAAAATTGAATATTAATAAATACTTAAATACAAATACTACTCAAAATGTTCACCTAGCTAATTTCAAAACAAACCAAAACAAACTCCTTCGTAATTTAAAAGGAGTTTCTTATAACAATTATTAAACAAAAATAATACTCTCAATCCTATATAGAGAGTATTATTTTTGTTGCCGTTATTAGCCGCGTGCGGTCTTAAAACTTTACACACATACAACTAACCGACACATTACTATATGTAAAATAATATTAATTATTTTTCCTTAATGACATTGATTTCGTTTGATATTAAGTTATTGTTTATTTATTTATGTAACACTGGTTGCGTCTGATCTACATATATGCAGTAAACCAAACATTTTGTAATAAAATTATACTATGTAACCCAGGGTTAGAACAGTAGGTAATTGGTAAATCAAACAATTTAATGTCATCTATGGGGTTCGAACCATTACAATACTCAACGCGGGGTACCGGCAAAACAAATTTGCCATACGTGTAACGTTAATTGACATACAAACATTTAGACCACATGTAATTGACAATGTTGTTTATTTAAATAGTTACAAAACAAATAAAAGTTTACAATCATAACATCAAGTATTAAATAATATAATTGTTATAGTACAATATTAGACAACGGATGTTAACCACATTGGTGAGCGTTTAATACCTACCTATTTATTTAATGTTTTTCGATTTTTTTCTTTTAAATTTATACTAACGCGATTAGGACCAATTTTATTATGTAATAATAAATTATGTGTAAAAACGCGAAAGTTAAAATTTATAAAATATAATGATTTATTTTAATCTCTTTAAAACAGCTAGGTCAATTGCCAGTTTAGCAAGCATGAACTTTGAATATGTAAATAATAGACAAACATTAGCTAAATGTAAGTATACCTATTTGTTTTTATTTACATAGCTAAAGTCCAATTTCGTTAACTCCGTTTTACCTTCATTTTTAACGAAAATATTTCTTGTTGTAATTTGACGATTGATTTATATCATTAACTAGCCTAGGAACTAGCCCAGGACTTATGAACATTTCATTATGTTTACTTCTTTGAGGTAATTGTTGCAACTGGATTCTCCGTCCACATTACCAATAATTAACTTACATCAACTGGATATTATCAGCACGCAATTAGATCGCGATTTCATATTTTGTGACCAACAAGTATGACATTTGACGCAGCATAAGATCTTAGACCTAATCTTATAGCAAGGCTGACATTTTTACAGGAGATGTGCAAAGTGTGTGTGTTTATGTATGTTTTGTCGGCCTCGATGGCGTAGTGGTTAGTGTAATCGACTGCCATGCCTGAGGTCGCGGGTTCGATTCCCGCACAAGACAAATATTTGTGTGCATGAACATGGATGTTTGTCTTGGTCTGGGTGTTTCTACGTATTATAAGTATGTATTTACAAAAAAAAAGTATATATGTATGTTTATCCATCGTCTAGTACCCTAGTACAAGCTCTGCTTAGTTTGGGCTAGATGGTGTTGTGTGTATGTGGAAGAATATTATTATTATTATTCTCTTTATTTAAATATTTTCAATACATTTTTCATTTTTAAATATACATATATCTATAAAAATACATATTATTTAAAAATATAAAATATATGGTACCCCACCGGCATCGGGAACAGGGTCCAAGCTGCCGGTGGTTAGGATTCCAGAGATAGGAACCTCCTCACAATGCGTGCTGTATCTAAAAGCACTGCCTTCTGCATCAAACCCTTGATCCAAGCACCCAACGCGAGCCTCTTTAGATGGTGATCGAGGCTCTTGGCTATTAGACCATTGACAGATATGACTATCGGCACAATGATTGCCGAATCAACGTCCCACATGTCGACAACCTCGCGAGCCAAATCGAGATATTTAATTTGCTTATCTTTTTCAGCTTTCGCGAGATTGCCGTCATGCGGAATGGTGACATCGATAATCAATGCGCGGCGCTCTGATCGATCTATCACCACAATGTCAGGTTTGTTGGCCACAACAGTCCTGTCTGTGATGATAGTTCGATCCCAGTACAACGTGACATGACCATTTTCGAGAACTGATTCAGCTACATACCTGTAGTACGGCACTTCAACATCTACAAGTTTGTATTTCAGAGCAAGTTGCTGGTGAATAATCCTGGCTACTTGGTTATGTCTGTGCAAGTACTCGCCGTTAGCAAGACGAGAACAACCGGAAACTATATGCCTGAGGGACTCACCAGGTAGGTGGCACGCCCGACAAATGTCAACCGTACCATCCCTCAAGATATATCTCCGGTAGTTATTCGTCTTGATAACTTCGTCCGCAATAGCACAGACAAACCCTTCGGTTTCCCCAAAGAGGTCACCGAAACGTAGCCAGTTCACGGAGGCTAACAGGTCTACATCAGCTCCATATAGAGCCTTGTAGAACCTACCGTGAAGCTCCTTGCTCTGCCATACATCCCTGCGATTATTATTATTATTATAAAGTGTAGGTAAACAATGTATGCATACATACTGGCTTACTACTACCTTTGCTTAAAATTGTTGTTTGATTTTCATGACGTTAATAATATACTGTCCTGTACTATGAGCTATATCTACTTTTGACTTAAATAACTTATAGCCCACGTTATAGTAGTAAAACAAGGACCTTAAAAACATCTCATTATTGACACTTACTTTCTAAACAATAGCAGCATAATTAACAGTGTATATTTTTGATATTATTTATAAACAACTTGATTCTGAGTGTCAATGCAGTGACGTTACATGTGGCTTTGTTGCATTAGCATTAGCAGCACATTATTATCGGCGTGACAAATAGTCCTGGTTCAGCAAATGTCTAGACGGCAGGTTAAGTTAAGTCAGTGTTTATATCATCATTGTAAATTATGGTGACTTACATCGTTATTTTCAATGTAAATCCTTTTTATTCATTTAGAAACTATAAAGCAAAGACTCTTTTATCGATCATATAATATTTGCGAATTACTTTCGTTCATTAGTGTACTCTACTTTTAACCTGCATAGACTAGCTTTATCTATGGTGTATTGGTTGAACGTAAAAAACTAGTTTCCCGTGGGTATACACAAACAATTAAATAAAAGACGTGTGATTAAGTGATTGCGTCAAGAGAATGAATAGTCATTATTGGTAAGGACTAAGTAGATACAAAATACATGAAAGTATAGAAGTAGGTACTAACCACACACACAGCTTAGAATCATTCAATTAACTATTATTAAGACTAGCTATAATACCACAACGATTATTAGGATTATTATAATCTTAAACAAACACATTCTAATCTCACATGTGACAAGTAGTATATAGCTACTGATAAATTTATAGAGGTCCTTGATCTAGTCGTGTAACCATGAGTGTACGTGCGGTATTGCTCGGTCAAACAAGATTATATTAACCAAGTAATATAGGAATTCAACACCCGAGAAACGCAGAAACAGAAACTATGCACGATGTTCTGTCAAGTCTTAGAATACTAGACATAATTGAAAATCAATTTTATCTAGCTACCGGTGTGCCGCTGCTCAATAGGTTAAATAGCAAAATCTGTTACGAATTTTGGACGCGGCACAACTCGTCTAAGTCTTTGGGCGGGTGTGTAATGTTCTATAAACAGGTAAAGCCAAATTAAACCATGTGCAGCACTACACAACGCAAGTCTCAGACCATATTAACCTTATTCCTTACTAACAGTATTTTTATTTTTCTGAGCATTTAATTTTAAATCATCGTATTGATAAACTCAACTTCTGAAAAACAAAAGTTCCAAGTTATACATCGATAGATATTGTACAAAAGACTTTGTTTCTTGAGACGCGGTACAAATGCAACGCGAATTATTATTTAGAACTAATCCTTTAAACTTTTGGAGCATGTGAAACTATGATTTGTCTAGAATAATCTATGGAAATCGTAACTGTCTTGCGAAATGATCTAGTGCAATTGCGAATTTAATGTGTGATGTTGCTGAATCTTAATAAGTGTTTATTTATGTCACCTAACGAGTCTAAAAATGACTAGCGAAACAAGCCTACTAATACGTAGCACTAATGTTGATTATGTGCTACTGATGTCAAGAACGTGGAATTTTTATGTTTATCGCGTGAGATTCTAAGCGTTTTCTATAATCGTGAGCTGGTCTTAGAATCTTCCGTGTTGCTAATGCTATCGATTGTTCATAAAGCTATTGTATATATATCTACTTGAGGTTAAATAGGCGTGTCTTATTACTACAATAATAAAATTTTCAGATATGATTGTTTCGTCGCATTACCATATTTCGGGCGCTACCATTCATATATCCATGTTATTGCCATAACGATGACTTACAGAGAAATATAATAACACTGCTCGATCTGAACGGGTGGTACGTTACGATTAGTAGTCAAGCATAGTCTTTTGCCTATTAACTAAAAATAGAGTGCCATTATAAAGCTCTATTTTTCCTACATGTTCAAAACTTATGGTAATATTATATAATATAAAAATCTGTATTGCAATTGTTATCTTGCAGTACAACAAATTCTAATATTCAAGTGTTTACTAATAGAGTACCTATTGTGTATTTGTGCACGCGTCAAACATATCTTGATTAAACTCTAGGAAATCACTTGATTTTTGAATAACTATACGTAAAATAATTGTCTACGTAAATATTACATACTTATAAAAAGCTAAGCCGGGTCGGCTTTTATTTTCGAGACTATTTAAATATTACAAAACTTAAAAAAGAAGATGATTGAAATCGGTAAAGTTGTTCTCAAGCTATGGTGTGACCTAGGGAAACGGAATCATTTATATAATATACAACATGTCACAGATATAAAGCACAACCTCAAACACTCCAGTTAGATTAATAAATCGTAATAATAATCATTAAAATGTTACTTTTATGTACTTAATATTTTAATTTAACGAATTAGTTCTCCAAATATGAAATAAACATTTTAATGCTTACACAATTACTACATTAATGCAATTTGCATTTTGAAAATATTCGCAATTTGTTATTGATGACTAGACTCGTATGCTTCTTTATGTTCAATAAAGCGTCAGATCGGTATAATTTGGTGTATGTAAAATTATTTATTACCAAAAGAGTACAATATTCCAAAAGGTTTATGATGCAAATTCTTAAAATTTGAATGACACATGTCCGTAGTCCATAAAATAAGTTACAGAGAGATTATGCGTTAAAGGGAGTATATACATAGATAGATGCTCTTAAACCTTTTGGTGCCCGCTTATCGTTGAATTTTGGGACAAGTTGTATATGTAGCTGGTCAGAATCATTATTGTGTTTCACTTACGATTAACAATACAACACGCTTAGAGTACGTTCATTGCACTAACACACATTAAGAAATATCGTGACGAAAAACCACATTAAAACATTGCTATGGGATTTTAGTTGCGGGCGCGTAAACAATTTGTCTATTCACAATGTAATTGATTTTTTTAAATAAGTTATAGTTATAATATATCTATGCTGCCTGGATTAAATTAAAAAGTAGCATATGTGTGAATAATTTAACATTACACCGAAATTTACGAATCTATTATAAAAATATACATATTGATATTTATCAAGTTACTCTTTGTAAAATATTGTTGTCATTAGGCCGAAATATCTATTAAGTTACAACCGCTAACATTGTTAAAAGAACGGTGGTTCTTATAACTGTCTCCAAACAATCATATTGCCTTGTTGCTCTATTTGTGACTGTTTCATAACCGCCAATTAGCATTTACCCATAAATTAAAATTTCGCTATATCTTTGACTTAATCTAACAAGAGAAAGACAGCACGTGATTTATATTATTATTACTTTTATTTGACTATTGTGTAATTGCTCATAACAATAACACATAGAATAGACACAATTTCACTTTTATACTTACCTAACTAATAATTATGCACGCTTTTATAAGGCGCTGAATCAATTCAGATACTTTAATAAATGTATCTTATATTATTTTATTGAGTCGCAGCGGCACACCGGTGGTCAGACACAATCGATTTTTAATTGTGTGTCATGTATTCTAAGACTTGACGGATTAAGCTGCGAGTAAAGTACATGCAAACTTCTCGCACGCGATGCATGCTCGAGTATACCTGTAGTATTTCTTACGAAGGGTTGATTGGGCGTGTGTCTCGCGTCGATTGTTTACGAAGCATTCCAACAAATTGACCAAAACTTGGTCATGTTACTTGCATCGGATATATGAGCCGTAACAACACACGTGTACCTATATGTATAAAGAATTATATTTTATTAACTCACCATCAATTTATAAATCTCTAGAATAAGTATTAAAATGTGGCCCCTTGTCTGATCCATATACAATGCAATTGCATTATGAATGACTTATAAAATATGAAGATGTTCCATTACATACGAAGAGTTTTATTCATCTGAATAACCCCATACTGTAGTCTTGTGGGAAAACCTCGCCAATTATGCAACGGAGCCTGCGCTATCAACTGTTTATTTATGTAGATACTTTTACTAAAAGCAACGGGTGGGAAACTCGAATAGAGAATTTAATAATATATGAATACATATTTGTTATATATACTCCAATTGACACTAGACTCATTGGTACTCCAGAAGCATTAGGCAAAAACATTAGATAAGAATGAAGCAAACAAATAATTTGGTTTAACTCATTAACCATTGTTTGGACGCCGGCGTCAATACACAATGTTTTTATAATTGTCTCAATATTGTTAAGATGACCGGTTACACTAAAACTAATTACAACTAGTTTGCTGGCGGTTTCACTCGCGTAAATATAAATTAGGTTAGATTAGTACCGGGCTTTTTTATGGATAAAAGATACCCTATGTCTTTTTATGTTTCCCCAACAACGGGTGTGCGAAATTTCATGATGACCGGCCGAGTAATTAAGGCCTGAAAGCGTAACGAACAAACAAACTCACATTCGCATTTATAAATAAGTTAGGATTAGTTATACTCTACATAAACCGGAGAGGACAGCAATATAAAAGTTATATTATCTTCCCAGATCTATTACTAGCCCTTTTAAGATTTTTGATATCGACTATATAACATTAATTGTTTTCAGTGCATATACAGAAATCCTAGAGCCACCAAAACTATGTCATTTTAGAAAGGCTGAATCTTTTTACAGTTTATGTGTAATATGAAAGTATACAACATATCCATATTCTTTAGTTTGAATGTGAGGCCAATTCTTTTAATTATGTTTTGCTTGGTATTGATGCCTCCATTTAGGACCATACCCTACGTTATACCAAGCCTGCGTTTTATAAACTTATATTGATTGATGGCTCCAAAAGGCCTACCAGTTCCAAGAAAATAGGATAGAAAACTTTAACCCCACTTTCTAATTCGTACATAGGTTGTATATCAACATGTAACAGATTTTCTCTGTAGTATTCAATTTTGCTAAAATTACAAAGGTCTGACGGTTCTGGAATTGTGTAGCTACTATAAGAACAATATGTACAATATTATTGTCTAACCAAGATTAAAGACACCGGTGCTTAAGCCGAATATTTCACAACCAGCTCATCATAGTGCTATTTTCGTAACTGTTTTCTTTTTTACTACAGAGTAAACGTAGCGTAACGTGATTTTATTTTGAATATACGAAACGTTACATGGCATCGTCATCATCTGCTATCATCTACCTCAACCGCCTGAGAAAGTTAACAGCTTAAAAACATATTAAGAGATGTGAAATAGCGTTTAGCACAGAGATAAATATGTCGCAGAAACTACCAAAATATAATGTTTTATGTATGTCAATACAAAACAAAAGTTCAGTCTGTATTTCAAATAACATTATAATAGACTAGCACGCGGCTTCACTCGCGAAAAAGTAGGTTAGGTTTAATAGAATTATTTTTTGTAAATATATACATGTGCCTGCCATGTTACTCGGTGATAATAAAGCTTTCCTAAGAGAGAAAGAATTTTTTAAATCCTTTGCGTAGTTTTTGAGTTAAATCTTTACAAACAAACAAAAATCTCATCTTTCCTCTTTATAATATTAGTAAGTATAGATAACTGTTACCCATTTTAATATTTTAATACAGCGATGCGAATTTCACATAAATTTGCTATTCAGATAACCTTCTTTAGTAATATTTTATGATGACATGTTACGTCCTTTAATAATCATGACCACATCTGAATATGTTTAAATATTTGTTATATATTATGTAAGTATTCTAGTATATTCTAGCCTAAACTACTATAACCTCTTTCTAATTTCCCTAATGGCTACGTTAGTAGTAGCAAAAACTTTGTACCCCTTTTTACGAAAATTACGCGGACGGAGGAATGTAAAATTTGGCACAGTTAAAGTTTATATGGAGAAGGAGGAGCGAATCCTAATATTATTATAAATATGTATTAGAAATACATTAAATTAATGAAAAAACACTACACGCACACATCCATGCATTTGACACACGCAGTCGAATCACGTTCGTAGTATTTCGGCATTGTTTGTCTGACGTCGTACAATTCTATGTAACTATGGTAACCTATACCTTATTTTTATGTTATAAAGAAAAAAAGAAAACTGCTTAGTAGCGCTAGTTATGAACATTTTACTCTTTTGAATTCTGTCTGAAAGTATTGAATTTGTTCGTTGTATAAGCATCTATAAACTGCATCTATAAGCTGTACTTATTTTATGCACCAAGAATTGTTAGATCAGAGTAGCTACTATCCTCTTGCAGAAAATCGACGTAAAGTAATGTGAGCATCAAGATCACGTGATCAAGTCCCCAATTAAAATGTTTATACTGCATATTATGTACTATTTGTACCCTAAACAAGACATTTGTAAATGAACTAGTCAAGACGTCCCTAGTCGCGCCACTTTGACGTCAACCACAACCTTCACACCACCTTCTAAAAGCGCTACTCAGAGGCAGGTAATTCATACCCGAAGACTTAGTACTACATATGTTAGTACATGTACATACAGGGTGTCCGGTAATTAATGGATAACCTGCAAATGTCTTATAGTGGAACTGATGGCCGTTCAGAAAAAAATATGAAAATAATCTATCCTAACTACTACCTGAGATATGTGTTTTTTTTTAATTACCATGTATAACTTTCTTGTATACTACGACCATAAATTAATGAAATATTATGCTAATAGATAGACAGTCAAAAGTATGCTATGCTAATATAGCTTGCACTTTTTGATATATATTTCTTTTAATATTTTTTTTTCTGAACTGCCTTCAAGTCTACTATAAGACATTTCAAGGTTATCCATTAATTAACGAACAACCTGTATATACTCAATTTTCAAAACAATAATAATAACTCATTTCACCTTCTTTCACATTTACTTTACATGGATGACATAAAAATTCATACAGCAAATAACACCGAACTTTTGTAAGTTCGGTGTTATTTGCTGTATGAATTTTGAACTAGCCGACATCACACAAACATTCTCGACGGACATCCGAATGCAATTTGGAGTTGATAAGTGCAAAATACACTCTGTAACCCGAGGGAAAACTGAACACAATATAGGTATATACTCTTAATACAGGTGAACAAATAGAACCCATGAACGAATACAGCACTTACAAATATTTAGGTTTTCATCAATCCAAGCAAATTCAGCAAAAACAAACAAAATTAGAGCTAACTAAACAATTTAAAGTAAGACTAAACCAAATTTTAAGAACCCAGTTAAATTCTCGCAATATCATAAAGGCAATACCTGTTCTTATCTATTCCTTTGGGATTATAAATTGGTCTCAAAGTGATTTAATTAAATTACAGCGCATAATGAACACACACATGACAGCTAACAGAAAACATCATCCTAGATCATGCATACAGCGTCTCACACTGCCACGCCAAAGTGGAGGAAGAGGCCTCATCGACATACAAAACTTACACAATAACTTAATAGATAAATTACGCAAATACTTCTATACCAAAGCTGAACAATGTCAACTTCACAAATACTTAACGAATGCAGATAAAAAACTAACCCCCCTTAACCTATTGAATAGAAATGTACAGCCAAAATTATTGACCAAAGAGCAGAAAATAGTTTTGTGGTCCCAAAAATCTCTGCACAGGAGACATCTTGCTGATCTCGGCCAAGAACACGTCGACAAAGAAGCGTCGAACGAATGGCTATGGCGCGGAGAGCTCTTTCCGGAGACAGAGGCTTTGGTGATCGCTATTCAGGATCAAGTAATAGACACCCGAATTTACCAGAAACACATAAACCGTATACCTAACCTTCCCACTGACTTATGTAGAAGTTGCCATAGTAGTTCTGAAACTATTCAACACATAACTGGTTCATGTGAATCCATAGTACAAACTGATTATAAACATAGACACGATCAAGTTGCAGCAATAGTCCATCAGAACCTAGCCCACAAATATTCCTTTATTGGAAAAAAAACTGCCTATCACAAATATAAACCCAGTACTGTTTTAGAGAATAATTCCTTTAAAATGTACTGGGATAGGACCATTATTACCGACAAAACCATACACTACAATAGACCAGATATAACTATACTGGACAAAACAAAAAAAACTGTTTTCATTATAGACATCGCAGTATGTAACACACATACGAGTAATCTCCTCATTACGCACGCGGAAAAAATGTCGAAGTATGTTGATTTAGCTACCGAAATAAAAAGGCAAGTGCAGGTAGACACTGTTAAAATCATACCGGAGTAGTCCGTAAGACACTTCTACATAGCCTAAGCATACTTGACATGCCAAAATCTACAATCACAGTCATACAAAAAGCCGTTCTTCTTAGCACATGTCGCCTCACACGTAAATTTCTTGCATCATCTACTTCTTAACTTTCCCCCTCTGGCACACTTGGCTAAGGCCCGTGTGTCAGGTTTTACACCTTTGAAATAAAAGGTCGATTAAATATAAAACAAAATTGATAATAATAATATGTATAGTATCTATATTTATATTTAAAAATGTAATTATTAGAAAAAAACAGTAATTAACATATTAATAATAATAAAATTTATTTATTTTCTCACCACATTACATTTCATAACGGGTACAATACAAAAGTTAAGAATGTGGGAGACTGGTACTAAACTAAGCTTACGCACAGGCGTAAGGCGTAAGTTAGTTTAGTAACAGTCTCCCATAGAGTCTTAGGACACCAGGTATCCACCCCTAGAGTGTCCTGTTATGCTTGTACATTTTACATTTTAATGTATTGTAATGAATTGTTACAAATATTACTAAAATAAAAATTAAATTAAAAAATAACAATAAAAGTGAAAAATTAAACGAAACATGCAAATGTATGTACATATGTATGAGTTATGTATTTCTGGGCGCTCGCTTGTGCGCGCGCGTTTGTTAGTGTGTGTGTGTGTGTGTGTGTGTGTGTGTGTGTGTGTGTGTGTGTGTGTGTGTGTGCGTATGTGTGTTTGCGTGTATATCTCTGTGTGTTATGTCGGTATTTTCATAAGACTTTCTGTGTCATTGTGTGAGAGTTTTACGAGCCAACTAAAAATAAGTTTTTTACAGTCAGCCGTATTCAGTGAGTATATGTTTATACTTTTACAGGCTTGGTTATACAAACGTGGACCCAGAACGTAATAGTGCCGTGTTGCAATGGTTGTCCTGCGGATGGTGTAAGGACATATTTTGTTTTACATGCGTTTGCCTTCTGTTGTTTTAGGATCGTAAGTTAATGTGGCGTGATATCGGAGTATTGCTCTGTACCCAAAGAGTTGCCGTAGGGATAGTATATTGCATTCGAGTTCAGGCGCTCCGTGGGAAAATAAATAGGTTTCTTGAGCATTACTTTAAGAACTGCTCTCTGGGTTCTTTCAACTGCAAGAAGAATAGTTGCAAACGTGCGGTACGTTTGCAACTATGCGGGGATGCAATATGATTGGAGGGATTGGACTAAGGGACAGAAAACAGTTCTCAATGAACCAGCATCCAGTACGGCGCGGCACGAAGTCTTTTAAATGTAAAAATAAGTTTACGAGTGCGGCCTTTGAGTATCTCCAGGTGTTTGCTCCAAGTCATGATACTATCGAGGTATACACCAAGATATTTTATATTATTTGTACGTTCAATATATTTACAGTCGCATGAGTGGATATTGTCTATAGGGCAAATATGAGCTTTACTTGTGAATTGAGATTTATTAGGTTGAGATATAGTGCAGGACGTAAAGTTTTAATATTTTGTTTTATTTAGATTAAGGGTGAGTGAATTATGAGCAAGCCAGGACAATACCATTCTAAGCGCTTTCTCAGTGTTTGTTCGCACTTCGCCCCTGGTAGCGCCTTGCACTAAAAGTGCTGTGTCATCGGTAAAGGAGATTATCTGACAATTGGGAATGTTGAGTTTATAGAGGTCATTTACATATACTAGTAATAAAGTGGGGGATAACGCACAACCTTGTGGCAAACCATAATCTTGTAGCAACATCTCCGCACTGAGTGTATTTTAGATTTTTGTGCACTGGGTACGTCCTGAGAGATAATCTCTAAAGAGCTCATGAGCTAATCCCCGTATGCCTATATGTTCCATTTTTTTCGGAAGAGTAGGAATCGCGACCGTTTTGGAAGCTTTTGAGAGATTAAGGAATAACCCAAAGGTTTTAAATTTATTGTCCATGTTCTTTACTATGGTGTTCGTAAGATCCATGACTGCATCTTCAGTAGACATTCCTCTTCTAAAAATAAATTAGTTGGACGCTAAAATGCCTTGATTATCTAATTACTTAGCTAATCTAGAATTTAGAGCCTTTTCAAAGATTTTCGACAAGTTGAGTACTGAGATTGGTCTGTAATTTGTGACACTATCGCGGTTCCCACTCTTATGAATTGGATGTACTAGCGTCTGTTTGAAAATCGAAGGAAATGTACCGTTTGATAGGCATAAGTTTAGGACATGCGTGATTTGAGGTACAATATATGTTTTGGCCGCTATAATAAAGGAGGTCGGAATACCATCACAACCATATTATAGATTTTATTTCGCAGTCATCTACTGGAAATAAACCCATAGAATCGCGAGTTATGTGAGCGCCGGTAGAGTAATAAAAAGACGAATTTTGTTGATCAATTTAGATAGCAGATGCCAATTCTTTGCCAATACCTGCAAAGAAGCTGTTTACCGCATTAACGGAGGACATGGGATCGAATTCCATGTTGAATAATTCAATTGGTGGAGTGTATGTCGATTTTATGTTGGCGACGTCTTTAATAATTTTCCAAGTAGCCTTGGAGTTGCTTTTAAACTTCTCCAACTCGTTCTGTGTATCAGCACGATTTAACTTTTTTAAAAGCGTGTTGCATTGATTTCGGTATCTGTTGTAAATAGTTTTAGCCATAAAATTGTTTGGTGATGCTTTGAAAGTCTTGTGAAGAGAGTCTCGATGTCGAATGCATCGTAATAATCCTGGGGTAATCCACAGTTTTAATATACGTTTGCATCGGGTTACTTTAAAATTGTTTTCGTATCGTTGTTTATTACGGTACTTAAAATATTCACTAACAATATAGCGGACTGGTTTGCGTCGTCGTTGTGCATTAGGTTTGAGAGATCGGTGTTTTTAAGTTCTAAAAGAGCGCTTTGGTAATTAGTCCGTAGGTACATAGGAAGCCGCAAGCTTCAGCTTATGATTAACTTGTTCTATGTTTAAAACACTACAACAATTGTAAGTGCGATATTAAAGTTATGTGATTAATAATATAATATAATATAATATTCTACCACATACACACAACACCATCTAGCCCAAACTAAGCAGAGCTTGTACTATGGGTACTAGACAATGGATAAACATACATATATACTTTTATTTTTGTAAATACATACATATTATACATAAAAACACCCAGACCAAGACAAACATCCATGTTCATGCACACAAATGTCTGACTTGTGCGGGAATCGAACCCGCGACCTCAGGCATGGCAGTCGGTTACACTAACCACTACGCCACCGAGGCCGATTAAAACATTGGTCCCGCTAATCTGATGATTAATGTTATTGTTGAATTCATATGAAAACCGTTAGAACTCGTGCAAACCAAATGTGTAAAATCAGTCAGTATGATGCTTTTCGTTTACTGCGTGAGAACCCGGCAAACCTATCATTCTCTCATTTTTCTTAATATGTGGCGGTAGCGCGCTAATGTCCACCCCTGCGTTACAAGCATTTATACACTACGGTAACTACGTATAATCTGACAGGTCGTGATTTGTTTGTTTGTAAGCAACAGTAGCCAGCAGCTGATTTCAATTTCCTTAACAGAACTATATAAATGTCTATCGTTTTTTAGCACCTAGCAATAAAATATAAACATATCGCACATACTTAAGTCATCAGATCTGAACTAACAAAACGAAACATAAATTCAACGGCACTTAAAATACATAGACTTTATCACCATAATGAAAGGACAATTTCTTTTTTTGTTTTGAAGTAATGAAACCAGTTTATCTAGCTATTATTTCTTTTAAATCTTACATTATTATGCGTTTTATTGTTCGCTGAAAAAGATAGCTCGCAATAACGGCTTCAAATGACTAGTATCTTTGTTAACTGTGGCAGCTATATTAAAAGATTGTGTTAGGAGTAGGTTCATATTAAATTATTTTTAATTTTTACTCTTAATAAATTACTAGCAAATTACTACTATACTTGTTAACCTCTCCAGCTAAGGTAGAATGCTTGTATTAGGAGTGGGTTCACGTCAGAAGTGCAATGGGTGGAATTCAAACCTGCGACCTCTTGGTCGCAAGTCTAGTACTTCGTCCATTGGGCTACCGCCGCTTTCATTATGTTAGGAATTATAATTATGATTGTGTTAGGAATGCGTTCACGTCAGTAGAGCAATGGCTGGAAATCACGTCCTAAATTGGTTTTAGCGCTGTGAGTCCTCAGATATTGAAACTGACATATTAAATAATATTCAAAGTTTTCAGACACTCGATACATTAAAAGTAATAACTTACCCATTACAATAACTGCGTACATTAACATCCTGAGTACTATGTATTATAAAAGCGAATGTGAGTCTGTTTGTTTATTTGTTTGTTGTGCTTTCATTCTTTAACTACTCGACTGAACATCATGAAATTTCGCTTAGACGTTATTAGGGGTACAGAACAGAATATAGGGTACATTTTGATTCAGAAAACGTACTGTTACTAACCTAATCTATGCTAACCTAACCTCCATTCTAAGTTGCAGAGAAATCTGACAGCGTGACCAATAAATTATATCTAATAAGAATAAATTTGTTTTCTTAATTTAAATGCAATGTATATTTAATTCCCAACCTCTATTACATATACCGTCTAGTTAGGCTAACCGTATCTTAATTAAACAGTATATGTAAGAGTGGTCGACCACTAGGTTCAATACCTAAATCTTTCTTAAGTATGATATTTTACTGTTCGCCAATTCGTATAATTACGTGACTTTGCCCTCAGTATGAGGCTTCTTGTATTCCGCTTTATCCGGTTGTATTTACATACATTACATTAATCAGCTTTCGCTTGAGGCTTGAGGCCTGTGTGAATGTGTGATAAACATAATTACAGGGATCTTCTTCATTTCCTAAAGCATAACATATGCCTTAGGGAAACCTTAGATCTCGTAGCTCCGCGATAAACCTTTGCTATTATTCTGCACACTCATTACACACATAGCATACAAAGATCTAGCCTCTTATTCTTGCCTTGCATTATATTCTAGCCGCTTGTTATTAAACCGACGTCACATGCCAACTATTACTAAGTGATTCGGGGCTGTGTGCAAATCTACGGGTTATCGAAAAGCTTACATGTTAAATTGTTGCTCATTGACCGTGGAGACCCGTCTCAGACAATAAAACTTCTGGATCTTTTATGACGCTGGAAGTAAATTTAAGCACCCGTCTCCCATGCAGTGAAAGTGTAGGATATATCCTGTACTTGACTGCGAGAACAGGTGTAGTTTCAGTAGCTCAAGAACAATAACAACGTCCGGTTGCCGGCAAACAGCCTTTAGTCCATCGATAATAATAACAGTGATTCGGTATTAACCTTATGCCGAGCATGCAGAAAAATCTATGGTATGCCATAGATTTTTTGTAACTCTCAATCGATAAGCAGCCATTTACGTAAGCTGCCATACATATTGTAAAAGATCACAATAAATCGAAATGATAAAGATAGGACTTGCAAACGAAAGCTATTAATTTCGCTAATATACTATAGGTAATATATCAATTTGGAATGTCTGGGCCTACTAGCTAAAAGGACGTTAAGTGATATGAAACGCAAATGGATTATCGTCTTTTAATTAAGCGGACCGCAGAATCGGTATTCATTTCTGTACACTTGTACACATGCCTACACATCAAAAAAGTTAGACACCCTATATACGCATAACTACGCTACATACAAAATATAGAATTGTTGGAAACGGACGGTGCGTAGTGGTGTCGATGTAATGGTAAGGATAGAGCGTCGCATCCCGTTCAGCGTGAATGAGACAAAATAACAAAAATAAAACGCTCTCTCTCGCAAGATTCGCAGCGTTCAACTTCTTAAGTTCAAACAGCCTAGGTTGATGTGCCGCTGTGTGTACACAGAACATTAGTTAAATAGTAGAAGCTCTTTGAGCACAATAATTGCTGTCATACACACATGTCACAAGGTCTGCACGGATAGGGTAGTGGTTTAAGCGGTCGCCACTGTCGAGTCTGTGTTCTTTGTGTCCGTTGTTTGAATGTTTCTAAAGTCCTCTGCGACCCAGGAAGTACTCTTAGTGCGGGAGTTGTTCTTTTTAAAGGAAATGAAACATACTTTTAAAATGCCTACTTAGCTTTAATTTACGTAAAATAATCAACAAGCTAGCAAGATAGTAACAATTTGCGTACGTCAATTATAATTAAGGTTACATTTAAATATATTTTTACCGATCCGTTATTAATAAGTTTGTAACAAAATTAATTTACTAATTGGTATAATGAATATAAAAGTGACTATGACTAATTGTATGTCTTATGGCTAAATCAATAAACGGATGTCAACTATTAATGTTTTAGTTAGTTTGAACAGATTCTGAAGAAGGAGTTTTAGCACTTAAAACACCAAGAGTTCTACCAAGAACACATCCTAATCATCGTTATAGAACCTTTAAAATAATATAAATTTTATTATACTATCGAGAATAGTCTTCAATTTGGGATTTGACTTTCATATTAGCTATAACAACCTGTATATTTTGAAATTAATACTTCTTCTCCCTAGCCTTTATTATTCCCAAGTCACTTGGAGTCGGCTTTTCTAGTCTAACCGGATTTTGACTGGATATCGGTTTTTACACGGAGTGGCTGCCACCTGACCTCCGCAACCCAAAGGCTAACGATACCCTAAGGCTAGACCAGTGTCAGGATATTATAGGGCACTGACTTCCCAATAACGATTGCCATAGATGTTCATGGCAAGGACCGACGGCTTAACGTGCTTTCCGAGGCACGGAGCAGGCGATAATTGTCAATCAATACGCACAAAATTTCGAAAAGTCAAATAACTTCCGAAAGTCAGAGATGCGCGACGTGGGTTCGAACCCGAGACCCTCTGCATTGCAGTCTGTTGGTCTCCCACTGAGCTAACGCTGCCGTATTTCTGAAAAATGAAAAAAAAATGAAATTGATACTATTTACTAAAATATAAAATCAATTTTATACAGTAATAAACCTTCCTTTTGTACAAATATAGTGTTGCAATGAGCAATATGTCTTGGAAGGCTGCTAATATGCATATAAAGAGTTAGGGCCATCACTCTATGTAACAGTCCATTAGAAGTGCTCGCACGCACCGCAAATATATTGGGTCTCGAATCAAGAATTTCCAATACACAGCCTACGTGTGATAGAAAGAAGGAAAATCTAATACTGACTAGGATATCTGTACATGTGTGCTTATCTTCATTCTAACTAGTAGGTATTATTTACGCGAATGTGAGTTTGTTTGTTACGCTTCGCAGAATGTCTTCGACTTGGTCAGACAATGTTTGTCTAGGACTCAACTGTCGACTGTTCTATTTATACTTACTTGAAAACATTAATAAATTAGGAATATTAAGCCAATATGTACAATGCGATAACTTTGTGACAAATGCAAAGATGATTGAGTGTGGTAAAATAATTTAAAATTAATATTTAAAAATAGCATATTACATTATTTATTTCAAATAAATAATTACATAACTACATTTATTAACATAATATATACAAACAAATTACTTACAACAGATTAAAGTAAAAAGAAAAATGTCATAATATTTCTTCGCATCGCTGTCTATTGGTAACAACGTGCCCAGAAGACTGGCAGCATTGCCACAATAGCATATTAAAAATACTTATCGGATGTAATAAATATATCAAAATAATTATTACCGTTAAATGTTAATATTCGATAGCATATATTTGAATAAAATATAATGACACTACGACTCGTGACTAAATGGTGCTCAATTTCGTAAAATCATCTGCAATTAGGAGTTTTAACGAAGAACGCAATATTTTTCCATCTAGATAGTTTACCAATTTTGTCCGCTGACTTTTACTTGCTCCGAGTAGTATCTAGATTCGTTGCAACGCAAAAATAGAAATCTATGCATTTATAATATTTGGAACAGTCCAACCATTCACCTGACGTAAGATGAAACTTTTTTTTTAGGCATTGTATAAGTATTGTGCTATAAGCATTGTGCGCTTGTTCTTCAAATGAGTTATGTCAATGGTGCAATGGCTAAGATTTGGACCTGTGGTATGCCACTATCGCTTAAGTATACGATGATTAATGCGTACAAAAGTACAACACAACTCACTACTAAGTTTATAACTATTGATGCAAGAAGTATGATTTGGATCTGGGGTATGGCACCATCGCTTAAATATAATATTTATATATAATTTTTATATATTAATGCAAACAAGGGAACGTGATAACGCATTCGACATTTTATAGCTGTAGTCCACAATGAGTCATCAGAACATCTGATGATCGCAAGGTCAAGAACCGGCAAACATTATTGAATATTATGTAAGTATTGGATTACAGGGTTTTGGATTATAGGGTGTCCGTCGAAACATACATACCTACTTATAAATGTGTTCAATATGGCTTCTAATGTTAATCGCAGTTATTTTATAATGCGGCTTGCACTTCCTGTTCGCAATTATTACGTTTAGAGAAAGTATATAATATAACTAGCGGACCCGACAGACATTGTCTTGTACACACGAAAAAGAAATAAAAAACTAAATCTAAACCATTCTCGAATCCACTTGAACACACACAAAAAATTTCATCATAATCGGTCCAGTTGTTTAAGAGGAGTTTAATTACAAACACACGCACAGAAGATTTATATACACTTCTCATCCGAAAAATCGAAACACTTCCGTTTTTATGGTTTCTGTCCTAGTTTACCACAAAAGAGTTTTCATTCCATGAAAAAAATCACATGATTGTATAGCTGGCAGTTTGGCCATTACAGTGACAAGCAAAAATTCATAATTTAAAATTAGAATTTCATTTGTTTATCCTATAAATGAAATTATTCACTGTTTTGAGACAGAGACAGATGTGTGTTTAGAGTTGAAATACATTTCACCTTTGAAAACTAAAAATAAGCGCTTTTCTCATAACTTTTTATTCTGTATACTGTGTGTATGTGTACTGTGACTTTGGGACGTCTGAAAAAGTTTTTCTAATACATATGGATACTTCGCCCGCAGAAGCCGCTCAAGTGATGGCATTGCTGGATTCTGGACATAATCAGCGTGTTCTGGCTGAAAGATTACATCTAAGCCTGTCGTCTGTTTATAGAGTCTACAAACGCTATCGGGACTGATTTGTTCACGCGCCGTTCAGGATCTGGCAGGAATCGGGTCACTTCTGAGTGAGATGATCGATTTATTGTAACAACTTCTTTACGAAATCGACGCCTTAATGCTTATCAACTGCAGCAGCAGCTTAATGTTGTACGTAGGATGGCTGTGAGTGACTCTACAATTAGAAGAAGGTTGAAGGAACGTGGACTGGTACCGCACAAGCCAGCAAATGGGCCGAAATTAACTGCAGACCATCGAAGAGCGCGCCTTAACTTTGCACGTGAGCACCTAAATTGGTCATACCTCCAGTGAAACATGTCCTCTTTTCTGATAAGTATATAATTATGCTGTTTGGTAACGACGGAAAGAACAAGGTCTACAGAAGAGATGGAGAACGCTTTGCACAATGCTGCATTGAAGAAAAGGTCAGCTATGGTGGCGGTTCGTGGACGGTTTGGGGAGGAATCAGCGCCGACGACGGTAAGACAGAGCTTGTCTTTGTGTCTGGGCCACGTCTGCCTGCACTAAACAGTCATCGGTACATCGAACAGTATCTTGAGCCTCACGTAATGCCCTATGCAAATTTTATTGGCAACGGTTTCATATTCATGCACGACAATGCTAGGGCTCACACCGCGAGCGTCGTACGAGATTATGTTACCGAACTCGGTATCTCCATTATGGAATGGCCAGCAAAAAGCCCGGACATGAATCCGATTGAACATCTATGGGATGAATTAAAGAGACGAATTTGTGCAAGAGATCCTGCCTCAGAAACAATTAGCCAGCTGCAAAATGCAATCCAAGGAGAATGGAATGGAATGCCACAACATTTGACCGTGACTCTTATCCGATCGATGAAGAATTGTATGGAAGCAGTAATAAGAGCTCGGGGACGGAATACAAGTTATTAAATAAACGTTTTTTACCTTTTTTCATTTACGTGTGTTGTTTTATCAATTTCCTTCATACTCCATACAGGGTAAAAATGACTTGTTAAATAAAATACGAAATCTATGAAAATTTTATTTGAATTTAGGACAATATTAGAATTTGAAAACCTCATATTATTCACTATTAAACGACATTTGACATATATTCCTAAATATACACATTTTTCTGATAATCCATACAAAACTTACTTGCAAGGTGTTTCGATTTTTCTGATGAGAAGTGTATATAAAGATAAGTCCGTAAATTTTACCAAGACATGTAATATTGCTTTTCTAACATCAATCACTAATCGAATCGTTCGTTACTTTAATCATTGTCAGTGTCGTAATCGTGAAAGTGACTTCACCTTTAATATACAAACATATACAAACATATGTACATTATATGTCTGTATACATATTATATATTTGAAGAATATTGATTTGACTGCACGGATAGCGTAGAGGTTTAAGTGATCGCCTCGTTACTATCACTGTGCCGATTTGTTTGGACTTGACCCTCGACGCGGGTCGAAGATTTATTATGTGATCCGTAAATTGTACCGAATCTGGGTGTTCTTTGTGTACGATATTTGAATGTG
This sequence comes from Catocala nupta, assembly GCA_963675205.1. Classification (NCBI taxonomy): domain Eukaryota; kingdom Metazoa; phylum Arthropoda; class Insecta; order Lepidoptera; family Erebidae; genus Catocala; species Catocala nupta. Next base: position 18,843,593 of record OY776078.1, read on the forward strand.
TGCAGAACACTCCACGATACAGGATATATTCCGCGTAAGGGAGAGATCAAATCAATAATAAAAATTTGGTATATTAATTGTCACTCACAAATCGCCACCAAAGTTGAATTTTTATTACAAACGGCCATATCGCTGTCATAGCTAAGTTCTTAAATACTGCTCTGTAATAATTGCCTGGCAGAGAGACACGCCAATACTTAGCTTGACCCGATTCGTAATTGGAAGTCGAAAACTAAAATTGGCGCTCATTCGGTATTACCAAATATAATTGGGCAGAATACGATACCTAATTTGCTTGGACGGAGTGCAAGTGCATGTTTTTAATGCTGCACTGACAACCTGTTTCTTTGTTTTTCGCTTGCGCTGTTGCATTTTAATTATATACAAGCGCATTAACATTTAAACATAATTTGAATGCTATTATACACATATTTTTTTAGATACATATAACTTTATTAATCTCTTGCAAACTTTATAAAGCAATACCAGTTCTAATAGTTTCTGTTTATTCTTTATTTTTTGTATTGTTAGTTTTAGTTAGTACTATAATAGTAGTACCTACTAATTTTACCTATCTATGTTATATGTATATATGTTAGTTTTGGCCACAGTATTTCCGCTACTTCAGCACTGACTTCGACCGATCTTATTTTGTGTACATTGCTTCGTCTCTTAGACGGCTAAGAGATGTACTGAGTACAAGGCCGTCATTGTACAAGTCAAAGTACTTATACCAGTTGTGGGACTAATACGCTCGCTAAGGCGTCCCTACTGTATAATTATCATAAGGTTGCGCTCAACCGCTATCCCATCATCTTGGCATTAGTCATGAGCATGTAATTATGGTCGGAGTCAGCACTATCGTGTAAATTGTTTACGTCATTAATGTCATCCGAATGACCTGCTGTAATTTGTCTTCTATTACATAAAATAGCTGAGCGGCATTGGGCATTCATACCTATTACGCGTTGTTTCTCAAAGACATTCTTAAAATGGATGAATTTGAATGCAAATCCTTTAGTAATTTACCTTCATTAGTATTTGCCCGCGTGGACTATAGTTCGCCTACGACATCAGATCGGCTGACACCATCATAGATAAGACGCTATATACTGGACACGATTCCTCATGTTGAAGTGAACGGAAAAAGAGAGCAGATTTTTAATTGAACGTCAGTTAACCAAACTGTCACAAGCATGAATTACATGGTGACAGATTTTTTTTTTATAAACCTTCGTTTGGTTGCGTACTTCTTTAAATTATAGATTACGTAGGCAGTAAAATATTCTATCCAGAAATAAAATCAACGCCATTATTTTTTTAATATGTCTGTGTCCATATTACCACATTTATGGCATTGATAAAGTTGCCATACCTTATAAAATTATACGGTAGTTGACTACAACAACCTTAAAATTAATTACCAAATGTTAATGTGTAAATTTTGTCTTTAAACCTTGACCTTATGTGTGTACGTCTAGAAGTAGTTTCTGATTTCATAACCAGGCCTATGATATAAACCACTATGTATATCAATTTGACTCACGCCAATATATCTCTAAAGGGTAGGCAGCGGTTTAAATCAGATACTTTTAGCTAGATTCAAAGATTCAAAGACATTTATTTGTAAACTAAGTGTACAGTTGAAGGTCTTAATATTATATTATGTGCTTACAACTTAACAACCTATTTCAGGTATAAGCAAACTGAAGACCAAGTAATTAAAATTTAATTCTTATTTTGTAAACTAGAGCTTATTATTCTAACTGATGCTATGGGTTAAGGTATCGCGTTAAAGAGAGCGAGCTTATTGTCATCTTTTGAGTCTATTTCCAGGCGTCTTGCTCAGAAACTACTTTACTTAACTTTACTGAGAAAATAATAGAATGCTATAAAAAGAAAACTTTACTAATTTAAATACTTCCTAAAGACATTCAAATTATGTTTTAGTCTAGCCAATGAAGAGTCGGTCGTCTATGTAATTGAAAACCGACGGTTGTTTTTTTGGCACCTACATCAAATTGGCTCGATTAAATTCGGAGTTTAGTTAAAAATGTAAACATAACTTCTTTTTCTTGCTTTTCAGTGTATTTAAAGTCAATTCCTATATTTTCTTAAAAGTTTAAGTTGTTTTATTTAAGGTCAGAACTAAATGCGTGAGGCCGCTATCTCTGTAAACTGACCAATACTAGTGTCATACTTTAGCGTTACCTATCGGTTAGGATTTTTGTTAAAATATATCAGTCCTCCTTTCGTAATATGAACGTGAGATACGTCTATTGAACTCGTCGGGAAAAGACAGCCGTGATATTATTATATACGTTGCTAATTTGTTAACCATTTACGAGTTTCATTCATTATTGTCAAAACCCATTAATCAGATATTGACCAAATGTGTAAGGGACTAAACTGTAACTGTACTTTTGAAAAGAAAAGATTTATCCAAATCGGTTAATAATTTACGGAGATAGAAAGGTATCATACATACAAAAGAAACATTCCGGTTGTCTTCACAACCTTCTGTGAAGTCGGTAAAACCCAACTTTGCCTCGTCCCGGAAATCGAGACCTCATGGTCACGCAAACTTAAGTCAGAGTTATTTTATATCTCACCATAATATGTACCTATTCATCATCAAACTACAAATAAATTGACTCAAAAAATATAAGCATATTAAAGAAACTCATTCATTTAAGCCATGGTATATTACCGTTCAAACTAAGTTTTTTCGTGAGCGTATTACAAAAACCGCTGTTGCCTTGAGCGTACAAAAACCTGTGTATACATACATTGCCATTCAATACCAACCAAAAACTTTACGTTACACTAATTCGATACACTGCAACCATATTATATTACTTTTGAGCAAAAAGGAAGGAAGGTAGGCAAGGAATATGCTTTTTATTTCTTTTGTGAATCTATCGTACTGCAGCAAAGCCATTCCTTTATATCGAAACCACTTCTCCCCTATGTCATTAGTGATGCCGGTCAATCTCCGTTATTGGATGTATAGAAACTAACTTTCTATATAAAAGTTAATCGATTTAGTTCAATACAGTGAGCAACATAAGTTGATAAACACTTCCGAGATTTTCTATTGTTATATCGCCCTAAATAATGATGCTTCATCTATACTAATATTATAAATCTGAAGAGTTTGTATGTATGTTTGGTTGATTGAACGCGCTCAGAAACTTCTTCCTGGATATTTTTATTTTTTGCTAAGGGTGGCTATAACCTACTTAATTAACATCACGCTATGACCAATAGGAGCGGAGCATCAATGGAAAATATTGCAAAAACGGAGAATTTCTTTTATGTGACGCAGACGAAGCTGCGCCTGTCAGCTAGTTTATTATATAAGTTTTAATAATTATAGATTATGATTAGATTAGATGACTATGCTTAATGTCACTCTCAGATACACTTAATGATGACTTATGTGACTTCTTCGTAGTCATATTACATTGTAAAACTTTATTAAGGATCACTTAATATTAATATAATTAATATTTAATATAAAATAATCATTAAATGTTTCTTAATGCGCTCGTTAATCACAATCTACAGATTAATAATAAGGTAGTACTGTGAAATCTTATATTTTTATCTACACATAAACACATCGGCCCTCGATTATGGTAAAATATTTACTTTACTTCTTTTAAAAACGACAACTCTCACACTAAGAATAATTCCTGTATCGCGGGGAAGTTAACAAACATTCAAACAACGGACACAAAAACACCCAGACTCGGAACTACCATTTGTGGATCACACAAATATTTGTCTCCTGTGGGATTCGAACCCAAAACACTCGGCGCGGCGGCAGCGGGGAGGTTACCACTGAAGCCACTACACCATCCGTGGAGTTTTAATTTAATCGCATGTAACTAATAACTATTTTTAAAATATCATATTATATTGAATAGAAGCTTACAATCATGGCATAAGCTGTACTTCGGTATGTGGATATTTATTTTTTATTTGCCTTGGGTATTATTTTGTGTTCGTTTGTGTTGGGTTAGTCATTACTTAAACCAAGTTTTGTGCACATACTCAGTTTCCCACTAAAGTTATTTTACTTTTAAATTACCTCACATTGACATGTGCTTATTTGTTATTATCAGCAAATAAATCCTTTAAAGCAAGAACGGAACAAAATAAGGCACACTGACGTTAAAGTTTCCGCGAAAATCGGTGTGTTGACTATCCTTGACGTGTAAGTACTTATCAGTTCCGACGAACGCATTATGAGAAAACTTGCGAAATTAAACTCGAAATTAACTCGTTCTAACAAGTTTACGCGTTCCGTATAGACTTGACTGAGGCTTGATTAATTAGAATACAAAATGCGAACAATTGAATAACCAAGTTTCAGTTGATTTAGTTTTATATCCGCAATTTTATAAAATGTCTGCTATTTTGAAGTTTAATCTGGCAATACGAATTATGTCGCCCATATTTTAACTCTTAATTTAAATATTAGAAAACTTCATATTTTTTAACATACAGGATACTCGTAAAGCTCACGTTTGATAAATAAAACAACGGATACTTTAATTACTTGAATTTAATTTTCTAAATTATAGAGAAGCTACCTGATATACATATATAAAAAAACAAAAGTGCTACTATTAGGTAACGCAAAATGACTTTAGGATATCTCAAGGTTGTGCTTTATTTGTCTTTGTTTTAATAGGTAGTTTATTATAATTATAATAAATATGTAATATTATACGCATACACAATAATTATACGTTCATTGATACCCAACATACTTACTTAATATGGTAAGTTTACTCAAATACTAGGATAAAATATTTCGTCATCTACAGAGAGTCAGTCACATTCTGTACCACCAACAAATTACTCGTAAGTGCATACATGGTGTAATGGCTAACGTGATCATGTGCCTACTACTGCCAAGTAGATCATACCAATTCATAGAATATTGCCTCGCATGACAGAAACCGCAGATAGTCTGTTGTTCCAAACCCAGCGATATTCATATCTGTAATTTTAATGTTTTTTTAATGTAATTGTAATGCTCGTTTGTAAATGGTCTATATATTTAATTATTCCTAATGGAAGTGTATAAAACTCTTTTCAAGTACGAATCAGTATTGCACTCCGAGTGTTCCATAACTAAGAAGAAAACTTAACTAACTTAACTTAAGCAAATATATTATTTTAATTGTTTAAATTTATTGATCGCATCGCTTGAACACGAACCGTATTAAGAATATTGGTAAATTATTACTTTTTATTATAAGTACTGTGCGTAATTATGGCTATTTTTTATTTTGTCTGTATTCTATACGTTTACTTTTATTAAGGCTAATTTCGACATATCACTTTCTTGAAGTGGCGGCATGATACTGTTTGTAATATTTAATCGTAGGCCAAAAACTAGTTAGCATAAAAATAAATTAAATTTATTTTATGATATACAAGTCAAGTACTTTCACGTGAAACTCAACTTGACCTAACCTTCTAATTAAAAAAATGAACGACTCCTTTCGCTTCCTTTTGTAATAAAGATATAAATATTCAGTAATTATTTTTATTTCCTGTAATGCAGTAAAAAATATGTAGAAGTGCTTCAAAGTTAATAATATTTGTAGTCGTATAGATAAGCAGCTGTGTCAGATAGACGAACGGACAGACAAAATTGCTCCATGGCGGTCCGTACCATTTTCATAATTTCAAACATAATCCAAAAAAGCAATAATTTTTTAGTAGTTTACATATATATATAATCGAAATAGCTTATGTGTACTGATCTACGTTCGCTGCGAGTTTGCACTACTTTTATAAGTTTTCTTTTAGCTAAAAACTAAGTAACTCCACTCTAGTAGATAATATGTAGTTATCTGGCTGACATAGTCAACTTAAGCTCAATAAGTGTACTAGAATATCCGTAAATATTAGTTTACCACAAAATTGCAATAATTTACACCGAGATGCCTTGTAAACGTAGAAAATGTTTAGCTAAAAGCAATAATAACCTTGCACACTGTATAAGATTACATTTATATTTCTTTTACCAACTACTACTCTAATTGAAATTTAAGCGACAAGGTCTCATGGAAAATATGTAGCTATATATATAAGAATTTATTGTTTACAACCCTGTTTGATTACAGCATAAATCAAAATCATATTAGGATTTGTTGTTATTATGCATAGTACCTTGACATTTATCATCGTTGCATAAAATGCAAGATATATTTATTTAAAACGTTATGTGGTAATATTAAACTTGACTTGAATTCAATGACTGCCTAAAAATGTGAAAACAACATGTAATGATCGTGAATTCGCAAAATCAGGATCGATTTGTCAAGTAGGTTTGGGCGAGGTCAGTATAGCCGAGTAGGTACGTTTTAGGTGAGGTTAGAACATAAACCAATTTCTAGGCTATGTATTAATTTGTTATCAGATATTTTATCAAATAACATATGTGATTACAAAAATGACAAGTTGGTATTTGGCATTCCGAATTTTCTAAATGAAATATTTGTAATTTGAGCTTTTTTTCAAGGATCACTTATAAAGTTATGTCACAGTTTTATCATGATTATCGAAGACATCATAAAAAACACTCTTATTATAGGGAAATTAAATAGTTATATAACGTGAGAAATATTACATTAAAAAATACTTTAATTATTTTAGTAAGATGATATCTCACTATCACACACATTTTTAATGAACGTTAAGTGATAAGTATAACGGTAAGTATATTGCTATCTCATTGGAGCTAACGCGATTTGTTGTTGAACTAATTTAATTAAGCTTAAACCTGAATAGGAAGTATCAGTAGTCAGTAAAGTATATAATAAATTAATAAATATGCGTTTGCAATACGCATGACAATCGAGATTGCCGTCCTGTTTTAATTCATATTGAATATTTTAATAATCCTGCCGGTTCTTATTATTTGAAAATTTTGCCAAGAAATATTTACCTAATAAAGCTTAAGAAATATAACACATGGGCTATATAAATTAGGTATACATGGATATACCTAAGTAAAATGTTATTAAAACCATGGATTACCACCAATTCATTAAACATTTCTAAATTATCGTTATATTTAACCAACACCAACACCCTATGAAATCTATCTTGCACACTGTATCTTTCTAAAATTACACACAATAACACAGTAATAGCGAATTACAAATCGTCGTTAAGATAAAAAAACAACATTAGAAAAGTCTGTAATACAATGTTACGTATCAACATTTTTAACAAATAAGCTGTAGTAATGGCGAACTTGGCTATTAATATAACAAGTAACTAACCTATCACATTTTTGAAACATTTATTTCTCAAGTACAGGCCTTTCGCATACGCAATTCAATAATGACATCTTAATTACATTATAAAAATAAATATACCTATTTACTTGAAGAATAAACAATATTCTAAAACCGCTGTACAGGTAAATACTTATCTCATCATGACAAATAAATAAAATTGAAGTGTCTGTTTGTAATGTCAAAATAACATATTTTTACTAAATGCATATGAAAGTATATACGGTATCTACTCACACACCTATCACTGGCTGATAGGTGATGTGATAAGGAGTAACTTAGGCTACTTTTATTTTAGAAAATAAGGGTCCCGCGGTAAATAATATCCACGCGAACGAAGTTGCGGGTAACAGCTAGTACATAATATACACTGACAGACTCATAAACTGCATCAATGTTCAAGACGCCTTTGAAATAAACATTTTAACCAAGTATTCAAACTTTCTATACAAATTTAAATTGAAACCTATAGTTTGGCCGTTAACTTCATAACAGCGTAGTATAGTATCCTTAAGTGTACATTTGTATACTGGAAAGGACCATACAATTTTGTTGAACAAAAACGATAAATGTAACAAACATTGGTTTTGGTTGGCTTATTGCAAAATTGTTTACAATTTTTAAAAAATTGGTACACAGGTTTTTTTTTAATAAGGTGTATTGCCTCCACGTGACTTTATTACAGATTCTAATCGGTTCCGTATAGATCTGATTAGGGTTATTAAAAGGTCTTGCGAAATATTGTTCCATTCTTGTAAAATTGCTGTTCCTATGGCTGCCACTATTGTGGGCACAGGATTTCTCGCATATACAGCTTTTTTTAAACTGTCCCAAACATGCTCCATAGGATTAAGATCTGGGCTGCGTGCTGGCCAATTCATGGTATGTATCCCAACCTCTTCGCAATATTGTCGAACTTGTGCAGCGGCGTCGGGTCGGGCATTATCTTGCATTAGAGTAAAATTTTCGCCTATTAATGAGATGTAAGGTACCACGTCAGCTTCTAAAACCTCTGTTATATAGCGTTGTGCCGTCAAACCACCTCTTCTACCGTTTTGACGAACCATGTCGTTGGACACAAGTTCCGTTCGCCCGGTCATCGAAATGCCACCCCACACCATACACGAACTGCCTCTAAAAGGAACACGCTCCGCAATGCAATTTTGAGTATATCTCGCCCCACGTCGACGATAGACTCTTCTGCAACCGTCTGCACCATTTAAACATGTCCTACACTCATCGGTGAACAACATGGAAGCCTATTGCTCTTCAGTCCAATTAAGATGTTCACGCGCAAATCTTAAACAAGCTTGTCTGTGAGCTGCAGACAGCTTTGGACCATTTGCTAGTCTAAAAGGGGTGATTGCCGCTTCCTTAAGCCTCCTTCTTATTGTTCGTGCACTCACGTTTACTCCACGCACTTCATTCAGCACTGTTTAGATGTTCACGTGAGGAAACAATTTCTTAGGGAAGTTAAAACAATAAATCGGTCGTCACGACGGGTGGTTGCTCGAGTTCTGCCCGTACCGGGTCTCCTTTTGTAAGAACCTGTCTTTACAAACCTTCGGTATACTCTAGAAACCGTAGACTGGTTTAAATTTAAATTTCTAGCAATTGTTCGTTGATCCAAAGGCTTCTCGCACCAATGCCACAATTTGAGCGGCTTGTTCGGACGAAGTATCCATATTTATGGTTACGAAACTTTTAATGAGTTTAAAAGAATAATAATCAATACTATTGGTAACAATAATTTAAATTGCAAATGAAAAAATAAACAAAAATAGTTAATTTTAAACTTTACCCTAATAACACAATAATTTGAGACAATGCATAAATTTTATTTTCCCGGCTATCGTTTTATCTTTTACTGCAGTTCTGTTTTAAATTTTGTTTTTTTTTATGATTATTGGACAGTCTCGATATACTCATTTAGTTTAATTTAAAAAGCTTCCATACTTATCAAAAATATTAATTCGAAAGTAATCCTGAACTTTGTTGCAGTTTATGAGTCCGTCAGTGTATATTGTATCAAGCTTTTTTACCAGTAAGGTCCATTGAAATTATTCACTTCATGGTAATCAGCACTGAGATATTCGTGTAAGACAGTGGTCGACAAACCGCGGTTCGCGAGCCGCATGCGCAGCAGCTATTTGTCTTCTCGGCTCCGGCTTTTCCACGAAATGTGTAGGCACGAAATATGAATTATTATCATGCGTTATAAGTATGGTACCAAATTTTATTTTATTTATTGTATAGTTACACTAAGACTTATTTGACAAAGGCAAGTTCGAGTGTTCTTTTAATCCTAATCATCTCCTTAGTGATGTCTTCTGCTAAAGCAAAACTTAAGTTAAAAATGACTCTTTGAATAGATTTCAATGGTGTATTATAAATAAATTTGGCTCTTTTGGTCAACAAGGTTGCCGACCACTGGTCTAAGACATTTACGAAAACTTTTACGTATCTAATAATAAATATCACCTTAAAACAGAGACGAGTAAAATTGTAAACAACTAAATGCCGCGAAATAGAATAGAAAGTAACATTTCAAAATTATATATAATTATAGGTTCCTTAATTGATGATTTCATAAAACTGTATTCGTAATTTTACGATAAACACCAATTAAAATAAAATATAAACTTATCAATTAAAATTTATCACGAAACCTACAGACTTTATAAATAAATAATGTACGATTAAAATTCGTCTCGCCTGTTTACCAGTTATCAAATGTGATTTTTGGGATTTCTATATTTTACTATTATATAAAAATATATTGTATATAATATATTGTATAATTTAATATTTATTATAATCATATAATTATGAATATAATGTAAGGATAGTGTAACTTACCTTTTAGAGTGCCGTAGCAAAATGAAAAATCTGCTACGTCGGGCATTTCTATCCGATTGGTCTTCGCAAAACAGCAATTTATTATGCCATTATCTTGAAACTTGAAATGTTATCAATTATTTAGCTATCCCTGGGCAACAGTCGTTCTATCTGAAGACAAGGTAACTTATGTCATTTTTTATACATCTGGAAACTTGTATGCAAAATTTCATAATGATTGGTAGGGTAGTTAATCTCTTAAAGCGTGAAAGGGTAACAAATAAACTCACATTCACATTTATAATAGGTGACGTCATACATCTTTGCCTGTATAAATAACATTTCAAATACCTACATTCTTCACATAATGTTCTAGGCTGCTAGAAGAGAATATTATATATATATATAATATTCCAAATAAATAAAAAAATAGTAATACAGTAAATCATATACAGTGACATATACCTAGTCAGTTATATAGACATCTGTTATCTTACTTATAAGTTTAAAATTTAAATAATGTACATGTCTTTACATAACATTTTAATACAAATAGTCCTCTTTTACTTTTAGTGTTACATCATTACTTCATTATAAATTAAAATAGACATTATTTTAAATAAAATATTTGTAAATTCAATACTTATTTGTAACATTTAAAGAGATAACTCGATAATTTTAAAACGTTCTCGATTTCTATTGTGAAACTGTTTCACAGCCTTATTGCGTTCCTCTTTATATTTTATTTATATTTAGATCTCTCTCTCTCTCCTGTCTTACTTTTGCCCTCTTGTTATAATCTGTCCAGTATTAATGACGACCCAGAGTAATAATGACAGTCGCATAAATCGTAGTATCACGCCTGCACGAGACTTTTTTGATTCCACAATTACATGCTACTCATATAGTCCCTCCTATTAAATAGAAAGTCGGTTGCATTATACTATCGCGAAACGCAGTAACTTTGTGGCAGAGCTAAGCATCGAAATCGAGGTCTAAAGGGTGAGCAGTGAACGTAACCCGAAACATATTCGATAGATCAACGACGCCTACTATCTTTATCTTCCTGCAAGGCTGTATTACACCCACATTTCGCCAATTATGCTCTTAGATCTATGTAATAAAAGGCAATCGCAAGGTCCATATTCGAAGACCGATTTCCGATATTAAATTATTTACTTAACTATTATAAACATATTTCTCAGCGGACAGTGATCTGAAGGGCCTGTCATCTCCAAGGATAAAAAAGCTCCACTTTCAAACTAGCATGTATGTATGTATATACATATATACATACATATTACACATATTGTCTAAAATATTCAGATTTGCTAAAGTGACGTGGGTCAGACGAAATGCACTCCACAGTAATCATTAACCATTAGGCAAACCGTATACTACCATTTTTGTAGAAAATTAGTAGGTAATTCAATTAAGGTAGATGAATGGTGTACTTAATTAACTTAACGCTAACGTTAGTAATTATATAATTCTATTGTAATTGTGGTTTTAAGGTTGCGTCTGTACCATAAAATTACGTCTCATGTAGGTATGTGTCCTTATGTGAGTGTTTGTCCCAGCTACTAATTTCAGCAGTTGCTAATAAAATCATTAAAGTTTTCTGTACCTATGTAGCATTAAAGGCAAGCGCCTTTAATGCTACATACATAAAATATAAATTATTTTATTTTTATTGTATTTTAGCAATACATATTTCAAATAATTTATCTTTTTTATATTAGTACATATATTATAAATATAAAAGTATATTAAATAACATCGCTTATCCGTATATGGTTAATTGTATCCAAAAATTTATTGTTGCGGGATTCAGTAAGATATAAGGCACTAATAATTGCATTTCAAAATGTATTAATAAATACGTTTACTCCGAATAGTTTATGACTTATGGTAAATACGTTATAAAAATAGCATTGTTCTCCTTCATTTTTTATTCTTTGGGAAACAGGCGTGAATTTATGTATGTAGGTATGTATGTATGTTCTCCTTCGCCTCTTTTCCTCTTTCTCACTCCCTTCACCATCCATTAGATACCTATACACCAATAGCAAGATAATATTTTGAAAAATTACAATACCTAATTTATGTTAAATATGTATTAATGTATTTGTTGACTTGTTGGCTCGTCCTATTTTCAAGCAGCGATGTATTAATTTTAACATTATAATAATTAAAGAGCCGATGAGTGCTTGAGACGTTTCCCTGGCTGAATCGCTTCGGGAAGTGAATTGTATTATGAATAGCTTGAAATCTGAGGAGAATAAGCTTCACTTTAAAACGATATACCTACGACCTACGTAGTCCAACAGGACTTCATGGGCAATTTTTTTTAATTTTTTTGTTTAATTCATTGTAAATTTTTGTCCGACCGTTAGTACCCGCTACTGTACATGTAGGAGCTGGTACTAACGGTCAGATAAAAGTGCTCATAAAACTATCCACAACTTTAAATAGTTATAACACGTGGGCAGTAACGGCTATTCCACTACATTATTACTTTATTACTAATAGCAAAATGTACATTTACTAGAGACAACGTCTTTTACATTTTATCAACTATATTACAGACCGAAATTCCACACAAAAGTAACGGTTGTAATATTTGTAAACCGATTCGTCTATAAATACGAGTATTGCCAAAACAATAACACGCGCGGAAAGATTATGATACGCTTTTATAATGTAGTAACTTGAGTATCATCTTCAAATAAAAACAAGTTTCAACTAATTTCGTGCAATAAAGGCGGGTAAAAGAAGTTATGTAACTTCAAGTGGACTAAACATTTAAATTGGCGAATCCATTATTCATTTAGGAAATAAGTATTATTTTAGGCTTTTGTGTTAAGTTATCAACATTAAGAGAGAAATTTGCCGTCTTTCTTTTACCTCTTGTTATTCCTAATATGGCAGTAAAAATGCATCACATACCGGTTCAAAATGAATGGTCGTAACTATGACCTTGTTCTGGGCCTTTGCGTAACACATTCTATGCGCAGAATGATACAACTACTATTTTAGTAGGTTAAAAACAAAACCAAGTGGAATATTTTTGTGTTGGCTAATGGTGCCAATTCTGTTGTCACAAAATTCTCTTATCTTAGCTAAAAATCTCTAAAATTTAGTTTAGTCCTGTCAAATGACATTTCGTATTCTGAAATCGCTAAAAGTGACAGGACTAAACTAAATTTTAGAGATTTTTAGCTAAGATAAGAGAATTTTGTGACAACAGAATTGGCACCAATATTCATTGATTATATTCTGTGCATAACCGTAGCGGTAATCTCCAATTCATATACGCATATGATTACGTTATGATTACGATTTCTTACCAAAATATACGTGAATGCTTCTCGAAAGAACCAATTGTCGAGGTCGGTAGATGGTCAAACTTGAACACGATACTCTAACATATTATTAATTACGAAACACAGTTCCTTGAACTAACTCTACATATCACTGGTATACAATCATGAGCCACGGTTTTAGGACCACAGCGTACGACAAGATAATTATTTAATGTATGACTATAATATTAATTAACGCTGACTGCTCTAATTTACGCGGTATAGACTATACCTACCTACTTAGGTATTCGGAATATTTTTTAACAATTACAGGTATTTAGGCATATTTGTATTTGCCAAATTGCCGCTTACTTATCAACTCTAACTTAATTATTTGATTTCGTTTTTTAATTAAATATTGCTTAAAATTATAGGAATTATTATTTCACGATTATAATTATTTGATTTATCAATATTATATTAACAAATTATAAATAATTTTCAAGTATGATTTTTATTTATTTATTTATAATAATTCTTTATTTAATTATTAAAATGATTATAAATGTAATTTAATTGTACCTACAGTATGTGCGTGCAATTCATAGTTGTTTGGACATTAATAAGCTCGTAATTTTGACACGTTCATTGTTTGTTTTATATTATTTGCATCTCGCTTTGTAGGTATTTCTTTTTTAAGGCAAAGCTCATTGTATATTAATATTTATTTGTTATGTTCTTGTTTGCTGCCCTTAATAAATGAACCCTAAGAGTACCCAATATTTAATTAGTAATAAGAATTAATCGAAAATAACTAATATATTAAAATCTTTACCGTTGTTAGTGTAGTATTATCGTAAAGACTGTTTTTATACCGTAACAAAATGTAATGGCATCCTTATTGTACCTATAAGGCGCAACCTTTTCTGTTTGCCTGTCTGTAAATGTCTCTATGCAGCACTATTTAAAAAAGAAGCGGTGCTCGAATTTATGATTTTTACCAGGGACTTGAAAACGAAATGGATTTAGTTCCGTTACACAAAATGTTTTCTCATAACGTTCCAAAATTTGTAACGTTACTGAATCTTTATGCAATGTTTAACGTTATAAAATGATAACGTTATAGAATATCATTTTAGCAGAACAATATTTTCCGTAACGTTATAGGTTCAGTAACGGTACTGGACATATCGTTCTGATACGTAACAGTTTCACTTGAAACATTTTAGTTTTACCTCTAACGTTATTAATTCACCCCTCCACACCGCGCGGCTGCTGCGTTCAATTCAAGGTTAATGAAAGAGTGCGTTGTAGTTTTTGGCCTACAATTAAATTCGTGTGAATAATAATAGGTACATTTCTGAGCATATAAATATATCTATCCGTTTTCAGTGGATTCTATTAATATAATGTGTGAGTATCATGTTAATATTATATATCTCATTATTTCTAACTAATATGGCTTTTATTACAACTATAGATTTTCATGTTCTAAATTCTTGAATATTCCGTTGATTTATGCATTTAGCTACTATTTAAGTTGTTATTATGGTACTATAGGACTTTAATTAGATAATATTGTCTTATGTTTACGCGAATGTTATACAATCCCCATGAACATGGCTGCTGTAAAGCAACCGAAACGTCGGGGCAAAGTGTAAACTTAAATACAAATAGTTTTAATTAGAAATAATATATAGCTTAAATAGTAGTAAAATTCAATAATAGTAGTGTTAGAGTTTTCAAAATTATGTAATAACAGTGTTTAAAGTAAAATAAACAACGCGATAAAATCCGTATAAAGTGTTTAATTTCAATGACTTTAATTAGACTTGCAACGAATATTCGGCAACTATTCGGTATTCGGCCTAAACAAAGCTGAGAACTGATGATCCCAAACGTAAATTTATGCCGCGTGACCAACGAAGCAATCAATCAATTACCTACCTACATAAATTTATTATGAGCTTTTGTGCTGACAGTACAAATTAAGAATGAAGTTGGGACTCCGCAATTATCTTCTAATTTCAAATCCATAGTAGTTACCTACGCACTTTGATTTACGATGCTGCATCTAGACATGTATAAAAACAGTAGCGCATCCAAGGGGAGGCTTAGGGGGCCCGAGCCTCTGAAAGGTCCCAAATTTATCATTTTACTCTAGTAAATCCACGTTCAGTTGACTCAAAGTCCCCTCAGAAGAATGTTTTTAACATTTCAAGCAAATCAAGTATCAATTTCAATAAAGCAGCCCGTCTGAGGAAGTACTCCTCCACCCTACAGAAGACCGCAGCCAAAATAACCGTGTGTTGTGTTCCTGCGGTGAGTAGGGGTGCCAGTGCTCCTTGAGGAGGCGCTGCACTGTCAGTGAGGGGACTAGTGATTATGTGAGCGCCATTGCCTTGTACGGGCGCGAAGTGTCGACGCGGCGGTCAGGGAGACCCGGTGAAACGGCTGTCCGCTGGCCACCCGCAGGCTGAACGGGTTCCCGAACCCAGGGATTACTTAATCTCCGACCTGGGAGGCTGAACCACCAGCCCGTGTAAAGTTCACTATGCAGTAGTTGTTGCCGGAGGAAGAGACCGGAGTGGACTCGACTACTGTATCGGGAAGGGACCGACGGCCCTTCCGGCCGCCGCGTCGGCAAATCGCTCTACCTGTGCCAGGCTCTGGTGAGATGTAAACACGTCTTTGTCCTTTGCGCTGACAGTACAGCATCTTCTGATATCCTTTATACCCCCTTTTTTTAAATATGGCCATAAAGAATAGAAGAAACGATCTGACTGTCGATCGACTGACAAAGTTCTTGAGTAGTACCCTTCTGCAGAATTAGTGATCTTAGGAGACTTTAACACCCACCACGTAGAGTAGCTTGGTTCTCGGTCCACTGACTTTGCGGAAAGGTCTGCTCATGAGTTTGCTCTGGCCTATGGGTTTTCTCAACTGGTACATAGTCCTACCAGAATACCAGATGTAGAGATCCACACCAGCTCCTTATTGGACCTTCTGCTGACTACGAGCTTGGATGGATACTCCATCCAGGTGAATGCACCTCTTGGTTCTTCTGACCACTGCCTTGTTCGAGCGCGAGTGTCACTTGCGCAAGCAGATCCACTCCAGCCCACCACATGGCGTCGAGTGTGGCACTATAAGTCAGCAGACTGGGATGGGCTGTGAGAGTTTTACGGAGCGTACCCGTGGAGGTAGCTTCACTTCAGCTGATCCCAAAACCTGCGCTAGCGCCGTTGCGCAGCGATACTTACAGGAATGGAATGCTACATCCCAAACCCGCGGATCGCCGCAGGAATTAAAAAACGACCATGGTTCTATCAGTCCTGCAGAGATGCTAGAGCCTTAAAGCAATCTGCCTATGAGGCTTGGTCCACGGCCTGTACTAACAAGGAATCTAACATCCCCGAAGTGAAACGCAAATTAAATGCTGCCTCGAGACTCAATAAGAGGGTGGTTGCCAGGGCTTAGTTTGATATCGTCGGCAGAATTGGCGCGCGACTTGCTAGCTTCCCTTACGGGAGTCACTCTTTCTGGTCCCTCGCCAAGGCTGGTAAAAGGTAAGGTAGTAGGTAATTTTTGTCAGTCGTCCTTGCCACCACTCCGAAAGCCTGATGGTAATCTGGCCCATAGTGTCAAAGAGATGGCCGATTTGTTGGGTTCTCTCTTTACCTCAAACTCGACTATGAGCGATGGAGGCGCCGTACCACCTACAATTCTGTGGTGCGGTCATTCCATGCCGGAAATCTCAATTTCACAACGTGAGGTCCAGCGGGAGCTAATGTCTCTAGATGTTCATAAGTCGAGCGGGCCAGATGGCATACCGCCAGTGGTACTAAAGCGGTGTGCTCCTGAGTTGTGTCCAGTATTGACGCGCCTCTTCTCGCTTTCGTATTCCACAAGATAAGTTCCGTTTTCATTGAAGACCTCATTCGTTCACCCAGTGCCAAAAAAAGGTGACAGATCTGACCCATCGAACTACAGGCCTATCACTATAACTTCTCTCCTCTCCAAGGTGATGGAGCGGCTGATTAACTCTCGGCTGCTGAGGTACCTTGAGGATACGATTTGTTGAGTGACCGACAATACGGCTTCCGCCATCGTCGCTCAACTGGCGACCTTCTCGTGTATCTCACACACCGATGTGCACTAGCCATTGAGAGCCAAAGTCAGGCATTGGCTTTAAGCCTGGACATGGCGAAGGCCTCCGATCGGGTCTGGCACAAAGGTCTTCTATCGAAGTAACCATTTTACGGACTGCCCAAGGTATTATGCGAATGGGTTGCCAGCTTTTTGTCCGGCAGATGCATCCAAACTGTGGTTGACGGTTATTGCTCTAACCGCATGGACATAAATGCTGGCGTCCCGCAAGGCTCTGTGTTATCACCGACGCTGTTCCTGCTGCATGACAATAATATGTTGTCAATTGATAGCATTCATTGCTATGCGGATGACAGTACTGTGGATACTTATACCACGGGCCGCGCTAATATCCCTCGGTACACAGGGGAGGAAAGTCGCGAACGACTTGTGTCTGAAATCGGAAATACTCTGGATAGAGTGTCTGAATGGGGAAGACTAAATTTAGTCGTGTTTAACCCAGCTAAGACACAAGCCTGCGCGTTCACCGCTAAGAAAACCCCATTTACTGTGTCTCCACAACTCCAGAACATGCCTCTCACCATCTCCAAGAGTATTGGAATCCTTGGCCTCGACATCTCAAGTGATGTACAGTACCGAGCAAGGTCAAGCTGTCTTCTAAAAAGCTTGGTGTGCTCAATAGAGCTAAGCGGTACTTCACTGCGGGGCGAAGACTGCTTCTATATAAGTCGCAAGTCTGCAGTCATATTTGGGCAGGAGCACTAAAATACCAGCTTGATCCTTTTGACGCGGTACAAAGACGAGCATTAAGAATTGTCGATGAGCCCAAACTCACAGACGGTATCGAGCCACTAAGTCTCAGATGGAACTTTGCCTCCCTTTGTGTGTTCTACCGCTTGTATAATGGAATGTGTTCTAATGAGTTGTTTGAGATGATGCCTTCAGCTACTTTTTATCATCGCATCGCTCGCCATCGGCAGGGATGTCATTTTCACACCTTACAACCTAATTAGTGACGCACCAAGCGGTTCCAAAGGAATTTTCTCCCGCGGACGCTCAGGTTGTGGAATGAACTCCCTGCCCAGATTTTCCCACAAAACTACAGTATGAGGTTCTTCAAAAAAGGCGTTAAAAGATTTTTACTAGGTCAGCAACGCGCAAGTGATGCCTATGGTATTGCAGGCGTTGATAGGCTACGGTGACCATTTAGTAGGCCTGCGAAAATACCAGCGTTGTAGTCTATACTGCAACAATAGCTGACGCAGTGCCTAATTTGATCTCCATGTACCGCCTTCCGATAAATTGTATTTAATATTGTTTTCTTTTAAATTATGTATGTATTGAGATTCAAATAAAACATTTTTCTTTCTTACCATCAGGTGGTACGCTTGTTTGCCACTTTAGTAGTAAAAATATATATATATATATATATTTATATACAATATGAAATTTATACTACCAGCCAAATTTCGTCTAGACGTTAGGTATCAGTAATAGAACCCATTTTTCAAAAAGAAAGTATAATATTAATAAAATATAATTAAAACATTTTTTAAAACAAACATTAATTTAGCGTGGTCACCGAGTCAACGTAAACACATGATTCTTTAACAATGCATTGAATGAAAGCGGGGTGGCGCGCGGGGTGCGAGAAGGGCACAGCTGCAACACAAATGTCACAAATCGTAAATTTCGTTTAGTCGCGTGCGCACTTGTGACGCAATCGCTTACTTCCGTGTTTACATTTCCCGCGCGCGCCGCCGCCCTATCTTTTGACAATGTATTCAAACCGCGAGTACTACGAAATGGTGCGTTGTTACATTTTGAGTGGAGAAAGTTTAAATGGTGCTCAAAGACTTTACGAAGAACAAAGTGTTCCTCGCCTCCGTAATCAAGGACACGTAAATCCAACAGTGCCAAATCGTGAAACGATTTTAGCTGTTAATCAACGGCTGTTAGACTACGGCCAATTTACTACACCTTCGCATGCCCAAGGACGCGGCAGGCAGAGACTGCCTGTAGAAGTCGAAGACGAAATCTTCGATTTCTATGAACGCAAACCTCGTGCAAGTACACGAGACGCAGCCCGGCGCTTCGGCGTGAGTCAGTATGCGGTTTAGAAACTACTGAACACTACCGGCATGCACCCTTATCACTTTCGGAAGGTCCAAGCATTAAATGATGAGGATGCTATGCCTCGTCGAAGATTTTGTGAGTGGCTAATTGCACATCCAAATGCTGACATTTTATGGACGGATGAGGCACTCTTTACTAGAGCCGGGCTATACAATCAGCATAACGAACATTGGTGGTCGTTTCGTAATCCGCACATGATAAGGGAGACCTATCACCAAGTACGATTCAGTGCAAACGTATGGGCTGGCATTAGAGGCAATAAAACTTGGACATGTTGCGACATGTCATAGAAGATTTTATGGACGATGTGCCTATAGTTAATTATCGTGAGTTTTACTACCAACACGACGGTGCACCACCACATTATGCCACCTCTGTTCGTGAATACCTTAACACGGAATACGGCAGTCGCTGGATCGGTCGTGGGGGTCCTGTTCCATGGCCGCCGCGTTCCCCGGACCTTACGCCGTGTGACTTTTTTTTATGGGGTGAAATAAAAAGACGTGTGTATGTGGAGGAGGCTGAAAGTCTCGAGGCTTTAAAAGAACAGATAAACCGTGCATTTGATGAAGTGAAAAATAACACTACAGTGCTAAATAAGCTAAAAAACAATGTGCAAAAGCGAGCAAGACTGTGCCTAGAGAGAAACGGATTGCATTTTGAAAATTTATTGAAGTACAGCTGAAGATGTGGTAAGTGGATTTTAGTTGTACGCCTCAACCAAAAACTTAAGCTGATTACATTTATTTTAAAACGCATAAATCCAACTATTCTACTTTATACTTTTGTTTTACGTATTTACGATTTTTATGTTGTGCCTAATGAATAATTCAATAAATACTTATTAGCCCTTACGTCGAATAGTATCTTGTGCAATCTCCAGCTAATGAAATAATAAAGAGTAGGTTTGAAATTGATTATGTTATCACTGATATACCGCCGGCCGCGCCGGCGACGGCGGGGCGCGGGGCGCGCGGGGTGTCTTGCCGCCTAACGCGTAGTGCATGTACCGCGCGTGGTGTCCATAATCATAGAAGTTTTTAAGACAACTTTGTAGTGGCTGAATTCATTAATTTTGTACTACTTAGCATAAAAATAAAAAATACGTGTCTCATTATTTTACTCAAAGATTATTATATTAAAGTTTAGACGGTGACTAAAAAATCAGGTTGTATATATATCCTATTGCGAAGATTTTTGTCGTCATTTAAACTAAATATCTGTATACAAAATTCTTCTTTTTACGACCCATGATTTAACAGATACTTTATAAATGTAGATTTAATAATTATATTTTATAGTAGTTACACTAATCGCACATACAAATAAACTTCAAAGTCAAACAATAACAAACTACGGCTTCGATCGAAAGTAAACTAGACAAGATCGGATAAGATGTAAACACGAAAAAATTATGCTAGGTTGCCATTCTTATCATTCTGCACACGAAGAGTCCCGGAAAGGTGCGACCGCGCCGAACTTGCAATAACGTTACGATAAAGCTGGCAACGTTGCATAACAAAATAAATAATGTTACGTTTCGTGATATAGTAATAACGTTACTTTATTGATACTGTTATTAAACAGAATGGAAATTTCGTTCCGTTATGTCATAAAGTTAGAACAAAATAAAGAATTTCGTTACGATCCTAGTGAAACGTTACAAATTATCGTTACGAGAACAGTACATAACGTTATTTTCAGTAACGTTTTAAGTCCCTGATTTTTACTGTATAGCTCTCTATACGTTTTCTTCTAAGCTACGGAAGTACGCTACTTTGGAACCTACCGCGCGAGTTGGTCTCGTAACTGACCGGTTTTAATAATTCGGAGATTGTGTAACTTGTTTAGAACATATTTTAATCTTTAGGCATACATAATAGCCTCGATATAACGTAATACGATGTTATCATCGATTAGCAAATTTTTAAGCAATGCCACTTAAGTATCTGGTGGTCCCATGATTTTAACATGACCGTGTAAACAAAAGTAATAGTTATCTACACGAAGTTGAACAATGACTATACATACATAGTATTATAACAATCTAATTACACGGTTGCACAGTCAAGAAAAGTACGTACAGATTCATTTTTCTTGTTGAAGTGAAAGCTTCTTTAGGCGCGTTGAGCACTTTTTGGGTGAACAAAAATCATGGAACTCGCGTCATCGTCACCGAACGCTTTCCATGAGCTATATGTATACCGTGTATATGTGTACTTTTTGGGTGAACAAAAAGCGTGAAACTCACGTCATCGTCACCGCACGCTAGTTGCTTAGTTTTCACTTCTATCGGCAGTCCCCAAAGACAGCGCCGCATGATATTTTAAAAAAAACGACGTCTTCTCTAGGAATAATTCCAGGGTTATGGGAGATTTTACAAACATTCCAATAACGGACACAAAGAACACTGAGACTCGGAACAACCATTTGTGAATCACATAATTTTTTGTCCCGTGTGGGGATCGAACCCACAACACCCGGCGCAGTATCAGTGGCTAATCAAACACTTAAACCACTACACCATCCGTGCAGTCAGGATTCACCAGTTCATGTTTTACTATCAGTAAAGGTTATGATCCTTCAGATGGATGATCTTCTAGTGTGTCTCACAGGTTACTTGGCCTTAGATTTGATGAACTTGGATGCCTTGATGATAAATGATGAGGGTATTTCTATTAACTTGGACATTGCTACAGCATTTGCACACACTAAGTTTCTAAGTTTCTGCGGTTCCGTAGAAGTGACCGAAACGAAACTCCATACAGCTAGTCAGCATTTCTTAACAGATTCGATCAATCACACTGCCTGACCTAGCAATAGAAACCGAAACCACACTATCGATTAAATACTTAAGCACACAGAACTAACAAAACTGTCATTAATAAATTCCATATAACATTTTGATTATATCTTAGATTTTTGAACCATTTTTATGTCACCAAGATTTATCCGCCAAAAAAAGCACAGTGGCGGAATCTTAATAAGCTCGCTCGCTCGGTTACGTGTCATTTATATCTATAGTTGGTGAAATATAGGCTCATCATTTTTCTTTTGACTATGTGATCGTGATTCTATATATGTATTTTTACTTACAGCCATGGCGTCCCCTACTATCCGGGATTTCTACAAGGGTAGGAATATCCTCGTAACCGGTGGTACTGGCTTCATGGGCAAAGTGCTTATTGAAAAGCTTTTGTACACTGTGCCTGACATCGGCAACATCTACATTCTGATGAGGCCCAAGAGAGGAATGTCTGTCAGTCAGAGGATTGAAGTAATGCAACGTCTCAAGGTGAGAATAAATGCTACGATCTACTAGACTTTGCCCGCGGCTTCACTCGAGTTAATCTAGATTTTGTCAATAAATGCCTATTCCTCGAGAACAGTACTTCTTTTGGATAAAAGTTAACCTTTCCTGTACCTATTTAATGAAGATCAGTCGAGTAGTTAAGGCGTCGAAGCGTAACAAACAAATAATCAAACTCACACTCGCATTTATAATATTCATAAAGATAAAAAAACAGCTTTCTTATGTTTGTGTCCACAAAATTGGCAAGTTAGTGGATAGATTGACTTAAAGTATTTTTATTCACAACGTTTTATTTATATACGTTTTATTCTTATGTTCCCACGGGAATAGGAAATATTTCTATAATACTTTTATATACTTCTCAGAAGGTAAGAAGAAGAAAGAAACAAACATTTTACCGAATGAGCCACAATTAAGCCCGAGTTTAACTAATAGGTATGATAAGAGTTTTACTGCCATGCAACGGTAGTGAATGTACTATGCATGAGGTCTCGAGTTCAATTCTTGGTTCAGACTAAGGGCCATCTCGATCGCAATAGGTTAGCTTTTCTGTTACGTGTGATCTAAAAACATAACAGTTGCAATGAGGGTGTAATACCGATTACCATAAATAACTGCATAAACTTATAGTAATACCTACAGCTAAACGGGTAGGATTGCGAACATAGGCATAACATTCTGTACATATGATCTTATCTTATCTTGGGTGCCAGTCAGTACAGACCGGCGACACTTCGACCCCGTGGGATCTTTTGTGTCGACTTCCCCAATACCGACTACCAGATGTTCATGGCAGCTGGGACCGACGACTTAACGTACTCTCCGAGGCACGGAGCAGGCGATAATTGTCAATCAATACGCACATAATTTCGAAAGGTCATATAACTTCCGAAAGTCAGAGGTGCGCGACGTGGGTTCGAACCCGAGACCCTCTGCATTGCATTGCAGTCTGTTGGTCTCCCCACTGAGCTATCGCTGCTCTTATAAGATACTGTACTAACTGCACAAGTTTATGTTTTATAGGTATTCGATCGCTTGAAAAGCGAAAATCCAAAAGCGTTGAAGAAAATAATACCTCTACAAGGCGACGTGCTAATGGAAAATTTAGGACTCGCTGATTCGGTAATAGAGGATTTATCTAAAGAAGTATCAGTGGTATTTCATTTCGCTGCTACGTTGAGGTTAGAAGCACCTTTGAAAGATAACGTGAACATGAATACTAATGGAACGCAACGAACCCTGGACGTCGCGAAGAGATTTAAGAACCTGGCTATATTTGTTCATCTGTCTACTGCTTTCTGTTATCCCGATTACGAAGTGTTATGTGAAAGGGTAAGAACTGATTTTATTTTTGCTTATGATCGGCTGTAACGCTATCTTCTATAGAAAGTGATATAGAATAGAAAGAATGTGTAACTATGACTGGGCTCGTTTTTAAAGTAAGGTTTTATAAATATCTACCTTGTTTCGTTGGCGCCGTGGCAGTAAATACGAGTGCTGTGCGTTAGGTCTTGGGTTCGAATCCCACGTCGGGCAAAGCGTTTTTGCTTCGTGAAATTCGCACGGTGTGCTTGTAGTAGATGGTAATAGGCTTGCCTCCTATATCGTGGAACTTGTAAAGCTGGCGAAATATAGACATAAGACAATCTGGGTACTCCTTATATATTGTTTACATTATAAACATTATAACTATCTCTCTCTCACGAGCTTTACCAGTATCTTATTTAGTAAGATTATAATATCAGTGCTATACGATATACGATTTCAGGACTATTATTTAAGAACTATCGGGGTGATGAGACCCGGATTTAGTAGACATTATTGTAAGTACTATTACATAATAAAATAAGTCTTCTGTACCGTTAAAGCTCTTCTTTATATTCATTTTCGCAACACTATGTGTGTTTCGAAAAGTAAGAGTTGCGTGATTCCAAACATTCGTTCTACATTCTAATATGGACATAGTAACAAATTATTAATATTACCCATATTTATGATGATGGATGGCGTAGTAGTTGAAGTGATTCCCTCGCCACTGCCACTGCCGAATTTTGGGAATTCGAATCACATGAACAAGCACACGACAAAAAGTGCCGAGTCTAAGTGTTCTTTGTATCCGCCGTTTAAATGTTTGTAAAGTTCCTCGCGGTACATAAGTTATTCCTAGTGCGTGAGTAGTCATTAATAAAACAATACCTCGTACATTCATCGTAACATCTATTTGAGGACCAACAACCACACAATTTTTATTCCATATAGGGATCGAAACCACAACACGCAGCGTACCATAGTAGCACTCACAAGGCGACCACTCCGTGCAGTCAAAATTAATTTCATTTCAGTTTGGGCGTGCTGACTGACAAATAACTTATAATGATATTTCCAGTTATATGCCCCTCCAGTAGAACCAGCGAATGTGATGAAGCTTATCCAATGGCTGGACGACAAGCAGTTAGCTTTGCTGACTCCGTCTCTGCTTGGACCTCACCCAAACTGTTACACGTTCTCTAAGCGGCTGGCAGAGTCGATAGTAGAACAGTCTTACCATGAGCTGCCTCTTGTCATTGCTCGTCCGAGTATAGGTAAGTATTTGTTATTTATGATAAACTTAAGCTTGTTAGAATTCCAACAAGTTTAGGGTAAGGTTTTCAGATTTAGTTTTATGGTTCCTTAACAATCTAGAGATTTTTTGGGTTATAGTAATTTAGGATGCATATTACTAGTATTTTTGGAAACCCCCTCTAATTAAACTTGAATGCTGATTTTAGGAATGGTTTCGAGTCGTCGGTACTTTAATGATTCCGAATTGTCCCCTTGATCTCTTAAGCGTAAGTGTAATGCATTATCCATTGGGCTACCGCCGCTTTGATCAAGTTATGGTAGCAAGTATTTATGTTATGTTACGAATCATTAGAATCCATCAACTTCGAGAAACTCTCTAACACAGTTCTATAAATATCATAAGGAATCAAAATAAGAATAATATTTTAAAATGCTTCTGACAACCGTTTCAGCCAACCGACTCGTGAAGCCATATAAGTTTCAACACAGCGTTACACAATTACAATCATCAGCGTTTTCATTAATTTCTAGTATGTCCAGCACTGTCCGAGCCTGTACCAGGATGGGTAGACAACTTGAACGGCCCAGTAGGAGTTATGATCGGCGCTGGCAAGGGCGTCATACGTAGTATGCTCTGTGATGGCTCCTTGGTAGCTCAAGTGATACCAGTCGACACCGCCATCAATGCTATAATCGCGATCGGCATGATTGAAGGAACGAGAAACGATAAGTTAGTAGTATAATAATTTTAGTTTGCTCCTCAGCCCCAAACAAGTTCAATGTTTCTAAACTTGAAAGATAGATAGAGCAATACCATAAATAAAATGTGAGCAAACTGTTCACACGGGTAAATACATTACCCGCGTGAACAGTTTGCTCACAATTTTACATTGTACATTAAAAATAATAATTATTTAACATTATGTAGTTTTAGAATAGCTACCCTAGTAAATATTAATTGTTGAAAGTATTCGAAACAAATACAACTTTAAATAAATACAAAAAGAAATGTCAGGGTTAAAGTGTTTCATATTATTTAATTTCGTAATTAATATGCACTACGTACACAATGAGTATCAGCATCGGATATTACTGTTGCACTGATGAATGATAAACTTTGTGCCAAGGTAAGGCGAAGTCTTATGAATGAATTAAATATGTAAGACTTTACGCATATCCTTTAACACAAGATACGGCGCTTGCAAAATGTTATTTATATGGACCATATTAGTAGCCTTCTTCAATATCTAAGTACGATTATACAGCTACTTTAGTTTATAGGATAATAGATGAGGTTTACTTAATATGAATTATATATAAGTTTAGAGCATGATGGAGCGGATATGACCGTGTGTGGCTAAAAGCTTCCAAATAGGTGAAATAAGGACAAAAAGTCTAAGTATGATCATTTTGAAATACAGCCCTTTCTAATACTATTTTTACTTTGTATATATGAAGGTACCTATAACAAGGCATTCCTAACATACATGTACATAATTAAAGCTTTCCTTCCTCACGTTTTACGCGTCATTATTTCAACATAATCAATTATTTACTATACCTACTTATTAATGCACTTCGCATTTCAGACCAGAATCAATTCCTGTATACAACGTGAATATTGGACACCAAAAACCGACTACATGGGGTGAAGTTCTCGAAGTAGGCAAGCAGTATGGACGTGAACGTCCACTGGCATGGCCGCTTTGGTATCCCAATGGTGACATCACAACCAACCCAGTACTACATGAAAGCCGTCGAATTTTTTACCACTTGCTCCCAGCATATCTTATTGACTTATTACTATTATTATTAGGACAAAAAAGATTGTAAGTACCCCATATCCAAGTAATAACCGTTATATTTGTACTATGGAAACATATTATATATTAAACATACTTTTACCTACTTCAAATACATGCCTGCATTCAAATTTACAGGCTGGTGAGAATCCAAGATAGAATAAGCCAAGGATTGGAAGTACTTCAATACTTCACAATGAGGCCGTGGAACTTCCCAAGCGAAAACTATGATAGCATACAGGGAAAGCTAAATGAAGAAGAACGGGTTATCTACAACACCGATATCACCACTGCAGACCGTACAAAGTATTTGCAGAATAGTGTGGAAGGAGGCCGTGTGTTCTGCTTAAAAGAAGACCCAACTAAGACTCTTATCAATAAATCTTATCACAATTTGTAAGTATACCAAGTTACTTACCCAAATCTATATTTTAAATGATCGCCTATATATATAAAGACATACATATATTATGTATATTTCATAAATCGACAGAGGTCGACAGAGGTTCTACTGCATATAAAGCATTTCTGTCTAGGGTGTTATTTGCTTTTGTGGATAGAAATTTAAGATTGCAAAGCTTACAAAATTATGATAAATGACATTTTAATTTTGGTATCTCAATGTCTCTTGAGACCATAATTTTTTTTCCATATATATTATACTTCATCAACAACACTGATGTCTTCAAAACAGCGCTACGAGCTAAAACCAAAACTAGTAGGTACATATGTAAGTACATAAAATAGTTATCTACTGTTCTGAAGCTACGAGTCACGTAGCGCATGTAATAACGCAACGTAACTACGATAATAGTCTGAGATGCCAGGACCGACTGACCTAGCCGATGTCTTATTATACTTGTTTATATGTTTATTGTGTGAGCAACCTATGTAGGCATAAAAGTAAGATTGTGCCCATCATCATCATCCAATCTTACAGCTTCGCATCTGAAAGGTTCTAAGACAACCCATTATTAGGTAAGCCTTTGCTGCTCATCGGTCCGTCTATCAGCGGGCTGTTTCTAATTAACCGTAATTAGTAGAGAGTTGAAATGTTCACATGATGAGTTTATATTTCTATTGCCACTATAACAAGAAATAATAAAAAACCAAGATGGCGAATTTCAAAGTACGGAACTCTTCGTGAGCGGATCCCATCTGAACAGTTTTATTTTATTTTGTTTTTCTTGGGCCTTTCGAATTCATCTGGCCGGTAGGCAGACAAATAGACCTAAAATAGACATCGAAACAATATGTCGTTTATTTAAAATTCAGTCTTACAACGGTTATAATGTAGGTAGACCAAGTTATTTATAAAGAAAGTATGAACTTTTCTCAAATTCTCATAACATAGCCTACGTTTTAGTAGGTACCTAATGAACCTGAATTTATATACGACAAGTCAATCAGCATCAAGTAAAAACAATATAAATAATTAGGTACTGTTAGATTATCTACAGATATTCTGTAAAAGCATAGATCTAGTGCCTCAGGGATCATATACTATAAAGGAGTTACTTAACTAGGTTGCCAAATAAAAGTGATTTTAGACTACTACACAAGAAGAATATTCCTGTATGGGTTAAAATATAGAACACATGTAGGTAAAACTAGCAACCTATTTTGATGTAGGTACCTATCGTTCATCTATTGTGCGTATCATATAACTATGATCAAACAATATGTTTACAGTTACTTGGTAAATTTAAATTTTGTTTATCTGTTTCAGCCTATATTGCCTGGATTGGGTGTTCAAGATCCTCTTTTGGTTGCTGATTCTATCGTTTTTGGCGTCTTGGTTCGAGCCGGTCAGAACGATCTTTTCACTTGGCGAACCTGTTGTGAAACACTTACCTTTCTTGGGAAAAGCAGTGTTTAATGATAAACAGTTGCATTAAAAACACTTATTGGTATAGGTTGTACATAACCACGAAAAAACTGTAGCGGTATAGATTGACCCAAAAAAATATATTAGAATTAGGTACATACACTTAATCAATATTTTATTTGGCCATGAATTCGAATTTATTTTGAATTTGTCTTGGTCTGAACCTGGATGAAAGCAAATATTAATATTTGCATTCATCCAGGTATTCGGTGGGTTCAGGTGTTAATTGAAATTAAACTACTATATACGGATTTTATCGCGTTGTTTATTTATCACTGTATTACAAAATTTTGAAAATATTACTCTACTACTACTATTGATTTTATTTGACTAATTTATAAGCTAATAAAATTATTTAAACTATTAAATCTATTTATTTTTGGTTTACACTTTCCCCGACGTTTCGGGTGCTTTTCAGCAGCCATGGTCACGGGGAGACTAAGATGGTAGTTGTCTCAATGTTCCAGTGTAGTTATTTCAAAGTACCTGAACATAATTTAATTATTGGTGTTTCTATGTATTTACGCAGAATGAGCTCAAAGTATCATCAAGTCTAGCTGTGGTTTGTTTCTTCTTGGGTTTGACTATTTGAAGTACTGGATCCCAAGCTGGTGTAGTAGAGTAATATTTTCAAAATTTTGTAATACAGTGATAAATAAACAACGCGATAAAATCCGTATATAGTAGTTTAATTTCAATGAATAACATTCGCGTAAACAGAAGACAATATTATGTAATTCAGGTGTTAATTTTTTGACTACATTTGTTTATTGCTGCGGGAGATATTAGGTAGATACTTTCATATAAAAATCTTTAACGTAATAGGTACAGGTATATAAACAAGTAACTATAAGTAGGTGTAACCCCACACATACCTAAGCATGTTACAAAAGAAAGACTCAAGCATCTGTCAATAAAAACAGTTTGCTATAAAAAAATATATAAAGACAAGTGGGTAAATAGGTACAGTTCCGTATATAATGTGTTATCCTATTAGGTACTGGATTTCGGAGACTGCTCGTACAGTGCGGCCATGCTCGCGATCAGCTTTATGATATTCTGCACCTCTCTAAAATTATTAGGTACTGTGATGGCCAGATAAGGAGAAGTCAGTATAAATTCGATTTATTAATTGGAGGCGTTCACAGTTTTTGGTGCATATTAGACGATGAGATAATTTTAAAATCGTATTTTCACAAAACTGTTCGTTGAATTGTTGACGTATAAAACTGATGTTCTAGAGAATTAACTTACAATCAACATGTCTACGAATTTAAAGAAGCGTTACTGTAGATATTATTCAATATAATAATAGATATAAGTACTTATCATTAGAATAGCAGTTTTCCCGGAAATCAACCCTAAAAGGCAGTGAAAAATATATCGTACCCGAATCAACCACTTCGAAGAATTACGTAAAAACCAGTCACTTTCACTCTCGTGTTAGGTACCTATATATGGTGTGTAATAGGTAACGAGAATAAATGTGATCATCTTAAATATTAAGGTACCTTATAAAAGTTGAAGTCTCGGTCAAGATGCACATGGTCGTAGTAAGTCACAAGTAGACCAGCATGATCGCTGTAATTCCTGTTATCGTTATTCGTTACGTTATCTATAAACATTGTCACACCACTAATACTTAATATGCCTATTAGTATATTTATTACAAATAGGTATAAAGTGCTACTTGTATTGTTATTTTGCGTGGTAATCTTCAAAACCTCGATTTCAAGAATTCTTTCAGTGATCGAAAGATACATAATTCTAGATGGACACATGCTATATTATATTGATTCCACCCGGGCAAACTTGCCACGTCCGCTAGTATGATATAAAAACGTGTGCGTTACCGCAGCAGGAAAGTATATCCAAAGTAAGTCTGCTGTAAATGTGCGCCGCATAAAAAAATTGATCGTGTTATCGTTGAAAAATAAACGATTCCTGCTGGAGCAGCGTTGTGCCAGTAGGTAAATTCTAAACGAAAGGTCGGAGAGAGAAATATTGTGCGTGGGCAGAGCTTATATTTGTGCTAAAATGTGGGCCGAAATTATAATTTGTGTACTCGAAGCTCTTTTTCTTAATTTTTTATCAAAACGGTAACTTGCGTTATTCTTTTATGCAGCGTGCAGCGCACATTTACAGCAGATTACGCACTAATTATACGATCCACTCATATCACGATAGGAAACACTTTCCTGCTGGGATAACGCACACGTTTCTATACTATACTAGCCAATACTAGCGAACGTGGCAGTTTGCCCAGGTTGAATTAATACTTAGCTTGCGTCCATCCGGAGTTATGTATCTTTCGATCACTGAAATAATTCTTGTCTTCTATCCTTCTAACTCTACGTTCACAGCAAGCATCAAATGCTAAGTTGTTTCGCTGCGAACTCCTCGTAGTTTTCCATTCATAATGCTACAGATTTGATAGAAATAAACTTTGTATAATGACAGGAAGACTAGAGCTAAGTGACATTTGATGACATGATTGCGGACCTATATTCGTACCTATTACAAAGATTATACCTACAGAATCTTGTATATTTAGTTCGTAGGTTAGTTAGTAAACTATCAGGGAGCGAGGCAATGCTTTTCTATTATAATTTAAGTTTATATAGTATACATATATTTAAAATTGGCATAATTATATTTTGTACACTAAAATTAGATTGAACTAGTGAATAAAGTTCGGTTTTATAATCTTTTTATCTCAGATTATAGTTTTATATCATATTTTGTAAATACCAAAATTATTGCATATCATAAAAATGTTAGTTTACGTGTGTAGACAAAAATTTCACAATATGAATTAAAATGAATTATAAATTTGTATGGTGCTTTATATTAGGCAAATATTTTTAAAAAGGAAATTGTTAACAAATAGGTATGCAATAAAACAGCACACGATTAACATAATATATGTATATAATATTTCTTAATATGATGTTTCATTTATTGTCTGTAGAAAGAAAATCTCTATATAAATATAAACATGGATCATTTAAACATCTTCTAAACAAAATTATGTTTATGTCTTAGTTCAATATTTATCGCAGATCAGATGAGCTAATTGGTCTATGATAGTTTTAATGTAATCCTTGATTTATTACATGATTTCTAACATCTACAACATTTATAAATAAACTTATACCAATAAACAGCATTCAGCAATAGCTTAATGACACATACAACTTATATATATGCCAGTGAACAAACTTACAGAATAAACAAAATAAAATATAAAGCATGATGACTCTTCTTTTAAATAAACATAATTTACCAATTAAATCGTTTCTTAGTATTGGCTAGGGATGTGAGAATCTTCTCTTACTTTGAATTACATCACCACAGCAAATACTCCCGATACTAAGTGCGTTTACTTGGTAGCATTGACAATGTCAACGAACTCTGGCTTGAGACTGGCTCCACCGACTAAAAAGCCATCAATGTCAGCGCAGGCGGCCAACTCCTTAGCGTTTGAGGCGGTGACGGAACCTCCGTATTGGATGCGTACAGCTGCCGCCACGTCTCCCGAAACATTGCTTGACAGCCAATTGCGCAGTGAAGCATGAACGTCTTGAGCCTGTAAACGATTAACACGCCATAGTCCCCATCATTATGCAGAAGTTACTTAAACATTTATATCGCCAGCTAAGTCGCTTTATGCAGCTGCGCAAATCTCGTCTACTGGTTACAATCATAGTTTATTGTTTACCTGACCCAAACTCGTAATACTAGCACAACATTCAAATCATTTGAAGCAATTATATTATTACATATGAGTACATATAACTCAATTCAATCAAGATAAACCCTAGCTTCAGTAATCACTAAATTACTGGTACCTATATGAAGATATAAAAGTAAAGACTAAAAAAATATAACTTGCAACTGCAAATCAAATGTAAATAGGCTCAATAAATATAATTATTTATGTGTAAATTGCATGCAATTTAAATCAGGTAAACTACAGATAAATATAAGTGCATTGGTTGGACACTGTAACTTAAGTATTAAAATTTATCTGTATTTTATCTGATCTAAATTTGCTCTACAAGGCAGTTATAACACAATAATTTGTGATATTGTTATCTCAAAAATAATTTTAAATCAAGCAATAAAATCATTACATAATATTTACTACAATGTGAGTCAATACCAAAAGGTCATTTGTGAGAAAGTTGAATGACACATTATTTCTACCATCTACTAACTAAAAGGATGTCTAGTACTAAGTATAGAATGCATATGGCTTTATATCTTTTTATTAGTGGATGGCAGATTTCAAAGCTTTGCATGATTATATATGATACACACTTACAAATTAGTTGTGCAACCCTGGTAAGGACATAGTATAAGTACAGATTTTACCTGTTGGGGAGAAGCGGTCTTGCCAGTTCCAATGGCCCAGACTGGTTCATAGGCAAGGACAACACTGGCCCATTTGTCTCCAATTGCAGGAATGAGTGCTTTAGTCTGTCTGAAAACTACTTCTTCAGTTTTGCCTGCTTCTCTTTCTTCTAGAGTCTCGCCAATACAAGCAATCACTTTCAAGCCAGACTCAAGAGCATGGGCCACCTAGAAAATGTAAAAATGGTTTGATATCAAAATCAGGTTAATAGAAACAGTAAAGGCATATTTGCTTCAAAAAACTATACTTACTTTCTCGGCAACCAAATCATCTTGCTCTTTGAAAATTGTTCTCCTTTCCGAGTGCCCAAGGATCACCCAGTTGCAGCCAATGTCTTTAATCATAGCTGGAGAAATTTCACCTGTAAACAACAAAATAATGATCATATGCCAAAGGAACCACCTTATTGTACTGTATTAATTGTAAATATAAATACTTTTCTAATTTCAATGACAAATACATTGTCATAACTTTGATTGAAAACATCTGACAAACAAATGATTTTTACACAATGTGTTCACCCTTTGTATATTGACTACAATTTTAAGATTCCATACAATGTGACTTGATCAATCAATTATAAATCTAGCTTTTAATTGTAGTGTTACTTACAATAGGCATACTTATAATTTAGTTTTATACTATTTTTAATTATTACCTGTGAAAGCACCCTTTGCCATCTTCCAGCAGTTTTGTGCAGCAACTTCAATAGTATCAGGGACAATGCTCTTGACATAAGCAAGGTAGATGGCTGGGACTCCAATCACAACCTGGATTTATAACATATTAATTTAATTATACAAATTATTGAAATTCCAACATCAAGTGCATTCAATTATAATATTTTACCCACCTCAACATTAGGATCCAAAGGACCTTTTTTCAAAATCTCAACAATATCAGTGACTTGTTTCTTGTCACCATTCATCTTCCAGTTACCACCAACAACAAACTTGCGGCCCATTTTGACAGGATTGTATTCTTAAAAAGAAATAAAAATGATTTATAGGATTCTAAAATTTGGATAAAGGCAATCCAAGCGGTGAGTATTCTATAATAATTATAATTACACATATAGGTAGGTTATATGAAACAAGATAGACACTTGGTAGCAATTTTTGGACATGTTCATATTGTAATTTAGGTATTTATGTAATCTACTGTTTATTTAACAAACAAGTTAAGATAGCGCTATCGTATATTGTAACCTGTAGCAAATTGTATGAATATATAGACCATGACATTGAGACATGACCTATTTGACCGACCTAACGGGACGCGAAAATAAATATAAGGCATAGAATAATCATTAAAATGGTAAGTTAGTAACTTTTAAAGTAATGGGAAAGTGGATTCTTAAGTATAATCCACCCTCAACATCGGGGCGTGAATACGTAACGAAAATGTTATTTGTAATTTTCAAGTGTACCTACCATACAAAATAATAAATAGCTACTACGCTAAATAATATTAACTAAATTAGAATACAATAACGATATAGAAATTAACCGAGCAGAATTAAACGTGCCGGTAATCTTTTTCTTGAAATACAATGTAAAATAATCATAAAAATTACTGCTAGCTTAAAATAATGAATCCAACAACTTAAATCGATTTATATTGATTAGATTGCTTTTAAAAGAAATAATAATTTTGAATATTTACCTTATCGTTGAAAAAGTTAAAACTTTATAAACTCCAGCGGGAAACCGGCTCGGAATACTGTATGTAATCTTAAGTATTTAATTCTCATACAGACATCAATTTAAATAATCAGTACAAAAATTTTTTGGCCAATGACAGACTCCTATTTACAAACCAGACCAATCATAGCTTACAGATGAATTTTAGACTAAGAAAACGCACTACCCAGTTTGACCTCTGTGACATTGAAGGTACTTATTTTAAAAATGGTTTGTTTGACACCAAGTTATTTCCCACATGGAATAAAGTGGGTTTCTTTAAACCAAAAGACGATTAGAACACAATAACATTTATTGTTAAAACATTTTTAGAGAGAATGGACAGTTACTCTGTTATTCAGGTACTAAATGTGCCCGCGGTTTCACCTACGTTTATGATTACTGCACCGCCGCAGTCTTCCCCGATAAATGAGCTATCCGATACTAAAATATTTTTTCGATTCGTAATAAAAAGTATAGATAATATAGATCACAGTACTTTAATTATCTGTTTAGGGATGTTGCGAATATTCGCTACCGCATCCGCAATTGAGGATCTGCCGCATGGATTTGGACACCTGCATCTGCATCCAAAATAATCAACGCGGATGTTAATGCGGATACAGATATAGTGCAAGTTGCGATGAGAAAGAAAATGCGTGAGCCGATGAATGGCGCGATGATTCTTCAAGTGAAGATGAGAATCTTACTCAAAAATAAATTGCTATTTTACCTTATACAAAATTAAGGACTATGTATTAAAGCAGTCATCGAGAAGATTTTGAATTGAAAATATTGTCAAGAATAGTACGCAGATTTGTATTGCCATCACCAGCCAGGGTTCTTATTAAACAGTTGTTCATTTGTGCGTGTTTAATTTATGATTTTTTGCAAAACATGCTTGAACCTGCAAAGGCGGTGATATTAGATACTTTTATTAAATAGGATGCACAATTTTCAACAACATCCGCATCCGCAATTGCGATACTGCCGCAATGATTTGGACATCCGCATCCGTAACCGCATTCGCGGATGTGAGCCTTCAAATATCCGTATCCTCATCTGCATCTGCGGATGTCAAATAATCTGCATCCCCAATATCCCCAAATCTGTATAGATAAACCAACATATTGAAAATACATACATTTCTCATAGACCAATAATAAATTGTAGACTACTGAAATAAGTCACGTAATAATAGATTTTGTTTTTTTAGCGTATGATATTTGACATGTTTATCACAAGGTTGTATTTATTTTTATATTGTAAATTCCTATTATGTATTACTATTAAATTTACATAATAGTTATGTACTAATATTTTAATAATTAGGAATAATGAATTATTTAAACTCATTATTGGCAACACTATGCTGCAAGTTTTATGTCAACTGTTACCATGCCATGGTAACTACGAACAAATGCACGGGTACGTTTTTCGATAAGAGCGCCTCTATTAGCAGGATCATGAATTAATTGTGTTATAATTGTGTTACTATATAGTTTTTAATAGATGGCGATATTACAAAATTTTGCTGTGATAGCCATAAACTACAGTACGGTAGCGTCTACTTTAGTGTTGCAAAGTAAAAATTCAGTGGGATATTTTGTTTAAGTCTACAACAACTTAAATCAATGAAGATGATAATTTGTATAAATAATATCTAAAATCTCAGCAATAATGCCATATAAAAGTACAATAGAGCTAAACAGGTAATATCAATACAGATTAAAATATTTAACTGAATAAGATTTAGTGGAAATATTGAGATCATATAACAACACTGTTTTTGACACGTTATGTTCGACGATTTCTAAAAGAAAATTTTCGATATAAGCGTTTGCTCAAAGTTAATTTCTTGTTTTGCTGTGTGTTTGTGATTTTTCTACAACCTAGTACGTTGAGATAAACTTAGTTCCTCCGGCCAGGCATTGAGAATACCTAAAACTGCTAAAGACTTCTATTTTGTGGTGAATTTGATCAATTTTGTCATCATGACATCATAGATCATGTTGTGTACCAGGATGTTTGGTGAAGCTTGGAGACGGTAAACGGACTGTGATGATGCTGTTAAAGTCGCAGCGCATAATTATTATATGACTCACAAGAGAAAATAAATAACATACACATTATTTTTTGTTTATTATTTCATGTTCCCCATATATTCCATTATGTAACTTTATTAATATACTGCCTATTTTTGTATGCACACAAATATAGGCAGCATATAAATTACAATAAAATATTAAAAAATTGAAATGAATAAAGCAGGTGTCTATATACGTATATACACGTATGTATGTAGTTGCTTGGATTGACGACTTCAGTTTAGTTCACAGAGTACTTTTTATATAGGGGAATAGAGACCTAACTTCATGATTTTTTAAGGCATAGTGCACCAGCGACATCTATGTTTC
The DNA here is from genome assembly GCA_963675205.1 of Catocala nupta. Lineage (NCBI taxonomy): Eukaryota > Metazoa > Arthropoda > Insecta > Lepidoptera > Erebidae > Catocala > Catocala nupta. The sequence goes on from OY776078.1 coordinate 18,881,391, forward strand.
TCGGATGGAAACTTTATCATAGTGTATATATGCATAGATAAACTTCAATATAGGTATCACCTATCCTCCCTTCTATACTTATTTTATTTTCATTTATTTTAGTTATTTAGGATATATGGACTGGTAGACTTCTTAAGCAGTTTAACTTTATTAAATACATACATGAATTGCAAAATGAAACAAAAATCATAAAATACAATATATTTTATTTACGTGGTCTTTTCAAATGCTTTTTATAATATCATTTGGCCATTATTATTATTATTATTTACAAACTCGGCGATATTTGTAAATGTTCTCATTAGTCAACGCCAAAATATCCCCACCAATATTAAACAGCCATGACTTGAAACGATCCAAATCCTTTCCAGGGTTTGGAAAAAGATGCAGAACACTGCCAGAAGCTAAAAAGAAAAACAAAAATATGTAATCAGTTTTCCTGGCATAACATGGGTTTATAACATTATCACATGTTTATTAAGATAAACCTTGGCGGAAAATCGATAAAAATTACGTTAATATCCATTCATAACAAACAAAAAATGCAAGACCTCTTAAGTTGGCTTCACACAATTGCTAAGAGTGGCGTTATGTTTAAAACCGCAGACTAAAGCATATAAATAGGTGTCTTAAAGCATACCTGAGCTCCCGGAACACCCAGGCACACAGCATTTCTTTTCAGAAGACATGATTATGCACTTGTTACCGCGAACAAGTACACAATTCACTGGAGTCTCTATCTCAAATCAGTCACTAAACAAGCTATCACTGGCGTAGTTACAATACTAGTTCGGAGGAGCAGGGGCTCGACTCAACAAACATAGCATTTAGCAACACAAGGATAATCTTGAATTAGCACAAAATACAGAAAACAACGAATCGCACCGTACGGTAAACGAACGAAATTTTTCTGCAATGTCAGTGACAACGAGTAACGACTCAACATTTGAAACTCAATAATACCAGAACAGAAAAAAGGAAAATTACTACCTGCACCTGAAAATCACAAATAATCTTAAATTTCTTATAAATGACAAAAATAATATCCGTGAAATTTATTTTTTATACATTTTAAACATAATTATATCATTAACAATATCTAATCATCAAAATTTTTATGTATTTTACTGCACTCATAGTAAATAAAACCTACTATCGTAGTAGTTATGAAAATATGGGTAAACATTGTCTGTTGTATAACCCCACTAAATAATATTGTCACTTAAAGAACAAAACAATAAAGAGATTGAGTATTCTTTTTAATTTGTCTATATAATATTAATAGCGACATCTGTATCCTTCTGATGGCAACTTTTGGATTAAAGTACTTGACCTTGAGTTGATAGTGCAGCAGGTTTTTAGTTAGAAGATTGAAGGCCCTGGTTTAGTTCATGATCCTGCTACTTGGCGGCAGCACTTATCATCACTTATGCAGACCTCTAGCGAGGCTCGAGTTGCCTATCTATATAGTGTTACATTCCTGAATCCTGTTATCAAACTTATTTAGCGCGAAAATCTTTTCAAACTTTCATTTCAGTGTTTATAAATATTATCTATATAGCTATAAATGTTGTGTTTTGTAAATTTTTGTGAGATCATTATAGTATTCATCAGATCGTAAGTCGTTACAGTTTGTGTCAAGTTAAGTATTAGGATTTGAACATAATGTTATATTGTTTCAGCAGCGGTTCTGTGAACTGTGTAGAACATTCATGAGACCATGGACTGTAGAACAAATTTAATAAAGATGAGCTACTGCTGAATAAGTGCAGTGTAAATAGATAGTATTTATGCCATGTTGCTGCAAGAACTGTATAATTTAATATTACATCTCTGTTGTTATAATCATCATTATATCCTTATGAATCTCAGTTGTAAGTACTCAGATTCTATATTATTTTGTGAATTTTTTATTACTGATATGGGGCTAAATTATATATTCTAGACATAGATATAAAGATAAGTGGATGTACCTAATCAATGTAGAAAGAAGCAATGTTTTATTTATATTGTTCATTATTACCATTAACATAACTTTGGTTGCATATTTGAAGTTATTATTGTTCACAGCAACAATATTATTAATTACTTTTATGGACAATATGACATTAGTTAAGGCTAAATAATAAAAACATAAATGTTGTCTTATGAATGGTAACTATACTCCATTTGCTTAGGTATTTAACTAAAGGTAAACAATCATGATGTGTCTTTTTATCTTATCTAAAATTCAGTTAAAATAAAATGCTGCTGAAGATCAATGTTAATACAACAATAACAATAACTAAATCATTTGAACCATTAGTTTAAGCAGTTGTTTAGTTGTTAGTATCAGAATGGCTGGTTGCCTATTATATAGCGGAAGGGTATGAAAGTATATTCAAGAATTGCTATCCAATTGCTTATGTTTGATACATTTCTTCAATAATTGCTACATAAAATACATTCAGAGTTGATATGAATAATTTTTCACTCGCCATTCTGATGTCAGGATGGATGGTTGTCTTCTATACGACGTGTAAAATGGTTCATGTAATTTTAAATTAACTGACACATAAAACGACGTTAATATTCGTTGTTGTAACAGATACAACTTGATTCATTTTTGAATAATAAAAAATCTATATAATTTAATGTATTTTCCTTTACATTGAAACATGTTCAAAGATAATGTTTATCACTGAAATTAATCAGTTTCTATTTTAGTAAAGTAGAAAAAGAGTAAGAATGTTTTAAAACTTCAACGTTAAATATCTCAAAATCATTATTTTAAAGTTATATCACTTTTCACTGAACGTACAGAATTTTGCGCCTATACCAGCCACTAGTGCTTGCTTTCGAATTCCCAGACAAGGCGGTGTTATTGGCTCCAAAACTCACAACTAATCCACTTTATAAAATAGCCAGCTTGAAAATGTTGAAGATCCTAATAAATACATTTCTACCATGATAATATAATAGGTATTTAAAAATCCTTTATTACGGTAGTTATTGTTTAATTGGAAAGGAAACTGAACTTCATAGACAAAGACATCGGACTGTTGTTTGTTACATGAGCATGCTATGATGATGCTATGCTGTCTGCTAAATTGTTAGATAATCAAAGAGTATAAATATACTACGATAATAGAGAGCCCTCTTGAGCCAAATTGAAGCAAACCTTTTTGATTTTGACAAACGACAATGCGCCATCTGAATTTTGGCGACGACATCAACGTGCTTACATATAGATACCTACCTACATATAGTTGTATGGTATATTACACTATCGGTACTGTATAGATCATCTGTTTCAATAACGACGCAATAAAATGTGAGCAATATTTCAGAAGAAACATTTTAAAATTCAATTAAAAATATTCTAATTTAAAATGCTTCTCCGAAAATATTGCTCGCATTGTGTCGCCATTGAAATAGATGAACGATAACGGTATCTTATTGTATTTGTGTGTGTCAGTGACTTTTCAATTAATACCACAAAAAATAAATTATTCTTAAAATCTCTCGTTCTGTTAATTACTGAGGGAAACTGTTTGGAAATATAGTTTTGACGATTTAGATTAGATTAATAATTTCTTTAGAATCACGATTTAATCTGTTTCCTTTTCCAACAAAATCTGGCTTGTTAAGTATACATAGATATGAATTAAAATTTCCAAAATAATAATCACATGTAACCTTATTCCCAAACTGTTCATTCAGTAATATTTCCATTAAAGTGTGCTATTTAAAATTTAAATGGTACACTAAAATTAACGGGGAATATGGTAATCAAAGAACATGAAGTGTTTTTACTTTCTATTTTTATAATGCTTATATTTATTAAAATACTGTTGCGCAGCAACTTTAATTTCGTCATCACTATCATAACAATTTGCCTGACATAATTCGATTGATCAATCTACACCAGCTATAATAATAATATTTATTTGCAAAAAAAAACATGGTAAGAAAATACAGATGGTACATAAGTTTGACATTTAGAACAGCATGTTTCACCTTAATATCAGTATGCAAATTTTTATCATTTTACACTATTAGCAAAAAAATATGCAATACAATCATAATCTTTTTATATTTATACATAGTCATAACCAAATACACCACACTGAACGGAACATTATCATAATAAAATAGATACTTTTCAAACATAAATTAACAATACAATCAATATATTATTATTATAGCAGTAATTATCTCACATTGATTAAATGGTGTAAGTCTAACAAATCAAAATAGAAAATACTCAAATAAAATAGAAAATGAAGAATACAATCGAAATAAATGTCAAAATAATATTAATGAATTTTGATTTAATATTAAACAAATTAAATCATGTCAATCAATCATCAACAAATCAAATTCAATCAATCATCTTTACAATTTATAAATTCTCCTATTGTGTAAAAACATTTATCAATTAACCATTTCCTAAGCGTATGTGTTAATTTTGTAAGAGGTAATTCTCTTATAGATTTTGGTATTTTGTTATACATTTGGATACACATACAATGGCTATTCTTTTTATATAAAGAAGTTGACATAACGCAAATGTGTAGCCTGGTAGGATCTCTTGATAAAAAATTCCTGTTCTCACTTGTTCTTTGGAACAGTTCATGGTGATTCCTTACGAATAGGGCAATTTCCAGAATATACATTGAGGTTAATGTTAAGAGCTTAAGTTTTCTGAAAAGGGGTCTACACGAATCAAGTGGTGCAGCGCCGCAAATCGCTCTGACACATTTTTTCTGCGAAACGAATATATATAACTTTAATTGTCACATCTATGAAGTAATTTTTTACTTTTCTTTATGTGAAGTACATTTAAATGGATACTCAACCAATGTGTCTGCCACCATAATAATATATTTTTTAATACTAATTTTGGGAGCTATTCTTTGTAAAAATGACCTTGTTATATTTTGTATGTCATGGAAACAATTTTCTAATTCCTCACTTGCTACCCAAGTGGCATAGCCACTTCTTGTTATTATATTCTTTTACGTTTATAAAATATTTTTTTTTATTTTTATTTTCAGTGTCTATTAGGTTTTGCCTACACATATTACAAGTTAGTCAAGACACAGCCCCATACATAATTCATTTGATCTGCATCACCATCTTTATTATAATTACAGCTAAACAGGTCATCATTGTAGTTTGTGACTGGTGTGTTGAGGTTAAAGCTTGAACTAGCTCATGCTCAAATTGCTCTGCAAATAAAAAGGAAAGTCATGGCACAATTGACATTATTTCTTTTTTTAAGGTATATAAACGATTGAATATGCACATAACTCTAAAAAATAATTGGTGCATGCTGTGGGATTCAAACCTGATACCCTCTATATGACAGTCTGACAATATTTATTTATTTTAGGCTTTCACCACTTCTAAATATCTGCTTATAAAGTGTACATATCTACACATATTGATAAACAGGTGCAGAAAAAAGTTATGTACATAATTGACTTACCAGGTAAATGAAGTGTCGGGATTGCTAATGCATTCAGCCTGTTAGTGCGATTTTATCCTTGTCAGTAAAGAAAAGATCATAAATCCTCTACTTTTGGAATCTGTCATAATCTGATTCTGATGCTAGTTTTTCACCAGCAAGGGCAGCCCAAATTTTAAATCTCTCAGGCAATTTAAAATGATCTGGAAACCGATGCATTGTTATGCCTGAAAGTAACGGAAAATTTTATGAGATAGGTGAAAAATGAAAATGATTAAACAGAATTTATCAGCGGTAACTGGAAAATTAAATACATGGTACTTGCCAATTAAAAAAAATATTATAAACAAAGAATTATCTTTAGCACTATTAATTTTATAATTTTATTTACAAAAGACAACGGGTGGGGTTTGTATTTATGCTTTAATAGTTGCACTGCCTAGCTTGCTTTCTCTGCTTTCTAGCTTCACTGGATTGGCTGCTTGTTTAGTATAGATGCAAACCCACTTTGCTCGACTCTTCAAGACGAGTAAGGTGCCAATGGTCTTAGGGGAGAGCGCAACAGTCGTGTAGATCCCTAAGACAAGTCTGGTGGGGAATCCTTCACGTGGTTGCCCCCTGTTATTGGTCTAGTTCCCTATGAAATAGACGCAACTAAAACCACCAGTCGACCACTGCCTGGGATGGAGAGGTCATGTTCCGGCGGGTCCATCGTCGAACGACAGACGATGGATAGTAATGACCTCCCGCGTGTTTGTGCCGTGCGCGGGGACCCGTACGGAGGGATGAAGGAGTCCTGGGGGTTGAGTGGTGATGTGGCGATGGTAGTGCTGCTGATCTGCAACACACCCCTTTGGTCCGGATTTCCTCTCACACGGGAGGTCGTAGTCTAGCCAGCTGCGATCAATCGGCTGCGGCGTCCGCTCATGCGGCCGCCAGGCGAGTGCCCTTGGGTGAAGAGGTCTCCAGCCGGCAGTGCTCGTCTCCCGCCTCAGTGGTTTGGGGTGGAGCGACTTGTGCTGTACGTCTCGGGGACAGCTCACTCAGGGGTGCTATACCTAGCTGGTAGCCCTGGTGCCTGAACAAGGCATCCCCAACGTTGAGGGCTCTGGACCCTTAGGGGGAGAGGTCAGCAATAGTGTAGGAGCTGCACGTGGGAGCACCTACAAACCCAAGCTGCAAGCTCGTGATGGCCCCAGTGGCCGTCCGAGCATGAGCCAGGGGAGCGGTGCTCACACGGGCAGCGTTAAGAAATGGAGAGGGGGTAACCCTGGAAAGGGCTACCAATTTAGAGAGCATGGCAGCCACAGAGGGGGACTGACATGCAGGGAATATCCGAAGGGGGATCCCAGCGGGACACCCTCTGGGAGCGGGTGTCAGCCCTCCAGGATCGGGGAAGCCAGGAAGGAGCAGACGGGCGAGGCACACCCTAAGGGGGAGCCAAACTTGGCTGCACACTCCACAGACCATACCCGGGGCAGGAAGAGGCGCAGTGGGTGTGCCAACCGCAAGCGGCGTGAGCTGCAGCGGCAATTGGCGCTGGCACCCGATGCAGTCTCGTCAAAAAGGGCCAGGGAAGTGAGCGACGATGCTGTTGCTCAGGCAGATGGCAATAAACGTGCCAAGACCCAAGGTGACTCCTACAGGGAGACGCTGACGGGGGTTAAAATGGCCGTTGTTGCCGACAACTTCCCTGACGCTCTGCTTAATGCAGAGCTGGTGGAACCCATAAGGGTTGCCATTTGGGACCAGCTGGAGGCCACACCGGATCCTCTGCCGGCCATTAGTGTCGGTGCACTGCTTGGTGGAGCTCTGCACGTGACGTGTGAGGGTGAGAGAGCCGCAGAGTGGCTTCGCGGCCTCAGCGGTAAAACCGTTGGGGACGTGAAGCTCAGGGTGGTCAGCGCCAAGGAGCTTCCAAGGCCAATAAAGATGGCCTGGAAGACCAGGAATACCTGGTGCCTAGATGCCTCCAGGGTGCTGACCATGCTGCAGCGCCTCAACCCCTCTCTGAGGACCTGCGAGTGGAAGGTGCTGAGCACGCAGGTCGAGGAGACGCACACCAGGCGCATTGTCCTGGTGGACAGCGTGTCGGCTGCGGCCATAAAAGCAGGCGGCTTCTGTCTCCATGCTGGCATGGACAAAAGCACGTTCAAGATCCTTGAGGATCTGAACGTGCAGAAGGTGACAGTGGGTGCCAGCGTGGAGGAGGAGGCCCATGCGGTGACGGCACCACAGGTGGGGGACGGGGAGGAGCCCGTGAACCCAGTGGTGATTGAACCAGGTACGGCTCTCTACACGTCGTCGCCATGCGTGTCTCCGAAGACCGACGACATAATCGGACATATAGATTGTCTAGATCTGTCGTCGCCGGAGGCTGCGGGGGCGCTGATGGAGGAAGGGAGTGAGGGGGGCGGCCAGCAGTGCCTGCCACCGTAGACGCCACCATAGGCAGACCGAATGGCGGGACTAAGGTGCGTACAAATAAACCTTCATCACTGCATCGGGGCGATGGCCGTTCTGGCCCGCCACCTGCGGATGAAGGAATATGATATTGCCTTGATCCAGGAACCTTATGTTAAAGAGGGAAAGATCAGAGGTTTGGGTGGGACAGGAGGTGTTATTTATCATAACTGTTTCACTAATGATATAAGGACATGTGTGTATGTCAGAAATGGCATAAATGCAATGCCCTTATACAATTTTTGTTCTAGGGATCTTACGACAGTTAAGATCGATGTGCGAGGGAGCGGAGGGCGGGATATTGTAATCCTGACCTCTGCATACTTCGACTATACGGACAAGGAAACTGTATCTGGGCAGATAAAGGACCTTGTTGAATATGGCAGCCGGGAGAACCTGGACATGATCCTGGGGTGCGATGCCAACGCACACCACACAGTCTGGGGGAGCACGGATGTGAATGTAAGAGGGGAAAAGCTACTGGAGTATGTGGTAAGTACCTCTTTACAAATTCTAAACAAGGGAAACAGGCCAACGTTCGTCAACTGTAGGCGAGCAGAGGTAATTGATATCACGTTAGCCACCAACAGGGCTAGCACTAAGATTGTCGAGTGGCATGTGTCTGATGAGATTACCTTGTCAGATCATAATTACATATGCTTTAAGTATAGGACGCTGGTTCCAGCTCCTATAGCACGTAGAAGGAATCCCAGAAATACGGACTGGAACTCCTTCAGGAGTGACCTCAGTATAGATTTGGAGGATTCTAAGGGTAAGCTTAATTCTATATTAGACATAGAGTTTACAGCAGACAAATTGGTCCAGACTGTAAATACGGCCTGGACAAGTAACTGCCCTGAAAGGGAACTTAGGCCCAAGAGGGTACCGTGGTGGACGCCAGTGTTGGTCAAGCTGAGGCTTGAAGCCAGAAGAGCGTTTAACAGTGCTAGGACCAGCAGGGACTATAGCGGTTACGCTCGCTGTTTGACCAACTACAACAAAGCTGTGCGGAAAGCCAAACGGAAGGCTTGGAGAGCCCACTGTGAAAACATCAGTACTATTCCTGAAGGAATAAGACTCTCCAAAGCTATCTCGACTGTCAGAGCACACCCATTGACAACCATCAGAGATGGCAATGGGCAGCGAACAGGGTCCAGTAAGGAGACACTAGCAATGATGCTAAACACACACTTTCCGGACTGTAAGATAATAGAAAAGGAGCAGGAGGACCCGATTAGCCTGGTTGAACTAGGATACCGTACAACCAAAGCAGATTGGGACACTGCAAGGAAGGTAGTGGATGAAGGGAAGGTCGGCTGGGCTCTAAATGGTTTTCAACCGTTCAAGTCACCTGGTCCAGACATGGTTTATCCCATTATCCTACAACAGGGAGCTGCACTCTTGGTTCCGCATTTGTGCAGACTATACAGAGCCTGCATAGCTTTTGGATACATTCCAAAGATATGGAGGCGAGTTAAAGTCATCTACATACCGAAGCCGGGCAAAGAAGACTACGAAGAAGCCAAAGCATACCGACCTATTAGCCTTGAGTCGTTCTTCTTGAAAGCCCTGGAGAAGTTAGTAGATAGACATATCAGGGAGGGAGCATTGAGAAAATTTCCCCTCCACGGGTTACAATGTGCCTACCAGTCGGGAAAATCCACTGAGACGGCACTGCATTTTGTGGTAAATAAGGCAGAACATGCATTAGATAACCGGGAAGTATGCATTGCTGCATTCCTGGATATTGAGGGAGCTTTCGATCGGACCACCTTTGATGCCATTAGTGTGGCATCAGCAAATCACGGCATAGAGCCAACCATTTGCAAGTGGATCGATTGTATACTCAGAGGAAGAATTATTAGGTCTGAGTTGTTAGGGGATGAAATGATTGCAATGACTACCAAAGGCTGCCCTCAGGGTGGAGTACTCTCACCACTCTTATGGTGCTTGGTGGTTAATTCACTCTTAGAACAACTCAACAAAGGTCCGTACTTAACGGTCGGATATGCGGATGACTTGGTGATACTTGTCAATGGAAAATTTCCGAGCACAGTATCCAGTCTCATGCAGAGGGCCCTGAGTATGGTAGAAAAATGGTGCAGTAGTAACCATTTATCGATCAACCCAGGGAAAACTACTGTCGTGCCGTTTACTAGGATGAGAGATCCGACTGGCTTGGGAACTCTATCCATGTATGGTACACAGCTACAATGGTCCACGGAGGTGAAGTATCTAGGCATGACCTTAGATAACAAGCTAACGTGGAAACCTCATGTAGACAAAGTCATAATGAAGGCCCAGCGGGTCTTCGGTATGATTCGTTCTACTTATGGGAAGACCTGGGGCCTGAAGCCCAAGGTCATCAAGTGGCTATACACGATGATGATAAGACCCATAATCACATATGGAAGCGTTGTCTGGTGGCCAAGAACCAAACTAGCAACATGCAGGAAAGCGCTGTCGAAGGTGCAGCGATTAGCCTGCATGGCTATAACAGGGGCGTTCCCTACTACGCCAACGACTGCGTTAGAGATCCTGCTGGACCTAACGCCGCTACACATTGTTGTGGAGTTAGAGGCGATGAAAGCGCTACATAGACTATCTATACATGGGCTGTGGAGCGTCAACATGCCAGTAACTCGACACACAAAACTGGAGATCTCGAAGGATCTTAAAGAGATTATGAGCATGGGATGTGACAAACTGCAACCAATGCACATATTCAAAAAGAATTTTAAAATAAAGGTCCCCACAAGGGACGAATTGAGACGAGGTCTACGATCCCCTGACAAGGGTTGTCTCATCTGGTACACCGATGGTTCCAAAATGGAAACAGGATCAGGCGCTGGTATTTATGCCAACGACTGCAAGGTGAACCAAAGCATGGGCAAATATGCAACGGTCTTCCAGGCGGAAACCTATGCTATAATTGCCTGTGCGCAGGAGAATATTAACAACAATGTCACTGACAAGATTGTTTATATACTCAGTGACAGTCAAGCTGCTCTTAAGGCTCTGAACTCCTGTAGGGTGGACTCAGCACTAGTCCTGAACTGTGTTAAAGCCCTTAACAAACTTGGCAGGAAAAACACAGTCAAGCTGGTGTGGGTTCCGGGGCATGCAGGGGTGCAGGGTAATGAGGAGGCTGATGTATTAGCCAAAAAGGGCTCGGAGCAACAATTTGTGGGCCCGGAGCCATTCGTAGGTCTCTCTGAGAGTACCGTCAAGGCAGCTTTGAATGCACATGGCAATGATAAACACAGGCTGGAGTGGATGGCCCTTAGGGGTCTGGAACACTCCAAGAAATTCATTGCAAACAGAGCCACGGGCTTTACCCGGAAGTTCTGCGGGTACAACAAGGGCCAAATACGCCTACTCACAGGAGCGTTTACTGGTCATTTTGGCACCAACGACTTCCTGTGCAGATTGAGATTGTCAAACAATTCGATCTGCAGAGCCTGTGGTGAACAGGACGAGTCCATATCACACCTACTGTGTGAATGTGACGCGTTGGCCGGACTAAGGATGGGTCTGATGGGATTGGTATATCCGAACCCTGAAGACTTCAGGCTTCTCCCTCTGAGGTGTACGCTGCGACTGATGCAGTACATTCATAGGGAGATAGCTCAAGGATAAACCTCGGGGCCGACACAAAAGATCCCACTGGGTCGAAGTGTCGCCGGTCTACAATGACTGGCCCCCGGATCAAGATAAGATAAGATACAAAAGACAACACCCGCACTGGGACTTTCTCTTGTGGCGAGTAAAGTCGTTACAAATATAGAAACAACGGACAATTATATTTGTATAGATGTGCTAAGGACATGTGCATCATGCATGTGATAATACAGACAATTTATAGCTGATATCTGCAATATCCAAAGTTGTTAATAATAACATGTACACCAGTATCATCACAATCGCGTCTTTTATCACCTGATAAATAAAACGTAAATTCGCTTAAATTAATTTTAATTATTTAATTCGCGTAAATTGCTTGACTCAACGCACTTATTTGAAAAATTTTACAGCCGAAAACGCACTAAATGGAATTAAACAACTACAAACATGCGCAAACGCAAAGTAGCCGCCAATTTATGACAGTATTTTTGATTTTGTTTATTTTTCCCAATAAAGTGTGACCACGTAAAAAATATCATGTACTTTGTCAAGAAAATTAATATTCATATATAAAAACCTATCAATTACGCAGTAACTGATGATTTAAAATAAAAGGAAGAAATCGTGGTGCAAATCTGCTATCATTTACTGCGTATATAATTATTGAACTAGTTTATGAATAGTCTCGCTTAATTTTCTTGAGTAATTTTATTTTTCATACTGACAACACTAGGCAGTCCTCGTAAATGATGACAGCCTAATCATGAGTTAGTGCCATCTATTGAGATTTCTGTATAATCAGCTAAAGAGTTCTTTCTATCACCAAAACACAGATGGCGGGCCTTTCTTTTTTAAATGTCATTTCTACTAGAGTGTCCCCTCCCCGTAGATAATTATTTTACATATGTTGCCAGGATTGTAATTTGTTGGATTTGTACAGATCAAATCAAATCCTATAATAACTATTTATTTATCCTCTTGTACCGACTTCTATAACATTTTTATGGCTTTAATCCTGAAACTAAGCCAGTTGAAGTTATCTGATCGCACGGTACACGAAAATTAAAGTATGCAGCTTTTGAAATATTCTATCGATGCTAATTGGCACTACGCGGCAAATGATACACTTAAATATTGTTCATATTAATTATGTTGACAAAATATATTATAAACATGGGAATTTGTTTACTGTATTTATTGCCGCTTTTACTTTATCACAATGAATTAGTATCCGACCGAAACTAATTTTTACGGCTGAAATCGATCCCGAAACCGAAGTTCGGCTTTGGTCTTAGTTTCGGTTTCGGCCGTATAAGCTCTTGTTATCGTGAAAAAAGTCAGTCATAATCAGTTTTATTTTTATATCACATATTAATAATTCGGTCTCTGATATTTGACCTAATATAATTATTTAATTTATTTTTACTACATTATTTAATTTTTATATCGCTTCCTTTTATTATTGTTTATAGGCCAAAACCGAAACCAAAAGGTTCGTTCGGATACTACAATTAATATTTTAATCTCTATCTACCTGTTCACATAAAACTATGCAAAACTTATATTATTATGAAAAATAATCAACCACATTTTTAGCATAATTATATGCTAAATAGGGTTGATTATATTTCATATAAGTTGTTTTGTAAACTATTTACTTAGTAAATAATAAAGTACATTGACGGACTCATAAACTTTATAAGGTCAGGATACTTTCGAATTAATATTTTTGATAAGTATGCAACCTTTTTAGATAAAACTAAAAGAAAATGTCGAGACTGTCTCCTACGATAAAAAAACTAAATTTATAAATAGAACTTCATTATAAGATAAGATCATAGCCGGGAAAATAAAATTAATGCATAGTCTCAAATTCGTGTGTTATTAAAGTAAAGTTTGAAATTAATTCTCTTAGTTTTTTTTCCATTTGCCTTTTAAATTATTGTTACCAATAGCATTGATTACTTATTAGTCTTTTTAACTCAACTAAAGTTTCGTAACCATAGATATGGATATTTTGTCCGAACAATTTGCTCAAATTGTGGCATTGGTGCGGGAAGGCTTGGGTCAACGAACTATAGCTAGAAATTTAAATTTAAATCAGTCTACGGTTTCTAGAGTATACCGAAGGTTTGTTGAGACAGGTTCTTACAAAAGGAGACCCGGTGCCGGCAGAACTCGAGCAACCACCCGTCGTGACGACCGATTTATTGTTTCAACTTCCCTACGAAATCGTTTCCTCACGTCAGAAAACATCAAACTAGAGCTGAATGAAGTGCGTGGAGTAAACGTAAGTGTACGAACAATAAGAAAGAGGCTTAAGGAAGCGGCAACCAGCAAATGGTCCAAAGCTGTCTGCAGCTCACAGACAAGCTCGTTTAAGATTTGCACGTGGACATCTTAATTGGACTGAAGAGCAATGGGCTTCCATATTGTTCACCGATGAGTGTAGGACATGTTTAAATGGTGCAGATGTTCGCAGAAGAGTCTATCATCGACGTAAGGAGAGATATGCTCAAAGTTGCATTGAGGAGCGTGTTCCTTTTAGAGGTGGTTCGTGTATGGTGCGGGGTGGCATTTCGATGATCGGGGAAAATGGAACTTGTGTTCATCGACATAGTTCGTCAAAACGGTAGAAGAGGTGGTTTGACGGCACAACGCTATACAACAGAGGTTTTAGAAGCTCACGTGGCGCCATACGTGGGTTTAATAGGCGAAAATTTTACTCTAATGCAAGATAATGCTCGACCTCACGTCGCTGCACAAGTTTGATAATATTGCGAAGGTAGGTTAGGCCTCACGCTGGAGGAGTGTCCAGCGTGGGCCGAGGAGCGCTGTGCCCTGGTCGCCGTGATTGGCCCCGACCTCTCGTTGCCGACCGTCGTATCCATGATGGTCGGCGACGACAGGTGCTGGGGTGCAATGAGGTCGAGATGACAGCCTCGCAGAAGGAGGCGGCGGAGCGGGGTCGTGAGGAAGATCCTTACGCCCCGGACATCCGCCGCCGGAGGAGGGGGCGCAGGAGACGCGCTTATGTCGCTCTCCTGCCCCCCACTTCAGGGTTCTGGGTGGCAAGGCCTCAGGGGACCCTGCCACCCGTGAGTAAGAACCCATAGAGGTCGCGCGCGGTGTCCCCGCGCGCCTTCTAACGTCGAAAGGGGAGAGCAGTGAATTGCTCTCCCCCGGGGACGAGAGGTGGTCGTGTCTGTTTGACCCGGCCCGCACCCACACGGGCGGGCCTGCTATGGATGAATCTTTTAAGAGCTCCCAACTGGCCGCCCCCATTGGGCGAGAGAGGAAACACTCCAGGTTTTTTAGTGGGTATACTAGCACTTCATGCTGGGAGTCCCACATACCCGCTGGTGCCGTCCCCTAGCCGGCGGACAGTGCATAATGCATTTTTACTGGGAACCAAAAAATAAAGGTATACGTATCATGAATTGGCCAGCACGCAGCCCGAATCTTAATCCCATTGAGCATGTTTGGGACAGTTTAAAACAAGCTGTGTATGCGAGAAATCATGTGCCCACAACAGTGAACAGTAAGAACAGCGATATCACAAGAATAGAACAATATTCCGCAAGACCGTTTAATAACCCTAATCAGTGCTAAGCGGAAACGATTAGAATCTGTAGTAAAGTCACGTGTAGGCAATACACCTTATTAAAAGAAAAACCTGTGCTTCAACTTTTTTTTTTTGTAAAACCCAATTTTCTATTAACCAATCAAAACCAATGTTTGTTACATTTATCGTTTTTGTTCAACAAAATTGAATGGTCCTTACCAGTATACAAACATACACTTATGGATATGATACTAAGCTGTTATTAAAATAACGAACCAAACTATAGGTGCCAATTTAAATTTGTATAAAAAGTTTGAATACTTGGTTAAAATGTTTATTTCAAAGGCGTCTTGAACATTGATGCAGTTTTTGAGTCCGTCAGTGTATTTTCATCTTAGCTTAAATTATTATATAGTATTTTATATATCTATTAGGTTAGTCGTTATTTATTTCTATTTACTTTTTACTTTGTAATATCTGTTAATACAATTATTTTAGCAAGTTTCAATGTGACGCTGTGTCAAAATTATTTAGCTATAACGTGATATTATCGCTTGGCAACATTAGTTGCAAAGTAGCATAACCGTAGTTCACTGTACCTATCATAGGTATTTAAAGCTTCTAACTTTTACTTTTTTAAATATATCTCTACGTATGTGTTGAAAGTTAAATATATTTTATATTAAAAAAAGGTGCTATAAATGAAGGTCATGGACCGGCATATGTTATGGAAGGTATACGTGCATTACACTACTTTATTAATAACTAAAATAATTTACATTACATACACTTGAAATTATAACTGTAGTTTTAAATTATTTAGGTATTGTTGATCTAAAATTAATGAAATAAAAATGGTGGCACGAAATCATGATATGATATTGCAGAATTGTTATGGGACATCGCCATCATCAATAACAAACCGGTTACTGCTTATCGGCAATACCTATAATTTATTATGCCGCGATGGCACAAACAATGACAATTTTGGCACACCTGTTGTGTAAATGACAGCCTTTTTAATTCTGATATCGCCATACATGGTAGCCGTGTGGTTTCCCTTATTTAGATTTGTTTTGGGTAGGTATATTTTAAGATAACTTTATACGAATTTGTTGGTTAAATAATGCCATTTGGTACCTAATTTGTTATCTATTTACCCACGCACTATTTTACGAAATTTTTACGTATCGCGAGAGCTTATGTGTCACAATTGCCAAAAATGTCCAGTAACATTATTTCCAATTTTTATGAAACTAGTTACTATTAGATAGTCGCATTTTCGCTCGATTACACAAAGTACACTATCTTACCCGTGTTTCCTACTATCAGATATCATCAAATTGTTTAAGTAGTTTGACTACAGGAGCATATGCTCTGGACTGACATTAAGCCATTAAAGATGATAAAAGAATTTTCATACACTTATGTATGTAGGCATTCTTAAGGTCATTCATCACTCTCTCATTTATTATTTCAGATATTGTTTGGATTATGTTTAATATTAGTACAAACATCAGTACAGGCGAAGAAACAGAAAACTTCAGTTATAACAGACATAGGTGATATAAAAGAATTTAAAAAGTTATTGAGAACTAAGACTAATGTTTTGATATTATTTGTAAATGAGTCCAGGTCTTCTACATCAGTCACTGATGTATTTAAGGGTACTGCTGATGCTATGAAAGGACAAGCAACTCTTGCAATCATAGATTGTAATAGCATGTGAGTATCTGTAAAATATTTAGTTAATATTTGCTCAAAAAATCAAATAACTATATTATAAGATCTGTGGAACACCAAGGGACAGAATTTATTGTTTATGATATTTATTTTCTCAAAACAGAAAACATGATTCACTTACACTGAGATATACAAGTTAAACTTAGTTATTATACATATGAAACAAGTATTATAACAGCTGTGTGTGGTATTTTTATATATTCTTAATACAATAATAACAGCACTAGGTAGGAGTTTATTATTATAGCCATTAACTTATTCTAGTTGGTACACATTACAAATAAAATATATTTTATAATGTGGGTAAAGTGAAATATATAGAGATGACAAGCAACAAGCAACTGTGATAAGTTTCTTTTACATATCAAATAACAATTGCTATCATTCTTCATTAGTAAATACTATTTTACAAAATGTATATTTTTATATTGTTCTTTCTTCTTCAGCTCAACATTAGAAGGAGACATGTCTATGCATTCAGGATAAATATATAAGCTGCTATATATCTTACTAACTGTAAATGAAATCAATGCATGTTAGTGCAGCTTCAGTACTATAGATTATTCTGCATTTGATTATGGCAAGCCAGCATGAAGCACTGGAATTTGAGCAATGTAATAACAATAACTCATTTTAGATTTCAAGAAAAGTGATGATTTGAACTAGTTTATATTCTAAGTTGTAGACATGATGCATGTTTATGATGGCTCAACAATGCATGTTGCTTGTGCTAAAGCTTTTCAACCATAGGATGTATTAGTCATCAGTATAATCAATCACAATCTGTATATATCCTAAATCTATCTCTTATCTGCTACTCTTAATAGATATATTAATAATTCTGTTCCTTGCTCACACTCTTATATTAATATAGATGAAAACATTAATAAATAAAAATGTTATGTTTTAACATGTTGCAGGGAAGGCAAGAAGTTGTGTAAAAAGCTGAAAATAAGTCCTGACAAGCCATACTGTATAAAACATTATAAGGATGGCGATTTTCATAAAGACTATGACAGAAGCGAGTCAATTAACTCAATGTCAAACTTTCTCCGAGACCCTACTGGAGACCTTCCTTGGGATGAAGATCCCACTGCAACTGATATATTCCATCTGCAAGATGGTGAGGTAAACCAAACTTGTATTTCTTAGGAACTATATATCTTTAATTATAGCCAATGCAAATGTGCATGATAATGATAATCTGGTTTATTCATTTACATAAATGTTTGCTATCTAGTGTTTTATATGATACCTAACATAATATAAGCAAAATGTGCGTGTATTACTCCTTACTATACTGTATTAAGATATAAATGTATATTAAAATTACCATGTTTTTAAATGGAGTTTATACCTAAATATGCTCCACAGATTGGTTCATGTAGTAGTACTATTTATGACACACGATTTTGATATTTTGATACATAATTTAGGTGTTAATTTAAGAAACCAGCTTATAACTAACATTTAGTTGATTATTGTATCAATCACTACAGTAAAAAATGTTTTCTTATTGTATTAGTTTTAGTGTGAACGCAAATATCACTGTCAGGTGTAAGAAACAGATTTGATACTTAGGTTGAAGAAACTGCTATTGCATTTCCTCTTAGAATGCATCCAGCTCTAGCATCAAGTCTGGTATTGTGGTTGGTTGATTTGAATAGACTATTAACAGTCTTGTGTGGCGTTTATGTCACATGTATGAAATGATGAGAAAATACATATACCTCTGTCTAACTTTTGCTTATTTTATTGTAACGATTATATAAAAATAGCATTGCAGAATAAAGAAAAATCTATTTAGTTATGCGAAGTTAAAAAGGCGTGTAATATGAAATCACTGTAAAATTGCTAAAGCAAACGAATTTATTATCAACATTGTTATCAAGCTATTGCGGCAATGATTTGTACGCCATTCAAGTTTAGATAACATAATGTTAACCATATTTTTCTTCTTTCACTTGTTATGTTTTGCGTATGTAATAATTATGATACTTATAAAACAAATATTTTCCTTTAAAAGTAGTAAAGTGGTGGATGAGTTAGTAAGCCACCTAATAGTAATTAGCTGTTATTAATAAAGAACTTAGTTCAGTTCCCCTAATTGGTCGCTTCGCTATTGCCACTATGCCGCGTGCTGTGGGTTCGAATCCGACACAGAACAGTCATTTGTGTGAAACACAAATAATAAATTTGTCTAACTAGGTGACCTTTGTACCTTTTAATTATATGTTTTCAAGGGACACAGCAACATGGACTTGATTTCTAATGCTAGACTGTTTTATATAACAATAATAAATAAGCATGGCTTGTGTTTAGGGTATGTAAGCCATCCATTCTATTTAAAAGGAAACTGGAATGGCTTTTGTAGTCTACTGTTAGAATGCAAATCTGCTTGGCAATTGAAATAGACAGAATGGTGCTGTCTATCTATTTGGGATCATTATAACGTAGGTATAGAAGTGAGACATCAATACTGTGATTGAAAAAAGGTATGCTCCATCCATGGCTTGAAAAACTAAGCTTGCATTCCTAATTAACCTTTATTATAACTGTAAATGTTACAACTAGGATAACTCTCTGGATACTGTAATAAATTGTGTCTTATAGAGTAATATTATATTCCAATATACATGTATATACCGAAAACCAAAAATAAATTAATATCTCATGATTAGTGTATACACTACAAATGAATGAATTGTAATTCATCTTGTTACACAGTCTTAACTTTATGCGAATGTGCGATGAATATGGTATTGTTATGTGAAAACTGCATGTGAAGTATGTTCAGGCAAATTGTTTGTAACTTATGTTACTGTGCTACTGCTTGTGCTGATGTAAATTTGAATCATACAGAAGAGTAGTAGACTTGGTACCTTAAATAACTAAACAGATTATAATTACTTTCTTCCTATAAAAGTAAAAAAATATTGAAGTTAAGTATTTTCCCTATATTATTTTCAGGCACTAGTTAAATTCCTCAAGAAAAGCGCTGCTGCCTACAAGAAGTCTATGATATTATTCTATGCCCCATGGTGTGGATACTGTAAAACTTTAAAACCAGAATATGTGAAGGCAGCTGCAGAATTAAAGGTAAATAAAACAGTTTGTTACTGTGTTGAATGTTATTTATGAGTCTGGCATTTATAAATAAAATAATGTATTTATTTATATATGACTGTACGAATGGCGTAGTGGTTTAAGTGGTCGCCCCGCCGCTGCCGCCGCGCCTCGTGTTTTGGGTTCGAATCCTACACAGGCCAAGAATTTGTGTGATCGATAAATAGTTGTTCCAAGTCTGGGTGTTGTTTGTGTCCGTTGTGTGAATGTTTGTAAAGTCCTCCGCAACATAGGGATTATGCCCAGTGCAGGATAATCTTAAAAAAAGAGAAATGATTCTATTTGATGTTACATATTATTTTATCATTTGACATATTATTATCCCATAACTGATTTCAGGGTGAATCATTGCTGGCTGCCATTGATGTTGCCAAACCAGGCAACTCAAAGATAAGACAGATGTACAACATTACTGGTTTTCCAACTCTTTTATACTATGAGTAAGTATATGTTTTCAGTCATTATCTGTAAAGTGTTCCACTGTGAACACACAGTATCACTACATATTATAAAACAAAGTCACGCGCCGTGTCTGTCGCGATAAACTCAAAAAGTACTGAACATATTTTCACGCGGTTTTCACCGATAGACGATTGCGATATTTAGTTTCTATATATTTATATGCTGCCTAAATAAATCAGTGACCAAAGAATATAATAATTTAAAGTAAATTTAAATATTAATTAAACTGTTTGGGGAAATACACATGTTCTTTAAACATTTTTCTGTACATTAAAATAGATTTCACCAATTTTTATCTTATACAAGTTGTTACCTGCGGTTTCACCACCTCTTCATGATTACTGCTAGGCTCCCATTGATCATAGTGAAACATTATATAGTTTTTGTTACATCTGGATAAAGTAGCATTTTTAAGTCGATTTCAATACAACTGAATCAAAAGGTATACAAACGGTTCATTGACATGACCATAGACATTTTAGTGATGTCCAATTGTAGCGTCAATTGTAAATCAATTAATTACCTAATCGAATCATTCGATTTGATGCAGCGAAAGACTTAGAAATGACATAAACACTGCTACAATTATATCTTACCACGCTATAATTGTGCTCATCATTCGATGTTAGCAGTTGACGAAATAGAATATAGTAGATATATAGTAAAAAAACATTTGAAAGGTATATAATTTTACATTGGTAAAAAAATAACCTAAGGAATAAATTAGTAATTATTAGTGATCAAAGTTATTTATCACAAAATTAATTGTGAAAGTCAAAAAATATGTTACGGCTACACATCAAGTTAGACACCCTATATACGCATAACTACGCTATATACAAAATAAAGAATTGACGGAAAGGGACAGTGCATAGTGGTGTCGATGTAATGGTTAGGAGGTGGAGCGTAACAAAAATATAACGCACTCTATCGCACGATTCGCAGCGTTCAACTTCAAAAAGTTAAAAGTACAAACAGTCTAGGTTGATGTGTCGCTGTGTGTACTCATTTAGGCCACAAACTAACACTTATGAACGCCAACTAAATTTACAAAATTTATTTACTTAAAGTTTATGACCAAATGTAGGTTTTGTTGATTAATTATTTTCTTTATCAGAGTTTGATTTAGAATCATTGGATTTTGGGAAATAGTACACAAAAGTAATAGAGCACCCGCGCACCACACATCAAAAATCAGCAATGAAAAGTCAACAAAATAGCAGTTTTCTTGACGGTCAGGTTAATCTTTTTTAGAATGTTTAAAATATATTTATATTTCTATTTTTGTATTGTTTTTGCGGCTAACACCATGAGTTGTAGTGGCCAGCCGCATACATTTATTTTTAGTACCCGCTCTATATTTCGATTTTTTTTATATGTTATTGTGTACCTTTAATTAGGTCTTTAATGCCAGTAATTGACAGATTAATTTAAATTTTAAATTGTAGTTTTAAATTATTTAGGTATTGTTGATCTAAAATTAATGAAATAAAAATGGTGGCACGAAATCATGATATGATATTGCAGAATTGTTATGGGACATCGCCATCATCAATAACGAACCGGTTACTGCTTATCGGCAATACCTATACAATTAATTTTAACTTTCTTTTTGTTGAACGAATTTCGATTAACTAATTAATTACTAAAAATGTTACAACAAACGATTTTTTTGGCGTACAACCTTATGCAATCGTATATTATAGATATGTTTTCATCTGACAAATTTCGTTTAAGATTTTTCAAATCAAATAGTTATTTATTAATTAAACGCCAATTGCTTTGAAATACACTAAGATATCATGTGAAAACGTTGAAAATATGGATAAATGTGTTACTTATTCCAATTCTATATACTTCAGGCAGTCCTTAAAAAACAGCTCCGTACACTTTGACCCTGACTATCTCACTAAAAGGCACTCTGATAGAATCTACAAAACTGTACTTTGCAAAACGGCAGTGGTAAGTCGTCAATACAAACACATTAGTTCTAAACTTTATAATAACATCAACAGAAGAATTAACATATACCCCTTAACCAAGAATTTACTTCGCAAAAATTTGTCTGATTGGCTGAAACTTATGACTTATGATGAAACTGAACAACTTATGGTATCATAAACACACACTCACACACATACACACACACACAACACACACATACGCCTGCACGGCTAGTGCCGCTGTAAGTGTTCCACCTTTGATTAAAGCTCGAAAGACCTCTTCACGTTGGACCTATATCTCCGTAGCCCTCCTAAAGGGCCAGGTATTTTCCGAATACAATATGTTAGAAAATATCTGTGATAATATAAACATAATAATAATTTGATTAATATCTCTCTTCACAAAGAATATTAGTACAATACATTGGTTATAGCAGTGTGTGTAAAAGCTAATTTCTTTGTGAGAGACTGGACTCTATACTAGGGATAACCCTGTGTGACAGAGCCCCCAACCAAAATATTCAATATTAGAAATAAAAGTAGTAAGTAGGACTTACTTTTATTTTTATTCTTTCCTAAATAAAAACAACTCCCGCACTAGGAATAATTCCTGTGTCGCGAGGGTCTTTACAAACATTCAAACAATGGATACAAAGAACACCAAGATTCGGAACAACCATTTGCGGATCACACAATTTTTTGTCACGTGTGGGATTCGAACCCACAACACTCGGCGCAGTGGCAGCGGCGAGGGTAACACTTAAACCGCTACGCCATTCATGCAGTCAAAGTTATAGATCTTTATATTTTCTATATGCATAGATTATATGGATCACATCTTATTTCTGTTGCAGGAAGGGACAGTTCAAACTAACATATAATGGTGACAACAAGCATCAAGCTATTGTAGAATTTATGAGAGATCCCACTACAGCGATGCATCAAAAGAAAAAAGAAGTAGTTGATGAGAGTTGGTCTGAAGACACCAACGTCATGCATTTGACAGGTACCTAAGTGAAATTATTTCCATAACACATTTATTAAACAGATCAGACAGTATGTGATATAACTCTGAAAATCTAACTAAAATAAATAGTTGAAGAAATAGAAAATTTGGTATTTTTGTTGGCACAAAACTTTAATAGTTTTAGTTTTATTATTTAGTACAATCAGCGACATAAGTAGGTAAACATTTAAAAAATATTGTGACAGTATTTTATGTATAAAATCCTAATTATTATTCTTTATTTTTTAATTGTAGCAGTAGAAGTCTAAAGACATTGGACACTGTCTTTCGACTTTTACTGCTATAATACATTAACATTTGATATCATTATAAAAGACAGAGAAAATCTAAATTTCTTAATTGTGCATATGAGTGATATACATATATACCTATGATGTATATGAGTTACATAAAGTGCAAAGTATAATGGTATACATCGGATTGGTATTGGCACGACCGACCGCTATTGCACTATTCGTGCAGTCATTAATTATTTCATTAGCACACGCGTCAACTAATAAATTTATATGCTTGCGCAATTAAATTCATTAGTTGTCGCGTGCGTAAATGTGTATTCTAGAGTATATTTATAGAATCCACCTCGTTGTTTTGTAGAGTACGCTGGCATAGGTTTGCATGTATGTCACTTAAAGTCAAAAACAGGCTTTCGGCTAAGTGTTTACTAAGTAAGTTTGTTTAGAATTATGGCTATTAGAGGCAATACGAACTAGGGCAATAGGGTCGACGAAGAAGGACCTAAAATATAGTTGGCATAAGGAGGATGTAATACACTCCTGCCTCTCTTTTTGAGTATATAATGGCGCGTGTTTACGTATGTTGGCATATACAGAATGTTAATTATCGAAAAATGTTCCATAAATCCATTAATTTACATTATTAATAAATTAAAAAGAACATAGGTATTAGCACAGTAAAATAAGTCTATTTTATTTATACTAATATTATAAAGCTAGAGTGATAGGTTCGAATTGAAAATTATTTTAGTGTTGGATAGGCTATTTATCGAGGTAGGTTATAATAGGCTATATAATATCACGCTACGACCACCAGGGCGGCGTAATAATCATAACGCGGGTGAAACCGCTTGCACAGCTAGTATAAAATAAAATGGTAAACAAATATGTATAATCGAAACATTCTATGTAGAATGTTTTGATTATACATATTTACGCTAATGAAAAAACTCAGAACGTTAAAGCTTTTGAAAGGTATGTGCGCACGTGAAATGTTACGTATTCGTTTATCACTTCTATTAAATAATACCATATTTGATTTTAGAAGAAATACTTTTTTTAGAATATATGGTCGCTAAAATTTAACATCTTTTGTTAATTAGCTGTATATGAAACTCACCATCCACATGACCCATCTATCGTACATATATCGTGTCTTATCTATGCTCTATCGTATAGCAGAGTGTCAAAATAAATAAGACAATTCAGATTTTTTGTGATGAGATTCCAGCTTAACTCTTTCGTGTGTAACGCAAGGCGTGACAGACGTGACACACTTTATTGTATTCGTGTTACTAGTTTGACTATAATACTTATTAGAATATATATAATAGTTATTGTATAACCCGCAGCTGTCTATAGAAGATATGCGTTCAAGTACAAATAACTTAAACATAGTAAAAATATTTGTATTGTTATTTGTATTTTGGATCTATACTAGCAGCCGAGAACATTATATAGAGCCGTTATATACATTTGAAGTATGTAGTTGAAGTACTGTTTAGACCGCGGAATAGAATCCTCGGATCTATTTATTGGCCGTAGTGTATGTTTGCAGCCTGACGGCAACGCAGTAAAATGCAATTAACATTTAACTTATTTAGAATGTACTATTTAAATATATTTGGAAAAACAAAATTAAGTTAAGAGTTGTGAGCAAAACAGTTATAATTTATTTCATTTATAAATTGTTGGTAATGTTAATTATTCGTAATCGATATCGTACTGAGTCAATTAAAATGATGTCTTCACTATTGCTGTTCAGAGATTATCTGACAAATGGGAATTCGTATTTGAAATAATAATAACGAATAGAGTATAATAATAATAACGAATGTCCCTCTGGGACAGTCGTTATCTCATCATGAGACTAACGCGATATCGGAGGGCACAGTACACTAGCTTTTAAACTATCACCTTCGCTTTATGATATAAACAAAAAATGTATCACCAGGTTAAATAAAAGCGCACAAACCAAAGGACAGCTTGTGGCGAGCTGAATGTGAGTGGCGACACTGTGATCCTGAATGTCTCAGAGAGTCGATTAGGCCCTAGTCCCCAGCTTGCCGTTACTGGCTGGCTGGGGTGGAACGTCAAGAGCGCTCGTAGGACTCTCAAGTCTGGCTTGCCTTGGTCGGACGGTCAGAGGGAAGCCGCTAGATCTATACGCTTTGAGGTGGAAGTGTCATTTCAAGGGCATAACTATGGGGAAACCCGCTCCGGGTGTCCGTTGTCACGAGACCCGTCATGGTGTAACCGGTGCGCACCGCTCGTCACCCTTAGCCGCTCGCTCCGATGTTGCCCTCTGCTGCTGGCTTGTATGCCTATGGTGGCTATTCTAGGGGGCCCATCTAGTGAGCTGGCGAGTCACAGTCTGCCCATTGCATTGATGCTATTAGAGCATTCAAGGCAAACGCCGTTTCTCATCCATAGTTACCAATATACCGGTACACCAAACACCCATACCCATAGCCCATATATTAGAATCCATACGTAGCAATAGTCCTACGCCTGCTGCGGCTAGTGCCGCTGTCGGTGTTCCATCCCACCTTTGATTAAAACTCTCGAAGGGCCTCTTCACGTTGGACCCATGTCTCCGTGTAAGGCCTCCCAAAGGGCCA
This sequence comes from Catocala nupta, assembly GCA_963675205.1. Classification (NCBI taxonomy): domain Eukaryota; kingdom Metazoa; phylum Arthropoda; class Insecta; order Lepidoptera; family Erebidae; genus Catocala; species Catocala nupta. Next base: position 18,907,650 of record OY776078.1, read on the forward strand.
GGCATTTTCTAATATAATATGTTAGAAAATATGTATCTGTGATAAGAGAAACATAATAATTTATTTAAGACTTATATTCATTGTGTTAGTATTACATAAAAAATTACAATCTAGTGTTAGTAATTATTAATTAGACACAATTAACATATAATAAAAACATAAATAAAATTACACAACATGCTTATGAAGCCGCAACCAATGACAAACAATGGGGCTATCCCACCTGTCGTCGTTTTCGTATAATTGCATAGAAATTGTCTACTGCCGCCTCGGTAAACATGTCTGACGCACTACAATAGCGCGGCAGCCCCATGAATATCCTAAACGCGTTGTTGTACTGTACGCGCAGGGCGCTGTATGTTCTCTGCGTGCAGTTAACTCATAGACTGCACGTGTAGAAAAATTGGCAGAACGCTGTAAAAAGCGTCGCGGCCAACGTATTGCAGCGGACAGTCAGCGCCCTATGCTCACGCTCGATGTCTAAGTCATCTCTAAGGTCATCAGAGACCCAGTGCCCCAGATATTTAAAACTAGTAACTCGTTTTAGTGGATTACCATAAAGCTTCTTTATGGTAATCCACTAAAACTTTCTTAAGTTCCGGTATATCAGAGTAAAGTTTATTCCGAGCCTTAAATACAAGTAATTCACTTTTTCAACATTATGTCTGAGGGCATGAGGAGGCTCATGGCCTCATATCATTCACATATGTCGAGTAGTCTCATATTAGCGCTAATTGATATACTATCAGCACAACTAATGTTGTTAACACATAGTCCGTCCACGTGACATCCAAGATAGGCATTGCTAAGGTCAACAATCTGTTGATTTATGTACAGGCTAAAAAGTCTAGGGGAGGTTAGCCCACCCTACCTCACCCCGCACTCCAGCCTGTACTCATATATATATATTGACCCTAACAATTTGTCTGATTATTATTCCAATAACGCAGTATTGATATAATTGATCCGTCCACCGTGGTTTTCTTGGCTAGCTTATCCCAAAGTAAATCATACAGCACCAGATCAAAGACCTTGCAAAGATCTAGGAAACACGAATTTACAGGTGCTTTCCTTGACGTGTAGTACTGGACGGTGTGCTTGAGGGACATGACAGTACAGACAGACAAACCCGGCCTGAATCCAAACTGCGCGTCACTCAGCTTGATACGTGTTGCCATGTGTCTATCAATCAAACTGTCCAGCTAAGGAGCTGGACGGTGGCCAAAGGGCCACTATGGTAGCAAGCGATATGGGCCTGTAATTTGTAGGAACTGATGTATCACACGTCTTATCTTTAAAAATTGGGGCTTTTTTTTTTCATTAATTCCTTTAGACAGGTAGGAGTGACATAGACACAGCGTATAGAACATTGCCAGTACTCTTGGCAAGTGTACGCCAGCGTTCCGCAAGTGCTAAGTGCTCGTTGCTGCGATGATCGTGTCCCGGAGATTTCTCTCTTGACGTATTATTAATGATATTATCAACATCTTTGGCAGAAAATCTCAAATTTAACCCCGTAAACATTTCAGAATCGACCACTCGCGATAAAGCAGGTTGAGAAGATACTACTTTAAATTGCCTTACAAACAAATTTGCTATTTCAGCAGGTTCGTTACACCCGCTACACTAACGGGGACGCTAGGCCTCGGCTGCAATCCGTTTGTACTCTTTCAGAACCTAGAAGTCTTTATTTCTATGATGCTCTGCTATGATGTCCATCTGTATTTGTTGTTGATTAGACGGCACCATTTTAATTTTGATTTAAATAATTTTCTAGTCTCACACATCTTACTAAAAACAATTCCCGATTTTAGCTTCCCAGACATAACCCAGCAATGAAATGCAAGTCTTGCCTCCCCGTGTGCTTGTTTAACATATTTATTCCAGCCAACTACATGTTTAGGCTTTCTACCACATTTTTCATGGCCAGTGCATTGGGCAGCCTCCGAAAGTATACACACAATATTTTTGTACATTTTGTTCAATACTTCTCTGTGGCTACAGTCATTACACAAACCCTCTGAGCACTTCTGAAATTCTACAGGAAAATAAATTTCTCTCAGTTTAGCATGACATAATTCTTTGTATTTAACATTATGAGTACAAGATTTGGTTATAACAACAGTAGTATCTTATAATATTAAAGTTACATTCCAACTGTATTGGCATGTGATCGGACCTATACGTATCATACTGTACCCTAGCACTAACAATTATACGCCTCGCGGCTTCGGTCACTACGCAGTGATCGAGCCAGCGCTGGTAGCCGTATGCAACGCTTATATATGTGTACGTACCTTGCGGTAAAAGGTCCAAGTCCGCACACGCCCAGCATTATTCCACACAAACATTTTGCAACTCATTTCTGAACAACTACCCCGGATGCGCGTTATAGTCACCTAACATTATTACAGATTGCACATTATTACTTTCTATAATTGCACTTATCTCATTAAGACAATCCGTAACATCACTAAAGTTTTCATTAGAGTCTGGGCATGTACACCGAGAATACAATGACCGAACGATCCCCCGACACGATCTTTATAGCTATCAGACGCACACTAGAGCACTTTGTAACCGTCACTGATGGAAATAGATTCTTCTTCCATAGCAAAGCCACTCCTCTATATGGTTTACCATGTAGTACACCAGCAGATGTGTCGATCGCCGACTTACCCGGGCAAAGTCATTACCAATTTGTCCCAGGAAACCGACATCGTGAGGTAATAGCCAGGTTTCTTGTAATGCTACAATATCAGCCGCTACACATAGTCGCCTTACGCAGTCAACCGACCTTTTTATGCACTTACAATTAAAACTTGTCAATTTAATAGTATTATACAATATGGTATTTTTAACACTGCCATTATTTATTGTATTTCCTCTGCCTCTGTTCTTCTTAGAGAAGTCTATAAACTTGCGATACGATATACCTTCCGGCCAAAAGTCTTCACTCATAAATATGTTAAATTTGTGTTTTGGTACACATATTTTGTATGGTCATAGTTTCTCGACACTTTCAATTTAATTTTTTTAATATTACCAGATATCTTTGCCCTTCGTTCAACATACTCTTGATTATCATTCTGGTTCATCTGTTTATCGACGTTGTATATATATACAATAACTTTTTCATCAACTGCTTGAAACCTCCCTCGAGGTTCCATTATAGCTTTACCTATATTACCCACGAATCTATCTCTCATCTTCTTCTGTACGACTGCCCATTCTTCATCTTTGACAATTTCAGATAGTGTTTTTTGTTCCTTGCTAGGCACGATGACCGCAGCATCCGCGTGTCCCGTAAATAGTCCAACGGTGTTATCAATAATATGTATAGGTTGTCTGGGCTCGATGTTGTTCTCGGTCAACACAGCTGTTCCAAAACAGGTTTCGTAAGCGCTCCACTCGTCTTTATTTATTTTATGTGACTTATTCTGATCAGCTGTTAACGATGAAAGGTGGGTCGTAGATTGCATATTTTTACAGTTTTGAACTATAACTGCCGAGGTTGCGCTTACTATATTGTTGTTCAACACAGGAATATGTTGTAATCCCATCGGTCCACTGTCATACTCACAGCTACCCATTAATTGACTTCCACCGCCTCTGTTTGTGTTCACATACGAATAAATCGGACTTTTTGCACATGTTTGTTTTTTCAAAGATTCTACATCCAAAATTATGGGTTCCAGCTGACTAACAGTCACGTATTGCACCTTAATTTCTTCTAGTTCACGCTTCACTAGGGTTAAATCTTTAAGCAACTTCGTTACATCCACGTGATCGAACAACACGGTGGGTAGTTTGTGCAGATCTTTTCCTACAAAAACCGGCCGTTCATCAGGATGCGTTACTTGTAACAAGCAAATAATATCATCAATGTCCCTTAGTTTCTTGCCATCTTTCTTCCTCGTTATCTTATGCTTTGAAGTTGTAATAGCAGTAAATAAAAGGTATTTTGCTTCTACAATATCCTTGTCCGAGAAAGCACTAACACATATACGGCTTAAGCTTTCCTCGTCCATTATGTCTAGTTTATTACATTATTACACACGAAAGCTAATATCTCGTTTATTACAACATTGCCATTTGCACATTTCTATACTTTGGAGGAACTCATCCTGCACATAATATTCATTCATGTCACGTCCGAAAGATGCGCGCGACGCGATGCGAACGAATACTGATTAGGTGCCAAATCAAATGATGTAAAACTGTTTATTCATTTAATTAGAAAGGTAGTAACACACACAGCACAAAGTAACACTTATGATCGCCATAGTTCAGAAGTCAGTGAGTTTATGAAGTTACATTTAGGTCAGTATCTAGTGCTGGCGGGTAGCTTATGACAAGGTACCTGCAAAAAGTCAACTGCTATTGGCTGAAATCTAAAGCTGAAATCCAAAGCTGAAAGAAAAAAAAGTATTTGTAATAAAGGTAGCAAGTACTAGTAGTTGCTGAGATTAGCAACTGTAACAGACAGACGGACAGACAAAGTTGTACCATAAGGGTTCCATTTTCAAATGTACTTTGTGAATATTTGTATCTCTCATCCTCCTATACAAATGTACTCTGTGGCACTTATTGGTGTCAATATTATATACTTACCCTATCTTAGCTGTCCGTAGATTTGTAGCTGTATGTACTTCATAGAATTACACAACTATAAAGTTTCACTATACTAAGCTTACTTACTCATGTGGCTGGATTGACATCCATCAGAGTATATAACTCTATGCCCAAATGATATCTTCTCTTTAATCTACGTATTAAACTCAACAACTCTTCATAATGCGAACAGCCTTTTTATTATTCGGCAAGTAAACCTTTACCAAATTCAAGCTAATTATTTATCTGAGCGTGAGCCATAAACGTTGTTTTAGTTTTCTAATCTATATATTAATACGTGAAGCAAAACCTTTGTGCCACTTTTTACGAAAATTGCGCGAACGGAGGTGTATGAAATTTGGCACAGTTAAAGTTTATATGGAGAAGAAGTGGCGAATCCTAATATTTTTATAAAATATGCCTTGGAAATACATTAAATTAATGAAAAAATACTACACACACAACCATGCATTTGACACAAGCAGTCGAATCGCATTCATAGTATTTCGGCATTTTTCGGCTAATGTAAAATTCTTCGTAACTAACATATGTAGGTACATATGTGGAGTAGGCATAGACTTATTTTACTTTATATTATTACTTATAATATTTTCGCTAGGAGTAGGTGACTAAATGAAATGTGATTATAAGAGTCACGGACGAATAAAAAAATAAGAAGGACTCCGCGCCACGCATATTGCGAATGAAGTACCGTACCGATCTATGTGTGCGTGATTTGAGGGATACCAGATTACTGAAAATTTCCCTATTTTATTAGTATTTTGCCGGTCAAGGTAGTGAATTTTTTGTAAAACGGTACAAAATGTTCACTTACATTATTTAATTAAAATGACAATAATAAAGTTAAAATTAGGTATTTATAATTGGTTTCAATATTTTTAGGAATAATATTAAAAGTACTCACAATAAAAACGATGTATGAGATTACCAAAATAATGACAATGTAGAAGTACAACATAGAAGTGTTACTGAACGACCACAATCACCATCATGGCGCAATATAAATAATGGAGTCTGTCAAAACCAAAAACAATTATGACGCCATACTGATGCCAATGATCTACCAGTCTGAGTTTTAAAGATTTTCTTAGTTTATTCGTCCGTGTATAAGAGTATAATTATAGACAATAAAACCTTAATAACGTTCAAACTTAATTTTTAATCAATAATTATGGTCGAATTTGGACCACTTGGCGACCGCTAGTATATAGGTAGATGTATTTTAAAGTTTCGTAAAATATTTTATACTATCAGAACGACGTAAGTACCTAACTAGTTTTTTGTGGTGCTTGCTTATAATAAGTATGCTATAACCTTCTATTCCTCAAACCAAACCTATTTTTATGTTATGTCGATTATAACCCAAATTTAAATCGTATTCTAGTCTCATAAAAGTTCATATCCGTTTGGTTATCTGTGTAATTGCATAGGTATTGTAAAGCCATGAAAATTGCAGAGCCAAAAAGTTATACTATAGTCACGTTTTACAATTTTATATATTGACTATGGCAGTACATTATATTGTAATAACTACTTAGTCTTACGTATAAATAATTCGTTTACGGTCACAGACAAATATTTTTATTGTGGGGTAAGGACTTAATACGATGACATTGACTTATTGATTTTATATCTATGTTTGAATTTATCTATGGCAAATATATCATGTAAAATCAAAACCGGTCAGAATATTTACAACAAAACAGAATAACGTTCAGAATTTATAATAAACAGTTTACATACAGAATTAAAAACCTCGTAACTATTAAAATCTATTGTACGACAAAAGCAGCCATTCAATAAGGTGTGCGCGTAATTTTCGTCCTTCGGGATGCGTTACAATGTATTTATGAAATATATTCAATCGGCAATCGCGTTATGTTTTCCAATCGACGTTGGCTATCAAAGTGCTTTAAAGGTATATGAGTATCCAGTAAGGTAGTTTAGTCAATGCTATCATACATTTTATAAATAGTTTACTTGTAAAATTAACGGATGATTCAAGTATGTGTAAGTAATTATTGTCTTTACATTCGCGCAAGTAAGTTTCTGGCCTTTTGCTCAACCAATCCTGATTTAGCATTGATACAAAGAAGCAAATTATTACCAATGATCTGTGGGTAATAAAATACCAACGATACAAAGTTAGTTCTTGTCAGCAATTAAGTAAAAATAATATCAGCCCTGTTTATAAGCTGACGCACTGCTGGGCACGTCCTCTTCTCAGAGTTAGGAGGGAGGGTAAGACCATTACGCTGGCTCAGTGCAAGTAGGCATACTTCAAACATCTTCGATAAAATTATGTAGAGCTCTCAAACATGTATGTACGTTTCCTCACGATGTTTTCCATTTGATGATTTATTATAGGGTAGTGCAGAACTGGATTTCCACTTGAAATGTGAGAACCAATCACCACAACCCACCAGCCCGCCTGTAGATCTGACTAATAAGACTGAAAATAATAATATTTATTTATTTATTTCTCTCTTCGCAAAGGTGTTTCTTACACATCTATATACATTAGATATAGGAACTTTATGATCCTTTGTGAGAGGCTGGTGTCCATACTAGGGAAACCCTGTGTGACGGAAAAATCTCAAATGGTATCTAAACAATCTTGTGTTGAGTTTTTGCGGGCAGTTGTTGTCCCAGGGTCGTTGGCAAGGTAATGACGTGCTACCACCGCAAGTTGCAAATATTAACATTACAAAAAGGGGTTGGCATTGCTCGAGTGTTATACTTACTCTTGCAGGCGTTCATGAGCTGCATGTTTGTGTATTCCACCATTACCATCATCTCAGCTGAAAAATATCTCCCAAGGTTTTCCATACAGGCCGGTTTTGGTCCGCTCGGGTCTAACCGACCCTTGTCAGGTCGTTGGGCCACCTTGTGTCTACTCCGACTATTTCTTCCGGTGTGTCCCCGCCACAACAGGATCTCTTTTGCCCCAACGACCATCAGTATTGCGAGCTATGTGCCCTAACCAATGCCACACCGACTTGCCATGCCTCGCTATGTCGTCTATAAGATATGACGGCAACTTTAGTTTACCTGGGTATCTCGTTTCTAATTCGATCCCGCCTTGGTAGTATAGTAAAATGTTTTTGGTTTGTTCGCAGCGGAGAATTTTGATAATATATTATCGAAAGTAGAAAACGCCTTGGTTGTATTCTATGCTCCTTGGTGCGGACATTGCAAACGAATAAAGCCCGAGTTTGAAAAAGCAGCTACTCTAATTAAGGATGAAAGGGTACGTACAATCTGTATCCACTTTGTTTTAAGATAGAATCATTTTTAGAGACGCGTAGCACACATATTTGCAATTAACAAATAAATAATATAAAATTCTTAGTTACCTACATAACGTTTCATTAAAGTTAACCTTACAAGCGGTCATCGAATAATGCACTAAATCTAGTAGGTCTTATGACATTAATATTTGAGTGTTTCAACTGTTGCAAGGATTAGTACTAATATTGCTAATAAAAAATTATTGTTATTAAATAAATATTATAAATGATTACTATGTATTTATTTTAATAAAAGTATTACCATGGGTAATGAGAGAAATTGCAACTATTGTAAATGAAAAAAGAAATGTAGCCTATATGTTGAATAATGTATGTATACGTGTGACGTAATCGTTTATATTATAGATCAATGGTCTTCTGGCTGCTGTAGATGCGACTAAGCAGCCCGAGTTGGCGTCCCGGTTCGGCGTAAAGGGGTATCCTACGCTGAAATATTTCAACAAAGGTGAATACAAGTTTGACGCAGGGCATGCTAGGCAGGAGGAGCAAATTATTAGTTTTATTAAGGTGAGTGAAGAAAATCATTCTTAATCATTTTGTCCAGTGTCCACTGTTGCTTTTCTATGGAAATTGGTCGCGCTCTAATTATTATCTCGTTATGAAACAACTGGTACTTTCAACATAATTATTATATAGTTGGGCCCGATTTTCAGACTAAGTTTAACTGAGAAATGATTTCAGTGGTTTTACAGCACTTTACTGCAGACACATATATGTGTTGGTCAACACTTGCAATATTATTGGATACAGCACTATACGAAACGTTTCGCTACTTAAGCGATACCAAACAATGCTATAACCTGTCAGTAAATGTAATGACAAATCGAGCTGCCAACAATCCGAAGAACGGTAGCACGTTTTAGAGAAAGTACCGTTATGTACATATATGTAAAGGCAATGCAATAGTCAGTATTCAGACAACTCTATCTTCACTCATTGGCTATTGGGCTCAAACTAGACATAAGTAACGTAATAGTTCTTTGCTCCCTATCCATACATCCTTCTTTTCGAAGATCTCCGATGTCCAGGTGGTCATAAGACAATTACCAAGACGGTTAATCTTGACGGTTAGTCATGTGCCCCTAATACAGCTAATACGTTGCAATACATAGTTTTATATCATTATTGTTATTTTTTCGTTTTCTTGGTAGGATTGAGAATTTTGTTTTGACTCTCTTAAATTTTAATCGTAGTCGGAGCAATAATCGTTCTGCGCAGCGTTTTATTTTTAATTGCCTGCGCAAGCATATTATTGATTGATATCATTCTTTTTGACGGTAACTGGTTGTTACCAGTTCTCTGCCTGCCGCTCATGAATATAGGTTTGCACCCTTAGCGTTGTGTAAACGAATGGGGGATAGTGCAACGTTAGGCAGTGGACAATGCCAACACTGCCCGTCAATCGGCATGCAAAATTACTTGGGGAACTGGAATAGAAAATAGTGGTACCAACCAACTCAGATTCAGAGAAAAATGACAATTAATACATGCCCCAACAAACCGTGGTAGAAGAAAAGGATTGTCCCCAGGCCTATTAAATTTTTCCCTGCTCTACGACAAGAATACTACTGGACTATTTGAGAACCCGTGTTCTCGTCTCACATCTATTGCAATTGGCAAACATATGATAAGTTTCATTTCATCGTTTATTTGTATCACATAGCTCAATCTCGATCGTCTCTCTCCTCCACGTTCTTCGTATTTCTGAAGAGTATATGAAGGTTGGTATTAATCTATTTTACCTTTACAAGCGTTAAGTCTATATTGACTTCCCGGCAAGCGTTTAAGCTTTAGAATTCATTACAGCCCAGTTTCTATATAAAGAAAGGAGCCGTTTAACCTACCGACAGTTAATTTTTAACACATAATCTATGAAAAATATATGTTGAAATTTACCTGTACGTAGCTTAAACGACTCGATTCTTGATATACCTAGTTAGCGGGCTTTAAACTAGATTTCTGCTGCCCGTATGTCAACTGTTGTGATTGACATTGATTGCTAACTGCATTAGCAACAGTTAATCAAATCACTTGACATGAGTCTGATTTTGACTCGTTGTTAGCGTTTCAGAAACCGGGAAATTATACATACATATTTACACTAGGTAATGTAACGACCAGCGATCGGCCGTCCACAAACTAAAATTCTGTCTTTTTAGTTAGAGGACGTTAGCGATACAGATTAGCGTCTACTGACTCGTAGCTATCTCATGAAATCTTTTCATATAAGAAGGATCTTTTTTTTATCTTTCTGCACCCCTGCAATATATGTGTTAAACAGTGTGCATTTTGGTGAATACAAAAGACAAAAAAGTAATCCAGAGCGATACTAAGGTAGCTTACTTTACCGATAATATTGTTACGTGCTGGGCTCGACGGATAAGAATATAAAACAATATTACCGACTAAAACGTTTTATTCTATCACAGAATTAACTTTAAAACACTACAAACACTATACTACACTTTTCCACTGTAACTGCTTCAAACTTCGTAGTATTTTCGCTTCCGTTCGCTTCGATGAACACTTGATCGCTTACGGTAGTAAACTGACCCGGCGGTGCGCGTGCGCTCTATTTATACGCGGGTAAAGCGCTTCTGGAGTTTTCCAGAAAACGTCACACACGGCACGCAACAGCGCGATGATACGAGAATGTGCCAGCGCTCTCTCCACTGAACTCGTACCGACAAATACGTAGTTCCGTAAGATGTCAATAGATGGTGCTGTAATAAATTATTATTAGAAACCGCCGACTCTTCCCCACAGTGCCGACAGAGGGCATTAGCCGTAACACTGCCCTCTCTTAGACATGTTCGTCCCGAACATTGTTGGATCCGTAGTAGCGTGCCAATCGATCCACATGAACGATCTTTGGTGTACTTCGTGGTACTTTCTGGATCCGGTAGGTGACATCATTCATCTTAGTGACTATGCGATAGGGTATATCCCATTTTGCCTGCAACTTAGGAGATTTTCCTTTGCTGCGTACTGGATTATGTAACCATACCAGCGATCCTTCCTCAAAGCCTTTATTGTTCCCCTTCCGATCGTAACGGGTCTTCATCCTCTCAGACATCTGCTGACCAGTCTGTCTGATGTGCTGGTATACATAATTCATCCTGCTGCCAGTGCGTGGTCCCTTCACGGCAGAACAACTCGTGCATTTACGGCACCATTCCTCAACGTCTTTTCGACAATGGATCCAATAAAATCGCTCCCGGATCTTAATCAGAGTTCTCTTAACTCCCATATGACCTCCGGAACCCCCATTAAGTTTCGACAAATATTTGTGTGATCCGCATTTGGTTGCTCCAAGTCTGGATGTCTTTTGTGCCTGTTGTTCAAATATTTGTAAAGTCCCCGCGACACTGTAATTATTATATTATTCTTAGAACAAATGCTTTTTAAACAAATAAACAAAGCTGCTGATGCAAATAGAAACATATTTTACAAAACGGTAAATCAAGGATATGCAAGGTTTTTATACACATTATGTACATGTTTCATAATGGAAACATACTTAATTAAATTAGTTATATTGAATCGAAATAGGCGTGGCGTTACTTGGCGGAAAACCAATGTAATAAAATTTGTGGGAAAAGAGGAACTCGCCAAGCACCCTCGGATTGCCCACCCCAACTATTGCAATAGAAAAAGGTTAATGAGGCTCATTTGTTGCCACATACGGTCTTGAAGATGCCTCGCGCTGAGGCAAAACACGTGTCGACGCATATTTTGTAGACAAGCGGAATACTGCAAGTTAGAGTAGCCTGGGTCCCACGTCGTGGCTGTCCCTATCCAGAGGAGTTCGGTATTGTCAACCTTTTCCTACTTTTGCAATAGTGGACAAGCCGAAGGTGCTTGCCGGGTTCCACTCTTCCCAATAATTTTATTAAATCCGTTAACAATTGTGCAAATTGCCATATCTTCTTTGTATGTTCAAGGACGCCGCGCATATACTTATGTATAATATTGTAAATCTATATATGTATATATAAATGAATCCCTGTTTCCCTTGGTCACGCTATAACTTGAGGACAACTTCATCTATTTCATTCATATCTTTATTTTTCTAATACTTTGCAAAAGGTTCTTACGGAAAGAACATAAAAAAGACTGCGCAGAAAGTTTTATAATTTCAGAAAACTTAACGACTGTTATAACCTCCCGAGTTTGACAATTCGTCTAAGATATTATGACAACGTCTGTCGGCAGGGGCGTGCACAAAGATTTCTGGTAGGGTATGCATGCCCTACCCGAAACCTCTGCGAGGGCACTACATTTCATTTATAAATGTTTTTGTGTGTATATATATCTGTATATTATATTGTAGTATTTAATAAATAGATTTCGATTATATAGATTTACATAAGCCAGCGGACTAGGGCATGCAGTGCTTATTTGCTTGTATGTAGCGCACGCGCCTGTCTGTCGGGTCACTTGGTACAAAATAAATAAATCTAATATAATAAGTGTTTGGTAATCGGGTGGATTACTAGCAAGTATTCTACAGATAGAAAGTAATTCTAAATAAAATAGTTTTTGCATCCTTAGGACATTTCGCTTCCTTGTACAGTGAGCTGCAAAAATGCATACCCATGTCAGAACTAAAATGGTATAAGCCGGTAATTGACGCCATCTAACGGAAATCGTTACAAAAACTGTTAAGTAGTTTATTTATATTGTAATAGATAGCGGTGCACTACTATGAAATAAAAATAAGTAGATTGCTTAATAATTCAATTTTAATAAATTGATATTAAATAATTTTTAAATCTCTAGTCACAATAGTTTATTTAAAAAAGAACGCATGTCAGGATAAAACAAGAAGCAAAAAATTACAAATGAATTTATAAATTTATAGTGGGTAGTACGCAAACATTATTCTGTCCCTGTTCGAGTGTCTTTTCGGTTGACATTATAATTTCTATTAAATTTCACCTATTTGCTAAAATAAGTACGCGTTGCAATATTTATAAAACAACGCCATCTAGTTCACTCATATTCATTCTAATTCGAGTGTTCACAGGATATTGGACCTTAAGGTATCCATGCAAACACCAGCATAAGTGACACAACAAAATTTTCAGCTCTATTTTCCATAAAATATATAATAATTTGGCCACAATTTCATAATTAAAAGCATAATTCATTGTAATAAGTCTTCATTTTAAAATTATTCATCCATAAAGAAAATATCAAGCATTATACAAACAAATAAAACGGACATATAATGACAACACATGTCAAAATGAAAATTATAAATGCATGAAAAATAATGTCACGCGAATGCTAACAAGAGCCAGGGTACAAAGAAGACCCCCGGACTCGTCGCTCAGCACCGCCTCGCAGCCGTCGGCACCTGCACCCGCGACTACGACGGGCAGTGAAGAGTCGAGCTCATCAAGCGACGAGTATTTCTCCCCGCCGACGTCGCCAACACCTGTACGTCGCCAGGGGAGACGCCGGCTACCGTCCTGCTTGGGACCCCGAGGCCCGCCGCGCGCCGGCCTCGAACAGGGCCCCCGCTGTCGGTGGTGATGTGCGCCGCGTGAGATGGACGAACTCAATAAATGAAAACGTCATGCGGGCATATTTTGCGGCTACAGAGGGAGGAACCAACATCAGTGCGTATCGTAATCGTATGCTGCCTTTGTTTCAGGCTCTTGAACCAGGCTTCAACGTCGCGGCACAACGACTATCGGATCAAGTGCGAGTTATCCAGCGCAATCGGATGCTGGATGATAACGTACTTGATAGGCTTCGCTCAGAGTGTTTACGTACGAGTCGTGCCATTCACGTCCAACCTGGTGTAACAACTGATAGGGTTACGTCATTGCCCCACAACATTACCAGCGAGGATGTGGATGACATGACTAATAATGTAAGCATCCAGTACAATGATGAAGTAAGGGTAGCTTTGGAATGTGCGATTCGGGAATATCGGTACACACCCCATACCATTAGGCCTCGACTGCCGCGGTTGCCTACGCATAGACAAAATATGGCATTCGTAGGTGCACTTGACTCGCTATTACCTAGTTATTTAGACAATAGCGAGAATCTCAGTGATACCCATTCAATCCTGTATTGTGCTGCTGTAGCGGCATGTCGTACAGCAGGCGTCAAGTTCCCTCTGAACGACACTGCTGTATGGCGAAATGCTGCTCCGGCATGGCAATGCAGGATTGAGCGTCGTATCGCTGAGGCAAGGGCACTTATTGGTAAACTAATCTGCTTCAGGAAAGGCAATACTCGCCCTAGAGTGATACGCTTTGTGAGCCGAGCTTTCTTGGGAACTGACATCAGCCCACAAGACTACACATCTCGGGTCACAGAGCGCATTGACTTCCTGAAGCAGAAAGTTTATGCGTGGGCAAACCGTTTGCGCAGATACAAAAAACGCGTGGACTGGTATACCGTGAATTGTACATTTCAAAGAGACCAGAGATGTGTTTATAGAATCTGGGAACGACCGGATCAATGTGTGATTGGTGGGCGGCTGCCGGATGCTGATACCACAAACGCCTTTTGGCGTAGCATCTGGTCGGTGCCCATGGGCCACACGGAGGGCGATTGGATCCGTGATGTCGAGCGAGCGACTGAACGAATTCCAGAGATAGAAGACGTAGTTATTGAAGACCAGGATGTTACCAGTGCAGTCCGTTCGTTATCAAATTGGAAGACTCCAGGTCCGGACGGGCTGCATAACTTCTGGCTGAAGTGGCTACGTAGTTCGCATGCTTGTTTGGCATCGCAGTTTCAATCATCCGTAGAATCTGGGTCGTTGCCAGATTTTATGACCACAGGAGTTACGCACCTGCTCCACAAAGCAGGTAGTACTTACGAGCCTGGAAATTATAGACCGATCACTTGTTTACCATCGGTCTATAAGCTTCTTACATCTATTCTGAGAGCCAAAATTTCGAAACATATTGAAATCAATTCTATTATGTCGGCCTCTCAGAATGGTTGTAGGAAGGGGGCTCGTGGTATGAAGGAACTCCTCCTCATTGATATGGCCATTAGCCAACAGGTTCGCCGTAATCACAGGAGTCTGGCGACATGTTGGATAGATTACAAGAAAGCGTTCAATTCAGTGCCACATACATGGCTCTTAAGGGTGCTGGAGCTGTATAAAGTAAATACAACTCTATGCACCTTCTTGAAGTTATGTATGGGGCATTGGAAAACGGCTCTTTACTATCCAGGGTGTCGACAGGCCCAGGCGACCAGCGACCTAATACAGATTAAGCGAGGTATATTTCAGGGCGACAGTCTGAGTCCTCTTTGGTTTTGCCTAGCGTTGAACCCTCTCAGTACATTACTAGAGGGTTCAGGGCTGGGTTACACGTTAAAGAGAGGCGGTCAGGTCGTATCACACTTGCTATACATGGATGATTTAAAGCTGTTTGCCCGCACTGATTCACATTTGATAGACTTACTAAGAGTAACTGATTGCTTTAGTAAATCTATCAACATGGAGTTTGGTATGGATAAATGTGCAGTCATGCATGTAAAGCAAGGAAGGATGGTGGCATCTGAGAGCATTGAACTTTCAGATTCCATTAACCTAAGATCGCTTCTCATTACTGATACCTACAAATATTTGGGTATGTCACAAGCCTTAGGTATAAATGAAGCGGACATGAAACAATCGTTGAACGAGCGCTTTTTTGGTCGCCTGAGAAAAGTACTTAACAGTCTTTTATCAGGCGGCAACAAGGTGCGCGCTTTTAACGGTTGGGTCATGCAGCTTCTTTTATACTCCTTTGGCATACTTAAGTGGACTCAGACTGAGTTAGATGCCCTGGACAGGAAGGTCCGTACACTGTTGACGGCATACCGAATGCATCATCCTCGTTCGTCTGTGATGAGGTTGTACATCCCGCGGAAATGTGGGGGTCGAGGTTTTCCAAATGCCAAAACCCTCCACAACCGTGAGGTGTGCAACATTAGAGAATATTTCCTTCAAACGAACGTGGATATGCATCGTGATGTTGTCGCAGTGGATAACGGACTCACCCCGCTTAATCTGGCTAAAGAGAACTGGCGCATCCCTGTAGTACTAAGCATTGACGAACGCAAGAGTGTATGGCAGAGCAAGGAGCTTCACGGTAGGTTCTACAAGGCCTTATGTGGACCTGATGTAGACCTTCTCGCCTCCGTGAACTGGCTACGCTTCGGTGACCTCTGGGGAAACCGAAGGGTTTGTCTGTGCAATTATGGACGAAGTTATCAAGACGAATAACTACCGGAAATATATCCTGAGGGATGGTACGATTGACATATGTCGGGCGTGCCACCAACCCGGTGAATCCCTCAGGCATATAGTTTCCGGTTGTTCTCGTCTTGCTAACGGCGAGTACTTGCACAGACATAACCAAGTAGCCAGAATTATCCATCAGCAACTTGCTCTGAAGTACAAACTTGTAGAGGTCGAGGTGCCTTACTACAGGTATGTAGCGGAACCAGTTCTCGAAAAGGACCATATCACACTGTATTGGGATCGATCTATTATCACAGACAGGACTGTTGTTGCCAACAAGCCTGATATTGTGGTAATAGATCCATCAGAGCGCCGTGCAATGATTGTCGATATTACCATCCCTCATGATGGCAACCTCGTGAAAGCTGAGAAGGAAAAAGAACTAAAGTACCTGGACTAAGCACACGAGGTCGTCGATATGTGGGATGTGGACTCGGCAATCATTGTACCGATAGTCGTTACGGTAAACGGTCTAATAGCCAAGAGCCTCGACCAACATCTTAAGAGGCTCGCGTTAGGTGCTTGGGTCAAGGGTCAGATGCAGAAGGCGGTCCTCCTCGATACGGCACGCATAGTGAGGAGATTCCTGTCTCTGGACCCCTAACCACCGACAGCTTGGACCTTGTCTCGATGTCGGTTGGCATCCATAATTTTTATATTTTTAAATGTGTTTTTTTTATAATTATATATTTAAAAATGTAATTTTATTGATAAGTAGTGAATAAATGTGAATAATAATAATAATTTATTTATTTTTGTATAAATTCTTAGTTTACAATTGCATATTAACAATAACATAAAGTGCACTTATAGATATTTGCCCGAACTAGGTTAAACCTGTGTTTCGAGCGACAAACTGCTTACAAACTATTATCAGTATAAATAAAATTACATTATAATAACTTTTATAATAAACTAAAGGTAAACGTAAAAACAATTAAATTAAGTTTAATATTATACTTTAAAACTAAATAAGCAAAATTTTATTTACAGATTGCAAGTAACTGCTCGGTTTGGTCATATGACAAAGTTTGAATATAAGTAGAAATTAAGTTTTTAGAGCTAAAATGAGTTAATTTATAAATGCTTAATTCTCTATTTAGCCTATTGTACAATAATGGGCCTAGAAATGCAAAAATCTATTTGTAAAAATATGTTTTGAGCATGATTGTGTGATGCAGACTATATCTTGCCGACGCTTGTTAATTAAGTCAGCGTTATAGGTAAGCATCGCATGTTGTTTTAGTATTGTGTGCATAATGAAGATTTGCCGGACAGTCATTACTTTGCAGGATTTATATAATAAGCTTGTAGGAAATAGGAAAGGACGGCGGGTGGCTACTTTTAAAATTGTTCTTTGAGCACGTTCAAGAGGCAGCATAGTAGTTTTCACTGCTCCACCCCATGAAGTAATACAATATTGGATAATTGATTGACATAAAGCTAAGTAAACTTGAATAATCAATTTAATATCTGCTACTGTTCGGAGTTTTTTAAATACATATATTAATTTACGGATTATATTTACTAAACTATTAATATGTTGTTTATAGGAAAGTGTATCATCTACTATGATCCCGAAATATTTTATGCTCCTAGTTTGCAGGATAGGAGGATAATTACCAGTGATCGGAGTAGGTAGATTGATTTTTGGTACTTGTATCATAAATGCACACAGAAAGAATAACATGGATAAGCCATTTTCCCGGAAAGTAATTCCGGTATTTCCGGATTCAATTAAATATTGTTAATGTTGGTAGTGATATTATTCCTACTCAATTCAAAATTTAAAGGAAGGTATCAAAACTAAATTAATTCATTATTTATCTGTTGAATAATAAAAACAATCGAATTCCGATCGAAGCTTTAATTTTTATTTTTAGCCTTTTATGGCTAGAACTTTTATAGATAGACATAAATTGTTGCACTTAAATTTAAATATTTTCATAGGGGTCATGGTAATTTGCATTAAGGGTAGAATAAATGACGGGGCCCCATAGAGGGCCAATGCCTGCTGGGGTCGTGAGACTGTTCTAAGGATGCACCACGACTCTGAAACGTAAAGGGCATACGAAGGAACAGGTTGATTTTAGTCAGATTTTAGGACCAAAAAAAAGGGGTAGAATAAAGAAAAAAGATAAAAATCAAGATTGTTTATTGTTAAATATGTACATTTTACATTTATTCACATTTTTAATCTTCATCGATTACAATGTCAGCATCCTGGTAATCCTGATCTTTACAATTAAAATATATAACTATGAGTTTCTCTATATTTTCTATTTTCAACCTATTTCTTTTAACATCTAAAGTCCATTTATAAATGGAAAAAGACCGTTCTACATCTGACGATGTCAAAGGAGCAAATTTTAAAAAAGGTATTAAATTATGTGCTTCATTTTTTTCAATGGCCTCACTATATTCTCTAAGTGTGTCTAAATCTGGGTTTCGTTCCATAACACGTTCTATTTTATTTTTTATATTTTCTGAATTGCACTGATTTATAGCATCTCTGACGTTGTCAAATGCTAAAAGTGAATCTGTCAACGATAAATTATGCTTTTGCAATTCTTTTAAAGACAAATGAATTATAAAATAATTGTCTTTAATGTAATTTAAATCTTCTTTTAAATTTTCTTTTTCTATAATATTTTTGGCCTCTCGAATAGATACCGCATCAGAGCTGCTTAAACAAGATAATACTTCTTTTATTTTTTCAAAGTTTTGATCGTAATAAAATGCTGCCTCTAAGCAAGTGCCCCATCTTGTAACAACTGGTTGGGGAGGTAGCGGCAAATCTGGATATTTTTCTTTTAAAATTTTGACTCTACTTGGGGCTTTCAAAAATACCTTTTTAACATTTGCTATTAAAATGTTAACATCGTGATATTCTAACCTAATTTGCTCAGATACGCGATGAAGAGAGTGCGCCAAACATGTTACGTGCTTCATTTCAGGTGAGTATTGTTTTAAATTTCGTCCTGCAGACAGCATATATGCAACGCTATCAGTGCAGAGGACAAGAATGTTACCTACCTTCGATTCAAAAGAATCTTCCCAAAAGTTTTCCAAACATTCTAACACAAATTGCGTGATTGTTTGTCCATTAACTACAGTTAGCATTTTACATGCTACCAAATAAGGTCTAGTCAAATTGCTAGGATGTAATGGTTTTATTAAAAAATGGACTATATAGCGACCTAAAAAGTCTGTCGTTTCATCTAATGATATCCATAGTTTCTCATTTTTATAATTTTGCCGAATCGAATTGATTTTATTCTTAAAAAACTTGTCCAAGTAAACTTTCCGTAACTGTGATTCATCTGGCAGAGTACGATTAGTACACGTACAACAACAGGTACTACACATATATCTTTTAAAGAAATCTTGAAAAGTAGTATTTTTCATCTGAGACCACGGAATATTGCACAAAATGAGAAATTTTATAAGATCGAAATAAAATTCCTCTTCGGGCCGCTTAAACTTTCCCTGGTGTACTGCTCCTTCGATATGTCTTTTAACGTTTCCTTTATTTATGGTTTTCAAATGACTTTCACATTTTGAACAGTATATTGTACCACTAGCGTGATCGTAAAGTAGTTCGGGATGACCGGATATCCATTTTTCTACAGTTTCAGCCTTGACGTTTGCCATATCTGAACTTTGTTTTAGAGATGGAACCTCGTATATATCACCTAAAACAAAGACATGAAAAAATTACATTTTATTTAGTTTATTTAGCTTACTCCGTTTGTTTTATTTTTCGTGGATCAAATTTAGTCATTGAAATTTCACCCTCTTCCTGTCAATCCAAAATGGCTGCCGCTACAAGATGGCGGACAATTTTTTTTTTTTACTATTCCTTCAATATATATATATATCAAATGAAAGGGCTTGTTACGTAGAATATTTTGTAGAGAAGTAGATAAGGCCTATAGTAATTTATTTTACCAATACATTGCAAGAGGACACAGGGCATTCAAATTATATACGGATTCCAGTAAAATGTCGGTTAATAGTGGAGTTAGCTGAATTGCGACTACATTACTAGAATATCATAATTTTGTTTCGCACTAAGCTCACTGGTTCATACTCTATTAAAGATTTAACAATATTAAGACTCATGGTATGTTCAGCAGGTTAAGCGAACAAACACAATACTAAAAATATTCTTATAGTACATCCAAACATGCTTTATACTCCTTGTAACTAGTAAAATATTACTTACCAAAGCTTGGTTTAAATATGTAGATCCAATTCAATAGTGAAAAATCTGAGTCCGTATATTCGAGCCAAATCGTGGTTTAGAGCAGATTCCAGAAGTCAGTATGTACACAAGCCAGGGTCAAGTAACGTTTTCACAACACAGTAACAAACAAAGATGCGCACTCTACGAACCGAAGTAAACGAGTGAGCTACCTGGCATGTCGTCGGCGGGCGTACGCATTGTTCTGATAACCGGTTATTGTACCACCCATGATCCTTTGTTCTGATTGGTCGTTGGGTTTTGTCAAATCGTGACTGTGTGCCGTTAAAAAAAATATGAAGAATAATAAAGAATAATATTGCTCATTTTATTACAACTCCTACCTTTTTTTGAGGATGGCAAATCATCAAATGACTCCTTCCACTCTGGCAGAATAAAATTCCTACATAAGTTCCGGTTTTTTTTTAATAATCCACCAATTCCGGAGGAATGTCCATATTAATATATACGTTTCGGATCAATGACCCCATTTCAATCTACCTACTCCGATCACTGATAATTACACATGTTTGTTGCGGGGTTTTGAAGCGGACATTTGTGTGCATATATAGGCGGGTTAGTTATACTATAGTTATTCTTGCGCATAGAAAAGTGAATACATTTCGTCTTATCGGTATTTAAAGTTAGTAAATTTTGATGAAGCCAGTTATTCACAATATTAAAGCCAAGCTGAGCGTTTTCATATAAATCGTAGCTGGTTTTAGCGGAGAATATTAGCACGGTATCGTCGGCGTATGATATTATCTTGCCGTTTTCTAATATAAGATTACATAAATCGTTAATATAGATCAGAAACAGCGTCGGACCGATAATACTTCATTGGGGAATACCAAAACCAGTATTTTTCTCATAATTGCTAGTAGTATTATCTATTTTAACGCATTGGTGACGATCGCTTAAGTAATCTGTAAAAAGTTTTAGTTGGTTACCCCGTAAATCCAAAGCCTCCATCTTGTTCAGAAGTTTAGAAATTGATACAGTATCGAATGCATTTTTTAGATCAAGAAATATGCCTAAAGTTTGATTACCCTTGCCGAGTTCCTCTGTGATATAATGAGTCAAGCTATGAACCGCATCAGCGGTGGATTGTTTGGCTCGAAATCCAAATTGCAAAAGTGAAAGATAATTGTTATTTTCTAAGAAGTTCACTAATCTAGTGTTTATAATTCGTTCAAGTATCTTAGATATTGAGGGGAGTATGGATATAGGTCGATAATTTGCATCTAGATCTTTGTTTCCAGATTTAAAGATGTGTATGACAATTGCTTTTTTAAGGCATTTGGGGAAAATCCCTTCAGAAAGGCAGAGCCTAAATATATACGTTAATGGAGGTACTAAGATATGCCTAAAATATTTAAGGAACTTGTTGTTTATATTATCGTAGCCGACAGCAGAGTTATCCTTCATTCCTAAGATGATTCGTTCTATTTTCTGTTCGTCAGTGTCTAACATAACAAATGATTTTAGATTAGCGATGTTGTTCGGTTTCTGACGAGTTATAGCAGTGCGATTACAAGTTTGTATCTGAGTCCGCTCAGCAAGTTTTTTACCTACATTAACAAAATAGTTATTGACATTATTAGCTGACAAAAGCGGTGAAGAGTGAGTGTGCAGTAAACACGAATTTGATTTATGCTGTTTAGAAATATAAGTGACGTTTTTAATATGTTTCCAAATTTGCTTAATGTTTTTACCTACCTTATGCAATATGTGTCTATCGTAATTAATTTTTAATTTCTTTAAAAGGTTATTACAGTAATTTCTGTATCTTTTGTAAGTTATTTGAAGTACCAAGTTATTAGGTAAACGCTTAGATCTCTGATGAAGCTTATCTCTGTGTCTTATACATCGAATTAGTCCAGGCGTAATCCAAGGTTTAATATTACAGTACTTTTTTCTCGTAGCCATTGTTGTTGTGTTACGTAATATTGCTTGTTGGACATTTTGTATTAAATACGATAGAGAAATATTTGCGTCAGCGCTATTGTAAACTGGGCTAAAATCTAAGTTGCATAAGTCATACTCGAGTTTGTTTATATTTAAAATGAACTTTGTTTGATGACGATTTAGCTTAGGCAGCGTTATATTTACGATTAAATAAGACAGCGTGATGGTCCGTGATAGTCGAGTTAGTGACGAGGCAAGAACCGCTCTGGTGTGTAGGCAATGTGTGAGCAGGGAGAAGCCCATGGTATGAGCAGAGATTGAGATAATCTTGAGTTCCTGTATCGAGCTGTTCTGGTCCAATATTTATATTTATGTCCCCTGTTACTATAATATTTTTAAAAGAGGTTAGTGTTTATAAGGTCTGATTAAGAGATGTGTTAAAGGAATCTAAGTTTCTAAAGGAGGGAGATCTATACATAGCGATAATCGCTGTGTTTGTGTAAATTTTCATTACTAAGCAATTGCAATCTAGAAAGGGTGGTTCTTCAATTGAAACCTGTAAAGATTCCTTTGTGTACACTACCAAACCATCATTCTGATTAAGATTTCTTGTGCTATGGTATATATTGTATCCTGTCATTAATGGAACCTCGCCCCGGTTTAATAACCAGCACTCTGTTAGAATTTTCATATCACAATCAAATTTAAGCCAAGCCTATGTTGAAAAATATTAAAACTGTCTATATTCTTATATATGCGTATGTTTTGAGTAAGGATGGTTAATGAATGATTTACATCGGAGAGATATTGTCTGCAGTCCTCTACCACACATGACTTGGAATCTGACACAGTTATATTATCTATCTCTCTTATTAAATTAATATTCATAATATAAAACTATTTAAAAGATCTAATATACTAGCGAGTATGTGGCGCTCTTAGGCGCCTTCATAGTCAATAGAATTAATATACCTATTTTCGGCAGCCTTTCTCGCTGGGCACTCAGGGTCTCGCGTCTTGTGGTTGCTGGGCTTTTTAAATCGCAGGCAGGTTGCGTATTTTGGAGATTCCGTACTCTTTATACAGTCTTGAATGGAGTGACCGTATTCACCGCAGTGTCCACAAGTAGAAGTCATGGTTCTGCATGTCTTGGCTGCGTGACCGTATTGCTGGCACTTGATGCATCTATCTAGTCACCAGCGTGAAATCTCTTACCGGGCAGGACGTCCAGTTTATAAATATTCTGCTCTGTGTAATAAGGGCTTTTCGTATCACGGCTAGTACTTCAATAATATAATTGCAGCTGTCCGAATCTTTCTTACCAGACTTGTGGCTAAGTTTTATAGAGTTTATAAATGTATCTCGTGTCATTGAAGGTATTTTGTCGGCTATGTTCTGTTCATAGATACATTTATACATCTCCTTTTCGGCCATAGAAACGGGTACTCCTATAATTATAATACATAGTTTGCGCTTATATGGTTCTTCGACCTTAAGATTTGATGTGGCAAGTTGGACTGTCTGCTTGAGCCTCTCTATGTCCTTTTTGGATTCAGTGCTAATAATACCACCTCCTTACTTTGCGAACTGCTCGAACTTGGACTTTCATTTCTTCAGGGCTGATGATATTCTGGACCATGTTCTTTCTAGTATCCTCGCTAGACTTTGAGGTATCGCTAGGATAAATCACCACCGAGCTAAGAGTGCTAGGACGAATAAAGCTACTGGACCCTTTCTTGACCATATCAGCAAAAGATGCGTGACTTGCCGGTATTGTATTCGCACTTGTCTCCTTAATGGTTTCCTTGATGTCCTTTAGGTATTCCACTAGATCTTGCTTTTCAGACAGGGCTTGTAGAGAAGTGTGACTTTAAAAAGCGTTCTGCTTTAGTGACTGATACTGAACAGCCATTTGAGCAACACCACTTCCTACTTTACGGCAAAGGGTACTTATTTTCATCTTTTGCTCTGTGTTTAACTTGCCGTCAGATGCAATAGTGCATACTCTCAAACAGTGCTCGATTGAACTCAACCATCCCTGAATGTAATGTGTCTCCCGAGTAGATAGGGTTTCGGGGGGAGAACTACGGGTCTCCCCCTTTGGATCAGGGTACTGCGGGGTCAGGAAGCCCACTGCGCCTCGAAAGGCGTGTTCTATCGACCGCTGACTAGAGTGCGCGTTCCTGACATTGGTGTTGGACTTGCAGGGGTATGTGGTTGGCCGCTGAGGACGACATGTTCGTTTGCTCGGCAAACACGTTGCGTTCGAGCGTCGGACTCAGGCGCGGCCAGTGCGAACCAGTCGGTCGCATGAAGCACGGAGTTGCCTTTAGCGAAGTGGCAGTGTGGTTTTACTGCCGCAACGCATCTCGGGCGCTTGCCTGGTCAGCAAGTAAGAGTCATAGCTGGAGTGACTCGGGCCACACCCGGCTTGTAGGCCTATTTGGGTATGCGTACGGATGTATTTCGGGAAGTGAGCGTGCCTTACACAGCTCCGGTACCATACTGGAGATATGGGAGGCGGCTTCTCCGTCTGCTTTAGCGAGGTTTTCGTTAGCAACTCCTTGAGTTGCGGGTGGTGAGCGGCTTTATTGCTCCGGTACCTATCTGGAGAATAGGTAGTGTCACTTGGGCACGAGGTAGCTCGCTTACGAGAACCGGATCTTTGAGGTTAGGGTGGAGAGTCGGGATTTGGGGACAAGACCTGTCTATAACTGGTCCCGGAAGGTGCTCTCGGTTCGCTGGAAGGTACAGCGGCTCCTCTAATATAACCTAACGGTTGGTGTAGGGGAACGCTATATCATAAACTGGGATAGTCGTAGAGAAAGGGGATGTCTCATCTTCTCTTGGTTTTTGTGGCGTCGTTGGTGGAGGGGTACGCCGCGTTACACCACTTCTATTGAAGGGACTGCTCTCCGTGTTAAAATATTTATAAAGATGTTTTACTGTCCATTATAAAAACAAAACAAACTATTACTGCAACAGTAATGTGCATATCACGCACAAACACACTAAACTAGGTCAATGTTTATAATAATGTAATTTTACTATATTTTGATTGATACACGTCTGTCAGCGATGACGATTAAAATAACAATCCCAATTATAGGTGACTGTACATTATAATTCAAATACAATTAAGCAATTACAAAGTAAGTGGAAGTTAGGAGACTGATAGTACCATCGTTGATTTGTTTGGTTTACGAATTACTTTTGATTTAGGATCCAAAGGAGCCGCCGCCGCCGCCGCCCGCAGAGAAGCCCTGGTCCGAGGAAGAGTCGGCCGTGCGCCACCTCGACGCCTCGACCTTCAGAAACACGCTGCGAAAAGTCAAACACGCACTCATTATGTTCTACGCGCCATGTGAGCTTAATTATATGCTTATATCTCTTAGGGTCAGCGATAGATCTCAAATCCTATCCCAAGGCGCGCATCTCTTTCTTTTTAAGTTTTGTGCGTGTTAAATAGTTCGTTATCGCTGGCTTTAACGGTGAAGGAAAACATCGTGAGGAAACCTACATCTGAAAGTTCTCTGTAATGTTCTCGAAGATATGTAAAGTCTACCAACCCGCACTGGGCCAGCGTGATGGACTATGGCCTAACACTTCTCACACTGAGACGACACCTTCCACAGCAGTGGGACGGTTTAATAAATCGCTGGTATTATTATATCTCTAAGGATTTATTTTTCTTTCTCTAACGTGTATGTTTCTATATTATTGTTACGTGCTGGGCTCGACGGATAAGAATATAAAACAATATTACCGACTAAAACACGTTTTATTCTAGTACACAATTAACTTTAACACACAACAAACACTCTACTACACTTTTCCACTGTAATTGCTTCAAACTCCGTAGTATTGTCGCTTCCGTTCGCTTCGATGAACACTTGACCGCTTACGATAGTAAACTGTCTCGGCGGTGTGCGTGCGCTCTATTTATACGCGGGTAAAGCGTTTCTGGGGTTTTCTAGAAAAGCCATACCCGGCACGCAACCGCACGATGATTCGAGAATGTGTTAGCGCTCTCTCTACTGTGCTCGCACTGACAAATACGTAGTTCCGTAAGATGTCAATAGATGGTGCTGTAATAAATTATTATTAGAAACCACCGACTCTTCCCCACAGTGCCGCCAGAGGGCACTAGCCGTAACATTATTTATCTGAGCAGTTGCCCGCGGATTTACCCACGTTTATGATTACTGCTGCGCTTACGTGGTTCGTAGCGTGATTTTATATAGCCTGCAACCGACCTCAAGAATTGGTTCATATATGGGTAGTTTCAGATATGAGCGCGTCCAAACAAAAAGCCTCTTCAGCTGTATATTAGTAAAGATTGAGGTTTTGAGTTGATTTGTGCGCTTCCGCGAAGATTCCATAGGCAATATAGAAACCACCTGAAATTGCAACAGTTGCCAGGCATTAACTAGAAACATTCAAATAGTAACAAAAGTGTTAGATATATCAAATTTACATTTCTTTGAAAGAAATAGGTTAGATTGTAGCTGCGACTTCGTTTGCTCTTAATAGGAAATACTTACGCTCTGGTCTGGTCTACCTATTGTACATTACTCAAACTGCTTTCTAAATCTTTCACCAATCATAAAGTCAAACTATATATAATTATAGATCAAGTGTAATACGAGTTTATAAGTGAAATGCAGACTAATCAGCGTAAGAAAATTCGCTCAACATGACTGGCAGCGTTTTAAATAAAAGTTCAATACATCATTTTAACTGTTTATGTGTAGAATACAGGCTATTGCATGAATTCTATTTAAATAAAGCCTATTCACAGTCTATTTGGTCTGTTAGTTGGTGATAAATATATACACAATTGCTTTCAGGGTGCGGCCACTGCAAAAGTACAAAGCCAGAGTTTGTAAGAGCGGCGGAGAAATTTGCTGACGAATTGATGGTGGCTTTCGGAGCAGTAGACTGTACTAACGAACAGGAACTCTGCGGCAACTATGATATCAGAGGATATCCTACCATCAAGTACTTCAGCTATTTTGACAAGGCTGTTAAGGAATACAATGGTGGCAGAAAGGTAATGATAAAATAATCTACGTAACTCACACCCGCTTTCTAAAAGGATAATCAAACACGCGTCATAATCAAACTCACGTTAACCTGTCAATTGTTAGAATGCCGGATATAATTGTAATTTGTAAACATATTGTGTCTGCAGGTGTGTCACTGCGACTCCATAGGTTAAGAATATTGATTGGCTGTTTATATATTTTTATTGATTATTAAGCTAGTCTATCACAGCAGTTGACATGCGGTTAACGTCTTGTAACAAGTTTTGTTATTGATCTGATTTTCAGAAATCGGTGGGTCCTGTTGTACTTTAATATTTATGTATAAAAATATACACACGCATCAAGTTAGACACCCTATACAGGGTGTAAGGGACAGTGTACCGAAAACGTTGCACAATCGTTTTATAAACTTTTTTGAAAGGAATACAACTATTTTATTTATTAACCTATCCCGCTTTGTTTAATACACCTTTTTTCGATATCGATCATTGATCATAGATCTGCCCTAGTTTAGTGGTTGTATGGTGTGGGCGGGTTTTTACACAGCACACTAATGTGTGTAAAAAAAGTTTTTTTCGTTGGTCATTGCCTTGTCCGCGTGAGATCAGCTGATTGGTTCAACTGTGTTTATTATGTATGTTTGGATTACATAGCTGTTTTTCGGTATTATGTAGTTTTTATTGATATTATCTAGTATAATCGATCGTTTACTCGTTATGTAATCATTATCAGTTACAAAAATATGAAATTTTGAAAGAAAATTCGTGAATTTTCCGGTGGAATATACGCATAACTACGCTACATACAAAATAGAGAATTGTTGGAAAGGCACAGTGCATACTTGTGTCGATGTAATGGTAAGGATAGAGCGTCGCGTCCCGTTTAGCGTGAGTGAGACAAAATAACAAAAATATAACGCACTCTCTCACACGATTCGCAGCGTTCAACTTCTAATAGTTTAAAGTCCAAACAGTCTAGGTTTATGTGACGCTGTGGGTACCAACATTATACCACTGTATTTATATATTAATACCTTATATAATACTACATTTGCCAACTTGCCAGCATACTATATTAAGCTATGATGCTTTCGACGAAGGAACATGCTTGCTTAATAGAAATAAAGAATATAGCTGAGATTCATTCTCAGCTATAATCTAGGCGCACGTTGCAAAGCAAAAGCACGTTGGCAAGGCGGTTAAACGGTAGCGTTATAAAAGTATGAACAAAACATTTTAACTCTAAGGATTAATCAATCATACGATAGACCATGATATAAATGGCGTTAAAGTACCATAATAATTTTAAGTATTATTTTCAATAAGTATAATATCTAAGACATGCGATCGGTGCTTCTCACTATTTCACTAAAATAAATTTTAATGCTTTTACAGGAGAACGACTTTGTTGCATTTATACACAGCCATATAAACGTGAACCAAGCTGACACCGCCAAGACTACAACTCATTCGGAGTCTGGCTTCGGCAAAAGTGTGGTCATATCTACCGACGCGGACTTCGAGAAACTCATAGCCTCTTCTACACCTACATTCGTTATGTTCTTCGCGTCATGTAAGTATAGATTTCTGCCCTTTTCAGCGTTCCTTTTGCTATTTTGTGTTCTGTTCTAACGTCAGGTGACACAAATAGAAAAACGTAGAGAATCAGTCTAGAATGTTCTTCTTCAATCTTTATTTTGAATGTAATGTTAAACGTGAGGACCTGTAATTGGTTATCTGATAACTTATTGAAATGTATAAGTCAAGTTAGAATAAACTGTTGGACCTCCATAAATAAATAAATACCAACCCAATATAAACTGTTTGAAAAGGATTAGGCCAGTGCGGGTTGGCAGTCTATACTTATCTACAAAAACATTACGGAGAACTCTCAGACATTCGAGCTTCCTCACGATTATTTCCTTCATCGTTAAAGCCAGAGATAGTAAATTTTTCGATACGCACATATGTAACTTCGAAAGTCTGATGTGCGTGCCTTGGGATCGAAACTTCTGCGTGGCAGTCCAACGGTTTCTGGACTATCGCTGCTATATATTACATGTGAATAGAATACTATGAGCTGCCTTTAAACTCCCAGGCTTGTCTTCGATCAAATAATGATACCATCTAATGGGTCATCTTTCTAGACTTCCATATGTTGAAAATGTCTTTAGCTGAAGTGACAATAGTTAAGAACAGACCATTCTTACCTAAATAAACTCGTCTGGCTATGCTGTCATATGAAGTGATAATTGCCGGCTACTTGTATGGCCTGGAAATAATAAATTATTCATTTTAAAATTTTCGTTATACAAATACAGTGTCTTTTGAACCTGCGGAATAATTTAGTGGCATTCGAAATATAAATCGCAGTCTGGTACCACTAAACGTGATCTGTCACGTTATTTTATAGTTCGGCTGATCCTTAAGATCTGCTTTATTATTGCCGACTCAATGTTGTGACATAAATTGCTCCCAATCCTGGAGCAGCTGAGGGAAAATTAGGATCTTCCAAAGAACTGCCGATAAAATGTAACTATTTTAGGCAGAGGATCATACTGACTGTAATGTATCCGGATCTCTTTTGCGGTGTTGGTGTATTTACTATTTTTCCATGCACCGCCACATCCATAAATCGTGTCTGTATTCTGAGACTTAGCCAAGCGCTAAACGTAGAGTTTATATACCGCTATTTCGTCTGCTTCTATTTCATAATCCACTAATACTTACAAAAAAGACATAAATACCATAATTATCAGATGGTTAAAGTCGTCTAACCAGTGCCATTTTATATCTATTAATCTAAATGAAATATCCAATTGTTGTTAACGTTTTTAGTACAAATAAAAATTACCCTATCACCGGTGACCAGACACAATAGGATTTCAATGATGTCTGGCATTCCAACAATTGACGGGTTCATAAACGGAAAATCAGACAATTTAGAAATAAGTTTCTAAGACTATTAGCGCCTGCACTTATGCATGAAAGTAAAAGTAGGGTATGGTAAAAGAAGCATGAGAGCAGAATAAATGCTGTAGAAATGAGAGCGCTGAGAAACATATGTGGTGTGACTCTGAAAGATGAAATAAGGAATAGTGTAATTAGAAAAAACATACATATATGGCTTAACTCAAATAAATTATTGATACCTATCTAATAAATCAGCCCGATATACGCAAATAAAATAAAATTTATACTAATGTCAATGATTTATTAATTTCAATACTATTTACTTATATTATAAACACACTCGTTGATCCAGTGGCGCTTTGAGTGTGATTATGAGATTTCGGTTTTGTTTCAAGTGCGGTCTTGGATAATGAACAAGATGTAAAGCAGGTTAGCATATTAACAAAGCATTTTGATATTTTGTATTTGTTATCCTAACTATATAATAATAATATTGCATTGATGCTATTAGAGTATTCAGGGCAGACGCCGTTTTTCATCTATAGCACAGATAATATGATACTATACTAGTTCAGATACTCAATCCCATACAAAAATCTTGGACACGCCTAACCCTGGCTATTTTACTTGCTATTTTGGTATCTATCTTTTTACACTAGATGGCAGCACAACACTAGCGCCACTGCTGCCATCTACCCATAACAAGTACACAAGTTCCGAATCCTATTTGATACTAGCTCATAAGAGATGGCGTTGTGACAGTAAAATAGGTACTTGACTGTTTACCACGGATAGAACATAAATTTAAACGAGCCGATGTAAAATGTGCGCAACCTTGAAAATAAAATTTTTCTACCTATAGTGTTGTGTGCCGAAATGCGTACGATCACACTTTGGTGATTCTCATTTACTCGGTCGGATTTGCGTGGATATATCGTGTTGCTGTCAAAATTTGACCTTGTATATATTTTTTTCATATAATTTTAATGAATGCGTTTTAAAAAGTATTAATAAAACAATATATTTCATTATGTATGCATCAATCGCAATTGATGTTCGGGTACTTTGAAAATTACTCATTGGCGTATAGAATTATACTTTGGCAGTTAGTTATTTCACTATAATTGTAAATATAAAATAACATAAAATAATGCACTCAGAATTTTAAAATCAACTGTACAATGCCTAATATTTAGTCTCTGTTGAAATTTACTGAGTTATGACTATTTATAAAATACATCACATAGATTATTTTGAATTTAACTATCGAAAAATAAATATAATAAACCAGAACTTTTGCCGTGTAACAGACTCAACACAAAAAATCTGTTGATCATAATTTATTTTCTGTGTGAGAATCGAACCCGTAACACTCCGCACGTCGATAAGTACCCGGTTTAAGCGATTAAACCACTACGCCATGCGCCAAACTTGAAATCAAATCACACGCACGCGCGAGTAGCGACTGGCGGCGGCGTTCGGTTTATTCCGGTCAGCTTCGTGAATTTTCGTGTATAATATCGTGTATGAGCGCTGCCGGTAGCCGCGGCGTCTTTCAATAGAGAGTCGAAGCTTGATTGTTAACTGAAGTTTTGTTATGAAATATTAATTATCTGGACCTGCTTAATACTTTAACAGAAGTTATAGATAATAATATAATTATTGATATACCTCCTATAAAATACAATGTACCTATTTATTATAGCTTAAAAAACAACTGAAATAGTAGGTATGCTTTACGCTTATTAGTCATGGCTCGTAATCTTTTAACTATGTCATAATTATTAACATTGTATTCTTTTGCTTTTATATCCATATTAATTATTGATTTCCCTACAAGTTTAAAGTCAAGTAACAAACAATAGATAAGAATAATTAATGAATATTGTGGTACTTATGTAAATAAAGATCACATTAATATAATAATAATAATAAATTGGTGTTTCCCTCTGCTGCTGGCTTGTATGCCTATGGTGGCTATTCAGGGGGCCCATCTAGTGAGTTGGCGAGTCACCGTCTGCCCATTGCATTGATGCTATTAGAGTATTCAGTCTGACGCCGTTTTTCATCCATAGTTAGCAATATACCGGTCCACCAAACACCCATACCCATAGCCCATATATTAGAATCCATACGTAGCAATAGTCCTACGCCTGCTGCGGCTAGTGCCGCTGTCGGTGTTCCATCCCACTTTTGATTAAAACTCTTGAAGGGCCTCTTCACGTTGGACCCATGTCTCCGTATAAGCCTCCCAAACGGCCAGGCAATTTTCTAATATAATAATTATGTTAGAAAATACCTGTGATAAGAGAAACATAATAATAATAATATTATTATAAATGCGAATGTGAGTTTGTTTGTTTATTACGCTTTCACGCCTTAACTACTCTATCGATTATCATGACATTTCGCATGCACGTTGTCAGGGGTATAGAAAAGGACATAACCTTTTATCCAAAAAAAGTACTGTCAGTACATGTAGGTTAGATTATATTAATCTAACCTACATTTACGCGAGCGATGCCGCGGTTAAAATCTAGTAAATTATAAAACATACAAGACTTACATACGTTGGACTCGGACTTGTTGTCAAACACTATGAATTTTTACTTACTATGATCCTGATGTGTCTCTATCTTTTCATTAATCTCATCACTTTAGATTATCCACCATTTACATAAACTTTCTTCATATCTCCCCTGAACAAGAATACCTACCGAGGAAGGAGGACCCTTGGACTGTTTAATAGAATATAGTATTGCACGTAATTTTAATGATAGCCACAATAATATAGTACTATGTTACAGGGTGCGGTCACTGTGTGAAAGCAAAACCAGCGTTCAGTCAACTGGCCACTAAATTAAAGGAGACGAATGAAGTGCAAGCAATAGCCATTGACGCGGCTGAAAATGCAAAAGCCGCCGATATGGCTAATATAGAAACACTACCAACGTTTAAAATTTTCGTTAGTGGAAAAATTTTAGCTGACTATGAAGGCGATCGATCTATGCAGAACATGTTGGAATTCTGCCAGAATCATTCAAAGGTGAAAGACGAATTGTGATCTTAGTATACGTAAGTATACTAAGATCACAATGCACAATATCATTTAAATATTTCGCCATATCACAGTTTGATGTTCCATATCATATTGTTCTTAATGTATACTACCTGCATTTATTGTATACTATTAGTAGATTGTTTAAAATAGCAATGTGATGTATTTTATGTACTGCTATTTATTAAATAATAAAGTTGTGCATATTGTTTCATACATATACAATGACTATGTTTAACCCGACACGCTAGAAGCAAAGGGCACTATTTATGTAATCTATTCTATTATTAATAATTATTCGTATATATATATCGCAGGCAATTTGTATAATATATTAAGTGACGAGGAAATTTACATTTTGCCTTCAGCATATTTTAAAACAGCGAGCGTTTTTAAACGGACGACGCCGTTTGTAAAACGCGGTTTCATACAAATTGCCTGCGACATATACACTTGCAAACAATAAGACTTTGATATTAATGACAATACAGTAAAGAAGCAATATTTTATTTACTGAATTATATATTCATGTTTGCTTAGACTATATCTGTAAATTATTTAGAGCAGTTGCAAGCGCGAAATTTTATCTAGTAAGAGTTGAAATGAGTACTCAAGACTACAGATGTAAAGGTCGAACAGGCGAAGAGATTGCGTAGCTTTCTGCTACCAGCTTATGGTAATTGTAATTCGTTTGTTTAATAAGTATTTATTGTTACTTACCTATCGATCGTATTGACGATACCTATCGACTGTGACGGTAATATTGCACCCGTACCACCACGCCTGGTGTTCGCTTTGGTTTGATGTTAGTTTCAACTCTTGCTGCCCATACTATATTTTACGAATGTCTAAATAACTAATAAAAATATATTCTTTTATAATTAATATAATAAGCTATACTTAATGCAATTGTTACTCAAGTGACTTTTTAGTCCATATTTCTACTTGGATTATATTATATGAAAATAATAATAAATTTCGCATATAACGTAAATATATGAATACTCGACAATCGTATATTATACAATATACACCTTCGAGGAGGCGGGCGGAGGGGCTCTGTCGGACTCATTCGAGGGAACAAGGCGGTCATACCGGCGAAACCTAACACGGTGTTCCTCAACATTACCTGACTCAGAGCGGCCGCGCGAATCATTTTGACATGCAATCGCGATCCCGCGGAGGTTTCGGTCTGCCGTGTGAACTACCATACCCAAAAATACATTCAAAATTTTGACAAAACGACTAAGAGGTTCGCGTGAGTACACGCATGCCGCCTCTCAGATCTAGTGCTGTACGGGTTTCAAGATGTAGGCGACGGTATTCCAAGACCCTTACCCCTGGACCATAGACTGGCGCGCGAGTGCACCTACAGCGCTCCGAAGACTGGGGCCAAACGACGGAAATGAGCTGCAAAGTCCCATCGGCTGTCGAGCAAGACCTAAATACTTTCGGTTTGACTCGACGCTCAGTCGTAACCGACGTTCCACACGAGCGGATCCAGAACCGATCCCTGTTGAACACTGCACAACATCTCTCGCCGGCTCCAACCGTTGTGACCCGGGTACCTATTTACTACTACCCTCTCAGATAGATATGCCCCGACAATGCGGTGGAGGTAGGTCGGCACTCGATGGAAGACGAGTGTTAAAGGCAGGTGCAGGCGAAGACGACCTCGTCCCGGGACTCCGCATCTTCCAGCAGGCGCATCATAAGCGCATCGATAGTAGAGCACCCGCGACAGAAACCATACTGTTCGTCCGCCTCGTCCGGGCCTACTGAAGAAAAAAGCTGGTTAAGGCGCGATAATAGGCTCAAAACTCTCAAAAAATTCACTCTCAAGAATTTTTCGACTTGTCCAGCAATACGATGGGCCGGTAGGCGTACGGGGAGTCCGCCAGGCGTCCTTCTTTCCTAACCAGGATCAGTTTCCACTGGCGCGGAAACTGGCCCTGCACTAAACATTAAGTGAGGAGCCCTCTGAGTCTGGGCGCGAGCTCTTGGAAGTTCTGAGCCCTGGCGCAGTCGTTTAGACTGCACTGGAGGAGGTTGCGGTATAGAGCCATTACGTCTTCATGCCGACTTTCGCCCACTGGACCTTGGGTATTGCCGACTGGCCTAGCGATGACGAGGGTAGGGAGAGCCTTAGAGCCTGGGGGAAGTATCATGGGTGGCGGCGCAATCCTTGCCACCCGCCCGGTGCCTAGTCGGCCTGCCCGCTGCCGCACACAGGATACAGTGCTGTTGCGTCTCGCACGCGGCGGCCGTGTGACCAGGCTGACCACAGCAGACCTCGTCTATCTTCAAAGTTTGCCGGAGGCTTTTCGCCAGACGGTTGACTTGGTCGCCGCTAGCGACCTCTGGTACTTCTATGAGGTGAGCACCGGTCTGGGTTGTCCGGCACCCCAATCCCGCTGTTATTCTTAGTTAGCCGGGGTCGAATACAGACCGCGCCTTCGTAAGACGCTTCTTCTGTCTGATCGTTTCGTTTTTCCAGCTCCTTTTGCCTTCTCTTCAAGTCGGCTGTTGCTAAAGCTAGGCGTGCATTCTCTGTCTACAGTTATGCGCTTCTTCACTGGCTGACCGGCTGAATGCGCCCTTTGCAATCTCCTTGTAGTCTCGATGGACACCTTCAGGGACACTTATGTCCCTTCTCTGTGAAGCCCTTTGATTTTCTGGACACCAAGTGGATGGCCTCTAAGGCATCAAGCCAGGTCTGCAGGTGCGAGGTTGGTAGGTCTTTGACATCTGGCTCCGCCACTGCCTGATGTCTTCCAGCAATTCCCCACCGAGTAGCTTCGGCGATTAGTGTGTCCTCCCCGGATGAGCGTTCCATCTTGTCGGTTTTTCGGAATATGGCAGCCAACTCAGCCTTGGCCTGGGCCAGGCCCTTATATCTATTGTGGGTTGGGGGCGTCCGCGTCCTCGTCACGCTGTTAGCACTTTGGGAGACGGTAAGGCATCCTCGCTGGAGCCGACCGACTCCAATGATTGCACGGGGGTGAGCGAGCGCTGCCGCGCATTTTTTTCACATGTGTTGATTGCGAGATAACCTCAACACTTCACTTTCGTGCTCAGAGTGCACGCTTCCATCCGCTTCGGGTCTAGACTAGACGTGCGCGAGCCATACTCTCTAACAAAAGTCGATTTAATCTAAATTGATTCATTTCATGAATCCAATATTGAATCTCACGAATATGGGAGAAAGGGTCGTCTACCCGGATAGAGATCCCGGTATCCGGCAAGCCTACTGCACCTAGGGCATCGGCCGGTGCCCTGAGGATGCCGCACTAGAGACTGAACTACCCATCAGCCATCTATCTCCTCGCCGTGTGACAGCAACTTGAGATTCGGAGTGGTTTTTATAGAAGGCACACCGTCGTAGTCCGGGCTGTGAAGCCAACGCTCTCAATCGTGAGACGTGATCCACGACGCTGCATAATACGGGATTACGGTGTGACCTGGACAGAAATAACGGGAACAATTAGGAAAGATAAGAGGAGTCAAATCTTTTGTATCAGCCAAATTTTTAAAAAGACGGTGGTACAGTCTAACCTGAAGAAGGGACATAGCAAAATAAAAAGGGGACATAGAAAATACAAATAGGCAAAACAAAAACACTAAAACGGGAAAACCCGATGGGAGCTAAACAAAAGAGGCGGGGAGGGGGTTACAAGGGTACGAGAAGGGAACCCGTTGTTTATCTGGCGGTAGTTCTAGTGCACGCCGAATCCGTCAAAAGGGGGCTCGTCCCATTTCGACTCCAAACAGAGCTCTGGCAGAGCTAGGCCCAATGAAAGGGCCACCGGCCTGATGGGACGGGACTAACTACTATCCCTCCGCAACCGGTGCCAAACGATACAGGGCACCGATTGTCAGAATATCAGCTGCCGGCAATAATGCTCTTCATTATTGCCGGCGGCTAATATTCTGACATTCTGTCGTTGCCCAGGGTGTACCACGAGGAGGTTTTCTGACACACATCCCATACAATATACATTCTAACGTAGCTTTTATCTAGATGTGTAACCTATGTCACAAAAATCTATGATCTTCCATTTTTATATCGTGATATTTATTTTAACGTAGATAATTAATTATTTTTTTTACTGAGAAAACTTTAAGTTTTATTATATTGGCAGTTTCAATTTTAATTACGTTTAAATCAAAATCATCCAATTGTACTCTAGTTCATTAAAGTCAATGCATGATTTTAATAAATTTTATTAAAGTAATAGTAGTTACTTAGTATTATTTTTAATGCAAATCAGAATCATCATATTATTTTTGTAATGTATTTTGATTTACGATGGAAGCAATCCAATTTACAATGTTTATTGAAAGAGATGCGTTAAATGAAATGTATTTGTAACCGAAACATGTGGACTTCACAATGCCCAATTATCAAGTTGTACTTAAATACGTATATTATAATAAAATATTTAATTTTACAGAATTAAATTAATTAGAGAAGGTTAATATAATCAAAGGATGAAATTCCAATACTTGGTGAGCGATGTTTGTAGAATATTAGTTAGAAATGAAAGAGTCTTTAGTCCATAGTTGATTTCCGAAGTTTTATATTTCTTAGTACGTTGACAAAATAATATTTGTACATGTAGAACTTATTTTTTTTTTTACGTGGTGGAATGCATTGACGCGTACCCCTCCGCAGGGGGCGGGCGGAGGGATTATGTCGGACTCGCCGGGGTAAAAGAAAGATGGAATAAGAATAATGTACCTCCCGGAATACCGACTAAACCTACCACGGTGTTCCTCGACAAAACCACTATCGGCGGGGCCGCGCGAATCACTTTCGTATGCGGTCGCGACCCCGCCGAGGTTTCGGCCCGCCGTATGGAACGGCAGACCACTACACAACAAGACCTACCCAAAATAGGCACTTCTTCACAGTATAGAACCCTACTGTCTCCCCCCTAGAGGGGAGACGGACTCGAAACAGAGGCGCGCATGGGAACACGCACGCCGCCTCTCGGACCTGGTGCTGAACGGATGGCGGGCAGGCCCACAAAGCCCGCCACCCCCAGGTCAAACCTCACGGTGGCTGGAGGTCATCTCGCGCCCTCCGGCGCCCGGCTCTGCGGTTGGGGAGATGGTTTAAGCGGTCCCGCTCCCGCTCCACCGCCTCCTTGACGGAAATCACTTCCTCGCAAAAGGAGGCGACGGCGGTCCACGACCTCTCACTCCAGACCATAGACTGAACTACGGCCGGGAGCGAGAGGGCAACCGATCCAACTGCCGCGATCAACTCACGGCGCTGCGATGCCCAGGCGGGGCAAACCGCCAAAGTGTGCAGCGCCGTGTCCTCTACAACGTCGCGGCAGTCGCCGCAGTGGTGACAACCAGGCGTCTCTTGCCGGCGTATACGACACAGGAACTGGCCAAAACAACCGTGGCCAGTCATTACCTGTGTCAGCCGGAAGGTGAGGGCGCCATGCCGCCTCTCCAGCCACTCCTCAAACACGGGACTTACCACCACGATCGTGGCGTGCCCGACATGTACATCTACCAAAAACACCTAAGCGAACCCTTATTATCTGATGAATATTTACTTATTGTGAGTGTACAACAGCTAGCAGTTCAGGAAACGCGATAAAATTAAAATCTGTTTTAATATTATCTACCAAGTAAATTTTTTGGACCGCCTTTCGGGAGGGGTCTTACTGCAAAGCCTATTTGCTCGTGCTTTAAACCGCGGACGAAGTGTAGTCCACGCGTACCAGAACGCAGGAACTAATAATTTTTTTGAAACTAATATATAACTATGATAAATACACATGTAAAAAAAGAGGAATGATATACCTACTAATATCATACTCCTAAAGATCTTTGCTTAAACCAAGTCGTCGATTCAATAGATTTTTACTTCATTCCATTAGTCTGAGTGTACTTATTACTGTTTTAAATAGTAAAAGGTTATATACAGTAAAGTAGCTATCGTTTGTAATATCTAATAATCCTCGCATTTGTAGGTATATCTTAATTGTATTTATCAATTTACAGACCCAAAAATGATGATATTGATAAGATGCTTAACTTGAGAAGACAGCCGCTTTGTACCTTATATTGTAATGTTTTTATGCGAAAGCAAGTTATTAGACTGGGTAAGCTTGGTACTGTCTTGTGTGGTAAATTGGTGTAAAATGTAATAAAACTAATAGTATATTTTACTATGTGTAATTTTCGCATAAATATAGGTAGTTTAATGCTAATATTTGTTATATTCGTGCGAAATAAAGTTTTAATTTTTATAACCTTGTTTCATTTAAGAGCTTCGATGCCTAACCTAACGTGGTCATTACATAATAACCTACTTCAGAAATATCCCTGAGTCAATGTGATTCGTGTAACAGGACTATGTATGCGTATGTTATCTTAGTACATACTATCACTGTTTATTGTATTATTTATTTTATTTCCATCAACATGATTTTCGAGCATTATATATCTTATTCCAACGAAATTGCACCTCAATTTGATATAAAGAAAATAAACATTAAAATCATATCGCATAATGATAAAACACACAAGTGTCCATTTAGTTGCTATTTGCACTGGTTTTATTGTGTAAATTTAACATTAGGCACAGATCATCTTTCAGGTCTGTGGTGCAACATTCTGAGTAGTATGACTCAAATAATTCACTTTCTGTCATCATGGTCAATGGTTCACCAGATAATGGTGAGCCTAAAGGAAAATAGTACTGCTGGTAACATAAGAATGCCGACGCGAGACCCAGTATAGATCCGACGAAGATGTCTTCCCAGTGGTGGTGGTTGTCATATAGGCGACTCATCGCCACGATTCCGGCCACTAAGAGCGGCGAAAGACACACGATCATTCTGCAACTGTGCCCTCTTTGCGACATCGCTTCTATCTTTCCACACATCCATATACTTAAGAATCCTAATGAACAAAAAGCAAAACTGCTGTGTCCACTAGGGAAAGACTTCCTGCCTTCGAGCATGTCACGTATGTTACCGGTACAACGAAATCCAGACGTCATCTTGCCGTTTGGGAAACACCGGTAGTAAAAGTCAGGCCGTGGTCGACCCACCATTAGTTTTAAAGATTCTGTGGCTACAGCATTTAGGGATAATGCAAGCGTCCATGCCAGCATCGCTTGGATAGCGTCCACGTAGTTCTTCGTCGTTGTGAATACGATGTAAATAAAGAGAAGAGGCACAAAGACGACTATGATGACGATGGCCCATGCAGGTACGTACGACTCCTGTCGTGGCCATTTGTAATGAGCCAACAGTTCAGTTTCAGTAATATGACACATACGGGGTGGTACTTTCAGTTGAAATATACACACGATGGCTATAATCAGTACTCTTAACAATATTTCCCAGAGTAAATCGTGTATTATATTATGGACGCCTGGCCACATAACTTTTACAAACTCGAATTACTATGTGATCCATTAGTTTACATTATTAATTTTGATTGGCGTATTATTTAAAGATAAAACACTTTATAACTATAACATATATACATGGAAACTAAAACATGTATAAAATAATTATGTACTGACATTTTCTCTAACCACAGATTAGATAGGTGTCGACTTTGTTATAAAAGTACTTTATTGACGAGTGCTAAAAGATTTGTATGGATATAGGTAAAGCTTCCATCTGGACAAATAGTAAGATATGCATATTCATGGTATTGACATGTAGGTACCTACTTAGTTTTACGTAAGTAGGTACTTACTAATTTCATGGTTATGTCGTCTGGACATGGAAAAACGATATTAATCTAAAGTAGGTATAGTTCAATGATGGTGATTATATTTGCTATCATGCTAGATACATCCCAATATAAAATAATAATATATATGTAGATATGTATATAACTGCCCTGATGGCGTAGCGATAGTGAATGTGACTGCTGTTCTGTGGATTCTAGAGGAAATGGTTATTGGAATATGTCTGTAAATAAATTCTCAGTGGCAGCACAGAGTCTGTAACTGTGCGCGGCAAACGGCAAGAGACTCATCTCTTATTAGGTGAAACTTTGGGTGTAACTATAAAACCATAGCTGGCGTAATGTGGATGTGCAATACTGCGGGAATATACAGGTGAGACTAAGTATGTAAAAATTATGCTTTACCCAGCAAAAT
This sequence comes from Catocala nupta, assembly GCA_963675205.1. Taxonomy (NCBI): domain Eukaryota; kingdom Metazoa; phylum Arthropoda; class Insecta; order Lepidoptera; family Erebidae; genus Catocala; species Catocala nupta. Next base: position 18,949,183 of record OY776078.1, read on the forward strand.
AATAAATAATACTTATAAAAAATTGAAATTGGAACGGCTTTCTGGTAGGTGCTTACTCATTTTCATATGAGCTAATCAAAATCTGTCTCAATTTCAAAGTAGTCTAGAGATATCTGGACTTACCTAGACCTATTGTCTAGATACCTCTTTTTATCCGAGGCGACAGACAAAAGGAGTATGCCTGACTGACGTTGTAATGCGTCACAGGCGTACCAAGCGTACATTAGAAGTTTTGCCATTAGTGTTTCTACATAGAATCCTAGAATTTTGATTTGAATACTTAGGATTCTGGGGTGGATACCAGACAATTCTGGAGTGGACACCAGACGATTCTGGGATTGACACGAAATAATTCTGGAGTAGAAATCAGACAATTTTGTTGCCCCTTATATATACGCCAATAACTTTTGTTGCAATCTTGTCCCAAACAATTCTTCAACATCTTACATTTACCTATTGGCATATTCTTCGTGACGTATTGTGAAAAAATAATATGGATAAGTTAAGTCGATGAAGACAAGCCCATGATTGTATGCTTTATATGTACTTAGGTAATAGAGCTTGGGCGTCTGTTTTCTATTAAACTTTCGATAATTACGCGTAGGTAGGTAATCTATCACAGGCGATTGATAGTTATTTAACAACGAAATTATGCTCATTTTGCATTTAAAATGTACTCACCGATAGGCCACGTCTCAGCAGATTTTACAAATACTCAAACAATGAGTACAACACTGCGACTCAATACAACTTATAAACTTGAAGATTACAATTTTTGTTGAACCCTCATTACTCGGCGCAGTGGCAGTAGCGATGCAACTCTTGACCCACTTATACCACTTCGCTATCCATGTAGACGTGATATTAGTTGTCACATGCAGCTTTATTACCGTTTAATGACCTTTATCGTTACTGTTCCTTTGGATCGCGCCATATTATTAAAAAACATTTTTAAAAAAACGGGCGGTCGTCTGTCTGTAGAAGTATTCCAATTAATTGGATTAGGAGTACCCGTGATTGATGTGTTCAAAAATACCTGCAAACTCTTTAGCTTTATCAATAGCATAGATTGGTATTTATTATTTCCTCATAAAGTAGGCTGGTTGGCTTGTTGGACCAGTGTCGTAAGCTTCGCATCGTCCGGCACCTGAGCACGGTCGGTCCCGACCTGTCGGACGCTCAGTTCGGATTCCGGAAAGGACGTTCGACGGTCGGTGCCATTGTGCGCCTGAAGGCCACGGCCGAGGAGGCGGTCGCCGGCGGCGGTGTTCTGTTGGCGGTGTCTTTAGACATCGCCAACGCGTTTAATAGTCTGCCATACAGCTGTGTCCAGGGGGCGTTCCGATATCACGGGGTACCTTTTTACCTGGAGCGGCTGGTGGCAGACTATCTGAGAGGCAGAAGTGTCCTCCTCGAGGTTCGAGGCGAGGTTTGGCGGCGGCCCATGTCGTGCGGTGTCCCGCAGGGATCGGTTCTTGTTCCGCTCCTGTGGGACATGGGGTACGACTGGGTCCTACGTGCTGCCCTACCCTCCGGGCTGAGCGTCATCAGTTACGCTGACGACACCCTCGTCACAGCCCGTGGGGGTACCTTCGAGGAGGCGGCCCGTTTGGCTACCGTGGGGGTTTCCCAGGTGGTCGGGCGTATCTAAGCGCTGGGTTTACGGGTGGCTATTAACAAGACGGAGGCCCTGGTCTTTCATGGGCCTCGTCGCAGTCCACCCCGCGGTGCCTCGATAATGGTGGGCTCGACGCGCGTTCCCGTCCAGGCCCACATGAAATATCTGGGCTTGGTGCTGGACGGAAGGTGGCACTTCGACGAGCATTTCAGACAGCTTGCCCCGAAGCTTATCGGCGATGCGTCCGCCCTTGGGCGGCTATTGCCAAATTTGGGCGGGCCCAGTGCTGATTGCCGGCGACTCTACACGGGGGTATCCGGTCGATGGCGCTTTACGGCGCACCGGTGTGGGCGGACTCCCTGACCGCTCAGTGCAGAACTCTCTTGCGGAGGCCGCAGAGAGTCATAGCGGTCAGGGTAATACGCGGATACCGCACGATGTCGGCCGACGCAGCTTGTGCATTGGCCGGAACACCCCAATGGGATTTGGAGGCTGAAGTGCTCGCCGAAGTGTTTGCGATGAGTGAGGTGGTGCGACAGTGATTGAGTACGCGCGCAATCGAGCCCATCAGGGCATGATTTCAAAATGGAAGGCGCGGCTGGAGGTGCCCTTGGCCGGTTTTAGAACCGTTGGGGCCCTCCAGCCGGTATTGGAGCGGTGGGCAGGGCGGCAGATTCCTTCCGGCTAGTGCACGTGTTGTCAGGGTACGGTTGCTTTGACAAATACCTGCACACGGTCGCTAGGAGAGAACCGAGTCCCATATGCCACCACTGCGATTGTGAGGAGGACACGGCGCAGTACACGCTCGAGCAATGTCCTGCTTGGGCGGTGCAGCGCCGTGAACTCATTGAGATTGTGGGTGAGGATCTCTCGCTGCCGGCCGTGGTCAAAGCCATGGCTGACAGCGAGAGGAAGTGGGCAGTGGTCGCATCCTTCTGCGAGGACGTCATCTCGCAGAAGGAGGCGGCGGAGCGGATCCGTGAAGAAAGTATCCTTGCGGATCTGAGCCGTCGCCGGCGAACCGGGCGGCGCAATATAATGCCGCCATAATGAAGGCCGCGGGCGGGAGAACGGGGATCTTCCGTCCGCCAGCCATTGAGTCGGTCTGACGCCCTATGTAGTGCCGGGGCGTCGCCGAGGAGTTGTAGCCTGCTGGGTGGGTCACTGAGGTAGTAATTTTGCCAGCGGCCCATCCACTATACAAGGCAGCGAGCGTGCACACCGTGGGGTTTTGGTCCGTAGGCCCAAAGTACGGGAGAGCCGGACATAACCCTCTCGCCTCCCCTTGTGGTGAGAGGGTATACATCAGGTGCATTTGGCAACGTAAAAAAAAAAAGTGTCATAAGCTTACGTAAACTTTTACTGATGGTCGTTGGGTATAAGATCGACTTATTACCTACTTATTTCAACTCAAGTTAGATACAAATCTATTGCATTATTGTTCAGAAAATTCTCAATATCACATCACATAAATGTCGCTATAGATTTCAATTCGCAGTGTGTAAAATCCGACGTTGCCACACAAATTTGATGCAGGCTTTCTCGCAGGTACTTTGAATTACGCGTCGCCTCACGAAGAGAGAAGAACCGCGTGAAACGCCGCTTAACGTGACGCACATGAAGCACAATGCGTACCTAACACATAACACAGATTACATTATGAATAATAATGATATTATAAGATTATAAGCATGGTATGTTATTGAGAATGGTAAGGAACATAATACTCTCTACTGAGACGAAAAAGATGAGTTAGGCCATAATCTACTACGCCGACCCAGTGCGACTTGTTAGAGTTCACATATCTTCAAGAACATTATGGAAATTGCACAGAAAAATAGGGTTAGGTAAGTGTTACGTGTCAATCCATAGTAAAAGTCTCTTTCCATTGCCATTCTGAAATAAACCAACAAAGCAAATTACTATTTCTTTGTCCAGCATGATATTTGGTAAGACAAATGGTGATTCGCGTGCTATTAACTCGTTTCAGACCATTCCGGTGCATGTTCTAAGGCATAAGTAGACCTATTATTCAAATAGTATTTATATAGTATAGTATAAACTGTACTTTATTGCAACTGTGAAAATAGGTTTTTCGTTTAACTAAGTGACCATTCAAATAGGCGTTGCCTGTTACGGAACCTGTTCAAGCTCCTACTTAACAGTGGTTCCGCACTTCCTGACTGCAAGCACACAAGTGCAGTGCCCCTGCGCTTTCTACTTTGTGTCTCGTACGTAAGCGACCAGTTCTAACGTAACTATACTACGTATATGCTAGTAATAACAGCTTTACTCAACACAATTATACGAAAAAAATAAAACTTATCTGTCAGAATAGTAGGTATATATTATAGTTACCTGATCTGACATGTTCCATAGAAAATTGGTGACTTTAAATCTTGCAATAGTAATAGATATGTAGGTATCTACTAATGCATGCATTTGGGTCGCTGGCATTCTGTAAGTTTGTGGTGTGCAATAAAAATGCGATCTAGATCTATCAACTAGAATTACTTATTATGTATACATAATATGTGTGCGACACACGATTATACATAATAAGTAATTCATGGATGCAAAAAGTTGTTTGTGATGGTTTAATGGCTGAATCTCCTAACCAATTTTGATACAGAAAGCTTAAATTAAGGCAAGAGGTGTAAGCTACTTTACAAAAGACGCGGTATAAGTCGCGAATAACAGTAAGTGTATGTAATAAAGGTCAAACAGGAATAGCGGTCACACGTGCGGCACGTGGCATCATTGCGCAATATCTGCCCCGGATACATCCTCTCTAAAAAATAAAAGTGAACGTACCTACCTACTCACGTAATCGCAAACATATAATTATTTTTGTTATGAAGCAGACTTCAAGTCGAGTGGCGCAGCGGAGATGACTCTTAATAACCGCTCTACGTAGTAGCATCGCAGGTAAAAATTGCTCGATCATTGCCGTACATCTTTAACGGGTCGTACACCTCTAACAGGCGTTTTGTCGCTCTCAGTTCATTGACAATGAACCGCAAACTTAAACCAACAACGATTGTGCGTAATGATTTAACACCTCGAGCGACGCGACGCTTATACATAGTAGGTATACGGTTCCTTACATAACATTTAATAAGACATACTAGTAAAATGTCAATAATAGACATCGATGTTATTTCAATCATTTATGTAATGTTTATGTCTACAATATTATTAAAATAAGTGAGAGCTTCAATGGATAGGATCTAACTATTAATTTAATAAATAGGTAATTAAAGTTATCTGATATTGCGATCAGGTCGATTTGATTAGCTTTGCTTTTGTCAATATTTCTTACATGGCGTGGTCTATTAAAGTCAGGTACCTATGTGGCTCCTACTCAAGGTATTTTGCAATATCATGCCTTTATTCGAAGTGAGTACCTAATCTTAGGCTTTAATTGTAAACGATATGAGAACGTATTGCGAATAATTATTTAATAAAAAAAATGCTTTTGACTTTACAATAAGATGATGTGTGAACACTGTGCAGTCTGCTAGAACGCACTTAATTGGCACGGTACACGCAAGTCGTAGTGCAAGTAGTCCAGTTTGCTTCTACATTGCTGAATGTTTTTTACTAGGTATGAAAAAATATTATTTTGTATCGGTTTATGATATGATAATCTGACGAAGATTCAGGTCACAATAGTAAACATTAAACTATAAAACCTTTAGCTCATGCGGTCACGGTATTTATAATAATAATATCTATAGCACGCTCTCTGCGTTCTATAAGCTGCATATCACATACACGAACTCAAATTGACTTTACTTTGTAAAAAGAAGAATCATTTTACTTACAGTATTTTAATCTACGTTTATTTCTTAATTAAGATTAGTTTGACTGTACGTATAAAGGTAGCGGTTTGTATCTAGTAATGGCCTTTAGTAGTATTTTTGATACTTAGCAAGTAATATTATATAAATATAATTAGAACAAAGCTTTAAAAATAAAAAGAGTTACGTTAAGGTGTAACCTAATTCTCTTTTTATTTTTACTAATATTTGAATATTTATGAATATATAACGTAAGTAACAGATAGGTAACTAAAACGATATTTACAGCTCTATGTTAGTAATTTAGACTCTTTAGATATGAAATATGCAAGTGCTTACAAATATTGCTTACCAGATGCCGTATCGGTCGCGAAAGTATCATTATAAATTACTGCCGAATATTTACGTCCATGGACAGGTTTAGCACTGGTTAGTGCTCTTTAAAAATAGCTAAGGTCCATATAAAGGCCTTATGGCGCTTCGACCTATTTAGTTTAGCTGTGACGTAATAAATAACCATAGACAAAAAGTACACGAACGTGTTGTGTAAGAACGTAAATCTTGGTTTACTTGTTTATACTTGAAATGAAATTTTGTTGTTGTAAACATTCTGACATGATAATACGTAGAATCTTAATAAATAAATCAGAGGAAGTTATAGTGATGTAGGTATGTATTCATTGTAGTGGTACATATCGAGTTCTTGATTGATATAAATAAAGACTAATCCACGGTAGCGTATCGGTTCACAGACTTTTAAGAGCTGTATGTCTGTAGTATAGATGCTATTACCTACTTACGATAAGAGGCCAGCGTGCCGCGCCGCCCACGAAAGAAGTTCTTAATTGTAGTTTTCAAATATATAAAACCAAATTATAATATCGTCATCAGAATCTATCTTATCTTGTCTGTGTGGGGGGCCAGTTAGTACAGACCGGTGACACTTCGACCCAGTGGGATCTTTTGTGTCGACTTCCCCAATAACGACTGCCATAGATGTTCATGGCAGCCGGGACCGACGGCTTAACGTGCTCTCCGAGGCACGGAGCAGGCGATAATTGTCAATCAATACCCACATAATTTCGAAAAGTCATATAACTTCCGAAAGTCAGAGGTGCGCGACATGGGTTCGAACCCGAGACCCTCTGCATTGCAGTCTGTTGGTCTCCCCACTGAGCTATCGCTGCTCTTTATTATTCTCATCAGAATCTATCAATTACGTATTAATTCATCAGTTATGAACGTCAAAGCTTACTAGTTGGTGAGAACTAAAGAGGTTTACTTAGAATTTCCTGGTGTATTATATTACAACCCGGTTAAACATAATTCAAATATTTACGAGTTGTGTTACGAGTTGAATCATAATAACTGAGACGAGATACCTATACCTACCTTGTTCATCTTATATAATGCCAAATGTTTAGATTTCACTTAACTCTTTAGATTTAGATTAGACTAATGCTTGTGTGCCTGACCCAGGCATGGTGTCCAGAAGCTCATGAGCTTAAAAAATAAACGCAATTTATGTTATGTGATTAACGAGGAAATTGAAGATTCTCAGTGATCTGGCAGTAAATATTGAGCCATATGAGATATCTTCGTACCAACATTATGTCAGCATCTTGTTGGGCCACTGAGGATGCTTAGAGAACCAACAAGGAATCACAGAAGATCCAAGATACACCTGTACTGATGACCCCATCCATCCGCAGCTTTAGTAATTCTGTCCTTCTACGTTAAATCAAAGTCAAGTCAAAGTCAAAAATCATTTATTCATATAAGTCACAAAGTAACACTTATGAACGTCAATATATATAGGTTAGTGAGTTTATTAAGTTACTAAAGCTACATTTAGGTTAGTTGCTGGGTTCAGGCAAAGGGTTGAGCCTATAAGAAGAAACCTGCAAGAAACTTATAGCCACACTGTTAAATCGTCAATTAAATATAATTTCAGTATTTTACAACTCAGATTAACAAGGTGTTGCAGCCATTGTGCTATATACTACTGACTAAAAAAAACTAAATATAATAACAATATAAATTAATAATATTATAGACGTGAAATAATTTGGGCTAAGGTATATGTTTTAATATAAATCAAAAATAGACAGTAGGATGGCATGATGGCGCATAGGTACATTTACACTTTGTGACTATGCAAAGGCAGTCCGTGACTAAATGCGGTTGTGGATTTATATTCTTTAATAATAATCAAATTAAGAACAAGTTACTTGTTAACATCACAAATAATCACGAGATACCTCTAAATTACTAAATTGACTTATAAGTAGTAGAGATCTTTGAATCCCGTATGCAACAAGCAACTAGTTCCATGAGTTTTTGTCATTTAAGTTTTGTAACCCTTCCGAATAAGTTGTATTTTAACGGCGCTTTTAAATTTAAGCAATGGTATATTAATTATATTAATAGGTAGTTTATTAAAAAAACGTATACCGAGTCCCGCAAATGTTACGCCGCCTACTAACTTATGCTTATTTCTAGTGTTTACGTTACGGATATTACTATTCTTATTATATAAGTAAATATTATGCTTAATAAACATAATGTTAGCAAATATATATTGCGACGCAACCTTAAGTATGCCTATTTCTTTAAATCGATCTTTTAAGGAAACTCGTGTTCCTAAATTAAAAATGCTACGTACTGCACGCTTTTGAAGAATAAAAATTGTCTCGATATCAGCGGCCTTGCCCCACAATAATATACTATAATATGACATGAGACTGTACTAGTATACTTCAGTTGTATACTAGTCTCGCAGTATCTACATCAGTAAGCTGTCTTACTTTCCGAATTGCGTATGCGGCTGAGCTAAGTTTCCCTGCAAGACACGATATATGAGCGCCCACTGATCTTTGTGATCTATAGTCAAACCTAGAAAAACTGTGGATTGTACGAAAGTAATAATTTCATTATTTAAATTTATATTTATGTTAGGACTCTTTACATTTGGCAATGTAAACTTGATACATTTTGTTTTTTTAGAGTTTAGTAGTAAATTATTCGACGCAAACCAGTCCAGGATGTGCGCGAGCGAATCATTAACAGTATTTAAATTTGTTGCACTTCTGTCTACTTTAAAAATAAGAGATGTGTTATCTGCAAATAGAACAATGTCACATAAATCCTGCACGAAGAACGGCAAATTATTTACGTACACTAAAAACAGAAAGGGTCCTAAAATTTAGCCCTGTGGCACGCCCATTGTGACTGGTAATCGAGAAGATCTACTTCCGTTGATATCAACGTCTTGTAGTCTATCGCTTAGGTAGGAACCAACTAAGTCAAGTGCAGTATCTCTGATGCCATAATGCCTGAGTTTTCGCGACAGCGTATGATGGTCAACGCAGTCAAAGGCTTTAGTGAGATCACAGAATACGCCAAAGACATCTTGCGAATTTTCCCAGGCACTGAATATATATCTTAAAAGCGTAACACCCGCATCTATCGTAGAACGGCCCTTTCTAAAACCATTTTGATCTACATGAAATAAATTGTTTACACTAAAGTGGCTCTCTAATTGCTGTAATATAATCTTCTCAAATATTTTACTAATAGCAGGTAATATTGAAATTGGCCTAAAATTACTACGGTCACCTTTGCATCCATTTTTAAAAAAAGGTATTATTTTACTACATTTCATTAAATTTGGAAAATGCCCACATCAATGCATCCGTTGAATATTGCGGCTAGGTGTGGCGCTATATTAACAATAATACTTGCAACTAATTTTACAGAAATACTCCAGAAGCTGGCTGATTTTTTGGAATTAAGTGACTTAAATACTTTTATTATATCATACGGATGTACACATTCAAAACTAAATTGTGTCTTGCACTTTTCCACGCTGCTCCTAACCAAGTATTCTGCTCGAGCTGGCAAGACCTAAGGGTACTAGTTGTATTTAAAGGTATGTTTGCGAAGTAGTTATTGAATGTATCGGTTACTTCCAAATTATTTGAATTTACGCTATTATTTACATTCAGTTCAAATTTATTAACACGCACCTTGCTGCGACCTGTTTTATTGTTAATAAAATTAACGTTAGTAGAATTAACTTTCTTAGTGGTCAAACTACACCTTAAGGTCAAAATTCGACCGTAATATTTCTTTTTTAGTTTTAACTTTCTGTTCTCATTCGTATAAACTTTTACTATAGCTACCAAATCTTGTATTCCTCCCTGCGCGCAATACACTTGAAAAAGGGTAAAAGTTTGTCCTCGCGCATTAATATATAGATTGATTTAATTGATTACCAATGCCTGTTCAGATATAGGAAATAGATAAAAGCTTTATTTATTATTGCCTCACATAATAATCTATATAAGCGATCGCCATCAGTTACAGTCCATAACTGGATTTGATCCGAACATTACCAACAGGCAGCGACGAGGTTCTATATCAACTACGTACATCTTTATTACGTAAAAAAGCTTGCATCCTATTACGTGTGACCCAAAACCATTACTAAAGCAATGTGGTACAATACACCTACGGGCATCCATAAAGCTATTAATATATGTACACGTAAATCTATGCTTGTCAGATCTGTCTGACATTCTCTAGGGAGCCTAAAAAGATTCATCCATAGCAGGCCTCCCCGTGTGGGTGTGGGCCGGGTCGAACGGACCCGACCACCTCTCGTCCCCGGGGGAGAGCAATTCACTGCTCTCCCCTTTCAACGTTAGAAGGCGTGCGGGAACACCGCGCGCGCCCTCTATGGGTTCTTACTCACGGGTGGCAGGGTCCCCTGAGGCCTTGCCACCCAGAACCCTTAGGTGGAGGGCAGGAGAGCGACATAAGCGCGTCTCCTGCGCCCTCTCCTCCGGCAGCGGACGTCCGGGGCGTAAGGAGCCTTGAAGTCTAACAAAAAGCTTGAAAGCCGTGCTTAATAGAAAAAAAAAAACAAAATATGGTACGCGCCAGGAAATTGCCTATTACTTCATCTGAAGTTGTATCGAGTAGCGTTGCAAAATGCAAAAAAAGGGCGTTTGGGATGAACGCGATGGACCTGCAGACTGCGCATAATAACTCGACAGTGAACTAGAAGTTTGATGCGAGGAATACTTACTATAGCTAGGGTCGCGCCGCAATCCGAAAGTAATGCCGCGGCCCCGTAATGTAAAGGGATAAAGAAGGAACATGGGTTTCATCCAGATCCCTTCGTTTCATCCAGAGCGAAGCGAGCGAGCGAAGGAAATCATTTGATGATTTTCCATCCCAAAAATAAAAGGTTTACGTATTATTATAATTATAATATTATTATAAATTACGTAGCTATATAATATTACTATTAATTATGTTGTTTATAATATTACTATGAATTATGTAGCTATATAATATAACTATGAAGTACATATGTCTGAGAGTTCTAAATAAAGTTCTTGAAGATATGTGAAGTCCGCCAACCCGCACTGAAAAGAAGCTTGTGCCACTGGGACTGATTCTAGGCAGGGCTGATATTATTATATATTATGTAGCGAACGCCAGAAAATTAATAATTAAGTTAATTAATAATATTATACTACTTCAGTGACTAAAATGCGTAACGTCTTGAGATTAATTCAAATTAAATTAAATCAAATTCGCGCGTTAAGCAAAGATTTCTGGGTCATTCTTTCAAGAAATTCTTACTAACAGTAAACGTCGGGCGTTATACATATGTATATGTACTGTGGTCTGCAATAAATTCGCTCCTGCGACGAACATTACATTATAGCTGACGAATTATAAGTCCAGTAGACTAACCTCTACTAGCCACGTAGATATAAATGGTAAACTTTGTGAAGATCGTTATTACTCACCCGCAAACGTATTAAACGTATTTGCATAGAATACAGATAGACCATATCCTGAATTAAAACAAATAATGTTTTATTGCTGTTTGCTTTTACGGTTTCACGCAGATAAAACTGCCGGCAAAAGTGAAGAGTAGGTACGCAAAGAGAGACATCATAACAGGGTCATTTATATGTATGTATGTTAGTGTGTGTATCGAAATGCTTTAGATTGAGGTTTATTGAATAACTGCTGAGGATTACGTTACGATTCGCCAGCCACTCGTAACAGATACCTAGGTAGATGTTGTTTATTACAATATGGCGATGGGGCGCTAGGCAAGGCAAGCTGGACTATTTTAGGCTTAAATACGATCGTGTAAAAAATAAATAGCCCAACTTGCCTTATTAGGTCATTATCTAATTATACCTACGATGACATTACAAACACTGCATAGGTACTTAATATATAAGGTATTAGTTTTAAATATTTAGTAAAGCCTAAAGCCTCGGTGGTGCAGCAATAGTGAAGGCGATTGCTGTGTAAGGTCTCTAGTTTGATAACCAGGTTGGGCAGTGTCATTGCATTATTTTGTAATTAATTTTTTTCTAGCAATGTCTCTGTGGACGTCAGTAAGCTCGCCTCTTAGTACGACCTTAAAACTATAACTGGTGAAACGTGGGTATGTCTTCTGTGCCTACGCCTTTGTAGATATAGGCCTAAGACTATTTAATTGTCAGTAACGCAATTTTATTGTCGACTATACCTATGTATAGTCAGCAATAAAATTGCTTTACCTCCCTTAGAGTAAATGTCGTTTCCATATCACAAAACAATAATGTATATTTTTGCTTGCAAGTGACAGTTGTCAGTAATGCGCGACGTCAGAGACGTAGAACTATTTATCAATTAAAATAAAGTCTATCACATAAAACAAAGTCCTGCGCCGCGTCTGTTTGTCTGTCAATTACTACGATAAACTACAAAACTAAGAATTGATTTTAATGCGATTTCCACCAATAAACACAGTTATTCACGATTAAAATATGGGGATAATTGGTAAAAATATCGGAAATTGACAAGCTGCCTAGGAGCTTTATACCTAATAAGCTCTACTACGTTTTTCGATAGTTCGTAGTGCTCTTTCGAAATATTTGAATCAGAATATTTGAAATATCAGAAAAACTGAAAATGTCACGTAACATTTTCAGTTTTTCTGATATGACAAGTTAGTAATGTCACAAGTAAGTTGAATTTAGATTTTATTATTTTTGTGGTTTTAATATCAACTTCACAGTGTAATATACGTAGTGACATTTGTATAGTGTTAGTAGAAATGATTATTTATTGTTTTGATAAGAAAGGTTAACATAGATTGCACTTTTAAACACCTTTTAATCTAAGCATTGATTGGATTACGGGCAACCAATTACGTCAATATCACATAATTATGAACATTAATAAGTCCCATTGAATTTTAAGTTTAATGGATTTTTTCTTAAAAGTGTTAGAGCAAATATATGGTCGACTATACATATTTACCTACTGTTAAGTACCACCATGTATGTACCACGTACAAATACAATGAAAATATGTCACTGTGAAACGCATATGACGAGTAGGTAGGTCGATATCGTTACTACTCGAAATCACAAATCATCTCTTTTTTGCTATCATGTAAAAGGAGTTTTAGCATGACATGATGACATTGAGATAATATCTTTATTTACACATAGTTGGTAAATAGTGCCAATAATTAATAATATGGCGTTTCACAGACGACGGCCAGCGGCAGATAGCCAAACTGACCAGCGTTATAGAACATATTATTATGGTTTCCTATGCATCCACGCATGGAAAGGACAAAAGCAGGACAAAAATTCATATTTAAATATTTTTTGCATTTTAGTTCGCATCGCGTTTTATAATAAATATATGTTGCGGTCATACACTAATATAAATTAAAGCCTCTGTTGGTATCTTGTAGAAATCGGCCGACAAAAAAAATCTTGGCGAACGTACCCACGAGCAGCGAGAGCGATAAAAGAGAGACACGGACTTTTTTAGGCATGGGTAAAAAGATCCTCATCTTGAAAAGCCTAAGTCTGTATTCATGTTTCTACTAAATGTACCTATATTTTTATTCAAAAGTATCATCATTATAAATCTAGCATTACCAACTGCTGAATACATATTATATACATATGTTTGAGTTACTCTCCAAGATCCTGTGCCAATGTCACCCTGTTTCGCCCCACGATCGTGATAATGTCGTTTGCCTATTTGCACTCCATTCCTTCTTCCTGAATTTGGGAACTATAGTAAAATGTAATTCTAAATTATTATTACACCAATTTTGTGCAGGATTCCAACATTTTTTAAGTAGCTGCACAGAGTCTGGTTCTTTGACTAGTAAACGTTAACAGGCTCGCGCCTGATATCGTGGGATTTATGACGTGTGACTTATGACGTGGGATTTATGACGTGGGACTTATTACGTGGGACTTATGACGTGGGACACGTTATACGTGGGACTTATATCGTGGGACTTAAAAACATACTTGACGAAATATAGATGTTACAAAGTTCTGTGTAGCAAAGGGTAGACTTTGGATATACATAGGTCTGAGAATATATCTATACTTAATACATATATGAATAAATGATCCCTATCAATTTGATGAAGTTATGTAACCAAATGAGCCTCTTCTGGAATATTAGCATCATTTGCAATTATATTATTGCGTAGCGAGATCGAGACAGCGCGTTATAGATTCTAGAGCTATCTCTAGGTTTCACGAATGTTATAACAGTGTCATAACAGCTAGTGGAATAGCCCCAGATTATCAACTTCACGCATCACCCAGTTAGCTCTGTCTGAAATGTTTAACAGGTGTGCTAGTACTCTCGAGAGTCGGCATGACCGCCTAACCGCGTTTTATAGAACTTTAAAAATACACGACAATGATTGTACTGACAACTATAATAACCATGAGGCACTCAAGACCATACTGTAATAGCTTCAACCTTTGACTTCACTTACATAACAATACAATAAAAAGTTTCTCACTACTTTGAATACCAAAAGCAGAAGTTAAGATATGTTAGCTTCTATCTAAATTCCTTTGTGTAATGGAAGGAATGCGTTTATCCATCTATCTACTTTTATAAAACTGTGCCGTGACTGAATCTGTGCATTAAAGATATTATTTAGTTGGGTCTTGATCCAAAACTTTTACTTTTAGACTTTTTGTGTTTGTACCGGTTTTACGCTAAAACCATTAAACGGATTTTAATGTGGTTACATTTTGATTGCTGACGACTCAAACTAAAATCTCGTTTATATATCATGTAAATCTAATGAGTAGAACCGAAGATAGTGTGATCCAACTAAATGAAGCCATAAGTGAAGAGTAGTATACTCGCCAAAGTTAGGCAAAAACGATTTATACATCCTCACTAATATTATAAGATATACAATTGTGAGTTTGTATGTTTGTTGTGCTTTCACGCCTTTACTACTCGACATATCATCATGCAATTTCGCATACTAGTAGTCAGGGGTACAGAAAAGGACTCGGTACCTTTTACCAAGAAAATACTGTTGTGTGTACAGTTGCCGAGTTAGCGAAGCCGCAGGCAAAATCTGTTCTTTTATAAAGTTGGACAATTTATTATTAATTTTACAGGCCATTCGACTTAATCATTACATAACCGGCTCAGACACATGCAAAATAACAGTGACTCAGCATAGTGTGCCGTTGTTAGATATTCAAGCGTAGTATCTAGGTCAATGTGTAAAATTTATAAAAAGTAAAGAATTCGGATAGATTCATAATAATTATAGAATTCTATTTTATGTAGGAGCCACATGTATTTTTTTAAATTCACAGTTTTGTGTTTTTATTTAACATAGATCTCTAAAGGGCTGGCAGAGATGTATTACATCATCATTTCGTCTATTTTTAATTTTAGATCCCACGTAATGAGCGAGCCTATTGACGGTCGAACTACTACACTACTAGACAGGGACGGTTTCTATAAAAAAAAATTCAACATTAAAACCCATTAACCCGTTGCCTGTCCTGAAAGCCTAACCCAAGATCTCACGATCACATGTAAATCTCATACTGCGGCACTTGCAAGACGGTAGGTAAATTCATTCTTCACACATAACATTTGTGTCACTGTATAGCATATCTAGCTGTACCCGCGTTTTCATCCACGTTTATGATTACTGCTCCGCTCCCTTGGCTTGAGGCGGGATGTTATATAGCCCATGCTACATCTGAATATAGTAGCTTTCTAACGGTGAACGAATGATTAAAATTGGTATAGTAGTTTCAGAGCTTTATCAATCAAATCATTCCGCTTTGTAATATTAGTGTAGATCGATTGTATTCCAAATTGCCCCGTTGTTGATTACTTTCCGTTAGTTATAATCACGGGCAGACAAAGTTGGTTTGTAATATACTGTAGTCATTGTCCATTCCTCTATCTGCCAACTATTAGATTTACGTGCGCTAGTTGCTGACCTGAGATGACCCACACACGGAAAGCAATCAGCCCGAAGGTGAGTACAAAATAATAAGTGGTAGCGCCATTGATTATGCACCGTGCGTAGTTTATAGTGCGCTATGTCGAGTGAACGATTAATATTTGTGAAATCACAGTTAATTGCTTGTGCTTAGATCACGGTTTCGAATCCTGTTTCGAGTAGTGGTCGTGAGAGACGGTGAGCCTGTTGCCGTTTGTTAAGTAAATGCCTAGTTGCCTTATTGGTATTGAGGACTTCGAACTTTGTAATAAAACAGATCCATGATCGCTTATTATATTTATATTGTAATTAATAACCGCTTAGTAGGTCCTGTGACGTATAAACGTTTGCTAATGTTTGCTACCGATCGCGAGATCCTGTTTACGACTACCAGGTCTAGCAAAGTGTTATTGAGGTTTCCTATAATGCAATTGTCCGTACCAGCACGAAGTCTGGCAACGTGTCTGATAGAAGGCTAGCCTTGCCCTCCGTTACGTTGGACAACATTTAACTACTTAACTCATCTTACACATAATGTACGAGTAACACGTAATATAAAACACTTTATGGGTCTATGAAATAAGTAATATTGTAAAGCTCTACACATATATACCTAAGTATTAAAAAAAAGATAATTGATAAGGGAGAAGCTTTTTAGCTTCAGGTTATAAACTGTCAGCAACTTGAATCCTTGTTACACTAAACTTGCTCCGAAGAAACCTAGCTGTCGACTGTTTGCCTCGACTATTTCAATTACTAGATGTGCCCGCGTTTATGATTACTGCGCAGCCTCTGTGGGTCGTAGCATGATGTTATATAGCCTATAGCCTTCCTCGATAAATGAGCTATCCAACACTAACATATTTTTTTAATTCGTACCAGTAGTTCCGAGAGATTAGCGCGTTCAAACAAACAAACATACAAACTCTTCAGCTTTATAATATTAGTATAGATACTAGTTTATGATCGGACAGTGTGTAGTAATTTGGAAACACGATTACATACTTAATATTCTGTAAACATCCGTCTTCTATTCTAGTGAATAATTATCTATGGCCAAATTGTCGCTATGCGCTAAGTTTGTTGCATCATACATTAGGAAAAACCTCAAAGAAGGAAGTTTAGCAGGTATACATAATCTGTATAGAAAGTAGAGGCACGAAATTTATAAACCAAGGTGAAAATGTCCTCAATAATCTATTCTTGTGTGTGCTCTGATGAATAAACATATAAGACAAACACCACAAGTATTTTTTACCTCATTCGATTTTCGTATGTTAGTTAGTTTGACTAAAAACAACAACTAGGTTCTTTTGTAAAAAATGGAACCTGTCTCTGCGTGCAATATTGGCTCACCTGCTGCTTGTGTTACAAATCCGCCTAATATCATGCAGTAGGTTGATTACTGAAGTCGTATTCTGGCCAATGGACTCTTACTTACGTCAATATAATTGGTCAAAAACTGCTGGCGTGATCGCTTTTAATCGTAGCACAAATAGTTCCGTGTTGCGAAATAAAGCAGGTGAAATCTTTCTACTTTTCATAAATTTAACAACAGGGATACGTTACGCTTATGACGCACAATATTAATAACGTTAACGCCATGTTAAACATTAAATTAGTTATAATTAGACGTATTTAATTCAAACTCTTGACTGTTTTAACAAGGTCTGCGCTGTGTCATGCTTTAGAAATATTATTTTCCAAGAGCGGGTCCGTTTGAATTGATTACCTGTTTGATTATGTAACATAAATCAATAAGTAAGTTTAAGAAAATGTCGAGTGATGTGTAAACTTGATGGTTTTAGAGTTATGTTCGACTGTTAATATTGATTAAATTAGTGCAGTTAATGTTATGTCAATACTGTATTATGTGCATATGATTTTCTATTATGGTATCATTCAAATTATTGTGAAAATTAAATGATATATAAATGAAAACTTTAGTAATATATGTAGTTATATAAAATATACTTTCTCTCGAAGAAAATCACAATATTGTGACCATATTATACAAAGACTGGTGTTATGTATTTTACGGCTTCATAAAATACATATTGGTATGTGTGACTGAGTATGTTGTTTTACATACTAGCGTAGATTAGAAGTGGTTCAAATATTGTAATTTTAATATACCCTTGCCGCACTAGATCTAATTATGTATGTAAGAGACTTAATAAACATTCAAACAATGCACACAAATAACACCTAAACCCATAACACTCGTCGTAATAGCAGTGCGAGTGGCGACCATTTTATCACTACGCTACTTGGCTAAATAACCAAATCACAGGAAAATAGTACTAGTATCACTGCATATTATAAAACAAAGTCCCCTACCGCGTCTGTCTGTCTGTTCGCGATAAACTCAAAAACTACTAAACGAATTTTCATGCGGGTCTCACCAATAGACAAAGTGATCCTTGAGTAATGTTTAGGTGTATAATTTGTTAAGGTTTGTACTATCCATGCGAAGCTGGAGCGGGTCGCTAGTCTATTATATGCTAATCATATACGCAGTACCAATACACATCCGCTAAAATATTAATCATTTATTACAATACCATTATTCTTTTTGGGAATGTCATTACTCCAAGTTTGTCTAAAGGCTGGTTAATCACAGTATCAAATGTGTGTGCATTGTATTGTTAAGCTTAACCTTCAAAGTTAAGTAGCCACAGTTAAAATAAAATATGTGTAAATTCATTACGTAGAATTGTAAACATACGACATACTTCATTGTTGTAAAAATGATACACTTATCATCTACAAGGTAGAAATTGAAAGTTCCAAAATAAGACTTTTTAAGTAGTAAACTGCATATCATTATTTTTCTTGTATTGTTAGGCCGATGCCCTATATGGTCAATACATAGGTACTATATAATTATATAGGTGACTATCTCAGTATTTCGCTGGTAGTGTATACGACTGCTATGCATGAAGTTGTGGGGTTAATACTTGGGTCGAATTTTTTTTATGGGTTATTATTTACTTTTTTATCCAATATTTTTAATTGTATTACGTAGCCAGTGCAAAGTTTGACAGAATATGTTAGTTTTGCGAAGCATGCCCTACGAAACGTAACAAGTAGAGCGCTTTGGCATATTAGTGGATAGCTATGTTAATTAATTTACAACGACAATACAAAAGTAAAGACATTACAAGTAAAGGATTTGTATATATCTTTGTCTGAATGTAAGAAACATACGATAAGTTATAATTCGACACACGGATGTATTTGATGGAAGCCATTTCGTAACAGCAAAAGCATAAAATAGCCTCCAGCTATTCGACATAATGTATGCATTTGCACGTTAGTGAGAAGACTAAGAGTAAAATTATGTAGTGTTCTAATATTTGGTTGTTTAGCAAAACTTGTGTTCGAATTTTGACAGGAAACATTTGTTTAAGAGTGAAGCGTAGAGTCTGTGAAAATTTACATTGGCAGTAATACTCGTATTACACTCAGAAAAGAAGGAGATATGTTACTAGGACACACGAAGTGAAGAATCAAAAACGTCACAGAATCGGTTTAACTAAACCCAATATAGTGTAATTGTTCAATAGAAAGCTACCTCCTTTGTAAGTTCTTGACATATCTTTTGCAACACTTATTCATTTACATTAGAAATATTTAAGTTCAGTAGTTAATAATAAAATAGCCGGAGTATTCGACGTTCTTTACTATGGAAACAACTATGTATACTAGCGGCTGCCTAGTGGTCAAAATTCGACAAGAATTTATTCAAATTTTAAGTTTGATCGTTATTAAGGTTTTATTGTCTATAACTTTACCCTTATAATTACATTTCATTTCGATTTCGCCAAGGCTATACAGGTTAAATTTACCTATTTCTTTCAAACAAATTATTATTTACTTGACTATACTCTTTTACTCACGATATTCCTAAGCTTGCTACTTTGTTTTCTTTTTTCTTTATTACATATAAATAAGGTATAGGTAACCATAGTTACAAAAAATTGCACGAAGTCAGACGAAAAACGCCGAAATACTACGAACGCGATTCGACTGCGTGTGTCAAATGCATGGTCGTGTGCGTGTAGTGTTTTTCTTTAATTTAATGTATTTCTAATAGGTACATATTTTATAAAAATATTAGGATTTGCTACTCCTTCCTCCATGTACACTTTAATTGTGCCAAATTAAATACTTCTCTGCCCGCGCAATTTTCGTAAAAAGGGGTACAAACTTTTTTCTTTGCGTATTAATACATATATAGATATCTTGTTTAAAATAACATTGTTTAGAGCAATGTTGACAAATATATCTACCATCATGATTTAAGTAATACTGTCCAAGTATTGTTAATGTGTCAGCCGATTACGACATATCTTCTAGCCGTGATTATTAACGGCACATAAACAGTATTGAAATAAAAACTTATAATATACCTATTGCCAGAAACAAGAAACGTTCTTGTGTTCAAAGTGCTTATGGTAGAGTTCCATTCATGGTTTGGTTACGCAATAGTCTGGACTGAATGAGCCAAGAGCCTTTATACTCAGGTATATCAACGCTATTAATAAATCTCGACTTTTTAAACAGATTGTGTATAAAATAAGATGTCATGTTGAATGCCTGTTTTTTCATATAACGCAAATGCTAATTTAGAAAGAAATCCTGCGTAAGGCATGCATTTGACTTACGCTCGGAATAGTTAGGGTAGTATTAACCTAATGGTGTTGATGTAATTCGCAATATTTCGCGTCCTGTTTTGATCAGACATTTTATTATACAATTAACTTAACCAGACTATTATCAATTTAAAATGTTATATGTATACTCAATTATTCCAGCACAGCTGGCAGCCGTCTAGCGTAAGTTTTATAATAATGACGTAGTTTTGTTCAAAGCAATTGCTGTAGAACTTGGCTACTGTTTCCTCCTATCACCCAATGGAATGCCATTATGTATAATCTCTGTAACAGTGCGTCTATTTCACAGATGACAATGACACACGTTTTTCTACTTACAACTCTCTCCTTCTAGTAATAAATGCCTGTTACACTAGGTTTTGACATACAAAACCCCTTTTTAACATGCAACTAATTATTGAAAAAGATTAATTCGTTATAGTAAAAAATAAAAATATTGATTGAGATTCATATGTTGTAGAGCCCAAGATTATTTTCCTGAGTCTGATAGCAGAGATTGGTAATTTATGATTATTAATCTTGCTGATGATGCACAAACAATATATTTGTTTATGGCTATACATTGCTCAATACATATAACAAGTAATGGTCAATAGTGAGGCTGTGAATAGTATAGATGACATTTCACGATTATTAAATAGGATTTATAAAATAAATTTTCAAGAAGCATTAACATTGGTCAGGGGATAAAACTGAGCAACAAGCATTAGCCCCTAATCTGTAACCGATTCTAATGATTCGTTTACTACGGAAATGTAGGGCAACTGGCGCTTTTCAAGAAACAGCTTATTGTGGTTAATTGGCTAGGTAGTAATATGCAACTATAGAGCTTACATATCGATGTAAATTTGTTCATTTTACACAACATTCGATTTTCCATGTGCAGTAAAAAATTTACATATTACTGACGTGCCTTTCTGTAGTTATAAATGCTATTTTAATAAGACAGCAATAAAATAATTTATCTTTTTTGTAATTGCGTATACGTTATTTCGAGAAACAATGATATGAGCAAGAGCACACAAACGTGCATAGGCGAAATTAGGAAAGCATATCATTCGACAAAAATATTCTTAGACAATTTTTAATTAAACTAATTTATTTTATCAATATAAAATAAAAGCGATGGGAGTAGGGGGTTGTGCACATTCACTGTCATATAAAAGGCTTACACGTTGCTGTGAGTTCACAAGAGTTGTTACATTCGTTCGATCGGCGTCTGGTGGTGGCGAGGCGGTCGCGACCTTAACAGCAACTTCTCTTCCCACACACCATGGCTTCCCGTCTAGCCGTGAGTACCATCGCTACATTATCCGATACTGCGAACTACTTCCGGATATTTACGTGAACCAACCATACAACTGCATTTAGACAATTAAACAGTTTAATATTTGTGCTGCGATAGAATTAGTGTTCGGCTTATCTGTTTAATATTTATAACTTGTTGTTTTGTAATTAAATAT
The DNA here is from genome assembly GCA_963675205.1 of Catocala nupta. Classification (NCBI taxonomy): domain Eukaryota; kingdom Metazoa; phylum Arthropoda; class Insecta; order Lepidoptera; family Erebidae; genus Catocala; species Catocala nupta. Next base: position 18,971,082 of record OY776078.1, read on the forward strand.
GTAAATTAAAATGTTAAATAAGATATCAAAACATCTCATCAGAATTTAGTCGTTCATACGTGCGTACAGTATAGAATTGAAACATGCTTATTTTGTCTGCACATTCATAAAGGTCGCAGTAGAGAGTTTTGATTACTATAAATAAAAATACGTTACGCAACGCATTGTCATGAAGACGTGTATTATCTCATCTGGCGCGCGCTTTAATTATAACGAGGCGCTCCATATACGCTTACTTACAGAACTTTCATTTTTATATTATATACATACTTATATAAATATATTGACGAACCTTATAATCAGAGAATGCAACGAACGTTCATTAACATATTCATAGGATTATGCTAACTAAAAGATTATAAATTGTTATTATTTCAGCTAAGCTGTTTTCTACTGGCTAGCGTTGGCGTCTGCCTGGCGACTTTTGGACATGAACAGTTAGTATTATCATGTTCCTATATGACAACCGAATCTCTCCATTCTTGTTTAAATTTCACGGTGCGTTATCACTTATCAGCGATTCTAAACAAACTATTAGTTGCGGCAGTGGCACCGCAAAAATACAGTGGATGGAGCAATTTGGTTGAGATTTCTATAACGATTCACACGCTTCTTCATTGCGGTAAATGGTGAAAATCGAGCTATTGTGTTATAATGATAGAGCTACCCTAGCACTAGGTTTTCACTGGTATCACGTTTGACCTACTGGCTTTGCGATCTATTGTTACCCATTTATTACCTTCTTTTGTCTGTGAGTTGAGATTTCATAACGATGCGAACATAATACACTATGTAATAGTCACATTAATGTATTTTTTGTTACAGCGTTCATATTCGAGTGCACATACCTGAAGAGCATCACTCATCTAAAGAAGTAGTGATACACGAGCACCATGATGACCACGGGCACGGTGGAGGCGGGGGCGGATACGGGGGCGGCGGCGGCGGATATGGTGGCGGCGGCGGTCATGGAGGTGGACACGGAGGCGGCCACGGTGGTTCTCTGTCGGATCACTTACATGGAGGATTTTCGGATTACTTGAAAGGCGGTGGCGGCCATGGCGGCGGTCACGGTGGTGGCTACGGCGGTGGTCATGGTGGTGGTCATGGCGGAGGCTTCGGCGGTGGCTTCGGAGGCGGACATGGCGGTGGATTCGGCGGAAGCCACGGAGGAGACGATTTTGGCGGCGGACACGGAGGATATGACTTAGGAGGTGGACACGGCGGCGGCGGTGGCCATGACTTAGGAGGTGGTGGTCACGGAGGGTACGATCTAGGAGGTGGTCATGGCGGCGGCATCGAACTTGGTGGACATGGCGGTGGAGTAGGCGGTGGATTCGAAGGTGGTCACGGAGGTGACCATGGACACGATGACCACGGCGCAGGCTTCGGTGGTGGATTTGGAGGTGGATTCGGCGGTGGACATGGCGGTGGCCATGACGAACATGATCACAGTGGCGGATTCGTAGGCAGTTTTGGAGGTGGTCATGGAAGTTCTGGCGGCGGTTATGGCGGAGGTAGTGGTGGAGGATTCGGCGGTGGTCACGACGACCATGGTCATGGAGGTGGATTTGGCGGTGGTTTCGGAGGCGGTCACGGTGGCGGCTCAAGCGGAGGTTATGATGGTGGTCACGGTGGAGGCTTCAGTGCCAGTTTAAGCGGAGGATTTGGAGGTGGTCACGACGACCACGGCAGCTCTGGTGGCCATGACAGCTACAGTGGTGGCGGTGGATTCTCGTCAGGTGGTCACGACAGTGGTATTGGACTCGGCGGCTATAGCGGTGGTCACGGAGGTGGCGGTGGAGATAGCCACGATAGCTACAGCATTGGAGGCCACGGCGGCGGCGGTGGTGGCCACGACAGCTTTGATTCATTTGGCGGAGGCGGTGGTCACGGTGGCGATAGCTACAGTATAGGCGGAAGTCACGGCGGTGGTGGATTTGGCGGTGGCGACAGTTATAGTGTCGGGTTTGGAGGACATTCGTCTGTGGGCGGCCACAGTAGCGGTGGTGGCCACGGAGGTTTTAGCTTAGGAGATATTGGGGGTGGTCATGGGGGTGGTCACGGCGGCGGCGGTGGTTTTGGTGGAGACAGCTATACAAACGCCATCGGAGCTGGCCATGGTGGCGGGCCGTACCACAAGCGGAAATAAGAACTTCCGTAGTATTATTAATTCAACTAAGTCATAGTCCTCAGATGTCGATGTGGGTAATGTTTATCCAGTGCTATATAGTACAAGCTTTGTTATTGTAAATAGGTTACAGATTAAGTTATTGTTGATATGTTCAATAAAAGTTATTTAATTCTTTTATAAGTGTTTGTTTTATTTCACTCAACACTCTCTACATCTTCTTTCATAGTTTGAGTTGTCTCCTCAAGCACTGTTATTGTATGTACGAGGGCGGGAGAGAGCAACACTGTCTCATTCTCACGCATGCTATAAGATTTATTTTAGGGCTCCAGGTCTTATTATATACTTAGTGGTCTTCCCTGTAACACTTTAAAATAACAGGATAAGTCTGTTGTGATGCTGTGATGTTACAGTACAGCAAAGCTAACAGTTTTAAAGACTATATTACTGTTAATGTTACTCTTTAACAATAAATTAAGTAATACAACAAGTTAAATATATATTAATTGAGCCCACGGATATTACTTAATATGTTAATTTTCGTGAATGGAGTTCATAAATAATGAGTAGTCATTTAAACAACTTAATTGGTGATTTCATGCGATGACATTCAACATAAGCTAGGTCAAAACTCTCTCATTGAAGATGTACTTGGGATCTACGTCGAATAGTGTAAGTAGTGAAAGTGCTTGCTTGTTGTCTTAACTTACATACAACGATTTTTGAAACATAGTTTGTTGTCTGCTATCGAAATTAATACGACATAAATTTTGCTAAACCAGGTATCAGTACGCTCTCCGAGCTCCGGTAGAAAAATAAACCACAAATGCATAATTCTGTTAATACAGTATTTGAATATAGAAAAGCGACGTCATAGAGCCGATTCCATTTATGAATTCAAAGCTTTATCTCGTACTAATTGACCTAACAACAATTACAACAAATTGACTAGGCAGTGTTGCAATGGTTACGTTACAGAGCAGGAAATACCCACACAGGCGTAGACAAGACAACAGGAAGAACGTGTACGCAATAATAGTTTCACTCTCAGTCTCATACGAAGAGACATGTATTACGTAAGTTGTTTATTCCATATACGATGATAAACGTGTGGAATAAAATCACATACTATTTTTGCTTATGTTTCAAATTAAGAACGAATGCGGTCATTAACATTTTAAAAATGGCGATAGGTAGCTCTTGTTTAAAAATAAGAATTTATTAGATACTGTGTTATAAAGACACTGTGGTATATCAAAAAGGGGAAATATTAATTTGTGTCGACTTTGCCTAATTAACCACGTTCAACGGTAGCCTTGATTATATGTAGCTTCCCACGTACATATATTAAGACGCAAAAAGATAATAAATAATATGGGTAGATAAAATCTCTTTGTGTTTTTCAGAGATAATATAAACTTATTCATAGAAAAATTAATACTTTATGCACCGATTGCCTTGACCTAGCTAATCTCTAAAAATGCAACTTATTATATTTACGAGTCAAAATAGTAGATAATAAAATAAATCTTGCGATTGAATAGACATTCATATACCTACATATTATAAGTTATAAGTAAAAAAGTAACATTAGGTATACCAAAAGTTTTTTTGAATTCGGTATATATTTAATCTACACAATAAAGAGCAGCGATTTATATTTATGTTGGCAATAATTAAATTCAAAAATTTCATTACTATTAGAAAGCTGTTTTATGCTGAGGTAACACAGGCTAAATAACATTAAAAGCTACGTGGCACAGGAGCAGTAGGTAAGATAAACGCGGATAAAACCGCAAGGGGCAGCTTGTTTACTATATACTCTTATAGAAAATAATATATTTTTGCACCATTTTGTATAAAAATCTTTAAATGTACTTATTATACACTTAATATATTTTCAATGTATCTTTAAAGGCACGTACTTACGTAACGTAATGTAAATACACGGTTGTGTAAATTTTGAACTAATTTACCGATTGAGATCTTTGACATTATATATTACATATATTTAATACGCGATCGAAGTCATAATACCCACCTAGATAAACTATACAGTAAAATGTTTGTTTTGTAAATTTCTCTTTCACGAAGGATTTGTCAAACATCTTCAATATGATATTACCGACGAAACAAACATACTGTCGACATATACCTCCTGACACTCACGCGCAAAGTAAAATCTTAACGACAGAATAAGTGCAGATCTAAGTAAAAGCGGCGGCCGCGGGTGTGCGGACTCGCGGAGCTTATTTGCGGAAGTTCGCCGGTGAAGGGCGGACAAGCAGGGTCCGCTTGTGTAACCGCAACTGTTAAGATCACGGCACTATTTGACGCGGAGAGATTTCTGTTATATCACTTATTATGTGTGTACTTATACATTTATATTAACGACTTCATTTATAATGACGCGTATTGGTAATCTTATCTTACCATACTTACCAATATATCGCTCTGTATATACCAAAGATTACTTATTATATTTTAAAATAACATCGCGGTTTATATTAGGTATGTATAGCAGAAATATTGTTACTGAGATGAATCAAAAATGATATAGACATCTTATTAGTCAATCTGCATCGTAATCACTAATAATTATTGTATTATTTTTTATAATAACTTAGCACTGTTTCATTGAACGCTACTTAAGACAAGCCAGCCAAGATGTTGACATTAAATCTAAAACAAAATATGTAAACAAAATAAATTGCTTAAATATGAGCTGAACATTAAACATAAAAGCCCATACATACGAAGGGAGAATGACGCCCTCCCGCCCTTAAATAAACATTTGACACGAAAACTACTACGTTCTACCAGGGAAAACCTATAGTGCCCCATAGTAGGCATAATAACAAGCCACTGCTTAACAAACATCTCTTCAACATTGGCATCACCATAAGGAGCTGTCGGTGCTGCCAGGGCTGCGTGGTGACCGTGATGACACCGGCTTATGTGTTCTTACACTACAGAAGCGTGAGCAACCAACAGGCGAGGCTCTTGAACAATCCAGAAATGATGCAGCCAATACTGCGCTACATCGGTCTCCGACTCTATCCTTCTGAACGGCTCTGAGACCATGGCCAATTATAATACTAAGTGCGGATAATTAACTAACAATCCAAATAGAGTGGTGGGCTTCAAAATCTATTTAAGGGTTTCAGAAACATACGCATTTTAATGTATCTCGTCAAACTTTAGGTATTCAATAGAATTTTTCAATTCGCAGCTATCGTCATTTTCAATAAAGTAAGACTTGCCATACGAGAACAGCGCGAATAATCGTTGTACGTATAATCTATGTATATATATATACATATATATATATATAAATCTCGCACTCCTCTGACATGGTTCGACCGATTTTTATGAAACTTTTTGTGTATATTTAGTAGGTATGAGAATAGGTCGTAAAGTATATTTTATACCGCTAAGAAATAATTTATTTGTCAGAACAACGTTTGTTTCACGTCAGCTAGTATTTTTATAGTTTCTTGATATATAATATTGGCCTTATACCTTGTACTTTACGTCCAAAGGTAAGAATCATTTATTATGTAATTAGTAATATGCCGATTGGGAATACGGTCATTTGGTGCTATAATCAATTATTGTCACATTATGGACTAGCCGTAGAGGCCTACTACAGGGGCAGCAGTCGGAAAAGACTAGACCCTGTAAAACGTCAAGAAATAACAATACTTAAAGGAAATGTCATTGAATAAGAAGATTGGTATCCTATAAGAAATTATCAAGCACAGGGACACAGGGTTCTGTATCGTTTAAAATCAAGTTTGTGCAAAATGTAAGCCCAACAGATTATTTTTTTATGTAATACTATATATATATATATGTATATACGACATAATTGCCATCAGGTTTCAGAATAGTAACAGGGACGACTGATAACCGATTCCCTCGCAGCTTAAGCAGGACTCGTGGCTATTGGAGAGGTATCTAGAGGTATTCCCTTACCAACCCTTTCAACGAAATCGATATTTTCCCTGTTAGTCACACTTATTCTGAACTTTAGGACGGCCTTTAATTTACTATTAATATATTTTCACATTAAAGGATATAACGGAATTGTGTTATCGTATTTGGGACATTAACAAATTATAAACCCCAGTGTCGCCGTAGACGCCGTGCATTCTTTAAATATCAAGGGATTTATACAAATAATAAGAAATGTAGGCAGACTTTCTAGCATTCCAGAAAATTCTGCTTACACAGACCGTTCCGGTGATTTATATTGCAATCAGGTAACTACAATAGAGTGCGGTGTAAAAAACTATTAAGGCTAAAATAAATTAGGTACTTTAATTTTTTGAAATGTATTCCGTATTAATATATCTCGGTGAGCGGTCGAGTAAATACAATTTTACCTTGTTTTATGAATTTATACAAAGATTGCAGGTTACCGATTTCATTGGTAATATAGTAAAAAATACTATAATTATGTAATATAATTACTATTATTTAATTAGTACTACTAATAGCAATAATTATTTCTATCGTTTCTAATTAAAGAATTCAGGTCTAAATTATTTAAAATATACTCACTACTTATATTTCAGTATAAAGATATGTTTCCGTTCAGTGGTTAGCTTTTCGGCAGCCTTCTGTGAATTGGCGGTCACAGAAGACTTTCGAAAACCTAACCAACTAAAATTCTGGTATGGTAACGTTCATTCAAGCAATTATCTATCTAATTATACACAAAAACTTATAATATCCGAGCGGTGAAAACAGTAAGACTGTCGGAAGCTCCATTTTAATTTGTGACATTGCATGAAAACACATTGAAGGATAAACCACCTATACTTTACTTTTTTGCTCAGATTGTTCGCTGTCAGGTAACAATTTAATAATATGATAAAATTTGTATAATAAGTGATAATAACACCGCATTTTGTAGTCACAGTATTAATTTTTATTTGATTACTTAACGCAACCACAATTGCAATTTTCTTTAATTTATATACGTTTTATATAAAGAAACCTATATTATAATGAAAATCGCATAGAAATATCAATAATAGCCTTATACATATTAATACATTAAGTGCGGTACTTGAAATAAAATAAGCATTTATATGCTATCGTCACTAAAATTGGTGGATACCTAATATAAACAAATTATAAATAATTTAAGCTTTTATCATATCATGTGCTTATCTAAGATACTAAATATTGAGTTGTACGTCACCAAAATTCAAATAAAAGTATTGCAATGTTGTAGAGAAAGAAATCCTACGACTCACCATTATTTTCAACTCGATCTATAAGTAGATATCGTTTCTATATTTTATGTGTATATGTCGTCTATCAGCTGGAACAATCTGCAAGAAAAGCTTTTAAAGTTGCAGTCGTACCCAGTCCATCATTAAATACACATTTAGTAAATATTTTAGATAAAAGCAACATAAAAATGTACCAATGACATATTATCGGACATTTGATAGAAATTGTAACGCCTACGCGTATTACTATAGCAATAATCCATTCTTTAAAGTAAATGTAAACTTAATATTGTAGGTGATTTTAAGCTACCACTTGTTGTAAGATTTAGATTACATAATTATTAGATAAAAGCAAATAGAGATCTGTGAGTATTCAATAAAAAAAAGATTTTATTTACATTATTTAATATTTTACCTCGCCTATAGAATCGTATAAAATGCATGAATACCAACTTCGTTCGCGATCGATGTATAGCTATTAATAATAGCTATGTTTATTACAGTTAAATACGCAATATAAATAATAAAAATATTCACATAGCGAAAGACATTGAAACTCATTTCACTCGCATCATCATGCTACACACAGACCTAAGATCACGGACTTACAAAACTAATTAGCACTAAATCAGTTTGTAACTGTTCAAATTTTGTCCCCATATTTAAGGTTACCCGTGGCACTTTGAGAATCTGCTGTAAAGTAATTTTGGGCGGACTCTTGTGACGTGTACGTTTGCTCTTTAGGCTGTATTGCTAATATTTTGTACCTCGGTCTGGATTCTTTGTATGTATTATGAACATCTGAACTTTCATCACTTGTTACACTTCGTGGTCTCGTGTCATAGTTTGTAGGTTCCGTAGTGATGATGGTTTCTGAACTTTGCATATTATAATACTCGTCCGGTGCAGAAGCAGTTGTCGCTGCAATAGGCTCATCAGAGGCTGTTGATGGGGAAGGCGCTTCAGCATATTGATAATTATTGTTGGAGGCCTCACCTAAAGACATTTGATCACCTTGAACATCAGTGTGTAATGCTTTCACAGCCATGGCATTGTAATAAGGATGTACAGGTGATGACTCTCTTATCGTAAAAATGGTCGACGGAGCGGTTTCTAGAGGTTTAGTTTGGTCGTAGGTATTATCGAAAGCTGATGGAACGGCTCCATTTAGAGAAGTCGCCGACACACCTGAATCTTGCATATGATCAACAGTTGTCTGATGATCTAAGCCACCAAAACTAATGTTTTGCGTTGATATCGACTTTTTCTTTCCTTTTTTAACTGAAAAATTTTGCGGGTAATTTTCAGCGGTAAATATATTTGATGATGAAGCATATGAGTCAATTTCATAGTTGTTGTTCGGATAACTATATATGTCTTTGTTAAACTTAGATAGCCCTACCGTTCCTGTGTGACCCGAATAATGTTTCGGTTTGTATTCGTGGACGACGGTGGACGACACGGAATACGGGGACGGTGCACTGGCCTGTTGCAATCTGTAGTCAGCCACTTGTTTTCCATGTCCAAAATATAGCGCTGGTACGTTACGAGGTTTAACGTTTCCTTTATTCTTTAATTTGAAGGACGGAACAACAGGCCCGTATTCTAAACTCGCCTCATTGGAGGGCTCAAAAGGGGTGGGAATCGTAGGCTTCTGTATATTACGAAGTTGCTTGTAAGGTGTGTAAATATTTTCGTAATATGAAAAGTCTGCTATTTGACTGGGTTTTGAATGCGGTTTTAAAAATTTATGTGTATATTTACTTTTGAGTCCTTTAGCACCTAATCCGATCCGCAAGCCTTGATTTGAATAAGTCATTCTTGTAGGGAATGGTAAATGGTCTTTAGTTAAATCCACCCCGGCAGGAATTTCTCCGTGATCATGGAATATGTGATCGTGAGTAACTTCTCGCGGATTGTAAGCAGCGTATTCCAAATGCGATGGAGTTCCCATGGAACCGACTGCACTAAATCCAGTGAGCGACTCTGGAGGAATGGAGAAATGATTTATTACAGCTTGGGGCTTTTTTAGAGGAACAAATGAATGTGAACTGGTGAGCCCAGTCAAGCTGCCGACGGAATCTAATCCGACCACTCCAGGAAGTTTGGATCCGTCGTCAAAGACAAGCTTGTGAATGTGCTCCTCACTATATGTATGAATGTGTTCGGTATCACCGTCGATAATTTTTTCTACTCGTTGCGGCTTCTTTATTTTTCTAATTGTCCCCGAACCATCTACATCAGAATAAAATTGTTCATGGAATGTTGTAACTGGATGTTCGTCTTCTACCTGAGGCTGAGGCTTATTTCGTACTGCTACTCGTTTTGGCTTATTTTTTCTGGGAACCTTCTTTCGAGAGGGTTCATTGAACTTCACAATTTTGACTCTTTTCGGGGGATAGTTAGATGGAGCTGTTGGAGCCGCTGATGGAGCTGCGAAGGCAGTGGGTAAGTATGACCCGTCCGTCGGATCTGGCCCTATATCATAGTCTTGTTCATCCCACTCAGTGGGCGTAGGCCCGTAATAGCCGCGCGCACGGTACAGAGGCAGCAGCTTGGAGGCCGCCGATGAAATCCCCGGCATTCGCGTGGGTGACTCATCGTACAGTTCTACCGAGTTGAGCGGCAACACACTCGCTACATTGGTCATTGCAACATTGGTCGGCACTGCCACCGCACCTTCAGCGCTCGGCATGAAAGCCGGTGCATATTGTGATGATGCTGGATGATTGGTTATGTAGATCTTCTTGTGATGGTGAATATGTTTCACCTTTTGTGGTAGATGAATGCGGATCTTTTTCCTGCAACAAGAAAAAATAACATTGCCGGTATTGTATAGTGAAGTAATCGATTGCATGCATGTCGAGCGGCAGTTTTTCTGCACGCCGTTGTTCCGTCTAGTGCAGTGTCAATGGCATGACGCGTGACTCGGTAGCGCGCGCGCGGCTTTCGCTCTCCGTGCTGGCGACGTCGCCGTCGCCGCACGCTTAACGCTACCTGTCCGTATTTCGTCACACTTGACATACCATTCACAATTCGACTAGTGTCATTTATTTTTTTGTATCGTACATATAACGTACGGCAACATCGGTGATATTCGACTTGCACTTTCTAATAGGCAGGTGCTTATTATGCGCCTGGTTGGTAGCGGTTCAACGTTCAAGCAATTAACGCTAAGCGGTGAAACATAACAATTTAAGTACAATCGCCGGCATACTGACATTGACAATGCTCATGGATTATGTCGCGTAGCTTCTTATTAATACACTTTCGCTTGCAAATTATAAGGGCTACTTAGTGTTCTTGGTGCTATTAGTTTCATAAAATATCACGAAGGACACTTGATAGCAAAAGTAGTAAGTAGTAGAGTAAGTAAACTAAGTAGAGAAATATCGTAAATAATCCCAAAGCGCCAGCAATACTAAATACATGTCGTGTTAAAAAATTATATACACAATTATGTATATAAGTTTACTACAATAAAATATTAAAAGTACATAGTATATATTCTTCCAAAAAATGCCTTCTACGCAAATATTGATTTACGTATCCAATCGATAAGTAAGTATTTAGGAAGAAATACAAAACATAAGAAAGTAATTTCATTCTCTGATATATTTGCATATTCTCAAAGCAAATTCATCAGAGACTGAAAATATTTTCTTAGTAATCTATAGTTCTTGGACCGGTCTCCGATATTATATAATATTAAGTGACATGTCATACCAGACTGTCACCAAGATAATGTGAACATAATAGGATTAATAATATTGTGCAGTACTCACTTAGGCGCATCTGCCGTAATCTGAACGGATGCCACGACTACCAGAAGAGCGAACTGTAATAAAAAAAATACCATAACAATCATGTGTTTTGACATACTTATTATTTGTATTAGGTCTATTAAGAACTCTCGGAGTGTCTTTTGGGCAGTTTAATAATTAAGTACAATATTGGATCACCTGTATGTAATCCAATATAATAGCAATATTACTTTTAAACTTTTGCAATTGTTGATTATATTGGTCGGATATAGTAAAATTTATATATAATGGGATATATATATATATTACCTATATGTGCCTACTAATATGTACTGCTGTTACTATTTTATTATTACAACTACTTATATTTCGCATTTTTAATATTAATATTAATAATATTGACATTAACTGATATTACTCATATTTGGTTATTCTCAAAAAGGCTCTCACATGTAGCGCACGTTTGATTATAAATATGTAGTAAAGAAATCTAAATGTAAGTAATTCTTTGTGAGAGATAATAAAGAAACTATTATTATATTATGATTTTTATATATGTAAATAGGAATATATATTTAGGTTTACATACAATAGTGGTTAAATATAATGTTTAAACGCGATATTAGGACGAGTAATTACAGATAACTATGACAGAAAAATTTATAATCATTTCAATAATCAGAATTTAACGTTGTATAATATTTAACGTTTATTGATAATATGTGTTAATTTAACGTTAAATAATAAGTAAGCTGTTTATGGAGTCATTAAAAGCGGTAATCGCCTCTTAAGTAATCCAAAGTTATTGCATTAATTATGCACAATATACTCGTAGTATGATGCAAAATTGGTCTTTTATCACATCACATTCACACTAGGGATTTACGTCTGTTTTTGAGAAACACTGATTTAATAAATTTGTCTGGTAGGTATATAAACACAGTTCACCACACGTGATCACTTACACATTTTTAATAATTGACATATATGTATAACTTGCACGAGATACCGACCAATTTCAACCAATCCATTGTCGCTTCTCCTATCAACGATCGAAGGGCGATGTTTATGTGTACTTTTTTAATTTAAATCAACTTGTATCACGAATACTGCACTTGTGGATACCGCACTGGCCTTCAAGCTCATATGATAATTGTTCGCGGTGCGCCTGATTATTTATAACATTCATTTTCACGCCTGAAAGAATTTTGAAGAGCATGTGTGTGCGTATCGCAATGCACATTTGTTGCACTTCTACACAACAACACACCACAGTCGGTGGCACTGCGGAGTTGACCGTCAATAATACATGATTTATATTTAAGCATTACAACACTGTATTTTCCCTGTTAAAGTTAAATTGTATAGATACTTTTTACCAGGTAGATGGTCGTTTTTTTATTGTTAAATTTAGTACCTCACCTATTTCAATTCTGCCTCTTATAAGTTAGCATTGCAATGCAGCTAGACCGATTATTAAATGATCGAGCCAGTGGGAGAGTAAATAAGCCCTTTTAGGAAGGATCGAAAGACATACTACTGTTGGAGCTCGGCCGTACCTCTTTCTTTCTTTACCAAAATAGTTTTATTTGGTTAGAATTCCACGTCACTTGGATTATTTCAAGAACGCAAAGCATCTTTCTTTTTATACGAGGGTTGTACCTCGTATAAAAAGAAAGATGCTTCAATAGACAATTAACTTCCTGACTCTGCTTTCTTTACAGCAAAAAATGATAGATTCCATTATACAAGAAGATCTACTCTATGTTTGCAGTTCCGTGTGATGCATAATATGATAATCTAAATAGCACCCGTCAAACGATAAATGTACAGGTTATCCTATATTAAGGAAATAACATTAAACATAGGTAACTACGTTATAAATAAATAACTGTTTGCATATTTTTTACCTATTTAGTGGTACAAAACTATAAAAATGCGTAGGTACGAGATTAATCGTCAGAATTATTATTAATATCTATAGTTTAACACAGTTTTATTTTGGACTACATTTTGCCCGCGGCTTCACTCGCGTTAATGTAGATTATTCAATAAATTCCTAAACCGCAGGCACAGTAATTTTTACTGGATGAAAGGTACCTTACATCCATTTCTGTATCTCTGATAACGTGTATGCAGTATTTCATGATGATCGGTTGAGTAGTTAAGGCGCGAAAGCTTAACAAACAAACAAATAAACAAACTCACATTCGCATTTATAATATTAGTTAGGATTACAGGCGTTGAGTTATATATTTTGTGGTCTAATGTGACACAAAAATGTGACGGGACTGTAGAATGTGTGTGTAAACAGCAGAAGGGTAAATGTCACACGAATGACTCAAGGAAAGGACCGTACAGAGTGCGTCGGATAATTGTACAACAATGTGGTAACGCGGTATAAAGAATTGCACAAATTATTATAGGGTCGCTGATTATCTGACAGCCTCGTTAGTCTGACAGAGAAAGTGTAAACGCGAGTGGAAAAGTCGATTTCATGATGTTGAATTCGATCAAGAATAGATATTAATTGCTAAATGGATATTATTATCATAATATATCTGGTATGACCAAATTCAGTTCTTTCAAGAAGTGTACTGGTAGATATAAAAATAATAATAATAAAAGTAAAATTTTTGAAAATCTTTGTTTTGTCTTCTTGTTGTAATGATACTTCAAAACCAATGGTTAACGTAACTAATGTAAAACAAATAAAGTTCGGGCACGCCACTATCGTGGCGGTAAGTCCCGTGTTAGAGCAGTGGTTAGAGAGGCGGCATGGCGCCGCTACCTTCCGGCTGACACAGGTAAAGTCTGGCTACTGTTGTTTTGGCCAATTCCTGTGCCGGATGACATCATTGCGGCTACTGCCACGATGTAGTTGTGGATACGGCGCTGCTCACTTTGGTGTCGATATGGTTGCTCTATCGCTCACGGCCGTGGTTCAGTCTATGGTCCGGAGCGAGTGGTCTTGGAACGCCATCGCCTCCTTCTGTGAGGAACTCGTTTCCGTCAAGAAAGTGACGGAGCGGGAACCACCAACCAACACAACCAACCGCAGAACCGGGCGCCGGAAGGCGCAAGACTACCTACAGCCACCACAAGATAGTACTTGGAGATGGTGGTCTTCGTGGGCCTTCCTTCTACGCGTTCAGCTCCAGGTCTGAGAGATAGCGTGCGTGTTTCCACGCGCGGCGCTCAGTGATTATGTTTTTGGGTAGGATAGCTGCGCCTAGGGACCCATCGTTTCATACGGCGGGCTGAAACCTCGGCAGGGTCGTGATTCGCACGTGAGAGCAATGCGCGTGACTCTGCCCTTCTGGTAACGTTGAAGAACACCGTGGTAGGTTTTGTCGGTAGGACCGGGACGTCGTTGTCTTTCCTCGGGTAAGTCCGACATAACCTCGCAGTCGTAAAAGGTATGCGTCAATTCATTCCCCCACGTAATGGATAAAATGTCATTAAAGTTATATAAAAATTAACTTCGCACTAGGAATAATTCCTGTATTGCTTTCGCTCACTTTCCAAAGATATAAACCCATAATACCCAAAAAAGAATACCCAGACTCTAAAAGTCTTATTTTGTATATGACACAATTTTTTGGTTCTTGTAGGATTTGAACTCACAACTCTCGGTCCATTGACACGGGCGAGGTGATAACTTAAAGCACTGTGACGTTCATGAATTTAAACATTATGTATCGATTTAATACGCAATGATTTAATAAGTAGATATATGTAGATTTACTCGCCCGAGAAGCTAAAATCCCTGTAAGAAAAAGGGCTATATACGACGTGATATCATGTCATAATATTGTCTTCTGTCTACGCGAATGTTATTCATTGAAATTAAACTCATTTATACGGATTTTATTGCGTTGTTTATTTAACACTGTATTACATAATTAAGAAATTGTTACACTACTACTACTACTATTGAACTTTACCAATTCTCAAGCTAATAAAATTATTAATACTATTTATATTTAGGTTTATGATATCATGTCATTAATTGCAAGACATCAAAGTCAAAGTCAAAATCATTTATTCATTTAGGTCACCAAGTAACACTTATGAACGTCAAAATATATAGGTATAAATAAAATATATAGTATCATCTCATATTTGATAGCTGACCGCTTGTTTTTACAATGGGAATCAATCCCAGTGAGTACTTTCCCCAGGACTTCATAAGTGTTAACAACCCGGCTACACAGGTCTTACAGTGGTGGGAGTACGGGTAAGATAAGTCCGAAAAAAGTGCATACAAATTTGTAATAAATATACTGATGATAGTTTTTAAAGCATTCTCACTGTTGCTTATTTTATTTATGTTTGTCACATACGTTTAAGTTTACGCTGCATACTATCTTTATGTTGCAATACGGTATAATTAATGTGTATAAATCACACATAAAAGTCATAAAACAAATAAAGAAGCACGGCCGATATTGTAAATTATGGTCAATTAATTTACAGCAATAATTATTAATAACATGCATTAAATCGCTAACATTTTGCACTTTGCAAATGACGCGTAACGTTAATTGAGTAAACGAGTTAATGGCACTTATCCGTCACCACACTCCAACAAGAAATTTTAATTTTGTATGCGCGTAACTGAAAGTCAAAACTTATTAGGACATAATTAGCACATTACTGTTAAGTAGTCTAATTATTGCTGCTGCGGCAAGCAGACATGTATTACATCCACACATGAAATAATAGTTTATAAAATAGGCCTACAGACCTTCAACAATCCCTTAACCAAATTATTACAACATAAAAATCTTCACAATACCAAATCCCTTTATATTTTTTGTCACTTTTCACAATGATTCGTTTACTATGGATTGCTACCTACATTTCACCAGCTAATTTGTAAGTCCCACGTAATAAAAATTTGCTTAACATGTCCAATGCACAGGTTCGATCCTGCATGGAGTACTGTTCTCACCTCTGGGATGGGTCCGCAAAGTATCAGCTGTAGGCTTTGGAGTCAATTAAGCGAAAGGCCAGGAGACTTATTGGCGATGACCAACTAGTCAACGCACGACTCCAAAGCTTGAAGCATCGTCATAAGATTGCCAGTTTTTCAGTTTTCTATCGGATACATTTCAGAGAATGTGCAGAGGAACTGCACAATCTGATTCCTCCTTCCCCATTCTACCATCGGACGACCAGACAAACAAATCAACGGCACAGATGCATGGTGGATATACCACATTTACGCACGAAGCGTTTTGCTTCCACTTTTATATAAGTACCGCAAAGGAGTGGCACTCACTACCTAAGTCTGTGTTTCCCGATAAGTACAATCTGGGTGTCTTCAAGTTGCAAGTGATTAGGTATCTTCTAGGCAAGCGAGCTCCATCGTCGATTGCATCGTCACTTAACATTAGGTGAGATCGCGGTCAAACGCAAGCCCATTACAATACGTAAAAAAACAGTTAAATTAAGCAACCCTTTTGCCGAGGTACATATATTTACAGCTTGTACGTTGAGTATTTACTATCGGACAAACACGATATCACTTCATTGGGCAGGTATCCAAACCTCACGATGAACTGTAAACAAAAGCAATATAAGAAGTAAGAATTGTTTTTTTTTTTATATTAATTAGCCCTCTTCTTGTAATATTTTGACGTCCATTGGCTGGTTTGGGTAGAACTTTAAGAGCTGAAAACTGGTTGTTTAAAACTAATTGTAGTCTTAAATCCATTAAAATGGATTTAGACCTT
This sequence comes from Catocala nupta, assembly GCA_963675205.1. Lineage (NCBI taxonomy): Eukaryota > Metazoa > Arthropoda > Insecta > Lepidoptera > Erebidae > Catocala > Catocala nupta. The sequence goes on from OY776078.1 coordinate 18,987,964, forward strand.
TAAGTCTAAGACACCCAGTGTTACACTCAGTGCTATCTCTCGACATTGTGTGAAAGACTCGCCAATTCCGTCTAATAATTTATTAAAGCGCCATCTATTGAATACTTAAGGAACTACGTAGATTCATCGGTACGAGTAGAGTAGAGAGAACGCTGACACGTTCTCGAATCTTCGCATTGTTTACATACCGGGTATGACGTTTCTAGAAAACTCCGGAAACGCTTTAACTGCGAATAAAAGGGAAAGGCCAGCGGTCGCCGAGTCAGTTTACAATCGTAAGCGATCAAGTATTCATCGAAGCGAACGGAAGCGAAAATACTACGGAGTTTGAAGCAGTCACAGTGGAAAAGTATAGTAGAGTGTTTGTTGTATTTTAAATTTAATTGTGTGCTAGAATAAAACGTGTTTTAATCGGTAATATTGTTTACATTCTTATTCCTCGAACCAAGCACGTAACAATATTTTTATTATGTAAATACACTACTTACGTATATTTTACGGCCTCGATGGCGTAGTGGTTAGTGTAACCGACTGCCACGCCTGAGGTCGCGGGTTCAATTCCCGCACAAGACAAATATTTGTGTGCATGAACATGGATGTTTGTCTTGATCTGGGTGTTTCTATGTATAATATGTATGTATTTACAAAAAAAAAGTATATATGTATGTTTATCTATTGTCTAGTACCCATAGTACAAGCTCTGTTAGTTTGGACTAGATAGTGTTGTGTGTATGTGGTAGAATAGAATAGAATAATTCTAGTGCGGAAGATCTTTGGTTAACATTACCTTTTTGCCAACATAACATAAGATCTTCGTTAAGTTTTAACTTGCATATATGTGTTATTTACTTATGTAAACAACATTTGTTGCGGTCTTTCTCTAGCCAATTAAATAATTTTCTGGTAAAGTTGGATGAAATTGCAATGCATAAGCCGAATGATAAATTTTTAATAGTGGGTGATTTCAACATGAGCGGCATTAACTGGACATATAACGTTGATGAATCATATTTTCCTCCACGTAATATCAACAGTGCAGACGAGCAGTCATTTATTGATTCCATGTACACTCATGGTCTTAACCAGTTTAACGGAAATTTGAATAGGTACGGACGAATACTGGACCTCGTTTTATGTAATGATGTTGTCACTGTTTCCGAATGTAAGGATCCTTTAGTCGTTATTGATTCTCATCATATTGCTCTTAGTATCGACGTGAAATTTTTCCAACTATTTTATTTACAACCAGCACCGCGTGTTAGACATATTTTTAGCAAAGGAAACTATATTAAAATAAATGAAGAGATTGCGAAAGTGAATTGGTCTTATAAGTTCAATAACCAGGATCTTAGCAGTGCTGTGGATTGCTTTTATTCATTTTTAAATAAAATGATTACTAAGCATGTGCCGTCTAGGTCTTGCAAGAAAGAATACTATCCCATATGGTATACTTTGTCATTAAAGAAAGCTATCAAAGAGAAATACAAATACTTTAAAAAATTTAAGTCCTATGGCAACCTTTCAGATAAAAATACCTATCAGCTGTTGAGAGAAAGAGTTAAAAAATTAGAAAATGAATGCTACCTTAACTATATTAAATCAGTAGAGATTTCTATCAAAAGTAATCCTAAACAATTTTGGAAACTTATTAAATCAAAATCAAACTCTTCTAGTATACCGAGCACTATTGAATATGGCGATAAAATTGCCGACAGTGGAAGTGGTATCTGCGATCTATTCTCTGAATATTTTCAATCTACTTTTTTACATTTATCACAGCCTATCTATATGCAAAATACTTCACTGATGCATAATCCACTGTCGGATGTCGTAAATATCGAAGTAGACAGCAACGAGTTACGTAAATTATTAAAGACTCTAGACCTTAGTAAAGCAGCGGGACCTGACAAGATTCCTCCTTTATTCTTAGTTAATTGTGCTGAGAGTATATACGTACCACTTAGCCTTCTTTTCAAAAAATCATTAAACGACAGCGTAATGCCCGCGATTTGGAAATCAGCTTATATCACCCCTATACACAAAAAGGGTTCGAAAACCGATGCTACCAACTATCGTCCTGTTTCTAAGCTGTGTGTGATTGCCAAAGTGTTCGAAAAAATAATACACACTCAACTATATGCGGCATTGAAAAACGTCCTTAATACATTCCAGCATGGTTTTGTAAAGGGAAGGTCCACAGTCTCAAATCTTATTCTTTTGGATGATTTCGTTACGGATAACATGAGTAGGGGGAAGCAGGTCGATGTCGTTTACACTGATTACTCAAAATGTTTCGACAAAATTCACCATTCGACTCTAATTTATAAATTGGGATTAATAGGTATAAGAGGAGACTTATTAAGGTGGTTTTCTTCATACATCTCTAATAGGTCTCAGGCGGTAGTTCTTAACAATTATATATCTAGTTGGGTATTTATACCAAGTGGGGTTCCGCAAGGGTCCCTGCTAGGCCCATTGCTTTTTGCAATCTTTGTAAACGACATTGGCGCATGTTTCCACCATGCTAACTTACTCTGCTTTGCGGACGACATGAAGATGTTTATGGCAATCACCTCAGACAGGGATGTGCAAGCTCTGCAGTCGGACTTGTCGAGATTGGATACATATTGTTCTGTCAACAAACTTGAACTAAATCCTTCAAAGTGCTCAGTTGTAACTTTTTCCCGTAAAGACAACACCATTTCTTCTAAATACTATTTAAAAGGTGAATTGTTAGCCAGAACTGACAAAATTAGGGATCTCGGCGTATTCTACGATGCCAAATTATTATTTGAGGAACATATAGAACATATTGTGAACAAGGCTTCCAGAGCGCTGGGATTTGTAATGCGAACTTCTACATGTTTTGAAGAGATAAAGACAATAAAAATCCTTTATTGCACATTTGTACGTAGCATATTAGAGTATGGATCAGAAATCTGGAATCCTAGATACTACAAATATATTAATAGGCTAGAAATGATTCAGAAACGATTTGTTAAATACTTATGCTACCGTGCTGGATTACAGTATGGGACCGCGAACTACTTTGAACTTTGTGCTAAATTCCACTTACTACCGTTGATGAAGCGCCGGGAAATAGCAGATGTAATATATATACTGAAAATTTTATCTAACTTAGTAGATTCTCCCGAAATTTTAGACAAAATAGGTATTAATGTTCCAACGAAGGCTCTGCGACATTGGACACCTTTTAACTTAACAGTTGCATCTACCAACTACCGGCAAAATAGTTTTCTCTGGCGAGCAAGCAAGGTTGCAAATACAATGTGTAAATTACATGACATTGACATTTTCAACTCAAAAGTAGCAACGGTAAGACGGGTGCTAAGCCATGACTTCTTCCAAAATCATATTATCCGTTAATGTAGGTAACTGCTTGATTTTTATTTTATTTTTATATCATGCTAGATTAGTTCACATATTGTAAATCTGTACTTTAAAAGTGAAAACCTTTCATTGGCTTTATGTTATATAATTTCATGTCTATATTATTGTAATAGCTGTTGGTTTTCCGATGTAATAAATAAATAAATAAATAAATAAAATAAATATATGTATATATATATATATATATATATATTCGATGTTCTAGGTACACTAGTCAGTTATTCATGCGATTACTTACATGAGTAGTCACATAAAACTCATATTGAGCAAAGGTTTATAATAACAAAAATAATTCTGACAGCGACGCGAAGGAAAGGATATTTTTTTAAAACAAATTAATAAATGGACTTTGAACTATTAGAAGTTGAACGCTGCGAATCGTGGGAGAGAGCGTTATTTATTATGCTCTATCCTTACCATTACATTGACACCACTATGCACTGTCCCTTTCCGACAATTCTCTATTTTGTATGTAGCGTAGTTATGCGTGTATAGGCTGTCTGACTTGATGTGTAGCCGTGTGTACTCGCCATCCAGTTACTTGCTTTATTATATACTTTTAGCTTACAAGTTAGTAACAAAGCGTGACGTCTATTATCTATGAACTAGCTTTCCGTCTCGCTTGCCTGGACTAAAGATTTCTACGGTCTTTATCATTTCAATGATATTCACAAGTTGTTACGTACATTAATCTTGATTAAACATTTTATACCTATAAATATACTGTTAATTGCAACAGTATTTACCAGTATATTTAATCTATACAAAATGTAATTCAGTCCGTACTAACACTCCTTTTTACTGATATAGAAAGTTATGAATATTGACAAACACTATAATACGTTTTCTGTGTGCGAGGAAATCACACTATAAGTATCTAAATTAAACATATTTATCCATTATTCTCTGCCTATGAGCAATCCTTCGTATACGTTGTCTATAATATAAATCAATAACCTCTTTACGATACTAGATGCTTTTAGTTTCTTAATTATTTTAGAATGAATATCAGTTGGCTTTTGTCTTTAGAATGAATAATAGTAGTAGTTTCTAAATTCCTTTGTATACAGATATAAGAAAGATGAATTACGTGTATATATAACAGAACTGAACAAACCGCAACAAAATGTGATTGCTTAATTTTTATGCTTTATTCCTGAGAAAACTTGTTAAACAGGTAATCAATTAGACATTAAATTGTCAAATTTTAGGCACAGTTATACAATTGGCCTTAGCAGGATAAAGCCCACCAACTTTAAACATCATTTTACGAACTAAAACTACAGCGAAATAAAATTTGAATGATGTGATTTTAGAATATACATATATTGTAAATCCACTGGCCAAAAATCTTGGTTATCAAAGCCAAAAAAAAACCTAATCGAATCTAGTGTAAACACACGTAACAAGCAAGTATTAATACTTAATTTTCCTTTCAACATCGACGCAACTGCAATAAATTAAAAGCAAAGTATGAATGAATTAGGTATTGAGAAAATGATCTTGTAATCACTTCGGAAAGGTTCGCATGTATGGATACACGCAAACGAAATGCATCCGCGTTTTATAAACAGCGTAATAATAACAAATCGTTTGTATATCGAGGAAACTGCAAACATGCCCCCTTATTTTAAGCAGTTAATCACAGTTGACTACTGCATACCTGTCACCGGTCTTTCATTATTCGTGTTAAGAGTTATAGCTTCATGTGTTCATGAACTGTTGTTTTATGATGTGTGGGCATACGGCTATACTTACGCACATTTAGTAAGTTAGATTACTGGATTGATACATATGAAATATATGTAGTTTATATTCAATCAAACAGACTGTCGTAGTCCATGGCTGGACAGGCGTCTCACAATTATCTTATAAGTTTTTATTGTAATTACACTTCATTTTATTGTAATCACAATTTGACTTAACAATTAATGAATAAGTAGAATTGTGTTTCAACCTTTTTATGGTTTTTTTATAACACCTAGTTACTTGTATTCGATTACAACTATTAGTGTGCGTTGAACTCTTTTGTTCGTGGAATAAGGTACGCGTTAATTTTCTTTGTATTGCATTTATTTCATACAAATATAACTTATTAGTTATTACTCAATACAATATAGAAATAACGTAGCAATATCTTTTTATTCCGAAGAATCGAACAATTATAAAGCAACATACGCTATTGTGCAATATAAAAAAAATATACCTAGGACATCTAAATAATTGGAGATGCTGCTACGTTGCGTTAGATGGCGCCGTTTACATGTTTGAATATTAACTTCGTTAATCACGCGACCGTTGAGGGCACCGACCAATCGGGAACTATTAAGTTTATGTATTCAACATGAAAATAAATTAAATTTTATTTGTATAATAACTTCTCTAATATCCAATTATAATCAGGAAACTATAGATTCTTAAGAATATTGTGAATATTAATTTAAGCTTATTATCTAGCGTTAAGTTATTATATGAACGAGCGAACCATTGATGCTTTCCGACATTTGAGTATTTAGATATAAGAAATGATTACGCTGCATCAGTATTAAGTACAGCAGCTATCCATGACCGTGGCGCTGTAGTGAGCCTTGCACTTCGCTCACGCTCCAGTAAGCGCTACACAGCGTAAGGCGGACTACACACGAACAATGTATCAACCAACATCATCTATACTAATATTATAAGGAGGAAAGAATTGATATATTTTTGCTTCAAAAACAACTCAACCGATTTCAACAAAAAAATCTTTCACTATACTATATTATCAGCGAGTAACATAACCTTTACTTTTTTTAAAAGAAGCCCTGTTGCTATCTTCACCGAATCTACTTTTAAGCGAGCCAAGCCACGGGCAAATACTAGTAATTTGTGTAAATGGAATAACACTGTGTGTTACCGCATCATGGCATGTCAACTAAACAAATTTTAGCGGAACAAAACTGAAATATGCAACTAACCTTTTCAATGAATGCATTAACCTGTCAAAGCTTGGAAAGGCAGACTACACTGAGAACCGTGTCTAGCCGCCGGTGTGTCAGTGCGACACAATAGGTTAATACACGTCATGCAGATAAACAAAATAAAATATTAATATTAATATTCTACCACATACATATATAAATATAGCTTAGGAAAATAAGTAAAGATATCTAAAGGCTATTGGTATATGGAAAATAAAATCTCTTTCCTTTTGAACATTAATATATTTTCAAATGCTATTGGTAGTATTTGCAATTTGCAAAGGATGGTTTGATTTTAGACACAAACATAAATTGTTCACTTTTCATCCTCATTTGAAATATTACTATAATTTATATTTCTATCTATTTCTAACACTTTCTTACAATTTCGATACGAATATAAGAACAATAGTGGTGGTTGTCTTAGCGAATTTGAAGATGAAATTAATCTGTCTAACAGACAAAAGCTTTAATGGATTAAATAATATGTTTGTATCACTGAAACAAAAACAGTTAAAGCGCTATTCAGAAAACGTACGAACCTAATACGTCGCACCGGCACACGAGCAGCCATACCCAATAGGTTTTATTTATGTCTAGCATTCCTTGCATTTCAAGGATAAAAATATAGGCTTGTATATAGATACAAACTTATATTTCTGAACGTAATATCATGTCAATAGTGACATGATATTACGTTCATAGAACAAGGGCGTACATAGTCACAGCGTGGGCTTTCGAATAAACTAAGTAAAAAATATTGCAGCCTATGAACTCACTTTCAATAAAATGTTTCTTCGGTCGTTTACATCTGTGACGCTCCTATCAGCTAGTAATCGGATCCGGACAAACCGGCCCAACTATCCCCTAGTATCAAGTAAAGTCCCATGTCCACAATAGGCTTTCACAAACGATTATCGGTTCTCAACGCCTCCGTTAAGTATTCTATATGTACCAAATGTTCGTTTGTGAGCTGCTTTAGTAGACGCGTGAGACATGCGACTAGTTACGTAAGTATGTAACTGTTGGATACTATTACGTGCTGGGAAATAGACAAACGTTTGATAACATGTAATTTATTTGTTACGATTGTGTGAAGGGCTTTCGTTTGTGATCGACACAAACATCTTTATAGATAATTTGTGTTCTAGAGGTCTTTTTTGTTTCAAACGTTGTTTAGGAAACAGGCACACAAACGTACTACGAATGCAGTTACGTGGGTTTAGAAGTGTTTGGTAAGATATGATTCTTTTGAGATGTGTAGATATAAAATTTGAAATGAATGAAAGGCTTTTTTCGCATAGTAATAATATTCTGCTATGCGAATATGCTAATATATATAATATGCTACGCCTGAGCTCGCGGGTTCGAATCCCGCACAAGTCAAACATTTGTGTGCATGAACATGGATGTTTGTCTTGGTCTGTGTGTTTCTATGTATAATATGTATGTATTTACAAAAAAAATGTATATACATATGTATGTTTATCCATTGTCTAGTACCCATAGTACAAGCTCTGCTTACTTTATGTAGCAAATTATATTATTATGTCAGTTTATGCACGGTTATATACAACATATATTATAAACTATAATAATGAGAGCAGTATACACATCATTGATAACCGCACCAACTTATTTATGTATATGGGAGTCACACATCAAGTTTAAGCTATTTATCCCACTAATATTCTTAATAAGAAAGCTTGTGTATTGTTTGGATATCTATTACTCAATCACACATGAACCGTCGAATTGGTATTATATGAAACTTGACACATAGATAGTTATGTGTTGGATTAACTCATATGATATTTTTGTCTCGGAGTAAATTCCAGTTGTATTTAAGAAAGCGAAACTATAAATATAATATAGGCTTGTTCTATCATATTTAGTTATCAAATCCACAGTGAGACGTAACGACTATCGTAGTCGTAGCGTTGTGCTGTAAATTAACACTTACCGTACAAAATAATCATTATCAAAAATAGGAGTAAACAAGACATGATATGTACTTTTAACATTTCTTATATCGTACACTATGCTTCAAGCGACAATTAAAGATAGTGTAGCACTTTGACTATAGAATGGAGTGAAATTCCAAGCTAAGAGGCAATGTCGTCTCGACTGTTAATCATGAGAGAAGCTAAAGAAGAGTTCATTGATATTAAATGTAGCATATCATCGGCTATGTTAGAGCATCGATATTAAACCATAAGGTATATTAAGAAACTTCATGCGTGCATGCGCCAAAGACCGGTGAATTTTATTTTATTTGATAAACTATTATAATAACGAGAGCAGTGTAAAGGACAACAGCTTAATTGATTAAGCTCAAGAGTTGTTATATATACTGTATAACTCAGATCGGCGTACTATAGGCGAAAGTTGTCCAGCCAGTCATAGTTTCTTTTTGATTTTGTCAACCCGTGCGCTGGAATCATATGTTTTCAATCTGCATACCTATAACCTGCATATCTATATATGATTACATATATTGGTTTACAAGTGAGCCGGCACAAATAAGTTGTTATTATTCAAGTGTTGTGTAAACGTTGCTTCCCACTTTCTACCTGAGGCTTATACTGTCCATCAGCAAACGCCAGCTAACGTATCAACTAATAAAACAATTACTTTTTTTCCTAGTTTATAGTTCTCATGTGCTTGAACTTTCAGTTTGCTTGTACTTACCTAACAAATGTAAATGTAGCTTTGTTTAGTTTAGCATTTATAATGTCGTGAGTAAATATGATCTTATAACCAGAGAGCTAATTCTCGGATTAAAAATTGTTCAAACAGAGTTTTAATATAGTCTAATAAATGTTTAATGTGAACTATTTCACGGCTATCTACGGCCTCCTTCTTAGTGTAAGAAGGATTCGACCATAGCCGTCCACGCTGGCCAAGTGCGAGTTGGAAGACTTTACTTATCTTCAAGAACATTATGGATAACTTTCAGGCAGTTTTCCTCATATTAAAGCGAGTGATAAATAATTACTTAATACATACACAAAAAAATGGAAAACTTACAGGTGCGTCTTAAGATGCACCTTAAGATCGATCTCGAGACCTCTGTGTAGCAATCTAAGAGCTGGTCAACTAGGCTAGCTATACTGTATAAATTAGTAATGCTCTGGAGAAAGACCAATGGCGAAGCTAGAAAGTACCCGCACTAAAGCAATATGATGTCGTGCAAGATCAGTAAATGTAATCTGTTTTCCTTTCCCACCTATTCCATTGCGAACGAGGCAGGAGTTAGAATATCAAAATTATAGTTACTGAGATAGTTGAATGCCTACGAAATTAGTAATGAAACTGCCGCATGTAGTTAAAAGTTAGGTTCTCAGTGGAAAATATAAAGCGATAAAGTGAACGTCTGTTCGTCATTACTCTGTACAAAATAAAATGTACAGTACTTATATAATGTAATATTAGGAAGATATCGTAGTACACTTAAAGTAAAACACAATAAATAAAACACAAGTGTACCTATAGTTGAGAGATCATACACAACCCGATATCTATTGCCCGCGCCAGGTCTATTGTGTATACAATGTAACACGCTGTTCTCACTTAGATAATTTCACCTGTTCCTTCCCACACTAAGTGGGAACTCGCTATTAAAATGTTACGACGCAGTAAGCAGGGTAATTGTGACCAATTTTTGAACGTTTTTATTACCCATGCAAGTATCAAATTGTTATCTGGTCCAGTTAAGGTCGGGCCACGCTTCAGTGAGGCCACTTTGTTAAAGAAAGGGGGAGCCGCCTCTTGTTTAATGTACCCGTCACTCAATCAGTTTTGGAATACATCCGAAGAAAAAACGAAGCTCGACTTAGTGAAAATATTGCCACAATAAACTATATCGGTTTTAAAAAACGATTATAAAATTGTTCACTGCTACGTAACTCAATAAATATATAACATTAAGTGTGCGTAATTATTTTTATATAAATAAAAATATTAATATTTTAAGATTCAATGATTATTAGATCGTTATTTTCACTTGTTCGATTGTACACAAGTTAGATTGTTATAAAGTTTTTATTACTTAATCATTATTCTGGTGAATAGTGCTTCAAACCTACCGGCCGACGTGAAGGTCTGCCTTACCTTATGTCCACGATGATCTTAATAATAGTGATGATTTAGTTATAATTACGATATTAAGGCACCATAGCAACAAGGCAAATATAGCAGTAGATAATTCACTAGTTTTGTTCAAGCCGACGTTAAACATTATTGTTTCCTTCCGCCACATAATTAAATAATTAACAAAAAAACGCATAAAACAACATAATAATGACTATATCGTGAATCTGTATAGCCCTGTCTAACAAAGCAATTTTTGGTTGAATTAATAAATCACTTTCGCGATCGCATTTCCCTGATTGGCGGCGCATTTTCATGAGTTTCACCGCCGCAGCGTAAGTACAGGAAATACGATGTGCGCTCACGCAACTATCCGAACACAAAACTGCGCAAGCGAATATTACACACTAGCTTGACTTCGTAGCGTTTAATTTGCTACGTTTTAATAATAAACTGACAATTATTATGAAATGTACACTTTCATAACTATTATTAAATTCATTAAAATTAATCCGCCAACATAGATTTTAACGCCATTCATTAAAATAATAACAATACTTTAAACTATTTCAATTGATACTTTCTTTGACGTTTCGATCGGTTGCTTTTCAGCAGTCATGGTCATTGGGAGATTATGATAGTGGTCGTACCAATGTATTGAGTACAGTTACTCGTTTAGACAATATTATTATTAAATTCAGTGTAAGGTAGCTTGTCAATCACCTCCTACTATAGTTTAGCACAAAAATGAGTTCTAACTGTGTCTGCGTCTTGATTATTAATCTTGGTATATTTAGTTAGTTATAGTGGACTAAAATAATGTGATGATTGATGATGAGTGTAAATCAAGCCCGTGCGCTTTATTCACTTTCTTTATATTCTTCTTGGCTTAAATTAATCGTTGTTGTCTTTTAGTATAATATTGGGCTAAAGTCAGGTCAGACTTTAGGCATAATGTGCACGAATGGCCTTTATAAATTTGTTCATATACTGATGTTATTGCCGACAAAAATTTCAAATTTGCTACATTTGCATATATACTTATATGTTAGCCATTTTTTGACATTCCTAAATAATTTTAGTTATACCAACTCATTTGACTGTTCATGTTCATTCACTCATGTTCCCCAAGGGATTAAGCTCGCTATTCTTTTGCCAGTAGGTATTGTTAATATCTCAATACTTTAAACTGCATTGTGAACTGTTGGTGTGGCCCATTTCTGTCGTCTCGCATAGAGACTCTACCTACGTTATGTTATAAAATTATACAGCAGATTATGAAATGTACTATTCATGAAAATAATAATAAACAAACCGGATTCCGTTGTATATTCCATAATAAAATGTGAGAGGCTTTTGTGGTGCTAACGACATGCGACGATATAAATCTAGGAAACCATCAAGTTATATCACGAATTAGTACGTATAGCAGGCAAGATTTTATGTTAGAATTACTATATAATATGCCTTCTCGGCGGCTGTAATATTGCTGCACACTACCAAGACAATACTTGTAATGCAACTTAAGTGCAAATACGCATAAGGCTCGCCTGATGTTAGTCGATTTTGCTGTGCGTTGCTGACGTTGCAAAATCGAGACACAGTGCTCTCAGAGCTTAATGCTGAGATTATTGGCCCTCTACTCATAGTACAATAATTCCATTGAGAGCCAGAAGTAACTAACATAACTCCTTTAAGTCGCTGCTAAAATTCTTATAGTCGGTAATGACTAGGCTCGTTAAGCTCAAACAAAAAAAAGATTAACGTAGGAAAATAATATAGTTAATATAACATTGTTTGTGTGATATGATAAAAGCTCAAGTAATATATGTATATGCCAAGTATGTTTGTATTTAGACACAAAGGGCTTGAGATAAACGCACTGGATCAAACGAAAATGATTGCTAATTCTTATTCATTTATTATGAAATCGATTACAGGACTGTTTCATTTATTATTACGTCCAGCAGCTACAACAAGACCTCTTCTCTGTAATTTATTTACTCATTTTTGACTAAGTTAACACATGTTTAAACTGTGCGTCATGTTACAAATAAACGTAGATATTTATTTTCTTTCCTCTTTTTGGTCAACTTTAACGTCGACATAAAGATTAAAATGTAGGTACGAAAAAAACATTGCTCGATAGAGACGTCTATCAATCAAACGTCATGTTCAAACATGGAATGAACACGAGCATCAAATAATAAGATTTCTAAAATAAATAGGATATATTTATTAACTGTTAGCTATTGCCCGCGGCTTCACTCGCGTAAAATTAGGTTAGGTTATGTTTGTAACAGTACTTTTTCAAATAAAATATTGCCTATGTTACTCAGTCATAATATATTATTCAAACGGTGAAATAATTTCTAAAATCGGTAGTAAAGTTTTTGGGTTAATTTAAACGTCACACTTTTCTTCTATATAATATTAATATAGACAAAGTCCTTTTGTTGATATTCATTTGCCTAGATATAATATAACATACAGATACGAAAGGCCTAAGTGATCAAAAAATAAAAATAAAAGAAAATGGCTCCACCTTTAAAATAGCGATGATGTATACATTGTTTAACTACACATTACAATTGTACTGCAATGACGTAGATCTTCATACATATATAATAATACATTTCGGCTACAAAGCATTTATGTCATAATATATGACTAAATAAAATAAATTAACTATATTTTTATTGTGATATGACATGGTGTAGCGTGCATTTTAATTCGCGTACTACGTACGTGCAAAGCCAACACCGAAACCTTGTAAATAAATATTTTTATTTAGTCAATCTACAAGCATATTTAAAGTAACTTGCTTACTTCGTAACAAAGCAAGAGGTGTAAGGTATGTAAGACTTATACAATACTGGGTGTTCCTTAGTATAGTGAAACAACTGTTTCATACAAAATTGGACTTTGATCTCGACAAAATGTATAAATGTATGGAACAGCTGATTATTTTTTCGCGGTCTCGGCAATGTCTCAGAACAAAAGTTGTTCATAATAACTAGTATAATCACCCCCTGAGAGGTTTTCACTATACTAAGAAACACCCAGTAGGTATATACATTTTTTATCAACAGCCAATATTGATTTAAAATTTACATAAATGGTTATACAAGGTTTTATAAAATTATATTTAAGTTACTTCTAGTATATTTGTTAGCCTCTCAAGCTCGACAATAGTCTCTTATTAATTAATGTCGATCATCCAACGGATGACGTGTCCACAATCGCTACATACAAAGACAAAAATATGTAAACTATGTAAGAAGGACGGTAATGCAAAGGCATATTACTATACATAGTTGGTATTTTATTTTATATTACACTAGCTGTGCCCGCTGTTTCACCTGCGTTTATGGATACTGCGCCCCCCATGGGTCGTAGCGTGATGTTATATAGCCTTCCTTAATAAATAGATTATCCAACACTAAAAGAATTTTTCAATTCGAACCAGTAGTTCCTGAGATTATTGCGATCAACCGAACAAACAAACTAACAAACTCTTCAGCTTATAACATTAGTATAGATTATTGCTAAACTTACAGTGCGATTGTGAATAACATAGTTATGGCACAAATAACAAATACTATACTAGTAGTTCAGGCCAATTCAAAATTTACTGTCTTAACACCCAATCATTATAATAAATCAATTATTTTGCACTGAAATAAAAATAATGTATTCTGTAATATCCTTTATGAAACCTTAATAAATATTACGTAAAAATCAACACGGTGAATGTACAGTCTCCCTAAGGCGGTACTAAGTAGATGTTAATTAGTAACTATCGTATTAACGTCCACTGAAAACATAAACAACGAGATATTAATGTGCCTCTTTACAACAATGTTTATAAATATTATTTCGCATGCATGAGTTTTATGTTGACATTAATAAAATTTCATTGACACGTTAAGTTCCTCAGTAGGTTACAATTTAACATGTCACGTTTAAATGCTGCTTTAATCAAAGTAAAAATAGTAACATTAACTTTATAAAACAGAAATAAAAATACGACCTTTCAATTAGTTTATTTCTACGCTAATTCTTTTCTCTTTTATAAACTGACTTCATTCGGACTGAGAATAATCTTAGTCATTTTATTGTTTGCCAATAATAAAGACACAGAAAACAAAACGTCTATTTCATTTATAAAGTAATTAGGCATTTTAAACCAATATTTAAATAAATCTGAATAACAACTTAAACATCCACATACCACGTTCGAAACAAACAGCCGTAAAAAAATACCGTATGCATAATCGAAACACGTGGATATTGGAGTTCATTCACTGGGTCGCGCATTCCCCAACTTTTAACAGTCCAGGGCCTTATTATGAGAGGCAATATTCAAACTAAAGATAAAAGTAAAAAAAGCCTCGATAAGAGTGGCCTACGCAGCCCAGCGAGGGAGGCATCAATCTGGAGCCATGCTAAAGCCCACCGGCACACTCCCGACGCTTTTTTCTTGTTTTCTGATTATTAGGCCACATTAAAATGTCAGCCAGTGGCTGTAAAACTTTTATTCTAATCGTATATTTTCCTGCTGCGCTTTAACTTATAATTTATGTTTATCTTTAATTTTATGTATAATGTCGGTGTCAGTTCACTCTCTTTTACCCAGTTCCTAGAAATTCTGGAAGGCTTCTCATATTTATACCGTCATCATCTATTCAAAGATTATGAGCTATACGAAATAGAAATTATTTTAAACGATTATTTCTAACATAATAAGCTTATAAATATATCCTTTACATTAACTTATAAATGATCGGTTTCCTTATCCATACATTTATTAATGTCTTGATATTTTTAAGACACGATCCCTATTTATTATAATGAAAACGATAATCCGATTTGTAATACTTTATCTCAACAAAAGCAAACATTGGGAACCGCTTCATTTGAGAAGAGGTCTTCTTAAGATTTATTATGTACATGGAAGAAGGCTCGGTTGTCTAGTAGGGTTTATTAGAAAGTCGGCTTATCTGAACATTTTTTGTGTTACGGTAAATCGGCTTGCCGGCCGTTTCCTCGGTCTGACCGTTCCGGACGCGACGAGCCGCCCGCGCCCGCTGCACCCGCGCAGTACTCTATCTGCTTTAATGCACTTGCTAGCTTTATCTCGGTTGACAACTAAATTATAACATTTTTATGGCATACTCTTAATATTACATGTATGTAGCATATCACATAGATTACGAATTTGCTATATGGGTTGGATTATTTGGATAACAATGGGCGATGCTGTCGTTTTGGACCAATTTTTCTCTCGAGCCATGCCAAAGATCAGCACTTATTTTTTAAATACCACTAAAACTTTGAAAATTGTTTTATAAGTTGTAGCATCTAAATCACCTAAACTAAAACACATTAAATCTCCATATTATTTAGGTTCACTTCCATGTTATTGATTTGTAAATAAAATCGCATCTGTTGCCATCTAGCGAACTCGTGGCGAATTAATGCAAAGTTAGCAAAAGTACTTTTACTTACACTAATACAAGGTGTTAGCAATAAACCAACGCTTTCTACAATCTAATGTTACGTCGTCAATGCTCTAGGTGGAGTTGGTCTACCAAACTGCTATCCCTCTTTATTATAAAGAAATATTAAGGATGTATAAATTCAACTGATTTATGAGTTAAATTTTATATCTGTAGCCACTAAGTATGGGAAGATAGACGAAAAAGTTTCTGTTTCATTCACAGCGGCTACTTCATTCATGAGCAATCTAGCATGACACCATTTTTATTTATAACTTATTTTATTAAACCTATTTAGATTTATGCTGGACAGATGGAAACAGCTTATAACGATAGGTAGGTAAAAGTAATATTTTTGATTATTTCCAAAGCTCGGGAGGTCATAGAATAGAGAAACATAAAACTCGAGGTACCGTTAGAAAATACATTCCTTATAAAGTAATAAAAATGTCATTGCCATTCAACAAATGACTACCGTCAGCCTGCAGGACTACAGGTTTAATTAATTGAAATAGTTAAAAGAGATTGGATGATATAAGAATATGTAAACTGTTGGAGGAACTGAGGAGTGAGATACAATATACCACCCACCTCGACTCATATGACCATCGTAAAGAGGATATATGGAAGCAATATTCTGTTTTAACAGCCGCTTATTTATCAAACTTAAGGATTCAGGTCCCGTTTGGATTTATAAATTGTTTTTTTATTTTACTTCTCTTCTTTACTGTGGGATTATTTCTTTTAATAAATATAATTGTATCGTTTTTATTTAGGCTTTCATCAAAGATTTACATTTAAAATGTAAATCATTGATGTTTTTCTATACATACCTTTTTAATTAATTATGGATTACATCAGTATTAAAGTACAGTATAATGGATGTATAGTAAATCTTCTTAACTCTAAGTACAAAAGATAAGTACTTTAAAACATATAGAAGAAAAACATCGCAACGGAATTTTTCGAAATTCACGGTATAAAATTGTGATTGTTTAATAAAATTGTGATATAAAAGTCCTCATATATTTCTGCGTATTGATAACGTGTCGAGTTAGACGGTACTCTGCGAGAAATTACTTTTATTTTAGTCTAGTACAACAATTACGTTACTCAATCGCCAACCACATACCAATCTTATCTGCACTGTCCCCAGTACTTATACTATTCGTTCACTTATACTAAGCTTCGGAGAAACGATACCATCCAACCCATATCTCGAGTAAGGTACCACTGACATGGGAAGGTACAAGCCTGTCTGATGTAGGTACCTATTCGTTTCGGTTTAATCCCGCTATTGATTATACCGGAATGTTGGATGGCCTCTACTAATGTGTTATAAAGATGAGGCTTCGTATACGTGAGCTGTAATTGATACTCCTTTGAATAACAGCACTTAGGCGAAAAAGATTCGTGGTATATGTATATAAATAAAAGGTGCGTCGACCGTTCTGGAGAGCTAATTAAAAGTTGATATGAATATTTAGACTATAATAGTTACGAGTGATTTTTGGTACTTGTACATTTAAGATATGCCGCTTTAAAATGTTTACTAGCTGAATGAACTATTTTGCTTACCTAGACCGCTAAGCATTGTAATAACAATGCTTAGTGATTGTATATCAATATCTTCTCTAGTAATAAATAGTTTTGTAGGTAATGGCGGCGTAGATTTTATTAATGGACGTGTGACACTCTCCAACTACATAATCTATACATTGGTAGTACAAATGTGTATTCTGTAACATTGCATATGGTGGATGATTTAACGGATTACCATACAAGAACTCAGAGGATCTGCAGTAGCACAGACACGTCGATGACTGTCCGTGGTCTACGTGACTTTCCTCGGGGTGCGTTTCTACGGAAATGTAGGCACGAAAGCTCGTGCGAGGTAATCCGTATTATCAGGTACCGATAGAAATGCTTACAATTTGTCAAAAAGACGGCAACACTGGAGTATTTGAAAAATGTATATGTCGTCCGGACATAAAGAATCAGATTTATTATTAACGTTTGTGTATAGCCGTATTTATTTATTTGTAAAACAAACAGATACAGAAACAAACAACAAATTATGATTCATGGAAGTTTTCACAAATAAAAAACACTTAACAACCTTCGAGCATGTAAATTTTTATAGTTGGCAAATAACATATATTTAAAAGATTTATTAGTAATTTAATCTTTATCTTTTATTACTGCTAGTGTGTCATGTGAGTCATGTCAGTCAATTTCAAATTGCGTATCTCTTACTTTTCGAACTTATGTGCGTATTAAATAGCTAATTATCGTTCGCTTTAACAGCGAAGGAAATCATAATGAGTAAACCTGCATGTCTGAGAGTTCTCCATAATGTTTTCGAAGATATATGAATTCTGTCAACCCGCATTGGACCAGCGTAGTGGACTACACTCTTACACTAAGAAGAGGCCCGTGCCCGACAGTGTAGGACAGTACAATACAGGGCTGATATTATAATTATTATTAATACAAAATACCTACATTATATTCTCGTTTCGAGTATCTGTTTCATCAGCGGTGCCCAATCCAGCGATGTTATGAGTATTTCGGTAGTGGCTGGACGGCACCTACCGGTGCATAGGTAATGTGGTGCCCCCACCATCTTCTAGTCCATTCCCTCCGTCTGTTACATACAATACACATTCATATTTTAACTTGCGCTGTGCTATCACTTAGCTTTTGTTTTATTTTTATCAACTTATGTGGAATTCAAGATGTGAATGTTATCTAACACAAGCTGTGGCCTGATTTCATTCGTATTGCTTGCTTTTTAAGCCTTTTACAGAAGAATGAAAACAACGAGGAAACGTTATAAAATACACATACTTTAATAAAATATATTGATTTCAATAACATTAAACAATAAATCTAGTAGTCAGATAATTAAAAAAATCCATTGATCCGAACAACTATACCAAAACGACTGTTAAGCTAAACCCTAGCTTAAAGAATAATACCTATTACTGCGTATAGCAGCAATAGCGTAGTGGATATTCATTGGACTGCCACACAAAGGCCTCGAGTTCGATCTCAAGCCACGCAACTCTGACTTTTTGAAGTTATTAGCGATTAAAAAGCTTATTGTCGCTCGTTTTAACGGCGTGAGTTCTTTATAATGTGTTCGAACACGTGTGTAGTCTACCAAACCACACTAAGCCGTCGTGGTGGACTACAGCCTAACCCTTTTTATAATGGGATAAGACCCGTGCACAGCAGTGGGATACCTAAAACAGTGCTGGTATTATTACAATATTTAACTTCTGCGTAGTAAAGCGGCATTCGCTTACGTAGCAGTACCACTGGCAGTATTGTAGTACTGCCAGTGGTACTGTCAGTATCATGTGGTATGTACAGTCAGTATCATTCAGTTGTCACCGTTGGCGTGGCAACGAGAAGTATTGCATAATTTCATGTTGCTAACGTATAGCGCTGTCGTTTTCGCACTCGATGAGCTGTAATAGGAGTAAGATCTTCCGTAATAAAATGCCAATGCCTGTTCAGTGCTAAAACGGTGTAAGATGATACCACATAATATTGATTAGCTTTTAAAATGTTAGTATATGTAATTAAAGAAGTTAATCCCGAGAAATTGTAAGGGTAATGAAATTCCGATGCATAATATTCGCGCGAATGCAACAAAACACCATTATAATGTGCTTTAATAGCGAAGTTCAAACATTACCCACTTAACATCCGTCCAGTAATAGTACTCATTCACTCAGCACACGTAACCCACTTAATTGTAATTTTAATTGCTTTCGATCGTTTTTTTATGTGAGTGTATCTATGGCATACCGGCTGCGGGTCCACAATGCTCATTTTATGAAAGGTTCTATAGAGTTTAGGTTATTACATAAGTAGGACAATAGTTGCGTGTGCGTTCTATCTTAACAGTGGATGCACTTCCAAGTTCCGAGCGATGGCTTTTAGATAATAATATGCATACATACACTCCGTCGTGCGTACGTATGCATGTAATTACCGTTTTTATGTGAGTGTTTGAACGCGCAGCTCATCAACACACACACAAACCTTATTGTTATAGTATTTTGAAACTGTTACGTAAAACTAGTTCTTAAAACGTAACAAATTAAAATACTATTGAATGATGGGGTCACACGCCATCGATCGAAGATGGCGGTGGTGATAAATCCAGATAGCTTTTAGTCACGGTATCTCGATACAGTTGTCACTAACATTCCTAACGTTAGTGTCTGGATGGAATAGCAAAGGTCTATTATACAGGGTGTCCGGTAATTAATGGATAACCTGGAAATGTCTTATAGTGGAACTGATGGCCGTTCAGAAAAATATGAAAAATATCTATCCTTACTACTACCTGAGATATGTGTTTTTTTTAATTACCATGTATAACTTTCTTGTATACTACGACCATAAATGAATGAAATCCATCGGTATTTTGTTGTTTTATTATTAAACACTAATTATGCTAATAGATAGACAGTCAAAAGTATGCTATGTTATATAGCTTGCAGTTTTTAATATATATATATATATATATATATATTTTTTTTTTTTTATTTTTTTTTTATTTTGCTCGTCAAAATGACCACACTCCACCTGATGGTAAGCAGTCGTGTGGTCTAAGAGCAGTGGCCTCCACATCGTCCTCATAGCAGCCGAGGCGATGTTGAGGTCTCTACTTTGACGGCCTGAGAAGGTGCTTTTTCACGCCCCGCTTAAAGGACCCAGGATTGAAGGAAGAAGGAAACACCTGCCTTGGCAGAGAATTCCATGCCTTGATCGTTCGGCAGAGGTATGAGGACCCAAACTTGTTGGTACGCACTCTAGTCGACTCCACCGTGTAAGGATGGCATCTGAGCCCAGCACGCGTTGTTCTGGATAGGAAAGGGGAGGGCGGGATAAGGTGGAATAACTCTTCAGAGCACTCCCCGTGGTATATTCTGTAGAAACATGCCAAAGAGGCAATATCCCTACGGAGTTGCAGAGGTTCCAGTGAACTCGTGACCTCTGGATCTCCGATGATACGGACAGCCCGCCGCTGTAACCTGTCAAGAGCGTCTAGCAAGTACTGCGCGGAGCCATCCCAAAGATGAGAACAGTACTCCACGCAAGGGCGCACTTGTGCCTTATACAATAGGCACAGCTGCCCAGGCGTGAAGAACCGCCTCACCCTGTTCAGAACTCCGAGTTTTCGCGAAGCTTGCCTAATGACGCTCTCGATGTAGGTTTTGGGATTAAGGGAGCGGCAAATATCCATACCTAAGATGGAGAGACTGTCACGTATCACCAGCGGAGTGTTCTTCAGAGAAGGGAGGGAAAGGAACGGAGACTTTTTTGTTGAGAACGCGCATGCCTGGGTCTTCTTGGCGTTGAACTGGACCAAGTTCTTGGCACCCCATTCAGAGATGCGGTTCAAGGTCTGGTCAAGTTCAATATATATATATATATATATATATATATATGTATTTATTATTTTTTTTCATTTTTCTGAACGGCCTTCAGTTCTACTATAAGACATTTGAAGGTTATCCATTAATTACCGGACACCCTGTATTCATATTTACCCGACTATATTTTAAATCCAATCAATAAGAGCCGTCTCCTTGGCACAATTCTACAGTGGAAATTACAACATCATTATATCAGAAACCTTGAATTATATTTTATGTGAAAACTAGCACCAGCCATGTTAGCTTTTGTCACCCAGGAGACTAGCATAAGCTATACGGATACGGTCCTGTTTTATCATGGCGTAAAACCATTCATTTGTTCTCTAATTTTTGACTGCATGGATGGCGCATTAGGCAATAGGTAGCCTCACCGCCGTCGCCACCCACTGCAATTAGCTTTGTGGCTTGAAATCCTAAAAGCACAGGAACAGTTAATTAGTTGAAAGTCCAAAATGTCAAAACAAAGTATTTCCTTTCATTATGATTTTAACTCGTCTTTATATCTCACAGCACTGTTATTTGAATTGAGTTTTGTATAAGGTATGTAATGGAAGACTTAAGCAAATAACAAAAGAACTTTGATAAAATTGCAAATCGTAAACAAAGCTTTTCTACGTTAATCTTAAATAAACACGGGCAAATGATGACTTAACTACACGCAGGAAGTTTTTAGACGTAAATGTTGTACTTCCTGTTGAAAGCATTTTATTTATTCACACAATACATCATTTTCAGACAACAGATTTAGTTGTAATTGGAAAGTTAAGTTGGTAGCATCACGGCTTTGAATAACGATATTGATAATATAATGTTTGCTATGAAATGTAATCGTAGTACATATTTTATAATACATGTCATAAAAATTTAATTTATTTATACCAACGGACCGCTACCTTCAGGTTTCAAGTTCACTAGGCCAATGTATATAATAGATACTTATATATATATGAATTTATTCGCGATTAATTTACATAGTCATACATAGCGATATTTGCAAAAAAAATTCAATTCACATATATTTTTTTTAATTTCCATTTTAAGGTATACCTAACTGCATATGACCTAAAATTATAAAGTTAAAGAAGATTCATCAAAGCTATATTATTTTAATGCGTCTTTGCCTTGTGTTTCAAACAGTTACGGACGCAACGTTATGCATATGCATACTATAAAGTAAATACACATAATATAAGATGCATATCTAATCTAAATGAAGGATCCAAGTAATGCATTGTTGCTCCTGGTGCATATAAAAAAAGATAAATTAAGTGAAACTATTCTTTTAAGGTTAGGAAACGTAGATATTTCCTCAATTGACCTTCTAAATGGACATGGGAAACTCTGTTTCAAGTTGAATGCTTCAGACGTCACGGACGAATGCACGGATGTTGGCTGTAGCCTTAATATTACCAAACATATTAATATAGAAATAAGGGTCCAAAGTTAGACAACTAAACGTTAGACGAAAGTAAGAACCTCAGTGCCTGCAGTGGTTACAAGGCTAAACTTAGCTCGTTAACGCGATCACCTCAATTAGGTAACTGGTTAAGTATTATAAAATACTATAACATATAGTTAAAAATTGATACGTGTTACTAATTAATTAATACCGCATCGTAGACAAAAGAAAGATAATTAACAAAATATTCAACATAACACAAGTAATAAAATAGCGGACAAAGATATTAGTACGCATTTGATATTTAAAAGATTTAGTTGGCGAATGCAAGCGAGCGGTGTTCTAGAATGGTAACAGAGATATTGTATGGCTGTTATAATCTCATCAGCTTCCCTTTCGTTGGAATGATAGTAAAAGTGTCTCGCTTCCGAGCTAGTGCGCTCAGCGTACATGAGCATGCACACTTACATTGCAATTTCATTTGTGACTCATGCATGTATACGCAGCTCTTCCTCATTGATTTAACTAAATCATGATACTTTACGTAACGTAACGAGGCTACAATACGATGGTCGATAACATGTTTTAGATATGTTACTAGATACTTATAAACTGTTATCGTTATTTTGATAAACTGTACAGGCAAGTTCTGCTTGATATCACCGACATATTTGCCTTTTAAATTAAAGAGTATTTGTTATTTACTTATACCGTATTGGTGTCTGTAACACAGTTCTCACTAGCTCAGACACCATCGTTTAACTCTATCTTTATAAGTATCTTAATCTAATATTATGAAAGGTCTTGCTACATTAAGATAGAATAGCTGTAACACATTTTGGAAAATAAATATTTATTATTATTATTATTATTATTAGTTCAAATATGATATTTTACCATATTTTATATTAAATACAGTGTTGCATCTTTCATCCTAGATAAGCAAAAGTCTAAATTAGTAATTATTTATTTCTCTGGGACCAAGGATGGGTACTTAGATCGTTGTCGCAATGTTGGGCTCACAAAGTCAACATAATTATGCTATGTCTTACGGGAATCAGATTACTCTGGGGGTTTACCTTTTGCCCGCCTCGCGTTGTTGTGCCAGCGGGCCATATCAATATTTTATATTACGAGGTTTTTGTAATCTTATATAAGTATTATATTTCTAAGCGCGTACCCTCGGGAAGTGCTTATTCTATGATATAAATCCCACGCCTACTATTATTATGCCCTTTAAGTTCATTCATTGTTCGCACTTAACGTTTTCGTCCGATATGATCTCAGACAAGATTTTCATCTCTTCATCACAGTCGAATTTCCACTCTACGACTTCAATGTAAATTGTATTTTGACTGTAATGATAGAGACACAAAGATATCTTCGCGGAAAGGTATCTGTTGGAAACTGAACTGTGCTTGTTATGATTTCGGATTGAAAATTGGTTGTATGAACGCAGTTGTTAGTGGAGTGCAAGTGATTGCAAATATCGTGTTCTGTTGGCTTGTGATAGAATTGAAAATCGCTAAAGCGGTAGTAGACGCCGCATTAGATCGAAGCCGCCGAGAGGCAGTGTCGCGAAACGCGACCACGTTGCGGTATAAAAGGAAGTTTTGTTTAAATTTCTTTATCACACACCGACTGTCTGCACCCGCGTTCGGCCACTCAGCGGTCTATCTTCTTGCATCATGTCTGGACGTTTTTTGGTGAGTTACATTATATAACTAATATAATAAACATAACTCATCCACAGGGCAAACAAATTCGAATATTACTTAATTTTTTGGGAAATATGTTACTTCCAAAAATCTATTTATTAGTGACCACAAACCCGTCAATCCCTATTGGGCCCTTCATTTAGTTGTTTAAATTTTAAATATTTTATAATGGTGCATAAGTTTTTTAATGAGTTTTGTCTTAACTGTGCTTGCAGAATTCTATATATTTTAGTAATTTGTATCTAATTTGAAAATGTGGAAACATTTAGTTCATTGAATAATGCGGCAATAATTAGATACTGTGCAGGGTCTTTACCACAACTAGTGTCACAACCAGCATTAAAAACCCAATCGAAAAAACAACTGATTTCGATAGAATAAACGTTGCTTCATTCATCACTAAAGAGTAAGGAGCTCGTCGATATCTAATTAAGAACTTTGACACAGTTTCCCTCACGTGCGCGAAGTAATTTCACACTCATTGTTAAAAGCATAAGAAGTTACCACTTAGGTTTCTAGATTAATTATACATGACTAAATAGACGTTTTTCACGCATTTTGCACAAGTATAATACAGCTATTTGTCTACATATAAATAGAGGTATAAAAACTTACGAACTTTCTTTGTAATTATTGTTGTATAATATTTTGATCTGAAGTTCGATTCGTGAAAGCATCACAATTGTTATTATGTGAGCTATTATGTCACGAATATTATTAAATAGTTCAGTAGTTGCGTACATTTCATTGAGATAACGCCTGATATACTCCGGAGCGCCGGCGCCGGTTATAATATATTAGTATTTCAGAGATATTCTATTATCGGCTGTTTACATTCAGTCGATACTTGACTAGTTAGAAAGTTGCTTTGAATGTCACGTTCGTCAAGTTTTTTATTACCTATTTATGATTATTTGTCGAACGATCTGGTGAACATGCCATTATTTTCTTTTGGTTTCAGCAGGAACTTGTTATCAACCACTTATTGCTAAGCAACGTACTTACGCCAAGCGAAATGCCTGTGTAACGCCCATGCGATTGATTTATTCCCGTAATTTGTATTTTACCTATGCTTGTTATGGTATATGCTCGCGTATTATATATTATAATAAATGTATGAAAACCATGGTGGACGTCTAATGTGATTTTAACGACAATGCTCTTTTTGAACGAAGAACTGCAATTACTGTGACACGTAGAGAATATGGATGTGTGCATTATATTTGTATTATACTTATTCTATTTACTTAGATCGCATATACGTCAAAAATAGTTGCAATTCAAACTTCGAAATCCTAAGAGTTATACTAACTAACTTCTACTACCTAAATATTAATAAATAAGTAAATAGTGCAAGCACTGTATAATTAACAACTCTTTAGTATATCTTATGCAAATACTGTAATAGTCTAGAATATTAATGATTTGAGGTTGTTACAGTACCTACTATTTGCATACGGTTAGATACACACAGTTTGATGGTAGACTATGTGTGGATATCTTGATGTGCACTGGTATCTGTTCCGTCTAGAAAACCAGTATCAATATGCTTAGAAATAAAAAGGCAAGGTTAAAGACTCTTCTTTGACTTTGTATTTTATTCCTTAATCCTTTTTATTGACTTAATTTCTATTAAGTTGCAGCACGGATTCTGTAGTCCTTTCACTCTGGGAGAACCTTTCGTCGACAGCAATAGGATCACGGCACATTCGTGGGCTCTGAATGAACTTGGCACACGTGTGCATGATACTAGATCTTTATCTTGAGACACGCGATACTATATTATGCTAAATGTTCCGTTTTTAATTATTTTCAGCTCGCATTAGTCTGCGTGGCCGAACTATCGTCGCTGATCGCAGCTGGCGGTGGTGGCGGTCACAAGAAGGTCATCATCCACGTACCACTGTTCGTGAAGCATCATCACCATAAACATACCATTGTGAAACACGTACACCACAAACATGGTGGCGGTGGTGACGACCACTACGAAGTTCTTGGATACACGTACGGAGAACCCAAAGCGGCACCTCATTTCAGCGGAGGTACGACATCCTATGTTATCTAAATAGATTGATATATAATTCTGTTGCCAAATTCTTAGACGCCGTTAACCACAAACTGATACGTGTAGCTATTTTATGTTATTAAAGTTCATGGTTAGAAGTTCAAACGATAAAGGCAAATAGGTACTTGAGAGAGAACTAAAAGCGATTCAAAGTCAATGGCGCTACGATCGCCACGCTCTTAAAGTCACTCTAGCTCATTATTTTAATTATTCACCAGCATACTAAATACAAAGCCATGCTTTTAAAATTACATAACATCGTAATTGTATGGACTGGAGACTGTTAATGATTTGTTATAATAATATTTTCCAAAGTGGGTGTGGGTTGTTATAATGTAATCTCTGTTATAGGATTGAATTTTAGTTATTAATCTTTAAAGGATATTCGTAATTGGGAAAAATTCTAATTAATATTTTAAACTGGGAAGCAAACAATACTTATCAGATGTTCATATGACATTTCTTTAATTGACACATTCCCGGACAGTACGTCGAGATACGTGAATTATGACCCTCATAATATGGCACTACGGCTGTAGGCGGCGATTTAAAATACACTTAAAGTAAAACTCCGTCCACGGCCGACTATTTCCCATAGCATTTATAGGAAGGATATGACTCTGTGCCGTTCTAGGCTAATACAGAACGCTAGAGCCACAGCAAACACTCCTGCCGTAAAACAGGGTTTAGAATTCACTTGGTTTGAATGTCCGCCTAATGAGAGTTTTGTATCCGTGAAAGCGTTAACGTTTACTATTTTAATGGTATGAATTTAACGCAATTTACAAATTAATTCGAATAGTGGGCGAATAATCGTAAAATAAATAATTACAATTAACAGTTACAATCCAATAATTATCGCTATTTATGTGAACTGTGTGTCTTTTTCCAGGTCATGGCGGCGGCCATGGTTGGGGAGCAGCTGAAGAGTCTCACGACGGAGGGTACGGTGACTCTCCAGTTAGTTTCGAGGGTGGCGACCACACCGGCTACGCGCTTTCTGGCGGAGAGGATTACAGCTCAGATGCCGGTGGCCACGGTGGATACTAAATTAAACTCGATTTTGTGATGTAGAGCGCTGACGATTGTAACTCAATAGTAAATAGACTGAACTGTCACTGGATATCTGAACACCTGATTTACAATTTGAATGTTACTGTATAAACGTATTCCAGTACAAATAAGACGAAGTATACGATAAATAAGGACTTCAATATTTATAAATACTCGTAGGCTTTGAACAAAACGCCAAACAGTTATATAATATATTATAGGCTTATTTACAGAGTTGTGATGGTTTAAGATAAAATATTTTGTACATAGTTCTAATCTTGAGGTAAACCTGCTGTTCGAAGATAATTGAATGGTTGTTACAGCTTTTAATACATGTTTGATGCCGCAAGGGATGCTCCGTATACACGTGCTTAAATGTTAAAGGTGCTACTAAGTAGTACCTATTCAAAAATGCACTCCTTATGCATACCTGTATCTCTAGGCCGAACAGTCGGACTGTAGCAATTAGTTTTGTTGAGTGATTGTTTTAGTGTTATTTAGTTCTAAGTACTGGTTGTTGTGAAAACCCGGTTTAAGCGGGAACTTGTTATATTATATTTGTTGATAATTTAAAATATTAATTTTATATGTGTTTTATTTCATTCCCTATATACGCAATATTTAAATGAACACGATGAATTGAAATTGCTTTAGGGGCAAATATGGGCCAGTAATTTGCTTCCAAAATAGACAAATAAAATTAAACTAAAGTAACATTTTGGGCAGTCCTATTTAAATGACCATATATTCGTTAATACATGAAAAGAATGATTAACAATATTAGCCCCATTGATACTTCACCCTGAGTTTTCAGATAAGTTTACAACAGCATAATAACGTTGTAGGCCTCAATCAGATGACTAAAACCAATTTACGTTTTATTATTTGGTATCTCTTGGTGCGCAAACCTTAAAATATACGCTTAACTTAGAGATTACACAACAGATTTGATGGATAACATCACAAGTACAAAATAAAGCAAAATAAATAGAGTGCTGGCTATAGTTTGTAGCAAAAAAACAAACATAGACAGTCGACTTTCTAACATGGCATATCTTTGTTCGTTTTGCCATTTTCCGCGTCTGCATCAACTAAGCTAACCGACAAACGATTGAATTCTTTCATTTCCTACGTAAATTAGTGGCGAAACCTTAAGCATACTTGTATTTCTATCACTTGCACAATGCGGATGTTACATGCATGTCTCTCTGCAGGACTTTTTTTATTTTGTTTTCTTTAATATACATACTTACATTCATTTCATTGCGCAACGTATTTTATTCCATTCATTGAACTTTCGACGTTGTCCGGAAGTAAAATAAAGATAGCCAGTATTATATTATATAGTAATTACTGAAGTAGTAAAAATAGAACAGTAGGTAGGTTCGTGAAGTAATTTGCTTATATAAGTTATTATTGATGGATTTTAAATCTGTACATATTAATATCTAGATTTAAAAATCCATCAATACGTTTTGTCTAAGTTTTTACTCCTACTGATTGAAAATGTGATTTTTGTCCCGTCACGTAATCGAAATAAAAAATACAAGGATTTCTTTTTTATTATTATCGTATGTCAGTCTTCGGAATGCAAAATAAAACTGTTCCAAATAGAGTTGCGATTTAGTTTTAGTGTCATAAATGATATTCTCCTAAATTAATAAGTCAAGTCTTAGAATGCGAAACATAACTAAAAATCTATTGTGTCTGGCCACCGGTGTGCCGCTGCGACTTAATAGGTTAAAAGAACCGTCAAATGTAAACAAAGGTTGTTTATGTTTTTATATAATATTAATTAATAGAGCTAAAGTAAAATACAGTTATATTGCTTCAAAAGAAGCAGGTAGCTATAATTTTATTGTAAAGGTGTTCATCATGACTAAGCATAAATAAGGACTACAGAATATACAGAACACTACGGATTTAATAATGAATGACTTACACAGTCACTGATTATGCATACCTAATAATTACCTATATTGCGCCTTATGTTTTTAAATAACCTAACTTAAACTTCGTATCCTATAGATCATAATTCCTGTTTTAATATTTTATTCTTGTTAGTCAAAAGAACACAATTATTCAACATTCGATGATCAGATAAATGAAATAAATTGAAAGATTTCCCAATTAACCTGTCAATTGTTGGAATGCCAGACATAATTGAAAACCATTATTATTGTGAACACCGGTGTGCCGCTGCAACTCGATAGGTTTAGGCCTCGATAGTTTGAGGAGGTTTGTCTCCTCCTTATCTAGGGTTTATCTGGTGATTGAAAATCTAAACAAAAACTTGTTAATTGCAAAGCTCTGTAAAATCTAGCGAGTTTGTGAGTAAGCCCACTTTTTAACTGCAACAAATGATAAGTATAGTAATGGGTATTTATTTTTATTGC
The DNA here is from genome assembly GCA_963675205.1 of Catocala nupta. Lineage (NCBI taxonomy): Eukaryota > Metazoa > Arthropoda > Insecta > Lepidoptera > Erebidae > Catocala > Catocala nupta. The sequence goes on from OY776078.1 coordinate 19,018,018, forward strand.
ATTCGAATGATGTTCGAATAACATTGTAAATATCGTGATACCTACTTTTCATTGATTAGGACGCAGTGCATGCACTTATGTATGCTGTTAATACTTTACTTATAATTATTTCCAAATGAAAGTCTGCATATCGCTGTAGTAATAAATGATTGCTATGGTAACCGGCGAAGCAACATTTTAGTTAAAAATGAATGCTTTTATCGAACAGATCGAAGGATTGATGTGTGAGATATTTTTTAATATATCTGGCCTTTTAGCAATTTATAGAATAAGTAGTTATGCGAACTCTACTAAAAAAAGCACTCTGAAAGATTTCTTGACCACGATCTAATACGGGCTGTAGGTACTTCCACAGTCAGTCTGCTCCGAATTTCTATCTAATCTATATTTGTTAAACTCATATATTATTATGGGTAATTAAAATTAAATTAAAATTAAAATGCATTTAATTCGGACAACAGGGATCCATATTGTGTTAGTATTACAAATAGCTTATATCTAGTGTTAGTGTTAGTAGCGTACGTAGAACAAAACAAATTAAAAATAACAAAAAAAAAAATTTAAAAAAAATAAAACAGTAATGCAAGAGGATGACCAAACAGGAAAACATGTTTCCTATTTAATAAGCCTCCGCACAAAATGGCTGATGTTCGGAGTATAACTCTCCGCCACAGCTCTCAGGATATAGTTGCGACTACTCCGCACTCTGCTCAACAGCGACGCAGTTTTTTTGCGTATAATGGCATGAAAGCCGTCTGTGTGAGTTTTTGCAAACATTTCCGAGGCACTGCAGAAACGGGGCAGTCGCAACAACATCCTGAATGCGTTATTATACTGTACGCGCAGGACATTCAGCGATCTCTTGGTGTAGTTGACCCATAGATTGCCGGTGTAAAAGCTCTGCCAGTATGCTTTGAACAAAGTAACCTTAACTGAGTCTGAGCACCGTGCAAATCTACGTGCCAACATGTTACCTCTGACCGCCAGAGCCCTGCGCTCCCTCTCAATGTCCATATCATCCCTAAGGTCGTCGGTGATGAAATGCCCAAGATATTTAAATTTGGTCACTCTGTTTAAGTGAAGCCCATTCATCTTTATTATGCTAGGCACAGACTCTGGACATCTACCGGCGGCCTTAAAGATCACATATTCACTTTTTGTGACATTATAAATAAGTCCATGTGAGGCAGCATACGCCTCGCAGACTTTGAGCAGTTCCCTGATTGCCCCAGCAGTCGGACCCAGCAGCACCATGTCATCCGCGTAACTGATGTTATTTACGCTCACTCCGTTAATACGACAACCAACATTCATGCTGCTGAGCTCGGTGATGAGGCCATCAACATACAAATTAAAAAGCCTCGGGGATGTCAAACCGCCCTGCCTCACCCCGCATTCCAATTTGTATGCCGGAGAGAGAGTGTTAGACCACTTCACCTGATTTGTTTGATTGGCATACCAGTACTGTAGGGATTTTAATATTTCTGCAGGAGTACCCCTGTCCCTTAACTTATCCCAAAGCACGTCATAACTGACAAGATCGAAAGCCTTTGAGAGGTCAAGGAAACAGGCGTACACCTGCGTTTTACGATCGGTATAATATTGGACAGTATGCTTGAGACTTAAGATAGCAGTTTCGGTTGATAGTCCAGGCTGAAACCCGAACTGTGCTTCGTGAAGAGTAAGTATATTTTTCAAACTTGAATCAAACAGACTGTCCAACACTTTAGCCATAACCGTTGCCAAGGAAATAGGACGATAGTTAGCCTTACTTGAAATGTCCCCTACCTTATTCTTAACAATGGGAACCACAATAGTTTTCATCAGGTTTTCAGGCAAGTATGAATGGCGTAGACACATTGTATAGAACAGTGACAAGACCCTCGGCATGTGAACTCCGGCGTATTTCAAGTGTTCAATGCTGAGTCCATCATGACCGGGAGACCTGCCTCTACTCATTCCCTGTATGACGCTTCTGACCTGCTCGGCAGAAAAGTGCACAAGTGTCTCTTTAAGTGGCCCTTCTCTACTACAATACTCAGCGCTAACATTAGGAGCTGAGGGACCAAGGGGAGATTGCACCTGGAAATGTTCCATAAACAGGTTTGCAATATCCCCGTGATCACTCATTCCCTCCACATTCACCGCGAGGCCAGGCCTAACATCCAACCTACCTGTGGATTTCCAGAACTTGCCAAAATTCTTAGAGGCTCGTTGTTCTGTCAATATATCCATTTTAATTTGCTCTTGATTATTTTGGCACCATTTCAAGCGACTTTTAAAAACTTTACGAGACTCTCTCATTTGTTCAAAATAATAACCATCAGTCGGTCGATTTTGTTCAACCCAGGATCTAAATTTAAGCCTAGCCTCGCAGTGAGTACCATACACATGTTTATTCCAGCCACACAAAGATCGATATTTTCTGTGGCCGCAGTCACTCTTCTCTTTAGATTGCTCAGCTGCCTCACATAGAACGTTAACAATCCGATCATACATCTCATCCAATATCTTTGTATGTTCAGTCAGACTACATGACCCATGACTGCATTGCATAAATTCTTGGGGAAAATGTAACACAACAAGTTTAAATGCGCCAAAATCAGCCTTAGTTTCTGTAAGTATTACTTATTCATCAATATCTCGCTCTATTAGAAAAATTAATGGAATTTGACAGGCAATGATATTCTGGTAGTGCTGTACTAGTTAATCACGAAAGGATAATTTATGGCTATGTACCAGATAGCTTTTGTTCACGTCAGGATTGGTCTTGTAGAATCGTGATACTGAACTGCTTAAGAACTACACATGTATACTATTAGGAATTCAGAATCTCTGTTACCTCCTGACCTCCTAACCTGATTTGATGTAACAATGTATACTCAAAAGTAAATCCTTATTCACCTAAAAAATTAATATACTTGTTTTACTTTTTAAGGCTCAGTTCCTGCATTCAGGAAACGAGTCGTTTGTAGCTAAAAGCGCGAGCGAAGTTTTGAGTATTTGACATATTTTTTATAAAATGTGCTAAAAATTAGATGTCCTTAGGTAAAAGGATTCGTTACTTGAATATAGGAAGCGAATTGTGCCTGATTTAAATGTTAAAATTAACAAAATGTCGTACATGTGTGTAATAAACAAATTCTAAAACAAATTTTAGCTATTTGAGAATTTTCTTTTAAATAGCACTTTTGATATTTGGTTTTATTTACCAAATCGTATGATATACAATAGTGTGATAATTGCGCTTTCTTTAACCTACTTAAACGACATCAATCAGTTTTAATCAAATTTAAATGTTATTATGCGTTTTATCGCATACACAATCCCTTGTATATGCCTGGATAGGTACATAGCTGTTTAAAACCTAAATGCTGGCAGCTGAGCTTTTGAATCCTATATTGAGCGTACTGTCGTCTATTGCTTTCTACCGGACATATGTAGTTCTTGACTACGTACTGCTAGTAAGGATTTCCTAACAGTTGAATCCAATGACATTATCCAATCTCGAGACCTCACGACCGCACGCAAACGTAAGCTCAAATTTATTTCATGGTTCATTACTTAATGTTGTTCCTATCAAAATTGTACTCTATTTATTTAAATAATAATAAACGTTATATTGACACGAAGAACTAATCGCAAAGTAATTTATTTACCTTCATCAATATTATGATATCGTTTTACCACAGAAGATATAAACAAGGAAGGTTTCATTTTCTTTTTACCTAAAAGACAACTCCCGCAATAGGAATATTTTCTGTGTCGCTTTACAAATAATCAAACAACGGACACAAAGAACTTCCAGAATCGGAACAAATATTTGTGGATCACACAAATGTTTGTTCGGTGTGGGGTTCGAACCAACGACACTCGGCGCAGTGGGAGTGGCGACGCGACCTCTACGCCATCCATGCAGTCGAAATGCGTCTATATTCAGTCAATTCGTGTCCTATATTATGGTGTACGCATTGCAGCAGAATGCGAATTCCTTCGTATGTTCAACTATTAGGTAACCGATATTTACCTATACTTTAATTGATATTATAAACCTTGTAATGTTCATACAAAAAGCATATAATTTTAAAGAGGTTACATTCAGACACACGCCTGTTGCCGAGAGGGATATTTTATTTTCTTTTTTGTTAGTAATTCACAACAAATGTAATACAATTTACAACTTATAATTTGTGATGCAAAAACAAACTCGTTCGTCTGCGACATAACTACATCAATCCATGCATAGTAAAATAATTATACAATAAACAAAAATTTGATACACTGCGGTAAGGTAGGAATTCAAAATTCCACTTGCTTTGATACTGGCATACCTATATTTCGCGCTTATTTACTATCGTCACATTCATGCCTTTATTAGCTTACCTATACAATATGGGTGTTCTCCAAAACAGCTAGTCAGGATACGTTAATCTAGCTCTCACCGTATCCACTGTCCTCTTCATACGTTTTTCTTACATAAGAATGTTGTGGTTACTTTCAATTATTACCATGCTTTAATAACTTTCAATATTGCTTTCGATTACAAAAGGCAATAGATCAATAGATCGATGTAATAATCGAATAGATATAATATTCTGCATTCTTGTTGTTTCTCAACATAAATCATATCATACTTACTTTATTGTTTCGTCGATTTAATCGCATGATCAGCATCGATAGAAAAACCTGAACACGTTATTGCGAAATTTTCATTGGTTTGCCGATCTCTGGCATCGTGGGACGATCGATATTTTGTATTTTGTATTGATATGAGAATAATTTTAATAGTTTTATCTACCCACTTGTAATGTATGTAAAAATGCGCAGTGTTTTAAGCGTCCACGCGCGCGTAACTGTCTGCGAATTGAGACCGAGGGCTCGAACCACACTCGGCGGTCGCCAAATAGTTGTTCTGTATCTGGTGTAAGTCTACAAAACCACCAATAGCTTACAAAAATTGCCTTTTTCTTTCTGAATGACATTCGATATCGTGAGAATGAATTTGACGAAAAACGTATTCATGTAGTTTATGTAAAATTCTTATTAGCGCGAGTACTCTTTAAAAACGAATGTAGTTATAATTTAATTGACGACTTAAGAACTGCGATGAGTCCAAAGATTGTATTTTGAATTAGTGGGACTATTTACTCGAAAATATTATAAGTACTTATAATATTTTCAATTAAAATATATAAGGAGGTTAGTAAAACAAAATAATACGACTATTTTTTATTTAGATTTCTATAACAACAATAACAAAAACTAGAGTATGTGGCTTATTTATTTATTTAGGATATTTCTAATATATGTATTTTTATAGTATATTACAGTGTTTTCAGATCTATTTACATGTATTATGTTATTCAAGTTTCATTGTAATAGTTATTAATAGAGTTTATGCTTATAGAAGTAGGTACTTAAGACAGTTTGCCAAATGACAAGGCAAAAGAAAACAATGTCTATCAGACGCAATTATTGAACGTTTCCTCGGCGGTTGCACAACACTTAAGTAAAGAAATAAAGATAATTCTTTTTTCTTATTAAATTATTCCGTTACAGTTACGTTGACACTCGTTATATTTCTTTTTTAACAACTTGCGCAATTCCGGATCTAGGGCGTGTCCAATTGTCCGATGTCGTTTACTATTTGGGTGTAGTAAATTATAACGTAAGTAGTTTGATGACATAAGCGCTTTCAGTACCTCTGGAGTCGATAGTAACAGTGACCGACGCAATCATAGCTTAGGTGGACATACATACATACAAATTTCCACGCTTATATTCCTGAAGGGTAGGCAGGTTTATTACACTTACATATCGCAAGCTATAGATTTAGGTCTCACAAAATGGGAGTTGAGCCTTTATACGTTTACCGGATACAATTACGGACTCCAAGCTAATTCCTTGAAAAATCTATTTATATTTCATTTATCCGACCCGGGTATCAAACCTGAGACCTCATGCATAGCAGTTGCATAAACTGCGCCACCGACGCAGTCGAATTTCAATGAACATTACACTAACTTACAACCACAATATACGGTGTAATTTCTAACTTAAACAAATAAAATAACACTTATAATAATTAACAATGTGCATAAAACTATATTAACAATCGACCAAAATATAAATTAAGCTTATTGTACTAGATATTAATTTGTACTTAAACTCAGCTAACAATTAATCGTATTTAGCCAAATTTACTTATCTAGAAATGCATGTACACAATTCTTTCTTTATTCACTCTAATAAACTACGGTCTCAACGTTTCCAGTTTTTGTAGTTTGTTGTATACCCGCTTCTCTTGTAAAGGATATCGGAGTCTCATCAGATAAGTTGTTCTCTTCGTGGGCTATAAAAGATGGGCCTTCCACATCAGATCCGGGAAAAGAATTTGCTTCACCATCGAACCCTGATTCTTGGTATGTAACTGGGAAGTCAGCAGATGGTGAAACGCTTGGTATGCCTATACCTTGAGTTGGAGCAGAAGACGAAAATGGATCGTTCTGTACAATCCCCGGGTAAGCCTCTATACCATCTGATAGGGATGTAGGCTCAGGTGCTGTGCCAAATGGATCATGAGTCTGTGGTATCGAATTTTGAGAAGAGATTCCCCCGAAAGGATCATTTGTTGGTTGAGAAGCTGCTCCTCGAATGTAACCAAACGTAGCTGGATATGTGTTCTGCAAGTTATTGACCGATATGAATGCTTCATCGCCTTCGTCGCCTTGTTCAGTGACTTCGTAGCCATGTGAAATGCCTTTGCTTGGAACTGCTCCAGGTAGAGAGTCAAATACCTTAACTTGTTTAACAGTATGACTTATGCCATGCACGTGTGGTATTTGCGGTGCTGTGTAGCCTGTGGTGGGGATACCGCTATCGTATGAAGGCACCGCAGGGGAGTATGAACTATAATCATCTTCATATGATGGTATAGCGCTGGGAGTATAACCATAAGTTGGCACAACCGGTGCGTCATGGTGGTGACCGTGACCATGATGACCATGATGACCGTGATGGTGACCATGATGGCCATGGTGTCCGTGATGCTTATGATGACCGTGATGTCCATGTGAGCCGTGACCAGTTCCCTTCGAAACAGTTTGAGTCTTTAAATGAACTTTTTTATGATGGTGACTAAAATGATTACCATGAGGAATATGTGGTTTTTGGTGATGGTGATGATGATGATGGTGTTCTTTCTTCGGTTTATGATGATGGTGATGAATCGTTATTACTTTCTTGTGATGATCATGGTGATGGAACTCCGGAATGTGTAACCTCACGTGATCACTGCAAAATAAAACTTTGGTTATCGACTTAAGTAGAACATAATAATATATCAACTTAAAATTACACTTAGCGAGGTTATTGTAGCAGTTCGCAAAAAGCGTTATTGCAATAAATTTAACTCGTTATAACATCAATTTTAATCTAATGTAATCAATATAAATAACATTATATAAACGAATACACAACCTGATTACGTACACAATCGCATTGCAAACGCGTTTAAACGTTTTTATAATCTGAACATAAATATTATAAAAATGCCAGCACTCACAAAATATATTACTGATTCACTAATTTATTAAAACGGTATAACTAAGGTTAGGTTCTACGATAAATAAATCAATGTGTTTTATGTATCCTTACTGGTGTTTACCGCCGCCTCCGGTTTCGCCGCCCTCGAGGCACAACATTACCAGCACAATCAAATACTTGGTTAGATCCATGTCCACATGCAGCCTCTACAATGAGCACTAGTCAGCACAACAGTCCACAACACGCGGTGTCCAATACAGCTCAACTAATAACACCAGCAGATCGGACCTACGTTCACATTTTGTTTTACATTACAGTTGATACTTTCTTTTGCTCCAGACTTTTAGTTTTATTTTAGATCAATGGAGCGACGAGCATCGCAATACCGAGCACCGCACCGCCGCCTTGCCGCACTGGATTGAATAGCACAACATCGCGAGATGACCATTTATCCAATTTCACTTAAATAAACCCGTAATATCAATAAAAAGACAACAGTAACCATTGTCGACGAAGAATGCTAAGACATGGATGGCGGGGGTAGCGGGACGATTATCGCTCTAATTTCCATAGATGCAGAGTTCTTTTCGCGGGCCAGGAAGTGAGCTAATAGAAATGTTTTTTGTGGGCACTGTGTGTAATAACTATTTCGCTACCGTTCCAAACAACGCATTCAGACCGACCAGACCGCAGGGTGTACGCTGATGTAACAGTTACGATTGCGACTTTACTGTCGACTATTAGTTATATATTTCAGGATCAGCCAAGTAAAATGATAAATGCATTTGTATACCGTAGAGTATAGAATAATATCCTGTCTTATTTTAAGCTTTTATGCGCTATTACTGATAACTAACAATAAATTTACTGCATCGTTAATTAAACACAATATTGACTTTTAACTCTTCCGTGGAATGAAATCGGTAAAAATAGAAAAAGAATAAGTCGAGGTAACGAAATCGATTAGTTATTTATTTAAGTGCGGGGTGGCGCCTAATAAATAAAACTTGTAACGATCAGATCGTGCTCGTAAATAATTGTAAGAGTGTGTGCCCATTAACAATATATCACTTTTTTGTTTATATTAATTGATAATAACTATCATACAATACTTAAATTGAACAGAGATCCTTTACAACGCGATGTTGCCGAAGTCATACGGTCATAGTCATACATACGGTTATACAAACATGACTTATCACCGAGAACCACGTAAGTACTTATCTAATAAATAATAAATTATCAAGCAAATAATTACTTGAAGCGAATGAACAAGCAACATCTCATTAAGTATCATCGTCATTATAATAACATTTCCCTGTTAATAAATAATTAATTAAATAATATCTTTATAATTCATATTTTTTAAATCAGTGAAAAATTTTGCTTCGGTAACAAAAACAACAAAATTTTAAAGCAATTACTTTTACAAAAGATATGTTGTTGCGTAAAACATCCGTAACTATCATTACCTATTCGGTTTACTTTTGTACTTACGTTGAAAAATAATTAATGTTACATAAATTTATGTCATTTGTACTGAGACTATTATAGCCTGTGACATAATTTTAAAACTAATTAATTTTTTTCTTTGGAGCATTTTTAGTCGCTCAGTTTCACCTTTATTTTTCTATACGTTGGTACTTAAAAGATAAATAAATATCTGCTTTAACCTTATTTGGTTGATACCAGGATTCACCTACAGTATATAAATAGGTCACAAATTAGGTATATAGATATATATGGCCGACGTAAACCGACATAATCTCATATAATGTGCTTCCATCGATTTCGGATCGAGTCATCCAAATCGCATCTTCTTCTGTGCTCTATGCACGCGTATTTATGGAGTTTGTTATTCGCAACGATATATTGAGTAGAGTTCTTTTGTGACGTGTTAAGCGTAGTATGATTGCCCGCAGAACTGCCTACTTATATTACTTTTACAAGTATAACCTGTAATATTATAGGCAGTTTTCAATATGTCCTAATACTATATCAAAGGAAGTGTTTAGTGAGTTGTGTCTGTTGTAGATCAACTTCTGTGTAGATTGCCGTTGTTGCTTATGGAACAGATGTGGACAAAATAACAATTAGGTTTGATTCTACGGAACTTCGTGGTACTGTACTTTTACAATATAGCTGCCTCAGTAAAATAAATAACCTTAAATATTTACTTAGACGTGTCTAAATCTAACTAATATTTTAAATGCGAATGTGAGTTTCCTTGTTTGCGTTGACAAATTTACTAATTAACCACTTTTCAAAAAATTACGCATTTAAATTGTCAAACAATCATCTAGAAAAAAGTACTACTTCCAAGCGAAGCCGCTGACAAAAGCTAGTAACATATTAAAATGGAAAGAACTTATAAATTATCAGATGGTGCGTCTTTGTCTTCGTGTATAAAATGGAGTTGCTGCATTGTATTATACAAGATGAAAACGAAAGTCTACAGTCTGTTTCCTGTTGTAATAAAATTATTCTTTCAGTTAATCTTTTTGATTAGGTTGGGTATTGTAGAAGTGTTTGTACTATATAAAACTTCAGAAACCCTTAATTGAGAAAGCTTTATTTGGCTAATTTTAATGTCACAGCTACAACAAAGTGTGGCCGTGTATAGTTAGTGTAAAATACATAATTACACATAATAATGCATGCATAATTAGACTAAGTTAAGTAATGCATTTCATTAACTATTTTAAGGCAATGTAAACACAAACAGACATTGTTTACATTACTAACGCGTAAGCCTTGTGTTTACATATGTTTCAGACATACACAATATTCAAAAAATAATAATAAACCTAGTGAAAACTGTTAGACTGCAGAGGTCGTGAATTCGATCCCAAGGCGCGCATTTCTGTCTTTTCGAAGTTATGTGCGTGTTAAATAGTTAATTGTTGCTCTCTTTAATGGTAAAGAAAAACATCGTGAAGAAATCTGCATGACAGAGTTCTTCATAATGTTCTCAAAGATATGTGAAGTCTACGCACCCGCTCTGGGCCAGCGCGGCGTAGTGAACTATGGCTTAACCCTTCTCACACTGAGAAAAGGCCCGTGTCCAGCAGTAGCATAGTTCCATACAGAGTTGACATTATTATAGCCATCTTTAATAAAATATTGTGCGAAAAAAGGTGTTACGACTGTGATTTTAAGGGTGGTATTTAACTGTTCCTCAATTTTTTACCTTTGTTCTACCAAAAATACTAATTGCATAGCAAAATATATTTAAAGACCAAACAAAGACGACGGAGCCCCGCGTTGCGGGGCTCCTATTTTTGGTGGGTTTAAGAAGGAACCTAACATAACCTAACCCTTCCGAGAAGGAATGCAGTGATTTGAGGCGTATAGGTGCTCGTTATGATATATTTTAGTAAGCATATTTTGTTGTGCAATTAGTGTCTTTGACGGTCATTATATTTAATTCAATTTTTTTTATATATCAATACCTATAACCAAGCGATGGTGTGTCATTTCTTTCCCAAAACACTTTTGTTCACGTGTGTACATATTTATATTGCATATGTATAAATAAAATTCTTTTTTTTGTTTTAAGTGGGACCAGTTGACGACGCAAAAATAATAAAATTAATTATTAAGTTTATTCGAGCGGTCTCAGTTGACTAAAGAGCCAATAAAGCGAAGATGTGTCTTCTTAAAAAAAAAAAAAAAATATATAAATCTCGTTAAAACAAACAGGATAACGTAGGAGAAAATAATAATCGGGCACGCCACGATCGTGGCGGTAAGTCCCGTGTTTGAGGAGTGGCTGGAGAGGCGGCATGGCGCCCTCACCTTCCGGCTGACACAGGTTCTGACTGGCCATGGATGTTTTGGCCGGTTCCTGTGTCGTATACGCCGGCAAGAGACGCCCGGTTGTCACCACTGCGGCGACTGCCGCGACGTTATTGAGGACACGGCGCTGCACACTTTGGCGGTTTGCCCCGCCTGGGCATCGCAGCGTCGTGATTTGATCGCGGCAGTCGGATCGGTTGCCCTCTCGCTCCCGGCCGTAGTTCAGTCTATGGTCCGGAGTGAGAGGTCGTGGAACGCCGTCGCCTCCTTTTGCGAGGAAGTGATTTCCATCAAGGAGGCGGCGGAGCGGGAGAGGGAGCGTTTAAACCCTCTCCCCAACCGCAGAGCCGGGCGCCGGAGGGCGCGAGATGACCTCCAGCCACCCTGAGGTTTGACCTGGGGGTGGCGGGCTTTGTGGGCCTGCCCGCCATCCGTTCAGCACCAGGTCCGAGAGGCGGCGTGCGTGTTCCCACGCGCGCCTCTGTGTCGAGTCCGTCTTCCCTCTAGGGGGGAGACAGTAGGGTTTTATTTGAAGTAGTGCCTATTTTGGGTAGGTCTTTCGTGTAGTGGCCTGCCGTTTCATACGGCGGGCCGTAACCTCGGCGGGGTCGCGACCGCATGCGAAAGCGATTCGCGCGGCCCCGTCGGTAGTGGTTGTGTCGAGGAACACCGTGGTAGGTTTAGTCGGTATTCCGGGAGGTACATTATCTTTTTTTTTAACATCTTTATTTTACCCCGGCGAGTCCGACATAATCCCTCCGCCCGCCCCCGCGGAGGGATATGCGCCATTGCATTCCCCCACGTAAAAAAAAAAAAAAAAGAAGAAAGAGAAAATAATAATATATAAAGTTCCCACATTTGTTTCTTTTTTACTACCTTTAATTAGTTTTACATTGATTTATTTTGTCATATCTACTTGTTAAAAGTTGTATGAACATTGTAAAACTAACTTTCGATAACAATGTTGTACTTACCTGTCATTTAAAAACATATGATGTTATGATGTATTTCGTGTTATTTTAAGTCAATGCTCTGTATGTATTTTAATTGCTAAGCCTAAACTTAAATTAAAAATAAATATCATAAACACAAATATAGAATAATATTATTAATTTAGTGGGGAACACTAAGGTTTTTGTTTAGAGAGTTAAACCACCAAATTCAGCATTGCAGGAGTGGCATGATGACCATTTTAACCACAACGCCATCCGTAAAATCACATCACTGATAAAATAAATGGTAATCTATTTAGGAAGTAGTCTAGTTCCGAAACATTTTCATTGTAATCGACTAATCACTCAACGCATTTGTCAATCACATGTCAACATTGTGCGTTATTGTGTGTCACAGTTGTTTTGTTCGAATTCCTGACTCTAAAAAGAACTGGGTTGAATAACGTAAAACCCTTCCTGTATCCGTACATTTGACACGGCAACTGTTTTTTAATAGGGTCGATGTTTATAAAAGTGTAGGGTTATTCACGTAAGGATAAATCAATATAAGTAACTACATGTCATTCTTAAGTTTTTTAACAGTACTATATGATAGATGGTAGAATAGTTTAAGGTAGTCGCCTTGCCATCCGATCCCCACAGGGCACAAACAATTGTGTGATTCACAAATAGTTGATCTGATTGGGTGTTCTTTGTGTCCGTTGTTTCAATTTGTCTGTTATTGTCGTAGATGTATTTACAAACAAAATAATACACTAGGTAAATAAGCTTTATTTGGCGGATATAAGCGTACCTATATGTGCGAGTAATCATTTTTAAATGAAAGATGAATAAAATATGGCTGATTTATCATAATAATATTATTCGTCTTAGAATTTAATTCGTTAGCAATGTAAAATTGTGAGCATGGTCAAAAAGAGATTTTGACTCTTGGTATTTTCTTATATTAACAACTAGCCGCGTTTTCACCCACGCTTAACAATACCGCTCTGCCCCTTTGGCGTGTAGCGTTATGTTATATATATATCCTATATTTCTATACTTACCCCTGGCTAATGTAACGTTCTAATGGTGAAAGAATTATGAAAATCGGTTCTGTAGTTTCAGAGTTTATTTATTATAGGTACTTAAACAAAAGCACAAATCTTTATTCTTTTTATAGTATACGTGTAGATAGCTGCGGTTTCAAGCAGTTTAGAAGATATTAAAAATTTTTTTATTTAAAATTTTGCACCCACCTGGCAGGGTTACAGAAAAGGACATAACATACCTCATATTTAGAAAAAAGTACTCTTACTAACCTAACCTACATTTACGCTAATAAAACCGCGGGCAAATTCTAGTATTTCATAAACAGCTAAGGAACTAAGGCTTATCGTAGCGTATCCATATCCAAATAGTATTAGTTCGGTAGTTAAGGCTATAAAACATGCATAATGTATATGTATACAGCATTGTTAGCGACAAGCTACAAATCAACCTACGTCACCGTTAATAACGGCATATAAACTCTAATGAAAATGATCCATATCCATTAATTGCTCATAAGTCTTTAGTGTAAACAATGATCAAAACTTGTATTACATATTCAAAAGAATTTCTGATTTGATTTAAAAATATTAAAAAATGAAATTAAAATCAAAGAGATATGGATTACAATATAAAATATTTTAAATTCATGTATAATCTTAATCTTAGGATCATAATTTATTTTACTCTTGCCTAATGGACTGCAAAACTTAAGGTCAAAGCGTAAAGTCAAATAATGTCCTCGCAACATAAAAATATTTTCTCCAATATCTTCTTACATGCAGCCTGGGCCAGCCTCCTTTGAGCTGACGAAACTTTTAGTATTGATAATAAAAAGTATTTCCCATCTTCGCAATTCTTGACATGAATGTATACTTATAACCATATGGCTTAGAACAAATACCACTAGCTTCGTCACGTAGAGTTGTAAAGTTAAATGCCGCGAAGCGGACTCTCTACTTAATGCTAACCTATGATTAAAGGAAGATATAAAAGCAAAATCACATCTAACTTCTCTGTTTGATTAAGTAATTTTCATTTCGCTTTTAAGAAAGTTTTGGTATTAAAAAAAAGTGGCGGTGGTCTAGTGGAACCCATTGGACTACCACACAGAGATCATAAAGTCGGGGACGTAGCTCTGATTTTTTGTAGTTATGTGCGTATTAATTATTTAATTAACTATTTAATACGCATCACTCGCTTTAAATGTGAAGAATAACATCGTGAGGAAACTTGCATGTCTGAGAGTTCTACATAATGTTCTCGAAGATGTTTGAAGCATGCCAACCTGCAATGGGCCAGCGTAGTAAACAATGGGCTGATCCTTCTCACACTGAGAAGAGGCCCCTGCACATCCGTAGGATAGTTTAATAAAGGGCTGATGTTATATAGATAATAATCCAGGGTGAGAGATAAATAAAAAAAATAACTGATCATCAAACATTATTATACTTTTATTTCAACAACCGTGTTGTTCTGTAAAGCATCGTTTCAAACCAGCGCTGGAACAAGCAAACAATACACGCAATTCGCAGGCAAACCAAGAGAAGGTATGGAAATACATAAATTTTATCAATATAATAAATATGGTACATCAGAATAAAAAACTCAATGCAGACAGACATTTCAAAAACTTCGATGAAAAAGAAAATTCATAGATAGAGTATCATTCGCATAGCGTTTTGTATCACAGCATGCACCAACACTGGTTTGTTATAAAATATAATTATTTAAGATATAATAATATACACACATATAACACACGATTAATAATATAGTTTTTGTAAAAACAGTTAATTTTCTGATAAATCCTGAACCATTAAAAGTAAAAGCCAAGTTTATTACACATATTTAGGATAACCAAATGTATAGTATACTTAAACTTAAAATAAATAACTTATATAATGTCAAATAATCACGGCAAAATGAGTGAAATCCAATGGAAGTGGCATTCGATGTCACAAATATGCACCGCAACCAGACGCCAACAATAGGTATGTATTGCAAAATAGTAAATCGAAATCTAATCTTTTATTTTAAACAATGTTTCGATATATCAAAACATTAATCTAAACAACTAGATTTGCTCACTATTTGAATACTTGATATTAAAAACTTCTTTATCAATTTCTGATAAACTCATAACAATTACATATTGACCGAAGTTTACAGAAGCGGTTATATGGTCTGCGTTGTGACATGCTCTTGCCACTTCCTTTGTTCTTACAATCCGTAATATAGAATAGAAAGCTAAGCAATAAATTAAATAATTATTATCTAATGATTCTTAATGAATCAGTCCCAAGTTAGAAAGTCTTCAGAAAACGGTGGATAATAAATAAAACTAACACGTTCAACAATCTGTCACGATTTGTACAATAATTATGTTACTCTACATTCTACCCGCTTATTTACTATTGCTAAATCCTAAATTAAGAAATTAAAACCTAGAAATTAATAAATAATATATTATGAAGGCCCGTATCAGTAAGAATGGACAGTAGTCTTTTCTAAATTGACCAACACATAATTTTTCTATTGGTCTCTTTACAAGATATTTGAAAGTAATAAACTCTTGGTTGTTTCAATCTATAATTACCGCGGATGATGATTCTATTGACATAGATAATTACTCTCAAAAGTACGTACGTAAATAGTCGTACTAATTAATGTTAAGGCTGTTAATACATTTGTTCATTGTATGGCTTTTCTCGCTTCTTGTGACGATATTAACTTATTTTTCTTGCCTGTAACAAAAATACAAAACAAGGTCAGTTTATCAACACCTTCGTTCGTATATCGTCACTGTTTAAAACGCGTCACTGTCTTTTGAGGAACTTTTCTATTATATGAAATCTACTTTTCTTTGACTAGTTTATTCTTATGTTGTTAAACGGTAGATCAACTTACCTAATTTCTTCTGTAAAGTGGAACGATGTGGCGATTGGGCAGCCCCGGGATCTCGTGACGTGGCATGTCATGTATGTCAAGCGGTCCATCTAAAGGCACATCTGGAAGAAATTCGGGAATCCCAATACCCACTACGGGCTGACTATGTGCGGCTACTGGCGGCTCGTCATGTATGTGTAAGTGGTGGAAATGTTCGTGTTCTTCAGAGGGCGTCATGCCATGGTCATGATCGTGATGCGTATGGTGGTGATGAATCGTCTTGTAAACTGTATGCGTATGTCTGATCTTCTTAACTTTGTAGGGCACGTGAATTACTACCTTCTTCTTACGGATGCTGAAAGAGTGCTCTATATTAGGGGAAAAATAAAGATAGGTAAAGTTCCAACATTTTAATTGGATATGAAATTGTTCATGGCATTATTTTGGCATGACGGAGAAACGTTTCGACATAAAAGCATGCATACGAGCCCCGGTCACAGGTATGTTCGCATTTCAGGAGTTTGATAAATGAGAGTCAAAATAGGTCCTCAAGGGTAAGATTGTTTCGACGCGATCCAAGCTTTCCAAATCCTAGTACTTACTAGTTATCTTCTACTAATTAAATATCAATTTATAATTATTTTAATCTACTTGGGCGCTTGAGAGTTGTTATTGTTGACTGAGTTAATATTAGAATCAGTTTCGCTAACTGGTTCTTATAAAATGTCCATATTCCTTTGTTATATGTGATTGTTTGTCAAACGATCCGAATAACAACACAGCTAATGTACGTATTCAGTGCGTACTCAATGTGTTGACATTGTTTAACAATCCACGTTACTAAAGTGCGCGGTTCCGTCATAGGCCAGTAATTTTGGAAGCTTCCTAGTTCGTTGCGCGTGAGTGCTATTTCACCGTTTCCTGTTATTTCATTTAATTTAGTGGTGAAGCGGCACTGATAACTCGACGAGAGAAAAGCTTTAAACATTATTACGTTATAGCATACAATTTAATACATTTGCGTTGCAGGCAAATTGTAATTTGTTGCTAAATTGAAACCAGGAATTTCGACTTTGGTTTTATGGGCAAGATCTCTCCTGATTATTCTCAAAGACGTATCTGCTATTTTGGAAGATTCAACTAATATATCTTTATCACATTAGACGAACGGGATTAAGTGATAAATAGTAAGTAAGTACAGTAAGATGTTAGAATCATTGTGGGTCTCAAATAGCTTACATTGTCATAACAAAGGCGGTATTATTTTTATTGATGTCGTCAAATGTATACCGCCGTAGTTTTCCCCACTAAATGGTCTGTTGCATTTGCATTAACAACTAATTAGGGCTAAGTTGCTGTCATAGAGAGTATATAAGCAGTAAAATTAAAATATATAAAGTGGGTAGTCCTTACCATTCTGTATTTGCAACTAGCACAGCCAGCAGAATAGCCAGGCCGAAAATTACCTGTAAAATAATATAAACCTTTATTTAAATAATTAGTAAATTTAATTAACATAATCATCATATCTTTTTATGTAGTGAAGTGCTGTAGGTAATACCATTTTGAAGCGTTTTATAATAAGTTATTTATAAATTTTCGCTTTAGCTCATAAAACATCTAGATGACTTAGCAGTACTGTATTTACCGGATACTATTGTTAGTCGGTTTCACACACAAACTATGGGGACTATTATGTTGTGCAGTAAGACGATCTATGCCCAATTTCGTTGTGCTCAAAAGCAATTTCGCGTATGTGATAGCTCGTTTATGTTATCGTGTATACAATGAAATGTAGCAATGCTCTAAATGGTAACAAGTATAAATAAAGCAAAAAGGGGGTTTAAGTAAGTATAACAATTTTTCGTAAAGTTCTTAAATAATAAATCTACGATTTGCTATTTAAAATCTATAAACTAGAGACTTTTATATAAAAGTAATAGTATAAATAAATTACAAATATAATGAAAGCTATTTGATGGTATAATTGTTTTACTCATTGAAATTAAACTACTATATACGGATTTTATCGCGTTGTTTATTTCTGTATTACAAAATTTTGAAAATATTACACTACTACTACTATTGATTTTATTTATTTGACTAATTTATAAGCTAATAAAATTATTTAAACTATTAAATCTATTTATTTTTGGTTTACACTTTCCCCGACGTTTCGGTTGCTTTTCAGCAGCCATGGTCACGGGGAGACTAAGATGGTAGTTGTCTCAATGTTCCAGTGTAGTTATTTCAAAGTACCTGAACATAATTTAATTATTGGTGTTTCTATTTACGCAGAATGAGCTCAAAGTATCATGAAGTCTAGCTGTGGTTTGTTTCTTCTTGGGTTTGACTATTTGAAGTACTGGATCCCAAGCTGGTGGTACATTCCAACCATCTTCTCTATTGAAATTGGGATGTTTTTTGATCTCAATAGCCTCGCGAAGCATCCTTGGCAGGAATCGGTGTTCTTTAGCGAGAATTTGTTTTACTGTTAAAACTAATCCGTAATCCTTTTTAAGTTGAACCTCATAAGATAAATGTTGCATGAATACACATATACTATACTATTTGTTTTTAATATAAATCAAGTCACTCATTACCTACACAATCGAGACTGACAAATGAAAATTAATAGTAGGTAGTAATAATAGTAAGATCTGCACATTATAAATATTAGTCACTGCAATTAGCAAACAGGCATGCAAATATTAAATAAATATTTCTCATGGGCGTTAATAAAAACTTACCGTGGTTCTACAATCCATAATTGTATCTATTGTTGTATAACAATGTGGTGAAAAGCACAGCAGGCGAACATGTGTTTTTCGCAAAAAGCGCGGAGAGAAGCGCGTGCGAAATATAACCGGGAATTCAATGAACGACGCGTGCGACGCTTTTGCACACTTATACAAAAATTGCACTTTCCCACCTATCCGATGCGACCGTGTCTAACAGCTAACTAGCAATGAATGCCGATGCGCCAATCAATACTTATATACGCCATACATTAACACTAACTACGAACACTTAGTATACGCGATCCGACCGTCCTATTTCAGAAGATGGGCTTTGTATACAGCTCACTCTCTCTAATGTGGATCTAGAAAAATCCAACCCCTCTTTAACAATGAACGTTCCGTCAAATTCTATTGATAAGTAAGTAAAAACCTATGAACAAGTATTGCTGTGAATGACTCTACTACACATAGTGAAATGTCCTACACTCGTAGGTCTTACTTTCCGTTAAAGTGCGTTTTATTTATTTAGTCGTTGGAGATATAATTATGTACTTATTTATTTCATATTCCTACTACAGCATTACCGATTGCTAAAAAAAATTATTTTTCTTGTTTTGTGACTTGACAAGAAGCTATAATTTTGCAGTCTAGATACTTTACATACATGCGACGCGTCTTTACAGCAGCTTCGCATATTTCATTTTACAAGTCGTTGTAGAAAACGGAACATTCAACATATTATGTATGACAGTGTCGTAGCTGCTTCCGCGCGTAGCACTAAAGTTTGCAGCGCATCCGCGCGTCTAATGACCAGCGGCTAAACAATATAATAGTTTGGTATTACACAGCGAATCGCTCTGCTAATTTTATTACACAAAGGAATAGTTTAATATATAAATAATAATAGCAGCCCTGTATTGCACTGTCCCATTGCTGGGCACGGGCCTCTTCTAAGCGTGAGAAGGGCTAGGTTGTAGTCCACGCGTTCAAGACTTCTAATGTCTACGAGAATATTATGGAGAACTCTTAGACATGTAGATTTCCTCACAGTGTTTTCCTCCACCGTTAAAGGTGATATTTTTTTTAATAATAACTTTTATTCTTTTTTTTTTTTTTTTTTATTATCAGAAAAATACCCTACGACTAATTACATTTGAAACTCGCCAAACATATTGTTTAACGGCGAGATACGCTCTTATCATTAGTACTAATCTACATTACAAAACTATTTTAAAATATAAAGTATGTTAACTATAAGAATAAACATAAAAATAAAATTTCTATGATAAATATCATAAAACAGGTAATTTCACTTATAATATATGAGTAACAATTATTATTTAACTTTTATGTAGGTATTGTAATATTTTTAGAGTACTTGAGACTGTAAAAGGATATCTTTTAATCTTTTTTTAAGGCAGCTATAACTAATTTTTGGAACCTCTCTTAATATAGGCAAATTATTAAATATTGAAGGTACAATATACTTGTTTGTTCGTTGGCCGTAATAATTTGTTACTTTTGGTTTCACAAGTTTGTGTTCCCTTACTCTTTTAGCATTATATTTATTTTCAACAAAATGTTTGTACTGATCACTATAGTAATATTCTAGGCTTATTAAGTATTCAACCTTTTTTTCAATTGGCAGGATTTTACAGATAGGAAACAATCTGCTATAATCCTTATTACACATATTTTTATCCTGCTTACTAACTAAGTATTTTATCAGTCTCATTTGGAGGTTTTTTATGTCGTTTAAGTAGGTGATAAAAGTTCGTCCGTATACAACCAGTCCGTAGTTTATCAGTGAGTCTGCAAGGGCAAAGTATACTATTTTTATAGTCTCTGCATTTAATACTGTTTTATGCTGGTAGAACTTGGCCAGTACAGATCTCAACCTAGCGCATATATCAGATATATGCATCGCCCAATTGAAGTTCTTATCGATCCTTAATCCTAAATATTTAAAATTGTCAACATATTGTAAAGTAGCGCAACTACAATTTAATTTGTTTCTATGTAAGCATTCGTATTTATGTCCTATTATGTTGAGGTTATCAGTACTTGTGTTCTTCGCGATCTGATTGTATGGAGAGTGAAGATGCATGCATTTCGTTTTATTGAGATTAAGTATGATGCCATTGTCATGAGCCCACTTCGTTATATTTTCAAAATCTGACTGTATATTTGTTTGTACCTGCGATATATCTTTGCTTATCTGCTATTTATTACGCACTACGCATAACTTCGAAAAGTCGGAGATGGGGAGGGGATCCTTGGGATCGAACTCGAGACGGAGGTCTCGAGTTCGAGGCAGTCCAACGGTTTTCTACTAGACTATCGTTGTTTATTCCAATAGTTTAATACTGTTGTAGTTATACTTTTTAGGATGCTGTTGTTGGTATTTTATCTTAAAATTGTATTCTCGTAATAAAATCTGTTAAAAATAGAGTTCCGATGTAATCTCAGTGTCAAAATTATCACATATTATATATTTCTAAGTTTTAATAACCGGCAAATGTGAACGTAAATTATATTTTAGCTATATATGACTATAATTAGACTATATCTCGATTGTATAAAAATAATATCACTAGAATTGGTCCAGAGTTATGAGATGGTTTGGCCGTATCTTAAACAATTCTACACTAGTACGGGTAATACAGGAGTTGGTTTAGCGAAATTGTTCACTACCGAAATCATAAATTTACTATCTATTAAATTATTACTTACTTAATTATTAGCAATTGTGATCAGCTATCATAAACTTACGAATTCAAGGAATTGTTTAATTTTAACCATTGAATAAAAAGGCACTCACTCGGCTAATCTTAAAATTTCGGCTTGTCGTATATAGAAACAAACTAAGCAGTTGAGAAGCACAAAAATACCGTTTCGTGAACGATACGACTTATTATAATTGTAAACGTATCTATGTACAAAGAACAGTGGTGGAGGTGAGTAGTTCGTGATTGTAATGAATTAATTGCTTGTGTCGATATATGGTTTGTTACTAATTATACTAGAAAGATGAAAGTATGCTTTATTAACATTTGCGCGCGAGATTTTCCCACCAATATTGTATATGGACAGATAACATAAAAAATGGCAAATAATATATTTTCTTACTTACGTACTAGTTATTAGAAAAGGTTTGTTTAGATGTTATCAGTAATAGCTCGTATATTATGTTAAAACAAGTTTGAGGTGAAACTGACCAAACAACCTAGCAATTTGTTTACAAATGCTACCAAGGAAACCGAAACGTTGCAGAAATCCATGGGCCGCACAATTACTTTTCATAAAACTGTTTCACGCTGCGTAATGTGCTATTTCAACCAATTATCGAATTATAGTGACGAAAACCATAAAATTGATTTACAATTTATACGAAAATTTTGTCCAATGATGTTTATCGAAAAGGTATCTGGCCTCATTCGTTACCACACGATTTATAATTTCTTTTAACTCCGCATTAACATGTTTAAGTACATATTATAAGGAGTAATTAGCGATATTTGAATATGAATGTTCTCTACCAATTACAAAGCAAAATCAAGATATCATCTGTAGTCCAGCATTACAATAGAATAGATTGTAGTTTAAAAACTATCAACATTCGCGTCATTAAAGTCGGAGCTAGTGAAACTGATGAGAGTTCTGCAAATTACGTCTTACATTGTGATCACAGCTCAGAACATCAGTAGGTACTTAAGGCCAGTTCGAAATACGGTAATATAATCGAAAGTTATTCAGTTTCCATTTAAACGTTATATTTATGACACATATAATCAGCAAAGCTGCCTCCAGCTTCTAGACAGGCACAAGTCGACCTTTGCTGAAGTAGTTTTTCTGAAGAGTGGGTTGATAATAATTGTTACATACAACTAACTAGATAAGTATTTAGTACAATATGGCATATTCCTTTTGTTTTTTATCTGTATACAGGGTGATTTTGAAATCGTGTAATTCCTTTTAACCACGCATTCTACTGGTGATATAGAATAACCCTGACCATATTTTTATTTAAATAGAATTATTTTTTTTGAAAAATTTATGTACCGTTTTTTTCGTGAAATGGTGTCAGATAGTCATATGTTAACCAACCGAGGCAATTTTAATTTTTTACTAATTAAAATAAAAGTATATGTTATAATAAAATCGTAAATAGATTTTGTTTGTTAATGCATTTGTACACGCTATTGTACGCTAATCAATAAATGTGGTTTTAACTGAAAATCACATTTAAATTGGTTAAATGACAGCATAAAAAATGATTACACTTTTACGGTAAATGTCTGCGTTACGAGATTAAGATTATTTTAGCAAATATGATATATGTAAGTCTGGTGGTCTGGAATCATAGGCTAAAGTTATTTTAACCATTCTTTGTCATTGCCCATAAGTTTATAAGCATATCCAAACTGTAATGGACATGGAATAGCCACAGACAGAAGTGTTAAAACTTATGATGTAATTGGCGTTCATACCTGAGATTGAATACGTACAATACAGACAAGAAAAAGTAAGTAACAGAAGTAAGACTGTAATTCGTATGATATATGTACCTACATATTTTTTACACACTGCGTATACATTCCACAAATCGTTTACACTTGACCATAGATAAAACACTATTGTATAACTCACTTGACCACCAAAAATCACTTATCGCTCCGGCCACATGTCATGTTGACCACTAAAAACTGTACAAGTCGGCGAATGTCGTAAAACAGAATTACCCGAATGCGTCTAAAGAGCCACTTCTAGTAATAAAAAACGTTTAGAACAGAGTACTAATCTAGTCTAACAAAATGTCAAATATAAATACAAATGCATTTAATCTCACGCTTGACGTTTGTTTGAATTTAGAAGAATACTATTTGTTATATTTATACTCAGAAACAGATAAGAAAGTATTTTATTTATTATTATACAAACTAATTTAAGTAGTTTATATTACAAGAATTGGCTCTCCGATCATATCGATCGATCAATTGTGTAAGCAAATTCAAGCAAAATTTTTGGGTTCTTATGTTTTATTGACGAACTCTAGTTATTCTTTTGCATTTATTATGCTGTAAATGCATAAGAGTTAAGGGAACAGCTAAGTAAAGTTTGTCTAAATGTACCAATATTTACTATATACATATTTCTTTTATATTAAACACCTGACGCTTGTCAGAAGCTCCTTGTAAAATGTTGTGTGTGTGTGGCATACGCAAAAGAAATGAAACAAACTTTAATGGATAAGAAAGTTACCACCAGTTGACAAATATTTGTTTACATAGTAAGTCTATGTAAACAAATATTTGTCAATAAACCATACCTGTTTCATACAAGCTTGTGTCTAGAATTTGAAAACGTACAATCGAAACAGTTTACAATTACTATCATGTATAAAGACAACACGGAAACGGCATGCGTGGGCAATCTAACCACGGCTGCAGAATTCGTATGTTTACCTATATCAAAACACGCAAACTACTTCCTCGGATACTCTAGTAATCAAATAAGAAACGTAACCGGTAATAGCACCGGATATACGGAGAATTATATAATTATATAATATTACCAACATTCAATACCTTAATTTAATCTTTTCTTAGTATTAGTTTCGTAAATCTAGTGTCGGCACTTTCGTATTCAGTTTAGCGTGAACAGATTTCGGCGCTGGTGATACCTGGAATATAATAATATGAATATTAATACAATATTATAAATATGTAAAGCGTTCCTATATCATCAGAGACTGTTGCCTTTTCACAGCTAAACAGTTGAACCGATTTTGACGAAATTTGATAAGAAATATGTAGACAGATGCGAGGACATGACATAGCGCAAGCGTTCTTAAAACAATGTTAATAAAGTTGCTCGTTCAATTAATTTTTAATAATAATAATAATTAGCACCAATGCCCTGGTTTCAGAATAAGGCAAGTAATGCAATGCAATAAAATGTAGATGGATTCTACATCCATCTACATTTTATTCTTCTTTTACACAAGCACATCGTCGGAAGCGCGAATACTAGAGTACCCATATATCGAGAAATGTAGCTATAAAGTGAGAATAGTATACCCACTCCAAATTAATTAAAAGAGCCTAAAAACTTTACTCATAATTCGCATTTATTTTCTTACTAAAGATGACATTAAGTTGCCGTTTTTACACACCTCACCCTTCATTCTTGACATAATATCTTCTATTTCCTTATGTTTTGAAATATTCGCATCCATACAAATATTTAAAATGCTTTTATCTAATTTTAATTAATTACATGAATAGTAGATGAATAGGGGCATAATTAACGGGAGCGACTGTACATACCTGAGTTTGTTGAAAATGTTTCCATAGAGCATACCGTAATTCCCAGTCTTCAAAGAAAAGAGTAGGTTTATTCCAAGTGACATTTTGTCGTCCTATTTTGTAAAAGTGCATGATTGGTGGATTTAACTGCGGAGCTTCTGTCGCGCGTCTGTACAATATTTTGTTTACATAGCTGTATAGCACAGGAGCTTTATGTACCCAACAGATTAAGGACATCACGGATATCACGATAGCATGCATCCAATATCTACTAGATGTTGGAATTTTCTCCGCATTCAATGCCATATCTTGTATAGACATCAACATACAAGCGGCGGCAGCGGCCGTCAGCCCACATGGCACTTCTAAAATAATAGCACAAAGGATAGTGTATATTACTTTAAGATTAACGATGTTCATACTGTGATGCTCGACGGCTGCCATTAAGCAATCATGAAATCTTTCTCTGTGATGTCTTATGAAACTCTTGTCGTTCAAATTACATATGCCTGTCGTAACATTCACCTATAAGCAATAAACGCTTCGTTACGTAAGGGATGTAGGAACTTTAACTATATAGGAAATTTAGGAATACAGTCGGGACAAACCTGTGAAAATTCGTAGAATACCGTAGGAACACTCAGGTAACGAGAATTCTGTTGTCGGTCTAGGAAAATTTGTAGTAGCCTACAGCCGACAAGACTATAGGTAGTGTTAGAGGAAGCCACTAAATGACTCAATATGTGTTCGATCAAACCATCCCCAAAGCTATCGTTATAAGTACCTACATTGTAACAATTAGCTACATGGTATAACAACGAAGAAAACTCTAGAACATCTTGATGGCTCATATTGACCATCGAGAACCAATTCAACATAGTGGTTATAATCAACAGACGGTGGTGGTTTTCTACTCTTTCGAAGATGCGACGAAGACAAACTTCAAAGCCTTTTCTTAAATACCTGTAAGCGGATATTCTGTTACCGTCTTTAGCAATACTATGAGCAAAGAAATCTAGCAGCCTCGTGACGTATGGTAGTAGCTTATGTTTATCAATTATCCAATTAGTACTATTAAGTAATTCATACAATACTCTCATTCGATGTCTGGCAGATTTTACGTCGTTGAATAAAACATAGTGTATGTCAGTCAAAATTAAATTGAATAATGTTGTCTTTCCTCTATTAAAATATAAAAGCACTTCCAAAATTTGACTCACGAAGCTCTCAAACGGCCATAATTCAACACGCGTAAAAAAATTTAAAGTAATTTTTATAGTTGTTTCACTACGTTCTGGCAATAACATATCCATAGTTTTCTGAAAAGTTGCTTCTGCTTTGTGAAACGTGCGCTTGCCCCACCAAAACCAATATTTAGATGTAAGTCGGCTGAGTTTCAACCGCATACCAAAGTAGTACACCAACGTTAAAGCACAATTTAATAGTTCCTCAAAATCACTCTCTTGAAGACACACACGGCGGCAATTTTTTAGAATAAAATTCAATTTTTTTATTGATCTCACTTTGCTTTCGTAATGCGCGGAATTTAAATTCATGGGCATAAAGAAATTATGCAGATCGTTTATTTTCGCCTGTAAGTCTTGACGTCTTAAATACTGTATTTTGTAGGTAGTCCACATTTTTACTATTTATTATTGATTGAATACCTTATTTTACTTTAAAATACCCATTCTAGCTTGCCGTGACAGCTAGATTGCGTCACTGCCAAATATTTTTAGATTCGGAAAAATTGCAATGCTACTCTTAAATCCAAGAAAAAGTTTTTATTAAAATACTTTACACTTCACATATCTCAGAGACAAATCTATACACTTTATCAAATCAAATCTCTAAAAGAATCCATACAATAAAATTGTAACGGAGCTGATCTCCGTCGGTATGTCTTCCTGAACGCAACTCACATAAAAACAACTGCACAAATTTTACTTGGTGGATACTCCATTAGGCTATTTTTTGAGTTATACTGTGTGTGCAAGATTAATAAGAAGTTATTACCTATACCTAACACGCAACGATTTCATTAGTGTTATAATTATATATAAGCAGGATACGTAGATGTTGGTATATAAAGTCACGCTGAAAAAGGAGTGGAGCAGTAAACATAAAAATCTATTACCGCGCGTGAAACTATGCACACAACTAATTATATTATTTAATTAGTTGTGTGCGTACTTACGTATGTAACTTATCGATGATATAGTAATTGCCCTGAAATATAAACACCTACGGCGCTTATAGTGCTATAAGCCGTTGTTGCCCGAATGTTTAGCCCGGCATAACTACATACATATATTATCCGACCACATCCTGCAATACAATGTTACTAATTCAAAATATTTTAGCCAAAGTATTGCCGGTTTAGAAATGAAATACGAAGTCATTCACTTATTATATTATCAAGACATAATTATTGAATTATAATGTCTAGGGCATTTTTATGTTTATTTAATAATACCCTATAAATTAAAATTTAATAATTATGCTTTGATGATTATGATCAAAACCACAATTTAATATCTTTTTACGCTTTATATCATTAATCATTATTAAAATTAATACAAGCCGCTGCGATGCATATAATGTCTTCAGAAAGTCTGCCCAATTGTACCTTATCTAGTGACAAAATGATAGGCCATACTGCTGCATCTCGTCCAGCCATATGTTGCATTAGGTAATTGGTGAGATGGCCGAGTTATAGTTGAACACACCTTAAAATTATTGTACGTTTAGAAACCCCTTTTTATAGCAGAGGGTTTGTTCGCTCTTCATTTTAGTATTTTACTATATAATGATAATCACAGTGATAGTAGCTAAGTAATGCCATAAAAACATAATTTGCAAAACATCGTCTTTACTTCAAGTATAGGACAATACTTTGGAATTAAAGTACTTTATACGGATTTTGTCGCGTCGTCGTCTAGAAAAGCCAGCCACAGTCGAGCGCCTGTCTGCCATACTACCATATGTAAAGGGTGTCACTGACAAGATTGGCTACATCTTGAAGCGAGTTTCAATCAACACAACCGCCAACGATGATAAGTAAACTTTTACCTTCCGTCAAGTGCGTGATGTGATGATTTACGATTTACAAGATGCAGGGTCTATAAAATAGATTGTGATTGTGGACCTCATGCATTGGTCAAACCAAGAGAAGCATAGGCACCCGCATAAAAGAACATATAGCTGATGTAAAACACCAACGCTCGTTGAAGCCTGCTGTGTGTGAACATGTGCAACAAGGGACCAACCACTACCTACGATTTGACAACCAACCCAAGAAGAAGCATAACACAGCTAGACTTCATGATACTTTGAGCTCATTCTGCGTAAATAGAAACACCAAAGATTAAATTATGTTTGGATACTTTGAAATAACTACACTTCAGATCATTGAGATTATTACCATCTTAGTCTCCCCGTGAACATGGCTGCTGTAAAGCAACCGAAACGTCGCGCGTCGGAGAAAAGTGTAAAATTAAATATAAATAGTTTTAATTAATTTAAATAGTGTAAATTCAGTAAAGTTCAATAATAGTAGCGTTAGAGTTTCAAAATTATGTAATAAAAGTGTTTTAAAATAAGCAACGCGACAAAATCCGTATAAAGTAGTTTAATATAAATGTATAACATTCGCGTAAACATGAGACAATATAATACTTTGGGACAATATACATATGTACAAGTTTGACAAACAACTTGTAAACGAATAGCGATAGAGTTCATAGAATATCAGAATTGTATTATAACATTGAATGGAAAAGGCTCTTCTTACCCGAGTTTAAAATAAAGAAAGTTTTCTATTCCACGCGTATGTTTCATTGTTTAAGTACGTTTGTTGATATGCCGGCAACAAAGCGACTGAAATGGCTAGGTTATTTTATTTAAAAGATTTTACTGCCAGCCTGTACTCATATTAATTACAAATAATAATGACAATATATAGTATGCCGCTTTTATTTGGCTCGTAATGAATTAAAATTTGTATTGCTCTGATCTCTAACTGCATTGTTAGCAAATCGGTAATGGAATAGTCTAATAGGTCTCGGGTGCCACGGGAGTCGCACCTGAGACAAGCAAAGTGTCGAGAAGTTCTCAGTAGCACAAAATCTGCTACTGTTACCGGGTAGATGGCAAAAGATTTGCACCGTGCTACGTGAGACCAAAAACCATAATTAATTAAACAAAAACCTTATCACACATCTTGGTGTGAGTCTATTCATCTATAGGGTTTATGCTTGGTGTAATTTACTGTACGTTTAAGAACTGCAACATATTTCAATGAATCTGTTACTATTAAATCATATTAATCTAAATAGATAGTTGCCTAGACGGCTGCTCTGATTAGTTCTTAAACCCGGTATTGAAACTTTTAACCCTATAAAACCTTATACCGAGGTTTTAACAAAAAAGAATCAACTACAGATATAAATGGTTATACCAAATTCCTTTTGTGAATATGACGAAAATACTATCAAGTTCTTGAAAACTTAGTATAACTAGAAGATAAACCAAATAAAATGATAATAAAAACAGACCTCAGCGAACATTCTGTTCAATTGAAAGTCGTAGACAAACGTACAAACGGAGCCTCGCGGGGCCCACTCGGGAATAAAACGAACAAGTAAGAGAAGCAACTAAAAGGAAAGGACAAATTAGCTTTAAAATATAATTTACACATTCTGTTGATATACCTAATATGTGTATACAGATACCATTTATATATTATTTTACCTTTATTTACTTTTGTTGAATTTGGTAGTGGTGGAGCAATTTAATATTTATATTATGATAAAGGCTTGTATTTTATCTTTAAAATCTGTTAAAGCAACCAATAATGAAATGATTATGTCATTGATAATCTTAGCTTTTGTCTAAGACAAACAATTAAACGTTACAGCAAATAGAAAATAAAAATATATTAACAAAAAGCTTTATCAATACTTATAATAAACCAACTAATAAAATCTGGTTCGATTTGATTGGTAGATTTTGTGTTAGCACCAAATTTACCAGCCAAAATATCTTAAATAATTAGTTAGTACAGTTATTTTTTTCTGAAGAATACAGGACAAACAAAACTCTGTCTTTAACTAGCACAGATTCAAAGAAATCACTCAAATGCTTAGGATTTTCTGTCAAAAAAATTCTTAGCAGAGGCACCGTTTTTAAAATTGGGCCTTGTAGACTCCCATGAGGTTTAAACCATAGCTAACATTATTGTCAACATCTACCTACTCCTTCCGGGAAACAGGCGTAAAATATTATAAATGTCAATCTATGTTTAGTTATTTTATTAGGCACAATATTGTATTGAACCGGCTAAGTATCTGTTAATATCATACTTGTGATGACATGACAGACTGATTCTGACTTTGTATTACACCATACTAACAGTATTATTTACTTATGAACCAGTAAATACTATAAATAAAATAATAATATATTTGCTAAATATGAAATTTGAAAATTCAAGATTAATTAGTGTCTAACTCTTTAAACCGTAAGGTTAATGTGACGCACATAGGACGTAAAACGTATAATTTGCCTAGTCTCATGAGAGGTCTGTTACAAGTGGGTTCCACTAACTGAAATAATGATTTTGGTTTTCGTGTTAGTAGGCAAATTATTAGAAACAGCATAGAATCAGTGGTGTAATGTAAAATGTTTACAATGGAAAACTATATAATTATAATATGGTTGTGTATTTATTACCTTGACATTTCGTTAGGTATGATGTAATAAAACACTTCTGAAAACGGTATCTACCACATAATACACTCGGCGTCAAAAAAATCGCACTTCTCTGAAAATAAGTTATAAAGCCTAATAATTTGCAAACCAGTACGTTTACCCCAAACAATGTTAATATTAATTGAAAGTACATTTAATTAGCTTTTATTAAACAACAACCTAATGAATAAATTCCTTAAACAACCGCATGTACTGCATGTTGAAGAAAATGATATCCAAATACTCGTTACATAGACCACAACTTGCCGCACTTTCATGGGCTATAAAAAGGGCAGTAAGCATCAAAATTAGGTCATTCGACATCCAGACGTTGTAGAGAACACATGAAAATACAGAACACAAGAAAACAGCCCTACAAAATGGATACCACTGCAGATCAAGCCGCTCAAGTGATAGCACTACTGCAAACAGGGATGCGACAGTGTGATGTTGCTCGACAACTGAACTTGAGCCGTTTTGCCATTCGTCGAGTGCTCCAACGGTTTCAAGAGACTGGGGGCTACACCCGGAGACAAGGATCAGGAAGACGGCGCTGTACATCTGAGAGAGATGACCGTTTCATTGTGACGACGTCATTGCGGAACCGTTTCTCCAATGCTGTTGAGCTGCAACAGCAGCTCCGTGGGGCTCGTAGAACCGCAGTGAGCACATCTACGATTAGAAGAAGGCTGCGAGAAAGGAGTATTGCGGCCAGAAGACCAGCCAAGGGCCCGAAATTAACGCCACAGCATCGTAGAAAGCGATTACAGTTCGCTCGAGAACATCTCAACTGGGATCTTGAACAATGGAGGACCGTACTCTTCTCAGATGAGACGAGAGTATGTCTCTTCGTTAACGATAGGCGAAGGAGAGTGTACAGAAGGCGAAACGAACGGTTTTCTGAAGCTTGCTTGGAGGAGACAGTGGAATATGGAGGGGGATCTTGCATGTTCTGGGGCGGAATTTCAGTCGACGGCAAGACGGAACTCGTTTGCATATCCCGGACTGGAGGTGCTCGTGGTCAGGGATCACTAACCGCTCATCGGTACATAACCGAGGTGCTGGACATGCATGTAGTCCCATATGCAGGATATGTTGGGGATGGGTTCACTTTAATGCACGACAATGCTCGTTCCCATACCGCAGTAATCGTGCAGGATTATCTACACGAGGTTGGGATTCCAGTTTTGCAGTGGCCAGCGAGAAGCCCAGACCTGAATCCAATAGAGCATCTCTGGGATGAACTAAAACGACGAGTACGGTTACGTGATCCTGCCCCAGCAACTCTACAAGACCTCCATGATGCTGTAATTGAAGAATGGAATAGGATTCCTCAAGATAGTGTGGTACGGCTGATTGGGTCTATGCAAGAACGAATGGAAGCTGTTATTAGAGCAAGGGGGGGGTTGCACTAGGTTTTAAGTAGCATTTTTTATTAATTTCTTTTGTTGTTTTGTAATTTTAATGCCTGTTTTTGTTTGAATATTTTTTCCTAATAAAGATAATTTTTTCACTTGACACATGCACCTTGTTTTTTTTTAAACGATTGTAATTGAATACATATTTCTGTATTTTACTGTTACTATACCTACCAACCTTTCAAATAAATAGCATAAAACAACCATACAAAGGATTAAACGCGACATAAACCGAATTGAATTAAATTTTTGCAAAGGTGCGATTTTTTTGACGCCGAGTGTATGAAGCGGAACGCTTGTTATCCATCGTAAACATTTTACATTACAATATTGATTCTATGCTGTTTATTTTGTTATTGTATCTATATAGTATTTCAGTTGATTTTAGTAGCAACTATCCTTCTAATACTACATATGTGAAACTATGAATCCATATCATCTTGTAGACGTAGAGCACTAATTAAATAACTTTCTTAAATAGCGCAACAATGCTGCATTATTAAAATTTTCATGAAAACGGTTAGTGTGATATTAAAAACATGATGAAAGTGTTTGCGTAACATTACTTCCCGCATAAAGTTGAATTGGCCGACTAGCGCAAGTATGCGTTCGCATTCCCCGTGGTAGTACGCCAAAAGTCACAATTACGCGATGGTGTTTGCACGTATACTTTACTTTGTTACGACACCTTATCTATTGACTACAGTTACGTGCTGTCTTACTATAGCTCACACTATTAAGCGAACAAGCTTGTCTCATTCTATTTTCACCAGAATAAGAAATTGTGCTCTACTTACGTTGTTTTTCACAACGAATAGCTTATTGTACTCTAATAATGTTTGATTTATATAATATATTTAATAGAGAGGCAAAATAAAACTGTTGTATATTTTTATATTTTATTTAGAAAGAACACACGTTGCTCTAAATCTATCAGTCTTCGTAATCCTTAAAACGACAACCTCATATAAACATTATAATATTAGATTGTAATTAAACGAAACAGAGCATTTCACTCCAAGACGATAAATTAAATATAATAAATCAATGAAATAAATTATACATTAGAAGATAGAGTCATCATTGGTGGGATTCCTTAGAGATTATGAGCTAATTCTCTGAGAATGACTCTATTGTTTATTGGGGGTTTGGGCGTTGTCAGTCGCCATCGACACTTGTTGCGGAACGTTAAACGTTGCCTGGTTGTAAGTTTGTGCCATGTATGGGCCCGGACCAACTTGTTCTTGCAGTTTCTCAGCCTCCTCCGGGGCCACGGGACACATGCACGGCACTAACTGAACGTGCTGAAGCGACACAGGAGTTAAACTGGCTCCAGCAGGCACACTTATAGGGATTGGTGCGAGGGTCTGCTGAATCGGCTGCATCTCTGGCTGTTGGTACTGCGGTGCCTGAATCTGGTACAGCTTGTGGGCATCGTAAGGTGTATACGTATATTGGTAGCGGTAACCAGGTGACATGTTGGGATGAAGAGGCTGCATCCATGTTTTTTGAGACGATGGCTGACTTCTGCAACATAACAAATAATGGGAACCTTAGCATCAGAAGCGTCATAGACTAATAAAATATGCAATTAAATTATAAAAATACACAAGCAATTTATTTGAGAATTATCAATGACGAGTTGTCGACGTAAAACCCAAGAGCCAACTCCGATAAAAAGTCAGTTGTCAGTACATAAAATGAAAACGCACGTCATAAAATAATATTTTCTGTATAAGGAAACGGGTAGTTTTTTTTATCTGCTGCAATGTGTTTTTATGTTACGATAACACGACAGTCGACGTTATCATGTTTTATGCATCATGTGTGGATGTAGTGTCCGCAAGGGGATGTCCGCAGTCCAGCGCGATGCTAACGTATATTTCGGGGCAATATACCACGTGCCGTTCTACTATATCGGCGACCGGCATTACACGTGACGTCTATGTGCGTTGGACGCGTAAACATCAGACATAATGTTGGTCCCACAACACTCATTGACTAGCACAGGCATTACACGTATTAACACAGCGAATTGAATAATAATTAGTATTACTCAATAATTACGAGCGTTATGGTAATTAATAATGTTTCTGTGTTAAGTTACGTGTACCATGACTGAAAACGGTTTGAAGCGACGGAAGCCTGACAGTTGGAGTATTTAAAATTGCTATGAAGATTATGGATTTTATGTCTAATTATTATTGCATTACTGACATGCAGTAGTATTTAGCTTAGAATAGGTTATTACTTATTATTGATTTGTTCAGTGAAGTTGCCTAATCTTTGACATAAAATGATCATTTACAACTTGTCATCTAATTATTATCTTTAAGTTTATATATTTTTGAAGCATTGTTACATATAAGTAATAATTAATTTGTGTTGTTGACTGTCTCCATCGTGTAACTATATAAATTAAAGTTTTACTATTTTGATACATTAGTGTTAATGGAAAATGTTTGTTTTAGATATGTCAGGAGGTACTCGTTAAATTTTCTTATAACTAAAATTATTGCGATTTGTGATGATTTATTGACGAAGAGAATATCATTCAATATCCATATAAAATAATCCAAATAACAACTATTAATTATTAAACCTGATCGCTCCGGATCGTGTGTGTAATATTTCAATATTAATTCGAGCAATCCAAATCATTCACCACCTGTACCTACCGCTTCGCTTTCGCTGTTCGTGTGTGGTCGGCTTAAGCTAGAGATGAGATTCTAAGGATGTGTTACACTGGCGAGTGATTTATCTAACTAAATATGTGTTGGCTAAGTCTATACAACCGCTCTACAATTGTGTAAAATCTCACTACCAATCTCGCTTACGAGTATGGCCTAAAACATTACCTATGCTGTCTTTATGACTAGAGTTCGAGTTTTTTTACAGAATTGCAGGGCAATTTATAATACAGTATTATTACATTTTGTGTGAATTAATGACTCTAGCAGATTTAGTTCTCATTAAATTTTACGATATGATTGACCTTCGCTCTTTGAAATTATAGTAATCGCTTTTGCTTGCTTGCTAATTTCGTTGGTTAATAGAAGTATATAAAAGATAGGTACTTACGCCGTATCAGATCCCCATTTCATAAAGAAAGCCTCAGACGATGCCACTAGCGCCAAACTTAGAAAGAAATGCATCTGCAACGAAACCTCACATTAGATTTTACAAAACAAATTACAATTATTCTGAACAGCTACAGCGTCATTAAATAAACAGAACAAAATAAGATGTAACGGTTACTCAAGCAGTCACGTAACACAAAAAGGAACAAACATGTATAATCTGCACACTTCTACTTCATGTTAGTCAAGAGGAAAATGAAAGTACGTAGGTAATATAACTATTCTACGATAAATATATAACACAGAATTATATCAGTCTAACAAAGACTTGTTTCTATAAATTTCTTATTAAATATAGACATATTTAATAACAAATTAAGATAATAAAGTAATGTACCAATTGAAGTAAAATCACAAGTAGATAACTACAGGTCTAAATGTTGATAAAATTAAGCCCTGTATTTTTTACTACTTAATAGTTTTAGTTGTTATAATGTACCTAAAATATTTAACAGACCACCGCTTAATCACCTATTTATAATTAGTGACTGACTAGCCAGCGTTACTTATACGATAAAAATAATTAAGGTACCTATGATAAATATCAATATATTTTAACAATTAATTGTACTAGCAGATACTACATAAAACTCGAATAAAAATCAACTTCCCATGCAAGTTGTTAAATCATTTAAATGTCTATATTATATAATAACGTCTTTAGTACAACAACGCCCGCCGCAAGCGTCCTTAATTATGTTTATGATTATTTGGATATCCACTTTATATGATTTTAGATTTGTAGATAGCCTCTCCTTAATCGGAAAAAACATTATATACAATGTAATACAACATGAGTCAGAGAGAATTAAACCTTATGGGTGCTACAGACCAAATTTTTATTATTATCTATTCATCAATCGCAAGTTTACAAACACTACTACTACACTAGATACCTATATTAAACCTGTTATACCACATCGTCTAATTTTGCGGTTCAGAAAAACTTAACTGTTTAGTAAAAAATAATACTAATATAAGCAAACGAGAAAAAAAAGGTATAATTTCCGAAAATATTATACGAAGTTAATCTCACCTTTATTTAAATATTGCTTGAAATTATAGTAATATTTACCTTTAACATCATTCGCACATATATTCTGCAAAATAAATATTCTGAACTAGTCTAGTTTGTTTATAGCATTAATGGTAAATATTACTAAGCAAAATAAAAATACTTAAACAATATGCAGAGCAAGATTTCGCAAAGCCCAAACTTAAGAAGTAACACAAGCTCGAAGGCGTTTCAGAGAAATATGTTAACAGACCTATTTACATAATATTACATAACATATTCTTAAACACACATTACCATTTAGATGACATGTCTGTGATTGTCTACTAAAACTTAAGATTAATGACCCTGCGGTATATTACAACTACTTAATTATAAGTTCCTTAATTACAGTTTTGGAAATAAACACGGGTGTCGGTTGTTTAACGGTTAAGACTGTACCTTCTAAATAGATTGGGTTTTATTTTAAACAGATAGAGATCACTTAATCGTTAAGAGCTCGTTATAAAATGTGGGATGAGCTTCAACTTTTTAGCTGCCTGGATACATTCTTATTTATTTTTATTGGACGTTATATGGCGATGTCCAGGTATAGAGCGGGACAACAGTGGTGTTTTTCTGTGTTTCGCTAGATACGAACATTATAAAGTGATTTGTGCCGGTCCGTGCATAATCGTTAAATGGTGCATGCCAGCCTCAAACTCGTAAACGTTTAATTTTGTTTCAACGCAACGTGCATGTAAGTCATCGAGTTCATCTTTATTTTTAATAATTGTAAGTAGAATATTTCCATACAATATAAAATTACATGGCGTAATCAATATTTACATCGAGACAAACAAGGTATAATTTCTATAATCAACATCAATTATTTATAAATCATTGATTTATATTTGATAGGCTATCAACACACAAATTACAAAAGTAAAGTAAATAAATAATTAAATTCTTCTGAAAGAAATAATTTAACTGTGATTGTTCCTTTAACTAAGAGTAAAATATTGATGATCAATATCAATATCGACAGTTCAATACAGAGTGGGCAGTCACAACAACTAAGTATATATTAACAAAACGTCGATGAGAGATTACACGATGGATGACTTGCTCCTGCGCTCATCAGCTTCCATTCAACCTTGTTATTGCCGCCTTATAAATTGAATATTTACCCAACAATAGATAATCATTAAGGTCGGCCAGAGTAAACATCTAAGTGTTAAATGATTTTATGAATAAGACAGAATGACTTTATATTCTCATTTTATTCGATGGATTACGCAGTAACTTTTTATTCTTATTTTTATTGACCGAATTCAAATTAAATCATTAGCCAATGACAATACTTACCAAAATCATTTAATCACATTTTCGCTTGAAACTTAAAGTTTTTTTATTTATATAATTAAGTTTATATTTCATCACGCCATGTAATAAATATGTAATGAAATTATAAAACTGAGTAAAGAGGATATAATTAAATCGCAAATGAATATAAATAAAATAATACAACTCACCATTTTGCTCCCATCAGGATACATGACACTTGACGAGGTACGCTAACTAGACAAGAGAAACCAGCCCAACGTTCACCCCCTGCGAGACAACTCTCAAAACTGCTGGTCCAATTCAATACAAGAAATAAGGAGCCTTTACACAAAAAATATTTTTTATTTTGGGAACGAAGATGCGTGCACCCACTCCGGCCGCGGAATGACCGATCCCTTGGGACCAGTCGTTTTTTATACACGGTTTCAGAAACATTCCGTCCTTATGAGCCGGTCTCCGACCTCAACATGAGCTATAATAATAATCTTATTAACTTATCTACACTTCTATCTTTACTTAGAACGTACCGTTACATTAGCCTGATTTAAAAAAAGGAGTGTCTTCGATACTGGCCACTTAAGATAATTTCACACTTTTTTCTTAGGGCGGCTTAAGTGTTTTGACATGGAGTTTTTAAGAGTGGAACAGTTCGAGCGATTGGCTGGGGCTCACGGTCTAGTGCACACGTAATGGCAAGGAAGGATGCGGCTGCCACTCGTGTCGAATCGAGCCGAGGTGTTCATTATCAACTCGGCGCAACCGGCCTGTGTCTTCCTTCGATCCATGACTTATTTAGATACTTCAAGCGTAAAATCTTAAATGGATAAAGTCAACTAAGCGACACACTCTCCATTAAAAAACACAAAACATCCTCAACTTGTTCTTAAATAATTTAACCAATACATGAAAAGGAGATGAGTAATTGTAAATTTAACTTAATTGCTTTGGCCGTTATATTCCAACGTTTATTCGTTTTAAAGGGTTAGCGTAGCAATATCAATTCAATTCAGATATTGTTCATTTTGATGTAGAAAATATAACGAAGATCGATCAACAATCTGTCTGCACTACAGATACATGTTATGTACAGAATAATTGTATCATTGGCAAGGGTTCTGTAAGTATTTCCTTGGAGATATTCCTATTTAATTAGTCATCCATAAAAAGTAAGTAGGTATGCTATCAATTTACTGATCTAACATTAACAAACCTCCCTCTTCGAAAATTATATTTACTCCATCCGTATTACTTAAATCTGTGAATTTATTGTTCAAGTGTTGAGGATCATAGCGATCATACACTCGGCTTTTCAACGATGCATTACCGTGAGCATAAACAAGCATAGGTAACTATTGACGTTCCGTCTGAAGGTAAGAAGTAGTCTATGATCGCTTGTGACACCAGTGGTGCTCGCGCGTAACTAACCGCAAATAAATGTAGTAAAAGATAGGATGAAAGCCTACGCAACTCTTGCCTATCGAGTAAAACGCACTGCTTTTACGCTGCCCAGTTGCCTGTATCGGAGTAGCTCAATTACTAAAGTATTAACACCGGGTTCTGCCACTTAACAAACTTAGATTATGATACAATGCATGCGTGAGACTAATATTATCATATATTGTTAATTTTATATGAGGGTATCTGGCTGAGAGACACCATATAGTGTCTGAATTTATGGAATTTAATCGACTTGTGTTATTTTCTTAGTTTACCCTTTATAATATTAGACAATATAAGTAGGTATGTAGGTACATCGATGATATGAGTCTTCTACAATTATTACAAACTAGCTGATGACTTCATCGGGTTTTATTTTTTTGCAGATCCCGGTTTTCAGATCCTAGAATAAGTGCAAACTAGGTTACTCTTTATAACATCAGTTATCAGCCAGTGAAAGGCCCGTCAACATCGGTCCATCCGTTTCAGAGATTAGCCAGAACAAACAGACAGCCAAAAAAAGATCTTAAAATTCATTTTTATATAAGTACCGTATATACTTTCATAAGCATTTAGTAAAAAGCTGTAATTTTGAGATTACAAACAGACACTTAAATTTTATTTATTTGTATATATGTGTTATATGTGTTACCTATGTGATAATATTGATAATAGTCATTGTTTGGCTGTGCACATAAAAAATCACTGTAGGTATTTTGTTTTATATGTATGTATGAATTCGTTTGAGTGCTCAACAATACCAATAAGATTACTCTTGGCTATGATAATTATAACTAGTTTGTGTATTTTTGACGTAAATACTAACTTATTTGGCCGACCAGTTGTAAAGACTAACATTTGGTATTTATGTAGGTACTACTGATGTAGTGCTGATTTATTGCATGTCGTCTATATAATATAAAACCTATATAGTCTGCTACCAATTTACATACTATAATAAAGTCGATAAATACTTACCTATACATAACTATATCGTATAACAGACAGGTGTAATCATATTTAGAAAAATATCTAGGTCTGATTTTAGACAACAGACTTACATTATTTATAAGTCAAACCGCACATTGATTACATAAGATCTAAGCTAATACCATTAACTGGAGCTTTGCGCAATATAGCTAAACGCATACCACCTCGAATAAAGCACACAATTTATAATAGCCTAGTTATGCCACATCTTGAATACCTTATACAAGCTTGGGAGCAAGCAGCTAAAACAAACTTACGTGATTTGCAAATAACACAAAATAAATTAATTAAAGTCCTTTTCAATTACGATTATTTAATGCCTACTAATCATATTTACAAAAAAACTAAACTACTAAACTTATATACATACCATACATGCTTATTAATTAGAAAAAAAATATTAACGAAATCAACTCATACTAATATTATATTCAAACACAAATCACACAGATATCACACAAGAAATAGAAATAATATAGAACTACCTAGCATAAGAAAATTGTACAGTAAAAAATATTTACAGTATGTATTACAGCTCAGTATAATAAGTTACCTAAAGACGTAAAAAATTCTATATCTATTAATAGTTTTAAAAGTAGATTAAATATGTACTTATTAAACTAACTTAACTCGAACAAAACTCGACTAATCGAATATAAAATGTACTTGTAATGTTAGAATTGTTTAAATTTTCTCATATTTTAAGTGAACTACTTATATAATGTTCTTTTGAGAAATAAGTTCTTTAAACCGAAGGAACTGTAATAGGTGGGTAAAATTGGGTGTGGATACACAGTAACACTTAAGACAGGCGTTATAAGTTATAACAAAAAAGCTATATCTAAAGGTTTTAATCATTCTTGCAAGTCATTAAGATATTTAGTAATAATAAAACATTTTATTCAAAATACCTTAACTCCTCTGCTGACCCGTGATAGACGCAATAAAAATGTATTTTTGTCATGTAGCACAACACAATAGAAAATAAGTAAGTATTCCATCACTTTTCGAAGTTCTGTGTATTAAATAGGTAATTATCGCTCACTTTAATGGTTAAGAAAAACATCGTAAGGAAACATGCATGTTTTGTAGTAGTAGTTATAGTTTTCGTAAAGTTCTCGAAGATGTGTGAAGTCTGCCTACGCGCACTGGGCTAGCGTGGTGGACAATGATCTAACCCTTCTCAAACTGAGAAGATACCCAGATCTAACAGCGAGACAGACATTATATATGACTGATATTACTATGTAGATAGCATACCTATATGATTTATGGGACAGGTAACCTGCACAAGTTACCAGCAGTCTTCATTTTTTTTAAAGGCTGGGTGCTACTAATTATTCTTAGAAGTAGGTATTCCGTTTCGAAAAAGGTGATGATGATTCGACAATGTACAATCGAATCATCATCACCTTTTTGGAATTTCAGGTAAGTACCTAATGCACAGCACATATTAAAAGATTTTTGCTGTAACAATAGCTTAAGAGCACAAAGCTGTTGAATTTTGTTTAGTATATCTAAGTATATATGTTTAATTGTTCCTTCACCTATTTGCATATCTTTATTTTATAATTTTCCCCCTCTCTCTCTCTGTTCTGTCTATCATTATTAGGTAAGTATACTAATTATTTGACAAATTGGTTTTAAATTTCCGACCTGTGTCGTTGATGATATCAGTGAGAAGCTAGAATATGGCGTACCTACCGCTGGGTAGCATCCTAGGACTTAGTGCTTGTCTTCATTATCGATTTGTGGGATGTCAACGTAAATGACACGAAATTAATATATTTTTGCGATGAGCTCGTACATACCTTTCTCGGCAAATTCTAAACAGAGCTCGAAACCCTAGCTCATAAGAGTTTAGACGCTGTTCTCAACTGATTGATATTACAGTACTACATATCTAAAACAAATTTTATTACGTTTGCTTTTGCACCTGCCACACAACCTCCTTCATACAATGTCAATTTCCTTAGATCAAATCTGTTGATTGCATTAAATATTAAATCGTAATACTAGGTATATAAAACCCTAATCTACAATAAAGCTAGGGTAAGCAAATCAATAAATTATAACTTTAAAATACTTCTATTCCTCACCAACTCATCAGTCTTAAGAAATGTCTATGTCAAGTTATTCCAATACGACATACTTATTGTTATACCTTTTGGCGCGCTGCTACAAAATATTTGCTGGTGTCTATAGAACTATGTAGTAACCCACAGGCCCACTTGGAAAGTTACATAAAATAATATAAAATGTCCTTAGACAAGATTTGATATCACGTTTTCTTTAGCATTAGAAGTACCCTATACAAAAGTTTAAAGATGAAAAGTTAAGCTATTACGCATAATAAAACAACCTTACTTTTCACTTACTAAAACTTTCTAAGTACTTGGTATGTAGGACTAAGTAAGGTTCTGTTACTGTTCAACAAAATTCTAGTATTCCAGCCGACTTTCATTTAAAATCAAACTTCCAGACAATATTATTTGCA
The DNA here is from genome assembly GCA_963675205.1 of Catocala nupta. Lineage (NCBI taxonomy): Eukaryota > Metazoa > Arthropoda > Insecta > Lepidoptera > Erebidae > Catocala > Catocala nupta. The sequence continues at coordinate 19,060,855 of OY776078.1, forward strand.
TTAAAGGCAAATAAGCACACCTCCACCCGCACATACCTACATTTACTCCTCCATAATTACATACTCTCATGTATACTTAATCAAACATAACTAAGTATATTATATCTACCTACATACATACCTTTCTAGCCAGTCTTAGGCATACATAAAGGTTACGGTGGCAGGTGGGCTGTGACAACCTCAGAAATGTATGATGTCCACCCCAGAATGTTAGGTTTCATTTCAAAACTCTAGGGTTGCGTGAAGGCTATCGCTCTAGAAAATAATATATGGTACTAGGTACTAGGCATAATAACTATTGTTATATTTGGAATTTGTTTTAGATATTTTAGTTTTATTTTATTTCTTCGTATTTCCTTGTTACATTGTTACCGTGTTGATAAAACAATACTGATCTCTCTGAACGCAAATTACTTAGTAGTAGTGCTAGGTTAGCAGCGCCATATCCAAAGCTTTGTACGATAACATATTGCTTTTTAATTTTCTAATTAGTATTTACCTACACAGTTTGATACTGATATCTACCACAAATTAAACAATGATAAATAAATGAAGTAGACAAAATTAGCTTTATTAAATCACAAGTTAAAGCTTTGATGGTTTTCATGACAAAGGTTTATGGTACAAGAAAGGATACTGTATATACAAAGGAATACAGAATAATCTACTCATCGTCAAAATTGAATCTTCTCATGCCATCGAATCGGAACCCATATGCAGCTGCGTTTTTCACATCAACTAGCGCTGGGTTGCGGTGCTTGTAGAAACTACCGTGCCCGTGCGCAGGTCGCGACGATCCATTCGGTATGCCGTGCGCTTCGCGCGGATAAAACGCCTCAAACTGCCCGCTAGATGGTAGCACATCTTTCAAGCCGTCGTCTTCTGGATCGTACGGGCGACACATAGATAGCGCCACAATCACCGAAAAACATGTCGAACAGAATAACAACCGCATCTGGAACAACCGCACTGTATCTATATCTACACAAGACTCGTACTAAAATTGAGGTAAACGTAAAAGTATTACGTACAATGGTGATTAACGATGCCAGTTAATTGATAGTTGATAGTCTGGATCGGATTTGCGCAATAGTTATACGGTTGGATCCGAGTAGAAACGTGGTAAACGAAACCGGAGTGCTTTCGAGTGCGGGCGGGCACAGTCGATCACCTTGACGGCGGACAGCTCATGCTAAAAGCCGAGAAGTCTAACAGGCCCGGCGTGACGCGCGCGGTTCCGCAACACAATACTTTCCCTTCGCGCGTTTGTTACACAGGTACTAACGACGTTGTTGCCGGCCATCCACACACTGTCCACATGACCACTACACTCATGCTCATATACCCTTACATCTTTTCGTACGCAACATCAGGTAATGGAGCACTTTAGCTCGTAACTAGCTAACAACTGTTTAATAACATAATCACTGAAACCGCCAGCTCATAAGTAAGGAATATAGGTATAGGTACAATAAAACACGAAGACAACTCATCCCACATGTTATCTTTAATGAAAATAAATTCCCTCGAAAACTTATTATAATTATAGATAAAAGGACATTTAGGATACTAGGATATTTCAAAATGATCTCTATTTAGAACTAGGTACATAGTTTAGAATGTTTTGTGATTAGCAATTTAATTACTAACATGTTTGATGTCTTTTAGCAAAATATATTGCTACTTATTCCAAAGATTATGAACGCTAAGGAGGCGTTGTGCACTTTAGATAATAAGATGCATTGATTGATCACGCAAGATGATTCTACTCTGCTTGGTAAATACCTCCCACTAATGCAACATTACAACGCATTCCAATTTCTTCTAGTTTTAAATATATTTAGCATAACCTTGAAAGCCACCAATTTTTACATAGGAGTTATGTAAAAGATTTCACATGTAAAATTTATATTAATATAAAAGACGTGTGGTTATATAAGTTACTGTTAAAAAACATATTTAATTCGGTTCAGGGCTAAACCACTTTCTTAGCCTGTACCTTAATGAATGTGCAGATATTGAAGTAATTTCGAACTTACCTCGAGATCAATTATGATTTAACTATCCAAAATTAAATCCCACGTTTGTCTAAACAAACATGTCTGTGTTTGTTGATAACATTTGCTTTTCGTTACAATAATATCGGATTTATTTATAAACATCACATACCTATAAGGTATATTAACGGAAACCAATTATTAATAAGAAACTTTATAGCGTCGTGTAATAAATAGATTTAAAGTATTATACGTTATATATTAATATAAAGATATAAAAATATGATATTATAAATTACTTTGCCTTTCTGAAGACACTATTTTTTTTTGTGGCAGTTTCTTTAATTCGTTCAAGAGATTGTTAATTAACATCAATATTATCAGGGATTAATATGATGCAAATATTTAAATGCCCATGTAACCTGATTTTATAATTGATCAACTTTACGTCACAGAATTCTATAACAAAGTCCTTAGCAGAGTAGAATCATGTCAACAGTAGGGAATGCCTTTTTTATAAAACTGATTCAATATAGCAGCATGGGGTTTAATATATACAGGGTGATTTTGAAATCGTGTAATTCCTTTTAACCACGCATTCTACTGGTGATATAGAATAACCCTGACCATATTTTTATTTAATTAGAATTATTTTTTTTGAAAAATTTATGTTCCGTTTTTTTCGTGAAATGGTGTCAGATAGTCATATGTTAACCAACCGAAGCAATTTTAATTTTTTACCTATTAAAATAAAAAAACATATTAATAATTAATGTCGTAAATAATAACGGGCGGTCCTTTTTATTGCCCCCTATTATTTACGACATCAGTTATTGTTTTGTTATTATTTTTAAATTAGCAAAATATTAAGATTGTGTCAGGTGGTTAAAATATGACTATTTGAAATCATTTCATGAAAAAAATCTGTACTCTAATTTTGCCGAAACCATTATTCTAATTAAGAAAAAATATGTTCAGGGTTATTCTATATCACCAGTAGAATGCGTGGTTAAAAGGAATTACACGATTTCAAAATCACCCTGTATAGAAAGCAGTCTCGTACAAAGACAAACCGGCTTGATTTCACATAATTAGGGCCCATTGATTACGTTAGCAGTAACTGTATCGCAGAGCTGGGAAGATTCGTCAAAACGCAAGCCAAAAAGGGTGCCATGTTTAGTTACAAGGTATAGACCACTATTTAAATAATGCCCATCGGCCACGTGACCATTCAAATTCATAAATTAAGACCTGGATGATATAGTTACACACATACAGATCAGGTAACCCAACCGAGCGCCACCATTTACAAATGTAATGTAACCATAAAGTCAACAAGCGCTAACTTAAATCTTCAGAGGTATGTACAAATTAAATGTATGTACCTTACACATGTCTACATTAAATATCATTTATATAATTGAAAAAATATATCATGTATTTATGCTTAGTGTAATATATAGTTTTATGTTTATAAAGCAACGACTCTGTAATTAATTAGGCCTACTTGCACCATAATAAGGAGTGTATTACCTGACTTCGAAAAGTGTAACACCGAATACCACGTCTCCGAAAGTTTACTAATACGAATTACTTAACAACGAATGCACGCCACTACGAAAAACTTACCACAAAGCCATGCGATCTCTAATAACAAAACCTCTAACGAGAAAACGTCATTAAATAATTTATAACTAAATAATTTATTGTGTAATTGTCATTGAAGTCAATGATGGCACGTTTACAATTTCTAGTATCTAAAAAGAATAAAAGGCAATTGCTACACGAAGGATATTTGTTTAGTTTAGACAGACGTTTAAATACAAAATGTTATTGGCAGTGTGTAAAAAAGTGGGCATACAGTTGCGGATCACGAATAATTAATCAGGTGAAAAGTTTTCAATATTTATAGTAAGTAATACAAATTGTACCTATATTATATTTTTGTATAAACTTTAGGAACAAAATTAAGAATATTTAAAAATATTTGTTTATTGTTCTTAAGTTCTTATGAAAGCAGTAGTTTTTTATTATTTTAGTATTAATTTTACTTGTATTAATTATAATGATTAATTGCAGTAAAACAACAATGGAGTTGAGGAAATAATAAAATATAGTAATAAGCATTGCCACAATCCTGAACCAGAATAAAAGATGATTTAGAATTAAGAGCTAGATTAAAAAGACGAGCTAAACATAGTATGAATGGAACTTCATAGGTAATACAGGCGGCAATTCAAGATATTCCTAGTGGTAGTGCCCCCGACTTACCTAGTATAAATGCTATGAGAATGATGGTACATAGAGCAATGAAAGAAGAAGTTCCGACATCTCCAAAAAAGCTTGTTGATCTGGTCATTCCAGATAAATACAGTAATTTTTTGCTGGCTCACTACAGTACTGAAGAAGATTGTATTTTATTGTTTGATACACAAGAAAACATCGGGCTTCTTCAGGTTTCCGCATTTTGGATCCTAGATGGTACATTTCGTACATGTCCAAGTGACTTTTATCAAATTTATACAGTGCACGGATTAATTGGAGTGCACGATGGCGTACAAAAGGTGGTGGACCTTTGGTGTTTGGACTCCTGTCCAATAAAACTGAGAAAATTTATTTATTATATTTAGAGCCTCTAAAGTCACGAGCATCTCAATTTGGAATTAATTTGCAACCTAATATAGTCATTACTGACTTTGAGAAGGCATCAATAAATGCGGTAAAACAAGTGTTCTCTGAACAAACACCTCGAAACATTAAAATCAAACTTCCAAAAAGTGCCTCCATTGTTTCCGCCTAACATCTAGTCGGTAAATAGCTCAATTGGAACCACTGTTCCCATTACACTAAATGAGGTGGAGTCATGACACCACCGCTGGAATAGCCTATAGGGTAGAAAATATGGAATTTATTTAAAACCATTAAATAATTTAACGGATCAAAAACATACAGAATTGATGGTAGAGAAACTAAATTCTCAGTCTCAAGAAACAGAAAGAGCAAAGAAAAAGTAAATAGGGAAGAAAAATTTAAAACTTTTAGGAAAAAAGAGGTAATGGATTTAGCCACATTTTAGATGGTCTTGCATACCTGTATTACTTTAAACGATGACTTTACATTTTGATTTTATTTATTTTTTCCTTTCCTCGAAATTTTGTTTAAGTTGATTGTCAAATGAATAAATATTTTTTGTTGAAATTATTATCATATCCTTTATTTCTTTTCATTCTCATAAATATTTTATATTATGTATTTTTAAAAAATACAATATATAAAAAAAAAATGGAAAAGGTATCGGGCACAGACGCCAATTATTATTATTATTACTGGTAAATTAAAGGTTTTGTTATTCGAGATCGCTGGCTTCGGTTCTAAGTTTTTCGTGGTGGCGTGCATTCGTTGTTAAGTAATTCGTATTAGTAAACTTTCGGAGACGTGGTATTCGGTGTTACACTTTTCGAAGTCAGATAACACACTCCATAATAAGTACTTATATAAATATAAGGCATTAAGCTAATGACGTTAAATAAATTGACTAATACTGAACAAGTGGTCGACAGTTATACAATGTTAGAAAATTTGTTGCAGATATACTTACTACTATTTCATCTCATACATGACACACAAACACAAAACAATATTTGATACTAAGGTACTGGTGCAAGTGCCCTCACAAAATTCATTTTACACGACGAATTTAATGATGTGTATCGAATATGTTCTCTGAGGTGTACACTCGTGTTCTATCGAACAAACAATAACTTCATCACTTGAAAGGCAAATGTAAGTGGGAGACAATATACTATGTCGGTTTTCATTTACAAACCAAATATTTATGAACTCTTCAACCCTAGTGCTATTTTCTATACTTAGCTAGTTTATCAAATGTGGTAAACTAAATTTTCTTATTCGTTTATCTTTAAACGAAACATTTTCTCCTTTTCACAAAAATAATATACATATAACTAAGTCTATTTGTTTTGTATTTAGCTCTTTACTGCTTATTAAATAGGCACATATTTTCATTTGTAGAAAGACAACATTACTGTTACAACTGTATAAAATCTTACTACGAATCAAGAACTTTCTATTTATACATAATACCATGCCATACACTATGAGTCTTTATAAATACAATTTGGTGACTTGTAGACATCAATATGTAAATTTTGGAGTTCATGTTTTCGAAGTAGATCACAATTTATTAAAAAATATGAGTTAGGTAAGAACAACTAATTGATTCAAATAAATAAGACTAATGGGGTTTTGGCAAAGTGTCCTATGTTTGTAATAATTTAAGTGGTACCTACAAAGGGATTGATATTTATACTAACAAACTAATCTATTTGTTCTAACTCATCTTATCACTGAACCTAAATTATACATACAACGGTGAACATAAGTACGAAAATATTTAAAACTTTACCGCCTTATGCAAAATATCTTTGAACCTGTAAATATGCGATTCGACGAACTTAATGATGTAAATACCAAATGGGTACTACTGAGTCCTATAGAGTTGTAGTTATATTTGTATAGATCTTAGATAATTAAATAACATAGATATATTCTCTATAGCTTTTCCGAACGGCCGGTTCATACTTAATCTAGTCTAAAATTTCAGATTCAAAATAACATTTTGGTAAGGCAATGTATATTCCAGAGATTTGATGACAACCGCATTAGGCATAATGAATGAAGGCAAACGGGTTATCAAGTTTATGATTAGAAATATCCAATCAGATTGTCTAGATACCGTACAGTTTTTTTATACCGCAGGCGTCCCGGAACAAATTTTATTCAGAATATATCACTGTGCTAAATATTGCCTGACAAAAATGTAGCTACATCTATCCGGCATCTAAGTGCAAGCGAATACATATTATGCAACGCATACATTTATGCATCATATGAAGTCATATACAAACTCTTTAGCAGTGTTTTATATATTATATGGGATGCATAATTTATATTTTAAGAATACGCTTCAGAACAAATAATAAATTACTAAGAGCCGGTTTTTCAATCGTCAGATAACTTTTATCTGAAGAATAAATATGGCGATATGACATATTTTCTATACAAAAGCTGTCAAAACGTCAAAAATATTCCCCAGATACAAGTTATCTGACAATTGAAAAATCGACCCTAAATGAATCAGCTTTACTATGACTGATTGTCTGAGGAACATATTAAGATATAAGATTAGGTATACCTACTAATAACAGTGTTTCTTTTCTAAACATGTAAAAATGACATTAATTGTTTTTAGACGAAATAGAGAATAGGGCCTTATCACCTTGTGAACACGTCCACTAATGATAAATTATACATACTTATCATTAATGAACTAAACCATTCAGTGTTGCTATCTGTTATCAGTTATCACAATAATTAATAGTCAGCTAGCAAACAGATTCACAGTATTGATGAACACTACGTAACTTGTTTCCTATATTTAGATGACAGCCTTGTCTTTATCAATGTTTCTTACAGTACCTAGCAGGTGGTCTAGGCACTAATTGTATTGCGTCGCGTTTTGAATATGTTACTCACACAACCAGAACTAATGATTATATACATACACTAATTAGCTTTCTATTAAACATATTTGTTAGCATTTGCTTCAGTATATTGTAATTAGCCTTAAAATGGTGGGTATAGCACTACTTATTATTTGCATGAAATCTAAAACGTATTTTAAATATGACCTAAATGCAAATAAGCTACGCTAATATAGAAAAATACTGTGTTCTATAATCCTCTTCGACTTCATCCTACAAAACACTATGTATGGAATTGAAGCTATACAAATCAGTCAGAATATGACTGAATTATATACTTATTATTTTTATTGTTATATAGCTTAACAGCAAATTCTATCTTTTATGAAATATATTGGATCGGACTAGAGAAGAAAATTAAAAAAGCTTTTAGATATTGCTATATCAGTGATTGATGATGATGATTGATTGATGAACACAAAAAATATTATCATGAAATCGCGTCCACAAAGAATTGAAACTAGCTACAAACCTTTTTAAATAATGCCGTACCTGTCATGTTAGCAACACTTTTATATTTGGATCCATATTAGCGTGGCTTATAGCAGTTTTGTATATTCAGTGCATTTACAAACTGAATATGTAGAAAGTGTCTGAGACAATAAGGTATTAAGAATAGGTCTATCGTATCATAGTTTTAAATACTAGCATATTATGACTTACCTAAAACGATGTATTTTTCCTTTACATACATTAATACAATAAACATCGGAGACCTTCGCAACGCACAACTAAATTCTACTTCGTACACTATTGTTGTAACTTGCTCTATATATATGATGAAAGCTTATGATATAGCTACTCGTATTATAAGTAAATAGCACGTATTGACGTTCGCAAATCACAGACTAGCAAACCACATACTAGAGATAATTATTGTTATTGCAAAACCGTAGCATATGTGACATTACCATGAATCACTCAATCGACATAGACACGTATCTAAGTGAATAGATTAAAAATTAACTGTCGGCTCAATGCATAACATCCATACTTTATGATTTATAAGCCATTAAAGAATAGCTAACAACATAAATACGAGAGGAAGCATGACAAAATATAAACCTAATTCATTATTAAAACATTAATCACTCCAGGGGAAGACAAAAACCATATTTTAACTCGCAAATATTAAAATCTTAGATAAAAGTCAGACAAATAAAGATTGGCGTGTAAAATATTATAACGTTCTGTTCAAGCTTCACAGAACTGCCCAAAATGTTTATAAATTCTTTTGTTACATCTATAAAAACAAATCAAAACAACGCCGTGAATTTAATGGATATGTTGTGGTACCTAATATTCGCAACTTATTTATTAAGTTTCGAATTACACAATCGAAAGCTATAACTAGTGAAAACTGTTAGCACGCTTTAAAAATAATTCATCGGATTAAACGAATTATTTATAGAATAAATCGATTTATTTATATAAATCCCATACGTAAACATCACTGAGATTATGACGCGACCGCGGCCAGTGAGCCATCCAACGATTACCCACGCAACTTGGAATATTATGCACACACCAAAACATACACAAATCCCGTTATTGCTTAATTTTGTTCAACATAGCGAACAATCGTAAGTAGAAATTATAATAAGTATAAGTAGAAATTTTCGCTATCTCTTTCGTACCTTAACTGCGAGTAGTAAGTTATTTCTAATGAAGCGTAGCTTTTCCTCGCAAGATAATTCACTTATAGCTAGTCAATTATCTTATAAAATCACCAAAGATATGCAATACCCGCCTTCTTAACATATTCAAGTTTTTTGGGATTCAGTCAGCGTATTTTAAGATTAGGATCGACATATCAAAATGACCATTTTAATTCATACACAAGGCGGAAAGATTATCGCTCTTACTAATAATATATGATTGTACGACAATATAATAGTAGCATCTTATTTTCTCTATCACTTCTATCATGATTCATTAGTTCATGACAGATAATTTGAAATTTTAAGTAATACCATAGAACATGCTGATCCTAATCCATTGTTATAAAACTTTATAAATAAGGATGTTGTGGCGAAGCGTCAAATTCTTTAATATATAAGATATCCAAACGTTACTCTCGAGAAGAACAAAAAAGTAAAATTCCATGTAATTTATATAGTGAGAAGACATGAATGCCCCTGTAACTTTAAAGTTTATCTTTATTCCAGCTTGGCATCTATAAATAGCGATAATAGATCACGAAAATATATGAATATAATGAAAACATATTTAGGTGACAATTGCTGAAGTTTTTTAAATAAAAGACATATTAATTTTATTCACGTTTGGCATTTATAACTATGGCCTAACTGGAATAAAATTAATTTGATTTAAACTTTGATAAAATACAAAGAACACTTGATTATTTAAAAAAGGGATTCGCACATTTGGTCTTATTATGCAATATATCAAAAAATTCCAAATAATTCAAAGATTGACTCCTTGAAAAATAATTAGGGCCAATTGTGCGAGACCGGAGACATATATTTTTATTCCCTCAGCTCCGTACAAATTTCTGAATAAAAATTTCTCAATGCGTCGTTTATAAATCTGTAATATACCTAATGATAGAATTTTAAAGTATGTATTTGGTCTTCCGAAACATATGCAGGCGTAAAAGTCACCGCTTTCGAGATTACTGATCGGAGGTCTATGAAAGCCGAAATCTAGCCCACAGTGCGCCCTTCAAAGGGACTGGCAGGGGAGACATCAGAGAGATTTGGGAGTCCTAAAGAGAGGCTTTTGTCCAACAGTCGGACATAATAAGATAATGAAAAATTAAAAATGTTATCTATATTTTGTGTAGCCAGTGTACACACGGCTACACATCAAGTTAGACACCCTATATACGCATAACTATGCTACATACAAAATAGAGAATTGTCGGAAAGGGACAGTGCATAGTGGTGTCGATGTAATGGTAAGGATAGACCGCAACAAAAATATAACGCACTCTCTCGCACGATTCGCAGCGTTCAACTTCTAAAAGTTCAAAGTCTAAATAGTCGAGGTTGATGTGTCGCTATGTGTACTATTTTTATGTTGGCCTATAATGCTTTTATAATATAGTGTCCTTATCTAATCGCCCTGAATACAAAATAAAACCAATTTTATTTTAAACCTTTCAAGATTAATTCCCATTTAAAATGTAAATGTATATTTAAATAAGAAGATATATATTTATCATTAAATATCAGTCCTTTGATTCTGGATATCGCATACATTTTCACATCTCAAAAATCCCAAAAAACCTGTTGCGGTATAAATGTTCCCTATGGTCTCGACTAAAAGAGCTACAACTAATTGTAAAACAACGATTTTGTGTAGCGAATGATCGCAGATTAGGTAGCGAGCACCGCGTGCGATGTGTGAGACACAACTATATAACTATATTATATTATAGACACTGCGGTGATGCCAGTGGTGCTCCATATTGCTAATTGGTTCGATGTACTAAAATAACATTAAGTTTAAGCCACAGTCAGAAATAACAATTACAATTCTTGGACAAGACATAAAAAAATCACACATATATTATAAAATAAATAGTTAAGCCAAACTTATATACGAATGTTAACATTTTCAGTCAAAGTTTAGCACAGACAAATATTTAATAAAAAGATTACTTACCTAATATTTCACTGACTTGTAAATTTTAATTATAATGTAGGTATCATCATTTTCTAAAACCAATAAATTATTATATACTGAGTAGTTTGTTCCCACATTCGATAATCCATTTTTTATTTATACGAAATAAACTCCACATTTAAATATAACAAAAATATTGCACGAAATAATATCAACATAATAAATACAATCACAATTCATACAAATTTAAAAATAATAATGATCATAATTAACAGTAGTCTATTTTAAAACAACATGGAATCAACAGCTGCCAGTCTGCGAAGTATTTTCAATAAGATATCTATGGAAGTCAGATGTGACTGAACGGACATCTTAGTACAAATCAATTTAATTTCAATAATAAATTTTCAATGGCGTCTTTTAATGGTTCAGGTGCAGAACATCCGATTCGCATAAAGTCCTATTCTTAAAAATGTCCGATTCGCAAAATGTCCGATTCTCAGAATGCGTGCTCCTCCACATCGACGCTTAAGACTGCGCCGAGCGAAATGTGCCAAAACAGGCGGTCACAGTTAAGTTGATAAAATCAACACTTTTTGTTAAATACAAATATAAAATGTACATTTAGTATAACAATGAATGTGTTAACAATTACACCATGTAAAAACTTAAAATAATTGATATTTTCGCCTACAAAATTACGTAAATTTGCACGAAAAATGCAAAAACGTAAGCTCGTGTTACATGATTTTTAGATTATAAAAGTAGAGTGTATAGTATCCTATTTTACAGCTTAAACGAAACATAAATAGTTATATTACAATTTGTCCTTCCCAAATATTTAAGTTATTGGTTGACAATAAAGAAACATATTTATCAAAAAACCACTGCAAATCCTCCATACCATTTTATTATGGCGGCCGCGCGCGCCGATTTGAATAGCGAGCTCTGTCATTCAGTACAACCGCGTCTTACGCTCGGCGCAATCTTAAAATCAGGCGAGTCGGCGGCCAAACGTAAACTTATTCTAAAAAAGGGCATTTCTCAAAATGTCCTTTGCTTTAAATAGTGCATTTTAAAGGGGAAAATAAAAAACCATTTTGTGTTATGAATTACAGTTTAATTACGACAAAACATAAACTTATTAAACAAATACTTTAGTAAATAATCAACATCATAAAAACAATCTTTATTAATAATAATACCGATCACATCTGTGTATCTTCATAGAGTCCTTTAGTCATTCATAAATGACCAAACAAACAAAATTGTATACGTGCATTACACATATAACCCTTTAAGTTTGTTTTAATTAGACTATAAAGTTTATAAATATAGTTTATATAGCAAAAGTTTATTGATATACTTGTTTTTTGGTGTGTGTTATAAATTTATAATGAAACAAGAATTAGAATTCATTACTAACCAGAAAGGTAATTATTTTGGAAAGGATCGATCGATGAAGAAGATCGGTTCAAGAAATATATAAAGAAAGTACTGCAATAATGAAAAGCGATAATTCAGATTACATTGACGATTTACCGTCCTTTGAATCGTCAAAAGATTCATTGTACCGTGCCCGTAAAACCTTTTTAAGGGCTGATAAACTGAAACATGCTAGAATCGAGACTAACTATACCAGCTAGTCTCGGCAAAAACTTTCTAGTTTGCGAAGACGGTGAGGGTGAGAAAATAATTGTGTTTGCGACAAAACTATGTCGAAAAGTGATTAAAACAACTACCTAAATATTATTATGCCGACGGAACATTTCATGCGACACCCCATCCTTTTATTAATTATATGTTTTACATGCCGTCCTAAATTCTAACGCATCTAGGACCAACATCTTTCTCGTTGTATATACTGCCCTACTTCCTAACAAAACTCAAGCAACTTACGAACGTTTCTTTTGTATATTACGTGACAAATTGAGAGTACAAATAAAACAATTTAAGAGAAATTACGAATTAGCACAGATGAATGCAGTAAAGTTGATTTTTCCAGATACTTATATCTGCCGTGCTTACGCAAAGTGCAATAACTAAGTTAAAGCTAATTTCGAAAAAAACGCGTTTAAAGATTTTATTTTTTATTTTGTTTATATCTCCATCACTGTTCATGGTATCGACTTGAAACTTTCACTACATGGTAGATAAAAGTGTGGAGAATATTATGTAGTACTTAATGTAAGTAAATACATTTACGCCCGCTTTAAAAAAAGCAATAAATCTGCTTATGTTTAGTATGATTAGTATGTAGAAGGAATCTTTACTAGCCATAACTGCAATAAATAATCTACTTATTGCATTAATGGTAAGGAAACCCACAGGATGCATTTTTGAGTAGCAATATATAAACTTTATAACTGTTTCCTAACCATAGGTGCATAAGTGTCTTATTTTTTGCAGTTACATTTTTATGTCAAACATCAATAAATAGAAGCTTGCAAAACTTCTTTTTAATTATACTAGTTTACAATTGACACCAGGCACGGTCATTTGGTACTCAGTAACGAAATTTATGCTCTGGTAACAAACGGGAAAGCTATGAATGTAAAAATGTTGTTAAGATTTAATTTACTAACTAGTAAATGAGGATTACAAATAAAGAACAATGCTAATTATAAATGCAATAACTATACTTATTGCAGGTATAGTTAGTAAAATTACTTAATAGCGTAAACAAGCTTCCTTGACATAATATCTGCAGTAACTGAAACTTATTGCACTTATAACTAGTAAATGAAGATTACAAATAAGGAAGTACCTATTCTAATTATAAATATAATAACTTTACTTATTGCAGATATCGTTATAAGAAATACTTAATAGCGTAACTAAATTATTCCTATCTACAGTTATATCGGTCTTGACAAGTAAATCATATAACACGGACCTAGATATTGCTGTTATGCTTAGTATTAATCCGGCTCCGACGGCAGATATAACGGGTTGTTATCGACATTATAATGTCGCCATAAGGAAGCGAGCAAAAAAACTAAAATCTCTTCAGCGGGCCAGTACGTGGCAAGATTAAGTGCTATCATACCTACCAGCGCATTTAATCCTAGATGCATGGCGTTACATAGTCGATATTGCACCGAGCTGTCACGAAATTAGACAATTTCTACAGTATTATGAAAACCAGTGGTATCCCAAACTGGCACCAGCGGTGATAAGCTGTGCGGCCCAAAGACACCGAACTACGAATGCCCTTGAAGGTTGGAATCATCGCCTTAACCATTGGTTACTGAAACAGCCGAGCTTATATTTATTTTGATATAAATTAATTAAAGAAAGTCGCCACTGTGACGCGAGAATAAATGATAGTTTTTTAAAACTATTATAGTAAATAGAAGAGCGAAACATATTCAATTTGATAAAAAATATCAAAAATTATTCAAGAAATTACATAGATCGTCCATAACATTAACATAATTAATGCGCAAAATTATATATTTGCAACTATATCAATAAATTGTTTTCTGAAAAGATGATATTAATAATAATATGGTTGATTACTGAATTATTGTTAATTGATATTAAACTGTGATTTATGAATGATTAAAGGACTCTATGAAGGTAAACATGTGAACAGGTATTATTAATAAGGATTGTTTTTATGATGTTGATTATTTTTAGTATTTTCTAAAGAATTTCCCCGTGTCTCCCCGTGACCATGGCTGCTGAAAAGCAACCGAAACGTCGGGGAAAGTGTAAACCTAAATATAAATAGATTTAATAGTTTAAATAATTTTATTAGCTTATAAATTAGTAAAATTCAATAGTAGTAGCAGTGTAATATTTTCAAAATTATGTAATACAGTAATTAATAAACAACGCGATAAAATCCGTATATAGTAGTTTGATTTCAATGAATAACATTCGCGAACAGAAGACAATATTACTAAAGAATTTGTTTAATAAGTTTATGTTTTGTTGTAATTAAACTGTGATTGATAACACAATATAAGTAGATTATTTTATTTTCCTCCTTTAGAATGCACTTTTTAAAGCAAGACATTTTGAGAACTGGACTTTTTTTAGAATAGGTCTACGTTTGGCCGCCATCTCGCCTTATGTTAAGCGTCGATGTGGAGGAGCACGCATTCTGAGAATCGGACATTTTGCGAATCGGACGTTTTGCGAATAGGACAATATGCGAATCGGACGTTTTTCGAATAGGGCAATATGCGTATCGGAACTTTTTTTCTCACCCGACGTTTTGCGAATCGGACGTTCTGCGCCTGAACCCTTTTAATTTTAGATTGAAAAAGATCGTTCGTGTCATTGGTCCTATCGTAGACCTACCTCAGTAACTACGTTACTAAACACATTCCGAAAGCAAATATCCTTCATTGAAGATAAAGCGTTCATTTAGTAGCATAAATATATGTATTCTAACTTACATTATATTTTGTGATTTGAACTTTATCATAGCACAAGCACTTAATATACCATTACTCATATAATTATAAGAGATCTTTGACGTCACTGAAAAATATTTATTTATATTTTCAAGAACTAGTAGCATAGTGTAACTGCAAGACTTGAATATTGCAACTGTATTCAGGTGTGTGCTATGTCCCTTCACACACATAATACATATGTGTACGTATAAATATATAAATATATATATACCTACACACTTTAACATGATAGGCGATGTCCCTTTACGTCGGTGTGCCCAACTGCAGGATACATTGACGCGATTACTAATTACACTTAACTATTTGAAAATATTTCCACATAGATAATAATCTGACCATCAATTATTTGTGATAAATATTTGTAATAATTAAAATAGTAAATGCAGATGTTTGGTTCCTAACTATACATTCTACAAATTCCATTGTCAGTCATTGTCAATCACGGTAAGAGAACGATGACTACATACAAACAATACACTAGCGTCTATGAAGAAAGTGACAGTTCATTAGGAATATCCATTATTATTGCTTGATCGAATATTTACTTTGATAGCACAAATGTCAACTACAATGATTACAACTTATATGATACATCGAGACAACTGTGGTTGAATTTAACACTGAACGATGAATGTATGTGCTCATCTTACAATCACATTTCTAAACACTGTATAGATAGCTCTCCAATTTTGTTTTGGGCGAGGGCTGAGTGAATGGTGAAAACCAGAGAATAGAGAACCTGCCAAACACCGACTGTATACTCTTCCATCGCGATTTGCGCACCCACCGCGCCTGCTCCTTCTTCAGTTGTTCGATACCCTGTCCACAATACGCAAGTTTTACATAGTATACAGAACATTGTAAAGCTGTTGTATAGCTATATAGCTATCTATGTCGAATTCCTGATTGTGTGCTGAATCAATATTTTAATACAAGTACTAAACTTTAAAAGTACTTAATACATATATTAATTGAATGTCATGTTTAGGTACTGTCTACAAATAGGTCATAACATATTAAAATTTAAAAGTATATATAAAATTGACATACAAATAAATACAAACTTACAGTCTCATCATTCCATATAGCGTGGAGCTGAGTACCAAGCATTACTGCGGTGAATATCGCGAATAGTAGAGCTTCAGCGATAAGAAACAACAATAGTACAACTGTAGCCGGCGGCGAATAAGCGCTGCAATCGCGCCATTCATGGCGAATGCACGTCACAAACTGGTATACAGCCAAACCAACTGCGTGAATTGATATCGCTGCTATGTAGAACTGGAAACAAAACAATAATTTAATACTTAGCTATGATTAAATTTTACTTGGCACTACTAGTGCCAAGTAAATGACATTCCTAAATGCTATATATAGGTATCAGCAATGTCTTTCACTGGTGTAGTTTTACCATAAAAGGACACACGCCCATATATTCTCAAAAAAGTATGTAACAGCTACACCACTTTAATTAGCAAAATCACTTACTGTGAACAACACAAAGTATTTCTGATTGTTTTCGCCAACACAGTTATTGACCCATGGGCAATGATGGTCCATCTTTCTGATGCATCGCTGGCATACTGAACAGTGATGGGCTCGCTCTGGCTTAATACTGCAGCACTTAGTGCACTTAAATATCACTTGACCTTCACGGAAACTCATTTGTTTAATCATTTCTTTTGTTGCATTTCCCTTTGGTACTGCTCCCTAGAGAACAATTATTAGATATAAAGCACATGGTAACATTATATAATATATATACATAACATGGCACTTTTATAACCCTGAAGGGTTAGGCAGACATGTAGTACTCGAAAATATAGTTGGGCAATGTCTGGGTGTCCCCAGACATCGCCCAACTATATTTTCGAGTCCCACATAGGAGATGGCATACTTATTATTGTTTACTGGGCATACTGCCATACTCAACTAAGAATTTTGTTTAGGAGAATTACATTGATTCAACTAAAAAACGAACCAGTGACTTTACGATCTGCAGTACAGGCAAGTTATGTTCTTGAAACAATGAGGCAGTATTTTACAAAATGGAATCACAATCAATTTGTTTTGTATCTTAGATACCTACAGCAAAATATTTAAAATATTCTGAATCTTAGACTATGCCTTCTTGTGGGTACATTTATTCAACCTTAAGTATTCTACAACTTGCTAGTAATCCCCAAAGATGTATGATGAATCATCACAAACTACCATACATGTATAAGGAATATCAGTATACTCACTGGATCAGTAAACATGGTTCTTAGATGTGACGCAAAAGCAAGAAATGCTAGGCTTTGAAATATGAAAATGTTGATATAACTGTAAATAGGGTATGTCGATACGCCTGGCAACAACATCACCATCATTACCACAAACTCTGCATAAAGTATTAGAAGCCATGTTAGTACTGCACAAATGATTCCACAGATATCCTGGAATTAAACAACTCTTATCAATATTAAATAGTCAATTCAATTTATAAACGAAATAAAAACAACTGAAGCTAAGCAGTGTAACCTATGCTGTGTTATTACTACTATTTTAAATAAAACATATTTAAACACTATGGGTAGTCAACAAAAATGGAAAATAAGGCGTAAATTTACTAAATTCACAAGGTTAAATATATTTGTAAGCTGATGTATGTATGTTACATAAAATCTTACCCTAATACACCAGGCTTTACCACCACAACAACGGTTATGCATGTCGCAGTCTGGGCGAGTAAGAACCAAACACTCCGGGTCTATCTGATACTGACTTTCCATTTCATCATCTTCAGAACTGTCATAGAATTCACGTATCATTGAGTGTTTCTATGGATCTGCAAATATTATAAATTGTAGGAAGAAAAGGTTTATAAATGATTTCGCTCAAATAAACATTATTTAAATAATAAAAGTTGTGACAGCTGCAGTACAAATTTTATATAAAGAAATGTTACCATGTAGCTACATCTTAAACTTATTTCATTATGCAAAAGAAGTACATCGATTTTGATAAGGGGTTTAATAATTTGGGGATCCAACTCATTCAGTAGATTGCTCATTCAGTAGCATTGTTATTGTTCCAAGTTTTAAGCCCTTTAGCTATACATAACCAATTCTTTGAGAGCTAGGCTGACTGAATACAAACTCGAAGATTTTGTTTTTTTACATTATGTAACAAAGTACATTAATCTGAAACTTGGTTCTATTTTCTGACTAGAGTAATAAGTTTGATTTAGTCGAAAATGAATCAAAATCAGTTTTAATAGATTAAGTACCTAATTATTATATTATTATATGTTCAAATAAACCAATTTATGTACAATACTATTATGATCATTGGATTAAAACCAACATTATGCAAATCATTGTAATGTATAATTGAAATATATTTTTCAGCCATTGAATATCAGAATTATTTAGGTGTCTGATAATTGCCAGTCTATACAACAAGAGTAGTAAGCCATTGAACTTTGTAGATCTTGGTTTATTGTAAACATACAGGTTAACATTTTTTTTAGCTATTTACTAGAAACCTAATGCCTATTGAAACTATCTGCGGGTCACCACACAGACATGGTTGCAGGCAAATGTTAGTAGCAGATCAGTAAATACATACAAAACAGCACATCATACTTACCTACAATTCTGTTTATTTAATATAATTAATCTTAATATAAAATGCAAAGTATTTTGTGTTCTGCTTTTGCAATCAAACTTTTAAAATTTATACAATTAACTCAAATTAAAACAGCCATTTTTGTTTTTTAACCAAACACAAATTTATATTCACGAAATCAGATAGCAAAGCTTACTTTGTTAGCAATAGATTGCTTTAGATGTACTTGATTTGTACATTAAAGGTTGGGGAGATTTATGTAGATTTTAAGGTACAAAGATATAGGTCCTAAATACCTGTTTATTTGATAACATTTAAAAACATTAAGTGCTTGTTCTCATATATTTCAAACATCTAAAAACATGTGTGCTTTTTCTAATGTATCTTATTCTGGAAATATTACACATACATAATTGCAAATTACAGTGGCAACTGCATATTAATTTGCTATTAATTCTGCAATAATATAATTCGCTTTAGGCATCAAATTCTTGATACAATAACAAACTAAGTTCTGTGATCAGATTACAAAACATTGTATATTCATATGCATAGTTGACAATAATAGTAACTTACCTTAATGCAAGCAGGACTCAAGTAGTAGCTCAACAGTATATAGGGTTCGAAAGACCTGCGTGAATTTTCTTAGCAGTCCCAATATAGATAAACAGGTAAGACCTCAAAGGAAACAGTCTTGCAAGTTTATGCTAAACATACAATAGCAAACAAGTGTGTAATTTTGCTTGTGATCGATTTACAAATGTACAGAAGTTGTTCGTCATAATCAAATGCTTGCAAAAAATATCAAACGCGATATATACGAACAACATTCATGAAAATCGAACAATTTTTTAGCCGATCAAGACGAAAACCAGCACTACTTTTTTTTGAGCGCTCATATTTTTTTATTGTAGCGGTACTGATAATGGCATAATATTTTAATCAGGATACATTTTAAATTAGTTAAAATTACAGTCTAAATTTTATTTCTGAGCTATTCAAAATCAATAAAACGAAACGAAGTCAGTGAAGTCACTCACTTTCTTACCATACCCCATAAACCATAGTAAGAAAAGCAACAGATAATCAACGCAAAAACTGTAAACAGTAAAACAATTGTTCTTATTCGACTAAACTTCTTTATAGTCGAATATCAGTATGACTAACTTTCACAAATCCTTGACGGAAAATTTTTATTAGTGGAATAAGCATAAATATGTTAAAATTGTCTAAAATATTTTGTCACCCTTTATGTATTATAAGGCACTTGAACTTAATAAAACTGAATTAGTGGCTCACGAGCGATGTTTTGTTAAAAGTTAAAAACGATTTTAACGGGACCAGACCCACAGACGAGAACAATAGCAACTGTGCTCAGGCAAATACCACACTCCTGTTATTTCATCGCGAGCTGAATAAAAAAGTTCAATTATTTACGTAACAAAATTAGAAATCAAGAAAATTTGTTATTTAATTTGCAGTATGTACCAAGAAAAATGAGTCAGTGGTCTTGTTATTATATAATTATTGTACTTGATGGTCAGTAGTTCGTATCATAGTTTTGGACCACAGACTCTAAACTCTCACAGATCTCATAACTGACGCACCAAAAAATTGATTCTATTTGATTTAAAGCACGAATTAATATAATCACTCGTTGAAGAATATTGAATAACATGTAAAACAATCAATAGCAGCGCGGCACCTCAGATGCACCCACTGCCCTGGGCGAACACTCTAGAAACGTGTGTCTTTTATCCATTGGTAAACGAGATAGATATATTTGTAAAAGATAACTTCTCTTGTTCTGCAGAGTAGTTTACTAAGGTCTAAGTACTTTTGTGGTTCTACGTCATTCCTCACCGAAAATGGTGCAGAAATATAGAAGACAGATATTTTTTAAACTTTTCAGGTAGCCAATAATAATTGAAACTAGCAAGCTGGAAAATATTTTCACCATCTGTGTTCTATAAAATGTACCTAACCACCACAGACTAAAACAGTAATAAACTCTCAAATAATAATAATTTTATTATTCTGAGGATATGATATATTTGTATGTATGTACTGCACGGTATTGGTGAAATAGAGTAACCATGATAGTAGACAATAATAAATTTAAACACATACATATTGCCATGTCACCTTTGCTCAACATTGTCAACTGTATTGACTTATTGTAGGGATGGGACGAGTTGGACCTCTTTTGACTCGAGATACTCGAGTTGAAATTGCTACTGACTCGAGTCGCAACTCGAGTTGACTAGAATCGGTGTCCCCTGTAGGGAAAGAGGGAACTCGGGGAGCTCAAGTCAGCTCGACTCGAGGCTGATAGGTAGGAATAATAATGATGTTGAATTGTTGATGTGATATGGCTACTTGATTTGATTCGCAACTTGAAACTTCGAATTGCGAATTTAAGTTGAATTTCACTCAACTCACATCGAGTTGAGTGAGACGCAATGCATGATGCAACATTGAACGGCGCGTGCGAGTCGCGCGGTGTGACTCGTCAAGTTATGAGGCCCCTCGCACGGCACCCGTGCGGTGTGCGTTCAATCGACCGAGTTGATTCGAGTTGTTAAAAACTGAACCCGCGTTGACTCGTTTACGGTTTGATTCGAGTCATCAAATAACTTTACTCGCACATCACTAACTTATTGACAATTGAAACATCAAACAAGTCAAAAACAACAAAAAAAATTCCCTCATATTATTTCATCCGCATTTTCCTTATGATTATTTTATAGAAGTGGCCTGTAAATCGTAATGATCCTTTTAAAAACAAGTTTCAGTTACAAACATGCAGCCATTATACTCTGTTGGTAAGTAAGTTGATAATTACTTGTGTTTTGTTTTAATTAAATATAATTATGTGGGCGGAATATAATAGAATATTTACTATAATTAGAACTCAATATGTCTCAATATTAAATTATTATGAAAAATTATCACAATCGATAGTATTGATTAATAAATAAATCTGAATATTATAATATAAGTTATGACATATTGTGCCTAATCATTACCCTCGTTGATAAAGTTAGAACTCAGTATGTGGAACAATTTGTATATCAATGTGAATTTGATACTTTGAATGTTGTGATATGATATGACATTGTATACTTGATTATGAATTGAACAGATGTAATATTATACATTTTATTGTTAATTCTTGTGCCTAGTGGATTCAACACTATCAGTCAATAGATATTTATTATTAGATTATAACATTTCATTAGTTCTGATTATAATTATTATTTCAGTGACTTAAATAATACTTCAATAAATATTTAAGATTATTCAAATTATTAGCAAGTAATCTTTGACACCTGTCTGGACTCCAACAATCAGAATACAAATAATTACTTTATGGTGACACCTGACTCTTGTTTTGATCACTGCTATGGTGGAGTTACCACTACATTGTTTGAATTGTAAATGACTAAGTTTTTATGCTTTATCACTGTTATTGAAATTTACATTTCCTGTAAATTATGTTTACTTGATAATATGAACAATGGGAATTCAGAATTATCTGTACATATTTTATTCAGTTCATCTCTAGCCGCTGATTGTGCTCTAGAACTGTTATTTGCAACTAATGTTATAATGTCTCTAAATGTAAAGGATATTGTTAGTGAGAATCTTTTTGCATTTACAACTTTCACAGACCATGAAACGCGGCATAGTGCAAATCATGCAGAAGGGGATCGGGAATCACCACAGCCACTGGAAGGCACACCATTGCTACAGCGCTTTCCTCAATATGAACATCCAAGAAATCTGTCCACCACTATAATCGTTAGTTTATTACTATTCATTTTGATAGCTGGAGTGATCATTGGCATTTATCTTCTGGTGTTGCAGGATAGCTCTGGTTTGTACTAAACAAGTTATTTATAGATGTTTTATCATTACATGTTACAGTGTAATAAATAAAAATTTTATTATTGCAGAAAACATTTTACCGCCTGTTGAACTGCCTTTACAATTAGTGAGTAGATCTCAATGGGATCATAGTAATCGATCAGAGATAGAACGAAAATTCACCTCATATAGATTGAAGCAGGTGATGGTTGTTCAAACAAATACTAATCAGTGTTTGAGCACAGAGACATGTACTAAACTACTACAAGATATGAAGGTAAAATTTATTTTACTTTTAATTCCATTAGAATCAGTTAGCTATAAGCAAATTAAATAAGATAGAAAATGTGTGTTTACAATATAATATAGCCATGTTTATTAATCTAATTACAAAAGTGCTGCCAGTCAATGATCAATGGTGGGTATAATATATATAATATAAACTATAAAATATGAATTCCATTTATAGCATGTATTACTATGTGAATTTATCAACCATCTTCTTCTTTAAATGGTTAATGTTATTATTGTAATTTAGGAATCTTTGTGTCCTATTAATTATTATAAATCCGACTAACTATGATGCCTAGTCATCACTCTATATCTTCTAACATGCGTTTCTCTGAACTAGCTAAACCAAGCTTTGAGAATAGTATATGAACTCAACTCAAACAAAATTTTAGAACAGGTTTTGTTTCACTTCTGTGAGAGTGTGTTCTTCACCAATCGCATAGCAGTCTTTATACTTAAGAATAGTTCAAGATGTTAATATCTCATGCTATTCTTTTTGTTTGCTTGCCATTGGTACACACCAACACCTTAAACTCATCCTATATTCAATCACACCCTAGAATTAAATTAGTTAAATACCAAATGGTTGTTAAGGCATGATTTAACCCAGGTTAGTGTATAAAATGTGGTAATAAAAGTAGATCTTGTGTGGCTAATCAAAGCCAGATATACGCGACAGATAGTGTTACACCACTAGTCTAGATTTGTTGACCCGTGTCCCCATTAGTGACGCGTGATCTAACATATTCAATTACACCAGTAGTTCCCAAAGTGGTCCAGGTGGACCCCCAGGGGTCCACGGTAGACTCAACGGGGGTCTACGTTGGCGTGACCAAAAAAATGGGGGCTCACAATTCGTAAGCGAGGGTCCATGAAAATTTATTTGCTTTCGATAGTGAAGAACTAAAATGTTGGCTTGACTTCACCTATCAATCATATTTTAAGAAGCTCAGCGACTGTTACTTGTTTAAACGTCGGTCGACGGATATTTTGAGGAATACCACTCGTAGAAGACACGAGAAATTTCTAAAAAAGAAAATAATGCCTAGCTCTTAGAGATTTGATCATTTTTTTTTATTTTAACTCTATTTTAGCATTTGTTATTAATTTAGCAGAATTTAATTACCCTATATTCTACATTTAGATCACCTATAATGCATCTTTTTCACCTACTGCGAACTAATTATATAAATGGCCAATTATTTCCAAAACATAGAACACTGATAGATCAGTTGTGCAGAAATGTATCATTAATTTATTATACACCCATATTTCATCAGCAATTTATTTATTTATTACGAATGTGTCCATAATAATTACAATAATAAACGCTACCAATAATGTCAAATTTCAATAAACAAATTTAACAAAAATTAAAATTACTAATTAAACCAAATATGAGGAAAAAATAAAACACAGTTACCGAAACTTCTCACAAAAACACAAACATTTTAACAATAATATTCGGCCATCTATCGGCAAGCAAGTCATAATTAGAATCATTGCTCTTGATGATCGAGGAGAGCATTGAGCAATGTTTGAGTTACCACGTAATAGGGATGAGCCTATAGCCGTTTATCAGTAGACTTGCTGCTACTGTCAGTAAGCTAATAGAACACCCAATAACACTAACTCCCACTCGGGAATTGAAACCGTGATCGTTCGTGAACATAATTACAAACTTACGCTACAGAACTACATTGTAGTCGTAAATATTTACCCATTAAATATAGCTCAAAGTCAATGCCCTATTACAATAAATGCGAGCCAATCATATGCATAAATATTAAATAAATGGTACTGTTGTTGTTTTTATGAATGTGTGATTATATTTTATTGCGAATCGTGGTTAATATAATAATGTAAATGGCAGAAATAGTTTAATTTGTTTTATCTGCTAAACTTTAATTTTGTTATACAACTCTTCGTTATTGAATCACCGAAATTGATTGTTTCTATTGGTCTTCTTTAATCATGTTATTATATACTTACTGTAATACAATACTTACTGTCCATCTTGGACATACAGTCCATCTGTTCATACTTACCGTGTACAATACTTACTGTCCATCGTTTTATTATTATTATTTACACCTAGTAATAATATACGAGAGGTCGTCTAGTGGTCAAAATTCCTAAGCTTGCTACTTTGTTTTCTGTTTTTCTCTATTACATATAAATAAGATATAGGTAACCATTACCAGTTACAAAGAATTATATGACGTCAGACGAACAATGTCGAAATACTACGAACGCGATACGACTGCGTGTGTCAAATGCATGGTTGTGTGCGTGTAGTGGTTTTTCATTAATTTAATGTATTTGTAATGCATATTTTATAAAAATATTAGGATTCGCCCCTCCTTCTCCATATAAACTTTAACTGTGCCAAATTTCATACTCCTCAGTCCGCACAATTTTCGTAAAAAGGGGTACAAAGTTTTTGTTTCACGTAATAGTATATCAGTTACACACATGTTTTAACATTCAACTATTTGTGTGATCCACAAACTGTTCTTTGTGTTCTTTGTGTCCGTTGTTTGAATGTTTGTAAACTGCCCCGCGATACAGGAGTTATTCCTAATGCGGGTGATGTCTATTAAAATAAAAAAATAAGTACCTAATAATAATATTTTTTCTATTGCAGGCAAATGCCACAGCTGCAAAGGTCATTATACCGTATAATTTCCTAATATCGTCAAATGGTCAGACTTACGAGGCCTTAGGATGGCAGAAATCATCTCCGATGTCGACACAACAACCGTCCAGTGGACTAGTCTTAGCTTTTATAGGTGAGTCATATATGTAGTTAACGCCCTTCGGAAGGTTAACCGTTCTATACATTTTTATATATAACCAACCATAGAACTCTTTAAATTAATGTAAAATGCGAACTGCTAGTAAGTAGCGGTATATAATAGTCAGATAATGTCAAGGTTTGATTTTAATAAGTATAGCCAATATTTGTTACTTTCAGGTAATTTTAGTCAAGTAGCACCTACTTGGGCGCAGATACAGGCCGCAAAGAACTTCTTCGCGGAGTCAGTAAGCCAGCAATATTTACATCCGTCTTATCGTATAATAGGAAAAAATGCTAACGACACGCCCATATACTTATCAGAAAGCCTCAAAACATTACCGCAGTGGAATAATGAACTAGCAGATGATAATACTATTTGAATAATTTCTATTGTATTTAATTTGTTTCATGTCGAGTGCACATCGTGTCTTAATATTTTTGTAGAACTTAAAGCCAAGAGCCCACGACGGCCAGACCTTCGTTATTACTTATTTTATAAAAGATGAATGTTTCTTTGTGCATATCCCCAACACAGGTAAGAACTATTGGCGAGTATGGAGTTTGGATTGTGGTTTGGATGTGTCATTTCATTTCATTTATTCAAGAACAATTTACATTGCGTGTGAATATACAATAATAATAATAAAGACAATTAATTAATAAAAACAACATTGCAAATCAGTTAACAAATTTAATACATTAAAATAATAAATTGATTAATAATTTAAAAAAACCTAATAAATGTCATGTCAAAAAAGAAATGTCTAAAAAGGAACGTCAAGCCATTAATTAATTATATACATAACTGTAGTATTTTCGCTACGCTCATTCTAAGTCTATGACTGTAGGTGCATGTCACAATCAGAATATAAATTATAAGCGTTTACATGTCATTTATAGAATAATAGCATTTTTTTAACAACAACAGCTTGAGTTCATTTTGGAAATCCTTAGGTTAAAATAACGATTTTACTTGTACATATATGCAACTTATTAAATAGCTCAAATATAATAATAAGTTTATTTATTTCTCTCTTCACAAACAATACATTGGTTATAGCAGTGTATGTAACGCGAATTTTTTTGTGAGGGTCCATACTAGGGATAACCCTTTGTGACAGATCTCCAGGCTTCCAACCAGATCATACAATATTAGAATAAAGAGATACACGCAGCCACAAAATATTACTAATTCGTAATTCCCAATGACTATGTTGTTAGAGATAATGTGAAGTGTGTGTGTGCGTGTGTGTGTGTGCGCGCGTGTATATATTCGTGTGTGTGTGTTCGCGTAATTTATAAGTATTTAGTTACAACGGCATGACCAACAGTTTTTCAGTATTCTTATAATCTAAGAACTTAGATAGGACTTTCTTGCATTGGTGTTTGGTAAGTGGATACTTGGATAAGAATCGGTTAACTTTGTTATATAAGTACGTGCCAAGGAATGTAAAATATCTATGTGAGAAACTAGTCTTAAATCGTCGACTAGGGCACACTGCATACTTGCGTCTTTTGCTACATAGTACATTAGGTCTATAATGTAGGTGTGAGTGTTTTCGAAATAGCACATTTAGCATGAACAGTTGACGTACAGATAGTAAGCCACAGCGTTCGTAGAGACCTTTGGTCGGGTAAAGGAAAGAAAGAAATTGGCTCACTTTTAATGCCGCTCTTTGGGATCTCTCAAGATTAAGCATAATGGTTTTAGGTAACTGATTTGTAATAAGCGCTGTGTTTCACAACATCAAGAGTTGGTATATAATTTGTTTGTAAATCTTTCCTTCTTGTGCTCCCTCTTATTTGTCTCTCTTCTTGCGTTTCATACTCATGGATATATTTTGATAAATGCGTGAGTAATACTAGGATGTACAAACATGGAACTGTTAATATGCGAAGTTCTTTAAAAAATGGTCTGCATGATTCTACTTGCTCGTTTCCTTCTATGGTCCTAATCGCTTTTTTTTGGGCAACAAATGCCTTGTGAATATTGTACTCATAGCTTCCTCCCCAAAAAAGGATGCTATATCTTAATTTAGATACAATTAACGCGAAGTACCTATACTATTTTTAAATGCTCCCAACTTACTTCGTTTCCAAGACATCTGAGTACCAAGCCAAACTAATTCGATTTTCTAAATGCGGTAACTCTGACTTCCAATTTAATCTATCATCTATATATATTCATAAGAACTTAACTACTGAGATTTGTGCGTTGCTTTCGCCGTTCATTTTAGTACTTAACAGTTAATTATTTTTGGCTGTTGAACAAAATAGTATTACGTTTGTCTTGCTAGTATTCACTTAAGCCTATTTACGGTAAACCATATATATAATATTTACTCTTACATTTAGAGTATTTATGTCATCGGCGGATACTACTGCCTTTGTGTCGTCAGCAATAATTACCAACTGAATAGTGACCCCAACAGATTTACTTACATATTGTATAAGGTCGTTAAAAAAGCTATAAAGAAAATTGGGCCCAATATGGAACCTTGGAGAACACCAGCATGTATTTGAGACATTTTAGACTTGTAGGTTTCTTCATTAAGTGTATCACACGAAGAATTTAGTGCTTTAGTTCAAGATTTGATTTCAACAAACATTTTTCTATTTTGTAGGTATGATGTAAGAAGTTCCAATGACTTACCCCGTACTCCATAGTGGTCTAGTTTTCTAATAATAATTCATGACTTACTGGGTCAAATGCTGAACTTATGTCTAGAAAAAGTCTAGCCACTTTTTGCTTATTGTTCATTCTACGCACAACATCCGTTATAAGTATGTAAATTGCATCTTGTGTCCTAACAAATTTCTGGCATCCAAATTGTTTACTTTTGTTTCGATTTAGATGCGTTAATAACCTGTCTTTAATTAATGTGCCAAAATTTTCGAAGTAGTAGTTAACAGTGAGATGGGTCTATACATATTCGGATCAACTCTCGAGCCTTTCTTATGTATGGGCAATATTTTAATAACTTTAAATTGTACTGGAAATATCCCTTCATCAAAATATTTATTAAATAAAATACTAAGTGGTTCTGCTAATAGGTCTATGTTTTCTTTTATTATTGCTATAGGTATGTCATCAAAACCAGTAGATTTTTACCCTTCATTTTATTTACTATTTTGTATATCTCTCGTGGAGTTGAATGCACTAAGGTCATTCTTTACCTTTTCTGCACTATTACGTAAAATATCCATAGCTGTTCTTGTATTTATGGAACTAGCCTTAGAGCATAACTCAAGCTCCTTCAAAAAGATATTAACAACTTCAGATGGTTCTGTTATGAGTTAGTTTGTATTTTTTAGAATTAAATTAGTTTTGCTTTCATGTCTCTTATTTCTGTGTTCGTTTATAAGTTTCCGGACATCTTTTGCCATATTTATTGATTTAGCTATCCTTGACTGCATTGTTAATTTTTTAGATGCTTTAATTACATTCCTGTATAATGTGAGATACTTTTTCCTATAATTTACGATAGTGTCGTTTTGTTGATTTCCTTTGCCAACACATAAAAACCGTTTCATTTTGCTCGACACTTTTATACCCTTTGAGACCCACTGCAATCGTGTAGGATGTGACAGATTGACTTGTCCTTTTTTTTCTTAAAACAGTCTGTGAAAATTTCATTAAACGCTTTTATAAATAAATTTATTCCCATGTTGCACCAATTGTGTTGTAACAACAGATTCCTAAATAAACATTTATTTTTCACAGTAAATTTCCTTTTGTGACTTATATAAAAGTATTCTTATCATTTATACATGGTGCAAAATGTTTTATTACTGTGCGGCATAGCAAGCCCGCATGGCCATCTGCCTGACCGTTATGATCTACATTGCTTAAAGTCGCATTTAGTCATACTTGAAAAATATTGTCTATACAAGAATGAGAATTATTACGGATAAAAGTTGTCATTTTAATTAAAAGTCTAAAATTATAGTAAGTGAATAAATTCAATAAGTAATTTTCTTATTACTATTGGTCAATAAGTCAATGTTATAATCACCACAAATCAAACAGTTCTTGTCAAAAAAGTGCTCTAATAGTTTCTCTAGTCTTTGTAGAAATACATCTTAAGTTCTTGTCATTAGGAGTGCGATAGCAACATATACACACATTTATTTATTTAATTACAACGGTTGTACACCAATTACAATAATTAAAATTATTAATGTCTAGGGGTGTCTGGTAGGGGGTTGCAACTGTACTAAGTGTCCGGCAATGGATGACGTGATTTCTAATGTTAAACTGAAGAAAACATAAAAGCATTGAGCTTTATACTTTAAGAAATTTGAGGTACTATTTTATACACCTTTACTACCTTTTATCTGCTCAAGTAACCACAATCCAAACTCTATACCTACTCGCTGATCGTTCTTACCTGTGTTGGGGACATGCACAGAGAAACATTCACCTTTTATAAAATAACGAAGGTCTGGCCGTCGTGGGCTCTTGCTCTATAAGTGTAAAGTTTCTCAACATTGACGTTCAAAATTTAATTAATTTTAGAATTGTGTTTTGTAGCTTCAAAAGTTCAAATGAAGGTCCCTTTGTAAAGTTTCGCTACACACGGAATATTAGTGTTATGTTGGCTCGTCTTTTACGCACGCTAGTCTCATTGCGATTCATATTGTTATCAAATTACCTATATACGGACATTAGTGACGTTAGCACCTTTACTCAACTATGAAATTTAATTATAAGTTGAGAACATGTTCATATTTGCTACATGTTGTTATTGCGTGTTATGATTAAGCAATCAATAATTACTATAAAACGCAATCTGATCAAGTTGTTAATGTAGTATTATTATTATGTCGGTGAACATTTTGTTGCAGTTGTATAATTGTATTCTGAAATATTCAAAATGTTTTACGAGTTAACATACTATTTGGTCTATTTATATTTGATGTATATTATGTAGTCTATAACCACCAATTATATCAATAGTTACATTATGAACCGTTCAAAATAATATTAGTTATTGGATATTGTAGCATAGAACGGGTTGGAAAACCGCACTGGCGATTCATCGATTTAAGGCAAACAGAACATTGGTTGGACACACTCATTACTTATGTAGGTACCTATAAGGTCAGAAATAACGATAGTGTAGAATCGATCGCAAGTGAACCTAGAACGCAAGTGAACCTAAAACCTGGGTAATTAATGTTTGTTATACAGGGTGTCTGATAATCTATTACTTACCGGACACCTGTATATATATGTATATCGATTCGGTGTAGACATTCTTGTCACATGTACGATGATTGAATTATGACTACATAATTACATATTACATAATAGTAATTATGTCGTATACGTAGACATAGAAACCGTGCACTAGGTATAGTTACCTAGTGCACGGTTTCTATGTCTACGTATAGAAGTATTATTGCCCCCATATATACTATTATAATTATGGGATAATAATACAGTAATGTTTATTACAATCAATTGCTTCCCACTTTAATATTCATTATAATGAGTTGGTACGATATGCGCTTGATTATATTTTATTATTATTATTTATATCAACTTACGATTACTTAGTTGCTAAGATTGATTTGTAATAAGTAAACCAAAGAGAAAAAGATATTGCCGTATGTGATATATAAGGTACATGCACACACAATATGTATATAATTGAAATTTTGATCACAATTCGTTTAAGAATTATGTATAAAGATACATAAAATATTGTGTGTAAAATAATTCTTTAGGAACTACTATCGTCCTAAGCTCCTTTGCGCCTGAAAGTGTAGTCAAAATAATGCTCGAAACTAAGCCTTTTGGAATACTATTTTAACTACATTTGTCGAATTAATATTATAATTCGGGGCTTCCTTCGTATTAAGCTGTAATTTTCCTTTCGTTCTCGATTGACAGTTGACAGATAATACAAATTGGCTGAATTATTAATTCAGTAGCTAATCGCTTCAAAAGTAATAAGATGTTTTGTTTACTATAAAAATATTCCACTTAGTTTAAAATAGTTAAAAGACATGTGATATCCTCTTATTTATTTCTTACCTGTGTGTGTTTTAATGCATGAAATGTGAATATGGATTTTAATGTTGTTACTTAGCTTATTAGAAAATAATTATTGCCTGATAACGCACAATATAATTTACCGACTTTTATATACGATAGACCCTAAGAAATTTATCAATGTTATATTATATAATAATATAATAATAATAATAATATTCTACCACATACACACAACACCATCTAGCCCAAACTAAGCAGAGCTTGTACTATGGGTACTAGACAATGGATAAACATACATGTATACTTTTTTTTTTGTAAACACATACATATTATACATAGAAACACCCAGACCAAGACAAACATCCATGTTCATGCACACAAATGTTTGACTTGTGCGGGAATCGAACCCGCAACCTCAGGCGTGGCAGTCGGTTACACTAACCACTACGCCATCGAGACTGACAATATTATTAACTGATATCTAGATTGATATTACTCATGAAATTCATTCATTAAATATGTATAAATAAGAAGATATAGGTATAGGTATTAAAATATTCGAGACACACATAAATCTCTTAGATTTATCTATCTAAATCTAAGAGATTTATGTGCGTCGGCCTCGATGGATGGATGTTAGTGTAACTGACTGCCACGCCTGTGGTCGCGGGTTCTATTCCTGCACAAGTCAAACATTTGTGTGCATGAACATGGATGTTTGTCTTGGTCTGGGTGTTTCTATGTATAATATGTACGTATTTACAAAAAATAATGTATATATGTATGTTTATCCATTGTCTAGTACCCATAGTACAAGCTCTGCTTAGTTTGGGCTAGATGGTGTTGTGTATATGTGATAGAATATTATTATTATTTCACATTTATTTACTTTTAACCAATAAAAATCACATTTTTAAATATATAATTATAAAAAAACACATTTAAAAATATAAAAATTATGGATGCCCACCGACATCGAGACAAGATCCAAGCTGTCGGTGGTTAGGGGTCCAGAGAGAGGAACCTCCTCACTATGCGTGCCGTATCGAGGAGGACTGCCTTCTGCATCTGACCCTTGACCCAAGCACCTAACACGAGCCTCTTAAGATGTTGGTCGAGGCTCTTGGCTATTAGACCGTTCACCGTAACGACTATCGGTACAATGATTGCCGAGTCCACATCCCACATATCGACGACCTCGTGTGCTAAGTCGAGGTATTTTAATTATTTTTCCTTCTCAGCTTTCACGAGGTTGCCATCATGAGGGATGGTAATATCGACAATCATTGCACGGCGCTCTGATCGATCTAATACGACAATATCAGGCTTGTTGGCAACAACAGTCCTGTCTGTGATAATAGATCGATCCCAATACAGTGTGACATGGTCCTTTTCGAGAACTGGTTCTGCTACATACCTGTAGTAAGGCACCTCGACCTCTAAAGGTTTGTACTTCAGAGCAAGTTGCTGATGGATAATTTTGGCTACTTGGTTATGTCTGTGCAGGTACTCCCGTTAGCAAGACGAGAACAACCGGAAACTATATGCCTGAGGGATTCACCGGCCTGGTGGCACGCCCGACATATGTCAATCGTACCATCCCTCAGGATATATTTCCGGTAGTTATTCGTCTTGATAACTTCGTCCATAATTGCACAGACAAACCCTTCGGTTTCCCCAAAGAGGTCACCGAAGCGTAGCCAGTTCACGGAGGCGAGAAGGTCTACATCAGGCCCACATAGGGCCTTGTAGAACCTACCGTGAAGCTCCTTGCTCTGCCATACACTCTTGCGGTCGTTAATGCTCAGTACTACAGGGATGCGCCAGCTCTCTTTAGCCAGATTAAGCGGGGTGAGTCCGTTATCCACTGCAACAACATCACATATCCACGTTCGTTTGAAGGAAATACTCTCTAAGGTTGCACACCTCACGGTTATGGAGGGTTTTGGCATTTAGAAAACCTCGACCCCCACATTTCTGCGGGATGTACAACCTCATCACAGACGAACGAGGATGATGCATTCGGTATGCCGTCAACATTGTGCGGACCTTCCTGTCCAGGGCATCTAACTCAGTCTGAGTCCACTTAAGTATGCCAAAGGAGTATAAAAGAAGCGGCATGACCCAACCGTTAAAAGCGCGCACCTTGTTGCCGCCTGATAAAAGACTGTTAAGTACTTTTCTCAGGCGACCAAAGAAGCGCTCCTTCAACGATTGTTTCATGTCCGCTTCATTTATACCTAAGGCTTGTGACATACCCAAGTATTTGTAGGTATCAGTAATGAGAAGCGATCTTAGGTTAATGGAATCTGAAAGTTCAATGCTCTCAGATTCCACCATCCTTCCTTGCTTTACATGCATGACTGCACATTTATCCACACCAAACTCCATGTTGATAGATTTACTAAAGCAATCAGTTACTCTTAGTAAGTCTATCAAATGTGAATCAGTGCGGGCAAACAGCTTTAAATCATCCATGTATAGCAAGTGTGATACGACCTGACCGCCTCTCTTTAACCTGTAACCTAGACCTGAACCGTCTAGTAATGTACTGAGAGGGTTCAACGCTAGACAAAACCAAAGAGGACTCAGACTGTCACTCTGAAATATACCTCGCTTAATCTGTATTAGATCGCTGGTCGCCTGGGTCACCAGTCCCACATTGATCCGGTCGTTCCCAGCTTCTATAAACACGTCGCTGGTCTCTTTGAAATGTGTTATTCACGGTATACCGGTTCACGCGTTGTTTGTATCTGCGCAAACGGTTTGCCCACGCATAAACTTTCTGCTTCAGGAAGTCAATGCGCTCTGTGACTCGAGATGTATAGTCTTGTGGGCTGGTGTCAGTTCCCAAGAAAGCTCGACTCACAAAGCGCATCACTCTAGGGCGAGTATTGCCCTCCCTGAAGCAGATTAGTTTACCAATAAGCATTACCTTGCCTCAGCGATACGACGCTCAATCCTGCATTGCCATGCCGGAGCAGCTTTTCGCCATACAGCAGTGTCGTTCAAAGGGAACTTGACGCCTGCTGTACGACATGCCGCTACAGCAGGTATCACTGAGATTCTCGCTATTCTCTAAATAACTAGGCAGTAGCGAGTCAAGGGTACCTACCAATGCCATATTTTGTCTATGCGTAGGCAACCGCGGCAGTCGAGGCCTAATAGTATGGGGTGTGTACCGATATTCCCGAATCGCACATTCCAAAGCTACCCTTACCTCATCATTGTACTGGATGCTTACATTATTAGTCATGTCATACTCATCCTCGCTGGTAATGTTTTGGGGCAACGATGTAACACTACTTGTTGTTACACCAGGATGGACGTGAATGGCACAACTCGAACGTAAACACTCTGAGCGAAGCCTATCAAGTACGTTATCATCCAGCATCCGATTGCGCTGGATAACTCGCACTTGATCCGATGTTATTATTATTATTATTATTTATGTGTGCTCCGAATATTTTATAGTGTTTTAATAATAATTAAAATCTTTAAACAATTGTGTTAATAATAATCATTCCTTATTATTGTCCATACTTAAGTGTTCTTAAAATCGAATAAAACATACAAATAATACCTAAATATTATATATTATAAATATATAATCTACAATAATTAATAATTTTATATATGAATAGTGAAAACCTATTTTAATTTATCTTTAAGCATAAACGAGTTTATTCCGAATAGATAGTTTTATTTTTAATAAGTAGATACTTTATGTACTTAGGTCAAGGTGTAGGAATGTCGTAAATTCGAAAAATGTACAGACGTCATCGATATGCTAATTGAAAACCATTTAAACCAGATTTTAAAAGAGAACATTTTTGATATAATATTCGTTTGATTTATAGAAATCTATAGCAGACACATGTATACTGTTCTTAGACACCTTACCCTAGGAACTTTAATCAAGTGATGAAATCTATCTGAAATATGGTCTTAGAAGAGCCGAAAGCCCCATGGTTGATGTTTTTCTATTCGTGTATCAAAATGTGTCTCGTTTTATCGACTGATTGAAGCAATTCTCATAGTTCATGTGATATGTTGTTATTATTTTAGATATCTATTGTATATGTATATTCTGTTTAACGATTGTAAAATAAATAAAGTTTAACAATTTATGAAATTATTTTATTATTACTTAAAAACAAATATCTGGCTTATACATTTATTTGAAGTACAGAGTAGAGACATTTCATTAAAATCATACTGTACTACTGTGGGAGGATCTCAGTAACAATATCAAATGTGGAATAAATACGAGCCCGTATTTGTTACCGCCGATTTACTGATGAAAATAACATAGGTACCTACTAATGAGTCTACACAATAGGAATGTGGTGATAGAGAAAATGTACCTACATATCGTTTGAGAGAGCTAGCTCTATACAATGAGTATAGAACAACCTTTAATTTATAGGGGTAATTATAACTAGCCTAAATGTGCCTAAACAGTTCAGAGTACCTACTTTGTACACGGTACAGGTATGTTTCGGGTATTGTTGTACTTACGATATAGAACAACAAAACTCCAAATACATATAATACATTTAGAGCCGGGTATATAAACGTAAAAGTTTACAAACAGCCTGTTACTTCCAGTAAACATCTTTAAGTGCAGGCCTAACTAATACTGCAATGTTTTTTATTAGAACTGAGACTAAGCAGAAATGAATAAGCTGATGATTAACTCATTATCAGGTATGTATATTTTGTCACGTAATCAAATCTATCTAAGGTACCTACCCTACCCACGTATTTAAAAATGACAGTTGTGGCTACAGTCAGTTTTACACATTTTAATTGGAAATAAAAATAATATTTTATTGATGGTGTAGTTTTAACAAATTTATTCTAAAACAAATTGTTCATATTAGATAGCTATTTATTTTAATATAATTATTGTATTCATACAATATAGGCTCATGCCACTATTGGGTACTATTGGCTATATTAAAGGGTAGACATAGGTGTATGAGACCTACATAAATAATATTATACCTGTATTAATTAACAATATTTTACTTTACTAAAAATATTGACAAAAGAAACTTGAAAAAAAACAGACAAAAAAATCAGAACAATATTATATATTATATATAATAGTTATATATTTATGAAATGTATACAATATAATCTCATTACTAAGTCTATAAAGGTACATTTCGTTATACATATGTTAAGTAAAATACACAAAGTGCCTTAGAGTATATACAATACCTACCATAATAAAAATACTACCAATTCCACCAATGCGGTTATTATAAAAATACTTTGCTCAATAAATTGCAGTAAAAATTTTATCAGATTATCACGCAATCCTATTTAGCATATTTACATAACAATCAAAGTTACCTCATTTTTATACGTTATTAACATACAAAGATAAATTTATTTTATAAGACTATAAAATTGTATGTAGGTATATTTGTATTTGCCATTCACCTTCATTTCTAAAGACTAAGGCGACGTCAATAAAAATACCTAATCTAACTTAACATAATAATCAGAATTTTTAGAACTCAGTGCTAATTACATGCATAACACAAACACACTAAGATTTACAGCAGACACACGAACTTACTATAATTAGAGAACCCTAGAATAAAAGTTTAATTACGAATTTTAATACAAGAATTCTAATCTATTTCTAACTTTCTGAAACTTCCTTGGATCGCTACATCGCCGTTAACTGTTTGGGGTTTGGTCTTTCTCGAGGAGATGATGCCTCTGGTACTTAGTATTTCCATATCGTCGAGCCCGAGTACTTTCTTTTTCTGGTCACTGAGCAGCCGTGCCGTGTATTTGATCATATCTTCTAGTTTCAAAGAACCTCCGTACGTGGTGGGTAGACATTCTGTGTTTACATGCTGATGAAGCTGCTTAAGGTTTGTGTGTATCTGTAATTTAGAACATCATTTTAGCGATACCCTAGTGGGAGGCAGTTGTACTCACACACAAAGGTCTTGACTTCGAAGCCTAGACGCGCATCTTTGACTTTTCGAAGTTACGTGCGTTACGTATTAAATAGTTAATGATCGCTCGGTTTAACGGTGAAGGAAAACATCGTAAGGAAACCTGTATGTCTAAGAGTTTTACATGATGTTCTCGATGATATCCAAACCGCACTGGGCCAGCGTGGTGGACTATGGCCTAACCCTTCTCACACTGAGAAGAGGCCTGTGCCCAACAGTGGGACAGTTTAAAATAGGGCTGATATTATATTTAATATTTAGTATGGTTTATTTTCTCATCGCCATTTTTCTGTGGAAGGAGTTGTGTACCTATATTATCAATACATGTAACGTTCAATGTTGGCGAGTTCAGCCAACCTAACCTATGTATTTTGTTTATACTATTATTTGATTCACTTTATTATAATTTGTAATTAATTGTTTTTGTATTATGTTTCTATTGTGTTTGTGTTCCTTCAAATAAATTATAGCCCTTTGATTTCTTGTTTACCTTAATATTGAGGAAAAATAGAAATTAAAGGGCAAGGTGTTTTAAGGCAATGTTAGCTACCCACATATGTGATCATAGTGTCTACGGCAATCGCCATCACGCGATGAATAATAATTAGAATAAAAAAATTATGAACAACCATAGGTATATGTATATACCTATAGTTATAATTGTTATATTTATTAGCAGCTTCAGAACTGGAACTGTAGAAAATAGTTGACAGGGTCAATGAGTGCAGCAATAAAGCCGAGCTCAGGATCAACTTCGCCAAAACCAAGCTAATGGTGATCACAAGAGACACAAACTTGGATCCGGTGATCAGAGTAGTAGGACAAAGACTAGAAAGAGTCACCAAGTACAAATATCTGTGAACCTGGCCGACTGAAAACTGGGAATGTTACACAGAAATAAAACCAGAATATAAGTCGCTAGTAGTGCCTTTCATAGCATGAAGAAGGTATTTATGAAATAAATAGAGATGGAATGGGAAAGGGGAAAAAGGTCTGATTGAGCTATCTGCACTCTCACTCGCCGAACGAAACTAAACAGTAGGAAATAGGAATACTGCTATTTCATGTCGATATTCTGTGAGAGGGTAGTCCTTCCCCGGTCGAGCCGGCCCGTCCATGCTGAAATTAGTGAGGCTTTACTCTCATATTTCCTAATCGAATAAATGATTTTTGACTTTAACTTTGACATCAAAATACGTTCAACAACTTAAGTACATGTTTGAGTAAAAGCAACTTCTGTACAAAAATAAGCTCATTTAGTTTCGCTTTATTCATTCTATATAACCAAGCCACTACACCGTTACTGTTCTGGTCATATGGTCGTATGGTGGTTTACTAGTCGGAGTCTGAAAATCTCATTACGTTGTCTACTACAATGTTACATCTGGCCAATCTTTCTATACAGATGCATTCGAAATGTGGGCCAATAGACGAATGCTACGGATTAGTTGGACACAGAAGGATAGCAACGAGAAGGTTCTGCGACATATCAACACAAAACGTGAACTATGGGACACCATCCGAAAGCGCAAAATTGCTTATCTGGGACATGTATCTAGACATGTAAGATACAGCCTCTTGAAACTTATTATGATGGGCAAAGTAGCAGGCAAGAGACACGTAGGTCGCAGAAAGAAGTCGTGGCTGAGAAACCTTTGGGAGTGGACTGGACGAGCGAGTGCTGCCCAACTATTTCGCCTCGCGAGGGATCGGAAGAAATGTGCGGAGCCGATTGCCAACCTTCGCTAGTCGGAGAGGCACTTGAAGAAGAAGAATAATTATGTAGATCACGTTTCTTCGAAATTTAGTCAATCGTGGTCTGGTTGGTCTGGTTGTCTGCTTTGCTCGTAAACGTAGATAGATACCTAAACATTCGTTTTCAAAAAACAGCTTTGTTGCTTGTTTTTCCTGCATATAGCTACCATTAGTGATAAAATGCCACTTTGGTATACCCATACGAACACTATATGTTATATAGAAAAATCTATAGGACAGGTTGTTCTGAAAACAAATAAAATGATCAAATCACAAGTTAACTTACTTTAAGCCTCTGAGCCATTTTCGGGGTGACTTTGCTGATT
The DNA here is from genome assembly GCA_963675205.1 of Catocala nupta. Lineage (NCBI taxonomy): Eukaryota > Metazoa > Arthropoda > Insecta > Lepidoptera > Erebidae > Catocala > Catocala nupta. Next base: position 19,101,079 of record OY776078.1, read on the forward strand.
GCGAAATCGACAATATATTTGAGAGCACTCGGGACGTTTATACAATGGAATTCTTTGTGTCGCATTGGCAAGGATTGCTGTAACAAATAGCTTTATTAGTACAATACAATAAAAATAATGGAAGGGCAAAGAGGGGAACTTACCTAATATATGTAACTATAAAACTAAGATACGAACAGAACTCTATATGATTAAAATAAAGTTGTAGCATATATTATCTTTACAACATAGGTACTTAAACGTAAGGCTTTGTGATTTGTCATGCGATACTGCTTGTTTTGGCACACTATGTTTAACCAGTATTGTATACCTATTTCATAAGCTGTTACGTAACACACAAAATAAATGTGGACTTTATAAGAATTTTGACTAAATACGTTTTCTAATATGTAGATATGTTGTCACTACTATTTTATATATAGTTAAAATCTAACAAACACAATAATGCCATTAAATAAATACATATTAATAAAAAAGAACTAAGATGTGATTATTAGATTTAGACAGTTGAAAAGAGAAGCTATCAACAAGGTGATGATATAACAAGTAGGTACCTATCTATAAAATGATTAATGATATCTTTGATACTAAAACGGGATATTCTGGAATATAAATGATTGAGATGTTACAGAATAATTACCTCTCCCCATTTCATAAGTCGGGCGAAGTCTGTGGGGTTCCAGGTGGTGACGTGAGCTCCGGTGACGCTGCTACCGTCACCTACATGAACGTATCCGCACATTTGGTCCAGGGAGTCCTCCAACAGGGTGTCGTATATCAATATGTGTGCGCGAGTCATGTCCCAGCAGTTGTATTTGTGCGCGTTGAATTTACCTAATACAATGGTTCAAATTATACTCTAACATCCATCAATGGTATTATATCGCCTAGCGCATTCATTAACATATTACAATAAAAATAAAATTCGCATTTATAATATATTTATGTTACGTATAAATAAACAAAAAATCGCAGTTGCATCGCTTGCTTAATACTATTTATTACAACATACTTAACAAAAATCTCCTTACCCATATTGTAAACAATGACCCGGCGACCCTTGCTGTCTCGAACTGGTGAAACCACTATGTACCTTAAAATTAGGAAATGGTTATGAAATTTCACCATGGAATTATATCATAGAGACAAATTACATAAGATATCTATTCGCAACGAGGGAACTTCTAGACAGTACATAAGGTTCAAGGTTCTGGTACGTGAGAACTTTCTACCGGCTACATAGGCCTCGCTGCCGCCCCGCCTTCGTGCGAGTTGTACACACAACCAGAATAAAGCTGCGTTACATAATTCTGACATTATTTTGTGGAACCATGTTAGTAGGCTGCCTTTGTTCGATTCAAAGGCAATTTTGACTGTCTTTTGATTAGCCCTGTCCATACTTTGAATCGCGTTTTAAATAGCCTATTATTGTTATTTTGTTATCTATTCAAGCTGATTGCAAAAATTTTAAACTCCAAAAGATTACAAACTGTACACAGAAATTGGCTTATAGCGAGAGTAAGCAAGCAAGCCACTTTTTTTGGATAAATGTAAATAAATATGCACTTACCCATTATCGAGAATATCTTTCAGTTTCAGATCGTCACAGTCTAGATTCTTGAAGATTTCAGGATAATATCTTCTAAGACTCAAATATTTCAGCAAAGTCTGTTGAGCCATTGGGATGCTGTACTTCTTGTGACGCAGAAAGCGAAGTATGAAGGATTCATCTGTAATAAATCACGCGCCTTGTTACATAACGACTTAAATATACCTACCTATACGAAAGCGCTAATCTCAGGTAATAGTCCGTTGATTTAGGAAAATTATATGTTATACATAACATCACGCTACGAGCCATTGTCGTACTACAAAATGTAATTTAAATTCACACGAATTCGGGACATGAGTATTACAATAGACTAGTCTATTTAAAGTATTACCGAACAATGTTATTGGCTTAGGCCATGATATCAATTTAATAATTATAGGTAGAAATATAATCAAATTATTAAATTGATGTAAAATGTATTACCTATTTAGATTGTCTGCTTCGTATGTGCAGTGTCGTAAACGTGGACGCATGCGTACCTAACTGTTGACACGGTGATCTCAAAAGCTGGGTTCGATTAGGGCCGCGGGGTTTTATTGAGCCTTTCAGTCAGGAAATTCACGGTTGTAGTTCGTAATCTTATTTTACTTGGTAACTTCGTCTTGTATAACATGTAATCATGGCAGTGAACGCAATGTTCTCTTTGCGTTTACAGTGCATTACGACAGGATTAAACTAAGCAGAGGGACACACTAGGCATCGTAATAATTATTTCTCAATACTCTCAATGCTCCTCCCCTATACTTTAGATCTCTAAAATTTAATTCTTGCCTTTTTAATTAACTAAAGGTTATAATCATGTATACATAGAACATACAACAAACCAAAAAAAATACTTGAGATGTATTACCGAAGAGACTATAGATTCACTTTGGTTTTATAATGGAATTTTAATATATCTGTGATGCAGATATGTAATAAGTAATAACTAATAAATTGTCCCAGATTACATAACAAGAACTAACGTCTCATCAGTTCTATACGACCACTAAATATCTATGATCATGTTTAAAGTGTACATAACTATAGGTACGTATATATTTACAAACAAGGCAAGGTAATGTATCATATAGGTACATCTAATCAAACATACGGATGGATATAATCTCAGTTACGAGCTTATATCGGTCATATCATTTTAACGTAGTCTGTCAATTATTTTATACGTTGGCATATACCACGACTACTATTGTGACTTAGCCGTATTTAATCAAAGTGAACTGTGGCCATACGATGCGTACCTATAGTCCGGCATATACATATCCTTGTGCTGAAACCTTGACTATTAGATTAAAATACATTGATGGCCTCGTAAACATATACCTACCTAATGAGAATTAATTGTTGATGTCAAAAGTTAGAAGACGCTAATAATCCTAATAAGTATCTATACGATTGCTATAATCGTCATCATTAAGACACAGTGTTCCCAAAGTAAACACGCAATTTTACTTCTCTCTAGATGTTCAGGGTTTCAAATAATAGTTACACTACCTATGTGAAGTTAATAGCCTACATTTTAGTTAACACTTATGATTAGGTATGTGTACAGTCTGTCAGAGACTGTCAACGGTCGCTAACAGCACAGTACATAATATTTATGTACTGTGCTAACAGATAGTAGAAAGTACTGGTTAATTAAATGTTTAGTCGTACTTTCCGTGCCCGTTTGTTTCAGTGTGACAGTTAACATACTGTGTACTAAATGTATTAGCAGCATGACAACTGAAATAGCAGTCAATAGACAACAGCCTCGCTAAGCACAATCCTTCCTCATAAACTTCTATAATAATCGATGTCACGTTCAACAAACTAATTAAAATAAGATTGCTATCGGCGTAATCTTAGTTTACTGTAAACAATTCATTAGATTAATGTATACACCATATTATGTCCAAATTTACGTGATCAAAGCTCAATGAATTCGACTCATACAATGTCACTTATAGTTCCTGGATTCTCTAAAAGCTTGTTGACATTGGTGATAACCAATGTCTGCTTTATAGAGTAGACGGATAAATTACCTATTTTTTCGTGAAGCGAGAATAGATATGATATTTTGATACGTTAAAATTATTCGTTTGTTTAGTAACATGTTGCTCTAAGGTTTGTGCCTAATAAGAATAGACGTGATCTTTAATGTATTTACGTAATAAATAACTAGGTTTACCCCTACAAACTTATCTTATAACGGAATAATTGTGGCTAACTCTAGGAATTGCCAATTTAGTGTAATAACTGTTTTACTAGTTTTCGGTTATTATACCCATATTATCATGCACGGTATACTACAAAGCAAGCAAATACCCTTGTTTGGCTTGTCGTCATACTATATAACAGGCCGAATAAAAAATAAACTATTTAATCATCTTCCTTGTCAAATTTGGAACACAATATTGCGGCTCTACCAACATGCATCACTGTTCCTTTTGTTTAGTTATTGCTATATCTATAATGAATACTTTAGTTTTGCTTACCCAGTCGTACATTCCGTATGTCACTGTTTTGCTGTATCCATTCTCTCATAATGGCCAGCGCCTGTTCCTTTGTAGAAGGATTCTCGCGCACCTCCTCAGCTGCTTCAGCTGTCACATGTTTAATGGAACGTCCCAAACAGATTGCTTCTTTATCGATCTTGTCGGTGGAGATGTTCCAAGTGGTGGTGACTGTCAGTAACATACTTGCGGTCGTCATTTTTGGGTTAGATGATCTGTGAGCAATGTGTCATAAATTAGATTAGGTGCTAAAATAGAAATTATGTTATCAACATCCCCTAAGGTTTGCCACACAGAGCGGTCTTGGGCTGCCCGTATCCAACCGCTTTCTTCGACCCTTGCCAGGTTGGCGGTCCTTGTGGGCTGCGTCTTTAGACAATGTTATGCTTACTTAAATAAGTTGGACAGTCATAGCCCATTTATGGTAAGTGAAATCATATAAATCGTATAATATTTTGCGCTGCGTCATTATAAAAATAAGCAAATACTAAACTGATAATGAAGGATAAGCAATCTCTTCAGCAATTTACTGCACGGATGGGATATTGCTTTATATGGTCACCTCGCTACTCCCTATGTTTCGAGTACTGTTGATATATACCTATGCAATTCAGAGATAAATTCTAGGTGCGGCAGGTACATACATAGACTCATACCTATATTACCGAAAACGACTAACTAAAGGTATTACACCCACATTTAGTCAGCTAGGTTTTTAGGTTCGTGCCTATCGTTGTTTACCGGGCACTGTTCGAAAACTCCGTGCTGCCACTAAGAATTTCATGCCAGGGAGCCCTAATAACACTTTTCTCGACCCGGAAATCGCAGATCGATCGATCATCTTTAACTACCGATGCGCTACCGAGGCAGTCAATAAAATACAACTGCAATGCGTTAGGAGTCAAAGATCCGCATTATATAATCAGTTAATTAAATTTATATGGAACTACTCGTCAAACACGTGTAACACACAAAACATTATATAACACTCAGTTCCACTAATAAAAATTAACTAAGTTCATTACCTCACTACTCAAGAGATGGTCAGGGTCAGGGTTATTGAACGATGAATTAATTTATATAGCTGTTGTTATTTAACAATTTGATGCATAATTATGCAGCCACCCTTGTATGAGGTCAATTAATTATTCAAATGTTTATGTTAGGTAAATAATATTTGAATAATACCACTATATCTCGGCATATGGGTTTAGTTAAAATTGATTTGTGTACTTTTTCTATCGCACACATTTAAAGCGGTTAGGTACATACTTTAAGTGACTTCGTTCGAAATTTGAACCATTAAGCAGCTTTAGTATGTGTATTATCTGTAGAATACAACCAAGTAATTTGTTATCTTGGACATCGTCCGTGTTTCTTTGAAGATTACATATTATCCTAGTCTTAGTTTCCCTAGCTTTCTCAATAATGTATGTCATCAAAATTGAATTAGCAGTTGAGGTGTGAAAGAGTAAACAGACAGCTAATCGCTCATATAACTTTAGTTAGGAAGTGTAGATAAAATAGGATTTAAAGTATAATTTAGAGAGAGGCTTCTAAGCCGCATTACAAAAAGAAAATATTTGACTTATCCGATGAAACTCGTGGAAAAGTAACGAGTTCAAACAAAAGGTGGTTATTAATAGCATAATAGTAATAATAGTTTCACTATCTACCTTCTGGCTTCACAATCAGATCCATTCAATTATATAATCTGGATTAATTAAACTTCCAAAGTCTCAATTCGCCATGACATCAGAAGTGTATTAATCAATACTAAAAATAATTAACACATAACTTACAGATATATATTAAAGTAGGTTCTATACTTAGCATGATTGCTACAGTAATGTTACCATCTTAAACTATTGTCATTACATGGGCAAGAATGAAATAGCGTGTTAGAGAGTGTATAGCTTCGTTATTGTTATACATAAAGTTTCTACTTCGAATGCAAATTTCATTTAAATTTGTTCACGATGGTTATGTATCTACTTCTAACAAAGTCCTTCATAACCATATTCTGATAGTCTTCAATTTTATTACACGAACTATAATTGTAATAATCAAATTGGCAGTTGGTTATTAACATTTGTTTAGTGCCTAACAAAATAATTTTAAATGATTTTAAGGTGATAAAATAATGCATAATATATCATAAGTTTATAACAAAAAGTATTAACTAGGGTTGCCCACTGCACTATAATATTACTAAGGGCCGGTTTTTTAATCGTCAGATAACTTTTATCTGAAGAATATGGCGGTATAACATATCTATATTACCATATTTCAAGAAAACAAAAAAAATAATAAGTGCGCTGCCCCCAGGTTGTTTAACATATGAACGCTTCTTTCTTACTCTTACTGAAACTTTAAATATTATCCTTTTAACCAAAGAAGGAAGCCATGTTGCGGCAGTAATGCTGTTCAAATTGCAGTCGTAGCTGTAAGAAACGCAAACGATGTGCTCGCCCACTATTACCGTAATAGTGAGCGAATTACGTGAGACCTAAAAGCAAAGCTAGAATGCTAGTGTAATACTACGCTACCCACCTCTCAGGTGGTGTAAGCGTAACAATGTATGTATCTGAATAAATTAGTGCTAGCAACCCTATTGTTAGCCATTGATATAGTTATTGAACGTGGGTGAATGTCAAATACGATGAGGTAACAAGATTCGCCGGCTGAAGTTATGCAACGACGTGCTTTATTAACTTTTACATCACAATGGCGTTATTGATGTCACAAAAACATGCTATTGTTTACTGTTAGATTCTTATATAATGTTTGACTTACTTAAGGTCGTTAGTAACTTCCCCAATTTTCTGTCTTATGCGCTTATATTATAATTTGCTCCCGACTTTCTAGTGTTCTCTACTAAGTTCGAAGCTAATACACATTATTTTAGTTCATGCTGACTATGCGCATTATTTTATACACGCAAAAATTTAATAGTTACGCATTTTACTTATACAATAAACCGAAACCCTATTGCGCACACGCAACAAATCTAGAAAATTTGTAATACTATATCTTTTATTTGCTAACTGCAAAAAAACACCAAAATTATTTCAATATATATAATCATGTCCAAATTAGTTTCGTCACGTTACAGATTGGCGTGCCCATACGCACAGACAAACGGACAAAAAGTATGTTTAGGATTTTAATATGTATATAAGTATAGATTTTGTAAGTGAACTGAAGAGTTTATGGATATAAGATTATATAATATTTACAGCCCCAAATTCAAAATGAAAATTTCGGCTCGCTAATATGTCATTAAAGGAAATATGTATAAATAATTGATGATAATACCGGCATTACGTCTGTACTCAACAAGTTCTCGTAGTTAAATAAACAACACGGTTTTGGTCACGCACAAGTGTTTATTTAATACAATTCAAACATTATCTCTAGCATACTTATGTATCTACTTATATCAACCAGCTAAATTGAAAACCAAGTGTATAAAGTTCGTTACTAAGTAAACTTTCTACTAGCATCTAGAAATAAAAAATATTGTGGCCTCGACACACGACCAGTGAACATAAATGAAAAGGCAAATGTATGAAACACATTTTACATCCACATAAATAGGCCATTTGGTAAAATTCAAAGCTAACGCTGACTAAATATCCTGTTTACAAAAGCATTTATTACTGAATCGAGTGATTGGTTAACGCATTCAATGCTGAGCCTTTGTTTTATGTAGTTATATACGCACATATATCGCGGGTATCAATTCATATTTAACCTACTTATTTATATTCAAATATCATGCTATATTTTTTAAAGCCCTGATTTTGTCAACTTTATGTCTTTCTTTAATCATAGCCTTATTGGTATTTAAATGATTTTACAACGCGCATGACCGCTTTTTGAAATGCGCTTTTTAAGGTAAAATCACTTTACTCAATCATTTAATTACATGAACAAATATAAAAAGTGATTATATTGCATTAAAAAAACTAAAATATTTTTATATATCTTTGGCGATTGGTTGACATGTACAGAACAATTATGTGTAGAAATAACGTAGGTACTTATATTATAGCTCCTGTCGCAATTATCCAAAACTTAGAGACGTATTTTTTAATTATTCGACCATATGTAGGTACACAGCTTATCTTACATAGCAGCATTTGGTAAGAATATATAATTTCATATATACGTATTATGTCTACCTATCCCTCTTTTACATAAGTTTTATGAGATTAAAAGATTAATAACCACTTCAAGTCAAACTAGACGACTACGCAAGATGAGTAACCATATATTTGTAGCTGGTTGTAACAATAACTTTTGTTGTACTTGTGACAATAATCAATGGAAATAAATAAATTAAATAAATAAATAAGATCATAAATCTTTTGGAATTAATTAGTTGCGCAATATCTGTTCAACCGCTTTTTCGTCCTTTCGGTTCTAGTCCAAGGATATCTAGTCAGCCATGTGCTGTTACTTAGATGTTTTCATTAAACCTTCAATTAGTAACCTTTAAAAGTAAACGTAAAAATCTAAAATGACAAAATGCATATCAAAGTAATTAAAGCTATTGTTACAATAATAGGTTCTATATTTGTTGTTCAAAATTTTCTGTGCCAATTAGAAATGGTTTTAAAAAAAAAAAAATTGACCAGATATTTTAAATATCCTGGCATATTCATTATCAATAACTCAAACAGCAGTGTGTTTGAGATATTGATAAGCTACGGTCATATGTTAAAATTTTATTTAATCGTGTAAGCTAAACACACTTACACAGCTAAATTAATACGTTTTGACAAATATATATTACCTACATCATAAAAAGCCTGTGTGTTTTCCCCTTCATTGCTAATACGGGTGATAATTACTATTTAAGAAGCAAAGCTACGAAATCTAAAAGGTGCGAGCAGAACTCTATGTAGAAGACTAGCGGTCTTATCGTTAAGTTCTAACTGCTTAAACAGGCTTTGGAGACTTGATATAAAATTTTGTATCAAAATCATTTGGTAAATATTCCGCCACATTTCCAACGATCTTAATCGTAGCTTTTGTCCAATTCTCAATTGGTCCAAATGCGCGTTTTTGTACTGCCAGCGACGCAAATCCAGACATAGCTTCACTATTACATCGCTCGAGCTTACCGATCAATAAAGCAGCTTCTCTATAAGCTGAAGGAGGTATTCTCTCTATATCCGTTTTATTAAAAGCACAAAGTATTTGCCGAAGAGCTGTTAAATCGTAGTACGTGTAATCTTCGGGTTCTTTGCCGGCAAAATCTTCGCGTACCCGACTAGCGATCGCTGCAACTTGCTCCTCGTTTAAGTTGTAATTCAGGCCAAAGTTTTGAATAACATCAATGCTATTGAACGTGATATTTGCATAGTCTTCGGGTGTCACAGCAACCGTGATCCAATGGAGTAACATGAGTACTGACTCAGGAATGTTTTCAATACCTCCGTGAAATTTTATGATTGACTTCCATATAAAATCTGCCTGTGGAGCAGGTAATTCTTCTCTTCCCAAATGTACCAAACATTGTACTACATCCGCTGGTTCAATCGATTGTAGCTCTACCAAAGACAGTTTTTTATTAGGTGGAAATTCTAGAACTTCGTCACACGTAAGACCGCGTACTATTGCGAATTTGAGTAACACCATAAAAATACATAAATGCATCTTTGAGCGAACAAAATCCATGTTCTGTTTAGTAACTGAGCTAGGTTAGCAGTGACAGGTTTTCGATTAGAATGACTCACTTAGAGGGCCTTGTGCTTCGCGTGTATCATTATATATTAATCGTTCAATTATCGAGTAGCTCGTAGTCATTGTACTAGTCATTAATTTATAATACTTATTCCTTCGTGGATAAATTAATTGTGACCACTACTGAAATAACTATGCTTTAATACTCTTGCCACTAGGCGAAGCGAAGGTAAGTCAGACTTTTACCTACTGACAAAAACCACACACGTGTTTATTTTCTTGCCCTTTGTATTTCAGGGCCGCGGTGTTCATTTCGGATTGCTTCGCGATCCCAGCAGAGACCGGTTCACCAATTGTACTGCATGGACAGACTTGTGTAAAATCCTTACTATTCCTGGGCTACATGAAAACTAAATTCGTTTAGAGATGTGTTCTGTTGATTTATTCATACATTCAGGAAGTAAACATTTTAGTTTTATTATTTTTATATTTAGATATACGTTTCCACGAAACAAAATATTTAAAAAGTAGTAAATTATGAAGGTTGAACATAAATTCTAAGTTAATTTAAAATGCGGCTTATAAATATGTAGGTGGGTGAGTACATCAATATGTGTTTTAAAGTAAGCGCGTAAATCAATATTTACGCGCTTAAAACAACTATTTGAATTAGGTAATATTGGGATCCTGTGGCCTCTTTGTCTTTTATTTATAATAAAAGATTGGTGTTAAAGTAAAAATTTATGATGTTACATTAATTTTGCATTTTAGAATGTTATAGGCACGATTGCGGTGACAGATATATTTTGGTTTACAACTTAGTATTTACGATTGGATAGTAATGAGTAATGACACACATATGGCCTGAAGCATTTATTTTAAATTAGGTGTAATTAAATAGCCTAATAAAATAAGTTTACTTAAACAACACTAGTGTCCAACGCAGCTATAATTATTGTAACCTATATAACGTTTTCTAATTTACGCCTTCATTACAATTAAATAATTTAGGATATGCATAAATACATGCAGTTAAAGATCTTGTAACTGGTTCAACGAAATTTTTATTTTATATATAAATTGCGAAACATGTTAGTTAACATTGTGTACCTACATATCGCATACACGTAGCAGAGAAAATTACGTAATTAGTACATGTAACTGTTTCAAAAGCTTACAAAGTGAAATTTCTTTCAATGGCTGTTGTTCTGCGGATCAAACAATTAACGTTGTTGGCTATGACTTCACTTGCAATTGGGTCTTATAGTTTACTTACCGCATGAATGACATAGCGAGGGCGCCACGCCACTGCCGCTGTGGGCTCATGGCCACACGGCCAAAAAATATGTATAGGTAGTGGTGTGCAGATAGCATAATTATGAGTAAAACAAAAATAAAACTTACTTTACTACTGTGATCTTCTTATGTCTCACCACACGTCTGCTTGACAAAGCTGCAAATTCTGAAAATAAACAGCGTTCTTAGAACTAATATTTCAAGTACCTACTGACTTAATAAGAACTAATTTAAAATAGGTTGGACTATTACATATTAAAGTGAGTTATGTCTGAATAAGCGCGATTATGTAATATGTGGTAGAAAAGTGTTTCTGAATCTTTATAACCATCTCCGAAATGATCGATATTGTATAACTATATGTACCTAACCGCGCCCCCATGGGTCGTGGCGTGATGTTATATAGCCTATAGCCTTCCTCGATAAAAGGGTTATTCAACACTAAAATAATTTTTCAATTCGTACCAGTAGTTTCTGAGATTAGCGCATTCAACCAAACCAACAAACTCTTCAGCTTTATAATATTAGTAAAGATAAGGTACACTTAACTGCTTCCCGGTAGATCTGATACTGCGGGCAATTTTAGTGAAAAGTAGTTATTATTTGAAGTAGGAAACTTAATTAATTTGGTTACTTGATACGATGCGGTAAATTATTTTACACTGTGGATAGGTACTGAAACTAAAAATAGAAGGAAGGAGAAATCCTAGAAGAAAGGTAAACAAATCAAGGTAAGGTTATAGTAGGAAACGCATAGATACACGGATAAGAACAATGCTCTTTTCAATAAAGAAGAAAATGTAATCAATAAAATATTTGCTTTAAAAATATAGTGAGTATTCTTCGTAGTACCTAATATTCGCACTCTTAATAAAACAGCGACTTAACTCGAAATTTAGAAGTAAGGCATTTTAAACTATAATTGCGTGACTTAATAGTCTAGTCTAATATTATATTTGTGTTAAGAAATTGCAACAGAGTTTAAATTTGTTTAATCCAAAATACTGAGATAGGCCTCTGTTTTATTAAGAGTGCGATATCATTTAATCTGTGTCTACTTTGTTAAAATATTTGGACGCCTAGAGTAAATTAATAGTTAAGTTATGCTAGTTGCTACAAAGTTATTATAGTATAGTAGTTTAACAGTTTCTAAATTATGTAATAGAGTGTTAAATAAACAACACGATTATAAATATGTAACCAGCTATGTCATGTACAGTCAACAAGTACCAAAGCTTACACCTTGCTCTCTTACTAAGTAAAATGTAAGAAATAAGAGTCACACAATTTTCCAATTAAAAAGAAGGTGAAAAAAAAAAAAAAAAAAAGAGACTCAACATTAATTTTGATTGGTTGCCCTACAACATATATGATTATTCGTTATGTAACGTTATTTTAATAGAGAACCATGCCGCAACAATTGGTTGTAACTTAAATTTTATAGGAAGAACACACTCCGTGTAATATACCAACTAAAAAATACGTATATTCGCATAAATAGTAAAAATCCTTGCTTTTAGATTAAGTTATGTTAGGACATATCGAGACAAATCTTATACAAGAAAAGTTTTGATTTCCATTTTGCAATTAAGTCATGTATTGCTGGCCCACATTTACTCAGCGTTTAATCGCATATCATAATAGAAATATATCTTCATTGTGTACCTACTGTATTTGCTGGCTTATTAACACATATTTATAGGTAATATCACAAATAAATGGACGATATCCTGCACTCGAAAAAAGTGGAAGCTTTATTGACATTTTCGTGTGAAGAACGAAGAAAATGGTTTTTAATATAATTTCTCGTCCATACGTGTATTTGGCGTAATATTGTTCATAAAGTGTCCTATTTGCCTATTGCCTTATTTAATATTATCTAAGCCGTTCTAAGCCGCCTAAGCCGTATCTAAGCCGCGGTCAGCCGTTTCCAAAGAATAAAATTTGATGTTTGATTAAAATCAGAAATGAATAAGTATCATATTTACCGCAGTTCCATTAGATTGTATTTATGTATTTATATCCATTTCTGTTCATACAGATTTAATAAGAACAGCAACCTTGCAAGCAGCGAGTCAGACTGTGGTGCATTGGGAAAGTGTCGCCTTGCCAATTACCGAAAATAACCTGCTCGACCTACTGACTGACGCTCTAGATACGTCTTGCATTCAGTTTTATTACTGTAAGTAGGTATATTGTATCCTGTCTGCTCACAATTTTCAAGTTCATAAAGCTTACCCAAGGTTACCCAACACTATTGTTGGAGAGTATTGTTTAATGGCCGTACTCAGTAACTGTTTAAATAGCGTAGATTTTTTAGAAAACGTTCATATAAAAACTACTGAATTCATTGCCAAGATAATATTTTCACTGTATTTCCGCGTAGGTAAGTACTTAATGTTCTTAGTAATTGATTCGCTGTTGAATTATTCTTCCATTGTCTGCACGTTCTTAACAAGATCTGTAATTTTCGAATTTATTACTTTCAACTAGCACGACAAACTAGTAAGCTATAACTATAAATAATATATAAATATTATACGTGTACGAATTTTATTCAAATGCTGTGGTCGTAAATCATTTAAATCACCTAATAAACAACAGTACTACCTATCAATCAGATCTTCAAGCGATAACATATGGTCAAATTAAAATACGTAAATTATGTAATATAACGTTAGATGAACACACGCACCCAGATTCATGATAATATTGGTACTTACAACGAAGCGTTATCCAGGACTTAGGTTAAAACCTATAAAAATATAATTACTAACCTCTAATAATACCAACGGTTTTTTAATTACCCATAATTAGTAACGTGGCTTATGTATCTGTGACCTAAGTTAAAGTGAGGTTATTACATTTGGTACATAATGTAATGCTTTTTTCATAGTACTTATTACGGGATGATTTACTGATACTATGAAAGAAGCATTCTAGTATTGATGATGTATTAGTATTGATTTTATTAATGATGCTTATATAATGTACTAGCCGATCCGCGCAACTTCGTCTGCGTCACATTAGAGAATTTTCCCCGTATTTGCAACATTTTTCATTGATGCGCCGCTCCTATTAGTTGTAGCGAGATGTTATATAGCTTATATAGCCTTCCTTGATAGATGGGCTATCAAACACTAAAATAAATTTTATATTCGAACCAGTCGTTCCTGAGATTAGCGCGTTCAACCAAACAAACAAACTCTTCAGCCTTATAATATTAGTATAGATGGTAAGCACGTGTGGTTAGGTATCTTACAATCGTTTTATTTAGTGATCATGATAGGCCGATGATTAATCTCAACTATAGATAGTAGTTGAAGATGGTAACTGTTTTATTGACAGTTACGGACATGCTGATGAAAATAAATCAATGTATTTAATTGTAACGCCGACAGATAACATACAGTTACATTGCTTACTGTTAATGATGTATATTATTACATTTTCAATTATTGCACTGTTGAACAGATATTTTTACAATAAAAATTGTACGCATAAAAGTCAGTTTCAAAGATGATATGAGTTCAAATTAAATAGTAAAATATCTGGCAATATGATATCACTTTAAATATTATTATACATTTACTTTGAAAGCTATCATATGACCAACGTTTTATTTGTGACTCTACTAATATTAAAATTTACAAACAATACAAGTTTTTATTGACATAGCGTAAAATAGTACACGTTCGCGTCAACGTTATAAGCTAGTTGCTCGATTATAAAGTAAACAAGTTCTAGTTCTAACCTTGTATGAAGTTAAACAGGTCGCAGTCCTAGTTATTTATAAGAAATATTTCATATCTAGTACTCGTAGTAGGTACGTACAAGAACACAAGACGATGATCACGCTCGCGGCACGCGTCACTGAACAATTGTTATTGAGTTACAGACGCCACGTAAAAGATGATCCACTAACGCTTTGGAAGTTTTGTCATAGTCAAAAAACTGACGAAAGCAGATCTACTGGATTTGAACTGGGACAGCTGGTACTACAAAGAAAATATTTTCTCTTAGCACGAGCGTACATATACTTAATGATATATGGGTAAATGCAGCTCGGAGCAAAATTAGGCAGATATTATTTTGGTTTGGTTAAATGATCATATACCACTTTGTATTACCTATATAAATCTTTCTATATATTTCTAATATATCATTCATATCTTTCACTATATTTATTATATTAATCATAACCATTACATTTACTTATTGTTACTTCGAAAATTCTGAGTAGTAGTATTCATATTAAACAACAAGCATATAAATTAAGTCTGTAGGTATACTTATTCTTGTGTTCCTACAGGCAATTATTTTATAGGTAAGTATAACAAAAGAGTTGTTAATATTTGTATAAAAACAATATAAAAGCAAACTATATTTTAAGACTAAACTATATTTATTGACATTCATTTCGCCATATTTCTGTATAAGTAAATGTACTTCCGAAAACATACAAGATTTACAATATGTAAAGTAGATATGTTAACCTTAGCGAGAAATATCAAGGTACAAAAAGAAAACAAACCCACATATTCGTGGTTTTAAGTCTGTTTCCTATATCAAAAGAGGTAAAAAGCCTCTAAAATAAAGTACAATAATAAAATGAAGGAACTACAAATAAGGATGTATTGATATTGTGTGTGGTTAAGAAATATTATAGGTTGTTTTTCTAGGAAATACGACCTTAACAAAACAAGCATAAATTATAAAAAAATGTGCATAATATCATATGACGGTTGACGCACTTGTGTATTATTAACTTATAAACAATTATTCTGAGCCGTACTGAGCAGATGTAGTATGACATTCCCGCACAAGTCAAACATTTGTGTGCATGAACGTGGATGTTTGTCTTGGTCTGGGTGTTTCTATGTATAATATGTATGAATTTACAAAAAAAAATGTTTATATGTATGTTAATCCATTGTCTAGTACCCATAGTACAAGCTCTGCTTAGTTTGGGCTAGATGGTGTTGTGTGTATGTGGTACAATATTATAAAAAAAAAACCAATGTCTGTTTTCTACTTGGCAATATTTGAGCTGAACAACATACATATGTCCAAAATACTGTATCCTACATATATATAAGCAACAACATGACCGTGGTTTTTCAGAATCGAGATCAAGAATAGAAAGTAGTTTCGCAAAGAACAATGGACAGAACATTTATGTGTTCGAGCTAACGGGCATTGTACTGAAAAGCGTAGTGTGCTTGACATTGAATAGGCTACGTAAGAACTAGAGTTGTCTTTTGACAAATAATTAAAAAATTGTATATGTTTTACGTAATTATTATAATGTAGTTCAGTGGCTTCTAGAAAAATACACAGACCAACCTTTTCTAAAATCTATGTACTAATTGTATGTATACAAATTCCTCTATTATTTATATACCGTAGACTAATTTGATCTGTTTTGGTAGATAACAAATATACCAGTCTTAAACACTGTATTTTCTGCAACATGCAAAAAAATAAAGATAATTTGCAAAGATCGAGGCCCGAGGCTTGACCGTGATGATTGCCGTGAGCAAACAAGTGGTCGCTCATCTCGCTCGCAGGCTAGAATTCGCCATTGTTGATTCATGCATGTTACAGAGTCACGCTAGACCTCGTTTCGCATTATGTAAGAACCATAAACGCATTTTCGTAATGTATATGTGCCTTAATTGCAAAATTTGGGACACAATTTTTGTCGTCAAAATACGAATTTACTAGTTGTATTAGTTAATGTCATGCCACTCTATGGTTTTAAAGTTAGGCGTGCTTGTAAATTGCTGTGTATTATGTATATTGAAATTATGTAGCTACAAATATAATTATATTATGTTGATTCAAAATCCAATATTATTCTTATTTTCTTTTTATTACCATTGCATGTTAGGATATCTCAATTTAGCCCTAATCGTATTGTTGCAACAAAATATGTACACACGGCGACACATCAACCTAGACTGTTTGGACTTCGGACTATTAGAAGTAGAACTGAACGCTGGGAATCGTGCGAGAGAGTGCGTTATATTTTTGTTACGCTCTATCCTTACCATTACATCGACTCCACTATGCACTGTCCCTTTCCGACATTTCTATATTTTGTATGTAGGAATGCGTATATAGGGTGTCTAACTTGATGTGTAGCCGTATGTACATATATTAATCGAAAGAATGACCGGAGTGAATTGCGAGGTCTTTTGTGATAAACGGTTTAATATAAGAATGTTAAACACCACGCATCAAATTTATGAAATATTGAGAAAGTCAGCTATGGGCCTGTTTGTTTGACATTGACTGAATATTAATTTGGGTCATTGTATTGAACTGTTTATATAATAGTATATAGGTACATGATATAATAATTATTTTATAGAATGGCGATTGCTGTAGCAAAATTTATGCGCTCATGAATAACAATTATGAATGAGTTTTTTCGTTACGCGAGGATTTATTCTCGTAATAAAATTTTAAAAACTGTTTAAAATAGAGTGCCGGTCTCTATTTTAAACAGTTTTACTATGAGAATTGATCTTCTGGTCGTAAAAGAAATAGACTAACTTATTACCTGCGACGCGTTAAACTTGAAACAAAGCCTTGCAAAATGTCATTGTTATAAGGCTAAGTGTTCGTCTAACTATAAGTAAGTTGCTAGTAAAACTATTTTTACAAGATAAGGTTTGATTTAAACACTAGGTTACCTTCGCATATTTTCGTAATATAAAGTTTTCAAACGATCTAGTGATGTGATTATCACAATGCGTATTTTCCTAAATTAAAATATACGGGAAATGTAAACATAAATTGGATTTCAGGTCAAGTTGGTCATTTACTATACTAGAGGTCTATATCGATCATTTTGATCACGTAATTTCCACTTGTATCCACTAATATATACAGTTACACGCTTTTTATTATTTGTTCAATAAACAAAGTATTTTACTAACCCAATTAATACACCGTACACGTATATTGCATTGCTCATACATTTATTGTTCATGATGGCGTTGTTACTATTTATTAGCGGCATTATATAGATATACTTCCATCCTGGTTGGAACACAAGGAATGCAAATTATGAAACAATATTTAACTCAATTCATGTATTACACACTCGGTTTTCCTGGCAAATACATTAACATTATTAGGTATTAACGATTTATTGTGGCTGTTTGGACTTTGGACCATATCCTAGTTATCCTAACTGTACCACAGATTCTGAGAGCTATTATGGGTTACTGAACAAAGATAAAACAGAATAGTCTGCCATGTTAGACAAATTATAATTTGACTATATTCATTAAAATTATTGCGATTTAGCATAACATTAGAATTTTTTTTCTTTATTGACATTTTTATTTATTTCTACCAAAGTACATACGCGATGTCATACAGAATATTAATATAAGAAATACAGAATTTCTTTTGACACCGCGTTATAGAAAAACACTGTCACCATGTCATTAATATGACGTCAAGAGAAGTAAAATTTTTAAAATATACGATAGCAATTATTCATGTCTAGTAACAAAGTATATATCAGATATACCAGTAGTTTTAGAGATAGCAAACCCGTTTGTGTATAAAAAGCCGCTGTTTTAGCAAAACCTCAAAATATAAGGACAGTAAAACCTTCTCTATGTTCCAACACTGGCATAAACAATTAAATACTTATCAGATTTTATCGTAGTTTAATTGCCTTTTAATTATAACGAGTTATGACAATTAAGTAACAAAGGAGAATGTAAAAGAAGCCTAATACATTTTGAAATTAAGCAATGGTCGAGGGCTAGGTGGCTATAACAGTCTCAACGAATTTGATATTAGGTACGAGTATAAGTAAAAAAGCCTTCGCAGATCTGACACGCTTCAATTTTAAATATTTGCATAATGAACTTACATGTCTACCATTCAGCATCGTTTATGTCCTGCGTCTTATGTAACTGATTTAATTAACAAACTCACAGCAATTTTACAAAATTTTGGTATATGTAATTTTTCGGAAATTTATTGTCTTTACTTTCACTGTGTATTGTAACGTATCATTTACGAATATAACCTATTTAACACTACTACAAACTTGTATTTATGGTAAATATATATTATATTCGCTCAAGCAGAAAAATAGTAGATACAGATACAATTTATAAATTACAATTAAATACGATGTTTAGTAAATAATTTTATATACTAAATAATTTCTAGAAACTTTTGAATATTTAGTGGACTTTTTATATTTACTGCCTTTTATATTTTAAATGAACCTGGTATATTACTTGCTCATAAAATAATTAATTTCTGTTCTAATATGCATTACACGATAAGTAGGTACACGTTTTAAAAAGCTGACGTTATTTCACACATTTATCACCAGTGCCTAACGTTGTTTATTTTCATTGCACTTTAAGAAACGTTTTAAAAACAAGGCTTCTAAAATCAGTTTAAATAATATTTTTTTGGAATAACCGCACATTTTTCTGTCATATTTATACTAAGCTTAAAAAATAAATAATATATGAAAATGTTGGTTAAATTATTTGCAGGGCAAACTAGACTATGTGTAAGGACAAAATTATTATTATAAAATAAATAAAAAAACTTACTTTGAAGCGTATTGGCGCGTGAGAAAATTGCCAACTGCAGCTTACAGCGTGCTCAACGACGCACAGACGCGTAATGTTCCAGCCACGGACAGCGCCCGCGACTTCTACTATCATTACAGATACTGTGCAATCATGCCGTAGCCATGACAAAACATCCGCCATTTTCAAAAACACGCATATCTGTACACATTCTGTTTAATGTTATACCAACACGACCTACTGAGGATCACTTTTCTATTTTATGGAATCTTAATTATATACAATATGCAATTAAAATGCGTTTGTGTGTAGAGTCGCGCATTTATATAATTATCGTTTAAGTAAGTGCTGTTTTATTACTCGCGTCAGATCTCGTTAACTACCAAACTTCAAATTAATTAAAATAATTATGAATTAAGAATGCATAAATCAGATTAATATAGTAATAAATTATTAATTAATTATAGATCAAATAAAGTTATGTCTACAACTATTGTACATTTATTTTGTTACGGTTTAATCTGTAATATCAATAATTCATCAGATCAATGCGTATCATTTATGTTGTTTGAAATATACATTTTTTATATTGGCTAATGTCTACATTAAGATTTTGAATGTATTTAAAGATACTTTGTATATTTGATTTATATAGATAAGTTTATTAAGGTAATAAATTATAGACAGTCATAGAATAATAGTGATTTATAATAAACGCCATGTCAGTCGCATTAATAAGATTGCGCATATTTTTGCTGATGATTCAAATCAATTTGCTGATGGTCTGAGGTTTAATTTTCGAAGTGGATAATATTTTATGGGAATATTTCCTTTGAGAAATCTTCAGTACAAGTATAGTCTGGCAATGTCACCGATATAAGACAATAGGCCCCATAATATTACGTGCGAGTTAAAACATAGATGATCAAAGTCACCTTGGTCTATCCCATCAGCGAAATAAGGGCGTGAGTCTGTGTGTACGACTAGTAGACCATCTTAGAATCATACAACGAATAGGTTCTGTAAGGTGTGGTCATATTTTAAGATCATACTTATATTTAAACAGAAATTTGAGAACTGTTTTACTTATAGGGACTGTTTTTAGGGACTTTTACGCGGTCAGCGTTTATCAATCCCATCATACCTAATAACAAACTTAATCCCTTGAAGGATTATGGATTGGAATAATTAACTTAAACTGAATAAACATTATGATTTTGCATAAAATATAGGGATTTTTTAAAGGAAATAAATAACGTTTAATTCAGAAAAAAATTGTGTTGGGGCTCGAAGCAGGGGATCCTACTGGACAGATGCGTCAGAATAGTTAGAAAGCCGGTACGTATAGCGACATTCGTATCAGATCCATCAGCTGATTTAAATTAAACAAGCCGCGAAGTTGCTGAAGATATGACCATTTTTGTCCGGACATGTCCAAATAATATATTTTACAAACTGCACACATCAAAAGTGTCTAGGGATCAAGTACATTTTTAAGTATAAAAAACTATCAAACTAATATTCCTTTCCCCCCTTTTCCCCTTTTTAATTCCCCCCCGCCCCTTTGTTTTTGCCCCCTTTTGTTTTTGCCCCGTTTTGTTTTTGTTTTTGTTCTGTTGTCCCCATTTTCTTTTGACTTTTGTCCCCGTTGTCACCGTCTAGAGCATATCGGCATATCGTAACCCCGTATTGTGCAGCGTCGTGGATTACGTCTCGCGGCTGCTGACGGGACCGAGGGTCTTGGTTTTACCGCCTGGACTGCGAGGGAGTGGCCCTCTCTAAAAACCACCCCGAATCTCAAGTTGCTGCCGCACGGCGAGGAGATGCATGGCTGATGGGTAGTTCAGTCACTAGTGCGGCCCCCTCAGGGTACCTGCCATCCCCCTGTTGTATTAGGCTTGCCCGGGTATCGGGATCTCTGCCCGGGTCGACTTTTACTTATCCCATACTCGTGGGATTCATTATGGAACCAAATATAAAATCTATTTTAAAAAAGACGTTGAGGGAGTCGCGCTCGCCTAGATCTGCGCGCTCCAAGGTAGATGAGGAGGACGTGCCGTCGGAGCACGAGATACACGATGTGTCTTCGGATGCTAGTCCGGAGAGAGCTACGCATAAACGCTCGCGTTCTACTCAGCTCTCGGAGGAGTCGGAAGGCTCAGGCGAGGACGCGGTTTCGGCACCTAAAGTCGCGACAGCGTGGCGTGGACGCGGTCGCCCGCCCACCCACGGCAAGTACGTGGGTCTGGCTCAGGCGAAAGCCAGACTTGCTGCCGCTTTACAAAAAGCCGATGACGAGGAGCGCACGTCCGAAGACAGAGTTATTTCTGCGGCAGCCCGGCGAGTTGCTGCAGGACGGAGGCAGCCAGCGGTGGAGCCGGATGCCGAAGACCTGCCGGTGGCTCACCTTAAAACTCGGCTTACCGACGCACTGGAGGCCATACGACTGGTTTCGAGGAAGTCGAAGAGACTGAAGGGCACGTGCCAGTAGACCCTCAAAGAGTCCCTCAAAGCCATTCGAGAGATTGCGGAGGCTGTGTTCAGCCGCACAGTGAATGACGAGGTGCAAAAGCTGCAGGAAGAGAATGCTCGCTTGGCGAAGGAGTTATCCGAGCTAAAGAAACGCCAGGAAGAGTTCGAGAAGCGGCACGACCAGGGCGCAAACAAGGTCGAAACTGACCTTGTGGCTCTCATCCGGCAGGAGCTCGGAGAGTTCCATGCCAAACTCTCCGTCATGGAGGGCCGGCTACTGCGCCCTTCTTTAGCGGCAGACAGGGTCAGAGAGCCTTCCCGTCTTTGTCCTCCGAAGTCTGCGCCGCCAACGTATGCGGCTAAAGCAAGTGCCTCGAAGCCTCCTGCAATTGCCTCAGCGGCCGAAACATCACCTCCTGCCAGCCGGAAGGGCAGGAAAAGGCAACAGGCAAAGCGTGCACCTGTAGCCCCCAAGGAGTGCCCCGCCGCTGCCTTAGAACAAATAGCTTCCACTGCGCGCAAAGCCGACGACTGGGAGGTTGTCGGCAGGAAAAAAGAGGAGGCTAAGAAAAAGAAGAAGGCGGCCAAGAAGGCTAAGCAGGCGGCCAAAAAGGCGGCCAGTAAGCTCCAGGCCCCTCGCTCTACTGCTGTGGTCCTTACACTGCAGTCGGCTGCCATCGAGCGAGTCGCTAGCGGCGACCAGGCGGACCGTCTGGCGGAAAGTCTCCGCTAGGTTTGGCAACCGGAAGAGGTCCGCGTCTCCAGGCCGCAAAAATGCACTGATTTGCGTATAACGGGCCTGGATGACTCTATCACTATCATTATACATACATATACATATACACTCTATCACTCGTCGCTGCCGTCGCCAAGACCGGAGGGTGCCCTGCGGAACATGTAAAGTGTGGCGAAATTAAGCAGGGCCGCGCCGGAATGGGGACGGCTATGATCAGCTGTCCCGTAGCCGCCGCCAAAAAATTGGCCGATGGCCGACGTATTCTGGTGGGGTGGGTGTCGGCGCAAGTTAAAGTGCTGAAGCTCAGGCTTGCCCGGTGCTACCGCTGCCTATCCAGCGGTCATGTGGGCGTCAAGTGCCCCTCACAGGCTGACTGCACTGGCCGCTGTTTCCGTTGCGGTCAGCCTGGTCACATGGCCGCTTCATGTGAGGCCACGCCGCACTGTATTTTGTGTGCGGCGGCGGGCAAAGCGGCGAAGCACCGGGCGGGTGGCAAGGAGTGCGCCGCTACACACAAAAAGTTACCCCCAAGGTCACCTGCCTCAACGTCGGCAACAATAAGGCTCGCCGCTCCCGCGGTCGGGGGGACGGAGGTTAGTATGGAGACGTGATGCCTCCATGCCTCCGTCTCCTCCAGAGCATGGCGCAGTGGTCAATTCATATCGCTATAGTAGCCAAGCCCTATTTTGTCCCTCCCAGGGCTGACTAGGTAGGGGACCTCGATGGCTCGGTGGCGTTAATTTCGCCGGCCGCCGCCGGCGCCCCGTCCTTCGAGAACATCATCCAGGGACGGGGCTGCGTCGCAGCACTCGTAGGAGAAGCGGTTGTGGTGGGCGGTTACTTCTCACCCAACCGACCTCTCGCCGACTTCGAGGAGTATCTCCTCGAACTGAACGTCGTCGTCGCTCGAAGCCACCCTCTGCCCGTGCCCTTGGTCGGAGACCTCAACGTCAAATCCTCGGCTTGGGGTTCCGCGACCACGGATGCGAGGGGTGAATTGCTCGAGGAGTGGGCCGTAGAAAACGGCCTGCTAGTCCTCAATCGTGGGTCAGTGCACACGTGCGTGCGTCAGCGGGGCGCGTCGTTGAGGGGGTGGAGACGTTGTCGGACCATCTGTATATGCGGTTTGACGTCTCCACCCAGACCTCCGACCCCCCAGCCCCAAGGACCCCGATTGGGGGTGGTTCTCGGAAGATCTCCATCAAGCGGGCCAAGGATGAGGCCCGCCAAGAGCTGCTGGAGACTCTGGACCGTAATCCTTGGGGGCGTCCATACCTTATGGTAAGGGGCAAGTTTCGCCCCTGGAGCGCCCCCCTTGTCCCAGAGTCTCCGGCCACACTTTGTTTCCCTCAAGGGCGGAGCACGGGATTGCTTTAGAAATGAAACGAAATTAAGGGTTGTGGGTGTTTGAGGGGGAAGGGGGGGAGCCTTCTGAACTCCCCCCAATTACCGCCTTTTCGCGCAAATGTCTAGTTTCCGAGAAAATAAAATTTTAAATTGTTCATACTTAACCTCAAAATTGTGACAATTTATGTTAGTGTCTTGCATAAAATCAGTTGTTTTGAAAGCAACTTACAACTTGGACGTCTCCGGCGCTGTGGGAAGTGCAGCCTCTTCGCCATACAGCTGGCGGAGGCTGCCCTCCCTCTCTTTTTATAACCACTCTAGGGGTAGGGCATAAAGTAGTGGGGAGAATCGGGGTAGGCTAAGGAGCGGGTCAATTCAGTGATAAATTTTTAAGAGCACTTTAACTTTGTAAAGAAAGTGAAAAGTAGGTATTTAAAATAGTATTTTTTTCTAGCGCGACAAGTTACGTTTCATTTCACGTAAAAATAATATCTTTTACCAAATTTGGTGAAATAAAATGATCATTTTACAATAAATGTTTTGTTACATATATAAATAATTAAAAATAGATCTTTATATCACATTTTATCAAAAAAAGGCGAAACAAATTACGTTGGTGTCATCAAAAAGCCGTTCCATTTCACGTGTTTATAAAAACGCATAATAAAAAAACTACGCGAGTGCGCGGGGTGGGAATGGTTCCGAGGGGTTGGAAAACCCACCCCCAACATATTCCAACCAGCACCAACCCCTGTTTCGATCGGCCCGTTTCTAAAGCCAACCCCGGAGCACACACCTCCGTCGATGGTTCCGCCTTTCATGGCGTCCAGCGCGGACTTTGACGACGACGTGGTTCCCGAAGTGACCCAGGTAGAGTTGCGAGCGACGGTGTCGAGACTTCGCTCGAAAAACACCACCTCAGGGCCCGATGGCATTCCAGGTCTTGCCTTGGCCCTGGTCCTTGAGGAGCTCGCGCCCCGACTTAAAGGGTTCCTCAGCGAGTGTCTAGTGCAGGGCCAGTTTCCGCGCTAGTGGAAGGTGGGGAAACTGGTCCTGATCAGGAAGGAGGGGCGCCCGGCGGACTCTCCATCCGCCTACCGGCCCATTGTGTTGCTGGACGAGGTGTCTAAACTCTTCGAGTTTATTATCGCGGAGCGCCTCGTCCAGCGTCTCTCTTCAGCGGGCCCGGATCTGGCGGAGAACCAATGGTATGATATGGTTTCCGCCGCGGGCGCTCCACGATAGACGCAGTCATGCGTGTGAGGAGCCTGGCGGAGGACGCTGTGTCCCGGGGCGAGGTCGTCTTCGCGGTGTCTTTGGACATCGCGAATGCCTTTAATACCTTGCCCTGGAGTTGTATTAGGGAGGCACTCATTTTCCATCGAGTGCCGACCTACCTCCGCCGCATAGTCGGGGCATATCTGTCAGAGAGGGTAGTCGTCTACCCGGGTCACGACGGTTGGAGTCGGCCAGAGATTTCGTGCGGTGTTCCACAGGGATCGGTTCTGGATCCGCTCCTCTGGAACATCGGTTACGACTGGGTGCTGCGAGGTGCGCTCCTCCGTGGCGTCGACGTCATTTGTTACGCCGACGACACACTTTTCACAGCGAGGGGTAGGTCGCACCGGGCGGCGGCCATACTGGCGACAGCTGGGGTCGCACAAGTCGTTGGTCGTATCCGGCGGTTGGGCCTCGAGGTGGCCCTGTCCAAGTCCGAGGCCGTTTGTTTCCACGGCCCTCGGAAACGGCCACCTCCAGGGGCCTATATTATGGTAGGAGGGGTCCGCATCGGCGTCGAGTCAACCCTAAAGTATTTAGGTCTCTTGCTCGACAGCCGATGGGACTTTATAGCCCATTTACGTCGTTTGGCCCCCATTCTTCAGGGCGCTGCAGGCGCGCTCTCGCGCCTGCTGCCCCACCTTGGGGGGCCAAACACCTCCTGCCGGAGGCTCTACGAGGGGGTCGTGCGGTCCATGGCCCTGTATGGGGCCCCAGTTTGGGCGGACAGCCTGACGGCCCGAAACATTTCGGCGCTTCGTGCGCCACAGCGCGCCATGGCCGTCAGGTTGATAAGAGGTTATCGCACGATCTCGTTCGAGGCTGCGAGCCTACTCGCCGGATCGATGCCATGGGACCTGGAAGCGGCGCTCCTGGCGTCGCTCTATCGGTGGCGTCAGGAGGCGCTAGCTCGGGGCAAAGGACCGAATCTTCCCGCTATCAAGGCGGCAAGGTCTGAGCTCCGCCAGGTCCTAGTGGCAAATTGGAAGGAGTGACTTGTGCACCCCAGTGCCGGGCACGCCACGATCGTGGCGGTAAGTCCCGTGTTTGAGGAGCGGCTGGAGAGGCGGCATGGTGTCCTCACCTTCCGGCTGACACAGGTTCTGACTGGCCACGGTTGTTTTGGCCGGTTCCTGTGTCGTATACGCCGGCAAGAGACGCCCGGTTGTCACCACTGCGGCGACTGCCGCGCCGTTGTAGAGGACACGGCGCTTTGACTGTTTGCCCCGCCTGGGCATCGCAGCGCCGTGATTTGATCGCGGCAGTCGGATCGCTTGCCCTCTCGCTCCCGGCCGTAGTTCAGTCTATGGTCCGGAGTGAGAGGTCGTGGAACGCCGTCGCCTCCTTCTGCGAGGAAGTGATTTCCATCAAGAAGGCGGCGGAGCGGGAGAGGGAGCGTTAAAAACCCTCTCCCCAACCGCAGAGCCGGGCGCCGGAGGGCGCGCGATGACCTCCAGCCACCCTGAGGTTTGACCTGGGGGTGGCGGGCTTTGTCAGCCTGCCCACCATCCGTTCAGTACCAGGTCCGAGAGGCGACGTGCGTGTTCCCACACGCGCCTCTGTGTCGAGTCCGTCTCCCCTCTAGGGGAGCGACAGTAGGGTTTTTATAATGTTAGAACCGCCTATTTTGGGTAGGTCTTTTGTGTAGTGGCCTGCCGTTTTATACGGCGGGCCGTAACCTTGGCGGGGTCGCGACCGCATGCGAAAGCGATTCGCGCGGCCCCGTCGATAGTGGTTGTGTCGAGGAACACGGTGGTAAAAAAAAAATGTTAATTAATTCAAGTAAATGGAAAAATAATAAAAAATAATAGTCTTTGTTTCCATTATAGATATATTACATAAATAACACAATCACAGCGATTTGGCATGCTTAAAATCAGTTCATCAAAATCACTGAGGAGGACGCAAAAAGGACATTGCTCAAAAAAACCCTCTGCGAACCAACAAAAGATATTGTTTAGAATGTTAGTGATGTGTAGTCATTTTCGTAAATATTAGTAGGTATATCTAAGATTTGAGGAGTATAATATGTATGATATTTGTATTTGTAGTAAGTAAGATTTGATGACTAAACTAATGATATTGTTATTTTCTCATTTATAATGTATGTAGGTATATCTTTGTTTTGGGTGTGACATAGTAAACTATTTAATAATGTATTATATTAGGGATTATTATAAAAGAAACAATGCTAAAAACCTGATAAGACAAATCTATACTAATATTATAAAGAGGTAAAGTTTGTAACTTTGATTGTTTGTTTGTAAGGGCTAATCTTAGGAACTACTGGTCCGAATTGAAAAATTCTTTTAGTGTTGGATAGCCCATTTATAATATCACGCTACGATCAATTGGAGCGGAGCAGTAATGAAAAATGTTGCAATAACAGAGTAAATTCTCTTATCTTATATGAAGCAGACGAAGTTGCGCGAGTCAGCTAGTATCATTATATAGGTAGGTACCAACATTGCAACCTTTAACGATAATTATAATTAACCATATTCGTCTACGTCACAATAATCCCACATCGTAAGTAGGTACATACCTTTTAGACATTTTTAATAAACCCTAAAACTTTACACCTTGTAAATCTTTGCGTTTTTATCACATACCCATTTTTTTATAAATAAAAGCGTGTTGTTGATGGAGCGGTGGGCAGGGCCGGGCGTCAGCATGGGACCCTTTCCTTCCGGCTAGTGCAGGTGTTGTCAGAGCACGGTTGCTTTGGCAAATACCTGCATACGGCCGCTAAGAGGGCACCGAGTTCCATCTGCCACCACTGCGAATGTGAAGAGGACACGGCGCAGCACACGCTCGAGCCCGGGAGCTACGAGAGAGCCAGACATAACCCTATCGCCTCCCCTTGTGGCAAAGGTGTATGCATCAGGTCCGTATATATCCACGAATAAAAAAAGGAGTTTGCAATACCAGAGAATATTATACCGAAATTTTAATTTTACTTTGTTTATTTTCACTTGGTAATCACCAAGATGGTACACCATAAGTGAGTTATGTTAACTTTTACGATATTAAAAGTTATGTAATTTATTTATAATTAATCAGCATGTTGTTTCATATCACCTATCATCACATAACTACTTGTGCCTTGTGTGTTGAAATATGAAATATATAGTAAGTATAGAGGTAATTATTGCCTGGTATATAATAAATTGTATTACTGTTTACTTAAACTGTATTATGGTAAATGTTATGATACGAATTGCAGTGTTATTATATAAACATTGCTTTGTAAATAAAAATTATTGTTGAAAATTTAGACTTTTTTATTGTGCCCTGTTTGTTTATTGTATAGTTATATATTTTTGTTTTACCTTATTTATAAGTACTAATAATAAAAATTAATAGAAACAAGCATTCAAAACTATGTAAACTGTATAATATTTGGTATAATTTGAGCTTGCGCCATAATCTAATTCACGCTGTGGCCATTCAGCTACTGACTGATACTTGTTATTAATAAGTAGGTACGTTATGTTGAGCATGTGTAAAAATAAAGTATTACAACCACAGCTTACAAAGTGTACATTTCTTTACGTAGGGTTTAATATGTGTATCGATCTAGCGAGGCCCCTCGGGC
This sequence comes from Catocala nupta, assembly GCA_963675205.1. Taxonomy (NCBI): domain Eukaryota; kingdom Metazoa; phylum Arthropoda; class Insecta; order Lepidoptera; family Erebidae; genus Catocala; species Catocala nupta. The sequence goes on from OY776078.1 coordinate 19,130,189, forward strand.
TAGACCGAAAAAACTAGTGGCAATGCTTTGTTTGTTCAATGTACCTCACAAATTTATTAATAAGATCCAATTAACCTCAATTATTATGATTGAAATTACAATAAATCGCCTCATCTATCCAGCGGGGCCCGCGGTTGTATTACGCTCGGAATACATAAAAATAATACTGATCATAACTTGTGCCAATGTACCTCTTGATTCATGTATTAACTCCCAGGGATCTTTAACAGAACAGGAGAAATTCAGCCAGAAAATTTTGTCTGCCCGGCAGGGCCCCTTGTAATTTGAATTAATACGTGCAACAAAAGCACACCGTTGTTATGTATTACCAATGTACCTTAGAGTTCTTCACTATTACCAAATTATTCGCGACTTTTCTACATTTTATTATAAATACAAAATAATGATAATAGTAGGTAGTAGGCGCCTGGTGAGATAAAATAATTATAAAGACTTGTAGGTATATTCATAGGTACATTGGTAATACATAACAACGGTGTGCTTTTTTGCACGTATTAATTCAAATTACATTGGATCTTGGTAATAAATTCGTGAGGTACATTGTACAAACAAAGCATTGCCACTAATTTTTTCGGTCTAGCTCGAGGGGCCCCGCTAGATTGATACACATAGGTTTAATTTATAAAGAACACATTTCCGGCTCTTCTTTTACCATAAGCGCCAATGCCAAAGACATGAGAATCTGTTTGGGCAAAGCACTTAAGTTCATTGTGTAACTATAGTAGATACTTACAGACGCAGTATTATCATATAAACCCATAATTAGTTAACTGGTTTTTGATAAGGTCTGGCTAGGGCAGGCCTTATCAAAAACCAGTTAGGTACAGAATTTATAATAGTTCATAATACCAGGGCCATATGACAATTTAGCACTAACATGCCATCAATGTGCTTCAGTGAGCTAATCAATGCAATGTTTTAATACGGCCTGCAAACGTGTGGTGTATTATCGACTAATATGTAACTAGGTATGTACCTTCCAAACTTCTTGATTCGACACAGGTTTATTGAATTTTTGTTACTAGTAGTTTATTGAATCTTTATTCCGAACGCACCCCTTTCTTTCCATTTCCACAACATGTTAGTCTAAGTTTACTTCTTAATGCAAAGGAGACGTTGCAGCTAGTTAAGCTGCAATGTCTCCTTTTCCTGGTACAAACAAGGGAAATGAAAAAATTCAGTCATCCTTATATTTATTATCTACACTCTAAAAGTTTTAAGTCATTTTGTACTAGCTTAGCTGTCTCTCATTTATGATTATTGCTCCGCTCCCGTGGCTAGTATTTTAATATTATAGTACAGGTAGGTACCCTATGACTATGATCCTAAAGGATAAAGAAGCTTTCTATAGATAAAGTGCTATTTTTAAATTGGCCCTTTATGTAATGTCACTTGCAATGTGGACGATAGTATGTTTTCATATACTTAGTTGTAACAGTGTGCCACGACTGGATGCAAGTCATTAAAGCGTTAAAGCAGGTGTCTAATCTAAGAAAGAAATATGCGTACCTGATTACTAAACTTGTTCAGCTAGTATAGCTACCGATATGGATCAAGCCGTATGGGTTTGATCCATAAAGGTACCATCTATAAAGATTCCTGGCGAAATGAGGGTTTTATACATCTCTTTTGCTTCATACCCAAATACCTAACTGAAATAGTGTAGGTAGTACTGTAATTTCGTTATGTAAGAAAATATATAGGTACCTACTTGACATGTAACAGTAGGTATATTATATACCGCTTGACTTTTATTACCGTCTTGATAATAATATGGTATGTTGTGTAAGTGGAATAGAATATAATAGTATTTGTGTTCTAGCATTTTGAGATCACGCGACGTCACATTATGCCTAATCTGGCCTAATCGCAGGCGCCTAAAAGGGCGGCGGGCGACCGGGAGAGCGTGGGTGGGAGCGGGTGTTCGGCGCTAGCGACGGTCGGTGAGTGTAAGTGCCCTTGAAGATTGTTTTTATGTTATTTGTAACGAAATCATTCATAATTTGTAGCGCGTTATTAGGATGAATACGATTACGATTTTGAATTATTTTCATTTTCTTTCGATTTACTTTTTAAATATTTTAATATGAAAAATAAATTATAAATAAGGAGTGTACAATGAAAGATTAATTTCAGACTATGTCAGTAAAAAAAAATGAAAAAATAACTATGCCTGAGGCTTCTACTGTATTTACCTATCACGCCCTATTTTTTTCAAGACGGTAAAAATAGTCACGCTGTATAAGTGTATTTCCATTATGACTACATAGGTGTACCTACGCCTGTTTCCTGAAGAGATAGGTAGAGCTAACTAATTTCGACTTCCTACGATCCTGACCTAGAAACTTACAATCATTACTGTTTAGCATCATAAATCTAGCGCAGGAACACTGGCTCCTAAGATACAGGTTATTATCTAGTTTGGGAGATAAGAGTCCTATATCCTATACACATAAAAATGCATTATTAATAGTTCGTAATCATGTCATATTATTTTGCTTCATTCACTGGTATATTTTCATCATGTAAACTCTGACTAAACTAAACCATACTTTTAATTTCGTGGTTAAGAGATTTCTTTCTCTAGAATGTCGCCGATCTGGTTCAAGAATTTTCGTCTAGGTAAATTTACATTCGCTTTAAATTTATTAAATACGTACGTAAAATAAGAATGAGATTGTATATGTATATCTTCTCATGCCTATTTCCCTAACCGTGGTGTATTACACCAACATTTCACCAGCTATGGCTTATTATGTACCTACTACAGAAAACAATCACACTTTACCCATCCCGACAAACGAATTTGTGCCCTCGTGCGCTGCAATGGCATACACTACAGCTGTGTCACCGAGCTAGTTATTAAAGGCGGTATTCATTGAATATTTTGTATAATTAATTAATTATCACGAGTTATGTCATAACTCATAATTCTCATAACAGTCATAACACTTAATTTTTCTTTTTAAAATGAACACCTACTCCTACGCTAGGAATGATTTCTGTGTCGCGCGGAAATTTATAAACACTAATATAACGGACACAAGGAACACCCATATCGAGTCTGGGTGTTCAGTGTGTCCGTTATTTTAACAACTACATATTTGTGGATCACCAAGATTTTTGTCCTGTGTGGGACTCAAAACCACAACGCTCGGCGCGGCGGCAGTGGCGAGGTGGCCTTTTAACCCAATACGCCATCCGTGCAGTCAATATGAGTCCCTAGATCTTTTATACCAGTGCATCTGTTGATTGGTTGATTCGTGACACATATAACCATGTGTCGATTACATCGTAGGTTAAAGAAGCAAGAGTAATTTGCCAAGAAGGTCTAGTCCATATCTACCCCTCTGGAAAATAGGCGTGTGTATATCATAATTTTGAAAACTTACCTTCACCTTTAATCGCTCTAACGTTACAGATTTGTTAAGGCGCACACCTAAAGATAAATTTGAGTAGAGAGACTTGAGAGCTTTGTTGATTTCAGTATGAATAGGCGGGCTCGACCGAGATATTTCTAGCGTCTCGCAGAATATTGTCGTAAAGTAGTGCAGCGTTTTGTTTGTGGAGAGATAGCGCCGGAGGCACAATTACCCCTTCGGTATCTCCCTTCCCTGTATTTGTCCACTATCTTTTTTATTCACCTACCCATTCACGCTGTCTGCTGCACCCAGGCTTTGGCAATTGCTTACCATCAGATAGGAGAGCCGATGTTTGTCTCCCACCTATCTATGAGATTTACGATAGGCAGCGGCTTAAATGCGTTTTCTTAAAATATCTTCTGTGATGCAGGAAAAGTAAGCTTGTCTTTGTGCAGCGAATTTTACTCACGCTACGCTAATCTGACACTAAAAACAATAACAAACAACAAAACACACATAAAAATCGTCCATTGGCACCAAATACATGATCTTGGTGGCTAATTGACGTCATTGCAATAACAAATAATGGCACCTGTGACCTCGTTGCACGCAAAAAATCTAACGTTGAATGCGATGTGTAGCAAGTTCCAATACCATAGATCACGATGATGCACACTATTTATATTGTTTTTAATAAGAACTTACTTCGTTTTTCCTTATTATTTTCACTATGTTGTGCATGGTTCACTTAATAGTTAGCACGATTAAATAAAAACTATTTTACAAAAAGATAGTTAGAATTAATTTAGCCTTATAAGCTGTGTTTAAATCCATTTATATATATTTTATTTTATAACTATTTAATGCATACCCAATGCACACAATAGATAATTGATACATACTTACAATAATATTTAGAGTTGTTTATGTTAGTGTTCCTAAAAGAGTAGGTAATCTAAATAAATGATATATAGACAAAGATAAATACTGCGGCAACAGCTATCCACAATAAGAATTCTATATACTTGTATTATAGTTATATCACGATACATAATATATGATAATGAATTTTACAACTTGGCAAATATTTACATATTAGGTATTTAAAATTCTTAAAAAGGTGACTTAACTGATTGACATTACTAGTTTGACTAATCATATTGTTGGACATAAAATATGCAGTGTTATATAATCGTTTCCATAGCTAGTTATTATTTAAGAAAGTGCGTTTGAACTTGGCACCCATTTAGAGTCAACGCTTTAGTTGGCAACGCCATTCTTTAGCTTCGTTTCATAGGACCAAACTTGACCCCTTTTTCACATTAAGTGTTTGATGAGATATCACTAAATTTTGTATAATGTTTATTTATTATTGAGGCAAATAATGCAATTAGAAAATATTGTCGGTATGCAAAGGAATCAGTGTATTTAATAAAAGACCTCAATATTGATTAAAAACTGTCCTGTATATGTATCCTGATACTGTAGATAGCTAGTTTAAGCAGCGATAGCTCAGTGGGGAGACCAACAGACTGCAATGCAGAGGGTCTCGAGTTCGAACACACGTCGCGCACCTCCGACATTCGGAAGTTATATGGCTTTTCGAAATGATGTGCGTATTTATTGACAATTATCGCCTGCTCCGTGCCTCGGAAAGCACGTTAAGCCGTCGGTCCCGGCTGCCATGAACATCTATGGCAGTCGTTATTGGGAAGTCAGTGCCCTATAATATCCTGACACTGGTCTAGCCTTAGGGTATCGTTAGACTTCGGGTTGCGGAGGTCAGGTGGCAGCCGCTCCGTGTAAAAACTGATATCCAGTCAAAGTTGGTTAGACCAGAAAAGCCGAAATCAAGAAGCCAAATATCGGCGTTTTCGTATTCGTTGTGTTATAAGCTTTGCTTCGTGCCATATTCCACAGAGTTGGGTCACCTAGTAGTCTAAAATTTTGATTTGTGTGTTAGTCAGCCAGTATAATGGCATTTTTCAGAGCCCAATATCTCTTTTTTGAAACTTGTGTTACCTAATATCTAAGCGGGTCTTATGCGAAATTACAAGTATTTGGGTCTGCTTTTTATCAACCTCGGCGGACACACTGCCATGTGTCTAGATCGTCAGGGACCCAAGCAACAAATACAAAAAAAGAAAACAAATAGTAGGTATCCTATGTTATAATTCAGGAGATGGTTTATTTTTGTGTCTAGTTTTAGCCAAATCCGTTTACCTAATGGTTTATGTGTGACTTGATAGCACACATTCAAACATCGTCCCAAATTATCACATTGTAGGGCAGGGTTACTGTAGCTTGATGTCTTGAGATGCAGAGTAAAACTTCACAGAAGAAGTTATATACAAAAGGAGCTAATATTTACAATCGACCAATCACAGCATAGTATTATCACGATTACGTAAAGAGCTTGGCACGCGCATTCAGCGAACGCGGCTCATATATAAACAAGTGGCACAGAAATTCACATCATTTGACGCTCCGCGCCGCAATGTGTGAACGTGTACAAAACTATATGTATTGCAGCTACAACATTAATAATATAACCTGGATGCAATTGTTTTATTTATTTTTAAAACCAGTATTAAGTTACCATTATTAAAACCTGTAGGTCTGTACGTACCATAAAACATTACAATCGAAGCATCGGGCTCATTGTATGTGCTATTAGTAGTTAGTACAAAAACATTCACACAAAAACATTATTTCTATTTATCCTTTTTTTATACATGTGCTTATATGTCGCTAATAATTTTTCAAATTAATCTTAGTTTATGATATACTTTTGTAGCACTTTCATGTTTATACGCTGTATGTAACGCATGATGTGGTCTCCTGTAATTGAAGGAGTAAACAGACCAAAAGGTCTTGATTTTTCTCTTGTGAATAAGATGAGTACAGCTTTTGTTGGAGATCCCCTAAAGCAAATAAATAAATTTACATGCTCGTATTGTCGAAGTGGTAGACAGAAATGCGTAACACTCACATTTTGCCAACTATGGTTTTGGTGTCCTTGACAGAGGCCGATCTTATTGCCGTCTACGCCCTACGGGGCACAGTACCGGGGCACAGTACCAGAGTACTGTGCGCTGTAGACGGCAATAAGTATAAAATAAGATTCTCAGCAGCAGTACGGGCTTCTGAGAATTCTTTAACAAAAAACCTAATAACACTTTGCACGACCCATGACCGAACCCAAAACTTTATGCATAGCAGTTGCGTTCACTACTGCTGCGCCTAAATACTGTTCTTTCTCCCCATAGCTACAAAGACATCAGAGGGCCGATTCTCGTAATAACAGTTCAATGTAAAGTACCAATTTAATCTATTAAACGTCAAAGGCGAATTGTAATGCAATGTACCTACATATTTTACATTTGACGTTAATTTTAATTTAGGAGTAGGTCTATTATTTGTGATGTGTACGAGAATGAGACAAGACTAGGAATTCCATTTCGAACAGTTTTTATCAGACAACAATTACAACTGATGGAGCTGTATATTAGACTACAGGACGATTAAAGCATTGTTATTTAGTAAATTTTATCTGCTATCCGTAAATTCGTGTAAAATCTTCAACCATTTGGTTATGTTAGCGGTTTCGTAGTGTTGTTTTATTTATAAAGTTTCATTTAAGCGGTGCTCAACGTTTTGTGATATGTTCATTCGCCCTTTCGAAGTAGATACCCTCTTTTACGAAATTAATTCAATAACTTTTGATACCTGTAATCTTTTAACATACGGAATAGTACAAGATTCTAGAGCCGCCAGATCTTACTTATTTTCTGAGTAACAAAATGTGCTGTGGTTCAATGAGAAGTGAGTAATATTTTTACGTACCTTTAGTACCTGTAAATTGGCCGTCCGCGTTCTACTAAGCATGGCACTAATATTTGCATCAGATCACAGGACGTTAAATGACAAATACTAACACTTATTTTTGTTAATATATTTTTTTGTAATGTTACCCCATGTTTAAGCTAGAATTTACATTGTTGTTACACTCAGGCATATTTTAGTCAAGAAGAATGTGCAATGAAGACAACTCGTGATTATGGACAGTTCCGTTAAGTTTTCTTTTGAGTCTTATTCTGTCTGACAGCCGTAAAACAGTATTTGGTGTACCGCAGGGAAGCGTTTTGGGGCCATTGCTATTTATAATATATATAAATGTCTTCCCAAAAGCGACCACTCATCCCATAGCGCTCTTTGCAGATGTCAGCACGGTCGTTATTAAATGTAATGACCCGAAAACATATGAGCATGATATAAATAGCACTCTAAGTAATATTATGCAATGGCTGGATGCTAATAACTTAAGGGCTAACATATCAAAAACAAAAATAATACACTTTAGTCCTCGGTGGCGTAGTGGTTAGTGTAACCGACTGCCACGCCTAAGGTCGCGGGTTCGATTCCCGCACAAGTCAAACATTTGTGTGCATGAACATGGATGTTTGTCTTGGACTGGGTGTTTCTATGTATAATATGTATGTATTTACAAAAGAAAAAGGTATATATGTATGTTTATCCATTGTCTAGTACCCATAGTACAAGCTCTGCTTAGTTTGGGCTAGATGGTGTTGTGTGTATGCGGTAGAATATATTATATTATTATATTATAATATTACCTACGGACTGGAGCCAGTAACTGTAGTGCAGTCAACTAAATTTTTAGGACTTACAATAGATTCCCAATTATCATGGAAGTTGCACATTGAACAACTTAGCAAAAAAATTAGCAAATCAACCTATGCCCTTTATGAACTAGCACAAATTACCAGCGAGGATACTCTTATGACCGCTTATCATGGACTCGTAGCTTCTATTTTAAGATATGGCGTGGTCTTCTGGGGAAACTAGACTAACAGAAATTTAGCCTTCAAAGCACAAAAGCGCTGTATACGCGCCATGTTTGAGCTACAAGTAACAGATTCCTGTAGACCGTTGTTTCAGAAATATCAAATTTTGACTCTACCCTGTCTATACATTTATGAGGTCACAATATTTGTCAAACAAAACCTTAATTTCTACCAGTTGGCATCAGAACACTCAAAAAGACAGCAGCGTGATGAATTCCGCCTCTGTTTAAACAGATGCAATACTGCTCTTATGCATAAGACTGTGTACCATCTAGGACCTGTAATATGTAATAAAATACCTAAAACCATAAAAGAAATGAATATCAATATATTTAAGGAATAGTTAAAACAATTGCTGTTAATAATGCTATTACAATCGTAATGACTATTTAAATAATAAACATTTTACAAACTAATGTTATGATAATGTGCATAATTATTCCTCTTTGTACATTTTAAATTTGTAATTTATTGCTATGTTTTGATTTATATTTTATTTTCTTTGACATTTACTTTTTCTTCATTCTATTTCTAATTCGTTTTGATTTTTGTGTATACTTGTAAAAACATTTGCATGCCAACATTACTTGGCGGAATGTGCTGTTCTGACTATTCAAAATTGTACCAACTTTTATACCACATTTTCGCAAATAAATGCTATTATTATTATTACTATTATTAAAGGACCGCCATGCTCCCTTAAATGTCATTGCTTGGCGTCATGGACCGGATCGTTCCCTTCCCTTCAATATGGCGAGGGGGACGATGGCTGGCCCATGCATCGTACTCGTGAACGGGTGCTACTTGTGGTGACTGGTTGACCTTGGTTTCGTGGAATTCCATAATTTACTTACTACATTTTTATTTAAACAGTTATATTATACTTCGGACTACAATCATGCCTTGTGTTGATTATTTATGTACATGTAAGTGGATGCTCCTGTTTACTGCTGTATTAGAGGCTACCATCAAATTTTATCAAATACTTGAGTATGTTCAGTAGTAGTTCATGGAGAAATGGTTGCAGCACCTTACAGTTATGATTTGTAAACGAAATATTATTGTACACTTGCCCGTTCTTCTCATGAGCCACTGAGCACACCCTTGCTTTACTGAACGTTTTTTTTTCTTTTTCTACATGGGGTAATGCTATGTTGCATATCCCTCCGCGGTGGCGGGCGGAGGGATTATGTCGGACTCGCTGGGGTAAAAGAAAGATGGAATAATAGTAAAGTACCTCCCGGAATACCGACTAAACCTACCACGGTGTTCTTCGACAAAACCACTATCGACGGAGCCGCGCGAATCGCTTTCGCATGCGTTCGCGACCCCGCCGAGGTTACGGCCCACCGTATGAAACGGCAGGCCACTACGCGAAGAGACCTACCCAAAGGACTCACTTCTATAAATACCCTACTGTCTCCCCCCTAGAGGGCAGACGGACTCGAAACAGAGACGCGCGTGGGAACACGCACGCCGCCTCTCGGACCTGGTGCTGAACGGATGGCGGGCAGGCCCACAAAGCCCGCCACCCCCGGGTCTGCTTTAAAGAACGTTGCATTAACTGTAAATTCACAGAAATTTTTTTGTGTAACTTTGACATTCATAAGTGTTACCTTGTAACCTAACTTGAATAAATTTATTTTGATTTTTATTTTGATTTAGATTTTTAAGTAACAAGTAGATAAGAAGCAGAGATGAACGATCTTCTGCAAAGATAGATAGGATAGTGAGCACAGAAGCTTTGCCACAACAATGTATTACACGACACATGTAAACATGGATGCATACCTTTTACTATCTGCCATAAAAATAATATTATTTGATTTTCAACCAGTACTTTAAATGTACGAGGGCCTTAAGGATATATTATAATATCGTTGGGATACACAAATAAGGAGCGACACATCTACTTAATTTTCTATGTATCCATAACTGGCTGTCTAAGTAAGAGATAGGTGTCAATTTAGATCCCCTTAATGGTGGAGTCTGTTGCGCTTATCTCTTTTATAAACATAAAGCATGGCTATTAGACACGACAAAAATGTTCCTATTAATACTCGATACTCCCGTCATTATAATTGAACTAAATAATTTATAATGCTGCATAAATTAGTATGGATATGAAAAACATAATACTATGCTGTGCCGCTTACAACGACGCCTGTCTAAAGTCAAGAATAAGAATTAAAATTGTATATACATATATGTCTACGTCAGCCTCGGTTAGTGTAACTGACTGCCACGCCTGAGGTCACGGGTTCGATTCCTGCACAAGTCAAACATTTGTGTGCATGAACATGGATGTTTGTCTTGGTCTGGGTGTTTCTATGTGTAATAAGTAAGTATTTACAAAAAAATTAAGTATATATGTATGTTTATCCATTGTCTAGTACCCATAGTACAAGCTCTGCTTAGTTTGGGCTAGATGATGTTGTGTGTATGTGGTAGAATATTATTAATATTATTTAGACAAATCTGTCTAAATAATAGATGCATATATGAATAATATATGCACAGTACGTTTAATGAGTCTTGTTATCCAATATTTCGTTTATCCAATAAACGAAGCAATATCTATAGACTGATTTGACTAAACAGATATTAAAATAGTCGTTTCACAACAAGTTCTATTGCGATTATATAAATATACGAAAATATTTAAGTAGATACCTAAGCCTTAATTATACCAAATTATGCTAGTAGGTACATTACGTATGATTTTTTTCCATGTGGGATTCGAACCCACAACGCAGTAGCAATTATTTACAGTAGCTATTGATAGATACAATGAAACCTGCTCCGTTTATGACAGAAAAAGATCTGGTCGTCCACGTAGTAATTGTACGAAAAAGGCGATCAAAGCAGTAAAGGAAAGAACCCGAAGAAATCCTGTCCAAAAAAAGACTTTAGTGAATTTTTTTACTATTGAGCAATGTTTTTAACAAGCAGAATGATCCAAGTTATGCATAAAGCTCTATAGAAACTTTTCAATTAGCCAGCAGAGTACCTACCTACAACGTGGACATTACCCGACTTCAGTGATGGTTTAGTAGACTGTTAGCTATCAAGGAGTGACTGAGCCATATTTTTCTGAAAAATGTCAAAACATCAGCACAAGTGTATCAAAATACGATTCTTGAGAACACGGTTAAGCCTCTTAACAACACCATGTTCCATAACCAAGAATGGTGCTTTTAGCAAGACTAAGCACCGGATCATAAAGCTCGATCCATCCAAGCTTGGTTGGAAACGGACGTTTCGGACTTCATCTGAGCTGAAGACTGGTCGTCATCTAGTGCCGATCTTAATCCGCTGGATTATAATTTATGGTCAGTTTTAGAGAGTAGGTATGACATGCTCCAAACGCCATGATAATTTGGAGTCCTTAAAACAATCCATTGACAGTGAAGAATTTTCCCATGGAGAGAGTGCGTGTTTCTATTGATAACTAGCCGCAATATTTAAAGGACTGTATTAAAGCCAATGGAGACCATTTTGAATGACCTTCATATATTTTAATGTTATTATATTAATGTATAAACTAATAACTGTTTTAGGTACGCAATAGAAAAATAATCCTTGTAAATTTTATGGCAAGACTAGATATATCTACCATTTATGCTGTTACACCTGTTAGTTAAATAAGCAGCGATTGTGATTTGGTCGACCGTTGGACTTCCACGCAGGTCTCAAGTTCGATCCCAAGGCCACAACTGACTTTTAGTTGATTATACTTGCCATAACGGTCAACGAAAACGTCGTGAGGAAAACCCACAACTCTGAGTTCTCCAAACTGTTCTCAAAAACATGTGATAGCTGTCAACTAGCTCTGAACCAGCGTGGTACACTTTGGCCTAACTCTTGTTACACTAAGAAGCCTATGAGTAATATCATGTATTCGTTTACAATTTGCATATAAAGTATCGTATCTTATTGCATTTTACTCTTAGGGAATACTAGATACTATACCATATTATGTGAACCGAAACCATAGATACCTAGCCTGAACATACAGTTTTGCCTACCCCATCCATTTGGGATAGGTATATACAGGCATCTTATTATTATTTTTGGTATACTAGCCTATGTCTATGAAGAAGAGCGAGGAAGACTGCAGGAGGAATCCGGAAAAACAGGGGCGATGACTCGAAAAGGCGGAGTCGCACACATCTGAGAAAAGGGTGCCTAATCCACATACATTAAGCTATACTCTATTCAATTCGCTTTATATGGCTGCAATTTGTTTGAAACATAGCGGGGATCACGCGATACGTGCTGACTCGTACCGAGTGAGCTAAGAATAATCTATAGAGACAGTCGCACAGCACCCCAGGTAATAGCATAGTCTAGTTGTTACACGAACCACAGCACTAACAAGTTCGCTCAGCTAAACATAGCACAGCGCAGCATAGCTCAACGTCATTAATGACCCCACACAATTAAAAAGAAAATCTCTTTAAATATACATTATTCACAAAATAAAAGTAAGTCATTGATATGTAGAAAAAATATTTATTATATATTTCTAAGTATTACCATATTTCTAGACAAAGTGCTTATAAAATATATTAACAACTTGATTCAACAACAAAATAACTAAACAAATAGAAGATATATTATATGTAAATACATTGAGTGATTAAGTCTTTAGTATGTTTTAATCTATAATCATACAATTAAAAATGGTTTACAAGATATATCGTCAATTACTTGTGAAAGCGTCATGCTGTTTTGTAAATAGTAATGGTTAAGTTATATATTTTCATATAACTATAATACTGATATAAAATAGAGCTTCAATTTGATTGCTAAGCTAATAATTTTGTATTCTTGTCATACTGAATCTGTACTATCCATTCGAAGATTTCATAATATAAGTAAATTTAACAGATTGAATGACATTAAAATGAACATTTTTCATCTGAAGTGAAAAGTAAATTATTCTCTATCGTCTTTATTGTACTTATATTCTTTGCCATTTTATAGAAAGTAATTGAGTTTCTAAAGGTTCATATTAGCGTTCGTGTTACAAGGATACCAAAGACATAAAATCACTCTATGGAGGTGTGTAGAAAGGTATATTAAGATATTTCATTTACATTAAATATTCAGAAATATTACACTGTCAACTAGGTATTTACTATCCATATCATTACGAGCTTTGAGTATGTGAAAGAGCTAAAGCAAATAAATGAGCCATAGAACTGTAGTGTCGGCAAGATTTGTCACACAATCATTTCAGTTCAGAGCAAGCATAAGACTCTAGCAGTCACCAACAATTTTAGTTCGGAACAAACGAGAGACTCAAACAAGGACGAAATTGAAATTTGTATTAAAAACACTAGCATCGCGGTGTATTAAAAGTGTGGGGCATACTAAACGATATCAAATCTGTTGTAATGATATCTTACTTATTTTAATATTGATTACATTGCATGCCTATAATTATGTTTTACTTGAAGTATATTGATTACTAGATATAAAACTATTTTATTTGCTTAGTACCATATTAAACTACCTAGTACCATATTAAATAAATAATATATCTTTTTACAAAAACTATTAAATAATAAGACATGCATCATTCAAGAAACCATAATTAATCAAACAAACCCTTTAGAAAAACCCTTAGCAAAACCTCAATTTAAATATTTGATAAATAAAGTTGTTCACTTTAAATATTATTTATATAGATTTTCTTAGCTGGGATAGGAAATCAAAAAATCTGATAAAACTATAATTAAGAATTAGGTTCCCATAGTGATATTATAAACTCATTTTAAGTAATAAACTAACATTGTACAATTAAACAAACATTTATCAATGAATCAAGATTTAGAAAAAAGTGTCACGATTGATGTAATGATAAATAATTCAGAATAGTTGAAATATTAAAGAAGTCTGCCCACTACCCCGTCTCATACCATGACCGTGCTAGGAACGTATCAGACACGAAAAGCAACACGATACGCCCTGCTATAGGAACTGCTGGTCGGTGACGGAACGGTCTAGTGAGCATAGTCTTATAGGTACATTTCCTTAAAAAGAATATTTTTTGCCTGACACGTTCCTAGCACAGTCATGGTATGAGACGGGGTAGTGGGCAGACTCCTTTAGTCCCTACTTTTATAGGTTATTCAATATGATGTAATAATGATGAATATTTGATGTAAACTTTATTGTGAATTATAATGTGACTTTAAGATTTAAAAAGACATCATTAATATAGGACAGTATGGTAGTAAGTATCACATGTTATTTTAATTTTATTGATTACTGGTTTAGTAGGGTGAAGTAGTAAGTGACATGTGAGCCTTTTCAACCAGATTGAGCAAAATGTTTAAGCTGTAACAATATTCCAATTTAATAATAGTTGTCACTATGGGATGAATTTAAAAACTATTTTGAAGATATTTACTCTCGAGCTTGAACAGTAAGATGTGTCATTTAGTTATAAACAGTTCAACATAATATAATATATTTTGGATAAATAATATATACTGTTGATATTTTAATATAATGATACCCATAGCATTCTACTCATGTTAAACATAATTAGGAAGGGATAATATACGACTATAAAGCCAGGATTGAATAGATTTAACAAGCCATATTCTTGCTATGCCAACCTAGCTATCAATAGGTGTGTTAACAAGTTTACACTACCCTAATATGGCTTATGTTGCCACTCAGCATCATTAGATTGTACAATACTTATAGCTATATTGTATGAAACATGCAACAATGTACACAGTAATCAATTAATGAGCATAGGCTAATTCTATTAGACTTATTGCATGTTATGTCTTTTCATTTTCCTTTCCATTTTTTTTCTTTTCTTCTCGTCTTGTTCCTGGTCCTGGGGTGCTTCTTGGAAGAACCAGGGTCCAAGCACATTGGTCCAGATCAGCCAAAATGCACGAAGTGGCAGCAACAGTAGTAGTAACCAGAAGTAATTAGAGATAATGGCAAGAACATGTGTAATTGATGTTAGTATTACAATATCCTTGACATGCCTGAAATCAATACAACAATATTTATATTTTCCATAATAGGTTACTCAAACTCAACAAATTTGCCATTCGGTATTCAAATAATGTCTATATGTCTATTGCACAAAATTATATAAATTTCAGGTTCAGGTTTTTCAGTTTACTCTGATCCCTAACAATTGGACGTAGCTATGCACAAACATTCCAACCCACAAGTCACTCAAAATTGAGATAACATGACTGGCATTCCTTTTTGGACACCTTACATCATTATAGCAAAAATATTTCAAGCTTCATGGTTTTTTACTAATTTTTTTTTTTATGTAATCTGTTCCAATCTACACTTTTTCTAAATAAGGGCTTTCATAAAAACAAAGAAATGTAACATGTGGAGTGAACCATTATAATAAGTATGATTCATTTATAAAATCTTGTTATAATTATTCAATATTCTTGGAACATTGTAGTAAAACCCATTTACCTAATTTTTGTTTTCTTGAAAAGGAATTTTCCATGTAAGTTGAAATGTTATAACAAAACATAATTACCCTTCTTTGGTTTAAAATGTTCCATGCACAATGAAACATTTTAACAAAGCCCATATACCTAATACTTTTAGCTTCAAAAATGATGGTCCATGTATGTGTGAACCCATGTGATATTTGCAAGATGTATTTAAAATAATGTTTTATGTGTTTTAATAATGTTTTTACTAATAATTTAAATAATAAAGTTGATTCTTCTGAATAATTAAATTATTGTTATTAATAGAGTCGGTGTCAGCCAAGGTAGGTATGTAAGTACTTAAATATGAGATGGCTTACTATAATCATGACTTACTTATTTGGAACGGACCTTACCCTATCGCAAGTAGTCAAGTATCTGGGCGTAGTACTCGACCATAAGCTCAACTGGAGTAAGCACCTTAACACAAAAATAACCAAAGCATGCACAATATTCTGGCAATGCAGAAGACTAATAGGCAGAAAATGGGGCCTCAAACCATCTATAACCTTGTGGCTCTACACGGCCATAATACGCCCAATGATAACATATGGCACCATAGTTTGGTGGCCCCGCACTCTTCTAAGCACAGTTACACAAAAACTACAAAGCCTACAACGACTCGCCTGCCTGGCGACGACAGGCTGTATGAGAACAACCCCCACGGCAGCGCTGGAGGCCATACTAAACCTCAGACCCCTACACCTAATCATACAGCAGAAAGCAGTTATAGCTGCCATACGGCTTGAAAAGGTAGGGCTCTGGAAACAGGACAGTAGGATAACTCATGCACGCCTAAAGGAGTTAGTATACAACGAAATTCCAATGATAGCGGCGATATGTGATATCATCCCAAAAACTTTTGTTTTCGACAAAAAATACCACATCCAACTTCATGAAGAATTCAAAGATAGCTCTGGTATACACGAAGTGAGAATATACACGGATGGATCTAAAACAAAATCAAGAACAGGAGTCGCAGTCTTCTCCCACGACCTAAACATCAATTACTCAACAACCCTGGAAAACCTCCACACTATCTTCCAGGCAGAATGTGTTGGAATCACCCGGGCTGCAACAGCGGTTACATCAAGGGGTATAAGCGATAAGACGATACGCATTATCTCGATAGTGCCGTGGATAGTGCCGCGGTATTACAAGCTCTGAAAAGCAACTGCTTTAACAGTGGACTCATCCTAGAGTGACACCGTGAGCTGCAAACAATTGCAACAAAAAATCGGGTAACGTTGCAATGGATACGCGGCCACAGCAACTCTTCTGGCAATGACGCTGCAGACCAACTGGCAAAGAGAGGATCGAGCATTAAAATGGTAGGACCCGAACCAATTGTCCCGATACCCTTCTGCCAACTCAAAACATGGTTATGTGACAGAACCACGAAACTATGTACATGAAAAACAATGGGCAGAAACAAAGGAATGTAGACAGACAAAGGAAGCCCTTCCATCCTTAGACATACATCTGTCACGCAAACAGCTGCGTTATTCAAGGAAAAACCTGCGTCATCTAGTGGGTATAATAACAGGTCACTGCTCACTCAACAAACACCTATTTAACATCGGCATCACTGGCAGCCCTTTATGTAGAGGCTGCATGGAGACCGAGGAGATACCGGCTCACGTGCTGCTGCATTGCAAAAGCGTGAGCAACCAACGGGCGAAACTACTAAACAGTCCAGAAACGATGAAGGAAGTACTGTGCAACACCGGTCCCCTATTGTCTTTCTGGACGGAGCTGAGGTGGTATGAGTAACCGAACAACTTTTCGCGTCGGTCACTTACGCACAATGGCCCAATTGCGTGGCTAAGTGCGGATAACACACGTCCAACTAACTAACTAATCATGACTTAACATTGGCATGCACAATTACGCACATTGACGCAGCACGCGGTGCAGGCGGGTGACACCAGGGTCTACAATCTTAGTACATTAACGATGGAAGAACATTAGATATAAGGAGGCCAATTAGAATAGAGTAAAATAAGTCATACAAACCTATTAACTTCTAAGACTTCTGAACTTAGTAGTATTATAACGTGTAGAAACTATTCTACTTCAATTCATAGATGGCGTTTTAGTAAAAATTTGCATATATCAGAGATTATTTTTGTTATCTGTGGACGGCGTGTTTTGAAAAAGTAATGGCGTCGTATCTTTGATGCGTGTGGGCATTTATTTTGTTCTAATCAGCTGTTTTCTGTATCAAGTGTTTTTTCGAATCTAATCCGTTGAGTTGAGCTACGGTTCCTCCGGTTTACTCGTTTAAGTGATTGTGAATTACATGTAATATAAAAAGTGTTGTGTTCCTGGGTGTAAATCATGTTTAAATCATATTAAATACTTCACAATAATATTAATTATGCTTGATTTTAATTTTATTAATTGTGAAGAACATAAAGAAGATTTAATTAATTTTTTGATTAATTTAACTTGCCGTTTTTTTATTCACAACCACTGCAAGAATTTAAATCGAATATTAAACGGTAGAACGAAGATAGTGTAGATGATGAGGACATATTCTAATTAAAGGCGAAACAGCAATTTACAAAATTTTATAAAAGGAGTGAATACTAACGTGATTGTAGTTTTCTACACTCGTTTTTCTGAAAATATATATGCAGTATTACAAATTCGAAGTACATTTTTACATTTGAGGGTTGTCTAGTTTTAGCATTTCATTTAATCCACTCTTGTAGTATACAATAAAGACAACCATCTTTTATCGAATTTGTAATACTAAAATAACTACACTTATGAATGGCTATCAGTATACAGTACGTACACAATACCTATAGCTATATATATAATATATACACACAACATCAATACATGACTTCAACGTATAGATGGCGCTTATTACCTGTTCCTCGGTTTGACATTTAAGATAGGTCTCTATTAAAGTAATACAAAAGTAGGTACTCTGTGGGTGACACCGACCCCAAAAATATTATTTTTATATTTTTAGTGCATATTTTGTTTTCTTAAACATTATACAGGGTGATTTTGAAATCGTGTAATTCCTTTTAATCACGCATTCTACTGGTGATATAGAATAACCCTGACCATATTTTTTCTTAATTAGAATAATGGTTTCGGCAAAATTAGAGTACAGATTATTTTCATGAAATGATTTCATATAGTTATATTTTAACCACCTGACACAATCTTAATATTTTTTTAATTTAAAAATAATAACATAACAATAACTGATGTCGTAAATAATAAGGGACAATAAAAAGGACCGCCCGTTATTAGTTACGACATTAATTATTAATATGATTTTTTATTTTAATTAGTAAAAAATTAAAATTGCCTCGGTTGGTTAACATATGACTATCTGACACCATTTCACGAAAAAAACGGAATAATAATTTAAAAAAAAAAAAAAATCTAATTAAATAAAAATATGGTCAGGGTTATTCTATATCACCAGTAGAATGCGTGGTTAAAAGGAATTACACGATTTCAAAATCACCCTGTATATATTCGGTTACGAAGACGGTATTTTCTTTGTTAAAACTTTTGTTTATTTCTTGGTTTTTAGTGAATCTGAAGTTTGATAAATGATAACTGAATTTATTTGTCTGTCATATGGGTATAGATCATAGACCTACTAAACGCGCTGCTCATATAGTGTTGAGTAGGACATGAATTTGAAGTTTGTAAGAGTTGCCTCTTTTTTGTACTGAGCCAGTACAATGTCCCACTTCAAATGAGGCGAGGCGCCTTGAAGCACAGCGGTACATTTGAAGTTATGAGTAATTTTGTCATCTAGTGTTGCTGTGTTGATTGTACCTTACAAAATGAGGCGAGGCACGTCTTGAAGCACAGCAGTACATTTGAAGTTATGAGTAATTTTGTCATCTAGTGTTGCTGTGTTGATTGTACCTTACAAAATGAGGCGAGGCGCGTCTTGAAGCACAGCGGTACATTTGAAGTTATGAGTAATTTTGTCATCTAGTGTTGCTGTGTTGATTGTCCCTTACAAAATGAGGCGAGGCACGTCTTGAAGCACAACAGTACATTTGAAGTTATGAGTAATTTTGTCATCTAGTGTTGCTGTGTTGATTGTACCTTACAAAATGAGGCGAGGCGCGTCTTGAAGCACAGCGAACATTGAAGTTAAGTGTATTTATGTCATCTACAATCTTACAAAGTGTGATTAACGTAAAACTAACCACAAAGTATAAGAAGCGAATGTCTTAGGACAATTGATAATATTTTCGTAACATTTTAAACAACGTGTCGAATGTAACTTGTTTGTGCAAAGCAACTAAAAACACCTGTCATTTCGATTATTCGATTAAATATTATTTAATATATATTTTTTTAATATAAATAGGCAATTACACAAGTTGATTTTAGAGTAGGTACGATTTATTTAATAAGGAATTAATGTTAAATTGTTTACGTAATATTTGCGAGCCTCCGAAGGCATAAAAGTAGCTACTGTGTATACCTAGCCATAAATTTAAATAATAAACAACAGTAACCAAACTCTAATAATACAAATTAAATGCTTTAATTGGACGGAGCCTTTAAAACCATAAAATATAAGTAATCAAATAAACTTTTCAAAGCATAACAAAGTCGAAGAAAGTGAACAAAAGCGTTAGGCATATCGTTGTCTCACTCGGTGACGTTTATAATTGGTAAATAAAAAGATGCACTATTAAAGTGAAGCATGTGACGTGTTCTCTCACTCACTCTATGCTCATGTCATACACGACGAACGCGACATAAAATTTGAAGTGGTACATGAAAAAAATTTGAGCCGCTCTTACATTAGTACGTCTTGTACGGGACTAGTGGTGGTTAATATAGCACGTAGCGTCATAACGTAGCACGCTATATTTACTCAACGCATAGCGCGCGCTAAATCGTTTCAATCTCGGCGCTAGAAATAGCGTCGCGCTATAAATGCCTAGTCTGTTATGCATAGCGTGGTAAAACGACAAGCGCGCTGCGCGATGACTCGCCAGCGCGAGCAGCGAGCGACGTCTAGCGTCTAGCGCGCTAGATACGCTACGCTATTTAAGTATTTAGTCGCCGCATGCTACCGCTCGCTGTATGACGTATTATCTTTGTTTACGTTACTGTACTATTGCGGCCGGCTCATGTGATTTATGTATTAATGAACTTTTAAATCGCCTATAATTGCTTTATTATTATCGAACATATCATTATTATTATTCAGTAGTCACAGTCAATAAATTATAGACAGTCCTAAGTCTCAAAAGTATGAAAGCGAGTTCATTGAATTTATTTTGCTTATTACTTATTAGATTATATATTTTTACAAAACACGCTCCACAGTTAAATTAGCGCATTTCAAGGTTATATTCTCTAAGGCTCTACGCTACCATATTCTGTGACGCTACTAGCGTGCCTACGCAGTGCGCCATAACATAGCGTATAAAATAGCGCGCTAAAAAAATATAGTTTCTAGTCCGTAGCGTGCTATCTTAATATAGCGGATTGGAACACTACTATACGGGACAAATGTCATGCCTCTTGTAAGTCCTACTCAACACTATGCTCATATGCGACAGCGCCGTTTAAATGAGTAAAACGAGAAAAGAGAGAAACGCTTCAGCGTCATATTAAAAGTTGTATTATAGAAATAATGTTGTTATTAGCTTTTTTGTATACCATGTTGAGTTTAACAGTTGCACATTAACCCTATACTATTATATGCTATCAAAAACCAATTTGGAATTGTGTAAACCCTACATATACATATATGTACATAAGAGATGAACATTGAACAAAAAACTAGAAGAGGATACTATATATAAGGATTGTCATTTTTGTTTTTGTGGCTTAATGGCAAACCAATTGCTCCAGCGAAATTAGCAGGACTACAGTCTTTGGACCAGTATGTTCCTGGAAATTGTCTCAGGTTTTATAGAACCTTGAAATGTTTTGAGAATATCATAGACAATATCGATGGCTTTCGGTGAGAGAGATTTTGAAGTATTGTAAACTATGATTCAATATATATTTATATAATTATGTATGTTCCTTTTTAAATATAATTTTGATAATTAGTATTTTCTTTTATTTATTTACTTGTTCATAAATAGAAACCCCTTATAAGTTAGAAATTTTAAGTAATTTACTTGCTGAAACATTGTTGCAATATTAATTAAAATGAATGTCAATACAAACAATATATTTTCAATAACTTTCTAATTCCATTTTATCTAATTATTTCCCTATTTTAATATAGAGCAAGCAATAGGTACATAATTAAATAATTAATATATATTTCTTCAATAAAACCTATAGTATTCGTTTATACTAGTTAAAACAAAAAAGTGTGCAATTGAAACTATAAATTTGCTATTATCTCAAAATGGAGTTGTTGTGGGTTGGAACGTTTGTACATAACTACATCCATTTGATGTTTTATTGATTTGTCCTGATGCCAAATTAATAGGGGTCAGCACAGTTGTACTCATACTGCACAAACAGGGTAAGAGAAATACAACAACAGGCGACAAACCATTCCGCCAAGTAAAAAAAAGAAAAGGATTTTCTAAGTTAGAACATTTTTATGTTGTAAAACTGTCCAAGCTCTTATTATATAAAAAAGCTCTCCATACGTTATGTTAAGATATTAAGCACAGCAGCTACTGAAGAAAATCTTTATCTGAGTACCTGTCTATTTATTAATTTAATCTTCCTACAGTTATTTACATTGTATAAGTCAGACTTTATACCGTATCACAGTATTTAGCATTTAGGTTCATCAAGCTCAGATACGTATATGTATAATACAAAGTATTTTTTTGGACCCTGCCCATAGTCCTTAAGTATACTTGATTGTTTACATACTTCAGATTTATATCTTTACTTGCAACAGCTGTAACAGCGGCAAAGGCTGGCAATGAAGTTTGTTATTTTCTTAAAAATATTGGAATACACACAAGTAAAGGCTAGTGTGTATTCCAATATTTTATATAATATTAAGGACTTTTATGGTGTGAAGTATTTTATAGATATACTTTATAAGTAGTATTTTATGCAGAAAATAACATTAGCTGGGCTATCAGAATATGCTAATTACATTCGCTTATTAAATTATTTTATCTCCTCAATATAAAATGATATAAGTATACTACCAATCATTTCTGTAAGGTAAGTTAGTAACAACAGTTTATGCCATTTTACTGTAATATACTTAGAACCCCATGGATACATTTGCAAATAGTCATTCGCTTAGATAGTTAAGAAACATTAAAAAATATTAACACTTACTCGCCCATTCCACCTTCCATGTTCAGATCAAGACCGGGATCAATCAGTTGACTGTTATCAGAATAAGTTGGCTGGCTGATAGCTCTCATAATTTGATGACATCCAATGTATATAACTATGACTAACACATTTGGGAACTGAAATAGAAATAATTGAAACATTAATAAACATTCTGAAAAATCAGTTTGTTATGATTTAATATTACTAGCATATACTACTATCACTATTGGTGATGTTTATCAGTATGAGATGTCTCACATCTCATACTGGTAACTACTATTTGTTTAATGTTGAGTAATATATATATGACTGTTTTGCATTAGTTTTATACACCTGAGAAATTTTAGTAATTGTTTTCTTTTTTTACACAGTAGCGGTGGTTTGTGTTTATTCGAATAAACACTGTAATTTTAATTTTATTTTTATGCATTATCTATCATTTTACATTAGCAAAGTAGCTAGACTACATGAGGACATCTGCCAAACATGAAAAGGCAGTTTAAAAGTTATTAACTAAATCTGAGCTTTAAAAATGGATGTTTGATAGACCGATATGATGGAAATTGGAAACTATGGATGGAGATCAGTGTCTGCTCTGATTACAGTAATATCCTCAAGTCAGGTTTGGCTGGCAAACACAAAGTAAACCAGAGAATAGAGACATGCAGGCTTTTTAAGAGTAATGTTCTATCTGGCCAGTAATTGCAAGCTGCAGATGAAATTCTAAGCAACTCATATAAAGCATTTAAGACTGCAGTGTCACCAATCTCATTCAGTTCAACATAAGCTACCCTGCAGTTTGCGCAGTTTTTAGGTAACCTGGTGGTATTTTATGCTTTGTATCACAAGATAAACCTGATGTTTTAAAAGCAGATGTACTGTGTTCTTCTTTCTATTATTTTTATTAACATCAATATGTGAAATGACTATCAATACACCAATTTTTTTGCTATTGGAGTTATACATATAAATTTATACATAGTATCTACATTAGTCTGTCCTGGTTTCAATGCTTTGTGTGACAATAATCTTTTTATAAAGGATCACTTACTATAAGAATTGTTGATAAGGTCTTCGAATTAAAGGCGAGGGTCATTGCTACGTAAAATCCAGTGGCAGCAAGTGCCATGTTTCGGTAGAAGTTTACTGTATCTGTGTTTTCTACCAAGATTTGCTTAGCACCCTTGGTTGGTGCTTTACCCTTTTGAGGCTGAAAAACAATGTTACTTATACTTATACCTACTCTACTTTTATTAAACAACCTTACAGTAAACATGTTTTATTTCTTTTAATGCTATTTGTGCCGAGCTTTGTAGTTTAAATCTGGGTCTAAGTCGACGTGACATGAAATAATATAGACAAAATCGAAATATGAATGAAATTATGCTGATACAATAATATATAACCTCGATTCAAGTAACAATAACTATACTAAACATACTTACCGGTGCCATTATTGATATTATAGATCTTATAAATAAAATAAATTGGAGTTTAAGTTATGTACAATAAAAATTTTGAGTGTGGAACCTGTAAATTAACAGCCTGACTTCTATTTTTACAAAATCAAGGTACTGATTGTCTGGTACAGAAAAAAAATTAAATCCTTTAATCTATACTTTATTCAAAGACAAAAATTATAGAGTGGCTCCGTTTGCGTTTATAGACAACGTACGTGGCAGACACGTACAATCACTAGTGGTGCAACTCAAACATATTCGTAATCGAATTATTATAATCTGTTAAGCTTTGCGCAATCGTCCATTTTTTGGATTTAGTCTATACTTCAGATAACACGCTACTTTCATAGTAATTTTTTAATAACTGCACATATAGTGCGACATAAAAGAGTAGACATTAATTATTAGAGTACTAAAATTTCAACATCTTGCAACACTGTACACGAGTACACGATTTACATTTACACGAACTGTCAGTAGTTGGCAAAAGTACTGTGGTTGTTGGTCTCATCATATATATATTAGTCTATGGTTGTTGGCATCCTACCTAAGCTTGTTGTCGAAGTAATTTTGAACAACATAAAATTTTTTGACAATAATATTATAATCATTCTACACAAACAAGAATAGTAATACGTGTTGGAGCTCGTGCAATCATTTATAATGTTTTCATGCCGTGTTTAGCAGAATTTCAAATTCAAATTCAAATTCAAATTCAAATTCAAATATTTATTGCTCAACACAGTACATTTTATACATTTCCAGATGTTAAGTGAATGCGCAGTACACTGTATTGTACCAATTCAGGCATGCAAAATTCATAGTCATAGTTATACAATTTTATAAAATCCAATTAATCCGTTACATAATGTCATAAATTCAAAAAACAATACCTTGTACAATGATATAAATTCAAATTATTAAGTAAACAATGTCAGATTCAAATTAAAGGGTAATGTCAGAGTATAATGTCAAAATAATTAAAGGAATTTACCAATTTATAGTTTTTCATGCATTGTATTAATCAAATTATTATTCAAATTCAAATATATGTTATCAATAGTTAAAATTACTTTATATATTTGCACTTAGATATAATTAAGCTTAAATAAATAGGACATTTGACATATCTTATTATTATTTATTTAACTTGTCTGTTAAGAATTCACCAATGGAATAGTACGCTTTTTTAACCAAAAGGTCTGTTAGCATTCTTTTGAACTTGTTAACATCATTCTCAAGTCTTATAGTCGTGGGTATCATATTATAAATTTTTGGAGCCATTCCCAGAAAACTTTTTGCATATAATGCTGATTTGTGAGGCACAGCGTGAATTTTGTCCCGGTGTCGTTTACTAGTCAGGGTTTCAAATAAATATAAGTGTTTTTTAACGAACACTGCTATTTCAAACGCGTATAAGGATGGAAAAGTCATTATTCTTAGGTCAATAAAGTGTGGTCTACAACTATCAGTAGCTTTTATTTGGCACACAGCTCTTAAACACTTTTTTTGTGCTTTAAACACTAGCTCCCTATCCGATGAATTTCCCCAGAACATTATGCCATACCGTAATGTAGAAGACACATAGGCATGATACGCAGTAAGTACGGTTTCGCGGCTTGCTATTTTACTAAGATTATGCAAAGCGTACTGGAACTGATTTAATCTTTTGATTTTATGTTCAATATGTTTACTCCATTTCATATTCTCGTCTATGTGGAGACCCAGGAACTTTGTGTGCTTTGTTTCTTCTATCGTTTTGTCAGCATAATTTATATTAAGTTTATCTTGATTTATTCTTTGTTTAAATGACATAACACAAGTTTTCTCTAAATTTACATTAAGATTGTTATTATTTAACCATGTTATTAACTTGTTTAGATTTAGATTTATATCCATTTCATAACTATGTAAATCCCTATTTTGTTCTGTGAAAATAATTGTACTGTCATCAGCGAACAAGGTCATGGGATGTTCAATAACTCTAGGCATATCGTTTATGTATACGAGGAACAATGGCGGACCGAGGACGCTACCCTGAGGTACACCAAAGTTTGTTTTTCTTGGTTTTGATTGGTACGTTAGTTCTAATTTTGTCTTCTGGCAGATCTTTGTTATACTCGTTATTTGATACCTATTTTTTAAATACGATTCAATTAATTTTAATACGTTGCCCCTTACTCCATATTTTTCTAATTTAGACAAAAGTATGTTAAAGTCAACAAAATCAAATGCCTTGGTCATATCCATGAACAAAGCAGTCGCTCGTGTCCGTCTATCCATATTTGTTACCACTTTATTTACAAGGCTATATATTGCCATATTAATATTTTTGCATTTTCTAAATCCGTACTGTTCCTCCGCAAATATTTGATGTTTTTCAAGAAAAGGATACAGGTTATTATAAATGACTTTTTCAAAAATTTTTGAGAAAATTGGAATTAACGCTACAGGTCTATAATTCTTAGGATGTTGTCTGTCATCTTTCTTATATAGTGGTTTTATTACAGATATCTTTAAATCTTTAGGGTATGTACCATTTTCTATGCACAAATTTATGATGAAACTAAGAACAGTAGATATTTCTACGGCTACACTTTTTACTACTTTAGTGGTAATCTCGTCATAACCTGCACTATTGGTATTTTTTAAAGTTCCGATAATTTTGTATATATCGATAGGGATTGTAGCAGGCATAAACATTGAATTAGCTGTGCTGGTAATACATGATAAGTCAGGGTTTTTACTATTACTTAGCGGTTGAACTAAATCAATATAATAATTATTGAATGTTTCTGCAATTTCCAGTGGGTCTGTTATCTCTTTGTTATTGATAATTATTTTAGATATAGATTCTTTTGGACAGTTTAATTTATTTTTATTTATGGTCTGCCAGGTAGCTTTCATTTTATTGTTGGAGTTATTTATATAAAAGTTATTTCTTGATTTTTGTGTGAGATAGATGATTTTTTTAAGCCGATTAGTGTATGTCTTAAGTTTTTCTTTGTTTTCCGGAGTTTTATGTCTTCTTAATTGCCATAGCATGTCTCGCTTGCGTTTACAACACAATTTGATACCTTTTGTCATCCAGTTTAGTTTCTTTCTAATAGGTATTCTAATTTTCATTATGGGGAAACATAAATCATAGAAAAGTTTAAATAATTGACTGAACTCTTTAAAGGCTTCATCAGGGTCCAGACATTCATAAACATTATTAAAGGTTAGGCTACTTATAGCATTTTTAAATTTGTTTATATTTTCCAAGCTATAATCTCGCTTTAGTGAGTACCAATGGGTAATTGTATATGTTTTTTTTACTGGACATTTCACGATTTGTGCTGTATGATCAGATAAAGCCCAGTCCAATACCTCACTTTTACTGCCTCTAATATTATGTATAACATTATCAATACATGTACCGCTAATAATTCGTGTAGGTTGTTTAACACTCAATTTTAAATTATAGTTCAATAATAGATTTTCAAATTGTGATGAAAGACGTGTTTTTTTTAAAGTGTCTATGTTAAAATCACCACATATCACATTTTTTTTATTATTATTGGTGCAAACTTTTTGTAGTATACGTTCAAAATTATTGAAAAATGTGGTTAGAGCATCTATGCTATTCTTTGGTGATCTATAAATACATATAATATTTATCTTGTTTTCTATTATTTCAATTCCACCGCATTCGATATAGTTGGGACAGCAGTATTCATTTAAATCTATAGTTTTAAATTTATGTTTATGGTTAATTAAAATACACGCGCCCCCATTTCGAGAATTTCTATTTGATGAGGATGCAAGTCTAAAGTTAGGTATATGTAGGTGAACATCGTCACCATCCTTCATATTATGTTCTGTTATGCAAACTATGTCCAATGGTTTACCTTCATTAGAAAGTTCTTGCATGTGATAGGCCAATATGTCCGATTTACTTATTAAACCATTAATATTCTGATGTAAGATAAATATATTGTTATACGAAAAAAAAATTTGAATTATTATCAGTATTAGAAGCTAAATTTTTTATAGAGTCATCATTCATTAATGTCTGTTCAGGATTAGTATTATTGCACTTACATATTTCATTTAAATTATAACATTTGCATATTTTACAAGTGCTTTCAGTTAGGTTAAATATATCATATGTTTTTATTCCTTGAATAAAGTTGTCGATATCTTTGAAAATTTGATGCATGCCAAAGTTATTAAGTAATCCAGTGCGTTTTGAAAACATCGTATAATCATTTGATAGATTCTTATTTGAGTCCAAAAAGTATGCATGCTCATGTGTTAATGTATCTAGATAAAGAAGGTTGTTAAATAATTCGACCCTCCAATTGTACATAGTTTTATAGTCATTGAATTTATATGTCGGAGCACAGAGTATAACATTAGTATGTGTGGTTTTTTCAAGCCGGCTAAATGTTATCGGATTTGGACAATGTCTTTAAACGTGTGGCGGATTTTATCGGTATGTAACTATTATATTTTGTACTAAAAGTGAATTACTACCTAGTACTATATAAAACTATTGAGCTTTTTTGCGTATTCCCAATTATTTTCAATGAGTTTTCACATGTTTTAAGTTATGTTAACAAATAGAAAATTGACAGTATTATTACTTGTTACTTTAACGTTTTGTTTGTTTTAGGTACCTAAATCAAAAAGCACGGTGCGAAGAATCGAAGGAAGGCATGAGAAGTGGTGGAAAATTCTAAACGCCGGCTAAGCTCCGAAAGTTTCGACGGAGACGACTTTGATAAATGTGGCATTAGGCAAATATTTTTTTATACAGTATATCTTGATGTGCCTACTATAAATAAACTTCTTTGACTTACTTGATTAAATGTTAGTTATAAATAAATTTGTAAATGCACATTTTGAAGTTTTATTACACAATTCATAGATCTTAGTTGTATTTGATTATCAGCTACATAAACAGGCAATATCAGTCTTATAAAATTAAATAAATGCTGATTAGAATGTGTTAATTGATTTTTGTAGTCTTTCAATCAGTCTTCGTTTTAATTAGGCATGGAAATTATAACTACTATAATATAACTTTATATCCATAGGTATATATTCTTTGATATATATCATCGCGAAGTTATTATTTTTTCGTCACTGTTATATCACTAGTGATTAATCACGATCATTTATATGAAAATGAGTCTAGTTAAGTAAAAATAATATAATTATAAAATAATAATTATTAAAACAAACATAATTGTTTTTTCGTGTTATATGTATATAATAGGTCTCTATAATATTGTTATCGCCCGTTATATGCAGATGTTGTCAGTCAGTATCGATATTCGGTTCACTATCGCGATAAGTTTTGTCAAAGAACTTTCCCTCATACTTCAACAGGCTTGGAACAGTTAAGTTCACAGTTATAGCACAGTATATATATATATATTATAATAATTACCGTGGTTATAGTTAAGATATAGGTACAGTTAAGATTACTGGTATTCTGCGTAGTCTAAACCCTAAAGCCCGTCACAGACGTAGCTATAATATATAATAATATATCGAGATATATATTATAGTATAGCAAGCTATCACACACGGGAGCTATACTATAATATATATTTTGCCCTCACTCGGTCTGCGGTCGTCCTTGCAAGCGCACGATTTTAAAGCTTATTTCCTGTACAGGATGTTCAAATTTTGAAATAACACTAATCAATCTAGATGAATTCGACAAGAGCACTTCTTTTAGATCTAATTGAAAATATCTCAGAGGATGATTCCGATGCTGAATTTGATATGCATGTTGCCTTGTCAGAAACGAAAAATAGAACTATCTGGGTTGAGTCGCATATAAAATAAAAGAGAACTCGTGGCGAATTTAATTTGTATCATGATTAAAATTTATCATCGAATAATTTTGAATTGATAAAAAATGATTTAATAAAATGCGATACGGTTATGTGCAAAAGCATTAGTTCTGAAGAACGTCTTGCAGTATGCTCGAGGAAAGAAGTAAAAACAAATCATATTTCAATTATTTATTATAAGTGCAACACTTGTATTTTAATTATATTGTCTTATTTTGTGTGGGGGCCAGTCAATACAAACCGGCGACACTTCGACCCAGTGGGATCTTTTGTGTCGACTTCCCCAATAACGACTGCCATAGATGAACATCTATGGCAGTCGTTATTGGGGAATGAACATGGCAGTCGGGACTGACGGCTTAACGTGCTCTCCGAGTATATTAATACGTGTATTTTAATTAAATAAAGTACGTAATTTAAAATTCTCGTGCGCATCGAGCACGGACGTCGGGCAAGCGTTCAAATGGAACACCCTATCCTCAAAATATATTGTTACGTGCTGGGTTCGACGGATAAGAATATAAAACAATATTACCGACTAAAACACGTTTTATTCTAGTACACGATTAACTTTAATATACAACAAACACTATACTACACTTTTCCACTATAACTGCTTTAAACTCCGTAGTATTTTCGCTTCCGTTCGCTTCGATGAACACTTGACCGCTTACGATAGTAAACTGACTCGGCGGTGCGCGTGCGCTCTATTTATATGCGGGTAAAGCGTTTCTGGAGTTTTCCAGAAAATGTCACATACGGCACGCAACAGCGCGATGATTCGAGAATGTGCCAGCGCCCTCTCCACTCAACTCCTACCGACAAATATGTAGTTCCGTAAGATGTCAATAGATGGTGCTGTAATAAATTATTATTAGAAACCGCCGACTCTTCCCCACAGTGCCGACTGAGGGCACTAGCCGTAACAATATATTAATGTACCAAAATATATAGCAATATACCAAGATATATATGTCGACATATTTTGGTGACGTCATAGAAATATATATTATAGCTGCGTGAGTGGTCACTCGAAATTTTATATAGAAAATATGCCGTAATATGCCTTGCTATGATTCATATTAATATATATTATAGCTACGTCTGTGACAGGCTTAAAGCAGAGTTTGACATTTATGACATGACAATGACAGAAAAATGCTGCCATCACCAGTATTTTGCAAAGATATAATATTTTGTTACAATGACAGCTTGACAAGCTGACATTCATTTATTCATGTCATTCTTGTAAGTTTTTGTTGAAAGACGGCATTTCGTAGGTCACATAGGTCTTACTTTCTCGAATTGAAATCGATTCAAAAAAATAAAATAAGCTAGTATCAAAATTATTATTATTACTTGATATTAATCAAGTCCACTCAATATCGATCCGGTAGCTTGTACCAGACAAGCTTTTGGATCGATGTTGACTGGACTTGATATTATTTGATACTAGCTTTTGCCTGTGACTTCGTCCGCGAGGCCCTTCGTCACAGTGAGCAGCATTTTAATTTTTTTAGAATACTTATTTTCAATTATAACGGATAGGTACAAATTGTAGACTGCATTTTCACTAATTATACACATGTTTCCGATATACACCTAGCGGCACAGCTTCTGGCCCATATAAAAATAGGTATGAAACCAGTCTTGTAAAGCTGTAAACAAAAATTTTGTGTTATAATTATTTAATAAAACCAGTATTATTCTTGACTCAAGCCAAAAGAAAACTAAAAATAATCCTTTAGTTTAACTTTTGTGACACATTAACCGCATAACTTTATAAGAACACTTAGAATATAAGTAAGTTTAAATTAAATTTTAAAATGATTGCGCTTTAAGCATAATAATTTCTTTTTGTTTTAAATTAATGTATAGCTTATCGTAATTCTTTCAGGTTATACACAATGTCGATAAATCCTGCACAGACTGCTAAAACTGTACTTCTTAGGAGTCAAGGACTTATTTAACGGAAGGTCGCTAAAACTTTAAATGTACCTCATACAACTTAAAGATACTCGTTGAAAACATTCGTTACCCGTGTAAGAGGTACAATAAGACTATTTTTTACACGAAAAGATCAGGAAGTGACGGATTTAGATATTCTTCAGTGCGCAATCATTGATTTAATGGTTTGGAAATTTTGAAAATCGGTTTTGCAGTGTACATACAGCAGCATCATTAAACAGCAAAATGAGTCGGCTTAAATGAGCGAACAGTCAGAAGAAGAATGGAGTAACAAGACCTACAGGCCAAAAGACCTGCTCGAGTTTAAGAACACTCTGGGCAACATCGTGTAGCTCGACTTTGATTTGCCAAAAAATTGACAATTTCAACACATAAGCACCAGAGTATATTTCATGAGAGTAAATTTCTGTGTACGATTGAATGCAGAATAGCTTTAGAGCTTTAAACAGCATTGAGTGTGTGCAGAAAAAGCATGGTAAGCGGTTTCTTCCAACAAAAACGCGGCAATCCGTTAATTTCCATAGAGGGCCTTACATGGTTTGTGCAGGATAAGTTCAGATGCTCGTACAGAGTTAGTGAGGGCTGAGGGTTGACTAATGCCAGTTAGATGCACTAAAGAGATCCTCCAAAAACATGTTTAGCATATCTTTTATTACAAGACAATACCCGATAACACAGCTTGTTCCGTAGATAAGTACATTTTGGAGGTCAAAATGCGGAAATTTCAGTAGCTAGCAAAAAGTATTGGAATAAATACCACTGAGTATGTCTGGAATATGCTTAACAGGAATGATAGACTAAATGTTAGCTCGCCGCAGGTCCTCCATGAGTTAAAAACCGTATTGGAAGATTTTAATCTTTACCTGGGAAGAAATTACTCAAGTAGAGATTTAAAAATATGGTCCATGTAGTGTCTAATCGCATGTAGGTGATTATCAGGCTTAGAGGTAAAGGTACTGGTAATTAATTTAAGACATTTATTTTATTTTTATTCTTTAAAAGAAGTCGATAAGTGTCGTAACTATACCATCTAAGGCCTGTGGCAAATTCTTTGGGTGAGGTCCTCCTAGTAAAAATTGTCACGTTGAAATTTAATTTTACTCAACACTATTAATAATATTGTGTGCATTTTTGTTTAATATCTAATAAATTATATAATCAAGAACATAGGTTATACATATTCATACTTAATGAAATAACAATTTAATTTTAATAAGATATTTATTAATACAATTCTTATTCCAGAGCTTTCTGTGCAAATCTATAACATCATCAAAATTTAAAGATCGAACCATAGAATTTTCAATAGACAGAATAGCCAAGTTAACTTAGCCTGTCTTTTTCCATAGAAATTCTTAAATAGGTTTTAATAATTAACAGACATGACTAGACTAGAATAGAAGTAAACCAGGAATGTTCTGAGTATATTTTTTAATCAATATGTTTGCATGTATATGTGTTACGTATATTTTCGATATAATTTATATGAGAGGTTGTAGTTGGGCGCCAAATTTTATGGTCTACATCAGCATTCTACAGAAGAGCAAATTCTGAAAATCTTGTGTTGTCAACCCGAAGGAACAGCTAATACTCACCATTAGTAGGTATTCTAGAGCTTCCACCTGGGCTGTTAGCGTAAGTATTATACTTAATATTGCAAATCGATTGCAAAACAGATTAAATTAAGGCTATCGTTTTAACGATTATGGGAAGACCTATAGTCTGTGACAGAACGATAATCCCAAAAGAAAAGGTAGGAAAGGAGCTGTTTCATTTGCGGCTATGAAATGTACTATCAGCCAAAAAATTGCAAAAAATACCAGGAATCGAGCAAAAATATTATTTCCTGAATTTAAGTCGAATTACGTTTGCGCATGAAAATAATAGTTTTTATATTATTGCCATTATATTCAATATGGAGGTGGTTCTTGATCATATAATTTTGTATGCGTTCATAAATCAGATCGAAAACTGTACAAAAGTACTATATAATTAATGTATATAATATATAAATATATATTATGTCAATAATAAATATGTTTTAGAGTATCATTTATTCATTTATACTATCATATACATATATTATACTGATTTTGCAGGGTGCACTCGGGAACGAAACATTTTGTTTATGTTTGACATTAACTGTCAATGTCATATTGACTGATAATAAATATTCCAATGCTGAATTGGTGTTTCTTATTACAATTTCCTGAATTCATACGTTTTCCTTTCATTTCTTCAAGAATTATCAATTCTTTGGTTAATATTATTCTAGCAAGAGTTATTTTACTTCTGACAATTCTAGGTTATGTATAAATGTCATCTACCAACTTGTCATAGATAGTCCGTACGATAAACGTCAAACATATTATATTTTATTTTGCGCAACGAAATTACCAGAAATTAATAAAGAATTTCGTAACTAAATGTATTTGTGGGTACATTTTCCAGGTTTCCTGAGGATGTACAAGTTATAGCCGGAGTCCTATACAAAAGTGTAACATCTCCTTTAAAGAGATCATAATTTTAGTTTCGAAAATGATCATGTAGCAATAGCTGCAGTCACAGGAATTGTAACCAATAACATTAATACAGTATATACTTCAGGAAACCTGCACGACAAAAATTATTCTTTATTATTAATAAATCAGCAAGTTTTCGAATATACGAAGACTTTTTTATTTCGTCTCTGAAAGTAGACCGAAAACTGAGAATTTATCGGTCAAATGATTCAGATATGTCTTTTTATATGTATCAACAAATTCTAAAGTTTATTTAATAGATCAGTGTCATTTAAAATTTGCTTAGTGGATGACTGCAAAACACTAAAATTGGAAACAATTTCATTCATTGGAAAAAAACGCGGTTTCAGTTGATAATGATGTTCAAAACTCGTTCACTTTAAACAAAA
Organism: Catocala nupta; assembly: GCA_963675205.1. NCBI lineage: Eukaryota > Metazoa > Arthropoda > Insecta > Lepidoptera > Erebidae > Catocala > Catocala nupta. Next base: position 19,165,411 of record OY776078.1, read on the forward strand.
CGGCCTTTTATTTTCCTCTGACGAGTTTTAGAGAATTCAGGGTTGGTCAGGATGGACCATATTTCTGCTACACAATTAGCTTCTATTTTTAAATTTACAAATTCATGTCGATCGAAACCTTAAAGGCATTTGAAAGATCGGTGGCCTTTCACTGTGTTAGCACCATCATATACTTATCCTCGACACTTATTTAAAGAAATATTTTTGTCATTTATGGATTTAATTATTTGGTTGGATAGTATATAACCATAACTTATGGTAAGTTATCTAAGGCAGATTGATCCTTAATTTCATGATATCTTCAAAATGACTCTTTAATGACGAGCGCCTTTGAGATACCATTTTATCAGTTTTTGAAATACCTTGAATTGTATCGAATATGATAGAGTAAAATGGTGCGGCTTATATTTAATTTGTGAGTGCATTTTGTATTTTAAAACCAGAACAGAAATTAGCTCATTTTGTATTTTTGAACTTAGTATTTTATCTGGCTCTTTGGTTTACTTAACAATTTTTGTAAAATCGGATCGTATTTTCCTAATAACTCAACAATACTCAAAAAGGTTCCTCGGGATCTTGGATCATTGCTCTCTGTGGCCACAAAAGGCTAAATTACACGTTGAAAGTGTCAGAGTAACATCAAGGAGTCTAGAAAGTACTTGGCACAAAAAATATTTTTCTTTCTACTCGGACTCTTGTGGTCGGTGTAGCCACCACTGTTAATACGTAAGACAAGAATCCAGGTGAATTTTCGATGTCTTGTGTCTTTCTATGGCTTCTACAATGTTTCTATTCAGCATAGCCTTCCATCCAAACATTTTGTATTTTTTTCGATAGAATTTATAACTAGATTTTTCATGCCTCCTGGCCGTCGAAAGAAAATAATCAGTTAATAGTATAATTTTACTAACAATAATTGTTTAGCGATGTCGTTGCCACCTTACCACCTTACCACCTATATTATAAAAACACTAATATCTCATAAAACACGGTTATTGAAATGTAGTTAGTTATTTCATTTTCCAAGTAGTGGCTGACCTTCTAGCAGAGCAAAATTTTAAGTGCAGCCCAGCCTAAACGATTAATTTGAATTTGTATATGGTATTTAGTTGTGTCTTACTATTAGATAATAAGTACTTAAAAATTAAAAAAATTAAGTACATATATAAAAAAATTCGTTAATATTTTACGTTAATCTCTCTATTTCTCGGGCCCCCGCCCGTGGTATTTTGCCACCAGTTACGCCACTGTGTGTAATCTTATTTTTACCTTGAATTACTACTTTTGTAATCTATATATTAATACGTGAAGCAAAAACTTTTAATCCCTTTTTACGAAAATTGCGCGGATGGAGGAGTATGAAATTTGGCACAGTTAAAGTTTATATGGAGAAGGAGGGGCGAATCCTAATATTTAAAATATGCCTTACAGACATACATTAAATTAATGGAAAACCACTACACCCACTTAACCATGCATTTTACACAAGCAGGCGAATCGCGTTCGTACTCGTAGTACTTTGGCATTGTTCGGTTGACTTCGTAGAATGCTTCGTTACTATGGTTACATATATATGTATGTGGAGTAGGTGACTAAATGAAATGTGATTATAAGGATATTAAGTTATAGAATAAAACTTTTATAACGATCAAATTTAAAATTAAGGTAATATTGTCTTCTGTTTACGCGAATGTTATTCATTGAAATTAAACTACTATATACGGATTTTATCGCGTTGTTTATTTAACACTCTATTACATAATTTTGAAACTGTTACACTACTATACTATACTATTAAACTTTACTAATTTTAAGCTAATTAAATTATTAAAACTATCAAATCTATTTGTTTTTAAGTTTACACTTTCCCCGACGTTTCGGTTGCTTTTCAGCAGCCATGGTCACGGGGAGACTAAGATGGTAGTTGTCTCAATGTTCCAGTGTAGTTATTTCAAAGTACCCGAGAACATAATTTAGTTATTGGTGTTTCTATTTACGCAGAATGAGCTCAAAGTATCATGAAGTCTAGCTGTGGTTTGTTTCTTATTGGGTTTGACTATTTGAAGTACTGGATCCCAAGCTGGTGGTACATTCCAACCATCTTCTCTATTGAAATTTGGATGTTTTTTGATCTCAATAGCCTCGCGAAGCATCCTTGGTAGGAATCGGTGTTCTTTAGCGAGAATCTGTGGTTTGTCAAATCTCAGGTAGTGGTTGGTCCCCTGTTGTACATGTTCACACACAGCAGACTTCAACGAGCGTTTGTGTTTAACGTCAGCTATGTGTTCTTTTATGCGGGTGCCTATGCTTCTCTTGGTTTGACCAATGTATGAGAGTCCGCAGTCACAATCTATTTTATAGACCCCTGCATCTTGTAAAGGTAATTGGCACTTGACGGATGGTAAAAATTGACTTATCTTCGTTGGCGGCTTGAAATATGTGTTGATTGAAGCTCGCTTCAAGATGTAGCCAATCTTGTCAGTGACACCCCTTACATAAGGTAGTATAGCAGGCTGGCGCTCGACTGTGGCTGGCTTTTCTCGGGATCTGTGACAGCGGCGCGGCTGTTGGAGCTTGTTGTCTTGCAGTACTTGCTTGACATGTTGAAGCTCGGCGTCCAGGTGTTTCTTGTCACAGATCCCGTGGGCTCTCTGAAACAAAGACATTCCCACGGTAGCTAACTGTTTAGGATGGTGGTGAGATTCACCGTTCAAGTACCTATTTGTATGGGTCTTTTTCCTATACACAGTGTGGCTCAAAGTATGATCAGGATTCCTGATGACAAGTACATCTAAGAATGCTAATGAATTATTTGCCTCATTTTCATTAGCATTCTTAGATGTACTTGTCATCAGGAATCCTGATCATACTTTGAGCCACACTGTGTATAGGAAAAAGACCCATACAAATAGGTACTTGAACGGTGAATCTCACCACCATCCTAAACAGTTAGCTACCGTGGGAATGTCTTTGTTTCAGAGAGCCCACGGGATCTGTGACAAGAAACACCTGGACGCCGAGCTTCAACATGTCAAGCAAGTACTGCAAGACAACAAGCTCCAACAGCCGCGCCGCTGTCACAGATCCCGAGAAAAGCCAGCCACAGTCGAGCGCCAGCCTGCTATACTACCTTATGTAAGGGGTGTCACTGACAAGATTGGCTACATCTTGAAGCGAGCTTCAATCAACACATATTTCAAGCCGCCAACGAAGATAAGTCAATTTTTACCATCCGTCAAGTGCCAATTACCTTTACAAGATGCAGGGGTCTATAAAATAGATTGTGACTGCGGACTCTCATACATTGGTCAAACCAAGAGAAGCATAGGCACCCGCATAAAAGAACACATAGCTGACGTTAAACACAAACGCTCGTTGAAGTCTGCTGTGTGTGAACATGTACAACAGGGGACCAACCACTACCTGAGATTTGACAAACCACAGATTCTCGCTAAAGAACACCGATTCCTACCAAGGATGCTTCGCGAGGCTATTGAGATCAAAAAACATCCAAATTTCAATAGAGAAGATGGTTGGAATGTACCACCAGCTTGGGATCCAGTACTTCAAATAGTCAAACCCAATAAGAAACAAACCACAGCTAGACTTCATGATACTTTGAGCTCATTCTGCGTAAATAGAAACACCAATAACTAAATTATGTTCTCGGGTACTTTGAAATAACTACACTGGAACATTGAGACAACTACCATCTTAGTCTCCCCGTGACCATGGCTGCTGAAAAGCAACCGAAACGTCGGGGAAAGTGTAAACTTAAAAACAAATAGATTTGATAGTTTTAATAATTTAATTAGCTTAAAATTAGTAAAGTTTAATAGTATAGTATAGTAGTGTAACAGTTTCAAAATTATGTAATAGAGTGTTAAATAAACAACGCGATAAAATCCGTATATAGTAGTTTAATTTCAATTAAAATTAAGGTAAATTATGGGCGAATTTCCGCCACTTGGCGACCGCTGGTTTGTATAAAATTATCAAATTCATAAATCTTCTGTTGCTCTTTTAATCATAGTCACTATGACAATGTAAAATAGATAAATGTGATTAAAAATATCGTATGGTTATCATTTAATTATGATTATAATTCAAGAAATATGCTTGGGTCGCTTTTGGTGCCGCTGAGTGTATATACTTATGTACGTAATTATAGTAAACATAGAGAGATTTATATGGACTTCTATACGAACTTTCATGACCTATTTCATCCTCATGTGAAGCGAAATTTCAAAAACGCTGGTACCAAATGTTTATTTAATTCTTATCAAGTGCCTAAATACAAAGTTTCATCGTTTTATCTTTGATATTGACCAACTCCCATACAAATTTTCATCCCTTATTTCAATCCCTTCATGCCTTTTTTTAAAACAAAAGGTAAACTTATGCCTTTTCTGAAGGTTTAGTCAATCTCTGTAACAAATTTCATCAACATCGGTTGAGTGGTTTAGGCTTAAAAGCGTTACAGACAGACGGACAGAGTAACGTTCGCATTTATAATATTAATAAGTAGGAATTGAGTGGAAACTCAACGTTCCAACTGACGAACACTGTCATTACCTAATAATTGAAACGTCCGTTTCTTTTGAAAAGGAGATGTTTTCGTTGGCAAGGGTTTGGTTACCTCCTTTTTAATTCCTGCATGAACGTTAGCTACGTTTCCTTCCGGCTGTACAACTTTGTGTGTGTTCACAGTTAAGGCAAATAAATGTTTTGAAAAATTGGTGTAGGTTTTGATATTATATGTACATACAGAAAGAGCGAAGTTGAATGATTTCAACGACACATTGTAGGTAGGTACTTGTTCAACTATTACAATAAATAGATACGCAATATGGACGAGCGTTTATAATAATACTGAGTTTAATTGAGTAAGCGCTTATAAAATATACCTGTAGCATAGTCTTCATAGCGGTAGATCATAAGTGCGACGTGTTTGTCTGCTATAGCTTTGTGATATTGCTACGACACATCTGACCGCAATCGTATCTATACTATTTAGATTACTAATATTATAAAGCTGAAGAGTTTGTTTGTTTGAACGCGCTAATCCCAGAAACTACTGGTTCGAATTGAAAATTCTTTTAGCGTTGGATAGCCCATTTATCGAGGAAGGCTATATAATATCACGCTACGACCAATTGGTGCTGAGCAGCAATGAAAAATGTTGCAAAAACGGGGTGAATTCTCTTATCTTATATGAAGCAGATGAAGTTGCGCGGATCAGCTAGTTTAAAAATAAAATAGGACGAACAATGCCTATCCAGGTATACTCCAATTATATAGCTATCTGCTATCAAATAGCTACTCTGAGTATGTTAATATAGTATGTTATTTACTTACCAGCTTCCAGCTGTTCGCTGTTGGCCGTTATGTGGTAAACTAGAATATCGTAGCTGGTACTAAATAAAATACGAATTCAGTATATGTATTCTATTGCAAACCTCAGTTTAACAGACAAGATAAGCAACTTATTATGAAATAAGCAAGAATATCTAGATCCTAAAAAAATTGGACAATGGTGCCAATTCTGTTGTCACAAAATTCTCTTATCTTAGCTAAAAATCTCTAAAATTTAGTTTAGTCCTGTCAAACGACATTTCGTATTCTGAAATCACTAAAAGTGACAGGACTAAAATAAATTTTAGAGATTTTTAGCTAAGATAAGAGAATTTTGTGACAACAGAATTGGCACCACTGTCTACACAATTTTACGTGATGTCTCGTTTAAAGGTCACTTTCTTTGTTACATAAGTAGTGTGTGCGTTACACATATTCATTTGACACGTATACAAGGTAACAAACTTGTTACCAGTTTGCTTATATTTAATTCTAAGATAAGAAAATGCAGCAGTGGAATAAATTAAACGGCATACCTACCCCTTTGTTTGATAGATAGTAATCGTTATGTTATACTTTGTTGACTTGGTCAACCTACTTATGCACTGCGGGTCAATTCTCGTAATAAAATATGTTTAAAATAGACTCCTGTCTATCTCAAACACGGATCTCTCGTTTGACATTCATTAGACTAAATCTGAACTATATTTCGCCGCCGGAAGATGTTTGTTATTTGGTTAGTATGTATTGTACCGAGTGTAGGTATATCACTTCGTTGTTCGTTAAATGTATTAATAATGATTTCCTTTGAAAATAATTGCCTCTACCTAGAGTACGACATATTACCAAGCTGGCTTAAAACAATGCAAGTAATTAATAATACATAGAATCAAAATTACAACCAACTAAGATTTTGTTATTTGCGGCATTTATCTAGAAGAATCAAAACCAATGCGGTAGTTAGAAATAGGACGGGATGGCTTGCTTCCTATCTTGGTGTAAATATATAAAATAGATCGATAGGTATACATACTAGGATACATAGGATTTTTGTATAAAAAAGCCGAATTAACCTTGGAATTAAGAATTTTGATGTTAAGTGGCAGTATTCTTGGGGGTGCAGTTACAGTTAGGTTTTGTTCGAGTGAGAAAGACGGACGGGTCTTCCCTTCGGTCCTCTACCTTTTCTCTTCCTCTCCTTGCCTCCTGTTTATATTAAGTGGCAACCTGCGAGTGATTTTCCTTAAATTCGCAAGTGAACATTGACTTATTGGTTGTTTCTTGCCGTACTGCCGCGCAATTTATAAACTCAGTAAAGAACGTGTGATCGGTTTCGAGAAAAACGTGGTTAAAGTTGAAATCTTATTTTAGGGCGCCTACAATTACTTAAGCAAACATTTGTAAAAACAAATATATGGGCTTTACGAGCAAATTTCGAGGATCATTTTGGTATTGGATTTTTGCTTTTTATTTAATATTTAGAGTGTAAAATATTAAAATAACTGTTTATATTATGGCTACACTTAGTTTAAACTAGATACTTAACTACTCATGAATGCAGTATGAGTGTTACTTACTGTATTTATCAATAGTTTCCTGTACTTACGGTACATTTTATGTTAGATGATTCGATGTAATTTTAAATCTTACATCATAATTTATATACGCCGTATTTTTAGAACTTACTGCATTAATGAGTAGGAGCATGAAACAAAATAACTCAACAAAACATAAAATCTCTGACTTTAATTAAATACGAATTAAATCACCGACTAATTTGAATTGACTAAGTACAAAATGGCACCCATCTGAGTTTAAGGAGGTTATGATCACTTCAGGAACTTAAGTAACTAATTAAATAAAGACCTTACAAGTCATTAAAAAATAACAACACCGCTTGTTTTACTTCGACATTAACATAACATTAAATGTTATAAAATTAATGTAACTTAGTGCCTAGGTAAAAGAAAAATTGGACCGATTTGAGTAAAAATGATCCAATCCACATAAAACCTATTCCGAGATAATTGACATTTAAGTTTATTGCGGTTCTCTGGCTTTGTACCTAATGCAAAACGTTGTAATTCTATGTGTACTAAACTTATTTACATGCTTGTATGTAGTGTATAAATTGCAATAATTTAGTTGATATACGTGAAATCTTGCGCCTGGATCATTCTTAGAAAATAAATTTTGTATGGAATGAGCTGTGTAGGCTGCGAAAAGACAAATGCGAAAATGTTTCAAAATATAACAAAATTAGAAACTCGACAACGTTTCTTATTTTTGTTACAATTGAAAAGAATTATGTTTGCCTACTCTTTGTCCAAATAAAAATCAGGTTTATCATAATACCCATCTACATCGTCTATTATTGCATTGGTTCCCTTTAGTTTTTTATAGTAATCAATGCATTGAATAAGATGGAATGAGGATTTCAAATCGTTGGGGAAAGGCGTACAAAATGACATAAGCGGGTTAAATGACACACTTACTTTTCTCCGAAACCACAGACGAATTAGTTCTGACGATTATGTGTAAGTGGCCGTTTAGTAAATTGTCGCAACCTGTCGCGTCGCCAGTGGCGTCCGTCTGGCCGTGTGAGGTCGACACTTGTTTGTTTGATTTTTGCAGTCACGAGTTTTACTCAGATGGATTTTGTTTCTTCGTAAAAGTAAGTATTTTATAAAGTTCTTTTGTTTTTATTGGCGTTAGTTAATTGCAATTTTACTAAATTACTCCTTATTACTTATGTGTTGAAATCTCGAATTTGTTATTACATTTTTATTTATTGTTTTCTAATGTTTGATGTTATAAAGTGGACAAAATGGCATACCCCTTGTTCGGGTAAAATTACATAGTATGTCGTTTGACCCGCCTATTTTTCTTCTTCCAGATAATCGAACATCATGCCTCGCAATTATTCTAGAAAAACAAACCGACAAGTTGGTTAAAGAGCCATCCAGGCAGAGTTGTTACCCACTTTCAAATAGGTGCGATACAAAGTGCAAAGTCGAAACTGCAGTCAATGGGTATCAAAAAACAGGTCTATGGCCTGTTGATCCAAACATATTTGCAGACTATTTGTTTGAGGCTGCTGAGACGACAAACATCACCATGCAACAAGATCGGTTAGAGCCCGAAGAAGATTCGGCGGCAGCAGTAAATTTATGCATACCCTCAGCAACCTCAGCAGGCCTATCTCAGGTTGAAGAAAGCAACTGCTTTCACAACAATTATCAGTGATGTCGAACTCGACATCACTGATAGTTGCAAGCACATCAGCTTTAGGCAACCCACATACACTCTCAGCAGCCTAATCTGGAGACACAGCTACTGCAATATCTACGGCACCCACATCATCTATGCCGATACTTCAAGACATGAATATCAATGTTCCAGTCAGCGTACTATCTCCAGTGCCGAAAGGAGTGTATGTAGCTGGACAAGGTAAACGAAAACCACGCAAAAAACCAACAGTCTTGTTGTTAACTTCAAGGTTAAGGCTGAAGCAAAATCCACTCCACCTATTCTAAAGAAAGAAAAACGAGAAAGGTTTTGGATTTTAGTTCGGACAGTGAAAATGATTTCTCTGCAGTACAAGAGATTTACATGTGAACTCTGCAACTAATGGACTGATTTTCACTGCAAATTTGGTATGCCATTTTGTCTGCATCACGTATGCTATTTTACCCGCCTAGGGTGGACAAAACGGATTTTGTTCGAGTTTTTGAAAATGATTAATAATTCTATTGTTTTCGTTTTAATTTGATTGATCTCATTAAATTTAGCAAGGTAATGAACCAAAGAATATATAGCTACCTAAGATGTTAAAAAAAAATAATAAATAAATATTTTATGACTAATTATATAACTAGTATGTCATTTTGTACGCCTCTCCCCTTTAACTTGTCTTTGGTTGGTTGGTAAGGTTCAAGGGTGTATACGGGTGTAGCAGAAATTAATGTTATATTTAGGATTATCAATTATTTCGCGCAGCGTAGCGCGATTATCAATGCAATAAGCTGCATGCCGTCAGGATTTAATCATATATTATAATTATAGATTATAATATATTAGTTTTATAGTGTCCGCGATTGAATACGCGCGAACATATCTATGCATCCTAATAATACACAAATTAAACTGTTGTATAATATATACGACGTATCGTCATTTTATCCCATTAAGCACCTTACAAAGCATCGCGATGCTTCCTGGAAATAGAAAACATTTATTACAATATGTTATGCATCCCTAGGACATGATACCGCATCTCACATAAAAATATAATGATAAAGTCCTAACACAAATCGCGCCTATCCTTGTTGTTCAATATATTGTCGACACACGAAACATTCATATGCACAAGGAACGAGATTACAATTGTTTTTATATGTATTCAAAGCTCCACGTAATGCTATATTTATATCAGGAGACGTGCATAACATGTCGATTTCACGTATTCTCCTTCCCCTTCGCCTTAAACTCGGTAACCTATATTTAAACTATCTGTTTCTGGCATCTCAATATAGCCTGAAGCCTATAGAACACACATGGCTATTATTTAGATTAGGTTTAGTGTAAGGATAGCATTATTACCTTGGTAAAAGACTACTTCAATAATAAACTATTGTTTTTGGAATAAAAATATTCACTCAGCTAAACTATATAAATTTTAGGCGCCGAACACATTGCCCGGCGGCGATCTGCGTTCTGCGGTCGAGTTCCTCTTTGATAATATACAGTTTCTCTTTCACCGCCGCGGTCTGACTGCTTTTATGTGTGTCCGATTCAAAGACATATATTACAGTGAACGCGGAACGCAGAACTCGGCACTCTGACCGCTGACCGCCCGCAGTGTGGCCGGCGCCTTAGAGTTATTACATGACATTATGACACTGACTGACACAAATACTCGCACATAATGTAGGAACGCGATGTTTCATTGACAGAGAAAGAAAGAGACGAACGACGCCGCTAAGGACGCTCGCTGCACTTTGAGATAGCAACTGAATAATATAGACAGCACGGACGGCATGGTGGCTTAAGAGATCGCCTCGCCAGTGCCAGTGCTGAGTGTTATGGGTTCGATCCATGCACGGGACTACATAATTGTGTGATCCACAAACAGTTGTTCCGAGTAAGTATAAGTATTCTTTGTGACCGTTATCTGAATGTTTGTGAAATCCCTCGCAACACAGGCATTATTCCAAGAGCAAAAGTTTTCCTCAAATATAAGGAATATACACTGTCCGTCAGGAACACATATGAATTAATGCGATTATAGTTACGGCGATCTTGAATTTCTGTAAAAACGACGTTAATAGTGCCAGACACTCCGGCACCTCATAATCTCATTATCACTTTCATCACTAAGTAAAGCCATTTTTAAATAAGTTTTATATATTTAAAGTTGCTTGTACAAAATGAAGGTAACGGTAAGGATGGAGTAGGCAAGGGCGAAGAGAGATAGACCCACAGAACAGAGCATGTACGAGAGACGGAGACTGCAAGATCCTTACTTAAACTGGCGATGTTGATCAAACTAGTTCAATTCGAAATATTAATACAAAATATTACACCTAAAACATCTCGTGTGTCCCTGCGATGTGAATATCGTAAGGCAGCGCCATGCTATCAGCTGATCATTGTAGTCCTTTGCACTGTAAGCACAGAGACTGCTTTTTTAGAAAAGCTGGCATCTCGCGAAATTCGTTGCCGCTTGTGCCGCAAGGATTCAAAGACAATGATCAGCGCCGGCTTTAGGGAAGGCTGTGGGTTTTACGGAAGCTTCAATCAGAGATCTCTGTAATAAATGGCCTCTACAGAAACTTCTTCTCGTTGCCCACGGCAAACTGTGATCTAATCTGAGCTGCTATAACCATTTTCTATCAGGTGGTTCGTTAACTTTATCATAAAAGAAAGATGGTAATACTATAGTTGTAAAAATAAATTATATGAGCACCATCAAGATTAAATGCAAGATGCGCAGCCAGCTTCATACAACGTAATAATAACATTATCTACACGTGACAAGTAACGTCGTTTAAAGATGCATTGCTTAGTACCTAAGTAAAAAAAGAATTCATAATTTTCATTTCAATTTCCTTTTTAATATAATTTATATGAAAACACTGTGTATGCAATTTGTTATGATTAAATGTCATAGTTTTTTTTAAATTTAATTGCCATTGTTTGTTTGTTTGTTTATTGTAGGTAATGTTATTAATCTCACTATTTCGTAATTGTACAAATATGCATGGTTAAATATATGTATTTGTTTTTGTTAATGCCTGCCGTGGCAGCCTATAAGTAAGGCACTATGTAATGTTAAATGTATCCATATAATATATGTTTTATCATAGTGTTTAAGTGTATGTTGTTGTCCTTAAATAAATTAATTATTTTTGTGTTTTAATGATTAGTATTCGTTAGTAATTTGCCAGCCCAATAAGATTGCAAATATAAAATATTTAATCCTAGCATAAAACCCGTGCAGACGTGCATATCCGTATAGTATGTTTTGGTATATTGAGGTTTACACGGCCCAGCTATATACCTTTAATACAATACCAGTACCTACCATATTTTTTTAGTAATGACTAGCTATTGCGCGCAGCTCCGCCCGCGTGGTATCTATATCAATAAAAAGTAGCCTATTTCCTTTCCCAGGTTTTAAAATACCTCTGTATCAATTTTTATCCAAATCAGTTGAGTGGTTTAGGCGTGAATAAGTAACAGACAGGCAGAATTACTTTCGAATTTATAATATTAGTAAGGATGATTACTTTTCTACCAATTTCTGTTGTAATTAGACACTTACCTAAATAGATAACTTAGAGACACACGGTATTTGGTAACATTAATAACTATATGTTTACCAGGAACGAATGCATCGATATCGGTCGTAAACCTGACTTACTCTACTAAGCAGCGATAGCTCAGTGGGGAGACCAACAGACTGCAATACAGAGTGTCTCGGGTTCGAACACACGTCACGCACCTCTGACTTTCGGAAGTTATATGACTTTTCGAAATTATGTGCGTATTGATTGACAATTATCGCCTGCTCCGTGCCTCGGAGAGCACGTTAAGCCGTCGGTCCCGACTGCCATAAACATTTATGGCAGTCGTTATTGGGGAAGTCGACTCAAAAGATCCCACTGGGTCGAAGTGTCGCCGGTCTGTACTGACTGGCCCCCACACAAGATAAGATAAGATACTCTTCCTTAGGTAAATTATACATGTCACTAGTCACTTTGGCCATACAATACCATTGATATTCTATAGGTATAAAGTAGATGTTTCATTATACGAATTGCAAAGAATAAGCAGCACATGTAACAAAAGATGCAACAGAATATGCGGCGTCCATTCTTAACTGAAGTCCCTTGTATTGATAATTAATCTGACATTATAGCGTACAATTACCATTATCATAACCTTAACCACGTCTACCGTTGTACAGGTTTGCGAATAGTTCTAACAGCTAAAAACACTCCTTCACCCTTATGACTGCGACAGGTTAAAAGCTGACAGACAGAAATGTTAAATAGCAAACATAAATTAATTCAAGCCTGAATTGGAGTCTTGACTTCACAGGAACATTATTTTTATTCCTCTTTTATTTTATAAAATAGACATTTTCCGCACTACTCAAGATTCCTGTACCGCGGGGGATTTTACAAATATTCAAACAACGGACACAAAATACATCCAGACTTGGATCAATGATTTGTTGATCGCAAATGTTTGTCCCGTGTAGGATTCGAATCCACAACACGGAACAGTTACAGCGGCGAGGCGACCATTTAATCCACTACATCCTCCGTGCGTATCATATCTAAACCGTGTATGAACTGCAAGTTAAATAAATTCCTTTGTTCAGTTTTCGCGTTCTAGACTTAATGAGCCTATATACCAGATCAGGTTCTGAATGCTACCTACTTATTAGAGCGGTTCGCGAGGATATTACTATCCCGAATAGGACAACCTATATGAATAGGACAACCTGTAATCCGCCTACCTATAACTCTGTCTCGTAATATTGTTATTGTGTGTGAACTACCAAACCCTGACTCGCCCACTCCACTGTGGCCACGGTTATGCCACAGCACTGGGCTACACAATACACTGATGCTTGTGTAATATACCATAATTTATTATAAAACGCGATACAAGAATATACAGAGTATACCATTTCATCTCAATTTGTTATCGTCTTAACGATTTCCTAATTGACTTGCAGGTGTGTTAGAGGTCCACTTATATAAGGAAAATTACACTCATGATAAATCTTGAGACCAGTTGCAAGTAGTTTTAAGTTAAAAATAGTAGTACGACTTTCTCTGCACGCTTAACCAAGTACGTATGTGATGTTACGAGCCGTGTTAGCTTGTTTATACTTACGGGCACCCACTTGTAAGTTGTAGTAGAACCAATAAAAACATGGCTTCCCTCATGTATTGAAAGTTTAGGTAAAGATTTAGTACACCCACATTTTCTCATAATATTTAAGCTATAAATTTTAAGACTTCGCGCTGTTACTGAGATTAAAAATATTAATACTTTACCTGGCCCAGACATCAAAAAAGAGACTTCAATCGGTGAACTGGTGAAATTAAAAATTTACGGTTGATATTAAAAAAAAACGTTTCCTATAGTTACTTAGTTTCCTATAGTTGATCATACTCGGAAGTAGGCAATATGATTCGTTCCTTTTATATAGGATCCAACATAGTGGACGAAATAAAGAAATAATATACTTATACCTACTATTTCTATATACTAATATACATATCCCTGGACAGATATAAGCTAGGTGTAAGTACATATGTCGTGTATATACGATAAGATAGGTTAATCGAGTCGCAGCGGCACACCGGCGGCCAGACACAATAGTTTTAAATGCCTGATATTCTAAGACTTCACAGGTTAATAAAATTCTAAAGGAACTCGTTAGTGCCAATTTGTGTGCATAAGAGGCAAAGATAGGATGCCAGAAAAACTATAGATATATCGTATTGTTAAATGGTCAGCCTGTTCCTTTAACGTTTAACCAGTGGCACCGGGCTCTTTAGGTTACTAAATGAGGAAATGCATTTAAAACGCTAGTGCATATGATTACCGAGCCATGCTATACTACTGTCTATTACAAATGAGTCACATGGGGTCGGCTTTTCTAGTCTAACCGAATATGACTGGATATCAGTTTTTACATGGAGCGCCTGCCACCTGACCTCCGCAACCTGAAGGCTAACGATATCCTAAGGCTAGACTAGTATCAGGATATTACAGAGCACTGACTTCCCTAATAACTACTGCCATAGATGTTCATGACAGTCGAGACCGACGGCTTAACGTGCTCCCCGAGGCACGGAACAGGCGATAATTGTCAATCAATACGCACATAATTTCGAAAAGTAACTTAATAATAACTTCCGAAAGTCAGAGTATCTAATATTATTAACATTGCCTTTACTTTAGAATTTAGTTTTATATGGACAGTGACATTATGGTATAATGACTGCATCACCTGGTACATAAATGAGTTGTGAAATACTGAAGTTATAATTTGATGGCAATTTAAAAGAGTGGCCTTGAGTTTCTTGCAGGTATCTTATCATAGGCTCAACCATTTGCCTGAACCTTGCAACTAACGTAAATGTATATTTAGTAAATGTAATAAATTCACTAAACCCTTTGACGTTCATAAGCGTTACTTTGTGACAAAAGTGAATAAATTATTTTGACTTTGACTTTGACTTTGAGCATGAGGTCCTCGGTCCGATTACCTAATCGCGCATAGCGTTAGTCGGATATTCTTTAACGTAGTTTTCAGTAGCAGTACGGTGTGAACTGCGCCTGGAGACAGAGAGCCTGGAGACTTTGAATGGGTTCGCTCTCTATAAAAGTGTCAACAATATCCGTAGATAGTGATATGTGAATGTAAGACACGTTCGTTTAACACTTCAGACATAGGCGTAAGACCATGTATGTATCATATTAGCCCAATGGTATATACATATTTATATAGATTACAATCAAAATATGTTATCAGTTGTAGATCCTATGATAATTGTAAAACTGGCAAATTATAAGTTATGACGAAGCATGTAAATCAAATAGAAAAATATTTGCCTGCTCATTGATGTTATAGAGTTATGTTTAGCTAACACTGTAGATACATACATACTCGTCGGAACAACAACTACCCGAAGCAACTAACGACGAAGTTGGGAAGCTGTCAAAAAGATAGAAACCGTTTGAAATTTACATGAGATGTAAGGGTTATTTTAGGATTTGTTTACCTTGATGTAAAATTACCTATTTATAAAAAGAATAAGTTTATATTTACATTAAACTTATTCAAAAGGAAGTGAATAGCAAAAATAAAAACAAAATATAACATACATATACATTATAAAATAGCGCAGTGAAATGCCTCAAACCTTATTGAGCCTCATGTTGATTTTTTTTAATATTAAGTATACCTAATTTGCGTTACAAATTAGTAATCTTGTTAACCACCCCTAGGCTCAAGCCTATGCTAGAAGTGAATTCACGTTGATAGTAGGGTATAATGGGTAACCTATAATGTAGTAGTACCTCTCGACGTCTACGTCTCTATCGATAAATATGACCACAACTTTCTGTTGCACTCTGCACTTTCTATTAGAAATGCTCAACCTTTTAGTGCTTTTAATTGATTTTAAACATTAATTTTACCCACTACTTAACATATTGATAAGTATGTCAATATTGATGCAAATAGTGACAAACACGACAATCAGTTATGTATCGAATAAATAGATATTAATATATAACATAACATCATGTGAGAGTGTTATATTATAAGTTTATAACACTCGGCTCTGCCGGAAGAAAAGACTTGAGATCTTATAGTGAGGTTAGGCGTAGTGCCAGATGTCATACTATTATTGAAGGTTTAATATATATAGAACGAAATCAGCGATAGCCTAATGACAAACCGTTGGATTGCCACGCAAAGGTCTCGAGTTCGATCCAAGGCGTTAGTTATGTGCGTATTAAATAGTTAATAACCGATTCATTTAACGGCGAAGGAAAACATCGTGAGGAAACCTGCATGTCTGAGAGTTCTCCATAATGATTTTAAAGATATGTATGTGAAGTCTGTCAACCCGTACTGGGCCAGCGTGGCTATGGCCTAACCTTTATCACACTTGCCTGTGCCCAGCAGTGGGACAGTTTAATACAGGGCTGATGTTATTATTATGTATACATAACACTTGACATTGTCTTTGGTATTAGAACCAGGAGCTTGTGAAAGTGCAACTCAACACCACTAGACTAAGTAAATGACCTTTGTTAAAGAATTCAAAAAAATTATAAAAGTGCATGTATATTGTCTTACTATTAGCTCGAACTAAAAAAAACCTATTTCATCTTAGTTTGAGTTTATAATAAGAAAGTATAAATAACGTTTTTGAGGATTTTCCATCTTTAAGATATTTAAATGGGAAATTTTTGTTTTGTTGCTGGTGTTGATCTGTGTAAGACTTCACAATATACTAAGAAGCGTTAGCAAATAGCCATTGCCAAATGTGGCAAATATAACGGAGGGCCCCATGGACCATGCTCACCCCAGGATATATCGTGTGTGTCCATAGTCCATGACCAACCTTATAAGGTTACAGCTCAAATTCCTAGAGTTGCATGTGGGCAATCACTGTTTATTGGTCAGGAACTACTCGGAAAATAATCCTAGATACGCCAATACCCGAACTACCGTTTAGTATTGTTTTATTAATAAATCCGTATTTAAGATTTACTTCCTGTTTTCACGATCTTGGGATACTTATGCAATATTCCTGAAGTTTTAAATTACTTACAATTTATATACCTACATGTAATCATTCGTAAGAAAGTTATTGACCTGGTTACAGTTCCTGCGTCTCCTACGAGACAGTAGAACGGCATTCTGCATATTATTGCCATGCGATATATATACCCAGGTAGGACCTTTTGGTGCCCGCTTATCGTTGAATTTTGGGACACGTTGTATATATTTATATATGAAAGTATATTTGGCTACGAGCCCATACGCCCCTTGATTTTCGCCCCTTTCAAAGAAAGACTCCTATTTTTGTGTTGATTTTAGAAGAAACCTAACAAATACCTACTAGGCGAACCTTGAGGGGCGAACGGGCTCGTAACTGTATATTTTAGTAAAGTATACCTTTTCTTTTGTTTTAAAAATAAAGATTAAATAATAAATTCTAGGAATAATTCTTGTGTCGCGGGGGACTTTACAAACATTCAAACAACAGATACAAAAAGCACCGAGACTCGTAAAAACCATTTGTGGAACATACAATTTTGGTCCCCTGTTTGGATTGAACTCGCAACACTTGGCGCTGTAGCAGTGGCGCGGCGATCATTTAAACCACAAAGCCATCGAAAGAAAGATTAATATATTTTTTGATTAGATAATAATTCGATTTTGGTAGTTTTTAGTGGGCACATGGTATACCTACTTACCATTTTAATTGCTGTTACTTATTGTTCCAGAAAAACAATAATTTTGTATTTATTTTCTTGTCTAAAATATGCTCAAATATAAATTACTAAGTATTTAATTAAGTGAAATGTTGCAAATTGTTATCAATCTGGTCTTACAATAAAATTTAAAATATATCTCTTGCCCTCTCATCTAGATCTTATAAAGTGAGCTTATTTGATACTTTGTAAGTTTGTACAAGACGTCCACTAGTGTTGTTCAAAATACAATAAAATTAAGAATTTTAAAATTGATCGTTTGGTTATTATTAAGTATCTAAGTACATTTAAAATTATTCTGTGACTCCAAAAGATTTTCTATCAATTAAAGTTACTCTATGGTACTATATCTATTTTAGTATCTAAGATTTTAAAAATATACTTTCCGAATCCATTACCTTGCAAATCAAACTTAAATCTGGCCTTGCAAAAAGCAAACTGAAGACATGCTAAATTTAAAAATAAAAATATACTCATTCATTGTTCAAGGCATAACAATTGCAATCCACTCTATCTCATAACAAATTGAATAGGTATATATTTAAGCATCTAATTAACTTGATGCATTTATACCTTTAAAAACAATAGTCGCTTTGTTTATTTAGGAATACAAGTACGTTTCGTTGATTAATCTTTTAGCAATTAGCGGCTGGCCTTTTTATGTGAGGTATATTAATTTATGAATGAATACTGCGAACGTGTGATATGAATGTGCATAATTAAGACAATGGATTCATGAGAACATTGTATAGCACGCTAAACAGAGATCCATGATTAGATTGTCAAGAACGTCTTTATTATTTTAAGTTAGCGTGATGTGGCTTTTAAGGCGCAGACAGAGTATGGTACACGCTAGCTGTCCGCTAGAGACAGCTTGCGTAGTAGTATACGCAAGCTGTCTCTAGTGGACAGCTAGCGCGTTGCTTCACGCACGTTGCTTTTCGCGCATTATTTTACGCACGTTGCTTCTTGCGCATTGCTTCACGCACGTTGCTTCTCGCGCATTGCTTCACGCACGTTGCTTCTCGTGCATTGCTCACGTTGCTTTTCGCATGACGCTTGACGCTTCTCTCGCGTCGCTTCTCGATCAAGCAGCGACACTGATAGTTTCGACCTGACGCAGCTGCTTTCGATCGGCGCCATTCATCTCCATTCATCCATGGTATGTATATAAGTGTCAAAATCATATCTAGTAGGACCGCGACATGCAGTATTCCGTGCTGTTTGGATAACGTTTACGTTTACCCACCGAGCACAAAATTGTTATGTACTATGCCCTCTAATGCCAAAGTCATAATGGTCAAATATGATTTCAATATCGTTTTATATTCAGTCAGCCGTCATTTAACCCAAAGCGTCGAACAGAGAATTTATAAAACAGAACATTAATGTATACGACTTCAACGGCAGGCAGTCGATATTTGTATGTTATTGTTTATTAAAGGGCAGTTATATGACTGCTGAACTTTAATTGTAGCTTTTAATTCCTGTTTCATATCCAGCTCTCATCAATGCACGCAAACGTTCCCTTGAGGTTTGTATAATTTACTATTCTATTTGTGCTGCAATAATAAAATTATTACATGCTGTCTTCCTCCTATAATTACTTCTAGTATTAGGTACATAAACAGCATAGAGGTGCGTCAATATGTACATCTAATAAGAAGTAGCCTATTCGACGTAATTATTATAGTAGTAATTAGTATAGTATGTCTAGGCTTCAATAATGTACTCAAGCAAAACGTTTGTGGACTTTTCTTTAATTTTTCAGTACAGCGACGGCACGGCTTATGGAGATGTGCCCTGTAGACGAAAAAACGCTTATACCTAAAACATAGCTAGCAAAATGTGAATGTTTTATAATATACGTCATTTTGTGTGTATGTTTATATCGATGTATGTTAAACTACTTTAAATTAATGCGCTTTTAACACTAACGCGGTTACTATGTCTCGATGGATTAGTTAATATTTTTTTATTACATCAGCCTACTTTGCAGTTAGTTTGCATACTCCCTCGATTACTTATGTTTAAAAGTAAAAACAAACCACACATATATTTAAACAGTACAAAATAATATTTATTTCATTGGTTCCGCACAACTATCAACTAAGGACTTAAAAATAAAAATCTTATACATAATTAGCTAATACACAACAAAACACATAGCATCAATGGGTATAGACATATTGTGTCTCTTCTCTTGAGACATTCTGCCATACACTCTATGACAACACATTATTCGTACTCAGACTTATTTAGGGTAACTAAGAAGACAACATTTAAAGCTTGCCATAATCCTTTGTGGACAACTTTGAACTTTCAGTAAACTGGGTTATATAGATTTCGAGGTGTTAATGGCACAGAAACAATCGCATCGCTTACTCACAGTTTTCGCATTGCATTCTTCGAAATATACAATAAAAGAAACTTTATTACCTAAGTGAGTAGCCACGATGTGATAGTTCCTTTGCTCGGCAGGACGCCGGACGCCTGTGGAACCCGAACTGCAGTCTTGTCTTTATATGGCATACAACGCTTTGCAAGACCACAAGCGTTTTGTTAAAATCCGACTAGCAGATTTTACTTTGATTCCATTTACATAAAATCTAATACCGTAAATAATAAATTATTTGGGGAATTGCCACGTCTGCTGTTGCTGTTGCGTCTGCTTTGGCGCCTGCTGTTTTAGTTGTGGAGGCGCTTGTTGAACAGTCAATGATTTTTGGCTTCCTGCTGCATTGTTATCGCTTCTGTCCCAACCATGAGATTCGTGTTCATGCTCATGATGGTCAGGAGATGGGAACCATTCTGATATCCATACAGGCCTCCAGATTTTCTTCACACCTGGCACCCAGATTTGTTTCCAATCTGGTACCCAAATTTGTTTCCATGCCTCCTTCCATTCTAGTTTCTTGTCTGGTACCCAAATCAGTTTCTTGGATGGCTTCCAGATTTGCTGCCAAGCTTCTTTCCAGACTAATTTCTTGTCGTCAACCCATATCTGTTTCTTCTCAGTTTTCCAAATTTGCTTCCATTCATCCTTCCACACTAGTTTCTTGTCGGGAATCCATATTTGCTTCTTAGCTGGCTTCCAGTACTTTTTCCAGATTGGTTTCCATATTAACTTCTTTTTCCATAAATCATGAGAAGTGTATTCCCAACCCTCATGATCTTTTCCTAAATATTTTTCACCGGGAACACCTACTTTAACCCATTCTGGTTTCCAAAGCTTCTTCCATGCCGGTACTTGAATTTCCTTCCAGCCGGGAACTACAATGTCCTTATACACGGGAACTGTAATTTTCTTCCAATCAGGTACTTTAACTTCTTTCCAAGCCGGGACCTTTATGGGTTTCCATTCTGGCTTATAGATTTTCTTCCAGTCGGGGACTTTAATATCTTTCCATACAGGAATTTTTGTGGGTACCCATATAGGCTTCCAAATCTTTTTCCATGAGGGTTTCCAGATCTGTTTCTTAGCTGGTTTCCAAATCTTTTTCCATCCAGGTTTCCAAATTAGTTTCTTCTTCCAGTAACCAGGGTCGTGATGGTCATGATGCTCATGATGTTCATGATGTTCATGGTGTTCCTCGTGATGCTCCTCTATGTGATGTTCATGGTGAACATCGTGATGTTCAGGCTCGGCGAAGTCATGGTGATGATCATGGTGTTCTTCTTCAATCACTTCATGGTGGCCGTCATGTGGGTGCAAGTCATCATGATCTTGGAATGGATTGACAAGATCTTGTGGAGGCGCGGAGTAGTCATAGCCGTCGCGTCGTTGTGCGTTTTGAGACTTCTGTTCCACATGTTGCTGTGTTTGTTGATTTTGTGGTATTAAAGCCTTACCCGAAACTAGAGCGATTTGTAGAATTACCGCTAGGGTAATCTGAAACAAAGGAAAGCATTGTCAAAATTTTATATATTTCATGGCAACGCAAAGCTTTTCGCGTAGCAGAAATGACCACACACATTTAATCTTATAATAATCGCAAAGCTTTTAAAGGTAACATTCATACAACACGACTAAAACATTGATATATATTTTATTATTTGATTTCTTCTAATAATTCACGATATATTATAATATAAAAATCCTTATTTAGTGTTAGGTAGGAATATAAATCAATTCGGACCACAAAAAATTATGTAAGTACATTAATCTGATTTACAAAATGAAAATGAACATGACATGAGTTCTTTAGTGAGGTAGGAGCTTTTAAGAGCACTCCATCTAAATCGCGTAGTACGACGGATCAAGGCAGCGAGTATTTGACGAGCCTTATCTTATCTTATGTGGGGGCCAGTCAGTACAGACCGGCGACACTTCGACCCAGTGGGATCTTTTGTGTCGACTTCCCATTGGTCATCCCAAAAGGTCATCATTGGATGACTGCCATAGATGTTCATGGCAGCCGGGACCGACAGCTTAACGTGCTCTCCAAGGCACTGAGCAGGCGATAATTATCAATCAATACACACATAATTTCGAAAAGTCATATAATTTCCCAAAGTCAGAGCTGCGCGACGTGGGGTCGAACCCGAGACCCTCTGCATTGCAGTCTCTCCGGTCTTCCCACTGAGCTATCACTGCTCTTTGCTGAGCTATCGCAGCTTTGACGAGCCTTAGGCACTGGGCACTTTCTAAGAAAATAACTACTGGAAAATCTAGTTGCAAGAAAAGTTTTACATCACATAACTAAGTTACTTATATCGTTATATACCAAACATTAAGAAAATGATATACAATGTTATACTAATTTATGGCAAACCCGTTTACGAAGTTACAACCCGGATCCATAAAGATCATCGATTACGTAAAAATGTCGATGTTTCGGGAACACAAAAGTGTGTTATGTACGAAGTAACTATTCTTCTGACTGTCACACTTAATTATATAACACTAATTTAAATGTGCTCTCTAAATTATTTTAATCTATTTAGAGGCTTTAATGTTGTACAAGTATAGGACAGTGAAAATGTTCCGTGAAAGCGTGTGTACAGCATGTTTATTAGCGTTGTTCACACATGCCGCTAATATAATAATACAATACTACATTCACGTCCATATTATGTAACGATTACATAAGCTATCGGTGCCTCATCGCTGACCGGCGACTATACTGGTCCACTTCTAGACCTCCGAAACTAAATACGGTATCGTAATGAATAAACGAGTAAACAGTTCAATATAACGGTTTTGTCATAAACGCTAAGTGTACAAAGCCAGTACTGGTTTTCCGGATATAGTAACAAATACATTTCCTAATTCCAGAAAACCATCTCCAGATGCCGACTCTTAAGAATAAATTACCCAAAGAATGAATTTATAATTCTACTTTCTGCAACATTGCACTTGCGAACCAATCAATCGTAGTTTTAATTGGAAATCCATTACTGAAATAGCAGTTGCTTCTTAAATCTTTAATTGAAAGGATAAGAGAATAAGCTTTACATTTCCAGTTAAACGTTTTTTGTATTTGTGAGTAAAATTGCACAATCTTTTACATTCACAATGCAACAATTATTTCGAGCCCTGGCTTGTGATTGTGAATGTAGTTTTTATATTCGTTTCCAAAAGGAAATTACGACTCGTGACCTGACTGGTACCTACAAAACGGAAGAACGTATTATGCAATCGATCGAGTTCATCGTCATTACTGCAATGTTCTAGAGAGATTTGTCGCTCATTACACACACTAAAACAACAATAGCAAGAAGTTGTACTCTCAATTGAAAAATCTCGACTTCGCATCAATAAAAAGTCCTCGCTATTGTAGCGAGCAGTGACACCGAGTACCGAGCTGATGTCGCTGATGCGCAACAATTAGGTTTCACTAGTACAAGATAACAAATTGTAGTATTACTTTTCAACTGAGTTCTTACGATTGTAAAGTTGATTAATTTGATTCAATTTCTCAATAGCTTTTAGTAGGGTCCTAGTTCATGTTTTTAAGGTATCTTAAAAACAGAATCATTAATAATCTATTTTGGTAAGCTTTGTTTAATATCTATGAACTAGGACTTTTGAACCACTGGCAATAAAACAAAGCAAACGAATAATATTTGACAATGTTTTACTAATGTGTCGTGTAATTGCACACACGAGTAAAAAGAGAAACGTAAATATAGATTCTTTGCTTAGTGCGTCAATATTTAACTTTGCTACTTAATAAACAGACTATTTACTCGTTAAACTTAAAATACTTGTTATGTACTTAACTAATTTGCATATAGGACTTTAGTTGATGTAATGATTCTCAACCATGAAAGATTTAGAAATTGTTTGTAAATATAGTAGTAACACTAGTACCTTGAGTCTAATTAATCTAGACTCGTGTTAACTACTATTATTGTGGTAATTACAAGATTAAATAAGTTAATTAATAACGAGCTGAAATTAATTACAACTAAACATAGTTAAAATATTAAAGAGCTTTAACACAATTATTTTCAACCTGTAACGCCTACTAATTCACTTCTTACCGTCGTACACACTTTAGAAAAGGAAAAAGCGAAAATTAAATGTAGGTCCTATTCGAAATTGACAGAAAGAACCCGCGTAATGTTTGAAAGACAACACTGACCACTTGGCTCCAGATCCCTCGCATGATGTGGCGGGGAACGGCGTTCCACTAGCTAAGACGCCGGAACTGTTATTACTCTATTAGTTCACCTTGAGTATGAGTTTATATATGAACGGGTGCACCCCATCGTGAGAGGCGGTGGGGCACGCCGCGTCGCTCACTTTCGCTGTACACCCCGCGTCAGCGCGGCTGACGGCGCTGCAGCCACCCGCGGTCACGCGGCCCTGTGACCTCCAGGATGCGTGGGACGTACACCATGTATCAAACACATATTATACATATATTGGATTCCTTCATTACTTCAAATATCTAATCTATATTTAGAGTAAATTTCATAAGTAGAAAAATTAGAAGCAAAGAGAGAAAATCTGTGTCTAAATTACAAACTACAAGACAAACATACTAAACCCGAGCTAATAAGTTTGCATATGTTTATCGAAATCTCTAACAAACGTGATACAAAATAATAATTGCGCCACAGAAATATTTCAACTGAAGAGTACGTATTGTTGGGTATCAAATGAAAATGGTATCCTCTGAATCGTATATTATTTTGCATCAAAGCCTTGTTACATCTGTTAAATCGATGTTTTATTAATTAGTGCAACTACTCATTGTACGTGTGTAAACTGATATAGTTAGGCATTAGCTTTCAATGTAGATGTAAGTACATAGGAGTATGATAAATCCTGTGTTTAGTTGGATGGGTTTAAGCTTTATGTGCAGATATGTGTACATGTATATGTATAGATATGTTACCTTTGACAAGCTTAGTTACTTTTGTGTGTGCGTTGCTAGTGTACGCTTCTGAACTACTGTTCTATTACTCTTCTTCTTCTTCTCCCTAGCCTTTATTATTCCCAAGTCACTCGGGGTCGACTTTTCTGGTCAAACCGGCTTTGACTGTATATCAGTTTTTACACGGAGCAGCTGCCACCTGACCTCCGCAACCCGAAGGCTAACGATTCCCTAAGGCTAGACCAGTGTCAGGATATTATAGGGCACTGACTTCCCAGTAACGGCTACCATAGATGTTTATGGCATCCAGGACCGACGGCTTAACGTGCTCTCCGAGGCACGGAGCAGGCGATAATTGTCAATCAATATGCACATAATTTCGAAAGTCATATAACTTCCGAAAATCAGAGGTGCGCGACGTGGGTTCGAACCCGAGACCCTCTGCATTGCAGTCTGTTGGTCTCCCCACTGAGCTATCGCTGCTATTACTGTTCTTTTACTCTAATTACAATAAATTAAGTTGCTGGAGTGAATACCCATATTATATAATCATTCATAGACTGGGTCTCCATGTTTTAGTATGAGTGGTGATAAGTATCTGACCGACCAAGTGACCCAGACATGTACACAAATATCGCGTAATTGACGGACGAAATGTAAGAATAACTTAAGATGGAAGTCACCATGATTATAATTCAACTTATTGTAACTGTTTAATCATATTTTGATGACAAAAATAACAAGAATATTGAACCTATTCGTGAAATGTTTATCCCATGTATATTTGCTATTGTAGATTCTGTGTTAACTTAATCGCATAAGGTATAGTAGCTACTATAATTAATACAGCAGAATTTCCCTTTAATTGACGCATGCGAGAAATTTAAAATTAGATTGAGACTAAGTTTATGTTCAATTGGCTGTATCTGAAGTAAAGTTGTTTCTATTTTTTGGGCATATGTATGTCTGTTTCTTTGTCTCGCTTTGTGGTCGAAACAATTTTATGGATATTAATAATAAGTAGATATTATAGATATGGGCTTTCATTAGATTTATCTTAACAATGGGAGCGACATAGTAGGGTTTGTTATATTATTGTTGTTAACTTATAATTTGGTGAAAATATATAGACGCCGTCAACTAGGTCCTTTTTTTTGGATGTGTAACATTAATTGTGTATTTTTAGTTAGATAGTGTTTTAGTCATTTTTAATTCGTTACTAAAAGTTACAACACCCGCTCAAAGTCACAGTAAAAAATCATTTATTCATTTAGGTCACAATGTAACACATATGAACGTCAAAATATATAGGTTAGTGAGTTTATTAAATTACTGAAGCTACGGTTAGATGCTACGTTTCGGCAGCCGGGTTGAGCCTATGAGAAACCTGCAAGAACCTGCATGTAATGATAGGATGCAGAAAGTTATGGATTAAGTAAGCACCTAGATGAAAATATTGGTTTGTTAACATTGAATTAAACTGTATCTATACTAATATTATAAACCTCAAGAGTTTGTTTGTTTGTTTGGTTGAACGCGCTAATCTCAGGAACTACTGGTTCAAATTGGTAAATTCTACGGGGGTGGCGCAGTAATCATAAACGCGGGTGAAACCTCGGGCACAGCTAGAAACTTACAAGCCTGCCTCGGTAGCGCAACAGTACTAAATACGACTGCTGTGTATAAGTTTCTGCATCTAATCCCGAGTAAGGCGTATACTGTACCCCTCTGCCTACCTCTTTGGGAATATAGGTGTGAATAATTACACATATTACATAGTTCGTATATAAACTAGCACCTACAGTCTACCGTCGTATTATAATAATTATTTTGTAATTAAAAACAAAAGAAAAATAAATATATTTATAAATATATATTTGATTAATAAGTGGTATAATAAATAATGGACGATATATTGTAAACTCTCGATAATAAAAATAAATTTAGCCGTAGTTATTTTCAAGTAACAGAATATAATAACAATTTTATTTGCCATCTATTTAGAAGAGATTAACCTAATGAACATTTGCTCAAATATTTCTGTTATTAACCTAGTAATATTATAAAGAGATATAGTACAATTTGTTTGTTTGTATATATTGTATAGAGGTAATCTCTAGAACAACGTAACAAATTCTAGAATTAGTACACAAATAGAAAGCTAAGTTAATATTATCTACAAGCTAAAAATGTTTTTATGTCAGGAACATTCACAAGAGATGCTCACGCTAAAAAGGATTTTCGAAAGTCAGCTGACACAACTGCCTATCGGTCTGAACTCTATTAATGAGCACGTCTAACCTACGACGAGGTCTACTTAGACTGGTCATCACGCGTCATAAGAGTATGCGAGTGTTTGAATTTTCAATACTGGTATAACTGTAATTTGGGTTTTTCTATTACATAAAGTCATGACTATGACAATGACTATGACAGTATAATGTCGTAAGGCTAATAAACAGTTTTATACACGCTGTCAATTTATACATACTCTTCGCATCTACATTTTTATGGTATTTTAATTGTTTTGGTTAAATTATATCGCTGGATTATGATATGATAGTATTAACTGCATTATAATAATGATATGTTATTTGTATCCCAAAGTTGATGGGACTAAAGGAACATAGACTAAACAACTCGATCGATGATGTGTAGTTGTCGGTAGTTGCGTTCTATTAACGACGACCACGAGAATACGACGCGATGTCACGAAAATTAAACGCAGCCGGCATCGTAGGTAGTACCTATATTCATCAATTAACACTATTGATGGCGTTCATAGTAACATATTTATTTTAAGATATGTGCGTAAAGGATATCTTTGGAAATAATTTAGTTCAAGCACGATCAAAATAATATATGACATTCTGCCACAAATTAACACAGACCGCACTAATCTAGGAGTATCTGGGTAGCGCCGAATAAAATCAAGCCAAAGCTTCTTACGAAATGGCATAACATTATTCATTACCTTTGTATTTAAAAGGATGGATAAATTTATTGAAGACAAAAAATTTATTGTAGAAATCAATCAATTTCTTATATTAATATATTACAGTAATTTAATAGTAGGTATATTTTGTTTGGAATATCTAGCTAATTATGGCAACGTTTGGTTTTTAACTGTCTATACATCGGTCTATACAGCATTATTTCTTAATATCTCCTGACGGTTACTTCTCTTTAAAATCTATTCCTATTTTATAAACTTCAATTTAATAGATAGTCCCGCTTAACAAGTTCATGTCCGCACGAATTGCTCCGTGATTTCAATATAGTTAGGTTTTAGAGGGATATTTCAAGTAGGGCAAGATTCATATTTTGACAGACGAGTATCCCTGAATCTCACAAATACACAGTATGAACTGTGTATTCAGGGACACTCGTGACATTACATAGTTCACAGTTTGGGATGCGTCATCACTAATCAGTTTATCGCAATTACTTTATAACAGTAAGGATCTAGGAGTCTAGGTGAAATGCATTCTATGCCAACGCCAGCGGAAAGATAAAAATTACAAAATGATATTTTGTCGATCGATACTTTAACTGTCGTGCAAATAACATTTTCATAAACTTATTTCTTATTTTAATCTTACGGCTGGTGTTAACTTTTACATATAAGAAATCTTTTTTAGGCCTCCTGGAGGGCTAGTTCAATCGGCGATAAAACATAAAATTAAAGAAATCTCTACAAATAGATATGGGTAAGTAAACATAACGTTTTTTTTTTACGTTTGGGAATATTTTTACTCCTATCCCTCCGCGGGGATGGGCGGAGGGTTATGTCGGACTCGCCGGGGTAAATGAGAAAGATGGAATAAGAATAATGTAACTTCCAGAATACCGACTAAACCCACCACGGTGTTCCTCGATAAAAACCATTATCGACGGGGCCGCGCGAATCACTTTCGCATGCGGTCGCGACCTCGCCGAGGTTTCGGCCCGCCGTATGAAACGGCAGGCCACTGCTCGATAAGACCTACCCTATGGTCACTTCTCGATGAAACCCTACTGTCCTCCCCCCTAGAGGGGAGACGGACTCGAAACAGAGGCGCGCGTGGGAACACGCACGCCGCCTCTCGAACCTGGTGCTAATTGGGTGGTGGGCAGGTCCACGAAGCCCACCATCCCCAGGTCAAACCTCAGGGTGGCTGGAGGTCGTGCCTCGCGCCCTCTGGCGCCCGGCTCTGCGGTTGGGGAGAGGGTTTAAGCGATCCTCTTCCGCTCCGCCGCCTCCTTGATGGAAATCACTTCCTCACAGAAGGAGGCCACGGCGTTCCACGACCTCTCACTCCGGACCATAGACTGAACTATGGCCGGGAGCGAGAGGGCAACCAATCCGACTGCCACGATCAATTCATGGCGCTGCGATGCCCAGGCGGGGCATACCGCCAAAGTGTGGAGCGCCGTGTCCTCAACAACGTCGCGGCAGTCGCCGTAGTGGTGACAACCGGGCGTCTCTATATATATACGACGTATACGACAAAGGAACTGGCCAAAACAACCATGGCCAGTCATTACCTGTGTCAGCCGGAAGGTGAGAGCGCCATGCCGCCATTCCAGCCACTCCTCAAACACGGGACTTACCGCCACTGGGGTGCACAAATCGCTAAGTATATATATATAGTTAGATGATCGTGTGTTTACCGCACATAACCTCGCATTTGAGCCATTATAGTATATGAAGGCATTTACTATGTAGGTAAGTGTATTTATAAAAAGTTTGAACGGATAATATTACTAGAAACAATACCAAAATTAATTTAATTCGTTAATATGTCATTGTTTTTAGTTGTAACATTGAGGCAGAGTATATTCTCACGATGTGACTAACATGATATCACAAGTCTCACAGAGTGGCTTGATCAGCAGCGCTTTCAGTAGCATTTTAACTAAAGGAAATGACGTTAAACAAATTACAATTGCCCTCGCGAAGGAAACACGGTATTATTGTTATATAAAAAGAATATGGCAGTGTTAACCTGCGAGCGAGGGAACGAAAACGACCAATCAGTGATGATTAATCGGTTCGGAAATCTGCTTATCGACTGAAAAAGTAGACAGCACGGATGGCGTAGAGGGCAAACCGGCGCCTAGCTGCGAGAGTTCGAATCGTATGTCAACAACTAACTGTGTCTATGTGTACTTTGTGTCCGATAATAATTGTATGTTTGTAAAGTCCTACACAAAACAGGGCTGAATACCTAAGAAGGAAGCGTTATTTATGTCCGTTTAACTATTAAGCTGTAACGAGTCTCGGTCTGTGTATTAAAGATATTTTAAACTTATTTTGGCCGCGCGTCGTCACCTGTCCCACCAGGCTGAGAGTTTTGGGTTCGAATCCCACACGGGACAAAACTTTTTGTGATCCACAAATGGTTGTTTCGAATCTGGGTGTTCTTAGTGTCCGTTGTTTGAATGTTTATAAAGTCCCCCGCTACACAGAAATGACTCCTAGTGCGAGAGTCGTGTTGTTAAAAACAGATATACAAAACAGGATACTACTTTTTCTCTTACTGACAGAACTAAGTTCATAGTTGCACCTATAGAATTTTATTAGTAATTATATCGTATACATTTCTAAAACAAATCTACTTACTCTTACATATCATGTAACTCGTAAATGCAATTCAACAACACAAATAATATGATTCTGGCAAACCAACTATGAAAATTTAAACGAGTAATTAATGAATTGAATAACTTCGTCAGTGACATCAACAACATGTAACGTGATATGGATTGCATAACTCTTACAAATTCATAAAATGAATGAATGTCTGTAAGTAACGCCTGTCCGTTAGCGTTTACTGTAGGCAATGGGCATCTGTTACACCAAGGGCATTACTCCCTTATTATCAACCCTTCTAGGAATTGTGCTGCCAGCCCAAGAGTCAAAAACCACCCTTCTATTGATACCACTCCTTCACTTCAAGGGTTTTGGTAACTCTACCTACCGCAGATGCACAACAAAATGTTCCCTGCCCAGTCTCTTCTGTAAGGTGGATATAAGATCTAAGAGCCCGTCCAGTTTGAGTGAAATCCCGGGTTCAACGGTAAATGCACGTATGCTTCTCTGTTATCTCAAAATATATTTATTACTCTGTGTGTTTATTTATCGATTATCAAGAGAGGGTGCATAGGTGTAGGACACCGGTTGACAGAGTGATAGGGTACGCGACATCATGACTTGATTAGCCTGGATTGTATACATGAAGCTTCATAAGTAGTATATGAAGCTCCTCATTACTAGTTACCAGACTGACACATACATGTGTATGTCGTTATAAATTTGGAGTATCAAAAGATATTTGATACTATTGTTTTTAGAAATAATATTGTTATGAAATAATCCTTTAGATTTCATCAGTCGTTATGAGATTAATGCGCTTGTATCATACCAATTTTGGTTGTGATCTTGTTTGGCCATCTTATGAATATGTGTTTTTGTTTATAGGCATACAATCGTAAGCAGTTGGTGAAAGTTAGGTTAATAAGCTTATGCTTATATTTTCTTGCGTGGAATATGCAGACAGTATTTACGTCTATAAGACTCTGTATATATTTATATTGAAGATATTTTTAAAACTTATTGAAATTACTATTTAAAGCAGTTAGAATCTAAAACAATGGATTGCTTATTTTTGTTTGTTGAATCTCGAAATATTTCGTTAGAATTGAAATTAATTTACTTGCCAAGCATGCCTTGGTATGATAATGTTTTTAAAAGATATAAAGGTATCATCATAATAATATTGCCTAATCAATTTTAGATGATATCGTGTACAATACAGAATGTATTTGTCAAAAAGGCTTTTTATTTTTTAGATAATAGTCTCTCAAACAATTGATCTCAAAGATAAATACTTAATAAATTTATAAGCTTTAGTTATAGATTCAGAAAATAACGCGATTGCGTTTTTAACTACTTTCAATTTACGGTCTATGCTTATTTATAATTTGTAAATTCTACGCGGCTATTTCGAAATATGGTATTACGAAACTGTCCTAGAAACAGCCGTTAACATTTGCAACATTTTTAATACCTTTATTTATACAACTAAATCGATTATGGATATAAATTTTCCTATAAGTGAGACGCACAGATAATTAAATAATTAAATGTCTAGTACCCATAGTACAAGCTCTGCTTAGTTTGGGCTAGATGGTGTTGTGTGTATGTGGTAGAATATATAATATACATATATAATAATATAATAACGTCAAAGATTAAACAAGTTATCAAAAGCTTAAATACGTCATAGAACTGATGCTATTCGATAACTACGTATGACTGATTCCAATCCTGTCTTTAAATGTAACAGTTCTTGCTACGTTGTACAGGTCACTTCAGCAACGGTGTACCTATAGGTAAATAAAGCGTTAGGCTTTGCAACCACACATATTAAATAGAAATGTATCAATGCATTTATCGCATATGTGTCGTGTGTATTATTGGCTAATTAGGTTATATTATATTATAACTTATAAGTTATATTGAAATAGCTACACAAATACAATTAGGCCTAAGTCGAAGGTTTTAATAATACATGCAATACGAGTACATGACTATGTACTCGTAAGTCTGTCTATTTGTTTTAGTCATCATGCAAAAATCACTTAATCGATTTTGATGAAGTTCAAGCTATTCAACTATAAATCTAGACTACTTTTATCATTGCCACAACCTTAAATACTATTGAATTGAAAAAATCGTTCATAGTATCATATAATCCATGTAAAAGACTTGGACAAAAAGTAATCTACACGGCCAAAGGGTACTTTTCAAAATAATAATAAGATCATCAGAGCCTCAGGAACTAGTTGCTTGTTGCATACAGAATTTAAAGATCTGTATTACTTTTAAGTCAATTTAGTAATGTAGAGGTACCTCGTGATTAATTGTGATGTTAACAAGTAACTTGTTTCTTTATTTGATTATTATTGAAGAATATAAATGCACAACCGCATTTAGTCACGGACTGCCTTTGCATTGTCACAAAGTGTAAGTGTATGCGCCATCATGCCATCCTACTGCCTATTTTAGATTTATATTAAAACATATACCTTAGCCGAAATTATTTCATTTCTATAATATTATTAAGTTATTATTGTTTTTATCTTAAGTTTTTTTATAGTCAGTAAGTAGTATATAGCATAATGGCTGCAACACCTTGTTAATCTGAGTTGTAAAATACTGAAATTATATTTAATTGGCGATTTAAAAGAGTGGCCGTGAGTTTCTTGCAGGTTTTCCTCATAGGCTCAACCCTTTGCCTGAACCTAGCAACTAACCTAAATGTAGCTTCAGTAACTTAGTAAACTCACTAACCCATATATTATGACGTCCATAAGTGTTACTTTGTGACCTAAATGAATAAATGATTTTTGACTTTGACTTTGACTTTGACAGCTAAACGGATCACTATCGTTTTGATGGCTTCAGTACAGAGAACTTACCCATACAGGCTTACTCAAATTGATGTAGGTAAACTTTGGATTCATGCACTGTTCCTGTGACTGGAAAATTGAATTTCACGCGGCTGCAACAGCAAAGTTGCTTAAGTAAAGCACGTGCGTCGTTCCAGTTCCAAAGTCCGTAAGCTTACATTGAATGGTATTTGTAAGGTAAACGCCATTTGCACACTCACATATTATTATAAAGCCAGCAAGTTCGAGAGCGGCACAATCGCATATCGAGAGTTCCATAGTGTGAGCTCGTCATATAAACCCAACGATAGATTATATGGTTGGTTAGAGGTATGAAGTAATGACGCGGTGAGCCGGTGGACATTGTTCGTTTTAAATATCCTTAAAGCTGATCTACTAACAATTAAATGGTAACCACGAGGTGTAATAATAGATACATTTATTACTATTAGTAAGCCCTCAGGATTAATGCTTAGTGACTTACGTATCTGTGAATTTGACTATATGATTAAACGCTATCACAATAATGAAATCCTTTTTAGAGAGAACTCTTTCATTGTAGGTCACACAGACAAACAGACAGACGACAGAAGCTACGTAATGGGGTCTACATTGGGCATACATAACGAGGTCCTAAAACATTCTTACTCGAAAATATCACTCTTAGGGTTCCATAGAATGTATTTACTCACTTTTTAGGATTCCGTATGGGACCCTATTATTTAGTTGCCATCGCGACAGTTTAACTTTTGTCTAGAAACAAAATAAAATACTACTTAGGTATATAAACAAAAAACAAGCAACTTTATCGATTGCTCCGTTGCCACGTAAAAGAAGAGCAAACTAAGAAACCATTGTTTGAAGTCTAATAGCAAACAAGTCATACTCACTTTCGTATTTATAATGTGTACTTATAAAGACAACTAAGTAAAGATTATTTAAAAACATAACTAGAAATTAGTTTCTATTCGTATTCAATTAGTGCTGCAGCGTTAATGGAATATGTACATTGGAATGACTGCACGTACATAATATTTTATGTAGCGATTAAGTGGTAGCGTTGTCGCAGCTACTGCGCCGAGTGTCGTGGGTTCGATCCCCACTGGGGACAAAAATTAGTGTGACCACGAATAGTTCTTACGAGTTTGATGTACTTTGTGTCCATTGTATCTCTATAAGTTTCCTCGCGGCAAAAGAATGATGCCTAATTCACCCATTATCTTTTCTTTTCTTTCAAATCTCTTTGTATGCTGTTCGTCCAATAATTTTATTGTGCCTATCAATATAATAATATGTAATATACACATTTAAAAGCGAAAAATTGCGTCATATACTGCTTTCATAATTCTACCTACTTAGCCGTTACGGAGATAGAAAATATGATCGGTCTCACACCAAATATGTGAATGAATAATTAAGTTGTAGTTGATGAATGTAGGATATTATAAAAATATTGTTATACATAATGTAGAGAACTGGCATTAATCTGTCTAATGTAAATGCTGTGATTTTTCCTCAGTCTTAATACACTGTATAGCGAGGACATAGATCAATCATGGGTATAGTCATTTATATTTCTTTCTTTTTAAAACGACAACTCCGCACTAATTTTTCCCGTTTGGGGATCGACTCCACAAAATTTAGCACATTGGCAATGCGGCCACTTTAGCCATTACGCCATTCGGCAGTCTTAATAACCGGTGCGATTTAATATATTGGCTTAATAATAATACAATAGCCAAAGATTAAACAATAGTGCTTTTTTACGTCAATAAGTTAACTATCAAAATATATTTAAAGATATGAATGACATAATATTCATCTATTAATAGGTATAAGCAACTGGCCTTACTTATAATAAGAACAGTATTAAAATTTAAAACTAAAACCTTACAATGATATACCTACTTAGTTCGTAACTATGACTACCTATCTGTAACAATCAAATGTCAAAGACAATGCCCACAACCAAGAATAATTCCTATGTCACTTTACGAACATTTAAACAACGGTCACGAAGAACATTTAGACTCGGAACAACCATTTGTGGACCACACAAGTTTTGTCGTTACAATATCCTTTAAAAACGTAGTCAGCCTTATAAGTCAATTAACACTACCGAAATTTTGAAGTGGTCTATCATTCACAATAGTGTTATTTTATCATCTTTTACAGCATTAATAGTTAAATAATAGTTATTTTAGTCCCAATTTTTTACTATTGGAGAATAATAAGTAGATTTTAATTCATGAAATACTGTTACAAAATAGTGTAATGTTTAGCGACTTATGTAGCTCACCGTACCTATTATCTATATACCTACCTACATATTATTACGTGAAGCAAAAACTTTGTACACCTTTTTACGAAAATTGCGCGGATAGAGGAGTATGAATTTTGCCACAGTTAATGTTTATATGGAGGAGGAGGGGCGAATCCTAATATTTTTATAAAATATTCATTACAAATACATTTATGTTATAATGGAAAAACACTACACGCACACAACCATGCATTTGACACAAGCAGTCGAATCGCGTTCGTAGTATTTCGGCATTGTTCGGTTGACTTCGTAGAATGCTTCGTAACATAAATATGTATGTGGAGTAGGTGACTATAAATTAAATGTGATTATAAGGGTATGGTTATAGACAAAAAGAATTTAATAACGATCAAATTTAAAATTTAAATTAATTATGGACGAATTTCGAACACTTGGCGACCGCTAGTAGGTATGAAATGATTGATTTTTTTTACCACGGCTTTTTACGAAGTACCTACTTTCTAATATAACTACTAACTATCCTAATACTATAAAGCGCCATATTTTATATTTATGTTCGTAAAGTATACATTTTAAAGGACGGAATCGATAAAAAATTATAATTTATCTAAACTTAACATAAGCTTTGCGAGCCACGGGAGCGCAGCACTAATCATAAATGTGGAGAATACTACTAAATATATACAACTAATATTACCTTGGCTGAATTAAATTTAATAAATGTGACCTGCTCCACCAAAATGTGAGTTATTAAATTAGTAAACAATTTTAAATATACCTATTCATAAATAATTCTACTTGGCCAGGTCAGGACATTTTTTGTATGGTGAAATAATTTATTAATCACGAATTCACCAACATATTTTTCTGTAAATATGTAAATGTAGCTCATTATTTAGATTCCTAATACTGATATCGACATAAACCTACTCCTTACACAAGGATTTGCTTAGATAAGCGAGTTAACAGAAATACTTGCCAGTAATTCATAAGTCATAACCCAAATCGTCGATTAAAGCTTTAAAAGACAGGCTTTTTGACCGTTAACCATTTTGTGATCATTCGACGCTTTCAGTCGGTGACGTAGTACCTAACAGTGATCGCAGTCTCAAAAAGTCGTGTTCAGTTCATTGTTAGATACCTACTCGTTGCGCTGAGTTTAATACTTTCAGTTTTCTACCTATCTCATAATTCAGTTTCTAAGGAAGGATTCCTGTTGCATTTATAAATCAAATTTTAAGTATACCATAATTGAATCTTATAAAATAAAAATTTGATACAATATTCTAGCTATCAGCTTTGATATTATTATTGTGTTTGGTTAATGTACACATAATAAGGAGTCTTTTATCTTCTTTTGTGCATTTTAAACAGCGTTTTAGAACTAGTGACTTCACAATCAGCCATAACCAGTGGCACGACGCGTTTATCGCGAACAGACAGACGCAGCGGGACTGCAGATTGCTTCATTTATCTATTCTAATATTACGAAGAAGAAAGATTTGATCATCGAATAAAAAGTCATTTATTAATTCTCATATAAGATTTACATCAGTTTAATGACTAACATAAATGAACCTAACCTACTTTTACACGAGCCAAGCCGCGGGCAAAAGCTAGTATGCAATAAAATAGTGCAGGCAAACACAAAGAGAACAACGCACTGCATTATGCATAAACCAGAGGTACCCAGACATTTTTTCACATAGACCACTTTCAAAATTTTGCTGGATCCGGTGGACCCCCTGCGGCTAGAAATTTATTCCACCAAGTAAAAACGGAATATTCCGATCAAAAAGTTTAAAAAAATTTAATCAAATCTCTACGGGCTGGACCTTATTTGTATTTTTTTTTTGTAGAAGAAATTCTCGAGTCTTCAGCGAGTGGTATTCCTTAAAATATCTCGCTCAGCTTCTTAACCTGGACCGCTTTGGGAACTAAGGGCATAAACGAACCCACCGCTTTAAGGCTTTATCAAAGTCAAATTCAAATTATATATTTTATTAATGTATTAAATCGATTAAACGGTAAATAAAGGTAGGTAGTTATTTATCAATAATGATAATAGTTTTGTTTTTGATTTCTCTAGTTTTATTTTATGTCGTGGTCGTAAGTCGTAATAATAAAAATACTCGCGTCTTTTAATAATGAAATTAATATAACCTTATGAATTTTCTTACCAATTTTGGATGACGTTCAAATAATTTTAAATTAAAACATTGTTTTTTGAGTAATATAGAGACAGCGGTATCTACTATATAAAAGAAAATTGCCTAGAGACAATAGAATAAGCGAATGAATAAGCCCTGATTCGAAGAGAAAGAACACCGTAGTTTTAAAATTTTGGCACATTTATATCTACTGGTAACATGCTCTAAAAGTTTCGTTTCCTCCATATACGCTTCATATTAGTACAACAAACCATATAACCAAGATTTAAAACACGCTAAATAATTAAAGCTCTCTCTTTCCTTATCACAAACTTTAAGAAGGGCTTTCCAATTCGTGACGCTTTTGATTGAGATTACAGCATTGTATTAGATAGAAATTATAAGACCAATATCAGATTAGATGACGGTAGTTACGTTAAAAACATTCGTATACGTTATTGGGTGTACCTACATATTTCTCTCATTAATTATTTTGGTCATGCGCATTATCTAACTCAGAACACGAATGCTTATTATACAATAATAATTAATGACTTGTAAAGTTCCGGGCTGTGAGTAAAAAGGGAAAACTGCAGCTACAATTAATAAAATAAGTCACAGAATCACGATTTACATTTTATTATGAGAATATAGAGACGTGGTATTGTGACGAGTCATCGTATTACCTAATAAGCCGTGAATTTAAAATAAATGTTTCGTCAGGTATCTTTGTCAACAAACTTTTTCTATTTACATGCTAGTGTCAAAATGTCTTGAGACTGTTGTGTGTAATAATATATTTTCTTTTGATTTAATTTAGGTAAAAACCGACTACTATTACAATGTTCGTCGGTTACAACATGTATCAAAGAGAGGTTTTATGTTTAAGTACCGTAACGTGCTCGTTATATGATAAACAGTTTTGGGAGCCTAGAAAGACAAAAACATTAGTGAAGTTAGTAATTAACACCAACTAAAAATTTCAAGCACTTTATTTAATGTTTTCGTCACTTCACAGGCAATTAAACAAAACTATCGTAATACCTAACATAGTTCCTCGACTCAATTGAAATCAGTTTATATTTTATGACTATAGATACATTTCGCGACAATATACACATTAGTGTTTATATTCTTTACATTTCATCAAAACTCGTCATCTAGACTGGTGCGGTATTAAAAAACATAAATGATGACGTCATAATTTCTAATTAATTGCATGTCTGAGAGTTCATCGTAATGTTTTCAAAGATATGTGAAATCTGCAGGGCAGCACTGGCCCAGCGCGGTGGGCTTTGGCCTAACCCTTCTCAAACTGAGCAGAGGTCCGTGCCTCATTTATATACAGGCTGGTATTTTATAATGAACTTAAAATCATAAAATTATTATATAACGTATGATTATGAAATTAATACACAATGTAATTATAATTACTGCTAAGTCTTCACAGTCATTCCAACGTCGTATTCTTGCACGTGCAAGTATGTATACGCCAAGTGAATAGTATTCCATAGAAAATTATAAGCATATATCTATTCCGTTCTTTTAGCTTGTAAAGACAAAAATATATAGGCACTATAATTTTTTTTAGGTATAATAACTTTAAAGTCGATAGCAATAGCTGTTGTTATTGAGATTAGCAGCTGGGATGGACAAACGCATGGACAGACAAAGTCGCAACATAAGCGCTCCCATTTTACCCTTAGAAGGTATACCAAACTAAAATCCACCGAAAATTTGTGGTTTCAGAAGACCAAGAGATAAAATTTAGGAACAGTGGCGATTGTTTTTCTGAGAAGATCAGTAACGAATGTTTACGAATCTTCGCACAAGTACCGTAATGTCATTTGTTGACCGAGTATTATTAAAAAGAAATATTTTTAATCTTTGAAGATTAAATGTGTATAAGCGTAACATACATATTTTCCAAATAGGCACTTACTATACCTGTTTGGAAATTGCTTCTATTGATTTTAGAAGTTGTATTTTTCTTTGAATGTTGCTGTATACGGTATACTTTACCGTCCTGTATAAAGGGCTTCATCGCTTTCTTTGACCTCGATAGTGGTGAACTACATTGGTAAAGACAGCACGTATCTGTTTGTAACCCTGTTATAGTAGGTATTACAACATCTGTCTTACCCATGACATAACCTTAGATACTACACATGAGTTTGAATGGAATATGCAGCCTATTGAATTTAAAATGAATTTGACACCGATTCTCCGAATTTTCGATATCAAAGCGAACATTCATGCATATTTAGCTTTAACAGAAGCGATGCGTACCTATAGGTAGTTTAACCAAATAATGTCTATAAGATAAATCCTAAATACCGGCACGGTAAATGAGCTCAACGAAACATATTTAACGATGCTCATTCGATTTGTGTACTATCATGGTTAAATAAGTTTGGCTGTATTAATTTGCCGTAATATTTTGAACGTAATAATTATTTGTGAAAGTTAAACTCTTACCCTGTGTTATGTAGGTAGGTACTTACTATCTATTAGTTAATAATATTGGCAGCGCACCGTTAATTGATCGCAGTTCATAAAGATTGAAATGTACTCGTAAGTACATCGACGAGGGCAATATCGTACCCAGCTCTTTTAATTTACATTCAGTGAAGATTGGTAAATTTATATTCTTTTGAATAAAACAAACTGATATGCAATACAAAATGATACAGGGATACTGATGCATTTATATTGATATTACGATTCATTACTATTTCTGTTATATTTCTGTTAATCCTGGTTAATCCATTCACGCCACAAATTTAAGTTACTTAAGAAAAAAATTAAATGGCCTGATATCAGAAATGTCACGCCTACGTGGTCTTTCAGTTAAATTGTTGTAACATAAATTCGATAGAAATAGCCTACCTTCTTACTGAGTAATCCATAAACATGTACCTAAATAGTTACTCCTGGATGACTTATTGAACTTTGCATCATTTGTTAAGATTCCTAAGAAATAGCTTGTTACACGGAATTTGAATGCAACCCAAAGTTTAGTCTATAGCTATTTTGTGTCGAAATTGGTACCAGCGAGTAATCTGAACAAGTATGCATGTCAAATTTAAGGAAGCTTTTAAAATTATCTTAATCGTGTGTTACCGACTTCATTAAA
Source organism: Catocala nupta (assembly GCA_963675205.1). Classification (NCBI taxonomy): domain Eukaryota; kingdom Metazoa; phylum Arthropoda; class Insecta; order Lepidoptera; family Erebidae; genus Catocala; species Catocala nupta. Next base: position 19,206,643 of record OY776078.1, read on the forward strand.
ATAGGTATCATTGTATAACGCATGTATCGTACATCGTAGGTACTTACGCAATAAAATTCTTTCCATAGAGACACACTTACTCATCGAATACGTTTCAGATAATTATATGACCGTGCCAGTTAAACTTATCCATAAAAAGTGTCATTATTACAATGTTTCAGAAAACATCGCTTCGTAAATAATTTTGGCGCCAAGGTTTACTTATAGTAAATCAGTTTCTCATTATTCGTCATATAGGTACAACGTCTGACGAGTTATATAATACAGTAATAATGCTTTATGTATATAATGTTCTACCTACCCACGTGGTGTAACCAATAAATTATGAGATTATGCAAAGTGTTAGCAACAGGAGTTTCTCCGTCCGCTTTGCTACACATATACCTACATAAAAATTATACACCAGCATATACATATAAAGGTGCAAATGGACGTCGAACCCCAATATTATGTAACGCATGCAGTATTGCAGCCGCACGATAAATTAACACATTGTTTTCTTCGTATTACTTGTAGGTACCAATAATGGAGTGTTTCCTTTAAGACTCACTATTTTAGGAGGTGCAAGTTGCAACTTTCAGCACTAACGAATCCTACTGTGTGGGAGCGGTATAATATATATAATAATATATTATGATACAACTTAATATTTTCTAATTTCTCACGATGAAAATATCATAGTTATATAATAATAATATTCTGCATACTGTAAGCCCAGGAACATCGCAAGCCTCTATGATCTAGTGCGAAAAAGCTAGTTATGGAAAAGTGTAAATTCTAGTTAGGATCTGAGTTAAGCTTCTTGTACGCCGATGAGACTAGAGAACCTTTTATGGTATATCTATTCTCATTTATCGACATTGCTAAACTCGTCACCGACAATGGCGAACAGGCGAGCCGGGAGAGACAGCCACTAAGCTGTCTTAAAAAGTAAGGTGGTAGATGTTTACATATTTACTTGATATATGGGATGGCATTGACCCTCTTTGGCGATAATTTGTATATGTGTATTAGATGTTTCCAATCTCGCTAGCAGAAAACATCAAACATTATATCACGTAAAAAAATGCAGTCCTACATATTGTCAGGCCAAGCATGTGTAGCCTCAATTAGTAACAACATTAGGAAGTAAGCTCCTATTAAGATAGGCACCACACTTAGGATTACATATTTGTTATACAAGGCACTTGATGTCTAAAATAGCGGCGTACTAGTCGTGTTCCCCACTCACGAGTGTGACAAGTTTTCGAAACGTACTGCATCAGGAAGTGTTTGGTGAGCAGGAAACACTAAGGTCCGGGCTATTTGAGCTCGGCTAGCGCGGCTCTGGTGGGCGCCGCCACACATAAATGGGATTTCTCCACATTACCAATCATATTATACGGTTCGTCGCCTTATGATTTAAACAAACAATCATTATTTATGCTATTCTATAACGTGCCATATTAGTGCGATGATTGCAAAGGAACAGGAATAATCCACAGCACTGCTACGCATGTGGTACGCCCCTTGATTGATGCATTGTCTCACAATAAATTCTCAATAGTGACATGAAATGCAGAGTAACATGGACGGTGGCTAGTAAATAAGCTCGCTTCATTATATGTAATACTCCTAACACTTGAAGTAGACATGTACCTACATGACGTAGCATTTGATTAAATACATTATAAATTGTTGTGTTAATTTATTTGGTAGATTTAAATGTCTTGGGTTGTGAATGGGTTGCGAAGTCTTATTCGCAAGCACCAACTGTATGTTGCAAGGTGATATTTTAAAACCTAATTTTGTGTGATGCACTATAATGAACGCACCGTTAGTGTGGTTGCATCCTACGAACACGGAACTCGCGGAAGAGGTTCCCCAGTATAACGAGTCGAATGACTTTCTCAGAGATCGTGTCCTACCGCCCGCCGCCCACCTCATTCGCCTTTAGCCATTTAGCCAACTGTTACACAACGCTTGCGCCGGATAACGCGACCAAAAGTAGTGCATGCAGCCTGTTGTTGTCTTTAGTTACGTGTCATTGACTGCCAATTTACTATAGGTGCGTAAGTTATGTAGGTTAATGTATTTCATGGACGTATATTAATAGTCACCTAGTTAACGCCCGATTTAAATTCTGATGGTTTGACCGCTGCGGTCTTGAATCCAAGTAGCATTTTTAGTAGTTCATTTCGATCGCTGAATAAATGGCCAATAAAAAAGTCGCTAAACATAATTTTCTCTGTTAGTTGAATATTTATGGGTATTTTAAGTTAGGTAGGTTTGCAGCTTAAAGTATAATAACCGTTTAGCTTCTAGAACTTTACTGACGACTTAACAGCTCCGCTCTTAAGGAATATGGTGTGTTAATCTATTCAAGTATTCTAACCATCATTATAAATTTGTACCGTAAATATAGGCGATATTACCAAATACGAGGAGAAATCGAGTCAACAACCGCCGATATTCGGTATTCGAATCGTTCAAGTTGTTCACAATGAAATGAATGCGGCGCGCACTCGTTGTCAATAGTCACGTCGGCGATTCGCAGTGACAACGCTTGTCCTAACTATCGCAATGTATCATCATACATGTCATCGAGTGGATACGTCACCCGTCGATTATGTACGATTTATATAATCACGGTGCGTTGCCGTGACACACTCACTTGACTCGGCGACGGACGTGCACCTGTAATGACACACTTTTTGATCGATTGAGACATGACCCGTCATGTTTATGGGGATTGAGGACACGCAACCTTTTTAGTAAATAGATCTTTGCATATGTGATTTTGTTATTATGTGAATATTTTTATTCTTGACAAGTGTGTAGCGGATGTAAGAATTGCGTAACAACATCAAGTTATAAAAGGCTACTATAAGTAAAACTACCTATAAAAACATTTTCGCTTGGTAATTATTTATATGAGAACCACATAGATATACGTCATTTATTTTGGAACAGTTGAGCCCTCACATTTATATTATACAATAAACGAGCGTATAAAAAGAAAATTTTCTTATTATACCTACTAGCAACCAATTAAAGATAATGAGTGTAACTTAAATTGGTCATGATAGTAGTAATTTTATAAAAAAAGGTCCGAACTTGTTTACTTACGATTATATAAGCACTTCCCGCTCGGAACCAGTCCGGAACAAAATATCTGGTTGGCAGTTGTCAGGTACTTGGTAACTCAATGAGAGCAATGCAGAAAGCTTTGGGTTTGGTTCGTACTTGCACACATAATACATCATGTTACTCGATGATCAATTACCTACTCGCATGTGATGAGGTGACCATAAAATTTAATATTACCTACTGGCAGATAAATTATCTATTTATATTAATAAATCAAAATATCTTGGAAAGCACCCCACACTTTTTTACATTAAAATTATATATATTATCTTCTTATTTTTTAATAAATCGTGTGTTTTAGTTTTTTTGAACAATTATTTATTTTTATTTTCCAAATTTTTATTTTCTTTGATCCTTTTTTTCTGATTTATTGTATTGTCATCGGTCTTCGAGAAGTGTGCAAAGTTTCAAATCAATCCGTCCGTTTGAAAGGGGTGAAAATCACGTTCAAAGATTCCGTTACATACCTAGATTCATAGATACATAGACACATAGGTACATACCAAGCTAATAAAATCGTGTTAAAATTGGAATTATTTTTGCTTTCGACATTATTCTCTACTTGTATTAATATAACTTTACATTTGCAGAGTGCATTAGAGCATTTTTATTTGGAGAGTTTATTTTAGTTCTATCTAGACATTAAAATCGAGCTTGCAATATGTCTAAATTTCAAACGTATATTAACGTGCCACGTTATCTTGAGGCTACAGTTGGACTTAAGACTACATATCTAATTGGATTTCGCTGTTGGACAAGGATCTTGATTTCCTCTTGCTCGCGTATATATCGCTTTGTACTAAACTTAATACTCGGTTAGTACATATATTAATTAATTCATAATAATGTTCAAAATAAAGGTCAGGTCGAGCAGTTAGCTGAGGAGTAAGTAGGTAATATCGCAATGGTTTATGTTCTGTAAACGAAGTTCTCTTAAATATAAAGTAAAAATTATTTTTAGGAAGTTATAATGAGAGACAGCCGTTACGTACTGTAGACTCGAGAACAAAACGTCATCATTGTTCTTAACATGATGTTTATCTACAATAATTGTTTAGACTTTAAGACAATTCAGACGGCTAGGCTGCATTTTTTATTAAGTAACCTCGCCGAATGAAATGTTCCCCGACAGATAATAACTAAAGGTTGGTCGGCCTTTAGCGAAGTGTCCAAGCCAATAAAGAAATATTGTTACTGCTTACAATAGCTGTATTATAAGTTTAACGTGTGGATAGCAGGCTCTTGTTTATTTTAATTCGTTTCTAACTTCTTACATAAAAAGATTATCTAACCGGCCTGTTTGAATTTTTAGTTGCGTACTTATATAATATAATTTATGTATCCGGAATATAACTACCGAGAGTTCATGTGCTATCAGCCCTATTAACATATACATAGGCACGACATATTGCCGTGGTAATCGAGAAGGCAAGAAGCAAGAAGATAAGTCAGAAAAGGCAGATTTAGAAAACAGCGCTCAAAGATCTTGTTTCAATTTTAGCGTTTGTGATAAAACTATATACTTACTCGATTTTTCTGTTCTATATGTCAAAAGAAAGCAAAATCATATGTTGTTTATAGTAGAGAAACATTCCATATCAGTAATTTAAAAAAATGCCCGTCTGACTTACTGGCCTCTCGGTTACCACGGCAGCATAGCGCTGTTGACTCTTTGTTATGCTTCGAATTTCATTAGGTATATCAAGTAACATGTTGTTTATGGCGCCAACGAAGTTATTCAATTAATTAATTACTTGTATAACATTTCTGTACCTATTGGCGTCGTCAGCTTCATATAACTTATGTTAAAGAATTGCATTTATGAGGCGCATGTAATAAAATAGATACCTACGACATTATTGTTATTGAAATACACTACCAGTCGACATAAAATTGAATGTGGAGATAGATTAAATTATGAGGAAAAATTAAGCTACTTAATATTTTCTCATAATTTAATATATATTCTGCTCAAGAAGTCACGATGCAGTTAGTTGCTTAAAGCAAGCACATTGAAGTTATGATACCAATATCTAGTATTTTTCAGTCACCAAGGACATTTGCGTTCCAACAACCTAACTAACTTAACTAAGGGCTGAATAGACGTTCCATTTCCCCTTTCGTTTACAGTACGTTTATATATATTTTACACCAAACTCTTAATTACCTTTGAAATTATTTCCAGTGATGTCAAAATGACAAAAACATGCGTACGTGGTGAACGTGGGGTGCGAGAGGGTGGAACTGCGCTGACTTTATAGTCTATTAAATGTATGAAGTATAAACTAGGTGAGTAGGTGCGTGTTATACCTTGCTTATAACTTCAGAGCGAACTAGAAGTTTGATGCGACGTTTACTTAGAATAATAACGCACGGAACGACTTATCATTCTCTTCTCGAGAAGATGTGTGCCAACAAACTAACTAACTTCCAACATTATTGTGCACCTAGACTCAGAACAAATATCCGTTGATCATAACGCCCAGTTGGTTCAGCGAGCACATTCTCACTATACCAACGATCAATTTAAAATACAAACTGCAATGACCGGCGATTTTACCGGCGCCGCGCGCCGGCGGCTTTGAGTGCGTCAGTTTGTATGCGACTGCTATCTGTGAGCTAAAATTGCTAGCGGCGCGTATACCTCCTTTTCATAAAACGCCATTAAATATTATGCCAAGCATTTTTACGAAATATATAAATAAAATATGTACGTTGATTACATACCAAATCTCTAGAACGAACAAAGCTTATTGTTACTTGTTAGGTAAGTACTTACCTAGTTCCCATTTCATACATTTATAAATTAGGTTGCTAGGTACTTTCATATCTGAAGTTGACTACTAATAATCTGTCAAAGGGAAGCCCGCCGTCCAAACGATTGCAACTGTTACATACATATTATATGAGCGCTGTCTAGGTTACCTATATATAGGTATGTACTTGTTACCTACATAACGCTTCAGTAAGTACTCCTTTGGCGTAAAGTACCTACCTAAATGTTGTGTTGATTAATATTCTTCATATGGTAGGTAGGTAAGCTCTCAGAAACTTTTGTAGTACCTAGTTGAATAATAAGCTTATTGCGATTTTAAAGAAAATAACGGGGTTGGTTAAGCCATTCGCAAGAAACGCATACCTACTAACTATTTATGATATTGAATTAAGAAGGTGTTTGGTGCGGGAATGTTTTAATTCTATTTATGAGTAGGTACCTATATAATAATATTATAATAATAATAATAATAATAATAATAATAAGCCCCCCAAATCCAACCATACGTCCGAATCGACCATCAGATTCACGTGGGGGGCGGACACGCGACTTATATGTTACTGGCGCGGCCAACATGGCTCTGGAAACCCATTCACCATGGAGACACGTTCGAAAAGAAAATTGAGAGGACCGCTTCCCGGGGGCAATCGCCGGGGCACACCTGGAGCTGACGCTGGGTGTCACAGCATGCAAGCCGTCAGTGGTGAGGAGTTGAGCAGGCGGGCTCCCACCGGGTCACCCGAAGATACTTCAGCCGACCAAGACTATTCTGACAGACAGACTGACTTTATTACAAATAGCCCGATTGAGCCGTATAGCCCAAGCACCGTTTCATATACACCCTCATTGCAATCGTTACCTTCGTCAACTAATACATCACCACATACAGTTCATTTTAGTGATCCATTCACACCAGCCTTGGATGTTGCGCGGGAGGTAAATACCTTTTTACCCGCGTCCACCAAAGCTGGCAAAGCAAGGGTGCGCATGTCTTGGAGCAAGGATGTCAATATATTTATCATGCGTACCTATTATTATATTACGAAATTAGAGACTGATATGACAACCTATAGGAAGCGATTGCACGAACTATTCTCACGACAGTACCCACAAATCTCAGTTTCTGAACAGCGCGTGTCAGACCAAATGAGAACAATAGTTAGAAATAAGCGACTTTCACAGGACACCTTAGATCAACTAAAAGAAGAAGTACGTAGAAGCTTAGAAGAAGAAACGAGTGAAGATTACAACCTCATAAACACGTCACATAATACACATAACATTCCTCTTCAATCACTCCAGCAATCGCAGTCTACAGAACAATCCCATTCATTAAACCTAGAACACGTTTCAGCGACCACATTAGGCGCCAGCCCAAATACACAGACAGTAACATCAAACATATCACGTACACAGTATGAAACATTCACTCAACATGCATCCACTCAGACAAATCTCTCACCCGATTCCGTACCACAACTCACTCTAATCACACAGCCCAGTGAAACGACAGAAATAGACACAACTACACATGAATTAATTAATCAACTAGAAACAGCTCTTATCAAATACACAGGCACAGACCCTACAACACGTCCTAAGTTACCGAAATTGAGAGAAAATAAGAAACTTTATGGATTTATTGATATTTTTAACAAACACATACTGGATCGGTTTTATTCTGTTGATTCCGATTTAGTTTCTATTCACACACTAATATATTGCAGTGCATACGTTATATGTCAAAATTTGGGATATAAAATACGAACACATAACCTAGGCAATCAAAAGAAAACACGAAAAAATAATAAACCTGCTTGGCAAATAAGACTCGAACTAGATATTAACAATTTAAGGGCAGATATTGGTAGATTGAGTCAATACATAAATAACAATAGATCAAGAAAGGTATTGAAAGCAGTTGAAACTATATTCAAAACAACAAAAGTACATAGTATACATGAACCAAATAATGTTAGGCCAATAGAATATTTAGACACGTTAAAGCAAAAATTAATTTTAAAATCACAACGATTAGCAAGATATTTAAAAGCGCTACAACGGAAGGAAGACAATAAACTTTTTACAATAAATGAGAAGAATTTTTACAGGTCATGCAGAGAAAATAAAATACAGAGTGAAAACAACAATATAATACCTGAAAAAAGTGAACTCAAAAACTACTGGGCCGATTTGTAGGAAAAACGAAACAATCATAACGAGGATGCAATATGGATTGATGAAGAAAGAAATAGAATGATTCATGTAGATGATATGGAATTAATGGATATCACGCCAGAAGATGTAGCAATTGCCACTAGAAAAATGAAAAATTGGAAGGCAGCCGGCATAGATAACGTTCACAACTTTTGGTATAAAAAGCTTTTCACATTACATCACATACTAGCTAAAAACATCACAGAACTTATTGCAGGCGAACAACCGTTACCTCAATTTATTACAAAAGGAATCACTTATATGCTCCCTAAAAGTAGTGATACATCAAACCCCTCTCAATACCGCCCCATTACATGCCTCCCAACAATCTACAAACTTATCACTTCACTCATTACACGAAACATCAATAGTCACCTCCATAGAAACAATATATTGTCAGAAGAACAGAAAGGATGTAGGCGAAATCATAGAGGATGTAAAGAACAACTTGTAATAGACTCTACCATTCTAAAATGTGCTCATAACCAAAAGAGAAACTTATTTATATCATACATAGATTACAAGAAAGCATTCGATAGCGTGCCGCATTCTTGGTTACTTAAAATCTTACAGGTATACAAAATAAACCCCACCATCATTAACTTCTTGAAGAATGCTATGTCAGAATGGAGAACGACTTTACACCTTAATAATGGTACAGAGTCTATTACAACAGATGAAATTTATATTAGAAATGGCATTTTCCAGGGAGACTCTCTCAGTCCGCTATGGTTTTGCCTTGCCCTGAATCCATTATCTCACCTTCTTAACAGGACTGCAAATGGTTACAAATTAAATTCAGATACAGCCATCACACATCTCATGTATATGGATGACATCAAATTATTTGCTAAGTCCCAGAAATGCTTAAAATCTCTTATAGAAATAACCGCCCTGTACAGTAGAGATATAAACATGTCATTTGGCCTAGATAAATGTCGCACAATACACATTCAGAAAGGTAAAATAGTTAGTAACGTTGATCATGTAGACGAACCTGATACATTTGAATTCATGGGACCGACAGATACTTATAAATATCTAGGTATTCACCAGTCTAACATAATTGACCACAGTAAAATAAAGAAAGATCTATGTTTAAATTTCACTAAAAGATTGAATTCAATATGCAAAAAACAATTATATTCAAAAAATCTCTTTAAAGCTATTAATACATTTGCAATACCTGTGTTGACATTTTCGTTTGGTGTAGTTAAATGGACACGCACAGATATCCGTAATTTAGAAATTAAAGTTAGGACCACATTAACCAAACACAAATACCTACACCCCAAGTCAGCTATTGAAAGAATTTCTGCGAAGAGAGAAAAAGGAGGAAGGGGACTCATAGACCTAAATGTGCTATGGGAAGGGCAAATACAAAACCTGCGAGATTTTTTCTTCAACAAAATTACCACTAGCAGTATTCATTCAGCAATAGTTGATACCGATAAAAATTATACTCCACTAAATTTATCCAATAGAAACATTGCTTATAAAACTCCACAGATTCATGTCACTGACAAGATCAATAAATGGCGTTCCAAAGAACTGCATGGAAGACATCTACATGATCTAGAACAGCCACACGTCGATATAGACGCCTCAAATGCTTGGTTGAAATTAGGTTCACTGTTTCCAGAGACCGAGGGCTTTATGATTTCCATACAAGACCAGGTCATAAATACAAAAAATTACAAAAAACATATACTTAAAGATCCAACCGTTCAGAATGATAAATGCAGGAAATGTCACCGCGCCTCCGAAACTATTCAACATATCACCAGTGCCTGTCCAAACTTAGCTCAAACCGATTATACCCACAGACACAATCAAGTTACCCATATTATTCACCAGAAGTTAGCTATAAAACATAACCTTTTACCACCTAAAGTTGTACCCTATTATCAATATAATCCCAAACCGGTGCTGGAGAATCAATATCACAAAATATATTACGACAGAGCAATACTAACTGATAAAACGATACACAACAATAGGCCGGATATAACCATGATAGATAAACAAAATAAACATGCATACATTATAGACATAGCAGTCCCTAACACTCACAACCTACAAAAGACAATCACTGAAAAAATAAATAAATACACAGATTTAAAAGAGGAAATAATTAGAATCTGGAAGATGGACAAAGTATATATTGTGCCTCTGGTGCTTTCTAGCACCGGTATAATACCGACACACCTTCTTCATTACCTACAACAACTTGAATTGCCAACGAATACATACATAACCATGCAAAAAGCCGCCATACTAAACACGTGTAGAATAGTTCGCAAATTTTTACAAGAAGATGCAAATATTGAACCAAACCCCCTAAATGAATCTCACTTGGCCTAGGCCCGTGGTTTCATTAGACTACCGGCATTCCTAAAATGCTGAGAAAAACAAAAAATCGATCATAATAATAATAATCATTTATTCAACTTAAATTGGTACAAAAAAGGATACAGAGCTTAGGTTACATCGTAAAGGTATAATATAAGGGGTGCCTGTACTAGGGTAAACCTGTGCCACAGGCATTAAGGGCACATACTGTATAATATAGATATAAATTCTAAAACAATACTTATGAAAACATTATTATTTGTATATAAAAACTTACGAATTACATTATAAACTAAGTGATTACTATGACTACTTAAAGAGTTATTTTATTGCGTAACACTTATTGAACAACAGTCATCAAATTTTCAGTTTGATCGTAGTTCAAGGTTTGTAAATATTGTTGAACTAATTGCTTAGTGTTAGCATAATTTTTGTCATAAATCGCAGTTATTTTGTTTATATTATTATAAAGAAATGGACCTAAAAATGCGAAAAACCTATTGGTAAAAATATACTTAGATTGAGGATGAGTAGTACAAACGATATCTTTCCGTCGCTTAGTGTTAGTTAGTTCCGGGTTATATTCAAGAGTAGTATGTTGTTTTAGTACGGTGTGCATAATAAAAAGCTGCCTGACTGTTAGTACTTTAGAATTTTGATACAAAAGGCATGTGGGATAGCGAAAAGGTCGATGTGTAGCTACTTTTAGGAGTGCTCTTTGTGCTCTTTCAATTGGAAGAATAACCGACTTGGCGATGCCTCCCCATGAGGTAACACAGTATCGAATAATGGATTGGCACAGTGTCTTGTAGATTTGTATAATAAGATTATTGTCTGCTATATAACGCAGTTTTTTAAAAACGAATATTAATTTACGTAGTCTGCTTGACAAAGTGGCTACATGTTGTTTAAATGAAAGAGTGTGATCTATTATAACCCCCAGATATTTAATGTTAGTTGTACTATGGATTGCAGAACATATGCAATCGTCATTCATGGTGTTGTTACAATGGTGTGCATATAGTCGAATCTTACTTAAATGATCTTGTTGATTGCGCATGTTAAACTTAATGAATTTAGTTTTATCAGTATTTAGTGTAAGCAAGTTATTTCTAAGCCATTTATTAACCACATCGAACCCACGCTGGGCATTTTTAAAGACTGCCTCATTTGTGTCAGCGGAGAAGAGAAGGGCGGTGTCATCTGCGTATGAAACGATTTTGCCGCTAGGAAAGCTTAAGTTACAAAGATCGTTAATGTACACCAAAAATAGAGTACTTCCAAGGACACTGCCTTGTGGAATACCGAATTGTGGCACTTGTAAGTCGGCACTGATGATATTATCTATTTTTACGCACTGATACCTATTTTGTAGATAGTCTGTTAGCAGCTTAAGCTGAGTGCCTCGTATTCCTAAAGCATCTAATTTTTTTAATAGGATAGGTACAGATACAGTGTCAAAAGCTTTTGCGAGGTCGAGGAAGATTCCAATTACTTGTTTTCTTTTTCCAAGTTCCTCTGAGATAAAAGCTGTCAAGTTGTGTACTGCATCTGCTGTTGACAACTTAGGTCTGAAGCCGAATTGCATTGGGGAAAATAGGGAATTTTGTTCAAGAAATGATACTAATTTATTATTAATTAATTTCTCTAGTACTTTTGAGAAAGTAGGTAATAGCGAGATTGGTCGATAATTTGTTACGAGGTCTTTCGTACCAGACTTATGAATGGGAATCACTATTGCTTTTTTAAGGCATAGAGGGAAGACTCCGATGGAGAGACAAATTCGGTAAATGTGGGTTAATGGAGGCACCAGGATATGCTTAAAGGTCTTTAATATTTTACAGCTTATATTGTCCCACCCAGGTGCACAATTATTTTTTAACGAGTGAATAACCCGCTCTATTTCTTGTTCATCCGGATCCAACATAACAAAAGATTTTCCACTTTTAAGATATGTTGAAACCGAAGGAGAACTGTTATTTGTGCTGCACTGACTTTCTATTTTTTTTGCCAAAGTTTTGCCAATATTTACAAAAAACCTATTGACGTTGTTGACAGAGGAAAGCAGAGAGGAATGTGTTTGCAATAAACTTCTATCAGATTTATGTTGTTTTGAAGTAAACGTGACTTTCTTCACAATTTTCCAAAGTTGCTTTGTGTCTTTTTTAGCTCCTTGTAATTGTGACCTGTCATACTCTATTTTAACATTCTTCAAAAGATTATTGCAAAAATTCCGATACCTTTTATATGATAAATTTAGAGTAGAATTTTCGGGGCATTGCTTAGCTTTCTTGTGTAGTTTATCGCGGTTTCTAATACATCGGACTAAGCCGGGAGTTATCCATGGCTTAATTTTACAATATTTTCTACTTAATTTTATTATTTTTGTATTGTGCATGATAGCCTCTTGTACTTTATTAATAACAAATGGCATAGAGATGTTAACGTCGGCAGTTTGATAAACTGGGGTAAAGTCAATATTGCACAAATCACGTTCTAGGTGAATCATATTTATAATTGACCTTTGTTGCGGGCGAATAATATTCTTAGTTTGCTTTAATTCAAGTATTAGTAAAACAGCAGAGTGGTCAGTTATTGACGAGTTAGTAACAAGTGTTAAACACGGAAGCCTAGTTTTGAGCATGATGTGGTCTAAGCATGACCCACTTTGATGTGTGGGAAAAGTGTGGCTAGGCAAAATACCATGGTACGCACAGAGATTTAGGTAATCTTGGGTAGATGCGTCATGATTCCTACAATTTATATTTATGTTTATATCTCCTGTTACAATAATATTTTTTAAAGTTGATAAGCTTTGTAAAATTTGGTTTAAATTGTTTGTAAACGTCTCTAAGTTTCTGAAAGAAGGAGGTCTATATACAGCAATGATCGCGGTATCAGTGCCTATTTTTATAACAAGACAGTTGCAGTCTTGGACCGTTAGCTCTTCGACGGAGACGAGTAAAGAACTTTTCACATATATTACTGAGCCATCATTTTGGTTGAGAGATGTTGTACTATTGTAATTATTGTATCCCTGCAAAGTTGGTATATTGTTCCGTCTGTTTGAGAGCCAACATTCTGTTAGAATAATCACGTCACACTCAAAATTAAGCCTGTGTAAAAAGACATTCAAACTATCTATGTTCTTACATATGCTACGAATGTTTTGGGTTAATATTGTTAGCGGCTTACTATATTGAGAAAGATAAAGTTTGCAGCTCTCAGTATCACACATTTCCGAAAGATATATATAATTATTATCTAAGTCATTAATTACTTGATCAGCCATAAATACTTTTAAAATTAGGGTAAATTCAAACAAAAATATAAATAAAAAAAGGGTCTAAAAGAAACTGAGTAAGGTAGCGCTCTTAGGCGCCTTCATGATAATCTATAGAATTAATGTACCTTGTTTCAGCCATTTTTTTCGCTGGACATTCGAGATCACCTGTCTTATGGTTGCATGGTTTCTTAAAACGGAAGCATGTTGCACATTTTGGTGTTTCGGCTTTCTTTGTACATTCATTGGTCTGGTGACCTAATGCACCGCAATGTGCGCAGGTGGAGATGGTTTCGCGGCAAGTCTTAGCGGCATGTCCATATTGTTGGCATCTGAAACACCTGGTCACGAGTGTAAAGTCACGTACGGGGCAGGATGTCCAGTTGATGAAGACTCGATCCTGGTTGATAAGGGCCTTTCTGATGCTGGCAGGCACTTCAATAATGAAGTTGCAAGTTTGTGCGTCTTTCTTACCCGACTTATGGCTCAGTTTTAGCGAGGTTAGGAATTGATCACGGGTTACGTTGGGTAGTTTTTCGGCAACATTCTGCTCGTATATGCAATCATATACTTCTTGGTCACTAAGGGCTGCTGGTACTCCGATTACTACAATTCTTGGTCTTCTTTTATGTGGATCCTCAACCTTTAAGCCAGAGCTAGTTAACTGGGTTGACTGCCTTAGCTTCTCAATGTCGTCCTTGCTGTCAGTGCTAATGATTACTCCTCCGTTTTTGGTCTTCCTTAATCCTCTAACGTGCAACTTCAATTGTTCAGGGCAAATTATTTTCTGAACCAGCGACTTTGTGTCGTCACTAGTTTTCAATTTATCGTTTGGATAAATTGCAATGGCGCTCACATTTTTAGGTCGTAGCATGACATTTTTTGTGGTCTTGACCATGTCCGCAAAAGACACTTTTTCAATGGCTGAATTTTGTGCAACGCATTTTTCTTCAATGGTCATCTTAATGGACTTTTCGAAGGCATTCAGACACTTAGCAAGATCCTGCTTTTCCGTCATGGCTTCAAGAGAGCTATTCATCAATAAGGCCTTTTGCTTCAAGGATTGGTAAAAAACCGCCATTTGAGAGACACCATTTCCAACTTTACGGGCTAAAGAATTTATTTTCAACTTCTGTTCAGAGTTGAGTTTTCCTTCTGATGCAATGTTACACACCTCACTTAGCGATCGCTCAATGGAGGTAATCCAGTATTTGATGTCATTGGTGCTTAAGGTTTCCAAGGGCGCTTCGGGTTCATGCTGAGGTGGTTGTGGCGTGCTGGGTGGGCTGCGAGTTGTCATGGTACTCCGATTGAAAGGACTACTTTCAAAATTAGCCATAGTAACACTTAGTTATTATCTTGCATATTACTTAAGTTTCACCGTTTTACTTAGAAATTGCATGAGTTGACTAAACGCGTTAACTAGGTCAATGAATTAAATAAAAATATTTGAACATTTGTAAGTATTGCTAGGTAGGCACGTCTGCTCAATTCGAACACTTTATTAATAATAATAATATTGGCGCTGTATTAAACTGTCCCACTGCTGGGCATGGGCCTCTTCTCAATTTGAAAAGGATTAGGCTATAGTCCACCACGCAGGCCCAGTGCGGGTTGGCTGATTGAAATTCCATAATGTTTTAGAAGATATATGAACATATCTTCGAGAACGTTATGGAGAATTCTTAGACATGCAGGTTTTTATGATACATATAATCCATGTTAATGATTTACTATGATCTAGCGTTAAAGTACAGACATACCTACAAAATAACCAAATGTGCAGTAACATCAGTATTCTCATTTTGCAGTAATTATGAGAATCTCTGACACATCATCAATAAAATATAGGCTTTGTAGTCTAAATTTACAAGTTACCAAGTATTTTCTACAAAATAATAGTCACAATTGAACGAGTATATTGAAAAAAGATTGAAAATGTATTACGGGCTCACAATATTACAAGTCTGAAAGCTGGCAAATGATTACGCCAAATACATATCCTCCAAAATGGGAAGAAACTGGATTGGCTGGTATAGCCAGCCAATCCAAATACATGGACTCAATCTATACTGGTTACATGTATTTCGGAAGAGACATGATAATTTAAGTTTAAGAAAACCAGAAAGTACGAGTGTTGCCAGATCTTTTGCTTTTAATAAAACAGTCGTCAATGAGTTTTACGATAATTTGAAAACTGTGTATGTAAGATAAAAGTTTAGTGCAGATCGTATCATACCTTTATTTAAATCCGGTAGTAAAACTGATCCTAGTAATTTTAGGCCAATATCAATTCTACCAGCTTTTAGCAAAATATTTGAAAAATTAATACTCAAGCAATTACTTAGACATTTTAATTTAAATAGCCTCTTTCATGACAACCAATATGGCTTTACTAAGGGTCGTTCAACAACGGATGCAGGAGTAGCTTTACTGAAACATATATACAGAGCGTGGGAAAACTCACAAAATGCTATTGGTGTTTTTTGCGACCTCTCAAAAGCATTTGACTGCGTCTGTCATGATACGCTCATACGGAAACTAAGGCATTACGGTGTTCAGAGTAATGCACTGGATGTAATTACGTCGTATTTGAATAACAGGATTCAGTGTGTAGATGTCAATGGTACAAAATCAAATAGCTTACCTGTAAAGCTAGGGGTGCCGCAAGGTTCGATTTTAGGCCCATTTTTATTTTATATAAATGATTTACCTTTTTATTTGAACAATATTTGTGACGTTGTACTGTTTGCTGACGATACTTCCTTAATATTTAAAGTAAATAGGAATAGGGATCATTTTGACGAAGTAAACAGTGCATTGATTCAAGTAACAAAATGGTTTACTTTAAATAATTTAGTACTGAACCCCAAAAAAACAAAATGTGTTAAATTCATACTGCCTAATGTAAAACATCTTGGTCCTAGCATAACATTGAACGGTGAGGTACTGGAAGCAATAGAATCCACAGTATTCCTGGGCATTACACTTGATTCAAAGTTACAGTGGGGTGCGCAAATATCTTGTCTCTCAGCGAAACTTAGTTCGGCCGCTTACGCCATTAGAAAAGTCTGTGGATTAACTGACGTTGATACAGCTAGATTAGTTTACTTTAGTTACTTTCACAGCGTTATGCATATGGAATATTATTATGGGGAAAAGCAGCTGATATACAAAGTATTTTTATATTGCAAAAAAGAGCTGTGCGTGCAATTTATCAATTAGGAACTAGAATCTCGCTCCGAGAAAAAATTAAGAATATAGGTATTTTAACTGTAGTATCACAATATATTTATTTTAATATCATGCATGTCCGTCAAAATATATATTTATACATAAAAAATAGTGACATACATAACATCAATACTAGAAATAAATATAAATTATGTGTTCCATTCTACCGTCTACATAAAGTTCATGGTTCCTTCATGGGTCTTGGTATACGTTTTTATAATAAAATCCCGAGTAATATTCTAGAATTACCAGAGAATAAATTTAAAGTTAAAATTATAACTTGCTTAATTTCTAAAGCATATTATAATATAGATGATTATTTAAATGACAAACATCCATGGCACTAATATTTGCATTAGATCACAGGACATTAAATGACCAATACTAACACTTATGTTTTTTTTTAATATATGTATATATATATTTTTTTTCTTTGTAATATTACACCTTGCTTAAGCTGGAATTTGCATTGCTGTTACATTCAGTCGTATTTTAATCAAGAAGAATGTGCAATGAAGACAACTCGTGATTATGAACAGTTCCGTTAAGCTTTCTTTTGAGTCTTATTCTGTATTCGGGTTTAGTGGAATTCGATAATTTACTTCTACATTTTATTTAAACAATTAGATTAAACTACGGACTATAATCACGTCTTGTCTTGATTATTTATGTACATGTAAGTGGATGCTCCTATTTACCATACTGCTGCTTTAGAGGCTACCATCAATTTTTATCAAATGCTTGAGTATGTTGAGTAGTAGTTCATGGAGAAATGGTTGCAGCACCTAACAGTTATGATTTGTAAATGAAATATTATTGTACACTTGGCGATTAAAAAGAGTGGCTATGAGTTTCTTGCCCGTTCTTCTCATGAGCCCTACACACCCTAGCTTTGCTGAACGTGGCAGTAAATGTAAATTCACAGGAAAAAATTTACGTGTAACTTTGACATTCATAAGTGTTACCTTGTAACCTAATTTGAATATATTTTTTTTTTTGATGTATTTAATTAAGATGAGTCTGGCATATCGACAGTTTTAGACACTCCTAAAGCATTAGCTGCAAAGACACAAAAACAAGTCGGGCAAATAGTGTCCATGGAAAGAGGGAAGCTAGTCACGTTTGGCGGCATTATTTCAGCAAGTGAAAACACAATTCCGTCCCTTTTTGTATTTCCTCGAATACACTTTAAGGATCACTTTATGGAAGGAGCTCCTGAAGGTAGCATTAGGGCTACAAATAGATCTGGCTGGATTAACTCTGAAATATTTCTTGACGTATTAAAACACATTAAGAAATATACACTGAGTACTAAGGAAAATCCAATTCTGTTACTGTGTGACAAACATGAAAGTCACATTAATTTGGCAGCTATTAATTACGCACGAGATAACGGCATCATTTATTTGTCATTTTCTCCACACATGGTGTTTGGGCTATTTAATTCCAAATTGAAAACGGCCTTCAATGATTGGCTCGTGATAAATCCAGGAAAGACGATCACAATCTACAATATACCAAAAATTGCCAAGATAGCATACTTTGAAGCGTTCAGTGCTAAAAATATCATAAGTGCGTTTACTTCGCCAGGTTTTTCAATCGATTGGCTTTCAGTGATGAAGATTTCGCACCAATTGAGGTAAGTACATATATATGTCCAGCAACACATATATTGATTTTCGTGTTCAGAGACCAGAAGATTCCAATACGATTGATGATCAACCAACACAAGAACGTAGAAATAATGCTAATGACATATCTGAAACTTGGGCTTCTAGTGAGGCAGATACACGTACAATAAATTTGCGCAATATATCTGGTTGCACAAAATTATTCAACTTGTAGGGATAGTATTGAAACATTGCGCAATGATTGAACAAAGGTTTGAGCGAGCTTAAATTTTATTGTGCAATATTTTCTTGCACTGTATAGGCTTAATATTGCACAATATTTGTCATTTCAGTGTTTGGAGCGGTCGCGATCGGTCAGTCACGGTGTTAGTGTATGGTCGTGTTGTAAAATTGAGCAAAATGGCGAGCAAGAATACTATGAGGGATACAGAACGAGAGATTTTACTTGAGTGTATAGAATTGTATAGAGTTTTACCGGCTTTATGGCAAGTAAAAAATAAACTTTATCATGACTGACATATATCGTTAGCCAACTATTATGAGATGTTTCCTCAAGCAACGAAGAAAGATTTGAAAAAAAAAAACAGTTTGAGGACAAACTACCGCAAAGAACTAAAAAACCATGTCAATTCTATGAAATCTGGAGCCAGTACAGATTCTATATACGTACCAACGCTATGGTACTTTGAGGAAATGCATTTCTTGCTAGATCAAGAATTACCATTAGACTCTGAGACTTCTATGGATACTTATACAATTGCTACAGCTGAAGGGGATGAAGATAACGAAGAACAAAGATTTGTAAGTTATTTAATGTTTATTTGAATAGAAATTAAAGTTCAACAAACAAACACCTTCGTTATTAAAATATTCACAAAAGTCGTCCCTTGCTTTCTTTGCAATCTGTACAGAATTTCTTTGATTAATTGTTTGTAATGGAATCATCGGGGTTGCGTGTGTTGCCTGTACAGTTCCGGACACAGTATCTTCGTGAGAATCAAATTTTGAGAGAAGTATGAAGTGCACTTTCGTAAAAAATTATGAAGGAACCAGCAAGCTAAAACAATCTTTCGTACTTTTACTGGATGCAGAGGAAAAAGTATTTGAAATACTCCAAAACGGGTTGTTAATATTCTGAATGCACTTGCCACTAGACGTCTCGCACGTGACAAGCGATAGTTGAATACTCGTTTTTCTGTCGTCAGTCCGCTTTGGCTGTATGGCTTTAACAAATTTGGGGACCATTGGAAAGGCGTCATCTCCAAAAATAACGTATGGAAGAGTACGTGTTGTATTAGTAACAATTGTAGGACTTGGGATATTTAAAGTGTTATTCTTTAATTTTTCCATACTGAGTATTTTGTAGAACACAGCCATCTTACACGCGTCCATTGGTTCCAATATCGACCATCATAAATTCATAATTAGAATTTACAACAGCCTTCAACACAATACTACTTTTCTTTTTGTAGTTGATATAGTAGGATCCTTATCCAGGTGGTTTCTTAGATTGCACCAAGTACATGAGGAGCATTCCACTTGATTTCAAAATCTTTCGCAACGTCTTCCCATTCTTCGCTTGTTATTGGTAACTGAAAAAGAAAACACAGAGTTTAATATATTTCTTTCTTTATTTTTAGGAAAATCAATCACCTATAGAAGAAATTCGAAATTCACAGACCAGTCAAACTCCGTCTCATACAACAAAAATACATGCTTCTAAAAATTAACAACTTTTAAATTTAGCATATGAACAGCTATGGCTTGTGCTGCAGATCTCCGTAAGAACTTAACAACTTTATGCTAAGAAAGCAATAGCAGAAATTATAATGGAAGGTCAATTGGGACTTTTACATCGTCATTCTGTGAAATAAACCCTTCCCATTCTACGTCACAGTATAGAAACGAAACGCCATCACCGTCATTTAACAACCATATTCCACCATCGCCATCATATAGCAACTCATCGCCATCACTAGTGTATGCCAACCTATCGCCATCACCAGTGTATGCCAACCCATCGCCATCACCAGTGTTTTTTTTTTTTTTTTTTTTTACTGCCAACCCATCGCCATCACCAGTGTACGTCAACCCATCGCCATCACCAGTGTACGTCAACCCATCGCCATCACCAGTGTATGTCAACCCATCGCCATCACCAGTGTATGTCAACCCATCGCGTGTAAAAATTATTGCAACGTCGCCAGCACCATCACCAGACATATCAGTTAACCCAATACCATCACCATCATACGTACAATACACCACAAGGCAAACGTCATCGCCATCAGTGCAAATGATCTTAGAACTACACCAAGTACATAATTTAAATTTCCCTTCGGAACAAAACGATCACTCAAATTTGCAACAATACTTATCTTCGTTCAAAGATGTATAAGCTGTTTTTTAATATACTGAAAGATTAACAATAGGGCAGAGAACTGTATTAAAATTAAATTGCGAGTTATCATTCATCAAGAAGATTGTCTCAAAGCACCCCTATAAATGCCCTTTAATTTCAATTTAGCGATTATAACAAATTTTATATTAACAAAACAATCAAAAATGGACAGAAATTGAGTATGAATAAGGATGACGTCATAAGTTAGTACTCAGTAAATTTTGCATACAAAACTTGCGTTTTAACAGATGGTAAAAAGTAACTAATTTAAAGAGGCAGTCCGGTACCCTATACTCTTTAAAATTGATATTGTAATAAATATTAAGTTCTTAATAAATAATAAAGATTTCTTACCTTAATATAATCGTTTAGAACGGGTATTATTGCTTCACAGTTTTCAATAATGATAATACTAAGAGCCTGTGGCGAGATAGCACTGCTAAATTTAAAATCCTCCAAAGTATTTCCAGTGGCTAAATAACGCAAAGTAATAATATAAGATAATCGTTGATAAGTTGAAATCGCTTCTCTCATAACTGTGTTCTTTTTCTCTATCAAAGGATTTATCAATTGTAACAATTCTTCGAACATTGCAATATCCATTCTCATGTAATTTTTAGAATCGTTTTCTTCAGTTAAGGCTAAGTTCTTTAAAAGCCTTTCGTGAGTGTAGTCTGGCCTTCTTTTCAACCATTCTATAACCCATATACGTTTTCTTTATTGTTTCATATAACAAAATCACCAGCATGGCTGCCGCCAAAACTTCGTCGTCAGCCATGTTGCTCTCTCGAAAATATTGATCAGACTGGTTTGTCAATTATTTTATTGAGCGAATTTATTGAACGTTTGGAATCAAAGGGGGTATTCAAAATTATCGCACAATAAAAATATTGCGCTAATTTATTATAAGTGTATAGGCCACCTGAGGAGTTACTACACAATATTGACACAGAAGCAACTTTTCCTTCTCAGGCACAACCACTAGTAAGCGCTGACACAACTGATCTTGATTCTGAATTAGGAATTAAGGTGACACAGGCAACACCTCCTCGAGTACTTAAAGTTGAATAAAGAAAGACCAAGTCCTATTACACCAGCGATTATTCGCCCTTATCCTACAGTTTAGAAAAATAGAAAGACGACAAAAGGAAGTAAACCAGAAAAGTCCAGAATTTACCCTGACACACCGGAGAAAAATAGACTGGAAGATTTGCAGAATGCGAAGCAGTAAGAGAAATAAGAACAAGAAAGAAAAGTAAAAGCGAGAGAGATGAAATGCATTTTGAAAATACCACACACTAAACCAAAAAGATCAAAAAAGACAGAAGGTACTAGTGATTCTGAATCTGAAATTTAGATTTTAGTTTACAGGAAAGTTCAACGTCAGTGGTAGATTATTCTAATGATAATGAAGCTGAAAATGTTGATGCTGCAGTGAGACCCGAACAAATTAAGGACAACTGTTTTACATTAGTCAAATTTGCAAAAAAACCATGTCGATTGTCCATTACGTAGCAAAAGTTATAAGCTCATATTCTAAAACAGAATTAAAGGTCTGGTATTTAAGAAAAATCCAGGAACACCTGGTCGTTTGTGTTTCCCATTATTGAGGACGAACATAGCGTGGATATTTCTAATGTCACATTGATTCTTTCTAACCCGAAATCTCCATAAGCCTCTACCGCCAGAACTTCTAAGTTATACACATTTCCTATTAATCTTACAACGTTTAATGTGCAATAATTAACTAATAAGCCGCTTTATCTTGTATTAATGTCTAATGTACCAAATAACTAAAATATTGATTTCTTGTTAACTGATTAGTAATTATTAATTAGCGTGGTGCATCATATTATCGTGCTTCTTCTCCTAAATCTTAATTGTTTTTATGTTTTTTGTTCATAAAAAGTTTTGTCATTTAGTTTATTACGTCGTTGTTATTTTTGAGGCCAATTATGTATAACGATTTTTGATCATTCATTTGCTATTTTATTTAACCTGTATTAAGGTACCCCATACCGTCAAATTCTAAGAAGTGTACGCATGGTGCCAATCTTCCTTATAACCACTATTATGGAAGATTATTTATTGCCTTGTCGTCACGTGATCATACTCATAAGGTTTTCTCTTGTTTGCGGCCGATCATGACATCTTTAGTTTGATGTCGGGTCGAGCATTGAGTTATTGAATTTCTCTGAACGACATGGGACTTTAAATCATGGCAGTTGAAATGAGAACGTAATACGTACGTACCTTCGGGTACAGACGTGAGTCTGTGTTTTAATATTTTATACTTCAATATTCGTACAATCATAATATTCATTAATTATCTAGTTATAGCACAGTCTAATGAAGTTTCCTCTGTGATGCGAAGTATTGATAATTATAATTATGGTGGGTAACGTTACTTCTTGTATTCTCTGGTTATAGTATCCATTTAGTAAAGCGCCTGTCATTTTTATAATACGTAACTAATGTTTACTTGCGTTATACTTGCAATCGGTTAGGTACCTTATCACTTACTCTACTTCATTTATTGGCTTTTAGTAAATTTTAGTGCCTAGGTATATTTTTTAATATAGGGGATATATTCTACCAATGAACATGGTTTATCGCTCAAGTGTACGTAGTGTAGATACTAGTAAAACCTACACATATGTACAGATTATTTGTCGCTGTATTGTACGAACTACCACCGATAACTTCCAAAAACTATTATAAAATCTTACCACGTGCGCTTCAAAGTTTACTACGATTAGGTAATATTGATGCTTCAGCTTATCTACTTACACACTCATTAATTGAATTAATGTATTATCTCTTTGTAGACCGATGAAAAACACTTCCTTCTCGTACACGTAAGTTTGGACACGACGCGCTCTCTCGTACTGTCCTTATTGTCCATCGTGGATCAGCATTATCTAAACTATGCTCTTATAAACCTTAACTAGATAATTTGTTGCCGTCATTTGGTTTCGGCCCGCGACGATATTACACACAATTATTTTTCAGTAATCGTTAACTGACTAATTATGTACCAGATTTATCTATGCTGTAGATTGGCTACGCAGTAGAAAGTAACAAATAATATTGTTACGCCCAGTGCCATCTCTCGGCATTGTGGGGAAGACTCGGTATTTCCATCTAATAATTTATTACAGCGCCATCTATTTACGTCTTACGGAACTACGTAGTTCGCCGGTACGAGTAAAGTAGAGAGAATGCTGGCACATTCTCGAATCCTCGTACTGTTACGTATCGTGTATGACGTTTCTAGAAAACTCCGGATACGCTTTAACCGCGTATAAAAGGGGAAGGCCAGCGCTCACCGAGTCAGTTTACAATCGTAAGCGGTCAAGTATTCATCGAAGCGAACGGAAGCGAAAATACTACGGAGTTTGAAGCAGTTACAGAGGAAAAGTGTAGTATAGTGTTTGTTGTGTTTTAAATTGATTTGTGTGCTAGAATAAAACGTTTTAGTCGGTAATATTGTTTTAATATCGAACCCAGCACGTAACAATATGTTTGAGTGAATGAGTTATAAAGCAGTATAATATTTCAAACACTAAGTCTACAATTGTGTAGCTGCAATATAAGGGTCGACAAAGTCATAATACAAAATACACGGCAATATTTCGTTTATGTTTGTCCAAACATTTATATTTGATATGGCTATGGAATAGAAAATAGCTTTTGAGCTTGCCGACCTTTATTTGGACATAAAGCAGTAAGAGTGCGTTTCCACTGACGCGGAGCTGGGCGGAGTGGAGGGGAGCGGACAGTGAACTGGCCAATCACAGAGCTCGATATCTCCACTCCGAATCGGTGGAAATAGTGCAAGTGGAGCGGAGCGGAGCTTAGCGTAATCTCAAATAATACAAATGAACATGCGACCCCGAGCCATACAGAACGGTGTCGAGCGGGCTGTGGTGCCGAGCGGAGCGCTCGAGGTGGATGGTAGCGGAACGGTGGGGCGCGGCGGCTAGTGTAGACTTGTTGAATCAAAATGGACGAGAATCTATTTATTTATATTTTTTTTATGTTTATGGGATTCACGACTACTAACATACAAATGCAATAAAACCAAAGATATGGTGTGAGAAATCATAGTAAAAGACACTGGATAAAAAGATCATTGCAGCTCTGGCTGCTCAACTCCACACGGCCCCGCTCCGTTTTGCTGCGCCCCGCTTCGCTATCCTCCGCTCCGCTGCAAAGTACACTTGCTACTTTTTACTGCTCTTCTCCACTCCAATCCGGCCAGCTCCGCTTCAGTGGAGACGCACCCTAAAAATTATCCGTTTATAATTAAACTCCAATAGTATGTACTTACCTATAACATTTATTGGAGTTTATAAACGAATTTTTGTTATAAACTAGTGTTGCCATCATGAAGACTACTTTGGTTGAAACTGTAAGATAATCAATTCTCAAGGCAACCGGTGTTCCTTAGTTCAGAACCGGCAGATATTTTTCGATGTAGGTAGTATCTGGTTTATTATTAGTCAAAAATTAAATACTATGTCTAATTTGTAATAGAAAATAAGGCAATATATTTCGGTTTTTGATCCATTGATATACCATATATTAATATCAATCCATCTATTAAGAAATAACTAAAAAAAACGATTACTATGGTGGTCCTCAATTAAAAATTTCAACTAAAGGCAGTCACGACGCTACATACGTATATCTATACTAAAATAATAAATCCGATAGTAGGCACCTCACAGATTGCATTTTCGACGACAAAAACGAATTCATTAAAATAGCATATAGGGTTTACCATTTTACTGTTAGAAAAAAACATTATAATATAAGTCTCAGCGTCGCAGCAGTAGTGAATTGCGACTGACATGATACCGGACTTGATAATTAAAAAAATTGTTTGTAGTAGCACAGGCTTTGTGACTGTGGTTGTCAATAGGCTTGTTACCTACTACGAAGTAAATCAAAATCATAGTCTTTACGCATTCCATTAGCTATGGTTGTATAATTACCGATTAAGATACATCTGTCTACACCTTTGAGGATATACAGAGGGTTTAAAACGATGGATACTTCATTTATTAATATTTGAAAATATGCTTATAGTTATAGGTATGCGTTTTCTCCTGGTAGAGCACTCTCAGAGAGCGAATCCAACATACCTACAACGCTTGACTGATGCTTTAATTATAAAGGTGAAGTAACCTTTGTTTTTGATTACCTATCTTTAATTAAAGTGAATTTCGTATTTATAATTATAATTTTGTTACTTATAAGTTATGACCATGAATCTACGGTGCTATGGACAAAGAAGAATAAAAATAATTGTATTAAGGAAAAATTATATAATGATAGATCTTGTACCTATGCTTAATACGTAATACTCGATTGTTTTGGATGATAAAGCAAAATATAATTCGTTAGATAGTTAAGCAATGATAATCTATAGAATAATGATGAATATGTTATAAAAGCACATGAATTATCCACAACTAACAAATATCTCAGTAAAAAATACTAGGTATACACGGCTACACATCAAGTTAGACATATATACGCATAACTACGCTACATACAAAATAGAGAATTGTCGCAAAGGAACAGTGCATAGGGGTGTCAATGTAATGGTAAGGATAGAGCGTAACAAAAATATAACGCACTCTCTCGCAGTTCTCGCACGATTCGCAGCGTTCAACGTCTAATAGTTCAAAGTCCAAACAGTCTAGTATGTTGATGTGATGCTGTGTGTACAAAGCCTTTGTGCAATAAAAATTTAAATCCTATATTGAGTTTTACCTATGAAATTATCTTAGGTATGAAGAAGAATGCTAAATTTGCTTTTAATTCAAACAATTTCTTTAATATTTTACATGTACCTACAGTTGCTTAACTTTAGGTCTAGTATGGTTTGTATAAAACTATAAACTATAAAAACACTATCCATCAGAAAATCGTGACCATCAGAATGGCGAGTCACTACCCATATTTTACATCGTAATTATTATAGAAAGTTGCCACCAAGTTGCTTCTAGTTGCTACTAATCGTCATATAATTGTTACCCCCGTTTTTTTAAAAGTATACTACATTTAAAGGTGACGGGCCATTCTGACATCAGGATGTCTGGTCACCTATCCAGTGAGAACAAACTGCGCAAATTAAACGAGTTTTCTTTACCAATAGTTGCTACTAGACTGCCACCTTTGTATACATGGTTTTGGGACTCATAGCTTTTGATGATAAAATTTATTATCAATTTACTATTATGATGCCTTAACCCTTTATAGGTCAGAATTATTTTTTCATGAAATTATTTTACTGGTATTAGGATAGGTTTAGGGTTTCACGTAAGGGTTACTATTCGTGCGTAATTAGCTAGTTTATTTAACCTGGTTTGCCTGTAGGGGTGGTTTCATATGAAACCACGACCGTTTAGGGAATGAGCTGGGTGGTTTTGTTCGAAACCATGCCCGTTTAAGGCCATATTACGTAAATTTAATTAAATTAATTTTGCAATCATTATATTCGTAATAATCAAAGGTTTTTTTAAAAAATATTTATCATTAATGAGAATGACGTTTATGTCACAAATTATTATTATTCTGCATATTTTTTTAAAAGATTATTAACAAGACAATAGAATTATTAATCAAGAGACTTATTTTTAGGAACAAGTGATACTAAATTCAGTCAAATCAGGTACAAACATCAATAAGAAAACTAGGTATTTCTTTTTTACCGCCATTATTGTAAAAATCCTTGAAACAGCCGATGCAAAGACATATTTTGCAAACATCACAACCCAGTCTACTACGAACTGGTCTCAATTAGGTACTACAATAGAAACATCGCGATCTGCCTTGAATAAAGGCTTACTTTCAGATATCGATTTTCGTTTTCAGTTTCGAAAGCCCCCTATAAGTTCATCTGATTTCTAAACTTAAGGTGAGTAAGTATTTTTGATAGGAAAAGTCCCGAAACTGGTAAATTTTAAATTCTTAGGCTGTTCGAAATATTTTAAGAAATCTGTAAGGATGCCATATTCTCTTCTGCTCCTGTAACCTCTACCTCTACAGTAGGTAACCGCGCCCTCTCACAGGCCCTCTGGTACGATCACGACCGCGTGCTCTTTACTGTCTCGGAATTGCTGCTGCTGCTGATGGGGCTGGTGAAATGGGTATTGGTGAATTACCTCTGCTAACGGGAACTGGAGAATCATGAGGTGGTGGATCTACTACATTCATGGGATAGTGTTCTGATGCTATGTCATCTCTGGCCAAACGTCTGGATATTAATCGCCTCCAATGTCCGAGATTTCAGCTTGATTATCATCGATACCATCGATCAAGCTAACTAGCTCAACGTGCGGCATTTTTTCTATGTCTAAATCTGGAATCGACATATCAAACAAACAAAACAATCATTACACTTGTGATTCGGTCACGTCAACTTTTTCATACGAACCTCACGACTCACCTGACTAGTCTTTGATCCCTAATAACATCTCTGTCAAATAATTAATAAATTAATTAACCGTGTTATCGTATTAAGTAGTATTTTTACTATATAAAACCTAACTGTTATAATCACAGTTACATAAATAAACATTTAGAGACAGTTAAAGTCACATATTCAAATATCAAACTAAAATTCAAGTTTAACTACCTGCTGCATTCAAAATTATTTTGTGCTTTGTAAAAGTAAGTTTTAATTAAGATTTATGCACCACTCGAAGAAAAATCATTAAAATATTAGTTTACTTACCTTAAATAACCTTAAAATTACATTTTACTATTGTAATGAATTAAAATATATGCGATATCGTAATCTGTGCAAGTCGTAAACACTAATGAGACAGAAGGCACAAATGAAACCACCAATATTTGGCGCTATAACAATGACGTGTGGCTAATTTCACTTATGTGGTTTCGTTTGATCCTTGTGCTCGTTCAAGGACTACTCATTTTGTTAATAAGGGTGACTACCAAATCAATCGTAACTGAATGATGACCCTTACAGCCGACCATGTTTGGTGGTTTCAATCGTCATAGTAATTTCGGTTGTGCCCTATAAAGGGTTGCCTGACGCCTGTAGAAACAAAAGAGCAAATTTGAAATTTAATACATAACGGGTATTTTATGAGCAGGCGCTACCTAAGAGAATTTATTTTTAAAGTTATTTAGTTTATATACATTTTGTAATTTATGTTCCAGCCATCCTGATGTCAGAATGGACCGTTACCTTTAAAAGTAGTATACTTTTAAAAAAACGGGGGTAGCAATTAAAAGACGATTAGTAGCAACTAGAAGCAACTAGATAGCAACTTTCTATAATTATTACGATGTAAAATATGGGTCCGTCCGAATCCGCCATTCTGATGGTCACAGAAAATCATGTCGAATAAATGGTTTAAAATTTATTCATGAAGATTATCAATAATTATTATTATGATATTTTGTTCAGCACTTAGGACGATTTAACTCAGAGTCTACAGATTTTATTGTAAATTCTACCGATTTTTGTTATCAAGATGTCTCACCGAAATTCTAAATCTTCTTATTGATAAATGTATTTGACATTTGTTATCTAAGACTTTGTGACAGTTCGACTTTGACACAATACTCCACAATCCACATAGGTTCCGCTCCACTTTGGTGTTTAGTACAAATAATATTATGAATTTAGTTTCTGTCTGATCATATAATTTTTTTGGGAATGTTTATTTATTTAATATAAACTAAGTATTTTCCAAAAATGTGTACCAAGGGAGCAGCGATTGCAGAGCTGTTTACTAAAGCAGTTGCGACTACTAAGGGTTTTGATCAAAATCTTCGTAAGGTAAGTATTTTCTATTTGCTTATGGATTTTTAATGTATCTTTAAAAAGAACAAAACTAAAAGCCCATCGCCATCATCTGTCATAGGTAATTATTATAAAGTTTTAAAAGTTCTGCATGTCTACAGTTGCAGGACTTTTAAAACGTTATATGTAATAGTAGGAGTAGATCTTGTAAAACTATCTGTTAAATATTTGTATAACTACTTGTATATAACTACATGGTATTCCTTGTCAAAGAGCTTAAATCCTAAGTATATATATTTCTTGCCATGACACTATTTGCACTTTCAAAATGTCACCCAGTTATCTACTTACTTTTTATGAAATTTTCTAATGACTAATTACAAAATATTATTTGGAGTCGATATTATCATCTCTCAGTCCCTGAGCGATGAATCTGTGTCAATCAGGATTTAATAAGATATGATCTCAATGTGATATGAACACATTTATTTATTTTTACTACCTAGTATACTTATAATAATATTATAAGAATGTAACATATAGCTGTTCTAGACTGACTTGTATTGCCCTTCTTTAAAAATAGATCTTAGTAAATATTATCTTATCTACTAATTCTGAACTTAATTATGATATAAATAAATGTGATCACATCATACATTTGCAACAAATTACTTTATTAGTACATACATACATGAATTAAAATATAGACAAATGATGTGTAATTTTTATTTCTTGTACATTACAGGTAAAAGTCATAACCTGTGGTAATGGTAGGATGGTGACAGAGTTTCAAGTGGGCCCTGAGCATCTAAACCAGCGAGGCACGCTGCATGGAGGTTTCATTGCACATTTAGTGGATGCCATTTCAACATATGCTTTGACAGCTAATGAAAAAGTTGAGACAAGAGGGGTATCCATAGAACTAAGTGTAACGTGAGTAGGCATATATTAATTTTCTTTTTTAGACTGGGAATGTCTGTTCTAAATACAGTTTTGTAAGATTAGATCTTTTGATAGTGTGTGTGTGTGTGTTATGTTTATTCATATAAATAGTATAAATATGCTACATTTTTACTGTTTAAACAGTTGTGAAAACAAAGCAAACAAAATTGCATCAGAAATGAGCTACAATTTGCTTGAAGTCACCTTTTCTTTCTAATGCCCAATATACTCCATCATTATTGCATAAATAAGAGTGAACTGTCTCTGTACATCTTTTCTCAATTCGGTGTGTACATAAAGTGCTTGTTGCATTTGTTTCCTGACATTTTAGTGTAAATTCATTGTTTTTTGAGTTTTTATAAGTTTGATGAACCCATCTATGGTTAGTGTGCTGACACTAACCATACTATACTATAGCTGTATCATAATATTAGAATCTTAATCATATATAAATCCTATACATTATTTTATGTAATGAACATTGAAATTTCGTGTCCAGTTCGACCGCGCGGCCATAGCGTTTTTTTTTTAAAAAAACCATGTCAATTTTTTGTAAAAATTTGTCAAAGTTGATTCCCAAAACCATAAATTTGTCAAAGATACGGTTAAAAAGTTATAAGGGTTTGAACATGGCCGCGCCATTGAAACGCGGCGAACCGCGCGGCCACTGAGATCTTTAAAACTAAGCCTTGTAGAGACCTGAAATTTACGCAAATGCAAGATTTAATTTGTAAAAAATTTGTAAAAATAAAAAAAAATACTCAGGTTTATAGTTTAAGAGCTATAACACTAAAACCGAATGGCCGCGCCATTGAAACGGTGGAGAAAACGCTATCGCCTGTATCTCGCTGAAAAAGCATCGCAGAGGTCTGGAGTTTTTTGTAATACCTAGATTTTAATTTGTCAAAACTAGTAAAAATACAATAAAAATTCTTAAGGTTATATTTCAGAAGCTGTAGAACATTATCAGTATGTGGTGCGATAGGGTGACCATGTCTTATTGTTTACAGAATACTTTCTACTTATTGTTACAGAAATTATAATTCAAGGATTCTAAATAAAATTAAAATGAAACCATAAATATAAAAACAATTATGTTTATTGGTTTAAAAGTCACATAAATCACAGAATGTTACAAATTAAAAAAAAATCTCAAAAATCACAGATTGTTTACTTACACTAAGATATAATCAAAAATCACAAATTGTTTACTTACACTAAAATAAAATAAAAAATCACAGATATTTTACTTACACTAAGATATAATCAAAAATCACAGATTATTTACTTACACTAAAATATAATCAAAAATCACAGATTGTTTACTTACACCAAGATATAATCAGAAATCACAGATTGTTTACTTACACTAAGATATAATCAAAAATCACAGATTTACTTACACTAAGATATAATCAAAAATCACAGATTGTTTACTTACACTAAGTCAGATATAAAATGAAAAATAGAAAAAATATAAACATAATTTACTTATAATTTAGTTGCGCTATCATTAAATATAAAGTGTTTTAGTCATCATCTATTAAACCATACATTAAATTATGAATTGTAAGAGGTTGTGCAGAACTTTCATGTGTTTCAGTTTTATTGTCGTCGTAGCAAATAAATTTAGAATTATTTATTAGACAATGACACTTGTAATGCCCAATAATACCTACAACCGGGGGAACATATTCCACGGCACCTATGAATCGATATTTTTTTTGCCTTAATTGTATATATTGTGGTATTTCTTCGAGCTTAATTTTGTCTGTGCCGTTGAGATCAAATAAAATAATATCGCTCAATTCATACTTAAATCTCAAGGATTCGTTATTGCATTTCAAACAAATTTTTAAATTGGAGTCATCGATAATAACGGCATCTTCCAGTCCTCCGATTCCGAATAAATTTACGATTTCCATATTTATTGATAAAAACACTATGGTTCTTTTTGAGTGGTTGGCACATGTTTCGGTTACACATTCCTTAGATACATTGGCACTGTACAAATAATCTAAAAGTATGTGTTCAAATATAAAAGCCATATTACTTTCGCATCTATATATATTGTTTTCGCGTTTATAATATTTAGCAATAATTTCCTCTCGTAAATCATAACCATTATTTAAATTTAATGATTCTGTGAGTAATTGAATAAATTCTCTAATTAAATTGCTTGCGCATGTATTAATTATTTTTTTGATATGAACGTTTTGCTTGTATGCAAATGCTACTAAAAAGAAAACTGAATCAAACGCACATGTATTAGTAAATTTCATACTTTTATTAATAGAATTTACTAAATTCCCATTTCGCAAAAACAACACTGAGATATTCTTTGTAGAATATCCCTCTCCCCCCCAGTTTTCAGTATATGATGGCTTTACTGTAAAAATGGAATCAGAAGAAAATGATTGTTTTGTGTTCATTTTAATTTTTTTACACTGCATTTTGTTTTTCGTTATTAACTTCCTTTTTCGGCCCTTGTTTGTTTGTTTTTTTGATCTTTCTAGAGTTACGTTAAGATTTTTCGCAGCTATTCTTGTCTCCCCTAATATAAAATTGTAATGAATTTTTATGAATTCATCCACGTTGTACTTATGCAGACGTGTTTCAAATAATAAATGTTTTAATGTTTTGAAATAGCTTTCAATAGCTGAAGATGTTGGCGACTTGTTTTCCGATTTGTAAAAAGGACACATGACATTGCTCCACAGAGGCAGTTTAATCATTAACCTTTTAAGAGTTGACACTAGATTCGGTAAGTAATAGTCATTTGGCTTTTCTGTTTTGTCCTTTAATTCTTCCAAGATTTTTTCTTTGTTAACAAGCTCATCAAACCAACCTATGATATCGTCATCGTCAGGTATTGTAACATAATAATAATAATCGGAAAGATCTTTTTTGTCGTTTTCTTCTACTGGGTTTTCTGTATTGACCAACAAAGATTTGAGATACTGCATGGAAATTTTACAAGTTTCATTGCTTGTGAATGCATATTTAAATGTGCAAATTTTAATAATATGGCCAAGTACAGCATTTATTATTTTAAAACTTTCACACTCTTTAATAAATAAAATACTGCGAATGTAAAACATTTTAATGTTTAAATCAACGTTATCGAAGCATCGCAAGTTGTATACGTTTTTGACAAAGTGACTTGTGTCTAATCTTAAGAAAACTTCAGGCATATCGTTACTTTTACTCATTAAAACTAAAAAAGATTGTCGTAGATAGTCACGGACTGTCTGAAAAGTAGTAAAAGCCTGAACGTTTGCTGCTATTAACGCAGAAGAATCATCAGTTACAATTTCGTGAGGGGCAGTACGTACTTCGTTGTGCCATCTTTTTAACCATGACAATATAGAGTCCGTTGTGTGGTTATCAGTTATCAATTGGCAAATTGCTGTTGACTTAATAGTTGAAGATGTTACCATGGCAACATAGAGGAACATCCGTTTCGTTAGCAGAGATCCATCTGGAAGTTTGAGCGTTCGGAAGAATGATCCAGTTGCATCTACAGTCATTGTAACACGAGGAATTTTCTCTATATACGCCTTGTAGTATTCCATTTGTTGTTCACACCAATAGCACAAATGAAAGCTCGGTACTAAAGTGAACTCTCGGACGAAATTTTGATATGTTGCCATTATCGACATCATGAGAATACTCATGATTGGATCAGAGTGCAATCGATTAATTTGCCTTCTTTCGTGTTTCACTTTCCTCAAAGTTTCCAAGGTTGGTATCACTGGACAATTTACAGTGTCATCATCATTTATGACTGCACAAGCAATTTCTTTTTGAACAACTGTTGCGGGTTTATATTGTAATTTTTTCGCTAGTTGTCGTCTTTTGTACGGTGTGAGCTTCGTCTTCTTATTTGGATTGTGGGGTATATTATTATTGGTTTTAAATATATTGCAGGTTATTGTCACTATTTTGTCTGTCGCTGCTTTGCTCGTTATTTCTGAGATGGAACTACATTGTGAGCACTTTCCCTTGATCAGCACATTGTGGTCTTCATCGATCCGCTTGGTTTTGAAAACCCATGTGCATGGAAGCCTTGTAGATTCCCATAGTTTCTCTCGTAGTAAGCAGGACCACTTATACTTAGGTAGTGTTTTGTACTTTTTATGTGTTGTAGCAACATTAGGATCACGCCTGACGTAATTAACTGAGAGGGGTTCAAATTTCTTCCAGTCATATATATCCAGTAAAAAAGTGTACTGATCAACACTTTCTACTTCGTTTGTGGTGCATTTCACAGGTGAAGAAATTGGGCTTCGACATGAAGGCGAAGATGAGGTGCTTTGTGTGAGTGAACTTTCTTCATCATATCGTTGGCCAAATATCGTCTTGAAATTTCTTTTCAATCTCATGAATAACGAATACGGCGTTATTTCATTCTTCAGTTCTTGAGCGATAGTTGTAAATATAGGATTGTTGTATGAAATTTTTTCATTTCTGCAAGTAGCTGCATATTTACGAAATATATTATTCATTTGCGCTGCATCAATTTTTGGTTTTCTACCTCTTGCCATGTTTCTGTAACAATACAATATACTTAAATAATATTACTGTGCTGACGAATTCATTGGAATTTCCATAGTTTATGATTTGAAAGTAATAAACTTTTGTCTTTTAACAAAAAAATCACGGACACATGTTTAACTGCTACCGCCTTCTTAAAAGACGCCATCAAACAAAAGAAGAATTATTAAAATTTTCTTTTGTTAAACGGCTTCCTTTAAATCTTTTGTTTTTATACATATTTGTTTAACAAACGTTTGCCGTAACCTAGATCCGGGTTAGTAATCTTCATCTTACTAATATTATAAATGCGAAAGTTTGTGAGAATGTATGGATGGATAGATGTTTGTTACTCTTTCACGCAAAAACTACTGAACGGATATGGCCTCCGTGCGCGAGTCGAACTCGCACTTAGACTTTTTTTTTGTAATAATTTCAGGGGCGTAGCTTCCGCCGTATATGCTGTATCAATTATATGGGCCCCCCGGACCACGGGAGCCTCCAACGTACCTAAGAAAAAAAAACTTCCCAATATTTTTCAGAAATTGCAAAGGTCAAAAAAAGCAATTTCGTTTTACCCGAATAAAGCGTCAGTTCAAAAGTTGACAACACCTTTCGATAATATTTATTTATTTTAATGGTGTATTTTTAAATTGTAATATAACAATATAAAAGAACCATATTCCTGATTCTATAAAAGAGGAACCTTTAAAAAGTTTTAAAAAGAAATTAATTGCACTTTTATTAAATAAATGCTACTACTCCGTATCGGAGTTTTTAGCTGATACGCTTTAGCTGAGCTTGTATGTGTAATGATGAACTGCATCAATATTTGCATGCCAAAATGGTAGAATGTACAAGGATTCTTCAACATTTCTGTAACCACCTTATTGTAAATACCTACATTCTGAGCAAATAAATGAATATTATTATTATTTACAGAAAGTGTTTTTCTTCTCAGCCCTTAGACTGGATTTCAGCTACATTTACGGGCCGAAACCAAAGCAAATGCAGCGTGTGGTGTGTTAGTTTTATTAATATTTATGTGTTGTGATGAGGTCCTATCTCGTTCTCTTCTATCTGCATGAATTTTATTATTATTATGAGTACTTTTATTTTATCTCAGCTCAGGGCTGGTTTTGGCTACATTTACGGGCCGAAACCAAGTAAATGTAGCGTGTGGTGTGTTAATGTCATTTAGATGACGTGTTATGTGTAACCTCGTTTTCATCTAGAGACATGAACTTTCTACCAATTCTGCAGGTGTTAAGAATAGCAGCTTTTTGGAGCATAACGTATAGGGAATCTTTAAGGTCTATTAATTTCAGGCTATGGTGAAGATGTTTAGGAATGATACCGGTGGTGGAAAGAACTATGGGCACTATGTAAACTTTGTCTTGTTTCCATATTCTTGTTACTTCATCCTTCAGCTCTGCATATTTACCTATTTTCTCACTAATTGTCTTTTGTAAGTTATGCGTATTGGGGACTGCAATATCTATGAGGTATGTGATTTTATTGATTTTATCTTGTAGTGTTATATCCGGTCTGTTATAGTGGATGGTTCTGTCTGTAAGAATGGCGCGATCATAATAAAGCTTGTGTGTTGTATTTTCAAGTATAATTTGAGGCGTGTACTTGTAATAGGGCGTATTATCGTCTTGTGTGAGTTTGTGTTTATGTGCTAGTCTTTGATGGATTATGTTAACTATTTGGTTATGGCGGTGTGTGTAGTCCGTCTGTGTGAGAGTTGTGCATGCTCCTGTTATATGTTGGATGGTTTCGGGTTGAGTGTGACATTTTCGGCATTTATCATTTGTTATGGTAAGGTCTTTTATTATGTATTTTCTATAGTTTTTAGTATTTATTACTTGATCTTGAATTGCAATTATAAATCCTTCTGTTTCTGGAAATAATGTGCCAAGTTTTAACCATTTATTTGATGCTATTGAATTATTATTATTATTATTATTAACAAACAACAATAATAATATTGTACTTCTGGTTTTGTAAAAAATAATGAGTGAGAGGAAAAGGAAGAGAGATTTTACCAGTGGAGTTACAAAAAAAAAACTGGGGAAGTACGAGTCGGACTCGCCCATGAAGTGTTCCGTAGTAACAAGCAAAGTTTTGCTCTTAACTTTGTTTTTCATAGTGTTTGTATGAATTACAAAGTTACGTGTGCGGTTTTTGAAATTGTGCTATATCTCAAAAACTTATGATTGTATCTTGTTCAAACCAGTTTTCATTGAAAGTTTTTATTGACATTTACATCAATTTTTTTTTCCAACTTTATTATTTCAAAAGTTAAAGGCGGGGGGGACTCATTTTACGACTTTGGAAGTGTATATCTTTCAAATGATTGACTTTAGTTTTTTTTAGTAATTTTTCCATTCATATAATATTACGCTTAAAGTAAAAACAAATATCTACATCCCTGCTAGTTATGATTGTACTTATTTAAAAATGTGGAATCAAAATGATTTACAATCATTTTAAATGTTCTAAGTTAAGTTCTAATTACCTATATGATTTAATAAAACATTAAATAATAATAATCCAGCCTATTATTGTCCCACTGCAGGGCAAACATTATATATTATTATTATTTTTGTTAGTTATTAGATAGTTTTTAGTATTTCATATAAGTTCATATACATAAGATTGTAAATATTTCATAGTAAAATATCTTAACTACACGGTCATCCATACAAATAAAGAGAGAGCTCTAACATAATCATAAAATATTTAAATGCAACATACCTTAATCACTTCTGCTGAATTGTTTACATAATTTACCGAACTGACGTTACACCACAGTACAACACTTAATCGTAATTACACACGAACTGAACATTTTAATAATCAGTAGATCACTTTTTTATCGTGTTAACATCACAACGACACACTGATAACGAAACTCTTACGCTTACGTCGCTGTACCACAGAATAATAAGTACTAACGGCTGTACGCGTCGCACTGACCTGCGGAGGCGCGCGGGGGTGGCGCGTGTGAGATGCAATAGTGTGCATTACCAATCACATAGCTTAGGGGCGGAGTTGCGTCATTTAAACCAATCTTAGGGCTAGTTTTTCGTAAGTCCACGCGGACTGTAACTGTATTATTGACTTTTCAAGCAATAAACATAATTGTTTTTATATTTATGGTTTCATTTTAATTTTATTTAGAATCCTTGAATTATAATTTTTGTACAAAAATATCCACACGTTTTCGAAAAAACAAGATGTCCACAATGTAAACACTCGAAATAAGGATAGACTACACTTGCCATCATCACGAATAAAGATGTTAAATGAAAGTCCTTACTATATGGCAGTAAAAATATATAA
Organism: Catocala nupta; assembly: GCA_963675205.1. NCBI lineage: Eukaryota > Metazoa > Arthropoda > Insecta > Lepidoptera > Erebidae > Catocala > Catocala nupta. Next base: position 19,245,283 of record OY776078.1, read on the forward strand.
TAAGTTACCCAAACTTATTAAAGATGCCAATACACTACCTCAATTCAACAAAAAAATTAGATCTTATTTAATTCATAACTGCTACTATACACTGACAGAATACCTAGAGCACAAGATAAAACTCGATGACACACAGAAAGACAAACAAATTAACATGACGATCTGCAACACAGTAACGCTTTAGTTTATTTACTTAATACAGAATATATTATATGATAATAAAATAGACATGTAAAAATTTAATAATATAATTTAGATGTACTCATAATTTAAAAAATTGTAACTACTAGCAAAAATACATTTATTATTATTAGAAAATTGCAATGCTTGTAGAAGGCGCTGAGTTGTAAGCACTGTACGTATATTTAAGATCTTTATGTATACACTTAGTACGCAATAAACGCTTTGACTTTGACTTTGACTTTGACTTTGACTTTGAACAATAAGTAGAAAGTATTCTGTAAACAATAAGACATGGTCACCCTATCGCACCACATACTGATAATGTTCTACAGCTTCTGAAATATAACCTTAAGAATTTTTATTGTATTTTTACTAGTTTTGACAAATTAAAATCTAGGTATTACAAAAAACTCCAGACCTCTGCGATGCTTTTTCAGCGAGATACAGGCGAAATAACGTTTTATTCACCGTTTCGATGGCGTGGCCATATCGTTTTAGTCTTATAGCTCCTGAAATATAAACCTAGGAATTTTTGTTGTATTTTTCCTAGTTTCGACAAATTCAAATCTGGGTAATTACAATAAACTACACACCTCTGCGATTTTTTTTCAGCGAGATACAGGCGATAGCGTTTTCTCCACCGTTTCAATGGCGCGGCCATTCGGTTTTAGTGTTATAGCTTTTAAACTATAAACCTGAGTATTTTTTTTATATTTTTACAAATTTTTTACAAATTAAATCTTGCATTTGCGTAAATTTCAGGTCTCTACAAGGCTTAGTTTTAAAGATCTCAGTGGCCGCGCGGTTCGCCGCGTTTCAATGGCGCGGCCATGTTCAAACCCTTATAACTTTTTAACCGTATCTTTGACAAATTTATGGTTTTGGGAATCAACTTTGACAAATTTCTACAAAAAGTTGTCATGGTTTTTTTTAAAAAAAAACGCTATGGCCGCGCGGTCGAACTGGACACGAAATTTCAAAAGCAAACTCCATTTCAACTAATAATAAAAATGAAATGTTTCACATTAGATAACTGACTGAGATATTTGTGCATAATCTGTAACATAGTAACTAGTAAGAAGTGATTTTCTAAATATCTTTTCTCATAATACAGATACATGACTGCTGCTAGGGAAGGCGACAATATTGAAGTTGAAGCTGTCACAAAGAAAACAGGCAAGAAAATCGCCTTCCTTGAGGTGCAAGTTCGGAACAAAGACAAGAATCAATTGTTGGCAACAGGAAGACATACAAAGTATATAGGAATTTAAATATGTAGTTCAAATCTCACTGTGATAGAATATTTTATTGTATAGTAGGTATACATAATGTAGTAGGTATTTAAAGAAGTCATCTAAATGTTGTGATATTTGTAATCCTGTGTAATACAGAACTTGTGCAATAAATATTATATATTGAATCAAATTGTGTTATATAATTTTACTATAGTCTGGTCATGGGAAGCTTAAAAATAAAACCACTTTTTCTTTTTGTAACTTTATTTCACACTACGGCTGTTAACATATAGATTATGGCATTATAATAAATATGTTGAATATAAGTTAATCTGAAAATTGCCTTCACTGGGTTTTATTGTAAACAATGCTGAATATGGAACTGTTTCTTATTTTTGTCATCTTATAAGACTAGCCAGAATGTTGCCAATATCATTGCAGCTTTCTCTCTCTATCATTACAATAAACACTAAAATAGATAATACAATAAAATGGTCACAATAAGCAAAGGATAGAAATATCATCATTTATAATCACTCACAAACTATTGGATGACTGAGTTGAATATGTTAATATTAATAATTATTGTCCGTATTTAATACAGGTATTAGAGACACGACAGTAGAATAAATTGGCGATGGCTGGAGTATAGCATGACCCGTCCGTGTGGGATAGAACTAGGGTTACCAACCGTACTTTATAATAAATTAGGTATTGTACGTTGCCCCCTCGCTCCCGGCCGTAGTTCAGTCTATGGTCCGGAGTGAGAGGTTGTGGAACGCCGTCGCCTCCTATTGCGAGGAAGTGATTTCCATCAAGGAGGCGGCGGAGCGGGAGAGGGAGCGTTTAAACCCTCTCCCCAACCGCAGAGCCGGGCGCCGGAGGGCGCGAGATGACCTCCAGCCACCCTGAGGTTTGACCTGAGGGTGGCGGGCTTTGTGGGCCTGCCCGCCATCCGTTCAGCACCAGGTCCGAGAGGCGGCGTGCGTGTTCCCACGCGCGCCTCTGTTTCGAGTCCGTCTCCCCTTTAGGGGGCAGACAGTAAGGTTTTATAACGAGTGAGTTCCTTTGGGTAGAGGCCTGCCGTTTCATACGGCGGGCTGAAACCTAGGCGGGGTCGCGACCGCATGGGAAAGTGATTCGCGCGGCCCCGCTGTTAGTGGTTTTGTTGAGGAACACCGTGATAGGTTTAGGCGGTTTACCGGGAGGTACATTATTTCTTATTCCATCTTTCGTTTACCCCGGCGAGTCCGACATAATCCCTTCGCCCGCCCCCGCGGAGGGACATGCGTCAAAGCATTCCCCAAGTAAAAAGATAAAAAAAGGTATTGTACGTTATTTCGGGTAAACGTACTTTATATTTTATTAGGAAAATAAAGTACTTCAAAATACTTTATTTAATTTACATACGATGACCGGTAATTAATGGATAACCTGGAAATGTCTTATAGTGGAAACGACGGCCGTTCGGAAAAAAATATGAAAAAAAGTACTAACTACTACCTGAGATATGTGTTTTTTTAATTACCATGTATAACGTATACTACGAACATAAATGAATGAAATCCATCGGTTTCTTGTTGTTTTATTATTAAACACTAATTATGCTAATAGATAGACAGTCCAAAGTATGCTATATTAGCTTGCACTTTTTAATATATATTTTTATTTAATTTTTTTATTACTTTTATTTATTTTTCCTGAACGGCCTTCAGTTCTACTATAAGACATTTCAAGGTTATCTATTAATTACCGGACAGCCTGTATGTCAACTATCACCGGCTTTATTTAATTGTAAATAAAAGCAATTGTTTATCTATCTTAATATAGATATATTGCAAAGATCCAGTTACGACGTTCCTTGACAATAAATATTTGTTAGATGCCACTAGCATCAACAAAACTATGGTAGCAGAAAGGTAGGTAAAATGAATAATACCTACTTTATTATGAGAACTTGTACTTTTATTTTTACCTTAGATAGTAAATAGGTATACTTTATTCGTTCCAAATAAAGGTGGCAGCCCTAGATAGAACCCCCAAAAGTAGGTACATATCGATAACTATGCCGCTAAAATTACGCGGGTCTTTGGTTACCCTTGTTTTTAAAACAAACTCTAGTTTAACGTAAAATAGTAATTAATGCTTTGTTAGTCATTTGCAGAGCTACAAATTTCATAACCACTATTATTAGACGAAAGTTATCGTTATCGGTATTTAAGTGTAAAACCGTAAAACCGTAGGTACCTCACCACAAACATATGATTGCCATTTTTCTTTTTAAGCCCCGAATTACATATATAATGCAATAATAGGTTATCATAATTACTAAGATAGGTACCTACTTAAATATTTTCAAAAACTTGTTTATTACCTATACCTATTGATTTAAAATTGATTACAATGTTAAAGGTTGTATAGATGTAAAATTGATTACAATGTCATACCTATTACTGTTAAATTGATTACAATGTCTATATTGATTTAAAATTAAATACAAACTATTTTATTTAAAATTGCTTATAATGTATACTGTTTTAAAATTTTTAAAGTGTATATTGATATAAATTTTATAAAATGCATAACTAAAATGAATTAAATTCTAAAATACTGAATATTAAAATTAATCAACAATAATATACGAAATATGGAATATTAATTAAATACAAATGATATATTATTAACAAATGCTAACATTCAAGTCATAAGATAACCATTGAAATATAAGTTCTACGTACTAGAGGTGACATCTCAACTAAATTGTTACTTATCCAGAGCCAGCTGTTATTGGGACGACAAGTTTGAGTGCAATATTAACGAGATGGGTATAAAAACCCAGGATTCAGGCTCTTCGTCTTCATGTGACTTTTTTTCATCAGCTTTTTGTAATGTTCCACTTTCTCCATTGGACTTCCAAATCACTCTGTTGGTAGATATCCCCCAACCTTATGACCTTGTGACCCCTATATCTCGGGGGTCTTTTGACACACAAGGCCCATATTCAAACTGGACCGCGGGATGATCCCAAGGTGTCTGCACACCAAGTTACAAGTCAATCGGTCCAGTGGTTCCGGAGCTATGCCTGTCACTAACAAACTGTCACTAACAGACAGACACACAGACCCACATAGTGTTTTCATTAACTTCTTCGAAGACTCGGAGGTTAATAAAGCAGGAGCGTAATAGGACCATATGTTTTAAATAATTTTGCACTCCAATGTCTCCTCTAGTATGTAATACCTACCTATATATTAACTTAATGCGGCGCGTACGTATTTAATCTGAATAAAAAAATATTAAATGATCTATGATTATTGAATATTGTTAAGATTGTACTTATGTATTTAGTAGTTTATAGTTAGATTCTATGAAATTACTGGTAAAACTATACTTCATTCATAAAGTTAACAAATCGTGCTAAAGTGAAAGGTGACTGGGTTTGATTTCTTGTGACATTCGTGCTACAATAACACTGATTAAAGTCTCAAATACAATAGAGTTATGATAATGTTAGTCAATAACTGAAAATTTCGGTAAGATGATAAAAATCTCATTGTAGCTATAAAGTAACCAAAACAAATTACGTTAGTATACTTTAGATAAAGATAACTTAATCCTAATTAGTTGGACCACATAGATAGGATTAAAGCTAATAGTGTAAAATATATTTAGAAACATTTTAAAGACACTTAAAAATAGTTAGGATTAAATAGCTCGAAACAGTATTCAGTATTAGTTGCAATTTATTCCAATTTGCAGGTTTCTTCCAGGTATTCAATACGTTTTTTCAAAGATGCGATAGTGCTTTCAATATTATGCTGCGTCTCTTCTAGATTATTAATGCGTTCTTCTTCAACGGGTGTATCAACAGCGTTGACATCTCGACGTGCGCGGCGCTCAGCACGGTCCAGAACATCGTTGTCGCCACAGGTTTCGCAGTCAGCCCAGTAACGTAAATCCATCGACGGCAAGTCATCACAAGATATCAGTCCATCCTGTACCTCAGGCAGCAAGAACACATTTTCGCCAATCGTATCAATCTTGTCACCATTGTCACACAAAACACGTGCCAAGGTAGTCAACTTTATCTGTCGCAGTTGGTCAGGCTTGAACATCGATGGGTTCTCATACCAGAAACGATCTCCATCCCGTAGACGTTTAAACTGTTCTACTAATAAACAGCGGAACAACGGACCAACTTTGCCGCCTTCTACTTGGTTTTCTAGTATGCCTCCAACCCAAACGTCAATGTTATGCACTGATCCATAAAGTTCCTTCAGCTTTTTACGTACATCAACATCTGTTATTTCACCAGCAAGGTCGTCAAAATCATTTACTTCGGACATATTGCAAAATTGGCGCCATTTTGTGTAAGATGGGATTGCGTGGTCACGGCTTCTTTGGATATTAATTGCAGCTAAATCCAGAGCAACAGCGTGGGCAGTATAAAACAGTTTTTCAGTTAGCTCAGAGTTCAAATTTTGTGTAGGCGTCTTCAATTTAGCCGGTGTTGTAAACATTCCTCTAAGTAATGGATCCACTCCTCCTTCATCAACAAGTCTCCAAGGTGAGAAAAAGGCATGACGAAGTAAAAGGTGGCCTTCGGGGATAGTTTCAAAGTTTTCATCATAACGGTGCAGTATAGGATTAATCAATGAATGTCCAAATCTTAAAGCAGCAGTAGCAAAAACGTTAGAAATCGAGGGGTTTAGGTTGGGGTCGTATTCCTTATAATCGCCAAGTTGCCTGTACCCTTCCGGGCCAAGAACGATAGGTAACCAATGCTGGTAGGTAATAACTTGCACCTGAGCCCCAATAATTTTCCTAGCTTCTTGATAAACTCGGTCGCCATCCCAAAACGGATTGAGAACTTTAAGCTGAACAGCAACTCGGTTATGTTCCCGCATCCAAATTGTATGCATAGCTGCTAAACCAATTTGCTCATTAGCCCTTATATCACCTGCTACGAAACAATTGCGATTGCTCTCTTCCAGGTTACGCCTGCAGTCCATTCCATTAATGCCCACGGTAGGCAGTAACGGTTTTCTACCAGGAAAAGTAACACCTACACGTAGCAATCCATTTTCATTAGTAAGATCTCTTAAATCCTCAGCTACAGCTTTTTCAAATCCATACACCTGAGAAGCATCAATATATGAAGTAAGTTGATTAATTTGTTCTCGTGGTTGCAGTGTGCCAAAAAGAACAGATGTCACTCCTGAACCACAAACTGCACTCGTTCGAACAAAATCAATGCAGCGACGATTGGAAATCCGAGGGTCGTTGGCGGGCACATCAATCGGAAAACATGGTGCAGCATAGTCGCAAGTTTTTTTACAATCTACACCATCCCATGTTTGAGAGCTTACAGATGGTAAGGCATGATCCAGATCGTGATCTAGCCATTGACCCCATTGCATTGTCATGTGGCTTATCTGAATATCTTCAGATATATCTTCAGTTGTAATAATAGCAGTAGAGACCAAACGTGCACTGGGCAACGTGAAACCGTTGTATTTTACACCTTTATTCCATCCTACAGGTTCGCTAAATCCGTTTTCGTAAATAGGGAAAAGAATTCTTCTAAATCCGCTTAAAGATGAGCCCCACGTAGGATTCGCGAAATTATTACAACTGCCATCGTAGCTACGATATTTACTATGATAGCACATGTCGGAACAGTCATCTTTTTCTCTGTGAGCAACACAACCAGATAAACGAGCGATGACCTGAAGATGTTGATTTGACAATACGTTTTGATAATTAAATGGTTCCGTTGAGGTAACTTTATGTCCGCTTGTTATGAATTCTTTTACTTTGTCCAGGGTTCTTTCGTATATTTCGGCTGCCCGTGCTACTTCCCTAGCTGGAGCATTTGGGAACCTAGCTACTCTGTAAAGTGCGTGTATATCTGGTTTGCTGGTGTTACTGTTATTAAATAATTCTTCCATGGTCCTTTCAATGGCTAAATCAATATCCCTAGTTGCTTCAGTTAACGCTATGTTGACGTATTCATCGCCAGGTAAAATACGATCTTTAACCGTTAAGAAAGCAGAAGCAGTATCGCGTCCATAGTCATTATGAACAGAGCACTCGTATCGGCCTGTATCGCTAACCGTAAGATTATTGATGATTAAACTTCCAATAACAGTGATAGAGTATTTTTCGTTTATATTTAAATATGAACCATCCTTTTGCCAGTCGACTGTAGCAGGCGGTTCACTTTCTATTTCACACGGCAGTTGGACCGATGTTTCTTTAAAAGCGTCTGTATCCTCTGGTTTTAATACGATACGGGGCTTAATAATTTCAAAATCCTCTACCGTGAGTAAGGCAGAAGATTCGATAGATCCTTCCGTATTTTTGGCTTTGCAATGATATATGCCCTCATCGTCAGATGAGATCAAGGTAAGAGTCAAATTTTGATTTTCGTTGTTTAGAATAATATTTTCGTCGACAATAAGGGGCAACGTGTCTCTGAACCAGTTAATTTGTGGTTTTGGTACACCTTTCGCTGAACATGTAAACTCGGCCTTGTCTCCAACTTTAACGGTTTTGTTCTTGGGCACGACGGTAAAAGCAGGCGCGACTAAAACAAATAAATCAAATTAAAAAAACGTTTGGTAAACAAATAAAATCAACAGTAATCTAACTTGATATAGTTATATGTAACTATATCAAGTTAAATTACTGTTGATTTTATTTATTATCACGTCACAGTGGCTATACATTATGATGTATAGGCACTGTGAAGTGATAATTACACAAAACAATTTGTATCAAAATGTTGTGTTTAAAATATATTAAGTTCATTATATATTATGTTTATAGACCTCGCATAATTTTAATATTTTCCTGTTTAATATAATTACTACGATATTGGAAAACTTGAAAACTTTCACTATTAGGGCTGGCTTATCCAGAAACAAGTTAGTTCTAGGACAAGTCTTATAAGTAAGTGCCGACATACTTTTTCAAAATGTGTCATGTATGTTGCCAACGATACAATATTTTACTTACCCATTACTTCAAGAGGTACAGATACAGTGACTTTCCCGTTAATGTTTTCAGCTTGACAGGTGTACGAGCCAGCGTCGGATTCATCAATATTCTTTATAGATAAAGATCCATTTCGGTGTATAGCGATACGTTCATTTAATAATATCCTTTCGGCGTTAAAAAGCCAGGCGATATGTGGTTTTGGGTGGCCACTAGCTACGCAATCGAAGCTGACATAACGTTGGTTCAACTTGGCGAGTTGTTTTAGCGGCAGCAATGTAAATATAGGCGGCTCTGAAACTAAATAAATATATTAAAAATAACTAGTGGCACATTAAAATATTATAAAAAATTACAATGTTTTTTTAAGTATTTACCATGTTGTTTGTTGTTTACAATAATCTTAGCCGCTTTCGAGTGTACTTCGCCGGCGGAGTTTTTAGCCATACATTCAAAATATGCGCCATCATAATCGCTAATATCGTGTACCATCAATGTTCCGTTGTCCATAATCTCGTAGCGTGTGCTGTCGATGGGTACCTCGTTGGAGTCTTTAAGCCACACTATCTCGGGTTCGGGCTCACCGCTTGCGACGCAGCTGAACATCGCGGCCTCTCCAAAACTGACAGTTATGTCTTGCGGATCCTGTTCTATTTGCGGCGTTCCTGAAGTTAAAACATTTATGTTATACAGTGCATTAAGGATGACGTTTTGTTCTAAAAGATCAGTACAAATAAGTGATACGTACGACATTGGAAATCGTGTACGTCCATTAAAGAGAGCGGCATTCCCGTAACTGTCTTTGGATGATAACAAGTGGCATCAATGAACATATCGTTATGCTTGGCCATCATCTTGACAAGCCACAGCATAGCACAATCGCAGATCAAAGCATTGCTATCCAAACGCAACTTGCGCAATTTGGGCATGCCAGAAAAGGCCCCTGCAGGTATCTTCTTTATACGGTTGTTATGTAAATACCTGAAATTAGCAGTCGTATTAAAACCCTAATTCTGCATTAAGTATCAATAATCTGTGGCGGAATGAACTTTAGAAACATTAAAGCAATGCACGAAAAAACGCCAGCCTCTGTAAAATTATTCACAGGCCACATATTTTTTATTTCTACGGGGATCGAACCCGGCTAATGAATATTGCAGAATTTGATAATTGAAACGAAAATTGCGGCATTTGTGAATAATAGAGCTTTTAAATAAAAGTACATTGAATAAATATTATTTTGTTGTATTGATTATATAACGGTTCCACATTCCTAATTAACCAATAAAACTGGCATAGGTAGTGCATTTAATTAAACAAATGTAACGTAACAGTAGGTGCTTATACTCACAATCTCTCCAAACGAGGTATATTGGAGAATGTCTGAGGATCAATGTGATGAATTTCGTTTATATGTAAATACCTGAAAATTATAACATACCATAAATTATTGTCATTTGATACACGCCGTTCGCTAATAACTAATAAGGATGTACGTTTCCCCTATTATATAGTGTTGTATAACTAAACAAAGACTAGGTATCGAATAGAGAGAAATTCCAAATTTCATTTTAGAAATAACATAACATATTGTTTCGAAATTAAAGAGAGAATAGGTCTACGTCTCTCATTTAATGTTTCGCATTGCACTTCAACTTCAACTAATGAGCTACAATCAACACTCTTTACTGTATATGTTAAAAGAATAAGGACCGATTAAAAATAGCAATGAAACATACAAAATTAGTATTGGACATAGAATGATTCCTATTTTTTATATAGGTAGGTAAATATGAACAGTTTTGCGCTGACAGTACATAAATGATAATATAGGTACGTGACGTCGGGTCTTCCGCTAGTGCGATCATATTCTTAGTTGACACGGATAGTATATATTATGTAGGTAACTACCTAAACATTAGGTCGATTTGTCCATTGTTCGTTAAAAACAAAATATCGTTTTAATATTTCAAATAAATCTCTGGATTATATGTTCATTAACATTTTGTAATTCCGAATAGTTCGCATAAGTCCTCACTATATAAAATAATTTGTGTTCATTATGGTATTGAATTATTTCAACTGTTATTATAAAATAAACCTGCGTGCATTGCGCGCTAGTTTATTTTGGATTTATCGACTGCATTTTGAGGCTAAGTTATTATACCTACTAGCTAATTTAGTATTGACACGTTTCATAATATTCAGCTAAAACGTTGTACAATATTAGACCATTGTAAATTCTCTATTCACATATTGTAGTTACGGTGTACATTTATTTATACAATTTGTTATTCTCTAGAGTCTACATATCGGAAAGGGAGTTGCAAATACCTAATTACGTTTTAGCTACGGACAAGTTAAATTATGACTTATTTTTTATAGAATGTGTCAAGAATTATCTGTCCGTAGGTAAAGCGACTCGTTTTTTGATATAGAAATTGGGTCATACAAAAAAACAACAACTTTAATGTCTCCCAGTTTAGAACATGGATGAATACAGATATAATTTGTTAAAACTGTCGTAACTTGTTCATTATCATGGCTATTTTACTTGCTTTGGGATAAGCACGGAGTACACACAGCGACACATCAATCTAGACTGTTTGGACTTTGAACTATTAGAAGTTGAACGCTGCGAATCGTGCGAGAGTGATTTATTTTTTTGTTATGCTCTATTCTTACCATTACATCGACACCACTATGCACTGTCCCTTTCCGACAATTCTCTATTTTCTATGTAGCGTAGCCGTGTGTACCGTACCTACTTTCACGGATACGAATATTCAATGTTAACATGCAACTGATATTGTCAACATGTCATGAGAAGAGCATTGAATAGGAACTTTATATCGATCTAAGCACTAACCTACGCCGGAGGAACCGCGCGCTTTCATATTGCCTTAAACTTGATATGTACAGTATACCTATATGTATATGTAACTACTTACCCACGCAAAATCGATGCATACTTTTGTGAACAAATAATATTCAGTTATTATTGGTATATATTTTTACAAATAGATCAATATGAATTTATGTATGTACCTATATATTATTATCTACTAGTGGCGTGAAGCTAACACGGAATACCGAATTTTAAGAAGAAGAATGGCAGAACTATCTTTAGTCTGACATGTATCTGACTGTAATCACATGGCAGGGTAGGTATAATTATTTTGTGATAGCTATTGCATAAATATGCCTAATGTATTAGGTTATATTATTGGTAAGTTGTATTATTTCTGGATGACGTTTGGTTAAAAGTATCAGCTTTATCTCTCGCCTACTAAAAATATAACTCCAAATTTTCTTTGTAAAAATAAAAAAGGTTAGACTAGTTAGGTTAGATTGATTTCAATACGATTTTATAAGATAAAATATTACACAGGTAGGAAGCTAAATGCAATGAAATGAAGATTGCGTTTTCAGTCCAGTTTTAAAAAGTAATAAGTAGTAAATAGTCAAGGTTTCATTCACACTTCGCGACTGTTTGCAACACGACTCGTAACCGAGTTTTATAAAATCACAAGTTTCTTTGTTCCTTACGAATGTAAAGTTTTGTACAGGTAGGTACCAGTACGGCGTAATTTGTAAAGCCCCATTATATTAAACGGCACTCTTCCTATTGCCACTAGTTAGGTACCCCTTGGCAAACACCGGTAAAGTAGAAGAATTGATACCCATTCAAAAAGATCGATTCATTTAAATACTGAATTGTTTATTTTTAAGCCAATGTATGTTGAAGCAGGCCTAATGCAGAATAGCAATGAAAGTAAAGTGAATTTATGATTATTCAATTCATGCACGCATTGTGCGCCTGTAAATTACTAACAATACAGCCACACATTCAGGTTGAAAATGAAATGTTATGCAATGCTTGCCGAGCCGAGCTTTAGGTAGTTATCCCGAAAAGAATAATTTAATCTGAATCAACATTTCAGAAAAGAATGTGTCCGAGGACATGACCTGACATTTGTCTCGTTCTCATGCTTCCGATTGTTATTGGCCGATGGATGGTCAAAATAAAACTGTAGGTAATCATTTTAGCGACGATTTCAAGCACTTAGTTATATGATACGGACGTAAATCAATGATATTAAAGTAGTTTTTAAATTGCATAAATTATCGTCGGCGAGCATACTGAATTGAGAACAATTGAGTGTTGATCTTAATTTAAAAATCTTATTCTAATCGACGCAGTCGACACGCACGTTTATGTATCCTGTGGTTTGTTATGTCAGTTTAATAATATCTACACTTTCTATTTCATAGTCAGTACAATTAATTAATACTACACTGAGAAAAACAAATTATTTAGAGTTCGAACTAATGCACCTGCCATCTATCTAGTCGTGTTATATCGTGAGTCCTCTAGATAAGGTAATATATGGTAGAGATACTCATATTCTAAAAACCGAAACCTAAGTTTCTCTACCTACCTAAGCTGCTTTGAGTTTCTCTAATGAAGTCTGCAGAGAGCAAGCTCTAATGGACGGTACCATTTCACATGCTATAAATATGCCATGCCACGTGAAAATTATACTGCATTAATTGGCTCAGCTCGATATACGAGTACATACTTACAACAAAACTTACTGTCATGGTTGCCTGGAATAGATACATAAGTAAATTTTTAAATAATTGTACATACCTACCTAACTGAACATAATCGCACGCTTATATCCACGAATAGATAAGCAGGGTTGTATTACGCTCAAATTTGCTCCAGCTATGCACTTAGATCTTAAGTAATTCGAAGGCATTTACAAGATCCTAGAGCCGCCAGACGCACATTTTTATAGCAAAGCTTATGTTTCCACGGTAAATGTGTGACATACATATATGTAGGTAAACACCATACGTATGCATACTCGCTATATTATATGTTTCATTTACCAGTTAATCGGCACAAAATGTATAGAAACAAACATATTAATATATAATATCATGGCTGATTTCTATAAACATATGTATGTTATATACAGTATTGTTAAAATCCAACGTTTGGTACCTAACTATTGTCAGACGCCTTCCATGTTCCATTACTGCTTTCAAAGTAAAGGTAGTAATAAAATGGGAGACATAAGTCACAGTACCTTGGTACTGTGACTTATACTTTATTTTTTTTATATATTTGAGTGATTATTGTGGGATATATTGTAAGCAGTCAATCAATCTGTGAGGCCGATTGGTTTCCCAGAGGCGATAAAGGTCTGCAGTGAATACCTACCGTATCTCATACTATAATACTTTTAAACTATGGGTACTATGAATAGTACCTAAAGTTTAATACTATTATAGTATTAAACTATAGGCAACTGTTGTAATATTTTTGGCTTAGATTTGTGCTTAGGGTTACTTTACCATAATTGCCTGTAAGTCGGGCTCTAGATTATCAAATCTCGCTGAATTTTCAGCCATAAATGTTTAATATATGTATGTATACAGGGTGATTTTGAAATCGTGTAATTCCTTTTAACCACGCATTCTACTGGTGATATAGAATAACCCTGACCATATTTTTATTTAATTAGAATTACTTTTTTTGAAAAATTTATGTTCCGTTTTTTTCGTGAAATGGTGTCAGATAGTCATATGTTAACCAACCGAGGCAATTTTAATTTTTTACTAATTAAAATAAAAAAACATTAATAATTAATGTCGTAAATAATAACGGGCGGTCCTTTTTATTGCCCCCTATTATTTACGACATCAGTTATTGTTATGTTATTATTTTTAAATTAGCAAAATATTAAGATTGTGTCAGGTGGTTAAAATATGACTATTTGAAATCATTTCATGAAAAAAATCTGTACTCTAATTTTGCCGAAACCATTATTCTAATTAAGAAAAAATATGGTCAGGGTTATTCTATATCACCAGTAGAATGCGTGGTTAAAAGGAATTACACGATTTCAAAATCACCCTGTATATTATAACCGGTATTTCATTTTACAGAAAACTATGTATTTGAAGGTAGTACATAAATTAGATACTGGCATGCCATTAAGGTAGGTGCCTCTTAGCTTCGCACACACTCACGGGAGACCTACTTCGCGAACAATCGGCCTACGGATTGGCGTTTAAAAGTGTATTTAAATAGCCACCTGAACAACACATAAAAAGGCAAGCCAAGTCTGACCTTGGAATGGCGTAGTTTCCTTCATTTTGCCAGGACCACCTTTAATGTATAGCTTCTGGGAGAAGTAATGGACCATGGATACATAACCATGTTGTAAAACATATTTAAAACCTAACCATATTAGCAATGTAGTAAGTTACTACAATTCTTTTGTACCCTTGGCACCTATCTGGAAAAGGACCTCAATGACAAACTAGCGGATATGCCTACGTTGTTGTGGGGTTTGGTAGGTATCTCACTATATATTGCCGTCTACTACGCATAGTTCTAAAAAGGATCTCTTCTTTTCGCATAATGATTTTTCCAATATACTTTGGTATACTTAATTCAGTGTAATATTTTGGTATAATAATTGATTGCCATGATTGTTTTGGCATATACAGTTAATGTTAACATAATAATTTTTATATCAGCTTTTGCCCGCGGATAAGTTCACGTAAAAGTAGGTTAGGTAAGAATTCGTAAATAAGCTTAAAAAAGATATGCGTTAGCTGTTATGCGTAAATATTATTGCGATAAACAAAATAATAGGAAATCTTCTTAAGTGCGTACCTAATGCAACGGAATATTTCTTGACAGTAACTGCAAACACTTCGCCTAATCGAATCGAACCGGTATCGTACCTACAGCATACACAGCATTTATATTCACTACTATTGCATTAATAAAGTCTATTTTAATACAAAACTATTTAAAACTAGCTGTTACCTGCAATATTGCCCGAATCCGAATTTAACAAAAAAAGTATTTATTCCAAGTGGATCCCCAGTTTTTCCTAAAATAAAACTTGCTCCTTATGACATCAGCTATCTGCCAGTGATAGACCTATCAAAATCGGTCCAGCCGTTTCAGAAATTAGCCGGTACAAACAGACAAAAGACAAAAATTAAAAGAATATTTTTTTATTTATGTACCGTATATACTTTCTTAAGTATGCATTTCGTAAAAAGCTGTCATTTTGATATTAGGTACGTACACACAGACGGTTCAATTTTATTATTTGTATAGATTCATTCTAGAATAGATAGATATGTAGATTTGTTGTGACATGACTAGCTTACTCATGATGTAACGTAATACTATGCTAAATTTGACAATGTAGCCGTCCAATCTGTGCTTAATCACATGTGTCCGTGTATGGAGTGGAGTGCCTTTTAGATAATGGCGTAGTAACTGGCTAGGTCGTGTGTCGCCTGACGATGAGGCTCTGTGATAGCTGTGTTGGTCTCTGCAAGTCCCAACACGACAGTAGAATACAAAATATGGCCATTTAAAAATACGTGCCTATACCTAATCCTAACTAATATTGTAAATGCGAATGTGAGTTTATTTATTTGTTACGCTTTAACGCCTTAATTACTCGACCGATCATCCTGTAATTTCACATAGACGTTCTCAAGTGAACAGAAAAGGACATAGGGTACCTTTCATCTAGAAAAAAGTATTGTTACTAACTACTAACCTACGCGAGCGAAGCCGCAAACAAATCCTAGTTAACCTCTAGGTCTACTTCTAAGAGGTTAATGGGAACACTATGTGGGTCTGTGTGTCTGTCTGTTAGTGACATTTTGTTAGTGATAGGCATAGCTCCGGAACTACTGGACCGATCGACTTGTAACTTGGTGTGCAGATACCTTGGGTCATACCTCGGTTGAATTTGAATATGGGCCCTGTGGGTCAAAAGACCCCCGAGATATAGATCACAAGGTCATAAGATCAGGGGATATCCACCAACAGAGTGATTTGGAACTCCAAAGGAGAGGCTTTTGCCCAGCATGAGAACATTACGAAAAGCTGATGAAAAAAAAGAGTCACATGAAGACGAAGTGGTTGAAACCTAGGTTCTCTCGTTTAGTAATGGTACAACGTAATTCCTTACTCCATTAATACTTCTTGGTTTTAAAGCAAAAAGTACCTATGCCTGTTGCTTGCATTTAAATTAAAATACAAATAGCAAAGCCATTGCGTGCGCATAATTGACTTAAGAATCCAATTCTATTACAAGAAGATAAATTAAGCTTGAAGAACTGTATCTATTGTACTTATTCTATAAAAGCTCCAATTTTAAATGTACTCGTTTCAAGACTACGGACGGCCAATAAAGTGGTCCATCAGTTTAAACATAAATTTCTGTGAAAACTAATTATCAATAAAGTTGTCTTTTCTATTTTGATAGGCATGACGTAAATATATTGATAAAGAGAACAATGGTCGCTGTCATAATATTATTGCAAGTAGAAATCGAACTTGTTTCATGACGTTCAAAATAACCTCAACCGTAGCGAGGTAGACCACACTTTTAGCCGACTGTATCTTAAAAATCGGCGCTTTGCATCTAAAATCTAAATTGTGTATTTATGGAGTCAAATGACCGAAGGAGTCCGGTCATATAGACTGTGTGTTATATTAATCACACGATCTCGCCCACATTTTGCGAGCTATAAGTATTAGGTAACGGCAGCATAGAGTAATTTGGAGGAGACCCAATTACACTTTGTCCAACCGAGGCTCTCAGTTACCACATATGTAGATTAAAATGTATAATACATATACGCATCATGTTTTGTCTGACTAGGTGCGTTTAATATTCTTAGAATATGAAACGCACTTATTTATAAAAAATCTTCATACATTGGGTATAAATACTCAGTAAGTGTATTAAACGTATAGAAAAATAATGACTCAATAAGTTTTTGTAAACCTTTATTAATATATAATCATATAATTAAACTGTCTGCCCTATATTTAAACTGTCCCACTGCTGGGCACGAGCCTCTTCTTAGTGTGTTTTAGACCATGCTGGCCAATTTTATTAAATTACTGTAGAATATACCCAAGGCAGGTTATTTGTTTCATGCATGAATATGACGATAAGTTTTTAGAATGTTTCTTATTAAATAAAACGTTATAAACCTCTTGTAAGTTTTGTGGATATGATTATAGTTATAACGAGCAAATCCTAACTAATATTATAGGTACATGAGAATGTGAGTTTGTTCGTTTGTTACACTGTCACGCTGTAATTACTCGACCGATCATCGTGGAATTTCGTATACACGTGGTCAGGGATACAAAAAATTATATAGGAGGTACAGTAAAGTACTATCCTCGGGGGATAGCAATTTATGGAGATAATCTAGATGAATGCTTGGGAATTCTAGTATTTAAAAAGCAGCACAGCGGTAGTAAATGCAACAGCTGTGTATGACGTTTTCGATCCAACTTGAAAAGCGGTATTCTGTAAGGCATATCTCAAAAGCAGAATGGAATCTAGCCGTATGCCCGATACGGCATCAAGTTTTCGTATTACTTAGCTCCGAACAGCATAGTTGGCGAAATGTGGCTGTAAGATACA
Source organism: Catocala nupta (assembly GCA_963675205.1). Lineage (NCBI taxonomy): Eukaryota > Metazoa > Arthropoda > Insecta > Lepidoptera > Erebidae > Catocala > Catocala nupta. The sequence goes on from OY776078.1 coordinate 19,263,200, forward strand.
TCTGCTAGCCCTTTCGGTAACACAAGCGTGAATCTATGTTACATAATTATACCTACTAGCATCGCCGCGACTGGATCTCAGCGCAGCGCTCAAGGACCTACTTGTCTGTTGGAGGAAAAAGTAGTACAAGGCATAAGTAGTCTTCCTGACTTTGATTATAAGTACCTACGACCTGTTTGGTTTTCTAGCAACGCTTCACCTGAAGGATTCATCGTCTAACGAGTTCTCGTTGTGTCGAGTTGTACTTTATAAATAAATAATAAAAATAAAAACAGTTTATTGCCATTAATATTTACATAAAGAGTTTATCAGCGGCCCCACACTAGGCATAGCCTGTCCTGTGGGTGCCAGGTACGATTTCCTTCCATTTTTAACAATTTTAGCTCGGGCGACGTGTCATATAAGACTAAAAAATATGGTTTTGTGTGTGTGAATACATGTGTGTGTGTGTGTGTGTTGTTCGTGAGTGAGTGAGTGAGTGAGTGTGTGTGTGTGTGTATGTGTGTGTGTGTGTGTGTATGATGTGTTTATGATAGGCATACCAAAAGATTTTCGATGGAGTCATATGTCAAAGAAGTGAGCCATTTAGTGACTTTTAACTGCATCTCTCTCACTGAACACTGCTTTATCTTGCATGCGTTAGCAGTTTTATTGTAAATAAATACGTCCTTAAAAGGGCTAAAGCGTTTGGCAAAGCTTGTGTTGACTGACGGGACTGGTAGTCTGTACACGCGACGTTTCAGAAGGTTCGGATATTCTGTAGATCGAATTACTTTCTTGTGGGCACCGACAACTGTTTTCAGGATGAATAATTGGCGTACGTTTAACAATAGGCTTTCCTGGTATAGCGCTGTTGTTGGGTATCGAAAAGGTTTTCTATAGATTGTTTTGATTACCGAACGCTGTGCCCTTTCCAATTGGAGCATTGTTGTTTTTAGAGCACTGCCCCAACAGGTGATGCAATATGTGATAAGAGACTGCGTCAGTGCCAAGTATACAATTTTCAGAATGTTAATAGGTGCCGAAGATCGCAATAATTTTAAAATATTTGTAGTCTTACGAACTCTAGCTGATAATAAGTTTATGTGCGCTTTAAAATTTAAATTTTGATCCAACAGGACTCCAAGGTATTTTGTAGTCTCAGCTTTTATTAGTGTCTCACAATTACAAACCTGGTTCTGGTCTGAGCACTCGTGAAGTCGAATGGTACAACTGATTGTTGGGGCTGATGCAGCAGTTTTGTGAAAACAAATATATTTGCTCTTCTTAGCATTTAAAGTGAGTAGATTACTTTGTAACCAAATGAGTACTTGTTTCATTCCAATCTCGGCGTTTGATATAGCTTCCCCCCAGTTTATACCATGAAATACGATAGCAGTGTCGTCCGCATAACATATAACTTCAGCATTAACATTGTCTTGTATATCGTTGATATACATGATAAACAAGGTCGGCCCAAGAATACTGCCCTGCGGAACACCAAAATTTATGGCTCGTTGGTCACTTTTGTGGCTACCAACTCTCACACACTGACTCCTGTTTGTCAAATAAGTCTTGAACCAGTTAAGGGCTAGGCCTCTGATACCAAAATAGTTTTCCAGCTTCCTAAGTAATATTGGTGTTGACACGGTATCGAAGGCCTTAGCCAAGTCTAGGAAAACTCCTATGCTAGCCTTATTATTATCCAGGTGAGAGGATACAATAGATGTAAGGAGTGTGACAGCTTCCTCCGTTGACTTGCCTCTTCTAAAGCCGAATTGTCTTGGTGATATAAGATTGTTCGTTTCTATATATTTGACCAGTCTTTTGTTAATAATCTTTTCTAGGAGTTTTGAGAATGTTGTTAAGAGCGAAATGGGTCGATAGTTTTCAGTGGACGCTTTAATACCTTCCTTATAAATGGGTGTAACACAAGCCATCTTCCATGTGTCTGGAAAGACACCCATCTCTAAGCTGGTGTTAAATATTGCAGTTAGTGGTGGTACAATTGCATTCTTTATGTCTTTTAGTAGAGTATTAGTTACACCATCAAGACCTGGTGCTTTATTGTTTTGTAGTGACAATATCAAAGATTCGACTTCACGCTCATCTGTTGGATGTAAGAAGAAGGAGTTCATTATTTGTTTTCTATGAATGTTTGTAGCTAGATTCTCCTGGCTCACTCGTAATTTATTGAGCATCTTGTCCGCCAATTTCTCTCCCACAGTAGAGAAGTACGAGTTGCAGATGTCTAGCGAGTTTTTGGCACTGAAACTACCAGGCAGTTTAAGAAGTTCCTTCGGCTCCTTGTTTGTTTTTGTGAGGTGGCAAGCAGTTTTTATCGTTTGCCAGAGTTTCTTTGGGTCTTTTGTACTATTAGAAATCTCACTATTCTCGTATTCTGTTTTGAGTTTTCGCAAGAGATCATTGCAGAAGTTCCTGTACCGAGTGTAGGTTATTTTCAAAGGTGTATTATGAGGAAATTTCTGTACTTTAATATGCAGGCTGTCTCTATGTTTCATACAGCGAATTAGCCCTGGGGTAATCCATGGTTTTATGTTATATTTAGAGTGGCTTTTGCGAACCATTTTTGTATGATTGCCTATTATTTTCGTAAGTCGGTCTGTAAAAAGATTGACAGTTTGGTTTATATCTGTGTATTTTCCTAACACGGTCCAGTCCTCAGCCATAATATCCCTTTTTATGGCTTCCACATCCCGTTTTATATATGTCCTGTCCCGTAATGGTTTTCTCTTTTTCCCAAGAGCCAGCCCTAGTATTGTCAAATCATGGTCAGTGATGCTCGACGAACAAACAATGCCTAACACGTTTTGGACATTGCTTACAAAAATGTGATCCAAACATGCAGCATCCCTTGTCGGCTTCGTTATGGCGGGGAAAAGTCCATGTTCAGCAGTGAGGCATACGTATTCTAGGTCTTGATTGCTTCTTGATGAAAGTAGATCAATATTAATATCGCCTGCCAAAATCAGTGTTTTGTTTTTACATGAGAGGTCTGTCAGTATATGATCAAGCGAGCATAGGAAATTATTAGTATTAGAGAAAGAAGGCGGTCGGTATATACCGAGAATGGTGATTGCGTTTGACAGAACCAGCTGTAGGCAGTTCGCATCCTCAATATTCGGCTCCGTTACACATGCACTTAGCGTCTCTTTGACGTATATTATGACACCGCTGTTTTGATTTAGTTTCTTTTGTGTGTGGTGTGATTTGTAATGTGGCAGTTGAGGTATAGTAGAAAATTCATCGAGCCAGCACTCAGATAAGATAATTATATCAAAATTAACATTAAATCTTTTCAAGGTTATGGTAAATTGGTCGAAGTTTTTGTTTATACTCCTTATATTAAAGTTAAGAATTTTAAAATTGTAGTCTGTGCTCATTGCTGTGTGAAAATATTCAGGCACTTGTATTGTGTGGCAGCTTATGCTTATACAATCCAGTTCATCAGCGACATCCATGCTGTTCATAATATAGAGAATAAATATGTTTCTCGTGATTTGACTGATGGATTAAGATAACTGCCCAACAACACATGCACTAGATTACAAATGTAATATTTTATTATCATAGGACTAACAATTATAGGTAATAAACATTTACTAGTTAACATTTCTATCGATTTAATACAGTAGTACAAAATTTGCGTGGTACCCCATGAACACAGTTTCATATAATTCAATGTATAATGTTGTGTATGATGTGAAGTGTAACATAATTGTTTGTGTAAGAGTAAGTTAAGTGTATGGTGTGACGTATTAATAAACATGCTATAAAACAGTATAATAAGAGAATACATAATTTTAAACAGGAGAAATGTATGGTTTAGGTAAACTCTAAATGTAGATTTAGTTTGTGCTATCGTGGTTTTCGATGAAACAGTTGAAAATTCGAGATAGGTCATTAAACGTACGCACGGGTAGCGCAGCTTTTCCTTCCCGTTGTTTAACAAGTATGTTGCCATGAGTAATCCAACAGTAGGCGTAATCATTTTCTTTGCATTTTGCCCGCGCCGCTCGAAAAAGCAGTCTGTTCTCCTTAGTTAAGCGTTCGATGTAGTATATTTTGGTGGATATACCAGGCACATCTAGGTCCGCGCTACATATGTTCTTTCTAGACTTTGCTGCTCTCAACAGTTGGTCTCGTGTATGGCGGCGAAGTAGTCGCATTACTATAGGTCTCGAGAGTTTTGGATCGTTTTCAGCGCGCTTGACACGGGGTCCCACTCTAGCCACCCAGTCAATGTCACAGTCAGTTATATCGACACCTACTTTCTTCGCTGCTAAAAGCGCAATGTGGTAAACGTTCTCGTTGTTACATTCTGGAACCCCTGCCAGCTCTAACTCGTTGCGCAGCTGCTGCTGAGATTGAGCGTTGACCTCTTGTTGAAGCTCTAAAACTCTGTTTTCAAGCAATTGTACTTCTTTGTCACGGCTCTCTAGGCTTTTTATCCGAGAGTCATTTGAGGCTATAGTTGTGGTTAATTCATCTAAACGTCCTTGGCAGCTGGTCAGAGAAGATGTCGCATTCTCTAGGCGACTTTTCAAGCCAGAAATTTCTCGTGTTAAGAGACGCACTTCTTCGGTGAGTTCACGAACCTCGGTATGTAGATTGCTGTCGGAGGTATCATCGCATTTCTTTCTAAAAGTTACATTTTCCTCAGCGGAACGCACAGGTGTTGAACTATTGTCTCCTCCTTTCTTTTTAGAAGCACAACAATCGGGACATTTCCAATTCTTTTTCTTCTCTGCTGGCATATTCGATGTGCTGATACAAATTGAGCAAAAGGTTTTGTCGCAAGTAGTCGAACAACATTTTATGCTATTAATATCCTTTGAGACCTTTAAACAGCCAAAACACTTCATTTTATTGTTTGAAAAGGTTATTCAAATGAATTAAAATTCTCAAATTATTAATTATTATTATTAAAAATATCAAAAAGTATCGTGATGTGCAGGATTTGATACCACGACCTCCACCTTCGTAGTCTGTCTTAGTGTGTAATGCGCCACAGGAACGTTAATTCAGATGGCTGAATTTGTTGATTATAACATAGCTGTGTAGAGATTTTTCGAATAGGTATTGACCTTGTGTTTTGATTTGCAAAGTCACACAGCACGTCCACAGTCACAGTTTTACACTACTACCAACTTTTTTAAAGTTATTTTTGTTTATAACTTGAGAAATCGTTTGTGCACAGTCACTGTTTTTACACTATTTTGTTCGTCTTCGAGTAGTTCACAAGTTAGTCTATATTTTTCACGCAACAGTACGGTTTTTACTAAGATTTAGAATTTAAATGTAGCAAACACACACTAAACGTCTACCTTTATTGGCGCTCCGAGCTTAAGCTTTAGCTTTGTATAGCCAATACCTCTCGATGACTCGAAAAAATATCGAGACAAGGCCACTACTACAATAATGTTTTATTTTATAACTAAAGGTTTAATGTGTTAATTTTAAGATTCTAAGTACGGAAACATTGGCATAATTAGTTTTTATATAATTCTTTTTTTTAAATAATGTAGATACAAGCTTTCAAATTTAAAGGTTGTGACTGTATACTTTTATAAAAGCATAGAAGTCTTCATTCAATTTTATTCATTTTTATGCGGGTATTATTTAATATCACAGAATAATATTAACATGCACCTCATTTTCTTGTCTTTAATTATGCTAAATACACATCTTTAGTCATGTGATCGTTGTGCATGAAGTCTCAAAAGCGATACCCGGTTCTAGCAAAGAGTAATTAGGTTATTATGCCAGGTAATCCTCCATAGCAATGCGGAGTCACGAACTATGCAATAGAGGACAAGTTTCGCCGCTTATTACGTGGGACCTAAATCATAAGCGAAATGTGGGCGTATAACACCTCTTGCAAGACCTTTGAGAATATAGATCTCCCCTATATTCTCAATTTAATTATATTTATGTAATTTTTTATAAATGATCTAATTTTGTACTGGTCTATGCTTGGAGTTTTTGATGTATGTACCATTTGCTTACTTGCATTAGGTACTTACATGATTAAAAAGGTACATTTGTTAAATAACTCTAAAACGACAATAACAATTTAGTGTAGTGCCGCGCGATGGGCGAAGGTACAACTGAAGCTAAAATGTCATACAGACTGTATTCAACGATTTTCGCAAAATTTGGATGTGGCTATTTTCGGTAGCGGTTTTTATTTTATCCAATCATTTGCCGCAAACGTATGAGCTTAATGTATTTCATGCACCGACTTCTACTACATTCAGGCTACACTGACAACCAGCCGTAATATGCATTATGAAACGAATAAGTCTATTTTTACCAGAGTGCGTCAGAAGGAGGGTAATGTTTTTCGAACGTATGTATGTACGTATGTATGTGTGTATGTATAATAATAATAATAATAATCTTTATTGACATAAAATCGATACAATTATGTTATAGAATTCTCTA